>JAQOWZ010000013.1:9841400-12241400 GCA_035578165.1 Stenolophus ochropezus | reverse complement strand
TTTGATAATACAATATTAAACAAACATACACATAGTTATCAACCAATTGTTGCTTCATCTTTTAATAATTGTGATGAAATTCGAATACAAATACAACAACAGGATATTTATTCATTACCACATGAAAGTTACTTATATATTGAAGGCAAATTAACAAAAGAAGATGGATCTGCTACAGTGCCGTTCCTGGCTATGTTATCACCTCCGTGCCATTTATTTTTTGGCGCCCGTTTTTTTCACCGTTTAAATTTTATTAACAGGGATGATAAACTTCATTTGCTTGATACTTCAACACCTGATTTATTTTCTTTCTGTTAATAAAATTTTGCATGTCGCTCTATATATTGTGCTTATATTATTATTTTTTACTAGGTGCATCTTATACGTCTTTCTTCTATTCAGGTAATTATACTCTTTTAATAAAACAGGAAAATAAAAGTAATTTATCAGCAACATAATTTATTTATTCTTAAAATAATTTTGTACATGAATTAAATATGTGCCCTTCTAGCCTTTACTTCTGCAAATTTGTCAACATATCAGAAGTGTTAATTTTATTAGTTAACTCACGTTCAATGCCAATTTGATGGATCTTGCATATCTATAATTGTTTCTTCAATTCGCTGTTCTTCTTCAACTTCTGAATTTGAATCCATTTCAGAATTTCGATATTGTGTAATATCTTCCACAATTTCCTTTTTATTATTATTATGGTTAACTGATGTTGAAGTGTCGTCATTATTGATATCATTTTTTTTCGGAATTTGTTTTTGTATCTTCTTTTTTTATAAATTTTAAAATTGATTCCTTCAATTTTTCCTTTTGTGCTTCTTTTTCTATCTTTCTCTTTCTATAAAAACTTCCAGATAGTTTTTTTTTTATTTGTTGAGACATTATATCTGAAATATTTTTATTAGACAAGACGTAGGCAACGCGAAATGTATTCTTATATGGCGAAAAGAGTTACTTAAAAAACCCAATTAGAAAACCATGTCGAAAATAATAACTTATTTCACGAACACATTAACAAGATAAAATTCCAAAATCAATCATTATTTCCTAATACGTAAATGAGAATTTAGCCAGTTTGATTTTATGAAAGAAGTGTACGAGTAAAAAATAAATAGAAACTTACATAGACAGCTACTCAAATAAATGAAAAGAAAAAATATGATGATAGTACAACGAATAAAATGTTTTAGGTTATAAACAATATTCATAAGTTAATTCTTACAGTATACAATGGTAGTACAGTGTAGTCAGATGGCCGCGATAAAAAGTCGACATATCAAACTTAAATTATCGCCAAAAATCGCCAAGATCTATATGCTGAAATTGTCTTTTAAATAGAATTTATACTATAAATAAAAATACTTTTGAAAAATATTTATCTTGTAAAAAAAACTTTAATAACAAAAAATTCAATCTTTTATAAAACCCTATTTTCATTATAAACTAAAGATATTTTAAAGCATGGGGTTTTTTTCTATACTATCTCTATCTTAAAGCATCTGATGTTGTTTCTTTTACAATATTAATACCTAAATAAACAGGTACTGTTTTCTTTTGTCTGTTGCTATAATATTTTACACCATATATCGCCAAACATTTCTAATTAGTGGCTTTAATCGCCTGTCGCCAAAATAAATTTTTGCCCGCGAACATCGTAAAAAAAAAATCGCCCAAATGACGGAAAATCACCATATCTGGCAACACTGAGTAGAAAGTAGAATCCGTACGCCGGTACTCGTACGCCATTCGTCTGGAGAATTGCGCTGCGCAGAAGCCAATATTCGTCCGGATGAGTTAAATTCAGAGTGTTACGAAGTACTTTTATTTAATAGTCTTATTTTTTATTAAATAAATGTTATGAAGAGATTATTTATGTTTATTGTGTTTAGTTAGTTTCACTTACAAAATAACAACTTTAACCTACAGAAATTTAGGTACATTTAGTAATTCAAAAGCAATTTTTTTTTAATCATAATGAGTCGCCTTCCGGCGCCCTCTCCGTCTAGCGCCTCCGTGCAGGCACGGCTGGCACGCCTGTCAGGAACGGCACTATCTGCACCTCCTATAGACACTAAAATTACTAATAATGGTATTTCCTATTTATTTGAAGATATAAAATATTTATTAAACACTGTTGAAATTGATACAATTAAAAATGTTAGAATAACAAGCACAATGAAAGGATATGTATCTAATCCATATTCAGAACGTCAAAATTTAATAAATTCTGACTGTATTGTTCATAATGAAAATATTTTGGATAAGGAGGGTAATTTTAATGTACGCATTCCCTTAAAAATGTTACTCGGATTTGCAGAAGACAACAAAAAAAATATTTTAAATGTGCGACAAGAATTTAATTTGATAAGAGCCAGGAATGATAGTGCTGCTTACAAATCAACAGAAGAATTAAAATTTAATATAAAAAAATTGTTTGATGCATGCCAGATGTGTCAGTTAACAATGAAAATCGTTTAAAATTATTAAGCATTGTAAATTCAAATCGTTTTTGCCATTAGCATATCGTTCTTGGGATATATATGAATATCCTGTACTACCAGCAGCTAAAAAACAAACATGGTCTATTAAATCATCTACACAGTTGGAAACAGCAAGATTTGTAATTGTAGGGTTTCAAACTGATCGTAAAAATAAAAAAGATAAGGATGCAAGCATTTTCGATTCGGGTAATTTAACAAATATTAAATTGTATTTGAATTCTACATATTTTCCATACGACAACTTAAATATTGACTTTTCAAATAATAATTATGCAGTACTGTATCGCATGTATGCATATTTTCAAAATGCTTACTATCAACAAAATTTCGGTGTACTATTAGATAGAAAGAAATTCAAAGAAATTGCGCCATTAATAGTAATTGATTGCTCAAATCAAAATAAAACTCTTCAAACTTCTTCAGTTGACATCAGATTGGAATTTAAATCAGACTAATTTTCCAGCGAATACAACCGCGTACTGTCTGATAATACATGATAAGATTGTCGAATATAATCCGTTGTCAGGGGATGTTAGAAATTCATTTTAATTTAAACATTTAAAGCAATTAGAACATAGTACTTCATTGTTCAAATCAAAAGAAAAATGAAACTTTTCAAACTTCTTCAGCTGATATTAGAATTTCCTATCATATAACCGCATACATTCAAATAATACATGATAAGATAGTTAAATATAATCTGCTGTCAAGTGATGGCACAAGCTCATTTTAATTCAAACATTCAAAGTAATTAGAACATCGTACAAAAACTATATATAATGGAGTTAATTATTGACATACAAGGATTTCAAGCTGATGGATATGTTATAATACCAAAAGAAATTTTTATACTATCAAGAGATGGGAGTAAACAACAACATTTTTATATCAAACCACCATTTACATGGGAAGAATTACCACAACATAACAAAAGATGTGCTACATGGTTATGTCGAAATCATCACGGATTAAAATGGGATAACGGACCTATAAATTATAACGAAATGGGTTGTGAGCTAAAAATTTTTTTTAGAAGCATCAAAAACTATTTACGTACAAGGTGCTGTGAAAAAAGAATTTTTATTATCATTTAATGTTAAAACATGTAATATTATAGATTTAAGAGAATTTAATTATAAAGTAGCTTTAAAAAATTGTTTAATACATAAAACATGTTTCTTACATTCTATTCCATATGTTTGTGCTGTAAGTAATGTATATAAAATTAAAAAAATTCTAGATGATGATATATATTGTATAAATTCAGATAATTTTATGTAATATTATGGAATGAGGTATATAATAAAACTATATAATTACAAATTATTTGTGTTTTTCTTTATTTTTTTTCAATTACAGTTCCAATGAATGTATAAAAATGTTTATAATTTTCTTTCAACAATTTTATACATTTCTCTTTATCTTCTTAATGTATAGACTTACTACATTTTATGTAATTTAAAATCTTAACAATACTAAGAACATAATTTGTATAATATTTATTTATTGGAACATTTGTAGTATTTTGTAACAAAAATTTACAATTTGGAGACCAACGATAATGTTCAAACAGTGCAACATCGTTTTCCTCAAAATTGCATATTTTAACATCACAAAAAGCACACTGCACAAAATCACTATAGTTTTTGTAATAAAAACCGACTGCTGCTAATTCTTTGGCACAAATATTTGTATTTGACCACGTACTGAATGTAGATAAACGATTAAATTCACTTTGTAATGATAATTTTTTATCTTCATAACACAATGGACAATTTGTGAAAAGTAAGCAATCATATGGTAAATCAGCCACAGTAAGTCTCGTATCAGGATGTTGTAAACAAAGAGCGCATTCTATAAGTATATTAGTTTTCTATGGTTGTCATCATGCGTTGGACAAAGGAGGAGCGTGCATTCGCCGTCGAGGCCTACTTTTCCAATGGCCGTGCGGTAGTCGCCACCCCACGTGCCTTCTGAACTCGATTCAATATTCAACCCGCAGGTCCCGTTCCTGACCGGTAATCGATCGTTTCGTGGGTGGACGCATTCAGGGAAAGTGGCAGTGTGGAAAACATAAGGCCAGGAGATCAACGAACTTCCAGAACCCCAGAAAATGTCTAGAGGGTGAGGCTGTCGTTTTTGCGCTCACTCCGGCGTTCGGCTCGCAAACACGCAGGTGCTATGAGGATTTCTGATCGCACTGTGAGACGAATTCTTCACGAAGAACTTAACTTTTATCCCTACAAACTTGCTGTGGTGCAAGAGCTCAGTGAACGCGATTTTGTTTCTCGCCAAACTACATGTGAAGCGCTCTAGAACTTGCCTCACGAAGCTTTCGTGTTTTTCAGTGATGAGGCCCATTTCCACCTTTCCGGCTGTGTAAACAAGCAGAACATGCGTTATTGGAGTGGCGCCAATCCCCGTGAACTTCGTGAGAAGCCACTTCATAGTGAACGTCTTACTGTGTGGTGGGCATAGTCGAGAGTTACGATAATTGGGTCTTACTATTTCGAGGTAGAAGAACACACTGTTACTGTGAATGCAGTTCTCTACAGAGAAATGATTGAGGCATTTTTTTCTCCCAAGACTTGAAGAAATGGTACTTGGGGACGTATGGTTACAGCAGGACGGAGCCACGGCACACAGCGAGAATTTCAATGGAACTTTTGGTTGAACATTTCCACGAGCGCCTCATCTCCTTAAGGGGTGACGTACTGTGGGCGGCGCTCTGTCCCGATTTGGCTCCCTGTGACATTCCTGTCGATATGCTCGAAAGAGTGGAGCGAAACTTCAAAAAGCGGGTGGATCAGTATATCGCTAATGATGGCCGCCATTTGTCTGTTGTCATTTTTAAAACCACTTGGAACAAAAATTTAGGATGTGTACAATACAATAAAAAAAGAATTAAACCGATATGTGAAATACTTTTTCTTTTATTGACCTTTCAAATCAGCAGTTTCCCTGCTGCACCCTGTATTTATTTGTAATATTTGTGTCATTTTTACGAATAAAATAATATAATTATGCATAAAAAAATATTTTATTACGCACACATTTAAGAGATATTGTTAACCCTTTCAAACAAATGTATACATACATTGGATCATGGGCTGTCAAATTTACTCGTTATAATTGAACCATTTTATTGTACATCATATTATAAAATTATTTTACATATTAAAATATGGCTACATATAAAAAAATATTACGTATATAATAAATATAATATTTCGTTACGTTTTAACAATGTTTATTAGCTTCATGGTTTCTTTCACAATCCAATTGGACTCCAAACACTCAGCCAAAATTCTTGAACATACACATATATTTGTTTCAAGAAAAATACATATTTATGTAATTTTGTCGACTTTGTTGGCCAACTTGTCGGTAATGGGCATCTTCTGCTTCGTCCTGTCGGACTAGCAGCACATCCTTCTTTTCTAAATCTATATTGTCCCATACTGGCTCCGGATCGTCCACTCTGTATTGCACTGCAATATTGAGCAATACAGCACAAGTCAGTATTATTCTGCCTGCTTTTCCTGGTCTGTAATGTAGCACCCTATGTTTTAACAAACACCTAAAGCGCCCCTTCAATATTCCAATGCAGCGTTCAACTACACTTACAGTTTTCAACCGCCTGTTATATCTTGCTTCTGCTGGAGTTCGTAGGGTTTTGATAGTCACCTACAGAATTTTTTTGTAGATATGTTGTAAACAATAATACATTTTTATACAATACCCATTATTCTAGGGATATTATTTCCATTATCATAATTCGCCTTCATGATCATCCCTAGCCTACTATTCCTCCTTATATGTGCATCGTGATCCCTTCTTGGATGTCTCGCACTTATGCTAATAATTTTTGGCTCCTCATTACACACCTAAAATATATATTTTGAATACATATTTTATAAAATACACCTTTAAGTTAATTTATTCTCTTACAATTTGTACATTGATACTAAGGTACCCCTTCCGATTTATGTACGCATGTTCATTATGTGCGGGTGTCACGATAGCCACATGCGTACCATCTACGACTCCCAAAATATTGGGCATTCGGAACTTCCTCATAAACCTAAAGTATACGCAAAGTTTGAAAAAAGAGCTATTTTTTTTATTTTTTAAATTACTTATGACTTGCTGCTTGTCTTTCTTTATTATGTCGAGATAGCCGAATCCATTTCTTCAGACAGTGTCTGATAACCAGCCTACATACTTCACTTATTGCTCTGCTAATTACAGGCTGGCTCACACAAGCCCATGGGCAAGATCCAGAGCTTCTCTGGTAGCTTCCCACGGCGAAAAAATGTAGAGAAGACAGTACCTGTCAAACACTTGGTTTAAATACTGTTCTATGCAAAATTAAGTATAGCAAAATAACATACTCTCAAACGAAAAGGAATTCTGGCAACATATTTCCCAGCTTCAAAATGCGGAGTTAAATCTTCAATTAAATCTTGCACTGCAACTTTCGACAGCCGAAAATCCACAAACTCACTGTCCGCAATAGAGAATAAATTTGTTGCATCTCTAATTGCACGCCGAGATATGCGCGCTTCTTCGTTTCTTTCTTCCTCCATTAATTCTAAAGTAGAAGCTCTCGCAAAATGAGCCATAACTGAAAAATAATGTATAATTTTAATTGAAGTAATATTTTGAAGTATTTATTGTTTACCTTTTAATCAAAATACGAATTAATACAAAAAATATGCCTTTCGAATATTCACAGTCACAAACAAACTATAAAACAAAACTCATAAAACTCCGCACTCACAAACAAAATGTAGACAAAACCCGCGTAAGAAATAAAGTAGCACATGCGCAGTTAGCTTGGCATGTACGCCATGATACTTAACACATGGTCGAGAGCATGTGCTAAGTGTCATGGCGGATTTGTCACATAAACGCCATCCAAATACACGCCAAATTGAATTAGAATAGATCTCCTGGACAATGCTTCGGACATCATTCTAATGTTAGAGTTGACTGCTTTCAAAATAAGTTTTGTAAACAATTGTTGTAGAGAAACATATACAACTTTATTTGATAATGCTGATATTGAAAAAATTTGTTTAACAACATTGTCACAAAGTAGTTCAAGTTGGATTTCTGAAAGAAAATATCGTATTACAGGTTTCGATGTTATGGTATTTTTACTAATTCAAAAGATACTTGAAATTATAAGTCCTGTAATTATTTTTGGCCAAAAAATATTCCCAACTAAGGATATGACGCATGGCAAAATGAATAAAGGAAAGCCAAGAAATGAATTTGGACTACTATGGTCTTGGAAGTACATGAATTTGGAATAATTATTTTAAATAGCAACCCCTGGTTAGGTTATTCTCCAGATGGTTTTATATTTCAAAATGGGAAACCACTTGCATTGTTGGAAATTAGATGTTCTATTGCTGGAGGCACACACACTATTAAAGATATCATTAACTCACCTTATTTGCATGAAATAAATGGAGGAATTGTTTTTTAAAAAAAGTGAATATTATAGCCAGGTTCAAATGGGAATGAGTATGCTAAATGTTGATTTTGTTATTTTGTAGTGTTTGCCTCTGATGATAATACAATGCATATAATAAATATTCCATTTAATTATGATTATACATTTAATATGTTGGAAAAAGTAAAACACACATTTAAAAAAAATGTTCTACAATATTTATAAACATAACAATTAAATGTATTGAAAAAAAAATGATAAATAAAATTTATATAAATTTATGTGCAGATAAAATTGGTTTTGACGTATTGGTAGTGGCACAAGCTATAATAAAAATATAATCTATGTAAGGCACCATGGTCCATTGAAGTTTACCGGATCAAATTTTGAATTGTTTTATTCTGTAGTTACACCCTTGTTGCTGCGATTTTTACGTTATACAGAGCTTCGTCAGCAGACAATTTTGCTTTAATTCTTAAAAATGGCGATCGGTATAATTTAAAATTATTTTTCATACAATCATAATGTAACGTTTTATTTATTTAGGTGAAGTGTAAAATTGATTAAAACACTAATATTTATATGACTATGTTTAATAAAATAAATATGAATTATAAAGAATAATGAAAAAAATAACTAACACTAAGAATTTACAAATATAAACACTAATTTAAGATTAACAATTATTAATAAAGACTTAAACACTAAGATAATTTATTTAAACAATTAGAACTACGCAATATTTATTTCAACACTATTTATATCACTGTCTATTTATTTATATCACCATCTGTTCACTACCCGTATCAACATAAGACTGTCCTCTCGATCTTTTGCTCGGGGTATTTAAGTAAAACATTTCCTTCTGGAATATTCGTCGATTCTTCTGGAAATCAGATCAATGGGGAGCGGACGTACTTGTTGTAACCTGTCGGTTAGCGGCCGCCGCCCGCGACGCGACCCTGGGATCGCTACATTGCCCCCTTCTTAAGACTGTTTCGTCCCGGAACAGTTCGTTATTACGAAATCTGCACGCATCACCCTTGGTGCATCTGGAAGTCTCGAAGAAGTAACAGTCGACGGTCCGTTTGAACTCTTCTTGCCCGGTGGAGTTGAAGCTGCAGACTAAAATTTCTACTCCGGTAAAGCGGAAGATTGTTTCTAACATGCTTCTAACAATCCTCCAATCTAAACCATCTAGTCCACAGCCTATCTTCGGTACTGCCAGCTTCATGATGTCGTTCTGCAACAGATGGTCTTTCATATCGCACAGCGAGTCCCAGAAATTGCGGTATAACGGCTTCTGATATGAGTATTGTTTGGTAACCAGGTAGTAAAGGTACCGCTTGTTTTCTACGTTATCATGCTTCAGTTGTAGCGTTTTTCCGACAGTTGGACGTTGGTTGGCCAGTTCTTGTACTCGTCCAAATTTTCTTTTAAAGACTGAAGCGATGCCGCGGGACATTTTAATGTCTTTCGCTACACAATGTGCGAGGGAATACTCTGGGGACACGGTGAACAGATCTCGTTGTTCTTCTCTTGTCACGCCATATCGTGCCTTGTGACCAGTGGAATGGCTTTCCATGAAGTCATCAAATGTGGGTTCCTCAGCTACAACCCGGCGAACCGTCGCTTTACGATGATCGTCAAAATTATCACCAGCAAAAGGGGCTAACCGATTGAAGTGGCCTACCCTCGGCTTTCCATTAGGTGTTTTCCTAATTCTGTAGACCACATCATTTATTCTTTTGATGATCTCGTAAGGACCTTCCCAATTCCTTTGCAGCTTGGGCGATAAGCCGCGACGTCTTTGTGCATTATAAAGCTACACCAAATTCCCAGGTTGATAACCACCTTTCTCAGCCTTGACGTCATACTGGTCCTTCATCCGATCGCTGGCACCTTGAATGGTTGTACGGACTTGTTCATGGATGTCGTTCATTCTTCTCCGTAAGTCCGTTACGTAGTCCTCCCCGGCTAGATCTTCACCGGGTTTACTGCCAAATATCAGGTCGCATGGTAAGCGCAACTCCCGCCCGAATAAGATGTTTGCTGGTGTCTGCCCTGTTGTCTCATGTACGGATGAACGGTAAGCCAACAAGAACAGATGAAGATGTCGGTCCTAGTCCCGTTGATGGTTAGAGACTACCTTTGACAAATACCGATTTATTGTTCTATTCATCCGTTCAACCATGCCATCAGACTGCGGGTGTAATGCAGTAGTTCTGGTTTTCTTTATTCGTAATATCTTGCAGATATTTTGGAACAGAGCAGACTCGAAATTCCTTCCTTGGTCGGAATGTATCTCTCGCAGTACTCCAAATCGGCAGATGCATTCTTTCACCAAAACTTCAGCGACCGATACGGCTTCCTGGTTGGGTAATGGGTAGGCCTCAATCCACTTAGTGAAGTAGTCCATTACTACCACTATGTATTTATTTCCCTTGTCAGTTTCTGGGAATGATCCGGCCAAGTCAATCGCAATGCGTTCAAAGGGACTTCTAACGTTATATTGGCGCATTGGAGCTCTTCTTTTCCTATGTGGCCCGTTACTTCCCGCGCAGACCACACATTTCTTGCACCACTCCTTAACATCTTCTTTGCAATTTACCCAGCAAAATCGTTGGCTTTTTATTCAGTCCAAAATGTCCAAATCAGTCGTGGATCTCCTCCAATACTTCCGGTACACTATTCTTAGGAATTATCAGCTGGGTCCTACTCACAGTACCTTCAGTATTCTCTATGACACGTTTCAGGAGGCCCTCTTCAACCACAATAAAGTCCCACTGCGTCCAGTAAGATTTTACACTTTGTGAGTGTCGTGCAACATCTTCCCAAACTGGTCTGCTATCGTCACGTTTCCAATCCCGTTTAATTTTCAAGTTCTAGACATTCTCTTGGTCCTTGCGAAGGTCTTCCGTTTGCCAACTATCATTCACTACTGTTGTCCTGGCGATAGTAGAGAGTTTTTCTTCTAGACGACTGCAATGCTTGCATTCGTCCTGGCAAGGTCTTCTTGATAATGCGTCAGCATTACGATGGCTTGTACCTGCTCGATGCTCAATAACAAAGTTATATACTTGCAATCTTTCAATCCATCTAGCTGCCTGACCTTCAGGACTCTTAAATTGTAGCAGCCATTTGAGAGCAGCGTGGTCAGTTCTTATAAGAAACCTTCTACCGTACAAATATTTGTAGAAGTGCTCCACGGATTTCACGACAGCCAAAAGTTCTTTTCTGGTGACGCAATAATTCCTCTCTGGTTTTGACAAGGTCTTACTAAAATAGGCAATAACCTTCTCTTGTCCGTCTTGTATCTGGGAAAGAACGCCACCAATTTCAACGTTGCTGGCATCTGTGTCTAGAACGAATTCTCCTTTTGGTAAAGGATAACTTAGGACAGGTGCGCTTGTCGAGGAATATTTAAGTTGTTTGAACGCAGCTTGACAGTCCATCTCCCAGATAAATCTTCTGCCTTCTTCAGTAAGCCTTGTCAATGGCTTCGCTATGTTGGCAAATCCAGGTACATAACGTCGGTAGTATGTACAAAGACCAAGGAAACTTCTCAATTCATGTTTATCTCTCGGTACTGGCCAGTCACTCACGGCCTTTATTTTCTCCGGGTCAACTGCAATACCCTTACCAGAAACTACGTATCCAAGATAATGAACTTCTTTTTGAAATAAGTGACACTTCTTTGGACTGAGCTTCAGGTTAGCCTTCCTCAATCTTTGGAAAACGTCTTCCAAGTTCTTCATGTGTTCCTCGAACGTTTTTCCTACCACAATAATATCGTCGAGGTAAACCAAACATGTTTTCCATGACAGTCCAGCCAACACGGTTTCCATAAGTCGTTCAAATGTTGCAAGGGCATTGCAGAGCCCAAATGCCATAATAGTAAATTGCCACAGACCGGTACCGATGGTAAAAGCTGTCTTTTCTTTGTCTTTTGGATCTAAATCCGCTTGCCAGTATCCGCTCTTTAAATCAAGAGTAGAGAAAATCTTTGATCCTGCCAGTGTGTCCAGAGTGTCGTCTATTCGTGGTAGCGGGTAGCTAATCTTCTTCGTCACGTTGTTAAGTTGACGATAATCAACGCAAAATCTTGTAGATCCACCTTTCTTCTTCACTAGCACCACTGGTGAAGCCCATGGACTGCTTAAAGGTTCAATCACACCTTCCGTCCTCATGTCCTCAATAATTTCTTCTGCTTCTTCCCGCTTCGCCAGTGGTAATCTTCTTGCTGTTTGGCGGATGGGTCTTGCGTCTCCGGTGTCTATTTTATGATGGACTACATTGGTTCTTCCTTTATCCTTCTTGTCCAATTGGAACATATCTTGTAAGTTCCCAATTAAACCCTTAGCCTTGATTTTCTGGTCGGCGGTCAAGTCCTGGAACGATGTTGACAGCTCCTTCAATAGAATATCCGGAACTTAACAGGATGTGTTGTCCTTGGCCGTCATAGTTCTCCTACTATGGTCTCTTTTTTTAGTATAACCGGATAAAAATTTATGTTCATTACTCGAACTGGGATTACCTTGTCAGTTTTGAGCAAGGCTTTTCCAATTACAACTCCAGTACCAGTTTTGGCATCATCGTTTTTCGACTGGAGCATGACAATGTTTCCCTTACAGAAGCTACCCTCTATCTGTGCTTCCACGATTGATTCACTCCGTGCTGCGAGGGTTACATCTTCCATTATCAATACTCGGATGGCATTGTCGTCTCGTGGATTTAATACCAGTTCTTCATCATTGACCATCATTACTCCATTCTTCAGGTCAAGTTTAAATCCATGCTTCTTCATAATGTCCATTCCGAGAATGAATTTATCTTCTACGTCAGCTACCAGCACACGATGTTTAATGCAAGTTTTTCTAACAGTGATGCTCAAATATATTTCTCCAGATGCGGTAGATTGTTCTCCTGTGGTTGTGCGTATCTGCCACTTTATTGGAAGTAGATGTTTTCTGCATATTTTTCTTGCTAAGTCGGGTCTGATTATTGTTTTTGTCGCACCCGTATCCAGCAACATTTTAAGCGGCCTTCTGTCGATAGAGCCGTCTACATAGATGCTATTAGCTTGATGATGTAGGGATGCGACATAACTAATGGATTCTGGGGCTACTGGATTAAGGGTCGACGATTGCCCCTTCGCATCAACCCGACTTAGTTTCCCGACTCCTTTTCTTCCTTTCTTGGTTCTGCTTTCTTCTGTTGTTTTTTGCAGAGCCTTTGCGGGTGATCTAATTCACCACAATTCCAACAGCGGAGTTTCTTTCTTCCAGCAGCATTAATTTCAGACGTAATTCGTCTTATCTTGTCTTCTAGATTTTCGGTGTCTTCGGGCCTCTCAGCGTCGACATTTCGCACTCGCGATTGGTTACGTGAAGCTTGTTTCGCAGCTTCATGGTCTAAGGCATATGAAAGTGCGTCAACCAGAGTTTTTGGCCGAGCCAATCGTAGTGCCTGCTGAGTTTCATTATCTCGGGCCCCATAGATAAATGCTTGTGTAGCTAGGCATTCCAAAACGCTGTCAGGAGCTGTAGGGTGTGCAAGACGAACCAGACAAGCTATGTCGGCTTCAAATTCTTGAAGTTTTTCTTTAGAACTTTGATACCGGTTCCTCAGTTGCGTCTGATACACCTGCTCCAAATGCGCATTGCCATATCTCATATCCAATCGCTTGACAAGTTGTTCGTAATCTTCATGTTCATCTTCTTTTAGCGTCTGTAGGATATCGATGGCTTCTCCACGCAGCGAAACTGTCAGCGCTGTAGCCTTTTCTATAGAAGTCCAGCCATTTGCTTTGGCAGCGGCTTCAAATTGTTTTACATAATTCGGCCATGATGACTTGCCATCGAATTCGGGTGCTTTAATGTGCAGTTTTGAATTATGTTCCGCTTTTACAGTTTTGTTTACTTGAATGATACCTGCCACATAGAATTTGATACCGCTGGCGTAATATTAGAGAAATTTTGCTGTATCTCTTCAACTTTTTTCTCGTAAGTTTCTATTCTCTCTTCTAATATTCTAGAACTTTCTTTCAATTGTTCGTTCAGTTTTTCTTCCAAAACTCTAGAATTTTCCATCAACTCTTCTTTCAATATTCTGGAACTTTCTTCAAACTATATAGAATTTTCCATTAACTCTTCTTTTAATATTCTGGAATTATCTATTAATTCTTCTTTCAAAGTTCGAGAATTTTCTTCAGATTTTCTAGAACTTTCCTTTAATTTTTGTTCTAATGTTCAAGGATTATCCGTCAATTTTTGTTCTAAATTTTCTATCAGTTCGGCTTTTAGTGTTCTAAAATTTTCTTTTAGAGTTTTAACAAAATCATCAATTTCGAACAAAAAGTCATGAGGATTTTCACCAACTTCTATTAGAGCTTACCGTAGACGATGTTGTAGAACAGACTTGGTTCCCGATGTCTCCAACTCTCGTTCTTCCAGCTCCCTCTTGAGATCGGCCACTTTTAATTCACTTAATTTTACTTGATTAGTAGCCATTTTATTTATTTTAATTTACACTTCACAGTTTTTTTAACCCTCGCACCTGACACCAATTGTAGGTAAAGTGTAAAATTGATTAAAACACTAATATTTATATGACTATGGTTAATAAAATAAATATGAATTATAAAGAATAATGAAAAAAAATAACTAACACTAAGAATTAACAAATATAAACCCCAATTTAAGATTAACAATTATTAATAAAGACTTAAACACTAAGATAATTTATTTAAACAATTAGAACTACGCAATATTTATTTCAACACTATTTACATCACCATCTGTTCACTACCCGTATCAACATAAGACTGTCCTCCCGATCTGAACAATGGGGAGCGGACGGACTTGTTGTAACCTGTCGGTTAGCTGCCGCCATTACTCCGTCACTATTCTCTAATAATGTAAATAAAGAACTATTTTCTATCCTACACCTGAGGGTAGAAGGATGAATGACTATATATATATACATATACATATATATATATATATATATATATATATATATATATATATATTATATGAAATTGTCCGATATCCGTTCTCCGAAAACATCACTTATGAAGATGATGAGTCCAGTCGGAGATACGTCTGTCATAAATTTTACTGTTTCTTTACTTATATTGTGATAGTAGAGTGCCAGAGAATTAAAATTATCACTTTTGTGGGGGAATCATTGTTAAAAGCTGAAATTTTCACACATGATACTTAATGACCTAACAAATCTATATTTCGAATTTGTAAAAATTTGAACCAGACAAATGGGCACTAGAATCAAAATTGTCAGGCACATACCGTTAAAGAGAAGAAAATTCTGAATTTTTTCACATAAAAAAACTGTCAACTTTCGTGGCGGGTCTATTTAAATTATTTTTTTAAATTTTATTCAATACATTGTGGCTTACGGGCTTAAGAAATTTTAAATTGAAATATTTTGCAAAAAATTGAAATTGAAAAATATTAGAAAAAATCAAGCAAAATGAACCAGTTTTTATGTTTACACTGTATTATCTCCATAACTAAAGCTTAAATGAAAAAAAAAGTATTCTTTATAAAAGTTTCTTTGATCTTTTAGGAACATGGTGGTCTATATTTTATTGTGCTATTACATATGGTAATCAAATTATTTTATTAATTATAAAATAACACATTTTAATGCCTTCTCGATGAGAGCCTGGCCCAGCGTCCCCACCCTTACAACGACGTTGTCTATCCTTACAATCTCCATAGCACCGTCTCACTTATTTCTGATACGTATGTATTATTCTCCAGAGATAATATTTATGATATCTCTTTAAATTGCAAGCAGGCTAAAATCATTGGGATCTATGTATTTATTTACTTTTCATATGAATAGTGTTTTTGTAACAGTGAGACTGTGTGAATATAATTTTCTAGTGAGTGAAGACAAATATTACTATACATTATTTAAATATACCTCAATAAAGTAATTATTATTTTTATTTAATACTTATACTTTAATTTAATTTTACTGTTTTAATTTAACAGATATGGAAATAACTGAAAGTACAAGTTCTAGCAGTGAACTTGAATCGATGTTAAAACTTGATATACAACAAGAATCTTGTTGTATACTTTGTAAAAAACTAGGCGATACAATATTTTTAACAGAAAGGACTTGCGCTACTTTCATAAAGGTATTTAAATTACGAAGTGAAATTACTAACACAATCGAGCCAGAATTTAAAGAAATAGTGTCAAAAATACAATTGGCAAATTGGCATAATTTGAAATGGCATAACAAATACTATGCATGTTACACAAGTAAGCATTATATTTTAAATTTGCGAAATAGAACGAAAGCGCAGTAAAAATATAAAGAACTTAGTATTACGTTACTTCTTTCTGTTGGAAAAACGTTGAAAAAAGACAATTTTAATATTAATAGATGTGTGTTTTGTCAGAAAAATGTAGTTGTAAAACTTTTATGCCAAGTTATGTCCAAAAATATTCAAAAAAAAATTCGTGACATAGCTAATATGAAGATGGATACTTTAAAAAGAATTGGGGCCAATGATTTAATTGCAATGGAAGTTAAATATCATCCGGGATGTTTAGTTATTGAGTTTGAGATGAGAAATACAAATAAAATATATCGTCACAATCAAAACCACAAATAAACCAAGCTGTAGATTCATTTTTGTCAGAAAGCGAAAGAGAAAAGCATGATGCTCTAAAATGTATAATACATGAAATACAAAACGGATTAGGTAAAGGAAAAGGATTTGTTGTAACATCAGTATTTAAAAGATATTTAGAATTAGGTGGAACTAGATCAAAACGAGTTTTTATAGATTTAATCAAAAATTAGTTTGGTTCTAAAATAGAAATAGAACAGCCGATGCAGCCAAATCAGTCATCAATATTTATGCCATCCATCTCAAAATCGCACACTGTACACAATTACATTGAAGATGCTTCTAACGACTTCAGAAAAAAATACAATCTTTTGTCTGTGACCATCGGAGTTATCTCAAATTTTGAAAATTTGTTCAGATATTGGAGAAGAAATAGATAAAATACCACAATATGTAGATTATAAAGAAATGGATACATCTAATTATAAAAAATAGATACTCATCTGTTGCTGAAACCCTGAAACACTACAGATGTTAAATATTGCTGAAACCAATTTAGAAACCTCTGACGAAGAATTTTAAGTCAATGGACACCTGTGTTTTATTTTTCAAATAAATGTTTAAGAATACAAGTAAATTTTATTGCCCATTCTAATTTAATTTACAATAATATTGCGTACTGAGAAAAAGCAATACAAATTGTGGATGAGGTGTGTAACGGTAGAAATTACTATCAGGTGAACTTTACGAATTTATTATAAATATTTAAATAAACAACAAACAATTAAACAAACAAACAAGACAAGATACAAAAATGTTATTTGGACGACCGATCGCCAAAGAGTGAAGTGACCATCCTCGACGCTGTTATCACGAACTCCTTCTCCCTACCCCCATGGACGCTCACGATTGGGCAGGTTGATGTTCACGTGATAAAGGAAATTTTCTAGAACATCTGGACCTTCGTGCTGGCTGGGGTTTGGAGCCTTCTCGGAAGGTACGAAAAGCCTGGAATGCAGCTGGCGATTTAATCCAATGGTGCGACGTATTGTCGCCCAGAGTAATAAAATTTGGAGACAATATGTCGGCTTAAAATGTAACCGACAGAAGGTCGCCACACAAATAAATTTAAAAATAAAGTCATCGAATTTTAAAGATTATCTATTGTTACATTTGTATTACTTATTATTCATTTCTTAAAAACACATGGCAAAGTTGTGGTAATAAAGATTTATTATGTCTAAACTGTTATTAATTTGGACAATCTCGAAAAAATACTATTTGTTACAGAGTTATTTTATAAAAAAATATTACTCTGAATGTTTCCTCAAATTATTTTACAAATTTTAATAAATATAAATGTTAATTACATTTCTAATAACTTTTTATTTCTTACAAAATCAGAAATAAATTCGCGCTGGCAACTGTACAATGCAAGGGAGTGAGATGGTGCTATGGAGATTGTAAGGATAGACAACATAGTTGTAAGGGTGGGGACGCTGGGCCAGACTCTCGTCGGGAAGGCATAAAAATGTGTTATTTTATTATTAATAAAGTAATTTGATTACCATATGTAATAGCACAATAAAATATAGACCACCATGTTCCTAAAAGACCAAAGAAACTTTTATAAAGAATACTTTTTTTTATTTAAGCTTTAGTTTTGGAGATAATACAATGTAAACATAAAAACTTGTTAATTTTGCTTGATTTTTTCTAACATTCTTCGCGAAATATATCAATTTAAAATTTATTAAACCCGTAAGTCACAATGTATTGAGTAAATCTAAAAAAAATATTAAAAATAGACCCGCCACGAAAGTTAACAGTTTTTTTATATGAAAATATTCAGAATTTTCTTCTGTTTAACGGTATGTGCCTGACTCAAATTTTGATTCTAGTGCCCATTTGTCTGGTTCAAATTTTTACAAATTCGAAATTTAGATTTGTTAGGTCATTAAGTATCATGTGTGAAAATTTCAGCTTTTAACAATGAAAAACGCATTTTTTTACGCTTTTCGTGGCGCTGAGCACTCTACTATGAGGAGAATCTTATTCTGCAGCACAAACAGATCGGGTTTTGTATAGAAATTTCTGTGCACTCAAGAAATATTCTACGTCCGAAAAGATGGTATAGCATTTTTCAAAGCTTGAGACAATACTGGTAACAGTTTTACAATCACTTCTAATACCACATGACTATTTAATCCTGTGAAAGTGTTCATAATTTTGTTGTTATGAAATATATGTCGCATATTGTTGAAGATTTGTATGTATTAACTTGTACATTGAAATCTTTAGTTAATAGTGAATTATTTTACAATGATTTGCTCGTAATTTTTTCTTGTTTTTGTAACATTACTAACACTTCTGCAGCTATTTGTATTTCAGAGGCTGTACTTTGTGATGGTTGATTTAATTCACATTCATTTAATCTATCTTGCCGGCTGTTCTTTTCTTAAGATTTGTTTTTAGCTAATTTTGTTTACGGTAGTTTTAGAGACGGTACTGCGTTTTTATTTAAAAATTTTCGTTTCTTCGAATTTAAATCTGAAATATTTACAAATTATTATCTAAAATTTATCTAAAAATTTAAAAAAAACAAATAATACTAACATTTGTTAAAATAATCATCATTCTTAAAATGGAGAGAGCAAACTTTCATGAATTTTGACACGGATTTTTCAATTTTAAGTTTTAATATCCAGGCTTTTAGTTTGCCATGTTTTCGGTTTCTCCAAATAGAATTGCAATCTGGTACAGAGCAATACACATTACTTATTTTCAAAGATGAAATTATATGATATTATCCAAGTATCGCTTAGTATAGATCGCCACCGCATAGAACGGCTGACACAGTGTGCTGCGAGAATTAACTTCTTTTTACCTCTAATTATAAAAAGGTGGCATCATTACACAATAAATGTATTTCATATTTGGTAATGTTCAGTGCGATTTGTTAATTTTTTATTAAATTACGCTTGTGTGATGTGATTTTAGGACATACGAAGTAACTGTTTTTTTCTTAAATATCAAATAAGATAAACATGTGTTCTATGTTAATTAAAGGAAAGTCCTATGTCTCAGTAGTATCACTTCTGAAATTTATTCATTTCTTTATTATGTTAACGCAATTTTTAAAATTTTATTATTTTTTTTTCTCCATAAGGGCGCGCGACATCAATGGTCATATGCGTCCGCGACACTAGTCGCTTTTTACCCTCGTTCTCGTTTACTTATATTTTTTTGTATATATTAGTTTCCTTTAGGAACATAAGGACATTATTAATTAACAATTAACAATTAATGGTACAATGTATAAATGGACGGATCTAAACATCAATGACTTACAATATATGGACATGGTAACGGATGCAAAAAACTAAAGAAAGACCCAAGGGGTCAAAAAAAATATAATAATAACAAAAATAAAAATAAAAATAATTACTTTAAACTGGGTACATGGAATATTAGAAGTTTAACGGGAAAAGAAATAGAATTAAGTGAAGAATTTAAAAAAGCGGATTTACAAATATTGGGAATAACCGAAACAAAGAAAAAGGGTACTGGGACACAAAAGTTAAGTGGGGACCATATACTCATATACTCAGGGGTGCCATTAACAGAAGGTGCTAGAGCGGGAGTGGGTTGCATGATAAAAAAAGAATTAACAAAAAATATATTAAGTTGGGATTTCATTTTGAAAGGATATTAAAAGTAAATATAAAAATAGAGCTAGCTAAAACAACAGTGTTAACAATTTATGGACAAAATGAAGATGACAGTGCCGCAAATAAAGATAAATTTTGGAATGAATTACAAGCCGTAATAGATAATAGTAACAGGCCACTATTCATATTAGGTGACATTAATGCCAGAGTCGGGAGGAAAAACAAAGGTATAGAAGATGTAATGGGAAAGTATGGGGAAGACACAGTAAACAATAATGGGAAGCGCTTAATAGACTTTTGCATTATAAACGATCTAGTAATTACGAATACATTTTTTCAGCACAAAGATATTCCAAATATACACGAGAAGAAAGAAGTCGCAACGAAAAATCTATTATAGACTATGTACTATGCTGTAGAGAAGAGAGAAAAAATATCACGGATACAAGAGTGTACAGAAGTTACGAAATTGGGAGCGATCATTACCTTGTAATATCAAAAAAAATAAAGAAAAAAGAACCTGCAAGAGAAAACATAAACAAAGGAAAAGAAATAAATAAAGAAATAATAAAAACATACAAACTCAAAGAAGAAGAAATTAAACAAAAATACCAAGATCATATACACGAAACCTTAAATAAAATAAATACAAATCACAAAGACGATATTGATGAACTCTGGAGTATATTAAAGAATACACTACAAGATGCAGCCAACAAAAAAAGTTGCGGTACAAAAAAGATACATCGGCACAGCAAGCAAAGCCATTGGTGGAACAGAGATGTACAAAGAGAAGTAAAACTTAAAAAACAATTGTGGAAAGAATACCTAAATTCAAAGAATTCAAGAAAATATGAAATATACAAAGAGCAGAGAATAATAGTAAAAAAAAATGGTAACAGATGCAAAGAAAAAATCATGGATAGAATTTGAACAAACTATACAAAACAACTATTTTGAAAACAGAAAACTATTTTTCAGAGCAACGAAAGCCATAAGACAAGACAAAAAATGCCCTCTAAAACAAATAAAAGATGAAAATAATTCTATATTAACCGATGACAAAGAAATAATGGACAGATGGAAACAACATTTTGAAAAATTACTAGAAATAAATTATGACCTAATCATAAATGAGACACAACAGTTATCTAATCCGACAATTCAAGAAGAGGAAATTACCCTAACAGATATAAAGCAGGCACTATCAAAATTAAGAACAAATAAAGCACCCGGACATGACAATATCAGATCAGAACAATTAAAATATATGGGAGAAACAGCAACCAATCTTCTAAAACAACTAATAAACCAATGCTGGAAAAATAAGAGAATACCAAAAGAATGGGAAACTGCTGCCATACTACCCTTACACAAAAAAGGAGACAACAGACAATGTGAAAACTATCGCGGAATATCACTACTAAGCTCAACTCTAAAAATATACGAAATGATTCTAGAAAATAAATTGAGAGTAGAGTTAAGAGGAAAACTTGAATTAGCTCAAAGTGGATTCCAGAAAGGACATTGTGTACAGGATCATGTCTTCACTATAAAACAGATCATAGAAAAAACGCTAAAACATAACAATACAATACATATCTGTTTTATAGATTTACAAAAAACGTTCGACATGGTACCGAGGAATATTCTATGGGAAATAATGGAAAGCAGGAATATAAATAAAGACCTGACAAACGCAGTAAAAAGCATATACAGAACAACAAAAAATTTCATAAGAACTGGGAACCAAAAATCAGAGGAATTCATAACCAATAAAGGGGTGAGACAAGGAGGTACTTTAAGCCCGTTATTATTTATTTTATTTATGGACGAAATAATAAAAAGAGTAGACGCGAGGACAAAAGCGGTACACATAGGGTATTTAAATTTGGAACCAATAAAAATTAAAGTATGTGCATTTGCGGATGATCTGGCAATCTTCGGAAGATCTGAAAAAGAACTGCAGACAAATCTAAATATCTAGCACCAGAAACTAAAAAAAGTTAACATGAAAATAAATACGAAAAAAACCAAAATTATGACCATATCAAATGAAAAAACAGACATAAATATACAATTAGAAGGCAATCAACTAGAACAAGTGAACAGCTACAAATACCTAGGAACTGTAATCGATAGCAAAGGACTCCATGAAGAAAACATAAATCATAGAATGCAACAAGGAAAGAGGTGCTATTTCTCACTGAATAGAGCCATACTTAATAATAAACATATAAACAAAAACATAAAAATGACTATATACAAAACTATTTATGGATAGAAAACATAGACATATTGTTCTGTCTAACATTGTTTCATTATTCTTTGTTAAATTTTATGTTCTTAAACTGTCAGTTTTAAGAAGAAAATGAATTGTTTTCTATCCAAAGCACTCTTGTTTCTAACCATAGCATTCTTGTTTCAGCCAGATATAAATAAAATACATATAAATTTAACATGCATTTTTCTCAATTATTTTGTTATATTAGTATATGATACTAGCGAATGCTCAGCTACGCTGAGCGTTCCCTAGGCCTCCGGCGTCAGTGAAATATTAACATTTGAAAGCTAATTTTATTTCTGCAAGGCAGGTCTTGTCGAATGCTTTCATTTAATATCAAATACGGTGTACTTCCGGCAAGTAATTGTAAAAAAACAAATGCAGAACAACTTGGCAATTTTTTGTCACATCTGCACATCAGCCCTCATCAAGACATTTAATTTGATACCAAACACGACATATTTCTAACAGCTTTTTCCAAAAAACAAAAACGGGTCAACATGAACCATTTCTGTTAATTTTACATGTCAGCTCTCATCAAGACCTTTCATTTTATACCAAACACGATATACTTCTGACAACTTTCTGCAAAAAAGAAAAGCCGATCGACATGAAACATTTTTGTTAATTCTCGACATCAGCATTCAATGAGACCTTTCATTAGATACCAAACACGACATACTTCGATTAACTTTTTGCATAAAACAAAAGCCGATCAACATAGACCGATTTTGTCAGTTCTGCACGCGAGCCCTCAACAAGATCTTTTATTTGAGACCAAACATGATATACTTTATACAACTTTTTGCAAAAAACAAAAGCCGATCGACATAGATCATTTTTGTCAAATTTCTACGCGAACCCCCGCCGAGAGATACCAAACACGACATATGTCTATTAACTTTTTGCATAAAACAAAAGCCGATCAACATGGAAAATTTTCTTTTTTGTACACCAGCCCTCACCGAGACTTTTCATTCGATACAAAACACAACATATTTCTGATAACATTTTGCAAAAAACAAATTCTAATCGACGTAGAATATTTTTGTCATTCGTGCACACCAATCCACATTGTGTCGTTTCATTAAAATCCAAGGACGACCTACTTGTAACAACTTTTTGCGCAAAACAAATGCAGATCGACGTGACATATTTTTTTTGTCATTTCAAAACCGGCCCATATGGTTTTTTTTTCTTTTGATATCAAACACAACAAAGTGTACAATTTATTTTATTTACGAATATTTTATTTTTATTTAGTTACCTACTTCATAATTTGGCAACACTGTTTGTGTTAAAAAGTAGTAGTTAATTCTTAAATTTATAAATTAATATTGTTAATCCTAATACAACTGCCACCGTCTTCACTGAAGTTAGTTTAGGAATATTCGGTTTTAATTTAGTTACTTCATCACACATTTGGCAACATTGACTTTTGACATTGGAAACGTCAAAATTTATATGAATTAAATACGTTATGTTTCAAACTTAAATTAATTGTAACACCTTTGCTCAAGACTATTATACATGATACTGTATTTACTTCTTTAATATCAATGTTCTATAAAAAGTTATAATCGTTTAAAGTTCATAGACAGATTGTCAAAAGTGACGGATGACCTCGTGACTTTTCTTAAATTTAGACATGGCTACTAGGATCCATTGTTTCAAGTTATTAATTTTAAACAGTTTTTATTTTTATTTTTAGACTTTTTATTTGATACCAAACACTCTATACTTCTGACAACGTTTTGCAAAACAACAATAGCCGATCGACATTGACAATTTTTGTTAATTCTGCACACCAGCCCTCATTGAAACCTTTCATTTGATACCAAACACCATACACTTCTGACAACTTTTTGCAAAAAACAAAAGCCGATCGACGTAGCACATTTTTGTCAATTCTGCACGCTAGCCCTCAACAAGACGTTTTATTTGAGACCAAACTCGACATACCTTTGAGAACTTTTTGCAGAAAACAAAAGTTGATCAGAATGGAACATTTTTGTCAATTCTGCACGCTAGCCCTCAACAAGACGTTTCATTTGAGACCAAACTCGGCATACTTTTGAGAAATTTTTGCATAAAACAAAAGCCGATCGACATAGATCATTTTTGTCAATTCTCTACGCGAGCCCTCGCCAAGACCTTTCATTCGATACCAAACACGACATATTTCTGACAACTTTTTGCAAAAAACAAAAGCCGATCGACTTGGAACATTTTTGTCAATTCTGCACGCTATCCCTCTACAAGACGTTTCATTTGAGACCAAACTCGACATACTTTTAAGAACTTTTTGCAGAAAACAAAAGCCGATCGAAATAGAACATTTCTGTCAATTCCACACGCTAGCCCTCAACGAGACCTTTCATTTGAGACCAAACTCGACATACTTTTGAGAATTTTTTGCATAAAACAAAAGCAGATCGACATAGATCATTTTTGTCAATTCTCTACGCGAGCCCTCGCCAAGACCTTTCATTCGATACCGAACACGACATATTTCTGACAAATTTTTGCAAAAAAACAAAAGCCGATCGACATGGAACATTTTTGTCAATTTTGCATTTCAGCCCTCTACGAAACCTTTCATTAGATACCAAACACGACATACTTCTATTATCTTTTTGCATAAAACAAAAGCCGATCAACAAGGAAAATTTTCTTTTTTGTACACCAGCCCTCACCGAGACATTTCATTCGATACAAAACACATATTTCTGATAACATTTTGCAAAAAACAAATTCTAATTGACGTAGAATATTTTTGTTATTCGTGCACTCCAATCCACATTGTGTCGTTTCATTAAAATCCAAGGACGACCTACTTGTAACAACTTTTTGTGCAAAACAAATGCAGATCGACGTGACATATTTTTTTTTGTCCCCCTTACGGTTTTTTTTCTTTTGATATCAAACACAGCAGAGTGTTTAGGAATATTCGGTTTAAATTTAGTTACTTCATCACACATTTGGCAACATTGACTTTTGACATTGGAAACGTCAAAATTTATATTAATTAAATACGTTATGTTTTAAAGTTAAATTAGTTGTAACACCTTTGCTCAAGACTAATATACTTGATACTGTATTTACTTCTTTAATATCAATGTTCTAAACAAAGTTATAATCGTTTAAAGTTCATAGACAGATTGTCAAAAGTGACAGATGACCTCGTGACTCTTTTTAAATTTTGACATGGCTACTAGAATCCATTGTTTCAAGTTATTAATTTTGCACAGTTTTTATTTTTTTACACAAGAACCACTCACAGTAAAAATATGAGACCCCCAAAAGGTACAACTACACATTATTCCCTGCAATCTAAAAAAAAAATTACAACAATCCCTTTGATGGTTCAGGCAGTTTGGCTTGTGACAAAATTTGGCGATCGTCGTGATGAAAATAAACATCACGACACATAAATACGTTATGTTTTAAACTTAAATTAATTGTAACACCTTTGCTCAAGATTATTATTCATGATACTGTATTCACTTCTTTAATATCAATGTTCTATTTGAAAATACAATCATTTAAAGTTCATAGTCTGATTGTCATAAGTGACAGATAACAGCTTGTTTCTTTTTAAATTTAGACATGGCTACTAGGATCCTTAAACAATTTTTTGTTTCAAAATGAAAAAAATGTGTGGTTTTTATTAATTTACGCAAAAACTGCTCGACGTAAAAATATGAAACACCAAAAAGGCACACCTACGCATCATTCTCTACAATTTGATATTATTATACATATCAATTTCATAAATGGTTAAGGCTGTAGGTTTGTCCGAAAATTTGGCGATCGTCGTGATGAAAATAAATATAGATTGGGACACATGCCTTTTAGTATATAGGACTAGCGAATTCTCGGCTACGCCGAGCATTCCCTAGAGCTCCGCTGTCAGTGCAAAAAACAAATGCCGATCAACATGAAACAATTATTTAATATTTCCACGTCAGCCCTCACCGAGACCTTTCATTTGATACCAAACACCATACACTTCTGACAACTTTTTGCAAAAAACAAAAACCAATCGACATAGCACATTTTTGTCTATTCTGCACGCTAGTTCTCAACAAGACGTTTCATTTGAGACCAAACTCGACATACTTTTGAGAACTGTTTGCAGAAAACAAAAGCCGATCGGAATGGAACATTTCTGCCAATTCTGCACGCTAGCCCTCAATGAGATCTTTTATTCGATACCAAACACGACATATTTCTGACAACTAGTTGCATAAAACAAAAGCCGATCGACATAGACCATTTTTGTCAATTCTCTACTCGAGCCCTTATCGAGCCCTTTCATTTGATACCAAACACAACATACTTCTGATATCTTTTTGCATAAAACAAAAGTCAATCGACATGGAATATTTTTGAAATTTCTACAGGCTAGCCCACACCGAGAACTTTAATTTGATACCAAACATTATAAACTTTTGAAAACTTTGTGTAAAAAGAAAAGCAGACCGTAATGGATCATTTTTGTCAATTCTGCATGCTAGCCCTCAACGAGACCTTTCTTTTGAGACTATACTCGTCATATTTCTGAGAACTTTTCGCAAAAAACAAAA
Organism: Stenolophus ochropezus; assembly: GCA_035578165.1. Taxonomy (NCBI): domain Eukaryota; kingdom Metazoa; phylum Arthropoda; class Insecta; order Coleoptera; family Carabidae; genus Stenolophus; species Stenolophus ochropezus. The sequence continues at coordinate 12,214,265 of JAQOWZ010000013.1, read as the reverse complement.
GCCGATCAAGATTTAGCAATTTTGTTAATTTTTCACGCTAACCCTCATCGAGACCTTTATTTTGATACTAACCACCACGTACTTCTGACAACTATTTGTGAAAAACAAAAGCCGATTGGCATGGAACATTTTTGTCAATTCTGCACGCTAGCCCTCAACGAAACCTTTCATTTGACATCAAACACCACACACTTCTGACAACTTTTTGCAAATAACAAAAGGCGATTGACATGGCACATTTTTGTCAACTCTGCACGTTAGCCCTCAACGAGACCTTTCATTTGAGACCAAACTCGACATACCTTTGAGAACTTTTTGCAGAAAACAAAAGCCGATCGGAATGGAACATTTTTGTCAATTCTGCTTGCTAGCCCTCAACGAAACCTTTCATTTGATACCAAACACGACATACTTCTGACAACTTTTTGCATAAAACAAAAGCCGATCGACATGGAACATTTTTGTCAATTCTGCAGGCTAGCCCTCAACGAGACCTTTCATTTGAGACCAAACTCGACATACCTTTAGGAAATTTTTGCAAAAAACAAAAGCCGATCAACTTTGACCTTTATTGTTCTTTCTACACGCCAGCCCTTATCGAGCCCTTTCATTTGATACTAAACACCACATACTTCTCACAACTTTTTCCAAACAACATTTTTCTGACAACATTTTGCAAAAAACAAATTCCAATTTACGTAGAACATTTTTGTCATTCGTTTCCTTAAAACCCAAAGACAACCTACTTCTAACAACTTTTTCCGAAAAACAAACGCAGATCGACATGACACATTTTTTTGTCATTTCAAAACCGACCATTATGGTTTTCTTTGTTTTGATATCAAACACAGCAAAGTGTTCCATTTAATTAGGTATATTTGATTTTTATTTAGTTACTTCTTAATTTGGCAACACTGTTTGTATTAAAAAATAGTAGTTAATTTTTAAATTTATAAATTAATATTGTCAACCCTAATACAACTGCCACCGTTGTCAGTAAAGTTAGGTTAGGAATATTTGGTTTTCATTTAGTTACTTCATCACACATTTGGCAACATTGACTTTTGACAATGGAAACGTCAAAATTATTATTATTTAAATACGTTATGTTTTAAACTTAAATTAGTTGTAACACCTTTGCTCAAGACTATTATACATGATACTGTATTTACTTCTTTAATATCAATGTTCTATAAAAAGTTATAATCGTTTAAAGTTCATAGACAGATTGTCAAAAGCGACAGATGACCTCGTGACTCTTCTTAAATTTAGACATGGCTACTAGGATCCATTGTTTCAAGTTATTAATTTTGCACAGTTTTTATTTTTTTACGCAAGAACCACTCACAGTAAAAATATGAGACCCCCAAAAGGCACAACTACACATTATTCCCTGCAATCTAAAAAAAAATTTACAACAATCCCTTTCATGGTTCAGGCAGTTAGGCTTGTGACAAAATTTGGCGATCGTCATGATGAAAATAAATAAACATCACGACACATGCCTTTTTAGTATATAGGAAATACGTTATGTTTTAAACTTAAATTAATTGTAACACCTTTTCTCGAGACTATAATACATGATACTGTATTTACTTCTTTAATATTAATGTTCTATAAAAAGTTATAATCGTTTAAAGTTCATAGACAGATTGTCAAAAGTGACAGATGACCTCGTGACTCTTTTTAAATTTAGACATGGCTACTAGGATCCATTGTTTCAAGTTATTAATTTTGCACAGTTTTTATTTTTTTACACAAGAACCACTCACAGTAAAAATATGAGACCCCCAAAAGGCACAACTACACATTATTCCCTGCAATCTAAAAAAAAATTTACAACAATACCTTTCATGGTTCAGGCAGTTTGGCTTGTGACAAAGTTTGGCGATCGTCATGATGAAAATAAATGAACATCACGGACACATGCCTTTTAGTATATAGGATGTACATATCGCTGAATTCAGAAAAAAATACTCTATTGAATAACCTAAAAATAAACATACGTTCCCATTTAAAATAAGAAAGTTGTGTCCCGTATTTTCAGAACCACTGGTTGAAAAAAAAAATTTTTTGCTCATTGTATTAGTCTTGTAAAATGGTGGTTCTTTGCTAATTTAACCAACCTCGTAGCGAAACATTCCACGCGGTATAATCCCACGCCGTATAAATGTCATGTCGTATAAATGTTCGCCCCTCCACTGTTAGTTCCACCCGGAATAAATGCCATGTCGTATAAACGCTATCCCCACCACTCCAGTGCCACGCCGTATAATGGGGTGCGAATTGGAACGTATTGAAATATTTTGGTAGCTTCAAGTAAGAAATACAGTTCTCTGTAAATGTTCACGTAAACATACTTGTATATTGACTAGAGAATAGTAGATGGCGCAGTTCAAACGATATTAGTACACATATAACATATTTCTTACTTAATTAAATGTCAAAAAAAGCAAAAGTCTTGCATACAGTTGTATGATTAAGAGTAGTGTAATAAGTAATATAACATGTACACATTTATTGCAAATAGGAAGTAATAAAATTAAATAGAAGAAGGATTGGTAATATGAATACTTTACTAACAGTGTATTACAGGTGATTAGTAGAATTTCACTTGTTAAATCAAGTACTAATAACATTCTAATCACTTTGACTAACTTGTTAATCACATGATCATACTACCTGGCTACTAGTCTTTTAGAAATATTATAAAACCGATTTACATATTATTAAAGAAATAAACTGATTGAGTTTATTAATGATTCACAATAGAAATGCAGAGCAGTAAAATAAATTTAGATAAAAAGATGCATGTACGTATACCACGGACGAATATGAATGGGAAAACAGTTTTTCCTTCAATGAAACATACTTATTTTAGTTCCACATGAATAATAATGGAATCTTCTTGGAGTTATCTGAAAAATCATCATCTCTAAAAAAAATAGTACAATCAAAATTTATAGTATTTAATTTAAAATTGCAAACAGTTTTCCGATTTTAGGAATATAAAAAATAAGCAAAATATCATCAGTCCCATGGCACTTGGTAACTTGTTATGAATTATGAACATTATTTTGTATTTTTTTTTTATAAATATATTTTTTTAAATAATACTACCTATATTTTTACACCTCACCTATCTTATTAAAAGAGATATTTTCATGTTTTCATATTGCAAAAAGTCAGACAATGAGATTTGCGACATGGAAAAGTGAAGTTGACAGCAGATTCGATATTGCGATGTGTATGTGAACAAACCACGCGATGTGGATAAAGCAGAGATATAGAGGTACCTCTATATCTCTGGGATAAAGGAGTTAGATCAGGGTTAACTTAAATTATATATACATCTAAATATATGATATATTGCGTTTATATACAAATATTACGTAAAAATGTATGTGCTTATGTAAACTATACATTAGTGACATTAATTACAATTTTGACCTGTAACTTTTACGCGCCAAATATAAATTTGTACCAACACATTAAGTAATAACTATTGATAATAACAACTATTATGTGCCTGTAGTTCGTATTTCACACATGTTATACACATTAGAATGCAAACATATCCGGGGTATTATAACGAACAGAGATTCTTCAAGACAATAAAAAATATTGAAATTTAAATTATCATTAACATTTTTACGTTTGTCAACCGAAATTAGCATGTTATTTGAAAATCTTAAAATATTTTTTGGCATTCTTAAATACAGTCTTATAATTAAAGAACAACCAATTATTATAGGTAAAAGTTGAAACAGAAAACTACATAAGTAAAAAAATTATGAAAATTTAATACTAACACATAACACATTACAGAAATACTTTGGTATTGGCAATTCAAGTATAATTTTTCCCGTCTTGTGACGTCACAAATGTTGACATTTGTAACCTAGAAATCATAGATTAAGGAAATATATTTGTAGAAGATTGGATATCTACCTTATCATATGTGTAAACAAATTTTAGCGCCCCTTAGGATCGGCTTCGGGAACTAAATTTGACAAGCTCGGTAATGGCGGGAATTTTAAATACATTTTATTTTATATTTATAAAAAATATTTCTTAATATTATAATTATGGAAATACATACATAAATGCTTAAACGTATATTTCCATAATTATAATAATATACAGAAATTAAATGAAACAATGTAACATTTGTTATTATTATTTTTATTTATACTTGCTTTAAATATATACAAAATGATCATTTTCAAAATGTATTTCGCATACTCTAAAATTGTTTTTAAATTGTTCTGTGCTAAAATTGGCCAAATCCGTCCTGTTGAGTCTCTCCAGCCAGATATTTCTCAATATTTCCTGTTTTGGAAAATAAAATAATCGTCCATGGGGATTAGGATGTACCACACATAATTTAGTTGACTGAAAATGACAAGAAATTGAATTAAAATTTTTATTTTAATATAATCTGGCCAACAGATTGAAGTCCATTTTAAAGACATGGGAATTTTGAATGAAAACTATACTACTTACTTGATACATTTTAAGTACTTCTTTCTTCAATATTATTAATCTTGTTTATGAATAAAATTACGACACTGTCACAAGTCACAATATTCAATTATTAAATAGGTATAGGTATCCACAAACCACTACATAGGTAGGAATATCTAAATGAGCGTAGACCACTAAATTCAAATTTATTGAATTTTGATTTTTATAGAGCTATCACGGTACTACTAACGACATCTATGATCGGCTTCGGAAAAGTTTTTCAACGAGATCTAGATTGAAATTTGGTTTCACGCATTGCAATACTGTTTTAGCCCCCTGCTAGAAATTATTACCGAAAAAAACTTAAAGTAATAATTTCTAAGTTACAAAAGTCAAAATTTGACGTTTTTGCTCTTTTTGTGACGTAACAAGACGGGAAAAAATTATACTTGAATTTCCAATAGTTTTTTGATTTTGAAGTTATTGAAGAGAAACAACTTGTTTATACATAAATATATAAATTTATTTTCAAACATTTATATAAAAATTGTTGTTCTTTACAAACCCAACAGATGGCTTTAGGTCGAAGAGCAATCTATCGCGATCCGGGAGAACCACATCCTAGAGATGGCAGCACTACGGACTGACTTATAGGGAAAACATTGTATCATAAGTGCTAGTGTCATTTTGATACTTTGTTTTAAGGATATTTTGTTATTTTTAATTCGATTCAAATTTGTTAATCGCAATGTCAGTCATATACATTTATTTAAATGATGCTGTTCGTTCTGTGGTCAAAGTAGATCCACATTATAAAAGGAAAATAAGATTCGCAATTGCGGTTATATGCTTGTTAACTACTTATTTACTTATTTTTAGCTGGACATATTATTTTATGCTATTACAAGGCAGATTAACAGAATAATATAGAAATAATTGGGCTGTATATTCCAAATATCTAATTTAAATCAATAGTAATAACATTAAATACAATTGTCACTTCGGAGACAGATTTATTTTTTTATATAAATACACCATTAAAATATATATATATATATATATATATATATATATATATATATATATATATATATATATTTCATAATACCTATAAATTCCTTATTTCTCTAATGTTACATATTTTATTCGATAGGTACAGGTCTTTCTCCTAATATAGCTCAATTTATGTTATTTTTATCGTTTCTTCTTCTCTATCTTTCCTATATATAAACAATTCAAAATAAATATATAATGTTAAAGAATAATAATTACTACTTAATATAACGTCTCTCTATTTTCTTCTCTTTACAGAGGTTCTGTCGAATTTTTTTTGCTGTAATTTATGGTTTTCTTTTAATGACTACAAAACAATCTAATAATGTTTTGAAATTATTATAAATACTTAGATGGAATAAAATCGGTAGGTAAAAAATATTATGTATAAATGTCTAATGTCCATGAACGTTGATATGTGCTTTTCGATTTTTAATGCGATTTTCCACTTATTTTTTAATATTTCTCTTTTTGGGAAATAATAAACGGATATGTCAACACTTGCAAACAAATACAGAACAATATCTCTTCCACTTGCAGGTCATTTTTGGTAGTTGTTTACTTATAATCCTATGTGACAGTACAACGTTTTCCCTACGTCTTAGATGTTTTGTTTTGCCACCAGATGTCAGCCACTTTGTTGGCTCTTGCCAATAGCTATCTGACATAGTTGTTCACGGCGACTCTGCCTTAGGAGTTCTGGCCAAAATGTCATCAGTATATTTTGTTGATAAATTTTTAAACCGACGATTTATTAGTATTATTTCTCGGTTGGCGATTGTTGGCGACTTCAGAAACATCTAATGGCTTAATGGCTACATACTGAATTTTTAAACTGGAGGTGCTTTCCACCATTTTAAGGACCACCCATATCGACGCTATGTGTGGTCTCATAGCCATTGTTAGTTTATAATTGAACTACGCAACACTGTGTTTCATTCTCCATCAGTAATAAAGTTTGTATCAATATCTGCAAACATAGAAAAAATTAATAAATATTAGAGGTATGTATTTTTATTTCCGATATTTACATTTTTCATGTGATGCACAAGTAGAAAGTTTATGAGATACTCTTTTCATTTTCCCGGATTTGTGAGGTTGCCATTAATTCAACAATGTTTGTATTTTACTATGGTGATCAGAAATACGAAATCTAAAATATAATATCAGAAAAACATAGTTATTAGTATGTTCAAATCGTAAGTTTTTATGTATTAACTATGATAAAAGTGTAATGTAAAACTCACAAGGTCAAAATGCAATAGAATTATGTCATCTATTCATATCAAAGATTAGAAGAACTGATATATTAGTTTATGACGTGAATTTCTGAATACTGTGTTATGAAGAAATTATAAGTATTCAATTCATGAAATGTATGCAGGTGTAATAACTCAGTTTCGCAGAACTTTAAAAATACCCCAACTAGCATTTTTGGTAGTAATTACGTAACGCTGACTGAAAAAATAATAATTGTAGTATTTACTACGATCAACGGGAACGTATCAGAAACGGCCCAACAACGTAATAAATACCAATTTGGGGAATAATATGGTGGTTAATTTTACGTTGTAGAAACGTTTCTGCTTTTTGTGTCGTTACTATCCTGTTACGTTATTGGGACGTATTTACGAAGTTAAAGTGTGGTAATAACTACTTTATTGGTTCAAAAGCTTCGTGTCAAGTTATCTCTTTCTTAAATATAGCTACAACTATTCTACAATGAAAGAATAACTATGGTTTCACGAACACAATATCTATATGAAGTCCGTGTCCGAATAGAAATTATAATTAAATGCTACTGGCCACTTAAAAATTAAAACAAATAGCAGTTCATTGATGAATATATGTATAGTACTTAGAAAAATTACAACGCGCCTTTAAAATATGCGAGTTTATTAAAAAAAATGTAATTAAATAAAAATTTGATTTATATAAATTGATGATTGTAATACATCTATTACATTTCTAATGATTCAGGTGTATCAAATTTACTAAATTTGTACATTATAACTCACAGTAATAGCTTTAGATTTATTTTACAAGTTATTTACAAACTGTGTGTAGGAATTGTATGAGTATTGTCCGCCATATAAACTAAGAAATTCACACTTAGTTACTTACAAGTGAAACTTACTATGTTATACGTATTCAAAGTTGTTAATACTTCAAAGTTAGGTACAGCAACCAACAATTTAGATGTTTGAAGTTATAGCTACTTTAAAGAAATGTCAGTTTAATGTGCTTGGCTACTATTAAGTTCCAGTTGTTTACTGTATAGTCTCAGTAGCCACTGTAAGGACGGTTCTATAACTTAGTAGTCACTTATATCACGTGAATCAAATATTGTCAATTTGTGAATATTGGAGTGACACATGTGTTTATTACGTTTTCGATAAAAAAATAAATTCAGTTGTAATTTTGTACATAGGTATCTTCAATTATGGTAAGTATGCAATATGTTTTATAATAAGAAATTGATAATAATGGATCTAAGATGTTAGTCTACAATAAAATGCCGATAAAATTTTAATTTCTAACCTAAATGATTTTTTTAATAAAATTTTAATATTTATTTATTTACAGTTACTATAAATGGGTAAAAATTTATTAACTTATCAAGTATGTAAATTACAATTGTTCGTCCATTAATACGAGTAGATTGTTTTTGTAAATATATTAATCTTTTCTCTAGTCTAGTATTTCTGAAATTACAGGATACCGAACATTTTTTCAAAATCGTATCCACCTTGGAGAAAAAGGGAATTTATTTTACTGTAGTTCCTCATCAATGGGAACAGAATCAAATATTATTTTGGCCGAGTCATTTATCACACACAAAAAGGGAACTTTTGAGAACAAATTCTTGTAGTGTTCCAGAGACCAACTGGGATCAGTTTCCCTGTGTTTTAAAAATGACGAAAATTCAAAGTTTTAAAGAAGGGACAGATATAGAAAAAAAAATAACTGAATGTGTGGATACAGAAGCGGAAGAAGAGTAAGTGTATAATAAAAATTGTAATATTAATGTGTCAAATTAGCACATTTTAACTAGTCTATTCCTATCCTCAATTTTAAATTAAGTAATTTATATTTTATTTGCAGATTGTTTTCAAACATCACAAAAAAGGTTAAAAAACCTAAAATGACTGTAGATTCAGATCTCACAATAGATAGAAACGATTTATTTTCCAACATAGGGATGAACTGCATGGAACCAAATATTGAAAATTGTAACAATGAAAACGATAATATACCTGCAGAAAATAACAAAACTGTAGGAAATAACGTACTGATTTTTGACGGTCAAGTTTTAAACAATACAGAGTTTAATGGAGGTATTTACAAAATTTCAACCAAAATTTTAACTGAGATTATGTTTCAATATATTTTTTAGTGATTGCAAGTAACGATGATTTGATACAAATAAAGAGCGAAGTGATTCATATTAAAAATGAAATCCAAAATTTAAAAACTGAAATTGTCGATATAAAGAAACAGTTTGTAAAAACAAATTTAGTTTTAGACAAAATTTATGACATGATTGAGAAAAACAGCCACATTACAGAAAATCCATGTACTATCAATGAAACAACAGACAATTTATTGGAAAAATTTATTTTTCCTTTAAAATCTTGCGAAGAAGTAGTTCAGTTCGACAAAGAATTACGGACAAACAATGAATTTAAAAAACAAGTGGTAAGAGTTTATTATCTACCTACCTACTCTCAGAAATAATAAGAAAGTTATTTTTTAGGTCGCATTTTTAATGAACATAGGGGGCAGAAATGGAGACAGCGATGGAAAGAAAATTGCATATAAATTATTTGATACATTATTTACTCCAAATGTTGCTACTAAATATAGTTGGACTGGAATAACTAGAGGAAAACTAGGAGAAGAAAAGAAAAGTTTTCAAGTATTTCAAGGAATCATAAACGTATTTTTTGAAACACTTGTATGTGCTGATAACAGATATACAAAAACAAAAAACGAACAATTTTTTAGAGAAGGAGTTTTGAAACATTCAAAAAAAAGAAGTCTACGTATTAAGTAAGTATATACGAGGTGTGTTCCAAAAATAACGGGAATTTTGTAATTTTGTGGACTATGATAAAGCGATTCACGTCATTTGTTTTTGATGTATTAGTAAACATTTCTGAAAAGTATCTGCACATTGGTTGAATCCTTGAAATTATAAAATTCCCATTATTTTTTTAACACACCTCCTATAATACAATATGATTAGTTCTAACTTAGAAAACATACATATATGTATAATATTTAAATTTACAGAAAAACAAACGTTGAAGGAACAGAAGATATAACAGAAGGAACTGATGATCAGGCCGAGAGTAACAAAGATAACAATGGCGACTTATCAGAACAAGCAACTTAAAAATATTTTTTGTTATTGTTTCTTAAATTTTCCAATAGACTATCAAAATATATAAGCTCAATTTTTATATAATTTGTGTTAATTTACATATTGTACATTATTAAAGAAATATATATTTTCTTATTTTGTAATACATGTTTTATTTTACTATATATTTTATTTTACACACATAATATAACTAAAACTGCAAATAGGTACTTGATTAATATCTTGACTTAAATAGGTGTGCTTAATGCGTATTTTGATTTTGTATATCTAATGTATGAATCAATGGAAGGAATATAAATTCGCTTTTGTATTTTAGCGATATAAGTTTACATTCAATATCATTTATTGAGTATAATTTAGGAGGGTTTGTATCACCATTCGTTTTAAAAATATTTAAATAAGAAGATTTTATTGGTAGTTCAAAAAAATCTTTTTTTGTTTTAATTGGTGTTCCAAAAATATGAATATTGCCTTTATAATAAGTAGCATTTATCATTGAAACTATTTCCTTATTTTTTGTAAGAAACCATTTATTTTTGGAATCAATTTTTATAATAAAATTATCAGCAATAAAGACAATATTAAAAACTCTATTACAATACGTTAACTCATGTATTACAGAATGATCCTCATTTTTAACATAGGGGCACTGATACACTTGTTCTTCAGAATTTAATTTGGATAATTCACAGACCCGCTTAGCTATTTGAGACACTGGTTTGTTTCCGGAGCGAACTAAGGTTTTAATATGAGACAAAAAATTCTCGAATGCGTAAGCACTAATATCAGATAGATTTCCAAATCTCTTAACGTCGTTTATAACATGAGCTAGGTTATGTACATTACTGCTTACTGCGTCTATCCCATAAATATCAATGAATTGTTCAATATAATCTTTTAACAATTGTTCAGCTACGTTAATGTATTTTAAATAAGTATTGCATGAAATAATTGTAACAGCACAACATAGTGTTAAAAAGTTATGGTAAACTGAAACTGAAAGCAAATCTTTCAGCACTACAGGACCAATATAAAGCAAAAATGTTCTGAACTCAGTACCTTTCCAAAATTTTAATGATTTTATAGTTCTTATAGCTCTATGAATTTCAATAGGTTTACGATTATTGCAGTCTTCTAACATTTCTGACAGTTTGTCGATATCTGCTCCAGAAAATTTCGTTCGAAAATTGTAACTTCCATTTACCCATCCAAGTAAGCATTTGCGCATGATACCTGAAATATTTAAAAAAATGTTATTATTGTCTATTAGTTGTTTTATAGACTTACCAAGATCTAACAAATGGAGTGAATCAGCGATTATAAAATCATTTACCATATCAATAGGCAACTTTAATAAAGGAGTGTCTTCCTTATGATGATCTTCATCGAGACGTCTACGAAAGCTATCATTACTTCTTAAAGTACAATCAATTCTGGGAAAACTCATGTGTCGCCCGCGTTTGTCGTATTCACCAATAACTGTACATTTAATACATCCATGATATGCATTAAAACCCACCGTACCTGAAAAATTAAAAAAATAATAACACTTATTCTTAGACCATTTCACCAAATAATATGTATAACACAAACCTTTTATGTAATTTCTTGCAGGAGTATCGCAGACAAAATATTTTATTTTCACTTCTAAGAGATTCGATCCAATTACAATTCCTTTTTCTAACAGACCATTTAATTCATCAACAAATTTTGAAAAAAAGTCTTGCAAAGGTGGTTTGGTTTCACCGCAATATATCGCTACGACTCTCGGCTTCAAAGTTGGTATCTCGTATATTTTGAACAAAATTGGCCAAAATTCTACTGTTGAACTTTTGTATGGAGGTAGACCATCAACATTAAAAATTAGTGATATTTTCATAGATTTTGTAATTGTCGGAAACATTGCAAGTAAACAGTTTTCAATACCGTTGTACCAAAATTCTCCATTTCCCATTTTGGTAATATTTATTGAAGAAGGAGTTTTCAGTAGAGTCCTACTGTCTGTTGGTATTTGGTTCACACCATTTTCTTTTAATATACGCAAAAGGTCATTAATCGAATTGTGAGATATTCGATGTAACAAAGACCATTCTCTTAGTTGTTGTGACAAACAAATTTTTGATTCCAGTAACTTTTGATCTTCAGAATCACTTATACTCTCTTCCGGAATGTGAGACAAGCAGTTTTCGTCATATTCTTCAAATTTCGGAAAATCAGTAACACTAGTAATTATTTCAGTATTTTGCACTACTGTCTCTATAGGTACTGTTTGAGGTTTACAATTTTGAAATGGAGATTTTACACTTTTCAAAATATTAGTAACACTATTTTCATTTCTTAAATTTGAAACTAGTTTATTATTTTCATTACTTAGTTCCAACTTTAATTTTCTGTAAAAAGATGTTGAGTATCTATATTTTTTACATTTAGGAGCAGCCATTTTAACTTAAAATAACTAACTTCTTTTCCTCTTCATAGTAAAAATTACTTCTAAAGATATTTAAAGAGTTTCTGTTACTTAATAGTAATTAGAGTCAGTAACTATCACTTTACAGTAAAGTTTACGAGTAACAGAAACGACACTGGAACACTTTTTGTCACTAAATTAGGTCAAAAGAATTTGTTACTTTTAAGTGAAAGTTATCGTAGGGATTACGTTGCAAGAATTCGCGAAATTTACGTAGAAGTTGAAGTTACTTTGTGGTAATTTCTTAGTAACATTCAAAAGTTAATGTTACTTTAAAATTTTACTATAAAGTCATCATAACTTTAAGGTAATATTCAATAGTGCTGGCATAGTAACAGATTTTACAAAAGCTACTTACTAGTAATGGAACCAAGCAGTGTTATTTAATAGTAAAATTGACGTAGAAATTACAAATTGTAACGTTCTTTAAAGTATAATTTACGGTAAAGTAAAATATTTAGTATTTTTTACGTAACAAATACTTGAAAATAGTTCCCGTACCAGTAAGAATTACTTTGATGCTAGTTGGGACCGCTGTGTTCGAGTGGTTCGAAATCCAGTATAAGCTATAGCTCCTTGCAAGGATGTCCTTTAGACCCTGTCTCATGTAGGAATGTTGTGTTATAGATGATAATGATGATACGAATTCATTATTTTTTTACAGAATGTGGTTTTTCTTGGAACTATAATCATAAACACAATTATAGTTTTTGCATAAATGATATTCTTCACTGTTAACCTGTGATTTTAAGAATCATGAAACGACATCATCGGGTAAATCTAATTTGCTGACCAGAAAAAAAATGCTGACTGACTATCTATAGTGAAGTTAGCTCATTGAAATTTCATATTCTAGCCTACTATCACATAGTACACCTTGTCTGTACGTATGAACGTGGTAGACTTCTCCAGAGAGAAACTTTACTCTTGTGAAATATATATTCTTGCTGACTGGCTATCTAGAGTTACGTTAGCTCATTGAAATTTCGGATCCTAGCCAACCATCACCTAGTACACCTTGTCTGTACATATGAACATGGTAGACTTCTCCAGAGAGGTACTTTACTCTAGTGAATTTGATTAAATTCTTGCTGACTGGCTATCTATGGTAACGTTATCTCATTAAAATCTCATATCCTAGCCTATCATCACCTAGTACACCTTGTTTGTACGTATGAACGTGGTGGACTTCTCCAGAGAGGAACTTTACTCTCGTGAAATTTAAATTCTTGCTGACTGGCTATCTATGGTAACGTTAGCTCATTGAAATTTCATATCCTAGCCTGCCATCATCTAGTACACCTTGTCTGTACGTATGAACGTGGTGGACATCTCCAGAGAGGAACTTTACTCTCGTGAATTTTAAATTCTTGCTGACTGGCTATCTAGAGTTAGGTTAGCTCATTGAAATTGCATATCCTAGCCTACCATCACCTAGTACACCTTGTCTGTACGTAAGAACATGGTAGACTTCTCCAGAGAGGTACTTTACTTTAGTGAATTTGATTAAATTCTTGCTGACTGAACATCTGGGATAATGTTAGCATATTGAAATTTCATATCCTAGCCTACCATCACCTAGTACTCCTTGTCTGTACGTATGAACGTGGTGGACTTCTCCAGAGAGGAACTTTACTCTTGTGAAATATATATTCTTGCTGACTGGCTATCTAGAGTTACGTTAGCTCATTGAAATTTCATATTCTAGCCAACCATCACCTAGTACACCTTGTCTGTACATATGAACATACGGAAAAGTGTACTAGATGATAAGCTAGGATATGAAATTTCAATGAGCTAACTTAACTCTAGATAGCCAGTCAGCAAGAATTTAAATTACGAACAAACAAGGTGTTCTAGGTGATGGTAGGCTAGGATATGAAATTTCAATGAGCTAACGTAACTCTAGATAGCCAGTCAGCACTTTTTTTTTTGGTCAGTAAATTAGGCAGACCCGGCATCATCTCCTTCCTGTATGGCAAGAATTTCTTGTAACTATAACACAATGTAATATAATTACATATAATTTTATGTAACAGGTTATTATTTACTGTTTTATATAAATACTCGAAGTGACTCCTGTTGAATTGCTGTTCGACATAATGGACATCTGGTAGAATAATTATCGTCTCCAGGATGTCGTTGGACTCTATAATTATTGACATATTCTCCACATAAAACCAAATGTCGGCAATCTAGAAGTAAGTATTCTCGCATATTTTCTAAGCACGTTACACAGCGGTGCGTAAGGGGCTGTAGTTGAGCTGGTGGCGGAGTACTTATTTCAGCTTGTACTGATTGCGGTGCTGGAGAGTGTGGTTGTGGCAATAACGCAGGCTGTGGCTGGGTTGGTAATGGCTGCATTTGAAGAAGTAGTGGAGCAGGTGCTAGTGGCTGGGCAGGCTGTGCTTCAGGTTGTGGAGGTGTCAGAGGTTGTACTGGTGGAACTGGTATGACTGGTTGAGCTGGTAGGATTGGCTGTTCTGAATCTGAAAATGAAAATACGTTAGAATAATTAAATCAATACAGTTTTTTTATGAATTACCTGGCATAACATTTAACACGGTTTCAATATTTGAAATTCCGTGACTCATATATAACACAAATCGGCGAACATTCCCGTCAGTCTGTAATCTTTCTTCAGCTCGCTTTATACGCTGATCTAGGACTACATACCTCCGACGACGCTGATGTGTTAACATAAAACCTGAACGGGCTCTTGTTAAATCAATAGATTTTGCATGCTCTATTGATATTAACTGCTGCGTAAATGTCCATATGTTTGGATGAGTCCTTCTCATTATGCTAAAAAAATATTAGAATTAAGTATATAATATAATAATAAGTATAAGTAATGCCGTATCTAGGGCAGGGCAATAGGGGCACCTGCATAAAGCGTAAATTCAAATTCTGTCCTGTACTACAAAAAATCTCAAACCGCAGTGTAGAAATAAATAAGCAGCAGCGACACTCTCTCTCTTATATGAACATATTAAAAAAAAACTACCTAGTAGCAAAATTATTTTAAAATATAGTATAAAACCATTATTGGAATAAATAAATTACAACAGAAAATATAATAGTTATTTATGATATAAGTGTTAAAAGTGACATTTTATGAGTGAGTGGGGAAGTTTGAAACGAGGCGAAGCCGAGTGTAACAAACCTCACGAACGAAATAAAATCACTTTTAACACAAATATCATACACTATTTTTTCTACGACCCTAGTTATATATTAGTAAATAAAAAATATAGAATGACATTTATGACAGGTCATGATGTATTTGTTATGAACAACTGAACATAAGTGCTGTTAAAAGTAAATTTGTTTTTTATTTTTAAGTCGTTGTCAATGACAACGTGTTAAAAGTATTTACTGTGTTTTAAACTGTTATTTTTAACTTGCTAAGCAACCGTTAAAAAGACTATTTTTAACAGTGGTCGTAGGAAAAATATCTTAAATATAATTGGATTATCATTGTTATGGTAATGTAATATTATTTTCTATCTATTAATTTCTGACTTGTATTCATCGTTTAGCTTCAATAAATATAATTCTGACAAATACCAGATCCAATACTATAATTTTATATTATTCAAACCAATAACTACGTTTGCTAAAATGCTATTTTTATAAATAATCTTCTGAGAGGTGACTTTTTAGGCATGGGCAGAAAAATCTTGGAACGCAATTATTATCTGAGTGTCTCCACTGCTTACTTTAGTCATATTTTCTATGATATCACAAAAGTCCTAATTACAGCACAATAATTAATAATTTTGCAAATATAAGAAAGCAAAAAAATTTTAATTATAATTATTTTTTTCTTTATACTTAGTTCCTTTAATAAATGTTTTTATTTATTTCATTTATTTTGTTTTAGTTCATTTTCTTCCATCTTGCATTTTTGACTGATTTTATTTAATATACATACATGTTTCATGTTATAAATGTTGAGAATTATTTTTTTTGTTTTTGGTCTTATTGTTATTTATTTCGAACCAGGGCATGTAACCGAAAAAAATATTAGTTAACGGTTAACCCATATTGAGAACTTTATAAAAATTAAGGTTTTAGTTCGAAAACCGGTTTTTAAAAATTGGAAACCGGTTTAAACCGATAAATATATCAGTTAATGAAAAAAAATCAAAAAGAGATAATTACAAAAAAAATTGATCATAAAATAAATTAAAATAAATAATATTATGGACCAATGAAAATCTATCAGGTTGCGGGCTACATTCAAGGTCAAATACGAATATTCACAAAAAATACCATAATATCTTTAAAGAAACGCAGGTATAACAGATAAAAAATATAATTTTTTATTCGTGCTATATGATAGATATTAAAATAAAGGTTAATGTTCGTTAATACCGGTTTATTTTTCTTTTGGTTAACGGTTACCGGTATTTTAGTCTTTAAAATTACGGTTGAAGTTCACAATTTTCGTTGAAAATATCGGTTACCGGTTTTTTTAACCGGTTACATGCCCTGTTTAGAACATATTTTTTTGTTATGAAATGTTTTTACAAAAACAAATATATTTTCTTATATTTTTTTTCAGATAATCCTACTATACTTTTATTGGATCTGGGGTAACGGGGAACGCAAAGAATTAAGTTTGCCCTAGGCGCAAAATTGCCTAGATACGGCACTGAATATTACAGTTAAAAATACATTGAAAATGTTATACTTCCAGAAACATACCGATAAAGTTGTCTGTGGAAAGCTTTCACAGCGTTATTTGTTCGGTGATACTGCCGATGTACAGAGATTTGAAGGGGAAGCCATTGACGTCTTAAATAGTCTATAAACATGTCCCCGAAAAAAATCGTTTTGTTCCGCACTAATGTCACGGCCATAACGTGGGTACCATCTGAAAAAATATCGTATAATATTTAGAGAAAAATAAAACATTAAATACATACTCTCGCTGTCTGATTAACTCAGAATATTGAATAAGCGTTTGAGGTACAACAGGAGTACCCATCCTTCTACTCCTGTACATTGTGGATCTAACACTATTAAAACCACCTATTAAATTTGCTGCTAGGGGGTACCGGATTTCCTCCTCGCGGAAAATGGTTTCAAGCTCTGTGTTTTCTTGCTGACTTCGTCTACGCAGTGAAGTTTTAAATCTTAATAACTGCACTTCTTCTAAACTAGGATCATGATTGTGTTCTTGAGTCACAGTAGGAAATCCATTCCTCAATATTAATCGCCTTTGGCATGTATCGCGATTTCGGCAAAGGAAGTAAGAAGTATTAGCAGCCTGACGAGAATTATTTCGACCATAAATAAAATTATTATATATAAATAACTGACTATTGGAACGGTTACCGTCTACTCGTTCCATATTAGAAATTAAAATGTGTCCAAAGACAACAATATAAACACAAAAATGAAAACAGGTGAAAAACGTAAACTAGTAAATACAATCACCTCTAACTAAACACGTATAAAACGTGTATGAATAATAAGTACTTGCAAAGACAACAATGTTTAAACAATATAAAATGTTCAGGATGTCAACGAAACGTAACAAATCGTGTATAAACGCTGTTCTTTATTAAAAATAAAGATAAGTAAATAGGAAAGTAAATGTTTCCTATATGAAACAGATATAAATATAAATACTGAAGTTTTACATTTAACGATATAAATATGAAAAAAATAAACAGGACCACTATTAAATGAAAAACGTGCAAAATTTATACGAATACAAATAATGCAACAAAATGTTTTATAAACTAAAACTTGATATTTTTCCAGAAAAATACCACGCTACACTATATAACAAAAAGGTTGAAAACAACACAATTGCAATTAACTTTGCTGAGACACACTGTTCAATATGGCAACCAAATCACCACGTGAATTGTACACTCGTATTCAAACCCCTACCCTGTTGAAAGAGTATATAATATATGATCGAAAAAAATTGGCTAATGAAAACCATTTAAAATTAACAATAATTATTACAGCCATTTGAGATCGTACCATCTCTTCCAATAGTTGATGATCCAAGTAAACCATCTGATGAAGAATCGTCGTCAGTTACACTTAAGCCTCGTTCACAATCATAATTTAGTGGTTAGTGGTTATTTGTTAGCGTTAACGCAGAAGATTTGACATTCGCATTTGTAGTATAGCGGTCACAACCAAAAAATTAACTCAGCGCTAGGCTGCGCTAAACACGGTTAGCGCAAGGGTTTGCATACTTCTAACTTTGTCGTTAGTGGTTAACAGAAACAGCCAATCACAGCTCGAGTAGAATGAAATAGACATATTATAGAAACAAAGAAGTGAAGACATTTTGACAGTAGAGAAAATGTATCAAAGTCGTGTACTTTTCAAAAAGAAATTATTACTGAGCACGTTGATATTATCACGTCTCAAGAGAAATAGGAATAGGGTACGGAGAAGATGGTGGGTACGCCCAATTTTTCAAAATAGAAAAAATCAAGGAGACTGGGACAACCTAGTTCAATAATTAAGATTAGATGAGGATATGTTTTTCAATTATACGAGGATGTCAGTTCATCAGTTTGATTATTTATTAAATCTGGTTAAACCATATATAACAAAAACTAGTAGAAGAGCATCTATACCAGCAGGAGCAAGACTGATATTAACTTTAAGGTTAATGAATGATATAAATAGACACTATTGTTAACTTACTTTTAAATTTATTTACAGACATCTAGCAACTGGCGATTCATTAGCTAGTCTTGCGTTTTCATACAGAATTGGGAAAAGCACGCTATGCAATATTATAAAAGAAACAACCGAAGTGATTTGGAAGTTATTATCAGAAAAATATATAAAATTTCCCAATGCAGAAGAGTGGGAACATATTTCAATGCAATTTGAAAATAGATGGAATTTACCCCATTGCCTAGGAGCTCTTGATGGCAAACACGTTGTCATAAAAGCTCCAAATAATTCTGGATCGCAGTACTTCAACTACAAGAAGACTTTTAGTATAGTGTTGTTTGGTATTTGCGACGCCAATTATTTATTTGTGTATGTAGACATCGGGGCATATGGCAGCCAGAGTGATGGTGGAGTTTTAAAAGCTTCATCATTTGGTGCTGCATTAAATAATAACACTTTAGATTTGCCAGAAGAAAATATATTATCCGGTACACAACTTAAATTCCCATATTTCTTTGTTGGAGATGAAGCCTTTCCTCTTCAGACAAATCTACTTCGCCCATACAGTGGAAGAAATTTGCCACGAGATAAACAAATTTTTAATTACCGTTTATCCCGAGCACGCAGATGCATTGAAAATGCATTCGGAATATTAGTATCTAGATTTAGGATTTTTCATAGAACAATCAATGCTTATCCAGAAAATGTAGACAATATTATAAAAGCTTGCGTGACATTACATAATTTTATAATATTGTCAGAACAAGAACTACATGGGAACAGGAAAAGATATTGTCCAAGAAATTATGGGGATAGATATGCTGATGACAACACATTAATTCCTGGAGATTGGCGAAACAATGTTCCAGAAAATTCGGCCCTTCAATCCGCAAGATCTCTGAAACGCAGAATTGGTACAAGAAATGCAACACACACTGTATTGCGAAATAGAGATTTATATAAAGATTTTTTGAACGGTATTGGAGAAGTACCATGGCAGCATGGAAGGATTTAATGTTTTCGTATTTTTTATTTTTTTGTTTTGTATTCTTAATTTTATAAATTCACATGTAAAATATATAAAAATGAACTTTTATTAAAGGTATAAATAACATGCAATTTATTTAAGAGTTTTTATTTACAAAAAAAAGTACAAAAATTAATGTTTTTCAATTTTCATAATTTTGTAAAATTTTTTCTGATATCAGATGCGTCATTTTTGCTATTAAGTAATCCGAATCTTTTTCAGGCATTCTATTTAATTGCTCATTGACGTAGATACTAAATGCTTTTATATGGGGTTTCCCATTGTCTTGCACCTCATTATCGATAGATTCCGATATTTTATTAATAGCAGCTAACATCTGATCATCTAATGTATCATTTTTCTTTTGTTTCTTCTTCACGGGCTCTAGTACAGCTGGTGAAGCTGTCGTGCTCCTTTTCTTCTCGCATCTCTCTTTTGGGAGATCTTTGTTTGAAGTGACATCAGATGGCGATTCTTTGGCCCACAAAACATCTGAGGCTGAAGACGAAGAAGTTGCAGTCAGAAGAATACTTTCTTCATCGTCCGCAACTAATGTTTCTTCTAAAATGCTTGCTTCTTCTACCCAAGTGTTGGTAAAATGATCAGCATCTTCCTCTGTAAAACTCACATCGGACGCCAAACTTAAAGAAAAACTACTGGTAGTTCTGTAATAGAAATTTCTTTTGTAAAGTACATATATGCATACTTTTTAAAACGTTTCCTTACTTTCTTGGTTTGATATGGTCGTTCAAAAATTCAAGAAGTGGCATCAGATGCCATTTTGTTCGTTTTGAAGCGCCAGCACCGCTCCTGGTTTCAGATTGCTCCAGATTCTTTTCTCTCACATATTTTTGTCGCAAAACTTTAAATTTTAATTGCGCTTCTTTCCCTAAAAACACAGAAAGTATTAATTATATATATATATATATATATATATATATATATATATATATATATATATATATATATATATACATAAACAACATTAATAAATTTACCTGTTAATTTAAACACGGAACCTATCTTGTCCCAATAGGCATCCTTCAATTTAACATTTTTAAAGTCTTTATCAGCTTTGTCGTAAAGTAACTTTGTACTTTGGATTAATGATATAAATTTTTCTTCAGCCATATTTAGTAAAGTTTCAATAAATGTAGCGAAAATATACGAACACAGAAAATCAAGATATCACAAGTTGAACTTTGTTGACAGATTGAAATAACATCTGGTAACATCGATTTTGGCGACATCTGTGAAAATCTTTTTTAAAACTCCAAATTTGACATAATGCACACTGCATTACCAACAGAACTCATAATTCGACAGCGCTAAATAGATGAATTGTAAACGACATTTTTCAAGGCATAAACTTAACCACTAACTACTAACCATAACCATTATCAACTAACTACTAATTTCCGATTGTGAACGAGGCTTTAGTGTGGATAGCGAAGGAAATTTAAGTTTTCTGTCTCCAGAAAATGAGTCAATTCCGACGATTATTGACCTGTGCATATTTTTGGAAAAATAAATACATCACTCGAATGCCCCCCTAATAAGGAAACTTTTGTCTAATTTAATCGAAGTCGTATCTCTTCTAGTTTAGGTTTTACCTTGAGTGGCGCGAGTTAAGTAGACAGTATGTATATATACAGTGTCCGGAGAAAGTGGAACCATATGGAATTTTTTTATTATCAACTTCAAAAGAATAAAAGTTCTCGCTTGAAGTTAAAATGACTTTCGCATTGTCAAACTATATGAAAATTTTATGGGGTGTTTATAAAATCCAATTGAGCTAAATATCACAAGACTAAAGCACCATAAATATTAGAAATATGAAGAAATTTTATTAAAAAAAAAGTGAATCAGAATTAAATTTGAAATATGTATGCAAAAAATTATCAAAATTTACGGAAAAGAAAATAGTGAAAAACACTCGTTATTACTAAACAAACAGTAACAATACAAGAAGGTGTGCCATAAAAGTTTTAAAATCAATACTATTCTTATGTTTTTGGTAGAAACATGCTTCATTATTAATTATTAATAAAAATATGTTTTTTTTAACAATATTCGAGATTATCTGTTTTTTTTTTTAATTTGATAATTTTTGGCATATATGCTTTAAATTTAATTTGAATCACTTTTCTTACAATTTTTTTACATATTTCTAATATTTATGGTATTGTGATATTTAGCTCAATTGTATTTTATGAACACCCTATATAATTTACATAAATTTTGACAATGCCAAAGTCATTTTAACTTACACTTCTTTTCCTTTGAAGTTTTTTTTCTAATATTAATAATAAAAAAAAACTATATGGTTACACTTTTAGGGACACACTGTATACCGGGTGTAGAATTGAAATACAACATATAAGGAATACAATGTTATTTTTTAATTTGGCGATAGTTGCTTATTTAATTAATTTAGACTAAAAGTGTAAATACAAGACATGTTCAGAATTGAAAACTGCATCCAATGAGTAGTAATTCGTGTCTCAACTGCTTTTGTTTCACGAGTAAGAAGCAAATATAGAACTATTTTCATAAAGAAAATTCAAATTGAGAGTGCCATGGAAAACAATGAAACAAAATAATATTTATTGTGTACTTTGACATTTACTATACTCTGTTTTTAAACTATAGACAGTAACTAGAAATTCTAGTGAGAAAATCAAAGCCTGTGATTGGCTGCTGCGCCATTTCATGATGCCGCATTTAACTAGACAAAATTTCAAGTTAACCATCTCAAACGTAATTGATACGTCAAACTCTCAGTAGTTGTCAAATCACTTGTTGAATTTGCACGTGTTTCTTGTTTCATTTCTCTTTTTGTGATATTTCACGATTAAAACCAGTTCTTTTCAGAAATACTAGTAGGTATTTTACTAACGCTGTGGTGTAAATGTGACTTCGTCTAGTGCTGTCTATAGTTTAAAAACGGAGTATAAAATATTTACGTCAAATGTCAGAAAAAATACACAGATATTATTTCTTTAACGCCTGTTTTGTAATAAACTGCTTTAAATAATTTATCCAACACCGTGTAATTATAACGATATAAGTATGCTGTTTTTAGATCAATAAAGTAGGTCATAAATCACTAGTGAGCTAAATATATTAGCTCACTGTTTTTTGGTTCGTATCATAGTAACTACGTTATAAAACCTTCTCTACACTATTTTGTTCCTAAATGTCATTTTGAAATTCCATCTGTCAAAAATCTTATATGTATTTTATATCAATGATTAAAATGTGTTGGATAAAATGTTGTATGGGACACGTGTGTTAATTATGTAAGTCACTTGAAAAAATGTGACACTCGGCCTAACGGCCTCGTGAGCTAAACATTTCCCGCGTAACTTATCTATAATGTAACACACTTGTACCATAAATAACTATTTCCTACGACCACTGTTAAAAATAGTCTTTTTAACGGTTGCTTAACAAGTTAAAAATAACAGTTTATAAAACAGTAAATACTTTTAACACGTTGTCATTGACAACGAATTAAAAGTAAAAAACAAATTTACTTTTAACACTTCTTATGTTCAGTTGTTCATAACAAATACATCACGACCTGTCATAAATGTCATTCTATTATTCTTAGTTTTTATTTACAAATACATAACTAGGATCGTAGGAAAAATAGTGTATGATATTTGTGTTAAAAGTGATTTTATTTCGTTCGTGGGGTTTGTTACACTCGGCTTCGCCTCGTTTTATAAACTTCCCCACTCACTCATAAAATGACACTTTTAACACTTATATCATAAATAACTATTTTGTGTTTCTTTTCTAACCTTTGACGTTAATATTTTAGTAACTGTCAATGTACACAATAAAAATCATTTTGTTTCATCGTTTTCCACGGAACTCTCAATGTGATTTTTTTTTATAAAATTACCTTTATATTCGCTTCTTACTCGTGAAAGAAAAGCAGTTGAGTCACGAATTAGTCACGAGTTTTCAATTCTGAACATGTCTTGTATTTACACTTTTAGTCTAAATTAGTTAGGGGAGCAACAATCGCCAAATTAAAAAAATAACATTGTATTCTCTATATGTCGTATTTCAATTCTACACACGGTATATATGAAATCTATATATATATATATATATATATATATATATATATATATATATATATAATATATATATATATATATATATATATATATATATATATATATAATCAATTTCAGCTAAAATAGAAAATAATAATACCATTCTCTACAAACGTGAATCTGATGAAAATTATACAGAAGTAAAAGATAGTTTAATATTAGAAGAAGTAAAAGCGAATGAAATATCAAGTATAAATATTATTTATTTGATATATTTTTTAAATAAATTTTATAATATTTTTTCCAGATCCGTCAATTTCAAATTTAAGAAATCAATCTTTTAATGAGGATATAATTTTCGAAGATAATAATGTTTTGACAACAGAGAAATTAGGTATGTACTAGCGAATGCTCAGCTACGCTGAGCTTTCCCTAGGCCTCCGGCGTCAATGAAATTTTAACATTTGATGATTAATTTGATTTCATTAAGCTAGCACTTGTCGAATGGTTTCTTTTAATACTAAACACGACATACTTCTGACAACTTTTTGCAGAAAACAAAAGCCGATCAACATGGATCGTTTTTGTAAATTCTGTTCGTTAGTCCGTAACGAGACCTTTCATTTCAGACCAAACACGACATACTTCTGAGAATTTTCTGCTAAAAACAAAAACCGATGTCCATCATTTTTTTCATGTCTGCAAGCCAGCCCTTGTCGAATGCTTTGAATATGGTACCAAACACAAGATAGGTAAAAAATTTGGCGCCTTGTTTAAAAAACTTAAAAACGATTCTTATTTCGATTATCAATTTTTTATACATCTATAAAACTCATTGATAATGCTAATACATATTAATTTCATTGTTAGCTTGTAAAATTTGTAGTTTATGCTAATTATTATTTTTCTAATGTCAATCTGTCACAGTAATAAAAAAATAAATTAAATAAATTAATTTCATCAAGTAAAGAAGTAATTAATATTATCTAACCACGAGAAACGGTGGCTACGCGCTTTGACTCGTTGCGTAAAGTGACATCTAGGATTCAAATTCCAGTGAGGACAAACCTATAACCAAAAATAAATACCGCTGTGTTCGAGTGGTTCGGAACCGACTCTAAGCTGTAGATCCCGCTGTTCTGTAATTAGATTTCTGTCTGTTAGACAGTGTAAAATAAAATTAAATAAATTAAGATTAAATTGTTCAAAAATAAAATTTACAAATATATGTATAGTCATAAATGAGAAGTATTTAGTAGTAATAATGAAATTAATTAAATTATATATTTTAATAACTGTAATATTGTTTTTTTTGGTTGGTATAAATCGGAGATAATCAATACCTTTAAAATAGTTAAAATAAATTTAAATAAATGACTCTAAATATCGACTGGTAAGTATAAGCAAAATTATTGAAAAATTCAAATTTGACAAAATGTGTTTATATTTGTGGACTACTTTAGTTATAAATATAAAATTATAATTATTAATTTATATAATATCTTGAATTACAAGTTGTCCAGCCTTCTTTCAACTAATATACAGAAGTTGTTTTGCTATATCTTTTATGAACTTTCACGGTCCACGAAAATTATCAATCATGAACTTTCAGTACTCAATATTTTGTTTTAAATAGAGCTTTTTATTTCATGTTTATGTTGTAAATCAATAATTGAATGGATGACATTGTTCATGTGAAGATTTAAATTTCAAATATGATTTTATTTCTTTTCAAACTACTGCCGTGTATTTGGAGATTGATTCACTGTAATATTCAACAAATTTCACATAGAATGTAATGAAAAGTACAACGAAATTGTAATATGCACTTACAGATCTATATAATCCTATTAAATATTTATCACAAAACGATTATGATTGCAATTCTTTTTTGAAATTTATTTGTCAACTTCAGTTTTCTGCATAAATAATGTATTTCAGAATAACTTTCTGGTTATATATGAAAGAATATGTGATATTTTTTCCTTTTATAAAAATATTTGGTATTATGAAAATGGCTGCATTTATTTTTATTTTCTTATATTCTGAGCTGCTAACCAAACATGTGGCTTCTCTAACTGATAGTATAAAATTTGTATTTAAAAATGTTTTATCTTAACTTGAACTAATTTCCACCAATTTCGCTAAATTCTATTCTATTATTCCTTAGTGAAAATATTAATATCCATGCATTACATTCAGTTACGTTGGAGAGAAAGTAATCGTAATCCATGCAGTTCTCCGTGTTTATTTTGTGTTAAAAAGGATTTATTATGTTATATATCAATTGGAAATTGAGAAATATTTTAAATAATATGTGTTTGTTAACATTTTTATCTAAAAAAGCATCTCATGCCATTACAAATGTCATAGAATGTTTTAAAATGAAACTTTGTTGTAATCAATTACTCTTATCATATATCTATTTAAATACCTAAAGAATTTGTAAAATGGAGTTACTTACAGTTTAACAAAACTCAGAGACATCATTTAAAATATTTATGGTACAATAAATTAGTAAACATTCTTCTAAAAGACTAAATTTAGTCGTAAGATTGCAACTCGATATAGAAATATAGGTTTTTTTAATTAAATAATCCAATGTGAAATTATCTCTTGGTTTTATAATAAAATATATGTCGTTTTCTCAATTATTCTGACAATATTTATTAAATTGTCTCATGAATTATTTTAATCTATTTCAGGAGGGTTCAGTTTTGCTGATACTTCCTGATTTTCTTAATATGGTCCCTTAGCCAATTTTTAAATGTACGTTACTGAATATAACATATTTTTAGTTTTAAACACATTTCACTTTATTATTTCTGTACATATCACCAACAAAATACTAAACTTACATCCATGAATTTTTGAGTTACAGTCAAAACGTCATATGTCAAAAAAAAAATGTTAAATACACAACATTCAACATTAAACGTAATTGTATATAATTCCATTGTATGGAAATATGTTTCAATTTCTAATTTTTATTTTCATTTTTATAAATATTTTAATTACATTTTACACATTAAATTGTCAAAATTGACTGCTGACATCGTGATTTTTTTTACTTTAGACATGGTTTCTACGATCTTATGTTTCCAGATACCACTTTCGCTCAGTTGTAATTTTTTTTACATAAAACGTATACACGGTTAAAATAGTAGACCCTAAATAGATCATATTCCTCATTAAACCACATGTAATGGTAAAAAATTTAAAATTATTACATAAATGGTTTGACCTGTACGGGAAGACCGAACGGCGACTATGATTCCTATTTAAAAAAAAGTGAAATATATTACGCTGGATAAAAACAAAATTTATTAGTAATTATTGAAAAGTATAGCAATGGCTAACGAAGAAATGGAGAAAGTTTGTATTGAGGAGGAAGAAAACAGTAAGTAACTATTTTAATTAATAATTTTACACTATAAATTATATTATTAAATTTATATTTTTTTACTATAGCAACCATCAGAGATTTAAGACGTGAATTGGAAGACGGCGAAAGGTATGTGGGGGAGCTAAGGAGGAAACTGGACATGCTGGAGAAGGAAAAGAACGGAGGAGAGAATGAGGTGGAGAAGGAAAAGAACGAAGGAGAGAATGAGGTGGAAAAGGAGAAGAACGGAGGAGAAAACAAGGTAGACAAGGAGAAGTACAGAGAAAGTTCCCGCGCCCGCGGTAGAATTAGTAATTACCGCGGCCGGTATGCAGCCCGAGGCCGCTGGTACGGTAATTACCGCCGGTATCATGAAGAAAAGGAGCAGGAGGGAGAGAACAAGAAGGAGGTGGAGAAGAAGAAAGATGGAGAAAGTTCCCGCGGTAGAGGAGGTAATTACCGCGGCCGGTATGCAGGCCGGGACCGCTTTCGCGGTAATTACCGCCGTTATCGCGGGAACCAAACCAACAACACAGTAAGAAACAAACATCAATATATTTATATATTTTAATAACTAATGCAAAATTTCTTTCAGAATACGAGGCAGTGGTGGGCAAAATTCCACCTCATAAATAATTTTTTAAATAAATAATTTGAAAATGATTTTTGTTAGAATATATATATATAGAATTTAATTTATATAGAATATAATTAGTTTAAAATAAAAAAAAGTTCTAAATTGGTCATTCATTATTCTTTTCTTCTAATGCTGCTTTGCCATTGTCGGAGTGTTTAGGAATGTTTGCTCGTGCCGGGCGTTCTGATTTTTGTGTGTCGCCTTGTTGTGATAGTGAACTACGATTGACAGATAACAGATCGCATTAGCGCACAGTGAACTTATTGAAGGAGCAAAATTGTATGTATTTAGGGTGATTAGAACAGAGAATAAAAAAACGTATGAGTTTTATTTTTTCTTATTCTCCTTTATAATAATTACTAATAAATTGCTATAAACAAATTCTGCACAATATCCGTAGACAAGATTATATGAAGTTTGTTTGACATAATTATGGATATGATAAAAATAATTTTATAACAATGATATAACGGGAAGATCGGCGTAGTTTGATCTTGTTTTCTGATATTATCCCAATCAAAAAACAATATCAAACTGCACAAATCTTCCATACATATCGTTCTTATAAAAAGTAGACTATACAGTGGGTGCGTTCAATGAGCTTAGCAAACTTGCGAAATCGGGCAGCAAACCGGATATGACTTCATATCTGACGTCATCGTTCATGATATGCTGTCATTTGATAACCTAGCACAACAGCGTACATTTTCTCGCTGTTGCTGTTGAAACAAGTTGCACTAAGGAAGTTTAAATATCTTTTATAATGTCAGACATACCTGAAAATAATAACATGTGTATTAGAAGTGAGTAATAACAGCTATTTTAATTTTAAGACAAATGTCAAATAAAATTTCAATATTTGAAACTCGCGCTGTAGACGCCGTTCAGTATACATTTTGCTAGTGCTGCTGTGCTGTTATGCTAGCGTTAACCTGCTAACTTCATTGAACGCACCTAGTATAAGTATATCTATTTTAGATGATAACTTTATACGTATAAACTTTATTTCATTATTTCAAACTTACCTATTTGTGTTTTTCTTGGCTTATTTGTATAATAATCAGTTACTTCGTAGTTTTTCGAAAATGATCTAATGCTAATTTATATTGTTTTAATGTTCAGTTTTTGACATATACCCTTAACAATTTCTCATGTTCATTTTTAGTTAATTTTTTTGAAGTTTATAAAAAAAAAACAATTTAATTTTAGAAACACTGTACTGATGAAGGAAATGTTTATTATGAAATAGATGCATTTGCAAGTTTGGGGCCGTTCAAGTATTACGTAAGCACTATAGGGGGGTGGGGGGTCTTTGTTTTGCTTATTTTGGATGACATGGGGGGGTAGGGGAGTCTAGATGATAATTACGTCATCGGTAGTTATTAACTTTTTAACACGAATGGCAACCCTCACATTGGCTAAGTTCCGAATCGTGCAAAAATCGATGACAGCAGTCACTAAATCGTCACATCGAGAAGATCCATAAAAAAGTAAACACGCGCACTGATAGGAAAGTTAGACCTGTAAGAGTCGCTGCTCGTCATGCTGATGAACTGATGTGCATTATTCAGAGCACTATGATGTTGAATGGCTCGATAAGAACGACGTAGACATTCCAAAATCGGATGAAAGTCAGCAGACTCACAACACTGAGCAGCAATCCAAGCAATCCAATGTCTTTGAATCGTGGATTCGGGTTTCATGGATTGAAGACTGTTAATTTTAATTTAATATGCGTACCAAAAATTTAAAATAAGTTTGTTATGTTTGTAAGATTAATATTTTGTCCCTTACTCTATCTTGAATACTGTATCAGTAAAATCTAATCACCATTCTAAATCTATTTTCTTATTTTTAAAATTATAATTATAACATTTTAATTATAATATTAAAAAAAAAAAATTAAAAATATTTACGTAAGCATGGGGCGAGGGGGTAAGAGCTTTGCTTACTTTTGCTTTTGCTGACAAGGGGGATGGGGGGGGGGGGGTAAATAATTGTAATAAATCTGCTTACGTAATATTTGAACGGCCCCTTTAAATAAAGTAATTTTAAAATAAAGTTTTACTGATTAGTAAATAGAAATGAAAATGACTATATGAAAATGTTTATTTCGTGAATTTTACTTTTTTATTGTTTAAATCAAATTTGACAACTAAATTGATAATTATAAATTAGTTTTGACAGAGTTGAAAAAATGAAATGATACATTTATAGTAATAATTTTGTAATTAATAATTTATGATATTAATTATTTTTTTATTAAAATTTAACCCATGTCGTAGTCACATTCATCATTTAAAATCAGTTGTCTTTAATAAAGGTTTAATTATAACTTAGGTACACAAAATGGGAAAGTACTATATTATTACAATATTACAATAAATAATAATGTCAATAAGGTATGCAGCAAAAAACTTTTGGGGGGTGCGCGCGCGACTGTGTCTTAAGGATTCCCTGTAAATGCTAACGGAAAACCGCCAAAATCGTTAGCAAAAGACGTTAACTAAACAAAAAGATTAATATAAAATAAGGAAACAAACCGGTAGTTAAAAAAAACCACTTACATTAATTAAATATATTGGAATAGTTTCAGCCATAAAGGAAGAGAGTTTTGTCGAAAAAGCAGTAAGCAAAAATTATTATGAATATGACTCACTTTATTTGGTCATTGCAGAATATTCTCGTTTCTTTCGTATAATGTAGTTATTTTTATGTATAATTTCTGAAAATACAACGAAATAAAGATAGTAGTTAATAAAATAAGTTTTTCCTTTAAATACTTATAATAGACTAATTCTGAACAAATCTGTAAGTCTTACAAATATGTAAATCTGTAAATAATGAATAATACCCCAACGAAAGTAGCCACTTTTATGTATAAGTTTACATTAATCAATAAAAATGGATGCGTTTTATCTGTTTTTTACAGATTTACAAATCTATAAGACTCCCAGATTTGTTCAGAATTGGCCTATAAGTTTATTTACCACTATTCTTCAACTACAACAATATAGGTTTTCGATGGCAGCAGAATAGTCAGCGAGTAGGTTTCCATTTCCAGTTCCAAAATATTCAATACCGCTTTTCAAACGTGACTGACAAGTATTCCAAAAAATATTTTTCATGAAACTGCTACCCTATAAATAATCAAGAATAATATAATAAATGTTGGAAGAAATTTTACAGCGCCGTGTCCGAGCACCATCTAGCGGCATTATTTAAAAATATATGTACTGTTTTTCTCTCATTCATTGTACAAGTAACTGCGAATAGAGTACCTGTCAAGAACGCATTGTACGTGTTTTATTTCTTGCCTATTATTAATCCTTTTAGTTTTTGTTTACGCAGTTTTTATCCACAAATATAACTATAATAACAATAACGAAAGATGATCTTTATTCAAATTATGCCTTCGTTTTAAAATGAATTCATTCTTCCAAATATTGTCTTCACATCAATGTACTATAAATTTATTTTTTTATATTAAAATATACCATATGTTTCGATTAAAATTGTATCCTTTTCATGTGATTGTAATTCATGTAATATTCATTTGAAGAAAATTTAACTTGCAGATTTCATCTCAGGATTTGATTCGCTTTCCTGTATTTAGAAAAGAATATTATTAATTAATAAAAAATACGTAAACATTCAAACACTTTTTTTCTAAAAGATATCTTCGCCCCAGATGAAAGAACTTCTATATTACGATTTCAGATTGTAATAATTGCAATAGTCCAAATAATGACATAACTCGTATATAATCTTCGATGTAATTTACAGATACAATGCAGTTTAGGCTTCAGTTTCGAATATCTATAAATATAAAATTCACAAATGATGTTTTTTAGAACATAAGAAAAACATACCATTTCAAATCGTTGTGAATCATGAAGATTTTTGGTATTTGTGTATCTTTATTATATACTATGAATTTAACTTTTAATTAGTTACATTAGTTTAAGATTTTTCTACAATTTTTTTCTTAAAATTTAGAAATTTTGTTATGATATTATATATATATAAAATGCAGTTTTAATTCAAGTACCTCCAACAGGAAAACTACCCCAGATATACACTTTTTTAAATTTCCTGTTCAAAATTAATAACTTTGTGACTCTTGGTTAGAATATTGCGGGAACTTTAAACTTTTAAAACTATCCACACAAACATTGTTATCAAAATTAATATGTGAGAAACATTTCGATGAATCTGATTTTATTAATAAAATTCTTCGAAATAAACTTACTCCAAATGCCATACCAAAATCAATAATCTCAAAAAGTAGATCCACTTCTTTGAAAAAAACGGATCCCTTATCGCCCAAAACAATAAAAGTTTTGACACCTAAAACCTACAAACGGAAATCTGACTCATTAGACTACGATGTGCAAATAAGTACTGAGGAAATTAAAATAATAACTCCCGAAAAGTCAGTCAGAAGAAAATTGAACCTTTCTCCAACAAAAGAAATACAAATAAAATATAATATAAAATTACCGGATACGCCTTCGCCAAGTAAAAAAAAAAATCTCCTACTAAATTATTAAAACGTGTCAATAAACAGTCTAATCTCAAAGTTACATTAGCATGCCTAACTTAATATAGGTGGATTACTGTACGACATGGAAATAACAAGACAAGGATCCATCTATATTAAGTTAGACATGCTAATGTTACTTTGGGATTTCCAAACCCAGTGCTTAGATGGGTACCTGGAACAAACAGTGTATCCTTATGGATTTCGTACAATTCTATACCCCATAGCAGAATGCATAAAGGTCATATTTCTTTCTATTCTTTCACTTAGGGAAAAACTTTGAATAGATACCACAACTATAAAACAATTTAATCGTCAACTTGAGATCTCTTGTCGAACTATACCTGACTATGAGGGGTTCTTAGTTCGCTGTACACCGTCAAAACAAACAAGGCGCTTGTTTCCAGCGATGCCGCTCTCGTCCCCGCCTATAAACCTTTACGCTTAGCTATCCGCAAATACGTGAGCAATCGGTATAGATGTTGAATCTGTGGTATTAGTTATGTTTAGATGTAAGTATTTATCAATATATAAATTATTACAACATTTGGAAATCATATCACTCGCCTATGAAAGCCACATAAACAAAATTGATAAATGGGCATGTGAACCAAATTTTAGGGCTTTATCATAGCTGTGGTCTATTTTTTTAGCAGGGCTGTGGGGTTAAAGTCTCACAGCCTACGTGACGTCTAAGAAAGTGAATATGGTTTCCAAAGTGTGTTTCCTACCCCCGCGACCCTCTACAGTTGATATTTAAACTCCTACCAAATCAAGGAAAGGGAATTCTGTCCAAATTCGGTCCCGGGTTCACGTCGCGTGTCGTAGCAATAATTAATTGCATAATTTTACTTATATTTGGACTTATAAAATTTATCGCATTGTTTAATCTTGTACTTTAATATTTTTCATCACTTTAATATTTTTAGCATTTCTACGCTATTAAATTTATATTTAATTTAAACTGCCTTTTTATTGAAAACCTTTCGGTCGTTACCCTCGTGTTAAGTGCCAGACCATCAGCTGTTGCCGCCCAGATCCAGGTCAACAGAGCCCAGTAGTCCAAAGCGGTATAAGTACCGAATTCTTAGTATTTTGCTCAGTTTTAAGAGAACGGCAACGTCCCGACAACCCCTATCTGTCAACACAGTCCTCGTTCCTTAGCTCGTGTTACAAAGTATCATACTTTGCTACTGCGCATGACCATCTTCTCTTAGTAATTAAGCAAACTAAGCATAATGTAAAAATTATAAATGTCTTAGAATAAGTACGGACGGGCAATCGCCAGTCAGTCGTAACATTATAACAACAAATTGTTGTATATTTTTATTTGTGTATGAAAAATAAAAATATTTTTTTTTAAGACAAAAAGGCTTTAAAACTTAATTGGCGCAGTCGCTGTAGGATTTTGAAAACACAGAAAAATTAAGAACAAAAATTTGATCTGTGGCACTTTTTCAAAAGTCTTATTTCAACTTCAAAAATCTACAAGAACCGGCTTCAACCTAAGCCCATCAGGGTCTAACCACGACCCATCTTTAAAGACCAGGCCATATCGACTACTTGCTGTTCCGGTAACCAGACCACGTCCTCATCAGAAGGAACAGCACTTGCTGATCGGTACCAGTTCACGTCGTCGAAGGCAACAGTCACCCTCATCGCAGAACTACACCTACGACTACTAGATTCCGGAGATGTCCGTCAAACTCACAATATTATTAACCATATTTCAGTAAGTCATATATATTTTTTTTACTCTTGTAAACAATCATACACATAAATTGTTCAACAATCAATGAGTAACAATTCATCAGATTTAGAAGATTCTCAAGATCAAGATCTCGAAATAGAACTAATTGAAATAAATCCGATTTAAATAAAATTAAAACCCATTAAACTCTCAAAATTTATTACCATGGCTAATATTGCTTTAGGAGAATTAAAAACATTTACAGATGTAATACCCCACTATGAAGGAAATATAAAATTACTCAGTAACTTCATTAAAACAGTAGATGAAGTCTATGCAACAACTAACACATTAGCCTTATCATTATTACAAAAAACTTACTTGTTTGGAATAGTTAAAACAAAATTAATAAATAAAGCAGTAGAACTTCTGTCTGAAAATAATTTTCAAGATTGGGAAGAGTTAAAATTATTTTTAACAACTAATTTCACTGACAGATTATCAGCAGAAACTATACTACAAGATATAATGTACAGTAAATTCAAAACAAATTCTAAAACTACACTAAAATTTATATTAGAAAAATTCTTACATTAAAAATCAAAAATACTTTTGACAGCATATAGTACAGACCAAAAGAATGCAATTGTAAAAGAAGTACAAAAATTAATAGTTAGACATTTCATATCTTTATTACCTACAAGTATAAAAGGTTCATTCATTGTAAAGAATCCTGACACCCTAGAACAATGCGAATTATTATTGAGAAACGAATTTAACTTCGTTAATCAAACTCAACACACTTCCCCACTTTTGAGAAATATAACAAATAATAAAATACCACCGCAAAAATTCCCAGCTGACAATTTTCCCTTACAACCTATAAATCTCAAACCAAATTTCAACAGAAATAATGCCCCTTTCGCATCCAAACAAAATGTAAAAAACGGCGTGCAAACTAGACAACAGTTCAACCAACAACCCATGTCGACTCAGACAAGACAGACCCAACCCATGTCGTGTCAAACTGTTAGGCAAAATTATAATATAGAATGCGAAGAACAAACAGATTATGACGAATATGAAGAGACTGACGAAAAAAAATCGATCGAAACAACGATTTTTTAGATTTAGAAACAATTATACACGAGAACACTACATAATGTCGTCATTAACAAACGATTTACCTTCATTACAACAAAGCTATTTTAATATACTTTTGATAGTGGATCTTGTATAAATTTAATACACCTAGATTTAGTAGAAAAATTAAAATTAAAACAAATTGATACAAAATTGACATTCAAAACCGTAAATGGTAAATCTACTTGCAATAAATATGTTGAAATTAAAATGAACAATAAAAATTTCACAAAAATTACAATTTATTATTTGGAATGGAAGCATTTCGCATACTCGACATAAAATTAGATTTTAAAAATAATAATGTAACGATAAATGAAAAACATTACAAATTAAAAGAAGGAAATAATGTAAGAGAAATAAATTCAATAGAAATCCGTAACTCCCATTTCGATTCAATAGAAAAACAAAAATTAGATGAACTATTAAAAAATTATGAAGATTTATTCCCAAAAGAAAGTGAGCCCTTATCTCACACAAACATCCTAGCACATAAAATAATAATGTCTGGCGACAACACCCACTTATACAAAAAACTATCGACTACCACAAATTTACGAGAAAGAAATCGAATTACATGTAAATAAATTATTAGAAGAAAATGTTATTCAAAAATCGTACTCTCCCTGGTCATCACCTATTTGGATAGTCCCCAAAAAGGCAGATGCATCTAATAAAAATAAAACTAGAATGGTCATTGATTTTAGGAAAATTAATGCGAGAACAAAAGATGATAAATCCCAATTCCTAATATTGACACACTTTTTGATCACATCGGTAAATCGAAATATTTTACAACGTTAGATTTACATTCCGGATTTCACCAGATACTCATGGATAAATCAGAAAGAGAAAAAACAGCTTTTTCGACTCCTTCAGGGCACTATGAATATTGTAGAATGTTGTTTGGTCTTAAAAATGCCCCGGCAACGTTTTAGAGAATGATACATACGGCTTTAGGAGAATTGGCTAATGAAATCTGTCTCTTACTTGGACGATATTATAATTTTTGGAAGAACACTAGAAGAACACCTAATTAATATCAAACGCGTATTTGAAAAATTGCGTAAAACAAATTTAAAAATTCAAAAAGACAAATCAGAATTTTTGCAACCAGAAGTTAAATATTTAGGCTATGTAATTAATCAAAACGGACTTAATACCGATGAAAGAAAAATTGAAAGTATAAAAAAATTAAACATTCCCAAGACAAAAAAGGAAATAAAGCAATATTTAGGGACCTTGGGATGGTACAGGAGGTTCATCCCAAACTTCGCGAAATTAACAAAACCGTTCACCCGGTGTCTGAAGAAAAATTCGCAAATAGACATTTATGAGCACGAATATCGTGTTGCATTTGAAAACAGTAAGAAGATAATATCTGAATCATCAGTACTGCAAATCCCAGACTTCAACAAAGAATTCATACTGACAACTGATGCCTCTGACTATGCAATCGGAGCCGTATTAACACAAACATATGACAACCATGAAAGACCTATCTGTTACACTTCAAAAACTTTAAACTCAGCTGAACAAAATTATTGAACAATAGAGAAAGAATTAAAAGCAATTGTGTGGGCAATAAAAAACTTCAGACTATATTTATACAGAAGAAAATTTAAAATCAAAACTAATCACAAACCTTTATTATGGCTTTTCAATATGAAAAACCCGAAACAAAAATTAATGCGCTGGAAAATTGAATTAGGAGAGTATAATTTTGAAATAGAATACCTAAACGGGAAACAAAATGTTATCGCTGACTTGTTATCAAGACAGCGTCCCGAGCTGAAGATAACAGAAATTACTAGGAACATATTAGATAAAAAATTTATCGCACACTGTGTGGCTCGCGACTTCAAAATGTCTGAAGGATTAGCAAAGAAAATATCAGAAGAATTTGATAGTAAAAGTTTTTGCCAAAATTACGACTCATTGAATAAACATTTAATTATACAGAAATTAGGTGATAAAATAATAATTCATTTAATAACAAAACAAAATCGTTACGATCGACACTCCATAAAAAATTTAGATAAGCCATTAAAAGAATTAAGAGACTTTTTAATAATGAATGAGTTACACGAAATAAATATTCCTAAATTAGACAGTGATTTATATGGATTAGCGTGGGTAGATGTAAAACAAAAATTATACAAAATATTTGAGGATACTAACATTCAAATAAATTTCTTTAGTTTACCAGAAAATTACCATTTGACAAAAGTCAGTGATCAACCAAATAGCGAACAAAACGATATTAACACAGTGCATTCAGACAATGAGAATATTATAGCAGGAATTAAATATATAAACAATCGGTTAAACATAGCAGATAACCAAATTATTTTTGACTCACATAATCAAGCAACAAATATTCAAATTACAAAATTATTTAATAAGAAAAACAAAGAATACATATAACGGTTAATGAACATAATTTTGTGGAAGAAACGCTAAAATTTTTAAAAGAATATATTGTACCAAAAGTTAGATATTTAGCTATATTTAATAAAGATCTTGATAAAAAGGTAACAAAAATCATGTCAGAAAATTTTACTCCTGATTCAATAAATATAATAGCAGTTGACAAATTAGTTTCTGACATTGAACATGAGGAAGAACAATTGGAAATTATTCACGAATTTCACAATGGTATAACGAACCATAGAGGAATAAATGCTACTATTAAGTCACTGAAAGAAAAATATTAATGGCCAAGAATGAATAAAGATATTATAGAATACATAAACAAATGTGAGTTATGTAAATTAAACAAATATGACAGAAAACCGATACCTGCAACAGATAATGTCACTCCAACCCCCGACAAACCTTTCAAAATAATTAATTTAGATTTGTTAACATTAGAGGGTAAATAGTTTTTAACAATTACGGATCAGTTCTCAAAACAGGCACAAGCATACTTCCTTATTAATAAAACAGCCCAAAACCATATGTGATATATTAATTAAATACTTCCAAACTTATAGAATACCCGATAAGATAATAACAGATAGAGGAGGAGAATTTAAAAATACACTGCTACAAGATTTATTAAAAAGATACGGAATTAATATTCATTTTATTTGCATCCACAATCCAAAGAGTAAAGCAATCGAAAGATTCCATTCTACAATAATAGAGTCATTACAAATAATTAACCAAAAACAGCGAATAAAAGAACAAAGTTTAATTCAAAAGGTAGATCTCGCACTAATAGCATACAACAACACAATACATAACACAACCAAATTAACACCCAACGAAATATTATTCGGACCTGATCAGAACAAATATTTCAAACAAGACATTACACTAGATCAAACCTTACACGAACATCAAGATAACATTAATACGGTAAATGAATTAGTAAAAACTAGAATTATGAACGAAAAATTAAGCAGATATAAAGAAAATGATAACCCATTGCAATTAAAGCAAGAAGTATTTATTAATCAAAATCCTAGATTAATTGGCAAAATTAAAAAACCTTTGTACAAAAAATATTCCCCAAAAGCTTATGACCCCTTGTTAGGAAAAATAAAAATTACTGACGAACACGGTGACAACAACGTACGAATAAATAGAATAAAACAGTAAAAATTACAACGACTACGGTTACAGACTATGCCACGGACAACTGACTGACATTTCCAAAAATAACGGATTCCATCTAATCGAACTAGGCGAATGCAAAATAAAAGAGTCCGAGCAATTAGTATATTATAATTATGATATATCCCAAATAGAAACAGAATTTACTAAGGTTACAAATACTTTTATTAAAGTGCAAAAACAATTAGAGAATAAAGAATACGACTTCCAAAATATTTTAAATATATTAAAATATAATTATGCTGACTTGAAAGATCAAGTTACAAAACTATTTTTGAGAAATAATAAAAGATTTAAACGAGGTCTTGTCAACGGGATAGGATCTGCAATTAAAGCGATTACAGGTAATTTAGATTCAAGTGACGAGGAAGAATATAATAAACTTTTTGAACAAATACAAAGTAATGAAATAACGTTACAAAAACAAAATGAACTAAATTTACAAATTTAAAATAATATTTCCAAACAGTTTAATCAACAATTAGAAAATATAAAGCATAACGAAGAAATTCTTCAGGAAAAATTAATAGCAATGATAAATAAACTAAATAAAAATCAGGATTGGCAGAGTATTATGGGAGTAAATAACGAAATATTAGAATTAATATTGTTAATAAAAAACCTTAATGAATTCTGTAAACAAATAGAAGTAAGTTTAACTTTCTGCTCCCTACACAAAGTACACCCTAGCATTATCACATATGATAATTTGAAAAAAATTACCCAAAATAAAGATGTTTGGAATTTTAACGAACTCATTGAAACCCATTGTAAATACGAAAATAAATAAATTCATTTTATAATCATGATACCAAATATCTCAAAACAATCCTATCCATTATTTCAATTCAGTCCCATTCCCACTTACAATGAAGAGCAAAAACTAATAACCATAAATGAAAATCAGAAATTGTTTTTTAAAATGGGTAAAGAAAATTATGTAACCAATAATAGACTGCATTAGTGTAACGGTCATTTTGTGGCGCCAAATTCAAACTGAAACCCTAACTCGCCTCTGCCGATTTATATGCCCATGTTATTCTTATGGGAATAAAAATGTGCTATCTTTAAACTTCTAGAAAGTATTATAAAATGCAAATCTTAACTATTAAATCTTATAAATACTAATCTCTAATGTTTTATCTATCTTCTAATGTAATATACACACCCAAAAAACACAGTATTATTTAATAAACTTCAATTTAAACAGTAGGTGCAAATTTTTGAAAACGTATGTCGTAGCTGTCTTAGTATTTAGTTGAACCTGTCACTTCATCGCGGCGTTTTTGACCTGCTGCACCAAGTAACGACATATGTTACTATTTGGGATACTACTTTCTTTAAAATCAAATTTTTCTTAATTTATTCTTTTATTTGTACTTTTTCTGTACGGAAAGCAAAGAGTAATATTTTAGGATATAAAAAAATACTAAGTTATAGTTAAGAATCGCCAAAATGCTTTAATATCACGAATTGAAAATGTACTCCCATAAGAAATACATACACTCAGATTTGAATTAGGGTTTCGCGCTAAATGTAAATCTTAACCTCACTAACGTGGTCTATTGTATATTTATAGAAAATAAGTATATGTGTGTTACACAATATTTTGAAATAAGCAAATGTATCTCTAACTTAATAGATAAGAAAAAGGATGATAATTGTCTGTATCATTATATAAGCATGGAAAACGATATTGAACAAATCAGAAATACAAATGATATAATAATCATTAGCCCAAACAAACAACAAATACACATTAGTTGTTCGCATTAAAATATCTACAAAGAAATTAGAGGAATTTTTAAAATGAAAACAAATGAAAAATGTCAAATAAATAAAAATGTTTTCGAAATTGTTCATCAACAATATAAAGAAATACAAATTCAAAATCTAGAAATAAATTATCAAAATAAAGTAAATGGAACAATGAATTTAAGAAAAGTAGAAAAAATAAAAGAATCAATAGCCGTTTTACCGAAAATAAAGAATCTTGAGTTAAACAACAATTACCATTCTTATTTAATACACATTTTATTAGCTGTAATTATTTTAATATGTATTTGTAAAATATTATTTAAATATAAGAAATATATTTGTAAAAAGGGAAAACTCAAAGAAAAAGAAATTGAGTTAAACCCTCTAGCTTAAAATCATGCGTTATAGCAAAGTCTTGCAAGGGAGGAATTATGTTATATTATAAGTATCATACTTTGCTACTGCGCATGACCATCCCCTCTTAGTAATTAAGCAAACTAAGCATAATGTAAAAATTATAAATGTCTTAGAATAAGTACGGACGGGCAATCGCCAGTCAGTCGTAACATTATAACAACAAATTGCTGTATATTTTTATTTGTGTATGAAAAATAAAAATATTTTTTTAAAGACAAAAAGGCTTTAAAACTTAATTTCGATACACTATTCTGTAAGCTGTGTTTTGAATTGTGCTAGTGTAGAGAAATGGGTTCTCAGGAAAATTACATATTTTTTTTTAATATTTGTGAAAATATTATCGAAACATGACTCACTGAAAACAGCGAAATTATTAATTGTGGTAACCAGGAGGGAGCAGACCCGCCAAGAGAAATTGTACAAGACGCCGAAAATATTAATAACGGTAACCACGAGGGAGCAGGCCCCAGGAATCTTGTCAACGATCCGCCAAGAGAAATTGTACAAGACATCGAAAATATTAATCCCCGTAACCCGGAGGAAGCAGGTCCCAGGAATCTTCCCAACGAGTCGCCAAGAGAAATCAGTCGGTATGAAATTGTGCAAGACGTCGAAAATCGTGTGAAAAAAAATAGATTAAGAAGCATGCGTTTGACATTTCAGATGGCAGATTTCTCCAAACCAAGAAAACCTGATCAATTGGTTTCACGACAGCATAGAATAGGTATTTACTTTGTATTTACATAAATGTATGTAATAACAAAACAGACTAGATGTTGATTTAATTTGACAGGTTTTAGAGGAAGTGTTAAAAGACATGAACGCTGGTGATTTTGTGGAGTTTATTTTTCACACCCCCTGTTTGGAAAATGGATCAGCTTGGGTGAGTTTTCGACGGATAGATCAAATCCACATCGATTTTCTATGGGATGCCATCGACAGAATTCTGCAAAGTAATGCCGAAGTTTTTTCTGACGGCCAATTTACCCTCGAATTAACTCAGGTAGCTATGCCGACAGGTAACGGTAGTAGTATAACTTGTGACAACTCCCGCTGCGGAATGCAGACAATCTAATTAAGATAAAGACTGGTATTAGTATTTTCAAAATTGGTGAAATTTTTTGACGTGACGTCGTAATGTGGAATTTATTTGTTTCGATCTAATTAAGATAATAACTGTTCTGTTATGTATATTTTCAAAATTGGTGAAATTTTTTGATGTGACGTCGTGATATGAAAATTGAATTTCTTTGTTATTTTGAGAAGGGAGATAATGGGGAAGTTTAGCGTGGTTGAAATTACATGTAAAATATCTTTTAGTCGTAAGTATATGAATAATTATAACTTAAAATGTAATTGAAAGTTAAAATGATGTTGCCAATTATTTATAATTAATGATTTATCTTCGAGCCACTCTGACGTCAGAAGTGAGATATACGCTTGCGCAGAAGGGATGGTGAGACCTGACTTTTTGAACGTAGGTTGTATCTTGCGGCATTACACCACACGCTTCTATGTTGCCATGGGGACCCAGCGCGCGCTGGTTAAGATGGACGATACGTTTTCCTCGAGCCAGACTGGCATCATTTTCGTATAAAATTTCATTTTTTGAGAAATCTAGGCATCTGTAACACGGTCGCTTGGCGGCTGTGCATTTTTGGTAAATTTTGGTAGTGCAGTACTTCAGATGTTACGAAATGGACAGATTTATGGTGAAGGACGCACATTTTTTACGCCTTCAAGCTTATTGTCAAAGAC
Source organism: Stenolophus ochropezus (assembly GCA_035578165.1). Classification (NCBI taxonomy): domain Eukaryota; kingdom Metazoa; phylum Arthropoda; class Insecta; order Coleoptera; family Carabidae; genus Stenolophus; species Stenolophus ochropezus. Next base: position 12,171,176 of record JAQOWZ010000013.1, on the reverse strand, counting down.
ATAACTGTCCGTTTCCGATACGTGATGCCCTCGGTGGACATCAATAGTTGGGTTATTTTCAGCATAGTTTGTACTTAGGGGATGAGAAGAGCCGGACAAACATAGGTTGAGAACTTCTGGATTTTTACTATTAAATAGTGTTTAGAAGTTCGAAATCTCTCTCTCTTGTTGTACTCGTCGATTGTTGTGGATGTCTTGACTGAATTGTCAGACATACCTTGGTATTTCTTAGTGAAATAACCAATTAGTTGTTTTACTGTGTGTAAAGGCTCTCTCATCGTGGTGTAAATTTGTAAGTAGTTTTTATTATATTCTGTGTGAATTATTATTGATTTGTAGATCGATGTAAAAAGGTTTTCAAAATTGTTTGTAAATAGAAAAGTAAGAATTTAGAGTTTATATAGAATCAAGTTACGCGTTGTAGTTTATTTGAATTATATAAATGTTTTTGATCGCGGTTGATTATTAAAATTTATATAATTTTGTTATTGTTGGAATATCGTGTTTGATTCAGCCCATCCTATTCCAACCCCTGTCTTTGTGACGTGGTAGCACAACGCGTAAGTAAAACTCTAATGTTCTAAAATTACTATCCTGCACTAATTTGACCATATAGTAAACCGCGTCTGTTATCATTATTAAACATCCCCATGTCTGCATCTATCACGGCAGACTTTTAAATAACGTGATAGTGGTGGCAGCGACTATCGTTACCCTTGTCTCGTATAAAAGTCGTTCATTAATATAATTCGTGGATTACTTTTGAGGCAAGTAAAACTACATAAATTTAAATCCCTTGAACGTCAGACGTATCTGTTATATATTTTGGTGGCAAAGCGCTGGGATCTAAATATTTTCTAAAACTAAACCCACTCAAACCAGTAAATTCTTTAATTGTGGTCAAATTTAAATAACTCTAATAATTTATTTTGTGTTGTTGTTACGAGTGCAGGTATTTTTTGTGTCAGTAAAAGCGGGAAAAGTCTCTAACGGTATTTTTTTTGTATGGTCACCCTCGTAGTGTCGTTAACCCTGAAGCAGGTACTCGAAAAGTTGTAAAAGAGATAATAAAATAGTTTTTGTAATTATTACGCGTTTATTGAAATAAATTAATTTAAATATGGCATTAAAATTAGAAACGGTTAGTAGTTTAGCTGGAGCAGTAAATAAAATTCCAGAATTTAGCGGAAATTCAGATATAAGCGTAGAAGAATTTGTTGATAAAGTCGAGTTATTTTTCAAAATTACTAAACAACCAGAGAACAGACAAGTAGCAATTGCAAAATTATGTTTGGGTAAAGATGCTTTAGAATTCGTCAGGAATAATAGTATAATTAAAAATACAAATAATTGGTCAGTTTTAAAAAAGGAATTGTTAAATAGATACGTACAGAAACCGCATTTTCTTACAGTAGAGAAAGAATTTATAAATTGTCATCAATTAGAGGCAGAAAGTGTAATTGAATATGAAATAAAATTAAGATCACTAGCATACAAATTAGTAAACAATAGCGAAGATGAGACAGAAAATGAATTTAATTGTAAATATGTAGAGAAACGGTTATATAATCAATTTTTAATAGGTCTGTTACCGCGGTTGCAACGCGATGTTATAGTGAAAGATCCGAAAACATTAGAAGAAGCGATAGAAATAGCCAAAAGAGTAGAGACTGTAGATAAATTAATGGAGAGTAGCCCAAATTTAGATTGTAAATCAATATGTCATAAAAATTTCGAAAATTCTCCAGAAAAAGGCGATCCGTGTGTTTTAAGTAGTAATAATGAATATAGTAAAGTAAACGAATTAATAAATAAAGTAACGGAACTTCTAAGTGAAGCCGGGAAAAATAGATCTACTTGTAAATACGCAATTAATGATAGCGAAGATTCGGGTGTAGAAAGTGAAGATGAGACAATAGGACATATAACATATAAAAATAGGTATCATAGTAAATTGTGCTTCCGTTGTCAGAGATTTGGGCATATTTCAAAATTTTGTAAACAAGCGAAAAATAAATTAAAGTACAAAATTTGTTACAATTGTCGCGAATATGGACATATCGCGAGTAGTTGTTCACTTAGTGTGAAAAGTAAAATCAGAGAAAACAGTACACACGAGAGAGATGCTAAACAACAGTGCGAGAGAAATATCCCAGAACATAAGGTCAGTGATGATAGTATGCGCGGGAAAAATAAGGGGCGAACGACCGTATGGAGAAGAAGGCTTCATCAGGGAAAAGATGACCGGCAAAAGCTTAGTTCAGGGGCTGAGCTGAGCAACGCAGATGCTGGACGAGCCGACACCGCAAAACGTATTCAGAAGAATGTGCGTTTTGCTGGTGTGGAGGAACCCGAAGATTTGGATGCGATTTCTGTGGTGAAATCAGAGGAAGAAGACCAGCACGCACACGACATCTTTGTGAACCGCGACAAGACGGTAGGTATGTGCACTGGCAATAAATATTACAAGGGTTTTGGTTCTGGGATAGGTAGCAACAGAAGACGCAAGGAATATCGAGAGGAGCGAGCCGAAGTACCTGAAGACGTTAGGAAGGGCAAGCCGACACCAACCAAGGAGGAAGTGGAACAATGGCGGCCGCAATCGCAACCAGCAGGTATCCTAGCGGACTTCAAGAGAGCAGAGCTAGGCGAGTGGACGAGAAACAGCAAGGTTTAGGCGCGAACTTCGTGCAACGAAAAGCGTCGAGGAATAAAATTCCAGGTAGCTCTTTAAATATATACTTAGTGTGAATGAGTAAAATTAAGAAATTAAATTGAGGAAAAGTAGAGTAATAAAGTTGAGTTCTTTGTGATTTTGAAAATTAAATGCAAGTTGTAAGAATGGTTCAAATCGATTACTTAGTGTTTCGATTAAATTAAAATTATTAAAGATATATTGTGAACTTGTGCTGGAATGAAAGTACTGAGTCTGAGTGTACTCTTGAGTAGCGTTACTTGTTGGGACACATATCTGCCGGAGACATTTTGTTACAGTTGTTCTTTGTGAACACTCCTATGCTGCTGGATGGCGGATGCGTGGACGCGGGAAGGCTTGTGTATCTCCAGGTCGACTCACGACGGGCTAGGAGTTGAGGTGGAGTTCCAACAAGATCCCCATTGGACACTGGACATTCCAACTAAAGACGTGGATTCATCGTCCAGCACGGAAGTTAATAAATTATATTTCCTTCAGAAATGTAATTTATTTTAAGGGGAAAGGGAAAGTTGTAACACGGTCGCTTGGCGGCTGTGCATTTTTGGTAAATTTTGGTAGTGCAGTACTTCAGATGTTACGAAATGGACAGATTTATGGTGAAGGACGCACATTTTTTACGCCTTCAAGCTTATTGTCAAAGACATAACTGTCCGTTTCCGATACGTGATGCCCTCGGTGGACATCAATAGTTGGGTTATTTTCAGCATAGTTTGTACTTAGGGGATGAGAAGAGCCGGACAAACATAGGTTGAGAACTTCTGGATTTTTACTATTAAATAGTGTTTAGAAGTTCGAAATCTCTCTCTCTTGTTGTACTCGTCGATTGTTGTGGATGTCTTGACTGAATTGTCAGACATACCTTGGTATTTCTTAGTGAAATAACCAATTAGTTGTTTTACTGTGTGTAAAGGCTCTCTCATCGTGGTGTAAATTTGTAAGTAGTTTTTATTATATTCTGTGTGAATTATTATTGATTTGTAGATCGATGTAAAAAGGTTTTCAAAATTGTTTGTAAATAGAAAAGTAAGAATTTAGAGTTTATATAGAATCAAGTTACGCGTTGTAGTTTATTTGAATTATATAAATGTTTTTGATCGCGGTTGATTATTAAAATTTATATAATTTTGTTATTGTTGGAATATCGTGTTTGATTCAGCCCATCCTATTCCAACCCCTGTCTTTGTGACGTGGTAGCACAACGCGTAAGTAAAACTCTAATGTTCTAAAATTACTATCCTGCACTAATTTGACCATATAGTAAACCGCGTCTGTTATCATTATTAAACATTTCCCCTGTCTGCTTCTATCACGGCAGACTTTTAAATAAATAAATAAAGTGATAGTGGTGGCAGCGACTATCGTTACCCTTGTCTAGTGTAAAAGTTGTTCATTAATATAATTCGTGGATTACTTTTGAGGCAAGTAAAACTCATAAATTAAAACCCTTTTATGTCAGGTACCAGATTTCGTCTTAGGCGACCGTACCTGTTACACATCTTTGGGTAAAATAAAATGTAGAACACCACTTTTGAGGGCAATCTTGATAAAAAAAAATACGCTAAACTTCCCCATTTGAAAATATATTTTAAATTATTTTGAAATTTATATTATTATTTTGACATATTTGGGAAATGTATTTTACATTATTTTGTAATTTCAAACGATTTCAATTATGAGAGAAAGTTTCATTAGTTTTGAGTTTAAGATTACGTGATTATTTGGGATAACGACAATTCTATTATGAGGTAAATTGTATCATTAGTTTGATTTGGGAAATTCTTTAACACTCTGGCTGCCATGACATTGAATTTATTGTTAGAGCCAACTACAAAAATAGAAAATTTCATGCTAGGCCAAGACCTTCTTGCGACATTTATTACTCGTAGGGTGGAATTATTTATAGCCATCTACTGGTGAAAAGACCTCTTGGAATCTGTACAGAAAAAAATTTTGAAGTACATTTACTTTAAAGTTAAGGGTAACTACCCTGAGCGCCACTTTCCTTATTCTCATTTATGCTCTATGTTCAATTTCAAAACCCTGTACGAACGTAGAGAAAACTATTTTATTTTTCACTTATATATACTTATTGACGATCCTTTATGCCTTTCTATGATCAACTTCCACTCTCGTACTATCTCCACCAGACTTCTATCTACCTTCTATCTTCCTTACAGTCGCACTAACCTATTAAAGTCTTCACCTCTTTATCGAATGTGTCACTTATATAACAATAAATTTTCTCATTTAGACATTTTTCTTTTAAATTATACATCTTTTTCAAAATTTCTTAAAAATAGTTAACTTATATATTTGTGTTTAATGTATCTATATTTTTCTATTTTCTATTTGTATCATTCTCTGTACCTCTCTACCCTCGTCTGGGCTTAGCCTGTTTGGGTAGTTCATATTTCAATAAATAAATAAATAAAAGCTAACAATGTTGAATTTATTGTCCATGACATGTCAGTCTTATAAGACTGACGCGGCGTTGTATATATATTTTGCATTGCTACGCCACGTCAGTCGTATTTGTAAGGTTAAGGCAAAAACAGTATAACTCTAATGTAAGTAGCATTTATTATTTTTTCACTTTATTTGATCCCAATTATGGTTTGCTTGTTCATAGGGATCGAAAAGATAGAAAAAGAATACTGTCAGACGCAGAATTGATAGCATATTGGGAAAATGAAAGTGATGATCATGATCCCTTTTCTACCGACTCTGGTTCAGATTACATGCCTAGCAGTTCTGACGATACTACTGGTGAATCAGATCATAGTATTTCACTGCACGAAGAAACTGATGAACTACACGATGGTATTATGGAAAGGGAGGATAACGCTGACCAGCATGAAAATGTTATAGCTAATTCCCAATTAGTCTGGAACATGTACACGGGAAAGTATGCTGATATCACTTTGAGTGGTCAAGCTGGAATCCAAAAAGATATTCCGGCTGATACAACACCAATCGATGTGTAAAATTTATTTATAAACGACGCTGTTCTTGATCTGATTGTATCAGAAACAAATAAATATGCACAAAGCATGATAAATAATTCGGTATTAAGTAAATCATCAAGATTACATAGTTGGATACATACCAATTCCAAAAAGATTAAAAAAATTTTGGGCATAATTATTTGAATGTGCTAAGCGTTCGACCCAAACTTAGTGATTATTGGACAAATTATCATCTGTATGATAATACAATAAGCAAACTGTTGTCCCGTAATCGCTTTGAAACTTTGTTAAGAATGTTGCACTTCTCTGACAACAGCATAGCTAATGAAGAGGATAGACTAAGGAAAATTAATCCTTTATTAGATTTACTATAAAAAAAATTCAAGAAGTGTATACAATTGGAAATTAAATGATTATCGATGAAAGCATGATTCCTTGGCGGGGACGTTTATCATTTCGACAATATATTTCAGGCAAACGACATAAATATGGCGTCAAGCTATTTAAAATATGTTCACTTGATGGGTTTACCTGGAAAATTCAAATTTATTGTGGTAAATCTATTTGTTCTGGTACTGGTTTAGCTAAAAAAAGTAGTCATGTACATATGAAAGGAGCTTTTAGAAGAAGGCCGCATCTTGTATACTGATTATGTTTACACCAACATCTTGCTGGCTCAAAACTTCCTTCTGAAAAAAACACATCTAGTCGGTACACTACGAAGAAATAGAAAGTATTTACCAAAAAAGGTACTACACCGCAAATTAAACCTGGATGAATTGTATGGACTAGAATCCAACGAGGGAATTGTTGTTTCTAAATGGAATCCTAAAAAGAACAAAGGGTTCTTATGCTATCCACTTTACACAATTTAGAGAAAAGTCCTGTACCTACTAAAAGACGTCGACAAATGCCAGAAGAAGCCAGAAGAGAGAAACCAACCATGATAATGGATTATAATAATGACAATATTGGAATCGATAAATCTGATCAAATGTCATCGTACTGTACATGTGTAAGAAAAGGAGTTAAATGGTACCGTAATGTAGCATTTGAATTATTGACGGTAGTTGCAATTGTAAATGCCCATATCATTTATAAATTAATTACCAAATTTTATGTATCAATAACAACATTTCGTGAAGAAGTAAGCTGAAAATTATTAGGACTGGAAAACCGAGAACGTGTGAAGAAGATAAAGATTAAACACTTGCTCAAAAAAAGAAATGGTGGAGGTACAAAAGACCGTCGCAATTATGTTGCATGCTACGACAATCTAACAAAAACTATGAAAAGGTCAGAAGCAAGAAAGAAATAAAGGAAGGTAAAAACTTATTGTTATGGTTGTGACAATAAGCCTACTATTTGTCTTGAATGTCATGTTCGGGTTCATGGTCATATTGCGTAATAGTAGCTATTTTTGTTTATATAAACTAATAGTGTACACAATAATGTTTGCATTATTTTGGTTTATTTAGTTTAATTTATTTTATCATATTATTCTTTATTTTTTGTACTTATCCACAAACGTGTAGGAAGAAATTGTATTACTTTCCATAATAAAGATATTTCATCAAAATGGTATTGCCAGGTCAGGCTATTCTTATTACCTTGTTTCCAGGAGGCTAAACCATAATCTAAAATATTGAAATTGCATATAACTCTGTACATTTGTGACTTACGTGGCTTGAAACGTGTAAATACTTGTCAGTCGGATTCAACTGACATGACTCGAAACGTGAAAATAGTTGTGAGTCTTATTTGCCTGACTAAGCTTCAGAGAAAAAGTGTGTTAAAATCTTCTGGCAGCCTGAGTGTTAACAGGGAGATAAAGGGAAATGTATTTCTCATTATTTTGTAATTTCAAACGATTTCATTAATCAGGGAAAGTTGTATTAGTTTTTAGTTTGAGTCGCAAAATAAATTTGTAAAGATTACCAGGTTATTTGAGATAATGGTTATATGATCTAGACTCTAGACCTAGAAAGTTGAATACAATATTTGAAAATATGAATATTTTTATGTGTCATTAACAGTTTCATATATAAGTGAAGTCGGAAATTTAAAACTTTAGTATACGGAGTATTATACTGCTGCTATATTATCAAGAACCATCAAGATGTCCTCCGTCAACTTGTGCTTCGACGACGACTTTGTTTTGCCTTATTCGAAAACAACCACGCCGATGACGACCTCCCCGAGGAAGCCTGTCATTAAACTATTGGTAAATATTTTGATGCGGAAGGCTACCAAGTTGTCATCATCATGTATGGACGAGAGAGATCGTTGACAAAGAAGTTAATCTCGAGGAGAAGATTAACTTTGTAGCGTCACAGGAGGCACCAACATCGTCAACCGACTCAGTTGACGATATTTTTAATAAGGCTGTAACGGCCTTGTTTAAACCGACTCCAAAAAGAAGTCGGTCAGTTAGCGCAAGCGGGGAAGAGTCATCTTCAAAAAAGAGTTGTAGTGAGCCACAGGCTCAACCCTTTTTTTTAAATGAAATTAATTCAGAAGCCGATTCATTATTATTTAATAATTCTACATTAAATGTTATAACGGAAGCAGCAGAAGTGGCGAATTTAGCTTTGCCGCTTATAAACAATTAAGGGATAATAATGATCGGCGTACGTATGTACGATACCTCTAGATGAGAACAAAATGACATTTTTCGTGGTTGGAATCGATAGTGGTAACTCGATTAGTGAGTGACGTAGTGCGAAAAAACTATATAGATATTGACAATTTTGGAAAATTTTTAAATTTTATTAAAAACGTTATTTTAAAGAAAGTGTGTAGCAGACAGGAAATGGACCGTATTACGAGAGGAGGTTGTGTAGTTGTAAGTTTATTGCCAAAAGAACAATTAAAATTAAGGAGTATTAACAAATTTTTAGTTTTAAGTAAAAATATAATAAATAGTTTAGTTAGAGTAGAAAATTTAATAAATAAGTACATTTTTAATTATAGGTGTAAGTATAATAATTTTAAGAATGAATATAAAAAATTCATTCAAGATGTAGTTGTAAATAGTATTAGATTTAATTTAGATTTAGATGTTAGTTTATATAATTGTATATGTAATAATAATTATTTAGAATTTAGGAATATATTTAATGAAATGTATATGTATATTATAAGCATAAAACTTTAAGAGACGTGAAGTGTGCAGAGGTATTTATTATTAGAGAAAATAAATATATAATTTAGTTATAAATAAAAAATATTTAAATACATAATTTTTATATTTACACCTACATCTATCCTTATTTGAAAAGTTTATTTCAGATTTCTTGCATACTGAGTAATTATAGAAACCCTAAGATGTTAATGACTCGTAACATTTACGAGTCATTAACGAGTATTTAATACTCGTGTATATAAAGAGGCAGGTAAACAGAAATCCATTAGTATAGTTACATTTTGTATCTGTGCAACAAGTCTTGATTTCGCTATGGATCAGAAAAATTTTGAAAACTTTTTCCGCATCTGCGTGTAGAATCATATCTTTCCGAAGAAGAAAATTATAATGCGGTTTTTGAAATTTGTAAAAAGATAATTGATGAAACAAACAAAATTACAAATCGGTGGTAGTGAAAATGATTTAGAAGGAATTAAATAAATTTGATTGAATCCACTGTCACTTCACGTTGAAACATTGTAATAATTAAGGTATAAAATAATATTCAGTATAAGTTTCAAATATTTTATTAATTTTCTATACGTATTTCGGCTTGTTAGGCCATCATCAGGAAAATACAGAATGAACAAAATTGGTTAATGGCATGGTTTAAATACATATTGCAAGAGAGTCATAAAGGGATTAAAGCGGACTGATCAAAGGAGAACTATATAAGTCTCTTTGTTCATTTATAAGAATTTTGCCTTCATTGATGGCTTTCTGAATTTCCATTGATTCTAGAAAATCCATCCTCAATCCCTTTTTACACAAGTGTTTGATACAAAATTTGCTTTTGTTTATATCATGATTTAAATTTAAACAATGCTTGGCGACATTAGATGTACATTTTTCATTAGTAGTAGCACTAACATGTTCTTTAAATCTAAGATTAAAATTGCGACCTGTTTGCCCAATATATATAGAGTTACAATCAGAACATTGGAATTCATATATTCCACTTTTATCTAGCGGATCTTTTTTTATTAATTTATTGTTTAGTAGTATATTTTTTAAAGTAAAGGGGTTGTAAAAGGCTGCTTGGATATTTTCTTTTTTTAATTTGTTTTTAATTTGTAGACTAGGATTACCTATATATAATAATCTTTTATAAATAGATTGGTTAACATCCTTCTCTTGAGGGGAATACAATTTCTTTAAAACTAATTTTTTTTTATGATGAGTGAGAATTTTATCTATTAATTTTATTGAATAACCATTATTTAAAGCGATTGTTTTAATTAAATCCAGTTCTCTTTCAAAGGCATCTTTCGAGGTGGGAGTGTGTACCAGGCGATAAATGTAACTATGAAACGCTGACATTTTTACATTTTGAGGGTGATTTGAATCATATGGGATAATGGTATCTGTGAAAGTGTCTTTCCGAAATATACTAAACTCTAACTTTTGTTCTTTATGTGAGATAATAATGTCCAAAAAGTTTAAGGATTTATTATTTTCTTTTTCTACAGTAAACTGAATGCTATTATGTAAACTATTGATAAATTTTAAAAACATATCCAATTGTCTGTCAGTACCTGTCCAAATGCACAACACATCATCAACATACCTATACCAACAAAATATATGTTTAATTAGGGGATTGCACATTTGAAATAATGAAACCTCAAAATTATTCATAAAAATGTCAGCGAGAAGTGGTGATAAAGGAGATCCCATAGGAAGCCCCTCTTTTTGAGTATAAAAATCTCCATTGAAATTAAAATAATTTTGATTTAAACAAGTGCAAACTAAATTGAATAATTCATTTGAATGTTTATAACCTACGTTAATTAAAGAATCTAGTATTATGTTTTTTAAATTATCTATCGGTATAGACGTGAAAAGAGCCACTACATCAAATGAAACTAATTTAAAATTTTTTGGTAATGTTCTTTTACTAAGGGAATCTATTAACTCTAAACTATTTTTAACCGTATATTGGGGTTGGAAATTTAAGCAACGTGGTAATGTGTAATTTAATTTTTTACATAATTGGTACGCGGGGGCATTAATATACGAAACAACTGGCCTTATGGGGATGTTTTGTTTATGTATTTTTGGTAGCCCGTAGAGTATTGGAGAAGAAGGATTCATAGAAATTAATTTGTATTTTTCTTTACTGTTTATAATATTTGGCGAATTATTCACTACTGTTTTAATATCTTTATTAAATAATTTGGTAGGGTCAGAATTAAGTTTAATTATGTTATTTTTATCCAAGAAATCTTTAATTTTTGTTATATAGTCACACTTATTTAAGATAGTAATAGTATTCCCTTTGTCAGCTTTGGTCAAAATGAGATCGTTAGTTTTAATTTTAGATTTGATAGATTTCAATGTAGACACGTAATTTTTCTGATTTTGTCTGTTTTTATTTATTTTTGAAAAACTGTTTCTGATAATATTAGCAAAGCCAGCTTTTTTGAAATTAAAATTATTTTCCAAATTTTTTGAATATAATGCAAGTTCAGTATCTATTGCTAAATTTTGAAAATCTGATTCAGAAGGTTTTTTGGGGATTGCGAAATTCAAACCTTTTCCTAACAACATATTTTCTTCAGAAGAAAAAGTGGTGCTGGAAATGTTGTAGACTCTCGGAAAAAACTGTGTTTTGGAGGAATCGTTCTTCTGCGGCGCTGCCTGGGAAGTGATTGTAGATGTTGTAGCACATAACTTTTTAAGTTTAGATGTTTGTTTCAGGAATTTTTTATGCACAATAAAGTTTATTTCCTCACGGCACTTTTGGTCAATATGTTCAAATAAAACTGGGTGAAGTTTGGAGCTTAGTTCACAATGTATTAGTTTGAGATGAACATTTAAGTTGTAACGGGATTTATATAATGATCTCATTTCTTCTTTAATCCACCATACATTTGCTTTTTTTAACACTGCTGCACCAATACCGGTAAAGTTTAATTTTTTTGTTCGCACATAATTCGGAGTAACACCATTCAACAAGCACTGTTTATTAAACCACAGATGATTATTTAATATTTTAAATTTAAGTAAAACTCTTCTATATAAGACAGCTAATTTGGCTTCACTTGCCTCATTAATAAATTTGATTGAATCCACTGTCACTTCACGTTGAAACATTGTAATAATTAAGGTATAAAATAATATTCAGTATAAGTTTCAAATATTTTATTAATTTTCTATACGTATTTCGGCTTGTTAGGCCATCATCAGGAAAATACAGAATGAACAAAATTGGTTAATGGCATGGTTTAAATACATATTGCAAGAGAGTCATAAAGGGATTAAAGCGGACTGATTCTTATAAATGAACAAAGAGACTTATATAGTTCTCCTTTGATCAGTCCGCTTTAATCCCTTTATGACTCTCTTGCAATATGTATTTAAACCATGCCATTAACCAATTTTGTTCATTCTGTATTTTCCTGATGATGGCCTAACAAGCCGAAATACGTATAGAAAATTAATAAAATATTTGAAACTTATACTGAATATTATTTTATACCTTAATTATTACAATGTTTCAACGTGAAGTGACAGTGGATTCAATCAAATTTATTAATGAGGCAAGTGAAGCCAAATTAGCTGTCTTATATAGAAGAGTTTTACTTAAATTTAAAATATTAAATAATCATCTGTGGTTTAATAAACAGTGCTTGTTGAATGGTGTTACTCCGAATTATGTGCGAACAAAAAAATTAAACTTTACCGGTATTGGTGCAGCAGTGTTAAAAAAAGCAAATGTATGGTGGATTAAAGAAGAAATGAGATCATTATATAAATCCCGTTACAACTTAAATGTTCATCTCAAACTAATACATTGTGAACTAAGCTCCAAACTTCACCCAGTTTTATTTGAACATATTGACCAAAAGTGCCGTGAGGAAATAAACTTTATTGTGCATAAAAAATTCCTGAAACAAACATCTAAACTTAAAAAGTTATGTGCTACAACATCTACAATCACTTCCCAGGCAGCGCCGCAGAAGAACGATTCCTCCAAAACACAGTTTTTTCCGAGAGTCTACAACATTTCCAGCACCACTTTTTCTTCTGAAGAAAATATGTTGTTAGGAAAAGGTTTGAATTTCGCAATCCCCAAAAAACCTTCTGAATCAGATTTTCAAAATTTAGCAATAGATACTGAACTTGCATTATATTCAAAAAATTTGGAAAATAATTTTAATTTCAAAAAAGCTGGCTTTGCTAATATTATCAGAAACAGTTTTTCAAAAATAAATAAAAAAACAGACAAAATCAGAAAAATTACGTGTCTACATTGAAATCTATCAAATCTAAAATTAAAACTAACGATCTCATTTTGACCAAAGCTGACAAAGGGAATACTATTACTATCTTAAATAAGTGTGACTATATAACAAAAATTAAAGATTTCTTGGATAAAAATAACATAATTAAACTTAATTCTGACCCTACCAAATTATTTAATAAAGATATTAAAACAGTAGTGAATAATTCGCCAAATATTATAAACAGTAAAGAAAAATACAAATTAATTTCTATGAATCCTTCTTCTCCAATACTCTACGGGCTACCAAAAATACATAAACAAAACATCCCCATAAGGCCAGTTGTTTCGTATATTAATGCCCCCGCGTACCAATTATGTAAAAAATTAAATTACACATTACCACGTTGCTTAAATTTCCAACCCCAATATACGGTTAAAAATAGTTTAGAGTTAATAGATTCCCTTAGTAAAAGAACATTACCAAAAAATTTTAAATTAGTTTCATTTGATGTAGTGGCTCTTTTCACGTCTATACCGATAGATAATTTAAAAAACATAATACTAGATTCTTTAATTAACGTAGGTTATAAACATTCAAATGAATTATTCAATTTAGTTTGCACTTGTTTAAATCAAAATTATTTTAATTTCAATGGAGATTTTTATACTCAAAAAGAGGGGCTTCCTATGGGATCTCCTTTATCACCACTTCTCGCTGACATTTTTATGAATAATTTTGAGGTTTCATTATTTCAAATGTGCAATCCCCTAATTAAACATATATTTTGTTGGTATAGGTATGTTGATGATGTGTTGTGCATTTGGACAGGTACTGACAGACAATTGGATATGTTTTTAAAATTTATCAATAGTTTACATAATAGCATTCAGTTTACTGTAGAAAAAGAAAATAATAAATCCTTAAACTTTTTGGACATTATTATCTCACATAAAGAACAAAAGTTAGAGTTTAGTATATTTCGGAAAGACACTTTCACAGATACCATTATCCCATATGATTCAAATCACCCTCAAAATGTAAAAATGTCAGCGTTTCATAGTTACATTTATCGCCTGGTACACACTCCCACCTCGAAAGATGCCTTTGAAAGAGAACTGGATTTAATTAAAACAATCGCTTTAAATAATGGTTATTCAATAAAATTAATAGATAAAATTCTCACTCATCATAAAAAAAATTAGTTTTAAAGAAATTGTATTCCCCTCAAGAGAAGGATGTTAACCAATCTATTTATAAAAGATTATTATATATAGGTAATCCTAGTCTACAAATTAAAAACAAATTAAAAAAAGAAAATATCCAAGCAGCCTTTTACAACCCCTTTACTTTAAAAAATATACTACTAAACAATAAATTAATAAAAAAAGATCCGCTAGATAAAAGTGGAATATATGAATTCCAATGTTCTGATTGTAACTCTATATATATTGGGCAAACAGGTCGCAATTTTAATCTTAGATTTAAAGAACATGTTAGTGCTACTACTAATGAAAAATGTACATCTAATGTCGCCAAGCATTGTTTAAATTTAAATCATGATATAAACAAAAGCAAATTTTGTATCAAACACTTGTGTAAAAAGGGATTGAGGATGGATTTTCTAGAATCAATGGAAATTCAGAAAGCCATCAATGAAGGCAAAATTCTTATAAATGAACAAAGAGACTTATATAGTTCTCCTTTGATCAGTCCGCTTTAATCCCTTTATGACTCTCTTGCAATATGTATTTAAACCATGCCATTAACCAATTTTGTTCATTCTGTATTTTCCTGATGATGGCCTAACAAGCCGAAATACGTATAGAAAATTAATAAAATATTTGAAACTTATACTGAATATTATTTTATACCTTAATTATTAGAAGGAATTGATGAAAATGGTGCGCGGTTTAACATTGTTTCTGACGTTAAGAAACACGCGAAACGGTTTAATGTGTTAGGGCGAATAATTACATTCAGTGTTAATGAGCTTCCACAAACTGAAAACCCTATAACTTGGTTCTACAACGGTTTAAAAGACGTAGTGGCATATGTGATGGAGATTTGCAATCCGATTGATTACGTGGGATTTATTTTCCAAACGCCACGTTTGGAAAACGGACTAGCCTGGTTAAGCTACCGCCGCGCCGATCAGCTGCATATCGATGTCGTCTGAGAGTCCCTGGAGAAGATCCTGCAGAGTAATAAGGAAGTATTTTCCGATGGTCATTTCACTATAGAAATCTTGCACGAATGAATCTTTTATATCATCAGAATCATTACTCAGTGATTAGAAGTTTATCGGCTACATTTTCATGCAAATATTTTTACGAGCAATGCTATATTCCCTTTAACAACCCCGGTGGTCATACTTGTGAAAATATCTGCGTGTATTGTTATTATTCTCCTGCATGCTCTCCTGTTTACAAAATGTTATCTTGCGACCAATGCGGTGGAAATTTTCGAGAGAACATTGTTTCCAAAATCATTAATCAACCCGGTGTAAAATACTAAAAAACAAATAATAATAATTTCTGTTACATGGTAAAAGATACTCTAAAGTATAATAGTTTATTCATTTATTATGATTTTGAGATTAAGCAAGAACAAAAAATTAGAGAAAATTTTGAACATGAAATTAATATATATTTATTACAACAATCGTGCTCTGTTTGCTGTGATATTTCGGACATAAAACATTTTTGTAGTACATGTGGCATCCGTGAGCACATTTTTACAAATAATCCACTTTAAATTTTTTTAACGTATGTTCTAGCACCTCGTACTTCATTTTCTTCCGTAGTTTGTATTGGGCATAACGCGAAATCCTTCGACTGTCAATTTATTTTAAAATATTTAGTAGAAGAACAAAATATGAAACCAAATTTAATTTTAAATGGGTCAAAAATCATGATGTTACAAATTAATCATGTAAAATTTATCAATTCGCTAAATTATCTTCCGATGTCACTAGCCGCACTACCAAATCAATGGACTTGTCCCCAACGATTAAAAAGGGTTATTTCCCTCATTTTTTTAACAAAGAAGAAAATGAAAATTATGTTAAGCCACTACCTTCTGCTAAGTATTACGGAGTAAATGATATGTCTATTTCTGCACGACAAAAATTTTTGGAATGTTACAATAGCCAAAGAGAAAATAATGTTTTTGATATGAAAAAGGAATTATTTGAATATTGTGTATCAGATGTTGATATTTTACGTCGTTTATCCAGGATTGTAAAATGTGTCCATTTTCTAATTCGGTAACTATTGCATCTGCTTGCAATACTCTTTTCCGTCGTTTATTCTTATAACCAAAATCAATTGGAATTATTTCTCCAAGAGGATAAACATTAAAGGATAATCAGTCAAAAATAGCTATAATGTGGCTGATTCAACAAGAAATTTCGCGCGGAATTCAGATTCAACATGCAGGCAATGGTTCCGAAGCAGTTATTGAAAATAAATTTAAAGTCGATGGTTTTTATGATGCAGATAAATTAGTATTTGAATTTTTAGGATGATTTTGGCATGGGTGTGCATTGTGTTATCGAACAAATAGAGACAACAATTTTTATAATAGTACTGAAGAAACTTTAGAGCATAGATATCAGAGAACATTAAAGAATTAAACAAAATTCAAAATTTAGGATATACAGTTATAAAAATTTGGGATTGTGAGTTTAGAAAAACATATCCCATAGGTCATCCAAAACTTTTTGTGGGTTCAAAATGTGACATATTATGCCCTAATAATAATATTGACAATGTCGAAGGATAAATAAAATGTATTATTTTACTACCCAGTGATATGTTCCATCCAGTGTTACCTCGTGAAGCCCATGGAAAACTTATGTTCGTTTTATGTCGGAAATGTTGCGACGAATTGGAACAGAATAATTGCATGCACGAAGACCATGACAGACAATTCATCGGAACTTGGGTTGCTGACGAAGTACGGCGCGCTGTATCTTTAGGATACAGAATTATAAAAATTCACGAAATATGGCAATATCAAGTCACCGTATATGATAAAGAGACCCAAACGCGAGCTTTATTTGTTAGTTACATAAATACGTTCCTGAAAATGAAACAGGAAGCTTCAGGATATCTCAACGATTGCAATGACGATGTTAGCAAGGCGGAATACCTGAAGAGTTATTTTGAGCAAGAAGGAATTCAGATCCCGAAAACGTAGAAAACATTGCGGACAAGAGATCCATTGCTAAACTCATGTTGAATTCTTTTTTGGGGAAAGAAAATATATTTTATATAATAATTATCCTATATACTAAAAGGCATGTGTCCCAATCTATATTTATTTTCATCACGACGATCGCCAAATATTCGGACAAACCTACAGCCTTAACCATTTATGAAATTGATATGTATAATAATATCAAATTGTAGAGAATGATGCGTAGGTGTGCCTTTTTGGTGTTTCATATTTTTACGTCGAGCAGTTTTTGCGTAAATTAATAAAAACCACACATTTTTTTCATTTTGAAACAAAAAATTGTTTAAGGATCCTAGTAGCCATGTCTAAATTTAAAAAGAAACAAGCTGTTATCTGTCACTTATGACAATCAGTCTATGAACTTTAAATGATTGTATTTTCAAATAGAACATTGATATTAAAGAAGTGAATACAGTATCATGAATAATAATCTTGAGCAAAGGTGTTACAATTAATTTAAGTTTAAAACATAACGTATTTATGTGTCGTGATGTTTATTTTCATCACGACGATCGCCAAATTTTGTCACAAGCCAAACTGTCTGAACCATCAAAGGGATTGTTGTAATTTTTTTTTTAGATTGCAGGGAATAATGTGTAGTTGTGCCTTTTGGTGGTCTCATATTTTTACTGTGAGTGGTTCTTGTGTAAAAAAATAAAAACTGTGCAAAATTAATAACTTGAAACAATGGATCCTAGTAGCCATGTCTAAATTTAAAAAGAGTCACGAGGTCATCTGTCACTTTTGACAATCTGTCTATGAACTTTAAACGATTATAACTTTGTTTAGAACATTGATATTAAAGAAGTAAATACAGTATCAAGTATATTA
This sequence comes from Stenolophus ochropezus, assembly GCA_035578165.1. Classification (NCBI taxonomy): domain Eukaryota; kingdom Metazoa; phylum Arthropoda; class Insecta; order Coleoptera; family Carabidae; genus Stenolophus; species Stenolophus ochropezus. The sequence continues at coordinate 12,153,011 of JAQOWZ010000013.1, read as the reverse complement.
GTCTTGAGCAAAGGTGTTACAACTAATTTAACTTTAAAACATAACGTATTTAATTAATATAAATTTTGACGTTTCCAATGTCAAAAGTCAATGTTGCCAAATGTGTGATGAAGTAACTAAATTTAAACCGAATATTCCTAAACACTCTGCTGTGTTTGATATCAAAAGAAAAAAAACCGTAAGGGGGACAAAAAAAAATATGTCACGTCGACCTGCATTTGTTTTGCACAAAAAGTTGTTACAAGTAGGTCGTCCTTGGATTTTAATGAAACGACACAATGTGGATTGGAGTGCACGAATGACAAAAATATTCTACGTCGATTAGAATTTGTTTTTTGCAAAATGTTATCAGAAATATGTGTTTTGTATCGAATGAAATGTCTCGGTGAGGGCTGGTGTACAAAAAAGAAAATTTTCCTTGTTGATCGGCTTTTGTTTTATGCAAAAAGATAATAGAAGTATGTCGTGTTTGGTATCTAATGAAAGGTTTCGTAGAGGGCTGAAATGCAAAATTGACAAAAATGTTCCATGTCGATCGGCTTTTGTTTTTTTGCAAAAATTTGTCAGAAATATGTCGTGTTCGGTATCGAATGAAAGGTCTTGGCGAGGGCTAGCGTAGAGAATTGACAAAAATGATCTATGTCGATCTGCTTTTGTTTTATGCAAAAAAAATTCAAAAGTATGTCGAGTTTGGTCTCAAATGAAAGGTCTCGTTGAAGGCCAGCGTGCATAATTTAAAGAAATGTTCCATTTCGATCGGCTTTTGTTTTCTGCAAAAAGTTCTTAAAAGTATGTCGAGTTTGGTCTCAAATGAAACGTCTTGTAGAGGGATAGCGTGCAGAATTGACAAAAATGTTCCATGTCGATCGGCTTTTGTTTTTTGCAAAAAGTTGTCAGAAATATGTCGTGTTTGGTATCGAATGAAAGGTCTTGGCGAGGGCTCGCGTAGAGAATTGACAAAAATGATCTATGTCGATCTGCTTTTGTTTGATGCAAAAAATTCTCAAAAGTATGTCGAGTTTGGTCTCAAATGAAAGGTCTCGTTGAGGGCTAGCGTGTGGAATTGACAGAAATGTTCTATTTCGATCGGCTTTTGTTTTCTGAAAAATGTTCTTAAAAGTATGTCGAGTTTGGTCTCAAATGAAACGTCTTGTTGAAGGACAGCGTGCAGAATTGACAAAAATGTTCCATGTCGATCGGCTTTTGTTTTTTGCAAAAAGTTGTCAGAAATATGTCGTGTTTGGTATCGAATGAAAGGTCTTGGCGAGAGCTCGCGTACAGAATTAACAAAAATTATCTATGTCGATCTGCTTTTGTTTTATGCAAAAAATTCTCAAAAGTATGTCGAGTTTGGTCTCAAATGAAAGGTCTCGTTGAGGGCTAGCGTGTGGAATTGACAGAAATGTTCTATTTCGATCGGCTTTTGTTTTCTGCAAAAAGTTCTTAAAAGTATGTCGAGTTTGGTCTCAAATGAAACGTCTTGTAGAGGGATAGCGTGCAGAATTGACAAAAATGTTCCATGTCGATCGGCTTTTGTTTTTGGCAAAAAGTTGTCAGAAATATGTCGTGTTTGGTATCGAATGAAAGGTCTTGGCGAGAGCTCGCGTAGAGAATTAACAAAAATTATCTATGTCGATCTGCTTTTGTTTTATGCAAAAAATTCTCAAAAGTATGTCGAGTTTGGTCTCAAATGAAAAGTCTCGTTGAGGGCTAGCGTGTGGAATTGACAGAAATGTTCTATTTCGATCGGCTTTTGTTTTCTGCAAAAAGTTCTTAAAAATATGTCGAATTTGGTCTCAAATGAAACGTCTTGTAGAGGGATAGCGTGCAGAATTGACAAAAATGTTCCATGTCGATCGGCTTTTGTTTTTTGCAAAAAGTTGTCAGAAATATGTCGTGTTTGGTATCGAATGAAAGGTCTTGGCGAGGGCTCGCGTAGAGAATTGACAAAAATGATCTATGTCGATCGGCTTTTGTTTTATGCAAAAATTTCTCAAAAGTATGCCGAGTTTGGTCTCAAATGAAACGTTTTGTTGAGGGCTAGCGTGCAGAATTGACAAAAATGTTCCATTCTGATCAACTTTTGTTTTCTGCAAAAAGTTCTCAAAGGTATGTCGAGTTTGGTCTCAAATAAAACGTCTTGTTGAGGGCTAGCGTGCAGAATTGACAAAAATGTGCTATGTCGATCGGTTTTTGTTTTTTGCAAAAAGTTGTCAGAAGTGTATGGTGTTTGGTATCAAATGAAAGGTTTCAATGAGGCCTGGTGTGCAGAATTAACAAAAATTGTCAATGTCGATCGGCTATTGTTGTTTTGCAAAACGTTGTCAGAAGTATAGAGTGTTTGGTATCAAATAAAAAGTCTAAAAATAAAAATAAAAACTGTTCAAAATTAATAACTTGAAACAATGGATCCTAGTAGCCATGTCTAAATTTAAGAAAAGTCACGAGGTCATCCGTCACTTTTGACAATCTGTCTATGAACTTTAAACGATTATAACTTTTTATAGAACATTGATATTAAAGAAGTAAATACAGTATCATGTATAATAGTCTTGAGCAAAGGTGTTACAATTAATTTAAGTTTGAAACATAACGTATTTAATTAATATAAATTTTGACGTTTCCAATGTCAAAAGTCAATGTTGCCAAATGTGTGATGAAGTAACTAAATTAAAACCGAATATTCCTAAACTAACTTCAGTGAAGACGGTGGCAGTTGTATTAGGATTGACAATATTAATTTATAAATTTAAGAATTAACTACTACTTTTTAACACAAACAGTGTTGCCAAATTATGAAGTAGGTAACTAAATAAAAATAAAATATTCGTAAATAAAATAAATTGTACACTTTGTTGTGTTTGATATCAAAAGAAAAAAAAACATATGGGCCGGTTTTGAAATGACAAAAAAAAATATGTCACGTCGATCTGCATTTGTTTTGCGCAAAAAGTTGTTACAAGTAGGTCGTCCTTGGATTTTAATGAAACGACACAATGTGGATTGGTGTGCACGAATGACAAAAATATTCTACGTCGATTAGAATTTGTTTTTTGCAAAATGTTATCAGAAATATGTTGTGTTTTGTATCGAATGAAAAGTCTCGGTGAGGGCTGGTGTACAAAAAAGAAAATTTTCCATGTTGATCGGCTTTTGTTTTATGCAAAAAGTTAATAGACATATGTCGTGTTTGGTATCTAATGAAAGGTCGCGGTGAGGGTTCGCGTAGAAATTTGACAAAAATGATCTATGTCGATCGGCTTTTGTTTTTTGCAAAAAGTTGTATAAAGTATATCATGTTTGGTCTCAAATAAAAGATCTTGTTGAGGGCTCGCGTGCAGAACTGACAAAATCGGTCTATGTTGATCGGCTTTTGTTTTATGAAAAAAGTTAATCGAAGTATGTCGTGTTTGGTATCTAATGAAAGGTCTCATTGAGTGCTGATGTCGAGAATTAACAAAAATGTTTCATGTCGATCGGCTTTTCTTTTTTGCAGAAAGTTGTCAGAAGTATATCGTGTTTGGTATAAAATGAAACGTCTTGATGAGAGCTGACATGTAAAATTAACAGAAATGGTTCATGTTGACCCGTTTTTGTTTTTTGGAAAAAGCTGTTAGAAATATGTCGTGTTTGGTATCAAATTAAATGTCTTGATGAGGGCTGATGTGCAGAAGTGACAAAAAATTGCCAAGTTGTTCTGCATTTGTTTTTTTACAATTACTTGCCGGAAGTACACCGTATTTGATATTAAATGAAAGCATTCGACAAGACCTGCCTTGCAGAAATAAAATTAGCTTTCAAATGTTAATATTTCACTGACGCCGGAGGCCTAGGGAACGCTCAGCGTAGCTGAGCATTCGCTAGTTATTATACTAATACTCATATGTATGTTCAGGTTCCGGCAGGTGTGGACCAGCTTCGCACAGTGAAAGTCGTAATCGCGGCATATACTACGGCCCAGGCAAGACTTCGTTTGCATGAATTTTTAGAACCTCTAGGTCGTAGGGTATTATACTACGACACAGATTCTATTATATATCGCCATTCAAAAGTCCAGTATGAACCACCGATTGGTAATTTTCTGGGTGATCTCACCGATGAACTGGCCTGCTATGGTGATGGTAGTTTTATAACAGAATTTGTTTGTGGAGGGCCTAAAAATTATGCTTACAAAGTATTTTCTCCAACGACCAGTGAAACAAGTGAGGTTTGTAAAGTGAAAGGATTTACTTTAAATTATAAAAATTCAAAACTGATTAACTTTAGCGCCATGAAAAGTTTAATATTAGAGACAAATAAACCAAACCCTGTGATAGTGAGTAAAAATATAAGGTGTACCAGTGACCATAGAGTACACGCAAAGGTAGAAACTAAAACATTTAGTATAAACTTTATGAAACGCCGATTAATGGACGATAGAAGTAGTGTACCTCATGGGACTAAAAGAGCTAGGTATAATTAATTTGTAGTTTATAGATAGTTAATAAGATTAGTATTAATCAGTTCATAAGAATTAGTTTAAGTTATGTGATAATATTTACTGTACATAATTTCTGATATTTTTGTATATACACTTGTTTTAAAATAGATATAGTCGCATATTTACATGCATAACAAAACTAATTGATTTTTAATTATCTACCTACCTACCTTGTATAATACATAAAAGAGGTCAAAATTTTTAAATGTCATTGTTGTTGTATTCTTCTATTTCTAGCAATTTTAAAATATGGCGTCTACAAATAAAATGTAGGTGGTTGAGTCGACTGAAAATTGGGACGGTGTGGACTATCCCACTTATAAGCCGATGGAGCATTTGAAAGACAAGAAGATTATTTTGGCATCCACTGTCAAAACGTCAAAAAAGGCTAAGAAAAAATTTCGTATTGCCAAAAGAAATAGATAGAAGAATCTAACTTCAAATCCAACGTCCGAGGCGCAGTCATCGTAAAGTGAACCACTTATGGTGGGGTGTAAATTATAAAAAAAAACTGTATTTTATATATATATATATATATATATATATATATATATATATATATATATATATATGTATTTATTTATTATGTGTACTAAATAAAATACTTATTTAAAATTATTAAGTTTTATTGAAATGATAATGAAACATATACCTTATAAACTGATCATTTTAATGCTTATTATAATTGCTGAACAATTTTATAAAATCACTATGTTTGTAAAAATTCATTCGAAATAACAAATACATTAAACAATAATAACCACAAACAAATGATGCGTAATCTTGCAAAGTGAGCGTGTTGTAAGTCCATTCCTTTGTGCTTCTATTAAGAAAATCCCTATGCTGTTGTACATATGGCGGACGTCCATAACTGTCAAAGTATGTACCGTAACCCTGTCGATCAATAAAAATTGCAACCGAGTGTGCACCAGGTAAAGTATCAGGATCTGTTTAACAACAATGGCACATGGAAAGTTAACATATCGAGGTAGATTATTTGCTGTATATACACCATAATCGCAAATATTTTTGAAATACTATCTAAATATTTGCTGTACAAATGCAGCATTCATTTTCTTTAACAGCACGAATACTTTTGTCTAACTAAATTTGAATTCAATGGTGTAGGAAAATATAGGAAAATAGTAAAACTAAGACATTATAATTAACATTCTTATTGCTTTATTATATATAAAATACAAATACATTTCACATATTAACTACCATAATCTACAATAACATTTCCATTTTTGTCAATTTCTATAATATTATCAAATTCTGATATATAACATAATTTACACAATATCGGTACGAGACGATTCAAAACCAACTTCTATTCTTAATGAATCATGGCGTGTCAAATTCCAATATACCATTGAATTTGCCGCTAAATCAGGAGTCAAATCAAATGCTGTTAAACAATACCCATCTGTATAGCTGTCTCTGTCGATTCGGTTTCCGGTATTTCCATAATGTATACCAGTCTCTGAGAATAAAGTGTTATACATTTGGATGAATGACTGTTTATCTCCAAAGGACGGTTGAAGAGGTTTTGAAGGTAATTGCTTGCCATTTACACATAATGATATGTAGTTTATTTTAAAAATTTTAAAGTTGAAAGGATTAGCTTTGAAATCCCCATTAAATGCTTTATTAGATACAAATCTTATTATACACTTTAGAATGTTGGCCTAAGAAAATGTTATCCAGTGATTTCCCTTGGTCCCCTGTCGGCATAGTTATTGCTTTCACCTCGGATCTAGTGATGGGGTACTTAGCAGTCGACACTTCTAAGACAAGACTTCATTGTGTGCTAATAAAATACTCGGATTCAATTTTATACGTCGAACAAGTAATGTGGCCTCAGTAGTTTGTACTTTATAGTTTGAATCAATTCCTAATAAACGAAAACTATACCTCGAACGACCTAATCGTACTCTCATTTCTACACCCTTAAGTAAAAATTTTTCTTGATTAAATATATCAGCATGAAAATGCCCGATCATATCCACATTTTTACTCTTTTCAGTAAATTTTTGACGTTTATTATAACCTGTATTATCTTTTGCGGCTGTAGAATTCATTTTTCCGGCATCGTCAGTATACCATAATGTTGGAGTGAGGTGAAATTTTTGGCATCTTTACTATAATTTAATAAAGTTTCAATATATGCTCTATAAGCGTAAGTGTTATTTGGAGGAGATACAAGTTTTTGATTTAAATATATGTCAACTTGACTAAACATTGAATAAAGCCGATAACAGAAAAAAATGCCCCACGTTTTCTTGTTCACCTAAATTAGTGTTATCGGTTTTTATAATTCTAGCATTTATGTTAATCATCGTTTGAGATAAATCAAGATAATCTTCTCCATGACCGGGTATAACAAATTCAATTGATCTATCTTCAGTAATGGAAGACAAGGGTTTATAGTTTACCCATTGTCCACTTTCAATACTTATTGTAGGTGGTATAGCAAATAAATCTAATTCAGTTTTAATACATTCGCAAAATTGGCCATGTAGGAATGCCATTTTAATCAAATATATCTGCTTGTCTAGAACGTTTTTTGTTCTTTACTGTAAGACGTAAAGCTTTCGAATCAGTTAAGTTCTTAACTATTCTCTTCTTTTTATAGCCAGAACCATTAATTAATTTTTCAATTTTATCATCAGCTTTACGTTTTAAATTAACCCCTGCTTTAGCAATATATTTCTTGAACGATTCTTTAGGCGACTGATTTTCACTAGGATCACCCAGAAAATGAATTCCTGTATTAAGTGCTTCTTTACCAATGGTTCCGACATCTTTTCTTATTAACGGTAGATATTTCTAAATAACCCGCTAAATAAACTTCCTGTACCACGACCCCTCTAAAATTGGTTCCCTTTACCTACAGTTCCAATACCACTTCCTGCTTGATCATTATAATATATATTATAAGTTTTATGGTGCTCGTCGAAAATGAAGTTTAACGCACAACGTTCCAAATTGAAATGGTGCTAAATAACCATAATTTGTCCTTATATCTATTTCTATGTTTTTAAATTCAAAACAGGAACGAAATGAAGCTGTGCGTATGATATTTTTCTGTTTAGATATATCAGTGAATGGTGCATATCCAAGGTCTAATGTTAATCTTGGTGATAATTTTATGGAGGATACAGCTGTATTTTTAAATTTTGCTGTTACTCGTTTTTCTGTCTTATCATACAAAAATGTCACATATTCATTAATTGTAATATTTTTATTCATTTCATGTAATACACTATCAATGCTATCTTAATTTTTCGAAGGTATTTTTGCTTGGTCTATTGACTGATTTTCATGTTTTTTTTTCTATTTTAATTTTAATTTGGTTTTTTCTTTCATTAATATTATAAATCGAATAAGGAAAAATAATTTCTGATAATGCTACTTCCCAAGACCCATCTAGTTTTATATTCTGAGGTAATTGTGAAGTAAAATGTGATGTTTTATTATTTGGAAAATATTGCATAGAATTATTGCTCGGTAATGTTATAAATATTCTTTCTCAATCATGATTTAATAAACAAAGTGAACTTGCAGATATCCAAGAATTAAACTTGTCACTGTAACCTTTCCACTTGACTAGTAGCTTCTTTCTGTTACGAGTTCCTTTAGAAGCCAGTATTTTATCTATTTTATACAATGTATCGGATTCAATTTCTGTAGTTAATTTTTGTAAAAAGTGATCTCTATAACTTCCTTATTTAAATCTTTTAGTTTATAAACAACAGGAACTCTATTATTAATAGCATATATTTTAAATAATTTTTCACTCCAGTTTGATTCGTACCCTTTTTCAAATATATTTTTATATTTAGATATTCGTACAATATCTCCAATATTTAATTTTTCGATCGATGATTTTTTGCTTATTTTTATTCTGATATCTCCATATTTCTAATATATTGGTATCATTAACATCACATGGAGCCAATTTTATTTATTGATGTTTTGTTCTGTATAAGCAGTAACTAGATCTGGAAGTACATCGATATATCTATATGTTTTTTTATATGTAAAATAGCGATACATTTTTGTTTTCAAAGTTCTATTAAATCGTTCAACAAAACCATGCCTTAATATCAGGATTATGCGACACATAAAATTTAACTTTATTTTCTTTCAAATAGGATTTCACTAATTTTCGCAATAAATTCTGAATCTTTATCAGTTTGCAGATAAATAGGTTTTCTTTCATAAATATAATTTTTAAAGATTGAATAACGGATGAAGGTTTCTTATCCATCAATGGAAAGGCCCAAGCATATCGGCTGAATACATCAATAACTGTTAAAATGTACTTGTGATTATCATTAAACCGACTTAACTTTCTCATGTCGTTAAGATCTGCTTGAAACAAATCATTTATATTAGTAACTCGGTAAGCATTTCTTTGGAAATGTTTTCGAACGGGCTTTTGTAAAGTATATGCATTTTGTATTCCATTGTTTTTCATAAAGTTTATTAAATTATTTGCACCCAAAAAACCCACAGAATGTGATGGATCATAATAAATATTACATAAATGTTTGTTCATTATGAAAACGAAAAGCGTTTCCACTTTTGTTTTGCAGGTCTCGTTACAGCAATGTCGTCCTCGTCGTCAAACAGTATTTCACTATTTTTTCTTTAAGATTTCGACTTGCGTTTATTAGAAATTTTAATATCTGATTCTAATACAATTTTTTTCTCTCAAGTTTTTTTTAATAACTTCGGTAGGAATATTTATAATTTTCAGTGCTTTCACAAAATCTTCCCAACCATTTGGTATGTTATGTTTTTTATATCTTACAACATCTACTAAATCTGATATATTTGAAATTGAAGTTTGTATATTATTCATATAAACTAACCCTTTTTCATCCCAAGAAATAATATTTTGTACTTGTAACCTTTGCACTAGTAAACGGGCATTTTCGCGATGTGATTTTGGTATTACATTTATTATGTGTTCAACATCGTCTTGTTTCTTTGCATGCAAATTAGATTCTGTGGATAATTTCTGATCAATCGGTAGTTTTATAGGTACTCTATTTTGTTTTTGGAAATAAAAATATCTCTGTAAAATTTTTTGATATTTTCGCCACTTTTAGTATTCTGACTAGCGAAATCGCCGCTACGCCGAGCATTGCCTAGAGCTCCGCTGTCAGTGCAAAAAACAAATGCCGATCGACATGAAACAATTATTTCATATTTCCACGTCAGGCCTCACCGAGACCTTTCATTAGATTGCAAACACGATATACTTCTAATAATTTTTTGCAAAAAACAAAAGCCGGTCGACATGAAACATTTTTGTCATTTATGTACCCCAACTCTCACCGTGACCTTTCATTTGATACCATACACGACATACTTTTGACAACTTTCTGCATAAAAAAAAAGTCGATCGACATAAAACATTTTTATCATATCTACATGCTAGCCAACACCGAGACTTTTCATTTGATACCAAACACTATATACTTGTGACAACCTTTTGCAAAAAAACAAAAGTCGATCGACATTGACCATTTTCGTTAATTCTGCACACCAACTTTCATTAAAACCTTTCATTTGATACTAAACACAACACACTTCTGACAACTTTTTGCAAAAAACAACTATTGATTGACATAGAAATTTTTTGCCAATTCTGCACGCTAGCCCTCTCCGAGACCTTTCATTTGATACCAAACACGACATACTTCCGACAACTTTTTGCATAAAACAAAAGCCGATCAACATTGACCTTTTTTTTGTTAATTTTACACGCCAGCCCTTATCGAGCCTTTTCATTTGCTACCAAATACCACATATTTCTCACAACTTTTTGCAAAAAACAAAAACCGATCGACATAGCACATTTTTGTCAATTCTGCACGCTAGCTCTCATAAAACCTTTCATTTGATACCAAACACCACACACTTCTGACAACTTTTTGCAAAAAACAAATACCGATCGACATAGCACATTTTTGTCAATTCTGCACGCTAGCCCTCAACGAGACCTTTCATTTGAGACCAAATTCGACATACCTTTGAGAAATTTTTGCAAAAAACAAAAGCCGATCAACATTGACCTTTTTTGTTAATTCTACACGCCAGCCCTTATCGAGCCTTTTTATTTGATACCAAACACCACATACTTCTCACAACTTTTTCCAAAAAACAAAAGCCATTCGATATAGAACATTTTTGTTCATTTTGTACGCTAGCCCTCATCGTGACCTAGCATAATATAACATTCACTGTCTTGAGTAACGTTCATTTGGGAATATTTGTTCTTTGTTTAGTTACTTTATTAAACATTTGGCAATATTGACTTATGTAATTCGAAAATACCCAAATACGACATTTTTCTGACATCATTTTGCAAAAAACAAATTCTAATCTACGTAGAACATTTTTGTCATTCGTGCACACCAGTCCGTATTGTGTCGTTTCCTTAAAACCCAAGGACGACCTACTTCTAACAACTTTTTACGAAAAACAAATGCAGATCAATATGACACTTTTTTTTGTCATTTTAAAACTGGCCCTTATGGTTTCCTTTCTTTTGATAACAAACACAGCAAAATATTCAATTTATTTTATTCAGGAATATTTGATATTTATTTAGTTACTTTATAATTTGGCAACACTGTTTGTATTAAAAAATAGTAGTTAATTTTTAAATTTATAAATTAATATTGTCAATCCTAATACAACCGCCACCGTCTTCAGTGAAGTTAGTTTAGGAATATTTGGTTTTAATTTAGTTCCTTCATTACACATTTGGCAACATTGACTTTTGACATTGGAAACGTCAAAATTTTAATTAATTAAATACGTTATGTTATAAACTTAAAATATTGGTAAATCTTTGCTCAGGACTATTATTCATGATACTGTTTTCAAATCTTGGATATCAATGTGCTATTAAAAGATATAATCATTTAAAGTTCATAGACAGATTGTCAAAAGTAACGGATGACAGCGTGATTCTTCTTAAATTTAGACATGGCCTCTGGGATCCATTGTTTAAGGTACCAATTTTGCACAATTTTAATTTTTTTACTCGAAAACAACTCACAGTAAAAATATGAGACCACAAAAGGATCGTAATTCACATTATTCCCTACAACCTAAAAAAAATTACATCAATCCCTTGTATGGTTCAGGCTGTAGGCCTTTACAAAATTTACTCGATCTTCGTGATGAATCTATAGAGAGAAAGTGAATGTAATCGTTTAGTATAGTGACTAGCGAAGGCTCAGCTACGCTGAGCTTCACTAGGCCTCCGGCATCAATAAAGTATTTACAGTTGACGGCTAATTTCATTCCTGTACACCAGCTCTCGACGAGACCTTTCATATGACACCAAACACGACATACTTCTGACAAATTTTGCAAAAAAACAAAAGCCGATCGACCTGGTAAATTTTTGTTATTTCAATATGGCTGCCTTACTTGAGTGCTTTCATTTGATACCAAACACGGCATACATCTGACAACTTTTCACAAAAATCAAAAGCCGATCGAATATTTTATGATATCTGCAAGCCAACTCTTATCGATAGCTTTTATATGATACCAAACACAACATACTTCTGACAACTTTTCGCTAAAACCAAAAGAAGGTCGATATGGAACTATTTTATCATTTTTGCAAGCTAAGAAATTAATAACAAACACGGTATACCTCACACAAATTATTGATTGCTATAATAAACCTGTAAACCTTAATTAAAAGTTCATTTTTGTTAAAAAAAAGGATTAATTAAAATATGCTTCACTTGAAACTCATTTTGGTTACATTTGAGGAAGTTACTACAAGTTTTTAAGTTGATATATAATGAAATGTGTTGTTCGTAAACCCTAATAGGGTATATGTCCAAATCATTCCACGGGGTCGAATCCCACGCCATCGAATTCCCATCGCGGCGAATTATTTGGCAGTCCCACTAAGTCGACTTGTACCCTTTCCCAAGTCATCTAATAGACCACGTTAGTGCGGTTAAGAAACCCTAGTTCAAATCTGAGTGTATGCATTTCTTATGGGAGTACATTTTCAATTTACGATATTGAAGCATTTTGGCGCTTCTCAGTTATAATATAGTTTTTTTATATTCTAAAACATTACTCTTTGCTTTCCGTACAGAAAAAGTACAAATAAAAGATTAAATTAAGAAATATTTAATTTTAAAGAAAGTAATCTCGCAAATAGTAACATATGTCGTTGCTTGGTGCAGCAGGTTAAAAACACCTAGTTAAGGTGACAGATTCAACTAAATACTAAGACAGCTACGACATACGTTTTCAGAAATTTGCACCTATTGTTTAAATTGAAGTTTATTAAATATTATTGTTTTTTTTTTAGTTTGTATATTACATGAGAAGATAGATAAAACATTAGAGATTAGTATTTATAAGGTTTAATAGTTAAGATTTGCATTTTATAATACTTTCTAGCAGTTTAAAGATAGCATATTTTCATTCCCATAAGAATAACATGGGCATATAAATCGGCAGAGGCGAGTTAAGGTGCACTCAGATAAGCACTTGGTTTTAAAATATTCAATTACGTTTAGAAATAGCCTCACAACACGTCGTTCACATAATAAGATTTCCATTAGGTGCGCTATTTTGCAAAAATTAAATAAATTGATAATATAGATTACTTTGATAATATTATATTGTCCTAATACGTTGTTTACATTTTAGGCAGTTGCAAAAATTAATTGTTCTTTGCGATTCATTTCAAATCAGTAGTAAAATTTGTGGTTATATTTGCAGTGACAGCTTACAAAGAGAGAAAACTACATGACGCTATTACATGCTACCTGCTTTGCTATTAGTCCATTCCTAAACATAAACCTAAACATAAGTTTGGAGTTTGCATACTTCACGTTTAACGCATGCACTACGATGCACAGTGTGAATGTTTTCATTTTGATACATGGAGTCAAACTTTCCTAATCTTAAACGCAATTGTAAACCTCAAAACTAAACACTTATGTGAATGCACCTTTAGGGTTTCAGTTTAAATTTGGCACCAGAAAATGACCGTTACACTAATGCAGTCTATTATTCCCCCACTTCTTTTTTCCATTCAACCAAGTTTCATTCTAACAATCTTGGCCTCAGACTTGTTTCATTTTATTATATTTGTAATATGTTTCATTTTTGTAAATATAATTAAGTGAAAGTAAGTGAATATTGAATTTATTTTATATTTTCATATAAATAAGTTGAACAATATAAAATTATTTTTATAATATTTTATTAAGTATTTTTATTAAATATGATCACCATAATGAGACCCATAACCGGTCACATTCAATTTTTTAAATATAAATTGTACGAAATAAAGAACCAAAAATACACTAAAGCAATTACAACAATCTACCCACAAAACAAAATATAATCAAATGTCGGTAACATAAGTACCTAGAGTACCATCATAATAAATGACTACTAATTTTATTCCGTGAAAGATAATTTTGATTGTAATATCGTAGTTTTTTCATTAATGATATTTAATTTTATTTCTTGTCAGATTGAAAATGAAATGTAAATATAGTAATAATAAAATCACCTAAAATAATTGCGTAATTTAAATTCTAACTTCCTAGATATCTAAAACAGTTAAAAACTTACGTACGTAACTAACTTCACGCGTTTGACAAATAGCCGAACACGCGAATATCAGTGGCATTCAAACAACCTAATCTAACCTCTCTACGTCCGACTTGCTATACCGACGAAGGGTTTATATTAATTTTAAAAAAAATCTAAAGCTAACCTGACCTAACTGAGCGTATGCAGACAGAGGGTTTACATAAATTTAAAAAGAACTACCCTAAAAATAACCTAACATAACTGAGTGTATGATAATGGCGGTAAAACCCGTACCTATTGATATTCGCTGGAATTGAGAATGCGCGAGTATAATGTGCGCTCTGCCTTACGTTTGAAGATAGTTACGTACCAGTTAGTAAACGTCAACCGTTTCTTGTATATTTTTAATAAACCAGAGATCAGTTTTATAGGGCACGAGAGCAGCACCGTCAACTTTGCCCAAGCCTCTCATATCATTTCACAGCATTCCAGTGGCGAAAATTTAAATAGAAGTCAAAATATATTCTTCCAGCGAAAACAAGTTGTATTTATACAGATTTAATGATCACTGACATTGTTATATTATTTTACGTTTAATAAATTATTTAAAACTTACTAATAAAATTTGTTTTCGAATGTCGATCTTGTCCATCTTATCTCACTTCAGACCATTCTATGATTGTTTCATTTCACATCATTCCATGATTGCTTTATTTCATACCAATCCAGGCAGAAGAGAAAAAGTGGCGGCAAAAATTTAAATCGACGGCATTGGCGGGTTTTGTATTCATTCCATTCTACGATCTCTATGTGTGGTTTATCCATTGCGCTCTTTTAGTGTTTCTCGTGTTAGTTATTTGTTGTTGTCGATTTTAACAATAAATAAAATAACAAACTCAACAGCAATAACAACATCAACAACAACAAATACTGACACGAGAAACACTAAAAGGGCGCAATGGATAAACCACACATAGAGATCGCAGGGGCAGATTGGAATGAATACAAAACTCGCCAATGCCGTCGATTTAAATTTCCGCCACTTCTTCTCTTCCGCTTGGAATAGTGTGAACTGAGACAATCATAGAATGATGTGAAATGAGCTGAGAGGCTTGGGCACAGGTCGACGGTGCTGCTCTCGTGCCCTATTTATTTTTTACGTTTAAATAATGACACATCGTCAACATATAAATATATTAAGATTTTAAAATTTTCCACCGATCTGTATAATTACGTTTATATATGTAACTTCTAGCTAAACAGAATAAATATATAAATTATAATAATTTTACATATCGTTTAGGCTGAGAAATTTCGATAAAACACATGAGTTCATAAAATTTGACATATGATGTCAAATTTGCTGTAAGTTTAAAAGATAAAATAAGTAAATGTAAAGTATTTTTCCTGTAAAATTAAAACAGTTGGAAGAAATATATAAGGTATATATTTGCATTCATCAAGGTTAAGTTCGATTCCGCTTTTAGTAACGCCAAAAATAAATGTTTTTTTGGTCATACAAATTTTATGAAGGAAATTTTAGGTATGAAATGAATTAAAAATATTGTGAACTGCAATACCTAATTTTAAAACTACAAATTGAATGTACTGAAAAACATAGAATTTATTATTAGTGGCGGGAGGTTATGTGTTGGACACATACCAGTAATTCTACCCTTGCCATTATTTTTTTATGTGAACGCTACTTCGAGTCTTTACTAATAAAAAATTAAGTCTTTTTGAAATATCAAATCGCTACCAAAGACCTTTTTAGTCTTGTTTTGGCTAAACTAATACCACTGGTAATCAAATAACCTAAGCTAATATTATTGATACGTTCAATTTGATGTATAGACAGAGGGTATATAGATTTAAAAAAATCTACCTTTAAACTAACCTGACTTAACTGTGTGTAATACAGACAGAGGGTTTATATTTTAAATGAATTGTCACAAAATGATATTGGCGATAGAATTCAGCCACTTTATATTCACTGGAATTGTGCATAGCGCACGCACAACCTTACTTGTGAAGATAGATACCTACCGTACAGGAAATTTAAACCAAAGAAATATTTATATTAAAACGGTCGCATAAATAAAGTAATTTTTATAGATTTACTTTTATATTTGTTAGATGATAGTTCAAATTTATTTTAGGAAGATGATTATTTCATTCATTTTATGTGCTTTTTAGTCAATTCAAATTTAATAAATAACTGAAACTTAAAAATTCATTTTGACAAACGAAGAATATTAAAATAATATTTTTTTGGCTAGAGGTACTCAACGACTTTGGCTGATGTACCGCCATTATTCTCTGGCGGGAAAATTTGAATATGCATTACTGACCATATTTTTTACAAATATTTTATTTGAAAATTGTTAAATAGTTATTGTAACAAAAGCAAAAGACTTTTACAACATGCAACTTTTTTGATGAAATAAAGGGTCGCAATTTAATAAAATCTGTCATTTTAGTGTCTTTCTTGCTTTCTGTTATCATTTTAATAGTATTATACAATGAAGTATTGAAATGAATAAAAGATGTTTGTTGGACTTTCATTGTCTTTATTTTAAAATATCACGACGTTTCGATTAGTACAATCTCTAATCGTTCTCAAGTGTAAACTAAAAATAATCTTAAGGGCTACAGCTTATATACTAGAGGATGTTTGATGACGTGTGGAGGATCTTTTCCGCTGGTTGACTTCACCAATCAGAGGGCGCCAAACAGTCCGAATATCTGTGCTGGGGTGACTGAACACATTTTCGTTTGTGGTGATACGCACTGCTTCTTTAAATTTCCTTTTTTGCCAGTGTTCTTCTCGGTCTATAATATGTGCGTTATCCCATTGGATGCGATGATGGGATTCCCAGGCGTGAAGCGCAATTCCAGATTTTTCAGTTTCTCCCATATTTGTATGTTTTTGGTGTTCTTTAAGTCGAACGGAAAGCGGTCTTTTTGTTTCTCCTATATATGAGGCTCCACATTCACAGGGGACTTTGTATATGCAATTTTTGGTGTTGTCTTGCTGCGGTTTGGTTTTGATTTGATAAACTTCAAAATTTTCTTTTTGCATTTTAATTAATTTTGGAATTTAGATTTCTAAAAAATGTTTGATTCTTGATCTTGTGAAATGCTTTGGCATTCTCGAGTGCAAACGTGACATTTCGAAATTTAGAATCTAAAATAACAACGTCTTAAACAAATGTTTAATTATAACTTGGATACACAAAACAGGAAAGTAATAAATTATTAAAACATTACAATACATAATAATAATAATAAGTTATACAGCAAGAAGCTTCTGCACGGAACGAATCAGTCTCCAGGATTCCCTGTAAATGCTAACGGAAAACCGTCGAAAAAACGTTAGCAAAAGACGATCACTATACAAAAAGAATAATAATAAGTTGAAATAATGAGATATATTAGTAGTAAAAAAATGACACATTATTTAAATATATTGGAATTGTTTCATCTATAAAGGAAGAGCGTTTGGTCGCAGAAGGATTGGGCTAAGTACCTATAACCAAATAAAATAAAATATATAACAGCCGCAAAGAGCATTAGTAAGAATTTGACTTACTTTGTTTGAACACTGCAACTTTTCTTGTAGAATTTATAATGCAATATTTGAAAAATTGTTCATTCAGCTAATGTAGTAACTTTTATGTATATTTTGACTGAAAAAATTTTAATGAGTAAATATAAATAATTACTTACAAATAAATATTACCTATGTTTAATAAATTATTTTATAATTCGAAGAAGTATTCTGCCAGTGATGAAAGGGTTGTGCATTCTGTTAAATAATAAATAATTAATAAAGATGTTTTTTTTTTTAATATAATGTATTTACCATTCTTATTAAACTTTGTCTCTAATATTGAAGTTTTTCCAATGGCAGGAAAATCGTCAGCGAATAGGTTTCAAAGTTCGATTCCAAAATATTCAATATCGCTTCTCAGTTGAGATTATTGTTGACAAGTATTTCAAAAAGACATTCTGGTGAAACTCCTGTCCTCTACAAATAAAGACTAATATAATTGAAGAAGATTAGTTTCTTTTTATTGTTACCGTCATTTTACAGTGGATTCATTGTCTGATATCAACATATAAAATACTATATTTCATTTATCATTTGAATTAAAATATGCTATATGTTTCGAATAAAATTGAATCATTTTCTTGTGATTGAAATGAATGAAATATTTATCGAAGAAAAATTCAACATGTAGATTTTATCCCAGGGTATGATCGATCCAGTTTTCTGTTTTTAAAAACATTATTAATTTATATAAAATATGTAGACATTCAAACACTTTTTTTATAAAAAAAAATGTTTACCTCAGTTGATAAAACTTCAGTATTACGATTTCACATATGTAATTGTTCAAATACTGGTATACTTGTATCCCATATTTATTATATTCGACATAGTTTACAGCCATAATGCATTGTAGATTTCAGTTATTATTATCTAAAAATATGAAATACAAAAATTATATTTTCCAGACCTTGATAATAACATACCATATTATATCGATGTGAATCAAATGAAATTATTTTGATATTTGTGTATCTTTATTATATACTATGAATTTAACTTTTAATTAGTTACAAAAGTTTAACAAATCATTCTACATTTTTTTTAAGAAATATATAATTTTGAAAAAACTTTGACATTATATTTTAATTTTTATTAGAAAATTGCCAGATAATTTTTAATACAAATAAGTTAAATAATTTAAAAATATGAATGTATAATAATATTAATAAAAATTTCATTTACATTTTAGATAATTTATAGAAATATTTTACTCAACTCAACAAAACATTAAAAGAATACGATTTGTTTACTAACTGCAGTAATTATTGTTAAAATTGTAGAATGTTTCATATAAAATAAAAAACAAATTTTGATAACCTGGCAACTCGATTTCATACAAACATTCACACAAACATTAATACTTTTGCGATTTATTATAATATTGAAGCAAAGTACAGCAAAAATCCCAAATACCACTGGTATAGGGTTTTAAAGTATTATGTAACAAGTCATTGTCTTGCCAAGTCTACCAAGGAATTATAGATAATACGGTACACATTATGTACATAAAAATGTAATTTAAAACAAAAAAATATAAATTGAATGTACTCTTACCAAATAAATTGCAGTTAATATTGTACTTTTGTAGTTTTTTAAAAATGAAAATATTGTTACTCAATATCATACAACAGTGACAATGACTTAATTACATAACACTTCAAAACCCACCAGCAGTAGTTGGAATTTTTACCATACTTTGCGGTTTTGTAGTAGTATGTAGTATATTGCCAAATAAATGTGTATTTATACTCTGTTGCATGAATTTTAATGTACAATGGTAGACTGGCCCGCCCACATGTTGCG
Source organism: Stenolophus ochropezus (assembly GCA_035578165.1). Classification (NCBI taxonomy): domain Eukaryota; kingdom Metazoa; phylum Arthropoda; class Insecta; order Coleoptera; family Carabidae; genus Stenolophus; species Stenolophus ochropezus. The sequence continues at coordinate 12,133,500 of JAQOWZ010000013.1, read as the reverse complement.
ATTTATTATATACTTTTGTTTAACTTCACATTTCTAATACATATTATAGAAAGACGCAACATGTTTTAACTTAAGCCTGGTATTAGATAGTTTTCGTATAACGTCTTTATTTTTAGGTGGTATTAATTAAAAATTATTGAGAGCAGTATTGTTTAAGCGCTATTACATTTTTTATTGTCGATCAAAAATATTAATACTAACTAATGACTGTTGTATTATAATAAAAAAATGTTGCTTAACCAATCTTTTAGTAGTAGTAGAAGGTAAAATATGCATTTAAATATAATTTTATTATAATTGTATTTTAATGTAAAATATTTAAATTATTTTTTTATACTTACATATAAAATAGGTTTTTATTTAACTATTAAATGTAGGGACCTTTTAATCATTAAATAAAATTTTTAATGTATATTATTGAAAATATTGATAAAACATACAATAAACCAGGATATAGACGCTATAGAAAATTTTTCTAATACTTAACCATTGCTTGATACTTTTTATTTTATTTATGTTTTTCATTGTTAATATTATTTTATTAACTTTTATGTAAAGAATAGTTTTATTTATAATTACCTTTTATAATTCTTTTTACTGTATTTTCATTTTGGCAAGGTCCGTAAAATTTGTAAAAGGAGCAATGGTATTATCAGACTTAAGTTCTTTTTTATTACCTTTTACAATATTTTACGAACCACTTTTCATGTTGGAATAATATTTAATACTTATATCAATTACATTTATTAAATATATTGCATATATTATTTAACAAATCAAATTTTACCATCATAACATTTTTGATTATTTTTTTTTTTTCATTTATATTTTAAATTCTTTCTTATTCCTTTTTATATTATTAAGTATTTCTAAATAACATTTTTAAATCATAATTATTGCTTCAACATGCTTTTATTTTATATTTTAAATTTATCATTATTACTTTCTTATATTTTCATTTTATATTTCATATACACCATCAATAATCCTTTTTAAAATATTACATGATTTTCCGATATTCTAAAAATTTTAAATTTAAAAATTTAAGGTTTTAATGAGCTTCATATGTCTAATTCCAACCAGCCATTATGTGGCGAAAAATTTTGATAAAGTTTATTTTTTAATGTATTTAATTTCTCTTATATTTATTTATTTAATCACGGGCTATAATACTATATCAAAGTACAGCAAAAATTTAAATACCACTGGTATTGGGTTTTAATGCATTATGTCCAAGCCATTGTTTTGCCATCTACCAAAGTAATTATAAATTATGTGATATATGTACATAAAAAGGTATTTTTCCAAAAAATGTAAGTTTAAATAAATTGTAGTTAATATTTGCACTTTTATAGTTTTATGAATATCAAAACCTTATTTCTCAAATTCATGCAACAGTCACAATGAGTTGGAACATAACACATTAAAACCCCCAATGGTACTTGAAATTTATACCATACTTGACGGTTTTATAGTATAATGCCAAAAAAATAAGTACAAATTAGTATTCTGTTGCATGAGTTTTGAGATACAATGGTAGAATGGCCTGCTTGTCTGTTATCATTTATTATATATTTTGTATATTAAATGTTTTTAAATTTTACGTTCATTCATTAATTATTAAATGGATTGCAATTTTTTATATATTTTTATATGTATTTGCTAGATTTATTTAGTTTTAGTAAATTTTATTTCAATGTGTTTGACTTCAAACATTAATTTTTTTTTTATATAGTTTTAAAATTAATTATAATGTAATTTATATATTATTAATATTTTGTTCATAATTTTGCAATAAGTTACGAAATGACTATGACATTGTAAATATAACAATTTTTTATCATGATATCTTCTTGTTCAATTAAATTTTTTTCTAAATACTCCATTTGTTCACAATTCAAATCTTTATTTTTAATATTTGAATCTGATAATTTTATCTTTAAGGTTTTTAATAACCTGACTACGATACTGCATAATGTTCATCATGTGAACAGATTGGATTAATTCTTGCACTTTAACTTAAATTTTTTGAAAATTTGTTTATGAAATGCTCTATATAATGTTTTTAAATTTTGAAATAATGTTTATAAATATGTACTTCATATAATATTGTTATCTTATAAAATTTTTTTACTGATTAAAATTTAATTGAAATTATTTCATTATGATTTTAATATCTTGTTTAGTTTAAAATTTCTTTAAATACCAGATTCGTCGTTATTCCTTCTTTAGAATTTTCGTTAATATTTGATTCCGGTAATTTAATTTTTAAGTTTTTAGATGACCATACTCTCGACATTGCAATATATAATTGGCCATGAGTGAAAACTGGATTTTCTAAATTAATTCCAACAAAATTAAACGTTTGACCTTGTGATTTATTAATTGTCATTGAAAATGCTAATCGAATTGGAAATTGGCGACGTTTTAAACCGAATGGTAAATTTGTATCGGTAATTAAATCAAATCTTGGTAGATAGAGTCGGGTACCTGCACTTTGCCCGGTTAATACTTCTACATCAAGGTAATTAGTTTTCGTATCTTTTATAATAAATCTTGTACCGTTACATAGCCCACGTTTAGGATTCATGTTTCTTAGTAACATTACTATTGCCCCCACTTTTAACGTTAATTTGTGAGGAGGCATTTCGGTTGGTGTTAACGCATTTAATAATTCGGTTGGATAACTAATTTTATTTTTAACCTCGCCTTCACAAAAATCAGCACTGTAATATATTTTTGATTGTCCTACGATTTTATTTAATACTTGTTCGTTTATTACCATTGTATCGTCATTTGTTGGTGCTAAAATGGCGCGGTCTGTAAATTTGTGTATATCATTTGGCTCTATATCACTATCTCCAAATATATCATTAGCTAATGACGTTTGTGATACACAGTGTGCAGGAATTTTGACAACTTCAGTTCAACCATTACCGATTTTTAGTAAATACTCAGAAAATTCTTTTTCGTCCCTATTTACACGCATGTTTTGTTTTAAAGAAAATTTTTGAAAGAGTTGCCATAAGTGACTTGTTATTACACAAGTTTCTATTATTGTGGTACGATGATTTGTATAATTTACTACCGGTAAACATTGTCTGAAATCACCACCTAATACTATAACTTTCCCGCCAAATGGTACCGTATTGCTTAATGAACAATCTTTTAAAAGTAAATCTATTGCATTTAACGCGTGTTTCGGTATCATTGTTACTTTGTCACAGATGATTACACTTGTATCTTTTATTAGTTTGCCTGCATTACTATTCGCTTTAACTTTACATACGCAGCCGTCATTTACAGGTACTGATAACTTGAAAATCGAATGTACAGTTTGTCCACCTTTTAATAAAGTAGGCGCTATTCCTGTCCACGCCACGGCTATTACCTTAATATTTTGACCTCTTAAAATACTGATGAGGGTGTAGCGAACTCAGGTCGGCAAGACGCCGGACCAGGCCCGACGCTCGTGGCTCAAGCAGTGGATGCGTCACGCACTGTCTGAGCGCGGGTGTAGCTCGGCCAATGGGGTGGTTTTCCCCCGCCACCGTAACACCCGCGCGTCAGCCGGCCAGGTATAAAAGGTCCGGTACCGCTCATTCCAAGGCAGTCTAAGTCTCAACCACATCAGACTCACTCAGCTGCAAAACCGAGCATTCATCCCCGACCCTCAGCTGAAAAGCCGAGCGTCTCATCAACAATCCTCAGCTGAAAAGCCGAGCATTTCATCAACAATCCTCAGCTGAGGAGCCGAGCATTTCATCAACAACCCTCAGCTGAAAGGCAGAGTCTTACCCCCCTACGAGACACTCGACCGGCTTCACCACGGAGCACCAGGGAAAACCGAAGAACGCCGCTAGGGTCCGCCGCGATGCCTTGCGCTTCGCAGCCAGGGCCACCCGCAACATCCGTGCCGTGTCGCCGTTGCCGCCGTCGCCGCCTAAATCATCCAGGGAGATCCGAGTCAGTCCACGTAAGCGACCCCGTTCGGTTTCACCAAGGAAACCGCTGCCCAAACGCTTGCGACAACAGGCGCCGAAAGACGCCCCGACGCCAGCAGCCAACCAGCGACTCATCCCGGTCTCGCCCACACCTAACCAGTACCACACCGTGGACCGCAGCCGAGTCCACCCTAGTGACCCACGATTGGACGTAGTGCGCCAGGCTTACAGGGACCACGCCCAATCCAGAAACATTCGCCCAACATTCTCGGGCTAAAAATGGTCGAACCGAATATATGTGTTGATGTACTTTTAGTTGTTTTATGTGACGAGCAATCTATGTGTTAGTCAACTTTTATTTGTTTTACGTGACGATCCACATATGTGTTGGTGAGCTTTTGTTTGTACCTGTAAATAGTGTATGTAAATACAGGTGTATGTCTTCTAGTGTTATTGTATAAAACGTAACAAACCGAACGAATCTGTGTTTTCTGCCCATCAAACCATCCCTCACTGATCACAAATCAAATTACATAACAGTCGGCCACCATCATCTTGAAGCCGACAAGGGTATTATATAAAAATGTCTTTCCTGTACCATCAGGACCGTTTACAAAGAAATATCTATTTTTGCTATTACTATCTGATACGGCATTTAAAATTAAATCTAAAATTTCTCTTTGATCATTATTAAACAACGCTACATTTTGTTCTCCCTCTAATTTCTCTGCTGCAGTATCAATCAAATCGTTTTCATTTTCATCTACGTCATCTGGCAGCGGTAAACCGAAATCGCTTAATGTGAATCTATGTATTTCTAATATTTCTTGAATTTTTCTTAAACATTTATTTTGCGCTACTTTTTCGGAATTGTGCAATAAATAATCCTCCATCAAATACTCTTTAAATTTTTACCACAAAGCTACGGCATTGGTGGACGTGTGGAAACAAATTAAATATGCAAATAATTCTCTTAATTGTCTCGAAAATTTATTTATCACTGCCTCACCTAAACAATTTTCGCATTCTTTATCATTTGCTAAAAGACCTAATGCGCGGGCAGCTTCTTGGTATATGTTATACAACTTACCATCTACGGTACGTAAGTCTTCGAAACTTGTGGCCCCTTTCGCGTGTACTAATATTAAACGTAGATGGAACCTTTCTATATCTCTGGGACTGACGGAAATCATTCGGCTTATTGGTGGTTTTTACTCGCGTTGCCTAGCCTTCCAAGCGTTATTAACAACATAATATTTTGGAATTTGCATATAAACATACTGCCGAGCATTTACATCTGTGCTATTTAGAATAAACCACGAAGTTAAAGTTGTATTTTTTTTCGCTGCCCGTTCTACTGCTTTTTTCTCTTGGCCTTTAACGAAAAATACCGCCTGTTGGTATTTCAAATGAACAGCTAACTCAAATACTGTATGTGATTTATCGTGTAAGGGATATTCTAGTAGCCTCCAACAACATTCTGGAGCAGAAACATACCTTGCATCTAAATAACCGTTGATTTCATCTCATTGGATTACTTTATCTTTATCTGCTTGGCCTAATTTAATACTTGCGCAATCATGACCCTTACACAGATAATCGCAAATATATTTAACACTTTTAATCGACGAACATATTTCGATATTAATATGAGCTTTATATTTTTTTAGCAAATATGGACTGTAAGGCACTATCCATCTGTTATCTACTGTATATTTTACTAAACCGTTTTTATAGAGAATATATATCTTTGCATTATTATCTGGCCTTTTGTATAGAGGATAACCGTTAATATTTTTGTGTGTTTCGTTTCGAAATTCTTTAGGGTATTTTTTTGTGCATTTATTTTCATTCATGCAAGGTGAATATTTATTTAATATACCGCAGGGACCGTGGATCATGTGCGTTCGAACTAATTGATACAACTCTGGTTCATCGTCTTCATCTGGAATTTCGGCGCTTACAATTTCGTCTATTTCATCTTTGTTACGGATTTTACTTTCGCTATCTAATGTCAACAACAAATGCATATGTGGTAACCCACGTTTTTGGAATTCTATTACAAAAATAAAGGCTACGACTTTTCCAAAAATATCATCGTGAAGAATTTCATTCATCAAACTTTTAATTTTTCCGTTGAAAACTCTCGCTACTATATCTGGCCGATCTGCAGAACTTTGACCTTCGCGTAACTGTTCAACTATTTCTGGCCATTTTGGATTACACGTTACTGTTATGAACAAATCAGGTCGGCCGAATTCTCTAACAATTGACATAGCGTTCTGATACATTTTTAACATAAAACGAGTGCCACCTTGGAATGTGGATGGTAAAATAACCATTGTACCCGCCTTACCGCCTTCATTATCTGCTAAATTATTTACATGGTCCATTAACCCACTATACAGCTCTACTCTGAGGGTAGGCTGATTTAATCTAATATAAGTCAATCTTTCAGCCTCGACTTTCACGTATGCATCTACAATGTACTGCTGAGTTAGCTTTCCGGCTTCTAAACACGGATTGAATGTATCTCTAACTGCTAATCTATTCATGTAAAATTGTAGCATGCTTTGTTTTTAATACCGTCGGCATGCTTTAGGTTCATGTTCCAGCCACATTCACCGCGAGGAAAAAGTATGGGATTTGTCATGGAGTCGCAGTTTTCGCTGAATTGATTAATTCTAACAGAACCGCCTGCTCTAGGGTGAACACAAATGTCTCTATCTATTGGTGGCTCTCCGTCATTTGATGTAAAAACTACGGCCACTTCATTACATGCTGGTACATTATACCTACGCTTATCTTTTCGTCTGTCACTAACTATCCACAAATTAATTTCTGGCACTGACTGATTATTAATATTTGCCCTAGCTATTTCTCTTTGCTCTACTTCTTTTAACATCATGTACGCTTGAGAATACGGATTAATTTCTCTAATAATATCATCTAACTGCCCCATTATATTTGGTTTACACTGTTTATTGTATTCTACATTCATTCTTTTTTCTAACGCTTCCGCAGAATTTATAATGTATAACTGCGCATATTTTTCAACATTATTATTAGTTGGATATAGCGAACTGGCTGAATCATGATAAATTTGACCATGTATTCGGAAACAATATGGTCCTCTGCCAGGAGGCATTGAAATTTGAGCCCCAAAGGAAGCAAAAGCTAACGCACTATTGTACTGTCTAATATTATCTTTAAAATTTCTACTGTCCGCATTGTTATTAATCATTAGACTTGTTATGTATTCCGGAAACTCGCCTAATTGATCTGCGTTTAACTTGCCTTTACGACAGCAATGTGTGAATTTGCCGTCCGAGGGCTTTTCATACGCGAAATTTTTAGATAAACAGTAGCTACACAGTGTAGACATTGGACCTAATGAATGCGGTTCAATTTGCATTCCTATATCTTTACTCGCTAATCTACTCGTATTGCTAATTTTGTTTTTACTTGCCTTTATTTTATTTTTATTTATTGTATTATTGTTAAACAAACGCTTTTCTTTCTGCTCCGGTGTTTCTGTTTCAATTGTTTTTTTAAAATTATCTTTTAATTTATTTAAACGACGTATTTTTTAATCTATTTAATCGATTTGCCTTCTGTTCCCCAGTTTCTGTTTCTATTACTTTTTAAAAATAATCCTTATATCTATTTAATCGATTTTCTTTTTGTTCCGCAGATTCTATTTCTTTCGCGTTTTTAAAAGTATCTTTATATCTATTTAAACGTTTATATTTTTGTTCAGGTGTTTCATTTTTAATGTATTCTTTGAAATTAAATTTTAGCTTTTTTAATCTGTCTGTTTGTTGATCAGGAGTTTTATTAGCTAAACTTTTTAATTTATTTTCTGTATTTACTTTTAGTCGTTTAGACCGTTCTTCTTTTGTTTCATTCTCTTTCCGTTTTAGATAATTTTCCCTTAATTTTTGCTGTCGAGTTACCGGAAATACTATTAAATTACGTGTTCCAAACATATTTAAAGTATGTGACCTAAGCCTACTGATATCATAATTTTCCTGTTCCGGATTACGGTTAAATATGATACTCGTACAAAATGCAATGGCAAACAACCCACAATCGTAAGTGTTGGTCTGCTGTTGAACACGGACAAATCTAACTGTTGGTCTATAAGGAAACAATCTATCTAAATATACCCTGGCATTTATAGTTACGCATTGAGAATTCATGCTGTGATCCAATGACCAATACTACCAATATTTGCACCTGGCACGAATAATATTTGTAAATGTCAATTTCCCGGCCGAACTGGAATGATGCGGTTCGGAGCATCTACATATACTGTGGGCTGAGGGTTGAACTCAGTATTAGAACGGACTAAAGAAAAGAAAAAGTCTATGTGTACGTCCTCTAAATATCCTGTAGGACTAACCAATGTATTAATATGCTGATTTATTACCTGTATTTGATTACGTTTGTTTCTTTTTATCTGTTTTTCTGACATTATTTTGTGCTATCGAATTGATAGGTACACTAATATTGACCTGACTACTTAAGACGTTAGTTTCTACATTTCCTGTATTATCAAATTTATTTTTCTTCGCCGCATTTTTCCCGTAATTTTGCTTGCGCTTAAGGCGATTTATTTGATCTTTACTTGGCATGTTATTTGTGTTTTCTCGTAGGTTCAAAAAATATAAAACTTACAGTTTTTGAGTGCGTTGTTTCTTCAATATTTATATTTACTAATAATTACGTCAGGCCTTTGATTTAAGTCGATCAGGTTCTTTTCTGTCTACACAATAGAATCTTGCACTATTTCTCTCACCCTGCTGCAGTCAGATTGCAGACCTACAGTAAAATTATTGTTTAAAATATATGTATGGCATTATAAATATCTAACAATAAAATAAATGTGTATTTCTTTATTAGATTGCTAATTTAGTTTATACTTCAAACATTTATGCATTAGAGATAGTGTAATTATAATTTTGAAGTACACTAATTATAAATAAATAAACGATAATAAAATATTCCTCATTTTATATGTGAATCTAGCGGCACACAAAACGGGTTTTTTTTAATACTGCAGTTCAGAACTGAAGAATGAAAATGAATATTGAATCGCAATATTAATATATTGTAACGAAGTATAATAAATAAATTACTCTACACACAAAGGTGAAAAAACAATTTTGTTGATAAACAAAATTATTGAGTGTTACCACAGGACACGTACTTTTATTCAAGGTAAAGGTTACATGGACTGATTTGGTTTCGTTGGCTTTTATTCTCCAGATTTTTAGCCACTTTTCGATTTTTTTAAGCTGTATTTGAAGAAGATGTGAGGCCTCTGCTGAATTTTTATGACAAGCTAGGATTGCTGTGTCATCAGCAAATGTGGCAACTGTAGAATTTGGAGTTGTTGGAATATCAGCCGTGTAAATGAGGTAGAGAATAGGTCCAAGAACACTACCTTGGGGTACTCCTGATTTGATTGGGTATAATGGACTACATTCTTCTTTGTATTTTACTGTAAAATATCTGTTTGTTAGATAGGATTCTAGGATTTGATAGAAGGTATGAGGGATGTTACTTTTTAATTTATATAGCAGGCCAATATGCCACACTTTATCGAACGCTTGCGAAACATCTATAAAAGCTGCTGAACAGTAGTGTTTTCTTTCAAATGTTTTGTTTATTACGTCGACTACTCTATGAACCTGCTCAATAGTTGAGTGTTGTTTTCGGAAGCCAAACTGATGATCAGGAATTAATTTTCTTCGCATAAGTATGGGCTCCAGTCTTGTGATGAAAAGTTTTTCAAATACTTTTGAAAGTACAGGTAGTAAACTTATTGGACGATAGGACGATGTTTCCTCAGCGGGTTTCCCTGGTTTGTGTATAAGAATAATTTGAGCTACTTTCCATTGTGATGGAAAAACTCCAAGTCTTAAGATTGTGTTAAATATATAAGTTATAAGAATGATTGCTTTAAATGGGAGTTGTCTTAAAATTTTTCCAGAGATTAAATCGTATCCGGGAGTTTTTTTTGGATTTATATGTTTGCATATTATCTCGAGAACATCCTTCGGTTTAAAATGTCGTATAGGATAATCCAACTGAAAGGGATGTTCTAACGTGTTGTATATGAATTGTTCATCTTCTGGTGGTATCGAGGGTGGAAAAGGTTGGAATACTTTTGTTAGGTGATTTGCAAAGGCTAGAGCTTTGTCAGAGTCAGTCCTTGCCCATAGTCCGCCTTCTTTCCTAATAGGTGGAATGTATTGTTGGGGCTGTTTGATTTTTTTCGTTGCTTTCCATAATGAGTAGTCACTTGCTTCTGTTGCTGATAAATTCTCAAGATAGTTTTGAATTGTTTCATTTTTTCTTGTTGCAATATTTTTTTCAAGTCTTTGGTGGCTTTATTTAATTTACTTTTTACTTGGGGGTCTCGAATTGTCTGCCAGATTCTTCTAATTTTCCGTTTATGGGCTATTAAATGTTTGATGTACGCTGGTATGTTTGTTACAGTATTACAAGATTTTTGTATTGGGGTCGATTGCCAAGTAGATTCCTGAATTGATTTTGTTAAATGTTCTACAGCATTATCTAAGTCTTCTTGAGATTTTAAGCTGACATTTAACGAGATTTTACTTTCTAGTATGTTCCTGAATTTGTGCCAATTCGTTTTTTTATTACAGAGAGAGGCGGGTTTATCTACTTTTGGTATTTGTGTACTGAATATTAGAATTACGGGTGAGTGGTCTGATGATAAATCTACGCAGGATTCTACTTTAAAATATTTTTCTGATTTTCCACTGACTATGAAAAAGTCAAGTAGATCAGGTATTTTATTTGGGTCAGTCGGCCAGTAGGTTGGTTCTCCAGTTGAAAGGGTTATGTAATGTTTATTCTGGATAGTTTTGAGTAATTCTCTTCCTCTTGGTGTAATGAGTCTCGATCCCCAAATTTGGTGTTTAGCATTGTAATCTCCACCAGCAATGAATTTATTTCCCAATGTATTAAAAAAGGTAGTACATTCTTCGTTTTTAATTATATGTTTCGGTGGCATATAAATTGCTGACACTACAAAAGATTCCGATAGCGTTTCAATTTTTATATTTGTGGCTTGCAAATATTCTTTCTGGTATTTTACAAGTTCATAATGTTTAATTGAATTTTTTACAATAATTGCAGTTCCACCATGAGCCGTTCCGTCAGGATGATTTGTTGAATATATTGAATAATTTGGTATTTTAAGGTAGTTTTTATTCGTGAAATGAGTTTCTGATATAAGTATTATATCTAGTTGGTGGTTAATAATAAATGATTTTACTACCACAAACTGAAGAAACAAGATATCTAGGAATACATCTTGATAGAAGACTAACATGGCGTAAACACATCTTCTCAAAAAGAAAACAACTGGGACTAAAATTCAGGCAGCACTATTGGCTATTAGGTAGAACTTCCAAACTGTCACTGGAAAACAAACTACTGATATATAAAAGCATCTTTAAACCAGTCTGGACGTATGGAATAAACTCTGGGGAACAGCAAGCAACTCCAATATTGAAATACTTCAACGCTTTCAATCTAAGTGCCTCCGAACAATTACAAATGCTCCTTGGTATGTGCCAAATGTAAACATCCACAGAGACCTCAACATGTGTACAGTGAAAGAAACAATCGAACAATTTAGTACCAAATATCTTAAAAGACTTGAAGCCCACCCAAACACAAGTGCAGTGAAATTGTTAGACAGCAGTGAGGACATACGACGATTAAAACGTTTTAAACCATTAGATTTAGTAGATAGATTTAGCTAACATTATATAGTTAATATTTCGAGTTTTTGTTAGTGGACAAATGCTCCTCATGTAATTCATTTGCTGTTATATTTTTACTTATTATCTTATATTTAGATAGATTGTAAAATTCTTAGGAGATACAAAAAAAAAAAAAAACTTTGTTTTCAATGATATCGCTGATCGCAAATTCAAATTTAAGAAATGTCAGTAATTGTGAAATTATTAATACCAACAAACACATTTAATATTAATATTAATTTTTAAACAATAATTAATTATTAATATATTATTACACGTTTTTTTTTAATAATAAGTGATCATGTTGAAGACTAAAATTAAGTTAACTTAGTATATACTTACAATAAATAAATTCTAAATTGTTATATCCAAACTCATATTGTGTTATTTATGTAACACTAACTATTTTTGGTGTACATTATTATTTTTATTCAAATGTATAACTGTCAAAATAAATATTACAAATTTGAAGTTAATATATTTACCACAAAACTTACTTTATTAAATTAATTTTAAATTCTATGACGTTCATTTGATTGTATTTTTTCACAACCTAAAAAAAATACAGTATAATACACTCCTAATTGTATTGCATTTCTTATAATAAAAATATTTAAGAACAATACATTCTTGCACACCACCAATAAAAAGAATACACATTTCCAAAATATATACGAGAATTCCTTTGAAGTTAGAACATTTCATCTGCTTTATGACTGAAAATCGAAAATTACTTTTGAACTTTCTCCTAATTATGTACTATAACTTACAAGAAGGTATTTTGTATTAAATGGTTTCTATCTCAAAAATGAAAACTGACAATTTTTTTATTGACTCCTTAAGTATAATTTTAGGAACAATCTTCTAATGCTGTTTAGTAATTTTTTATTTCGTATGTCTGATTTAATTGAAATATACACATAATAGTAATAAAATCACCTAGAATACAAAAATAATTTGTTATTTAGTAAAATAGGAATTTATTGTGACATATCTGTTACAGCCAGAATATATGTAAATATATAATTTTTAAGTTACCATTGTAAAAAACAGAATATAAAAAATATAATATATTTATGTCAAGTCAATGAATACAGTCCACTTATTTTCCTAAACCAGCGCGTAAACAAACCCCTACATTTTTTGGTCCTTCGAGCCGGATATGTCAGTGGTTTTGTAACAACAGTTACCAAAAAGAGAAGCAACAGCTTCAAATCATTGAAGAAAGAAACTACAGTTTCAATCAGAGTGTGATATTCAATCAATTAAAGCAAACAGCTTCAAGCAAGTTACACTCATTGTGAAATCTACAACCTCAAGTTCCGACAAGAAGGTGTTTCATCTTGTGGTAAGGCCGGAATAGTTATTCCAGCAATTTGACTTCAACTCGACAAACAGGTGAGATCTTTCCAATAATCTATTAAAATGGAGTCATTAAAACGAAAACGTTGTACATTAATAACAACGTTAACAAATTTTGAAAAATTTGTTACAAATTTTGATATTGAAACAGGAAGTGTTTCAAATTTAAAATTAAGATTAGAAAAAATAGAAGATACTTGGCAAAATTTTGATGCCGTTCAACATAAAATAGAAGATCAAAGGAAAGAGGATGACACAGAATCATCTCAAGTTAGAATTGATTTTGAAGAAACATATTTTACTACAGTTTCTAGAGCTAGAGACATACTTGAAGCACGAACTGTTTTAAAAAATACATCTTGTAATGAATCATCATTGACAGGTGTCAAACAATCAAAAATTCAATTGCCTACGTTAACCTTACCTAAATTCAATGGTGAATACTCAAAATGGTTAACATTTAAAGATTCGTATCAATCTGCAATACATTTTAATGATTCTTTAACGAATATTGAAAAACTTAGACGCAGTCTTTTAACTGGTGATGCATCATATTTACTTATTTCTCTCGAAACGACAAATGATAATTATGATATTGCATGGTCATTATTAAACGAAAGATATGAAAACAAAAAAATTATTATTCATACACATTTAAAGGCTTTATTTGATATGCAATCGCTTAATAAAGAAACTTATTCAAATTTAAGTCAACTTATTGACACATTTCAAATGCATGTTCGCGCTTTAAAATCTTTAAATGAGCCTACTGATTCCTGGGACACAATATTAATTTATCTTTTGTCCTCTAAACTAGACAATAAAACAAAAAAGGATTGGGAAAATCATAGCGATGATGAAATACAACCATTATTTAAAGATTTTATTAAATATTTATCAAAGCGATGCCAGACTTTAGAAATATCTGAAGCAATGACTAAAAACTATTATAAATCAGATACAATCAAAATTAATCTAACTAAAAAACATGTAACACTGTCAGCAACAGTGAACCAAAATAATTGTGTGATGTGCAAAAAACCAAAACATCAAATTTATAAATGTTTTAAATTTTTATCTTTGCCTATACAAGCTCGAATAGAAGAAGCTAAACGATTAAATTTGTGTAACTACTGTTTACGAACGGGACATAATACTGCAAACTGCAATGGAAAAAATTGTTTAATATGTAATAGAAAACATAACAGCTTATTGCATATGTAAGAAAATTCAAAGGAGCCAGTTAAGAAAGAATCGTCACAAAATGTTGGAATGTATGCTTGCAGTTCTACAGAAAAACAAGTGCTTTTACCTACTGCCTTAGTAAAAGTATATGATAACAAAAATTCAACATATATAGTAAAAACATTGTTAGATTGCGGATCTCAGTCCAATTTTATTACTACTGAACTGTGCAATAAACTAAAATTAAAAATGATCAAATCAACAATGAATATTTCGGGATTTAATCATACTATTTCTAAAACAAATTTTAAAACTAATTTATATATTCATTCAAGGCATAACAATTATTCAAGAAATATTTCCTGTATCGTTGTTGATCACATCACATCAGAATTACCAATGCCAGCTCTTGATATATCTAAATTTAACATTCCATCAAACAAGATATTAGCCGATGAAACTTTTAACATGATGAGCACAATTGACATATTGTTAAATGTCAGTATGGTATTTGAAATTTTTACAAATGGCAAAATACAGTTAAACAAAGGACTTCATCTACAAAATACACAACTAGGATGGGTTGTAGGTGGTGATATTTGTTTGCCTGCATTAAATATAACTAAATCGTTACTTTGCGTTAATCATAAACAATTGGATATACAACATCAACTTCAAAAATTTTGGGAGTTGGAGGAATCTCTAGTTTCAAATAAATATTCTAAAGAAGAAGAAGAATGTTTAGAAAATTATGAAGCAAACACTACCAGAGACCTTAGTGGAAGAATTGTAGTAAAAATGCCTCTTCGAGACAAAGAAAATATGTTAGGTAGTACATTAGAGATGGCTCAAAAAAGATTATTCGCAGTTGAGAAAAGATTTCAAAAAGATGCAAAACTTAAAATTAAATATCAAGAGTTTATGACTGAATATGAGAAACTTGGACACATGACTCAAGTTCTTTATAATAAAAACAATTTTGCCTATTATTTACCACACCATCCTGTTGTAAAACTAGAAAGTCTAACTACTAAAATTCGAGTAGTATTTGATGGTTCTGCACAACCACCAGATGGATATTCTATCAATCAATTGCAGAAAATAGATCCAACAATACAAAATGATCTATTTTCAATTTTAATAAAATTTCGAACATATGCTGTAGCCTTGATAGCAGATGTAGAAAAAATGTACCGACAGATTTTAATTGATAAATCACAGCGTCATTTACAACGTATTGTTTGGAGATCTGATCCAAATGAACCTATATCACATTACGAATTAAATACAATTACTTACGGGCAAGTTGCATCACCATTTCTAGCTATAAGATCGCTTTTACAATTAGCTATTGACAATAAAACTGAATATCCAAAGGCATGTGACATAACTGAAAATTCATTTTATGTGGATGATTTATTAGCAGGTGCTGAAACTGAAGATGAAGCATATGAGTTATATGAACATTTAAGTAAAATTTTAGCAACAGCAAAAATGACTACGAAAATGGAGCAATAATAGTAAATCATTATTACATAAAATTAATAATTCATTTGAATCAAAAAGTAATTTTGTATATGTTTGTGAGAATGCTTCATTAAAAACATTAGGAATCCAATGGAATTCACAGGAAGATGTGTTTGAATATACAGTAAATATTAATGATAATTCAATAATAACAACCAAAAGAATTGTTCTATCTGTCATTTCCCAAATCTTCGATCCATTAGGATTAGTAAGCCCGATAATAATTATAGCAAAATTATTTATGCAAAAACTTTGGCAAGCGAAACTAGATTGGGATGACCCATTAGATAAAAATTCTTACATCGAATGGCGTATTTTTTTACACAGCGCAAAACAAATTGATAAAATCAAAATACCTAGATTTGTTTTTTCTACTCAAAACAGTATTATAGAAATACATGGATTTTGTGATGCATCTACAAAGGCATATGCGGCGTGCATATATATACGAGCAACAAATGAAAATAATTCTGTAAAAACCCAACTTATATGTTCGAAAACAAAAGTAGCACCATTGAAATTACTTACAGTTCCACGATTGGAATTATGTGGCGCATTGCTCTTGGTCAAATTAATGAACAAAACTAGACAAGCATTAAAATTATCAATATTTCGTACAATTTATTGGACTGATGCAACAGTTGTTCTTGGATGGATTAACACTTCTTCACATCTATTGAAAAGTTTTGTAGCCAATAGAATTGCAGATATTCAGTCTCATACAAAAATTACTGATTGGAGACATGTATCTACAATGGACAATCCTGCCGATCTTGCATCACGAGGATCATACGGTAATAACTTACCCAATTCAACACTGTGGTGGCATGGACCCCCATGGTTAGTTAAAGACGAATAACAATGGCCAAAACCTTATTTTAATGATAATAATGACCTACCTGAATTAAAACCAGTACAAAGTACAAATATCTCATATAATTAATATTTCATTTGATATATTTAGTAAATATTCTAAATTAAATAAATTAAAAAGAATAATGACTTATATATTGCGATTTTTAACAAATATAAATCCAAAAACTAATAAAATATTGAAAAACACAAGTTCACTTACTTTAGACGAATTGAATGATGCAGTCATTAAATTAGTCAAATTATCTCAAATGCAATCATTTCCAGATGAAATCTTTTCTTTACAAAAAAAGAATCAATTACCAAATAAATCAAAATTATCAAAATTGTTTCCTTATCTTGATGAAAGAAATATACTGAGAGTAGGGGGTAGATTGGAAAATTCTAATTTTGAATATGAAAAGAAGCATCCAATCATACTTGATGGAAATCATTTGTTTACAAGATTATTGTTCCAAGAAACACATGAAATATTGCTGCATGCCGGACCACAACTATTACTAAACTATATCAGAGAAAAATACTGGCCTATTAAAGGACGAAACCTTGCTAGATTAATCGTAAAAAATTGTGTAAAGTGCTTCAAAGTTAATCCAAAATCTCTAGAAACTCTTATGGGAAACTTACCATCAGATCGAGTGACACCTAATTATCCTTTTATAATTACTGGAGTTGACTATGCAGGACCTTTTTTATTAAAAGAAAAGAAAGGTCGCAATGCAAAACAATTAAAATGTTATATCTGTTTATTTATCTGTTTTGTTACGAAAGCCATTCATTTAGAAGTAGTATCCGAATTAACAACAGAAGCCTTTATTATGACTCTAAGACGATTTGTTGCACGAAGAGGTAAACCTAATCGTATTTATTCCGATAATGGAACCAATTTTGTCGGAGCAAATAATAAATTACGCGAAATGGCAAAATTTTTAATAACTTATCAAACAGATTTGATTGATGCTTGTGTAAATGAGTCAATTCATTGGAATTTTATACCACCTAATTCACCTCATCATGGTGGTCTATGGGAAAGTGGAATCAAGAGTGCGAAATATCACATGAGAAGAATTATTGGGAATGCAGCTTTAACTTTTGAAGAATTTTATACTGTCATGACCCAAATTGAATGCATTTTAAATTCACGTCCTATTTCTCCTCTTTCAAGTAATCCTAATGATCATAACCCTTTAACTCCTGCTCATTTTTTAGTAGGAAGACCTTTAACTACAATTCCAGACTCAAATTTACAATTAATTCAAGAAAATAGATTATCCTGCTATGAGCGACTACAAAAACTTGTACAACATTTCTGGCGACGTTGGTCTTCAGAGTACATTTCCGAACTGCAACAACGACAGAAATGGAAAACCATTCAACGTAATCTACAAGTTGATACTGTTGTTCTCGTAAAAGATGACAACCTTCCACCATTATTTTGGATTCTTGCCCGAGTTGAACAACTACATCCTGGAGCTGACGGCATCACTAGAGTCGTAACGTTACGATTACCTAATGGACAATGCACAAGACGATCTATCACTAAAGTGTGTCCATTACCTTCTTCATAGAGTGATGTGTAGTGAAAATATATCAGAGTCAGTTGTGTGAAAAAGTGTTATTGTAAATATTAAACTATAGTAAATAATTGTTTTAAACATTTTTGTATTATATACTTATTATGTCAATTTATTGTAAATGTTGAAGCTATAATATCTTCAAGGCTGGGAGCAATGTTACAGCCAGAATATATGTAAATATATAATTTTTAAGTTACCATTGTAAAAAACAGAATATAAAAAATATAATATATTTGTGTCAAGTCAATGAATACAGTCCACTTATTTTCCTAAACCAACGCGTAAACAAACCCCTACAATATCTACAATTTCCTATACGTATCCAAAATATCTGCATACAATTATAGGTGTTCTTGTCATTCTACAAGTAAAATATTGTCATCTCTACTGCAGTACACTGTAGATTTTGAACGTCTGACAGATAACATCTTTTGACAACTGATTTAATTTGTTCCATCCTGTCCAGCCCCTTCACTTAGAGGGGTGAAACGCATGTGAATCAAAATAGGAATACCTACACAAAAAGTGCGCGTTAGTTAAATACTGCCTATAATATATATCAATTAAATTAACTTTTCTTGAATAATGC
This sequence comes from Stenolophus ochropezus, assembly GCA_035578165.1. Lineage (NCBI taxonomy): Eukaryota > Metazoa > Arthropoda > Insecta > Coleoptera > Carabidae > Stenolophus > Stenolophus ochropezus. Next base: position 12,114,638 of record JAQOWZ010000013.1, on the reverse strand, counting down.
TGTTTCTGCTTTTCTAAAATATTCTTAGTTATATTTTCAATTCTTCATACATTTCTTATCTATTTCTGTTTTTCTGTACATACCCTACATATAGGTACATTTAAAATTTTATAAGTATGTTAGATGATAAATAATAATTACGAACCAATATATGTTCTGAATAGTAGTTCATCAAAGTTGAAGATATCTACTTTTCGCAATATATATATTCAAAATATCTGCATACAATTATAGGTGTACTTGTATAATAATCTTTTGGGTTATAGCGTGGTTATAGCTAAAGAGCTGACGGTTTGACTCATTTGACAAACGTCGGATGTTATGAAAACTTATAATTTTTAATAAATAAGATTTAACAATAAATGTAATTGCATACATTTCGCTCACTATTATAATGACGGGAAAAATAATTCAATGTATGATATTTCTGTCTATTTTCATAAATCTTTCACTTAAAATTTACCCATTGAATTGTCAAAAGTGACAGATGTCTGCGTGATTCTTCTTAAATTTAGACATGGCCTCTGGGATCCATTGTTTCAAGGTACCAATTTTGCAAAGTTTTTATTTTTTAACACGAAAACCACTCACAGTAATAATATGAGACCTCGAAAGGATCGCAGTTCATATTATACCCTACAATTTAAAAAAAAATTACAACAATGCCTTGGCCGGTTCAGGCTGTAGCTATTTATAAAAATTAATCGTTTGTCGTGATGAATCTATATAGAGTGAGATATATTAAAAACAGTGAATGTAATCGTTTAGTATAGTGATAAATTTTGTTTTAATACATCTTTCATTTAATTATCTAGCTGATTAGTTATATTTTTCTCTTTTTTAATACTATTTTGTATACGATTTAAATTTTCTGGAGATATAAGTAGTATTCTAGCAGTTTCTGGCATGTCGGTCAAAGGTTACATTGGCGCCAGTCGTATCAAGAGAGAAGTTTTTTTTTTAATAAATAAACATAAACATTGATAAGCTATTTTTGTTGATAATTAAATATTAATACGGAAATTTTTTAATTGATTAGAGAAAAGGTCAATGCATTGAAGTTTGGTTAGTGGAAATTACCGGTGTTCTAGAGAAATCGTTATCATTCGTTTTAAATTATTCTAGAAAAAGTTGTAATCGTAAGAATATTATTGTTAGTATTTCAATAATTATAATTATTATTAAATTTGTTCGAAGACAATAACAATTATTTGTTCTGTTTATTTTAACAAGTTGAAATAGGACATTTGAAAAATATAAAACCGCGAATGAAAATAAACAATATAAAAGTTTATTATTTATATAAATATATTAACTCTTTATTTCATTATTACTAAGAAGAAATTATAATAATATTTCCATAAATTCAAATATTTTAGACTCAAGAAAAAAAGTTTTCAATCGTGTAGGATACATCTATATTCTGACCAGGGTGAATTTTATTTATTTATTGTTTTCCATAATTATTATTAATTTTGTTCATAGAGAATAACAACTATTTGTTTTATTTGGAAATAGATTTCAACAAGATGAATGAAATATGCTATTTGGAAAAATATAAAACCAGCGAATGAAAATAATCAATATAGATTGACAGCAATGAATACTTGCTTTATATGGGTGGAAATCTTCAAAATTTATATCAATTAAAGGTTCATATTTGAAACATTTTTCAAAATATTACAATTGCCCAAATATCATATATAATTCCAGAGTTTTGTAGCAGGTTGAGTCATTGCTTACCCGTTAATGAAGGGAGTTTTAAAAATTATTGTAATTATTATTTAATTGTTTGTCGTAACCTTGGGTCGCCATATTTCACATTAAAAAATACTCACGGTATACAGAAATTAATGTAGTACCTTATTCCGCAAAATTTTTTCTTACCTATTCTTGTTTTTGAAATTATAATACGAATCATTAAAATGTTATGACTGTAAATATAAATATCATCAAGGCTTGAGACTTATACCCAGAAAATATTTTCTATTATATTTTAATAATTTTGAAAAATGGAAATTCCAGATACTCCATTGAAGGACTGCGGGGGAATAGAAGCAGAAATTGAAATTGATGTGGAAACCGTTGTTGAGATGGAGAGCAATGTTGAACGTCCACAAATTGCTATAGAAAAACATATAACATTTACAAAAATTGGACGACGGATAATTGATGTTAACTACTTTTTCACGGTCTTAAAAGAAATAGCAGATCATGCTCCTCATTTTGGATGTGGCATTGGAAATTTAAACATCATTCAAGAAAACCGTACAGTATGCCTATCTACATTCAACGTATTTTGTAATATGTGTCATGCCAAATTTTCAATTAATAGCGAACGAAATAATGCGGATAAAATGGATTTGAATACGGCTGCAGTTACATGTGTACAAAGTATTGGCTGCGGTTATTCAAATTTATTCGAGCTATTTAGTGCTTTGGATATTCCTTCGATGTCAAACCATACCTACAACAAATATCAGAATATCGTAAGACAAGGATGGGAGAATACTGCATTGCAAGAAATGAAGGAAGCTGCAGAAGAAGAAGCAAAATATGCAATTGGAGCTGGTAATGTAGATAATAAAGGTATTCCTCTAATTACGGTAGTTGCTGATGGTTGCTGGTCGAAACGATCCTATAAAAATAATTATAGTGCTCTTTCGGGTGCAGCTGCAATCGTTGGCGCAAAATTTGGAAAAGTTTTATTCTTAGGAGTCAAAAATAAATTCTGCATAACTTGTACGAAAGCTGAGAATATACACCAAACTCCTAAAGACCACAATTGTTTTAAAAATCACACTGGTTTTTCTACTAGCATGGAAAGTACCATATTATTGGAGGGATTTAAAAAGAGTGAAGAGATGTATGGTGTAAAATATTATAGACTCATAGCTGACGGGGACAGTAGCACATATAAAAAATTATTACATGCACGGCCTTACAGTGACTTAACAATAAAAAAATTGATTGCACTAATCATTTGTTAAGGAACTACTGCAATAAATTGAAAAGTATTGGTCAAGATTCCCGATTCAACATAAATGTGAGGAGGCATATAAATAACAGAATTTTAAGATTTAGACATGCTATTACGGGTGCTATTAATTATAGAAAAAATAGCGATTGCAGTAATTCCGACAAAATTATGCTCCTAAAAGAAGATATAGAAAACTCAATTCGCCATGTCCTAGGTGAACACACAAACTGCGCTGATTATTTTTGCGAAAGAAGGGATAACGACAATGAGAATATTTTCCAATTGATTAGTGTTAACCATAAAGAAATTTTACTCAGATTAGAACAAATTATTAAAAGTTTAGCGTACCACTCCAGAAGTTTGATACAGAATGCAAATAATAATATTGTTGAACAATTTAATTCCATTATATCAAAATTTGTGGGGGGAAAGAGGATAAATTATTCCACGGGGGGTTCCTACAGAACAAGATGCCATGCTGCTGTAGTTTCCTTTAATTCAAAAACTCCTATATCAAAATTACATAAAACTATGTATGAAACAAGTCCACCACACTTGGTAAAAATGTTAGAAACGTCAAAAGCAGAAAGAATAAAAAAATATAAAATGAAAGGGAAAATTACAAAAAGAAAATTATTTTCTAATAAAAAAATTATAATGATAAGGATTACGGGGAAAATTGTTTGAAGCCTCATATGACAGACGAAGAGAGACAAGAGGAAATGAAAAATACGTTGAAGAATTTACAAAAAACTAAAGAAGAAATTGAGGAAATAGAAAGACAAACCATTTTACAGAGTGGTAGTGCTGAATGGTTGGAAATACGGCGGAAATTGTTAACAGCTTCAAATTTTGCAACTGTCTGTAAAATGAGACACAGTACAGATCCATCCAAAAAGGTGCAAAATATGTTGTTCAGAACAAATTTAAATAACATACCTGCAGTAAAACATGGGAAAAAGCATGAATATGAAGCTCTAAAAGCATTAGCTGAACAGGAAAATATAAATATTAATGAAAGTGGCTTATTTATTCACGAAAAATTAAATTTTTTGGGTGCAACTCGAGGCGGTATTGTCGATAAAGATATTATTGTAGAAATTAAATGTCCACATTCGGCTTACGGAATGGACCCGGATGACGCAATTAAGAAAAATAAAATCAAATTTTGGAAATATGATAAAAGAAACAGTAATTATGTGATTAATAAAAACAATGATTGGTATTATCAGATACAAGGACAATTAGAAATTTCTAAAAGAAAAGTTTGTATTTTTGCCGTTTTGACTGGATTTAATGCAAAACCATTAAAAGTTGAGTATGTCAATAAAGACGATTTGTTTTGGCAACAAATGGAACCTAAATTAAAGACATTTTATATGAACTATTTACTTCCTGAAATTGTTGACCCGAGACAGAAATACAAAATAATAATTTTTGTATAAATATTTCTGTGTATTATTATTAAATGTAGTATTATATATTGTGTTAAATAAAATATGTTCTTATGTTGTACTAGAATTTATGCCAATTTTTTTATTCCCTAAATTTCCTTTATTTCAGATATTTTAATCAAACACATATTTGTATGTAATTAATAAAAATATATTAATTTCTAATTAAACATAAAACAAATTATTAACTTTTATAACCAAATTAAAAATTATACATTATTTCAGAAAACCTACACATTAAGAATTGGTAAGTTACGGACATCTGTTCTAAAAATTTTCATTTTCGTCTGAATGCGAAACATGTACCCATTCATGGCCTGGCGTTTTTAGTGTTTCAACGGAAAATAACGAAAAGTTCCGAACTACTGCACTCTTAGTATGAAAGTGAAATTTTATTACCCCAGATACTCAACCCGTCTTCACCCGACCCCGCACTGCACCACTAGCAGTAAGGGTGCATTACACTCTTAACCCCGAAAAGTCTGAGTTCAGAAAAACCCACATACGATACCTCGGTCATATCATCGGTCGGACGGAATTCACAAAGACCCGGACAAGGTCGAGGCTATCCAGGCCATGACCACCCCCCCAGAATCTTCGACAGCTCCGCTAATTTTTAGGGGCTGCTTCTTGGTATCGCCGGTTTATTCCCGGCTCAAACAGGCCCTATCCACCGCCCCCACTTTAGGGTGTCCCGACTTCAAACGTCACTTTTACCTCCAGACCGACGCCGCCAACGAAGGACTAGAAGCGGTCTTGGTACAACGCACTAAAAATGGTGAGCAGGTGATCCGCCTATGCCAGCCGCACCTTACATGGAGCCGAATTGAAATACTCCGTCACGGAAAAAGAGTGCCTCGCTATCGAATGGGGAATCCAAAAAATGCGACACTACTTTGAGGGTTACCAATTCACCGTCGTTACCGACCACCAGGCTCTGCGATGGCTAAACAAGTTAGAGAACCACCTGGCAGACTAGCACGTTGGGCGATGTTTCTCCAACAATTCGACTTTGAGGTGCAGTATCCGAAAGGAACGTTGAACCGCGTAGCGGATACTCTGTCCCGTCAACCGCTAACCCAAGTCGAACCCAGTAAGCCGCCCATTTACGCCGTGCAACCCAAATGCACATAGTATTCCCGAAGACTAGAGGACGTCCGCCAGCACCCCCATCTCTGGCCCGGCTACTGTATTCGTGATAACAACCTGTACCGGCGGATAGCGATAGCCCACGACTGCGAGGGGGCCGAGTGAAAACTCTGTGAGAACCATGATTAACCCACCGAAGGGCACGCAGGGATCACAAAAACCGCCGCTCGCATAGCCGTCCGATACCACTGGCCCGGAATGTTCCGTGATATTGCTGGGTATGTCCGCCAGTGCCGTGTGCCAAAAATTCAAAACGAGTCAACTCGGATCTGCAGGTAGGATGTAGCCACCCAAAATCTACCAACCCTGGGACACCGTAGCCGCGGTCTTCATGAGACCATTACCCACCTCAAAAAGGAGTAATAACTACCTGCTAGTAAAACAGGATAGAATGACTAAGTGGGTAGAGTGCCGAGCCCTTCGACGAGCCACCGCTGCCACCATCACACGAGCGTTCCAGGAGCTGATACTTTTTCGATACGGTTTCCCACGTGCGGTTATCACGGACAACGGCGCCGAGTTTGCTAACCGAGCGTTGAAGGAGATTCTAGCGGCGCTAGGTACATGTCATCTCCAAACGCCTCCATATATCCCGAAGTGCAACCCCGTAGAGCGCGTCAACCGGGTTCTGGAAACAATGATAGCCCAATAATATTGCCAGGAGGACCAAAACTCATGGCATGAACATCTACCCGAGCTAACCATGGCTATCAACACCAGCCAGCACGACTCCACCGGTTATTCCCCGGCGTTCCTTAATTATGGCCGCGAACCACTGATGACCGATCTTTTCTATGAAGCCAATCAAAATGGAGAAGACGAAGCAGCACCAACGGAGGAAAATCACATTCCGGAGGAACGGAAGAGACGCCTTGAGAAATTAAAGGATCTCCGCGAAGTCGCTAAGATCAAACTAACTCGGGCTGCAAACACACAGGCCCACTACTATAAACTGCGTCGTAGAGCGTGGCAGCCACAGCCGGGAGAGTCAGTAATGAGGCGGGAGCATCCTCTCTCCTCCGCTGCCCGAGGCTTCGCCGCACAACTCGCCCCTCGATATTTAGGACCTTGGACGATTGCCAAACGTCATTCAGCGAACGTGTATGACTTACGTGGAGCTCATGGTCGCCTACTAAGGAGAATCCACGTGAAGGACCTGAAATAGGTACCCGCTAACCAACCCATCTCGTTTCAGGATGTCAGATACCGCCGTGCCATGGGTGAGGAAATCGGCCCGTCCCTTTAGGGTGGGAGGTAGGGCCGGCAGCAAGCCCATCATGCTGCCAATACAAGGACGGGTCGCCCGCAGGATCCGCCCCTACACAAAATCAGTAATACTGGCTAACCAGGTCAAACCTGGCGATGGTGACGAGGCCTTACGCAAGGCCCTAATGGAAAGATTTGGGCCCTACCCAGCGCAACTGCAGGTACCACCCATTATCCGGCCGTTCCGGTCACCGTCACCCGAGGGTGATGTTATCGACTTAACCACGTCTCCCATACCGTCCGACACCGAATCCGAAGGAGACGTAGTTCCGGTCGAACAACACAGACACCACCTGCAGGGGCAACAGAGCTCAACATATTACCCCCTCCGTGCAAACCGCCACCGTCGAGCAACACTGCTGCAGGAACCACAGAGGTCGCCGTCGCCGAACTATGGGATATTTTGACGTCGCTGAGCCCCGCAACCGCCCGTTCCGACCGAGGCCCCAACACGTCCCGAGGACTACAGCGCCTGGGTTTAATCTCTGCGGCCACCTGGAGTGCCGCTGTCGAAGAGAGTGCGCATCCGGCTGCCCTCTGGCCGGCGCGTTACTATTCCGCCGGTCCGACGTTAAGTGTTTCAGTGCGCGAGTGCAGTGTCCCCCCCCTACAAATATTGCCCAGGCTCTAAACATTTCCAATGCTAGCTGTGGACAACTTTCCTTTCTTTATAGTTAAGTTTCACGGTAATGGTTTCATTAAATAAGTAGGTAAGGTTTCTTTAATAATTTTGTTAAGAACTTAGATTTCGTTCACTTAGGCTTAAGGTTCTATTAGTCGTTAAGTTTTTTTTGTTGTTACAACATCTGATATATACCTACGTTAAGTTTAGTTTTAAGCGTTATGTTTGTTTATTCAAAAATTGTTGAGTTTATGGTATATAATCATGTTATGACATACTCTCGGTACCTTCCTTCTGTTTTCCTTTTTTTCTCCCGAAGTAACCCAGGGATGTGACGAAATTGAACGCCACAAAATATATCTGTGAGCTATGAACCATCTCGTCTAAACGCGAATTCTAACTCTACCCGCTTAATTAAACCAAAACGTATAAAAACCAGGCCCGAAAGGCTGTTGAGACAGTGCCAGCTGGCGATTACTAGTGTGTAAACTTAGTAGCGTCTCCGAGACAAATTTACCAGGTGAGCATTTCCGTCTTTTTACCGTATAACCGTCCGTTCCGTGAGTTCTCCACGTAAGTCACTACCTCAAGAGTTTTGCCCCATTGTTTTGGCTATCTTCTTCGTTGTGGCTCGTTGTGAGTTAACCACCTCTAAGTCTAGACGTTGCCGGCGTGTGTACCCGAGCGTCGACAACCACGTGTACATCACCTGGTTCCCGGCGAACCGTTGCGAGTGTTACCGTCTCAAACGTCTCTACACTGCCGGCGTGTATAGCCAGGTATCGGAGACCACAAAGCTGCGTACATATCCAGGTCACTCCCGAGGACACTTGCCGCGAACACCAAATTTCCTCACGCTGTAGTGACCCGTTATGAGCTAACCGTCTAGAAGACGCGGTACCGCCGGTGTGTTTTCCCGGGTGCCGACGTCCACGAGGCTGCGTGTATCCAGGGCCCGTACATCTGACTTGGTGACTTCACCGTCGGTTCACCACGTCCCTTGCTTCGCCGTCAGGACGCCCCGCGTCGATTGTAACTGACCCTGCTAAAGTAAATTACGAAAACTGCCCGTACTTGCAGCCCGACGCTCGGTGCCGGTACTACATAAACCCGTTCCCCAGGTTCCCTTTACTTCCCAAGTCGCCTCCTCTTTCAGCCCCCCTCTCTACGGTACCTCAGTTCATACTATAATAAAGGGACGTCCTTTTTTACATCTAAGACTGGTGTTTTATTTAATAACAACGACCTGAATTTCTCCGTCCTGCTATCCGGACCGTTGGCGCCCGAGCACCTTCGCCAACATTCCTGTGACGTGTTCACCAAAACACGTTACAACTTAGATTATAGGAAATTGTTGCAAAATATTAGTGTATATAAATTAAGATACCAGCTATGTTTAGATTTAAATATATATCAATACATTACATATAATAATACTAGTTATAAGGATTTTTTTATATAATTATATATTTATTATAATAATAAGTTAATTAAGGATTGTAGCTATGTAAGCAAATTCATAGAAAAATAAAAAATATATATATATATATATTATATAATTTATTGACTTATATACGAATTATATTTATGGTAATAATAGGTAAAATATGTAATAAATTAGAAAATATAATATACAGTTCCGTTTTATTTACGATATATATAGCAAATTACAATTTTTCAAATTCTACTAATCTAGCTTGTTTGCCAACACCATAATCTTTAATACCAGTAAATTTTATACTCCATCGTGCAATATTTGTTTTTTTCAACTGACATATTTGTTCATGAGTCACTTCGTCAAATCGTGATGGAAGATATGATACAAAGTCTTCACATTCCGCAATTATTTTTCTTCCAAATCCTGTGGTAATAGCCTTAATATCAATTAAACGATATTGTTTATTAACTTCTTGATCTGTAAGTTTCTTTCAGGGTTTAATGTCTTCCAGTTGTCCTTTCTTATTCAGCGTTGCAAAGTTCATTTCTGCTTAACAATAAATAAAATATTAGCAACTATTAATAAATAAAAATATCTTTCCATATTCTTTCCTGAAGATTAGTGTTACTAAATGCGTCTTTGTGTAGCAGTGGTCAAAGAATAATTTCTATTAAAACGAGAACTCCTTTATATACATGCTAATTCATGAAAAATTTATCTTTTAACCTTCAAACTAAAATTAGAACATTCCTCTTTTACTAACATATTTCGTTTTCCAAAATAAGCATGTAAAAGAGTTCGAAACAGAAACAAATAATAAAATATTTAACTTCTCTTCAATTATTCGACAGGTATTGTATTTTATTGTACGTAGTCAAGGGTTTAAGCGTTTTGTCGTTTTTTGTCAACGCGACCTAGAAGATCTATTGTGACACAGCCCTTACTTAGTTTTCCGGAAGTAGATCCAGATTTTTGATGAAGCCGATTATGGCCCCAGGAGTCAAGTTCCTGATCTCATCTGCCGTAAGATACCTCTTACCTAGTTGATTGAGTCTCTGCGCAGTTACCGCTGGGCATTCACACAGTATGTGTTCCGACGATTCTTCGTCCTCTTCACAGAGTCGACAGGTTTCATTTTCAGCTATACCAATTTTGTGCAAATGGTACTTTAAAGAACAGTGGCCAGTGAGAATTCCTGTCATTATGTTAAGGTCCTTTTTGCTGAGAGCTAGTAACTCTGGCGTTTGTCGAAGCTGGGGAAATGAATTTTCGAGCTTGATTGAGGCCTGGCATATTTTTCCAATATGAGGATATGGCAGATTCCTCCTAGTTTTTGACCACCTTCTTCTAGTGGCTTTGTGGAAGACCACATGAAGGTTCCGGCCCGTGGTATGAAAGTTTAGCCCCTTTTTATGCAAGTTCATCAGCTTTCTCGTTTTCTAGGATTCCCTCGTGCCCCGGTACCCACCATAGGGTGACGTGGTTTGCTTCGGATAGCAATTGGAGGGTCTCCCTGCAGTTCCAGACTAGCTTTGATTTACATGTGAAGGCATTGAATGCCTTTAAAGCTGCCTGGCTGTCTGACATTATATTTATTAATGCTCCTTTTAGACCTTTATCTAGGTTTATGTGAGCACAGAGATTTATTGCATAAATCTCAGCCTGAAAAATTGTGGAGCAGGTGCCTATGGATTCCTTAATTCGGCAATCTGGGCCAAGCACACCTACTCCAGTTCCTCCTGTGTCCAATTTTGAACCATCAGTGAACCAGGACAGAGAATCCCTTAGAACAGGTCTTTCCGTTGCCCATTCAAGGCGATTACCAATAACAACCTTATACGTCTGGTCAAAATTGTATTTTGTTGTCATCTTATCACAGACAGACAAGGCCAGTTTATCTGGTTGTACTTCCCTTAGAATTTCTAAGTGGCCTACGAAATCTCCGGGCATAAAGTGTTTCGTTCTGCAAAGAGTCAATGCCTGTTGCATCGCCTCTTTTTTCACCTGAATGTGTAGAGGTGTTAGCCCCAGAATTACTTCCATTGCTGCAGTCGGACAGGTACTCATAGCACCTGTAATACTGAGGCAGGCCATGCGTTGTAGTTTCCGCAGTGATGCCTGTGCTGTGACTTGTTTCACTTTTGGCCACCATACAAGTGAAGCGTAGATGATCATGGGTCTTACAACACTAGTGCCCAATAGGTCATTTTTGGCTGTAGTCCCCAGGTTTTACCCAGAAGCCGACGGCATGTGTTTAACGCCACTGCCGATTTCTTTGTAATCTTGTTGATATGAGTTCCACATGAGTTTTTGGTCTACAATGATTCCTAGGTACTTAACCTCTGTAGAAAACTCAATTCTAGTACCCTTCAAATAGGGAGCTTGAAGATTTAGCTTTCTTCTCTTTGTAAAGGGGACGATTGTAGTTTTGGTAGGGTTTACACTAAGTTCATGTTCCAGGCACCACTCATGCACTAGATTTAAAGCTTTTTGTGTAAGATACGAGATAGTGGTGTCACTACGTCCTCTGACCATAATTGCAACGTCGTCTGCATATCCGTTTACAAAATAGCCATCTTTATTGAGCCTATTCAGGAGGTCATCAATGACAATACACCAGAGTAGTGGTGATAGAACCCCACCTTGTGGGCATCCTCTATTGGTTTTTATCATTACTGATTCTCCTCCTATCGAGGCTGTAATCGTTCGACTTTGCAGAATGGCTTTTATCCACTCCACTACAGCTGGGTCGAAACCTTTTGACCTAGCAGCTCTTTCAATGGACTTATAGGAGGTGTTATCAAAGGCACCCTCAATATCTATAAATATCCCCTGAGCTATTTCCTTTGCCATAAAGGTTTTCTCTATTTTATTGACAAGGCTATGTAGAGCCGTAGTTGTCGATTTTGCTTCCTGGTAAGCAAATTGATTTACGTTTAGTGGTGAAGCAGTTATCACTTCATTCCTATGGTATTGATCTAAGACCTTTTCCATACCTTTCAGTATAAATGATGATAAACTAATGGGTCTGTATGACTTAGGCTGGACGCTTGAACGCCCTCCACCTTTAGGTATAAAGACTACTTTAGTTTTCCTCGACAATTTGGGAATGTATCCTAACTTTAGGCTTCCCTTGTATAGTTCGCAGAGTATTGGCAGTATATCCTTTATGCATTTCTGCAAAAGTGCCGGAAAAATGCCATCTCCACCAGGTGTTTTGTAGGGTTTGAAAGTATTTATCGCCCATTCAACTCTGTTTTCTGTAAAAATATTATTAGCAGTGTTAAGACTGTTAATTAAGCTTAGCTTAGTTGTAGCTCCGGAAGAGTTGTCCTCCTCCTCAACTGGCCACGACGATCCTGGGAAGTGTGTGCTTAACAGAAGCTCCAATGTTTCCTTTGAATCTGTCGTAAAGTTCCCGTCTGGTTTCTTTAGTAGGCCTATTTCATTCGTATGATCTTTTGATAGAACTTTTTGAAGGCGAGCTACTGTGGGCGTTTCTGATAAGCCCTCACCAAAACTACGCCATGCATTCCTTTTAGATCTACGAATTTCTTTATTATATGAGGTTAGAGCACTTCTATATTGCTCCCAGCTCTCGTCGCTGCCACTAGTTTTAGTTTTATTGTATAACCTTCTAACAGTGACTCTTTGTTTACTTAGCTCTTCGATCCACCAAAGTACTTTCCTAGTACTTCGTCGAAGCTTTACTTTACAAATGTTTTCATATGCTGTGTGTAGCGCATTATGAAAGTCAATAGAGGCTGTTTCCAGTTCCTCAATTGTGTTTATATTAATTTTCGTAAGTTCTTCCACTTCACACTTTAAGTGGCCTTCGTACAAGACCCAGTCTGTTAGTTTCGGAATACGAATTTGAGTTTTAAGTTCTTTATTAGCCTTTATCTCGAACCTTAAATATCTATGATCCGATATTGAGGCTTCATTTGAGACATGCCAATTATATATTTCAGAGCTAATGTGAGGAGTGGCTAACGTAATGTCCAAAACCTCACGCCTGTTTTTAGTTATAAAAGTGGGTTCTTTACCCCTATTTATTATATCTATGTTAGTACTAGAAATAAATTCGAAAAGGTACTCACCCCTTGTATTTATGTCCGTACTACCCCAAACTGTATGGTGTGCGTTTGCATCACATCCCAGGATGGGGTTTTGTTCGACAGGTATGAATGGATTAAATTTGATAGGTAAAATGTTGTTAATAAAAAATATGTGTATTTTTTATATGTATTTAATTTAATTGAATAATTTTTATACGATTATATCTAAATTCTAATTTTAATACATTCATATCTTCCTCCGTGGAGACGTCTTCATCGTCGGGCACGGCAGTATCTTCTTTATCATCGTCGTCCATATCGGCCATGGCTGCATCTTCCTCCGCATCTATGACGATAACCTCGTCGTCTATGAACATCGGGCTGAGGAATTGTTTCGCTGGAGGCGAATCTACATCGTCTTCGCCCCAACGCATTTTGAGGATGGCTACGTCCATGTCGTCGTCTTCTATAAGGACGGCGTCTCCCCAAGTCGATGGCGTATTCTGGTATTTTCCATGAAGAAACAAATACCACGTCATTGTTGTACGGCGCCATCTCCTCCTGGTTATCTAGCGTTGGCGTCGAGGTTGATGTAGGCGAAGCTATGTCATCGTTAACTCTGATGTAACATATCTCGGAGGTCGAAGATAATATATCAGCACTATGATAGACTGCATACTAAAGTTTTAAATTTCCGAACATCTCTTTTTATTTTGCGACTTAAACTCAAAACTAATACAACTTTCCCTCATAAATGAAATCGTTTGAAATTACAAAATAATGTAACATACATTTCCCAAATAAGTCAAAATAATAAAATAAATTTCAAAATAATTTAAAATATATTTCTCAATTATTAAACCAAGTCCCACGTATTCTGCTTAAAAGCAATCTATAGGAAAAGCAGTTTACTTAGGACTTGCGCCATTAAATCTGTGTTCTGGTCAACTCTCCGTGTCTTTTTGAAGTAGAAACCCAGAGTAGACTCGAAGATGATTATGAGTCTACATTGTTCCGTCCTCCACACTTGTTGGAAACAGAGGGTTTCTACGTTGACCAGACGTAGTGCGAAAACCGTATCCGTAGCCTCAACCACTATGTACTGGGATTTCGTGTGATTGACTGTGAGTAGCACTGCTGTCCCTTCATAGAGCACATCGATACCCGTCTGAGCACACCGATCCATTGACTCGCCGCTCCACGTGACTTCTCCCGTACCATCATCGAAGCAATAGTGATCTGAATATTGGCATATTGTACCAGATCTGAGTCTCAGGCTATTTTCTTCTACGTTAGCGACGGCGAGATAGTCATGAAGTTTGATCGTGATGGCGGCGCTAACCACGACGTCTCCATATACCACCCCATTCACTGTATACTTGACCCCTTGACATTTTCCGCTTGGCTCCAGGAAACCTGCTGTTGTGGTGGATACCTCGGTGGTGCCGTTGGAACGTAAACCTGACACAACACCAGCCCCCAGTCCTGTTAGGTCCAGACGGTGGAACCGGTGGGCATCGATGCAGTTCTCTGCACGGACATAATGAACGTACCGCGAGAGTCCGCCTGCGACGGCGCTGGTATGCGAGTGCATCCCACAATGCTCAACCAACTGCTGTACCGTCACGAGGCAAGTATACACATGCACTTCTGTGTACTTCCTTTCCTGAACCACCTGGATTCTTTTCAACACTTCTGTAGAAGAGTTCTTGGGGTCAACACAGGGCTGGACGTCCAACAGTGAAATCTTGGAAATCTCTGCCTCTGGATCAGCACAGTCATAGGTGATTAAGATAGCTCGGGTCCCATGACAGAGCAATAAGCTTAAAACTACTATTAGACAATACAAATCCATCTTTACACAACAAAACAAAAGGGTATTATAAGTCTATATCCTAGAATTCCTAATCCACGGCTCGTCGGGCACGTTCCCACAACTTCTTGTCAGGTAACGTCGACGTTCTGGTGCTGGTGCACTAGGAATCTCTGGTTCTGTCAGGGTAGTTGCGACAGAGTCGGCGGTCGTCTCAAATATTGACTCTTGCTCACTTGATCCCGAAAATTCGTTGTGTGAATTGCTTGCGTTAACCGAATGTGTAACAATCTGTTTATTAATTTGTTCATTTTCGCCGGATGAAACGTTTTTTTTCAGCTTGTGGAAAGTTTAAATTACTTCCTGCATTATCGTCGCTATTTTCGTTATTTGCACAGTCGGAAGAAAGGTATTGGGTTTCATCGTATTGTTTTTTAGCCTATTGACATGAACTTTCATTGTGCGTCTACCAAAAATTTCTTTTATCACCGCATTAACATTCTTTAGATCGACGATACGGTACGGCCCTGTTCATTTTTTTGTTAACTTATTACTAGTCCCTACTTTGACAGTGGGGGTAAATAAGTAAACTCTATCCCCTAACTGAAAATCAATGGGTTTAGCCTTTTTGTTAAAATTCTTATGCACACGATCGAGATTGTTGTTTAGAAACTCTTTAGCTCTAATGTGAGCTATTTTAAGTCATTGCATAAATTCGGCTACGTAATTAGTGTCCGTATCGTACCGTGTTCTAAGCGGTCTACATATCTCGTCAAATGGAAGTTCGATGTCGCGACCAAAAAGCAAAAAGAACGGACTTTCACCTAACATTGAATGTGTTGTGCTACAAAATGCTGAGACTGCATAAGGCAGCCATTCATCCCAGTCTCGATGTTCTGAGTTTATGTAGTGCGACAACATGTCTTTCAGTGTTCGGTGTGTCCGTTCAAGGTTAGCGTTAGTTTGCGGGAGATAAGCTGTCGTATACAGTTTTTCTATGTTTAGAACTTTGCATACTTCTTTAAAAAATTTGGATATAAACGGAGTCCCTAAATCAGTCAATAATTGTCTTGGTGTCCCATGTCTTAAAATTATTTCTTTTACAAATAATTTTGCTATCGTTTCCGTATTCTGTTCTTTCATAGGAAACGCTTCTAGATATCGAGTAGCAGAGTCTTGTATTGTTAGTACTTATTTGTACCCATTGTAAGTCGTGGGTAAAGGACGCAAGTGTGGCGAGGATTTACGCTGAGCGCAGGAAATACATTTATCTACATATTCTTTCACATCTTTTCTAAGTTTAGGCCAAAAAAATCTTGAACAAATTTTTGTCAAACGTTTTATCGAAACCTACGTGTCCTGATAATGGCGAATCATGACATGCATGCATAATGTGACGTCTTAAGATTTTTGGTATTACTAACTTACTCTCAAATCTCTCGTCCTCTGTTTTTCTGTACAAAATACCGTCGTCATCTAAAAAGTATGAGTCATTATTATGCACGTTTTCTATGATCGACGCAATATCTGGATCGTTTAGCTGATCACGCTTTATAGAGTTACGGTCCCAAATAATAGGTTCATAATTTTTCTGAAACAATACTCTAACTGGTTTGATTCGTGATAAAGTATCAGCGTTAGAATGTATTCTTCCAGGTCGATACTTTACCGTAAAATCGTACTCATATGAGAGTAATGACCAGCGGAGTAACCGATTATTGGGTTCTGACATACTCATTAACCATTTCAAGGGCTGATGATCAACAATGGCTGTAAATTGTTGGCCGTATAAGTAGCAACGATAGTGTTTGATACCCCAAACTAAAGCTAAACACTCCCTTTCCGTAGCGCTATAATTTTGTTCTGGTTTACTCAATTGTCGACTCTACGGGTAACTCTTGGCCATCGTAAGTTTGACATAAAATAGCACTAATTGCGAAAGCAGACGCATCCGTGCAAAGTATAAAGGGTTTTTCGAAATTGGGGTACTTTAATATAGGGTCTTTAATTAATGAGTCGCGCAATGAAATAAATGATTTTTCAGTCTCATTTGACCATTCGAATTTAGAATATTTTTTCGTTAATTTTGTTAGTGGTAAAGCTATATCGGCGAAATTTGGTATGAATTTGCGATAAAAACCTACAAGGCCAAGAAACGCGCGTATGTCTGTGGCATGACTCGGTCTCGGGTATTCCTTGATAATGTTTATCTTATCGGGATCAGGTTTCACTCCGTTACTACTTACTACGTGACCTAGATATTTTGTCTCACTCAGCATAAACTTACATTTGTTTGGATTTAAAGATAAATTAGCATCACGCAAGCGGTCAAATATTAATTCTAATTTAATTAAATGCTCGTCGACGTTATCTGAACTAAAACAAATAATATCGTCCAAGTAGACAAAACAGTGGGTCACCGTGAGTCCCGACAAAACAGTATTCATAAGTCGTTGCCAAGTACTGGGGCTATTCAACAAACCGAAAGGCATTCTTTTGTATTCGTAGTGGCCCCATGGAACAAAGAAAGCTGTTTTTTCTCTATCCCGGGGGTCCACTTCGACCTGCCAAAATCCTTTCGTTAAATCCAGCGCAGTAAATTTAGTAGCTTTACCGAGTTGATCAATCGTATCATGTAAATTTGGAATAGGGAAAAAGTCTCTTTTCGTAATTTTATTTAGTTCTCTATAATCAATGCAAAATCTAAATGATGAGTCACCAGTAGGGGATTTCTTTTCAACTAAAACTACTGGTGCTGAATATGGACTGGTAGAGGGACAAATAATATCATTTTCTAACATTTCGGCTATTAAATTTTTAATTACTTGGCGACGACTAAAAGGTACTCGGTATGGAGCCCGTGCCACAGGGTTTTCGTGTTCCGTTATGATTCTATGTTGAACCATGGAGGTCTTTTTCAGTAATTCATTCTTCGGGTTGAAAATATCAGCATGTTTTAATAAAAACGATTTTAATTTATCCCGATGATTGTTATCTAAATGGTCAAACTGAAACTGTTTTAGAAATTCTACAGAATTTACAACGTTTATTGCTACAGCCTTTTTGTCTACATCCTTATCATTTTTGTTTTCTAAGATTAAATCAGCGGCTACCGCATAACAAATGGGGATTTTTGTATTAATGTTAATATTTTCAGAGCCTACATTTAAAATCTGGAGCGGTATATAGTCCTTTTCTGCTTGCGTATAATTTATTAGTGTACGTGCAACCAAAACACCCGGTATGTTAACGTCCTTCGGTTCTAATACATACAATCCATCAGGCTTTCTCGGATCTAGACGCACGGAACAAACAGCCGTGTGGCGCGGTTGAATCTGTATTTCTTTTTTTAGTTTTACTACTGAAGACTGTTTACTCGAAAAACTCTTCGCGCCCGAATCAAAATTTTGATAACACTTACTATTATCATCTGAACTTTTTGCGAGATTTGAATTACAAGTTAACGCCACGGGAGATTCATTTGCTTTTGAATTACCCTTAACGGAATCTAAAGTTACTTTATTAGAATCCAACCTTGAACTATTTTCTGAAACTGCTAACGTGGGCGAAACATGAATCTCACTAACCGGTGAATGACTTACACTACAAATATCGTTAGAGTTATCATTCCTTCTGATGTCAGATAAACTAATTTTTGTCTAATTTATTACCACTGTATTGTCTTTAAAAACAATCGTAACATCATGCTCTATTAAAAAGTCGATACCTAATAATCCATCCGATTTAAAGCACAAATCGTCTGGACAAACCACGAAACGATGTTTAATTTTTCTGAAACCAATATTTAAGCTAATAATGACCGCACCGTCATTCGGTAAACCAGAAACATCTACTAAAACATATTCCGAATCAAAAGTCAACAAATTTAACTTTTCTACAACACAACGTTTAATTAAAGATACAGCAGCACCCGAATCAATAAGAAAGCTATAATCCGAATTACTAATTTGGAAAATAATGTGCTTAGTTATATCTTCACTGACATCAGCGACCCTTGGAACCACTTTAACGACATCGGTAGGTATTCTGCCAGACGTTGGGTCGTCGTCTAGGCAGATTTGGAGTTTAAAGGACAAGTCTGATCTATTGCCCTATGCCCTGCCTTAACACAAGCATAACAAAATTTCTGTTTTGGACTTGTACAAGTGGCTACTTTGTGATCTAAACTACCGCAATTAAAACATCGGCCTCGCATTTGTTCGTAACGCTGACAAGTCGTTAATTCAGTTTTATTTTTCTGGGTGTCAGCGCGTTTATTTGTCACCTGAGCCCTTGTTGTTGTCGGTTTAGCAGATTTTTCAACGGTCATCGCTCTAACATTTAATTTATGGGAGTCAGCCTTGGTTTCTTTATAAAGCCTATTTAAAACTTCCTCGCAATGTTGAGCATACGGTAAAGCTTCTTCTATAGTTTCAAATTGTTTTATCCGACAAATTTCGTTCGCTAGTCTGGTTTCTAACCCGTCCAAAAACTGTTTAATTAGTAACGCCTCTCGTTTTACTTTAGCCCTGAATCTTTGCATTTCATTCTCACCCACCAATGGAAAAACGTTTGCCGCCGCTCTTTTTAATTTTAATGCAAATTTTTGTAAGCTTTCATCACGTTTTCGAAAATTTTTGAAAAATTCACGTTCTGCTGAACCTACATCTAATTTTATTCCAAACAAATTTATAAGCCATTCCCGCATTTCTATCGTAGTCTTTGGTCTCTCGTCTGGTGGCAAGGAATAGAAATATGATCTCGCTTCTTCTCGCAATTTTAATTTAATCACGGTAAAAGTCTGTAACTCGGTTAGTTGGTAACATTCAGCTACCGTTGCTACATTATCCAAAAACGCTTCTAAATATTGTCCTCCCCAATATGTCTCTATTGACTTTAATGCGGACATGGAATTTGGGTTGCTGAACACGGCATGTTCTGGAGGGGAATGTGAAGGGCCTGGATGAGTTACAGGAGGTTTTTGAAAATCTGTTGCTATCAGATTTGGTAATGGTAATGGTAGGAAAACGGGGCATAATGTGATGTGGGTGCATTTGGGCATAACTTAATAACTGTGCGGGTGGTATTAAATACTGTGGGTTTATAGACATGGGAACTGTGGGTGGTATAGGTGCGTACATTGCAGTTGTCGTGGTAGTAGTCGCGGTTGTCATTGTCGAAAGCGTAGGTGTCGTTGTTGTTACGACGATTGTAATTTCGGGCATAATGTCTCATCCATAATCAAGCCTAACTTTTTAATAGTAAAAAAAAAAAAACTTTACAATCCTACCGGCTGCGCCAATTGTAACAGTGACTGTGACCGTGGAGCACAGATCTGTTCACGTGCTGATTATTGAATAAGGAAAAGATATACTTACCTGATAATCCACGGCGATACACCTTTCCCTGGAGATTCTCACAGTAGAGAGGATGGACAGGATGCACGAATAAATAAACTTTACGACGTAAATTATGTTGACAAAGTTAAAAATAATATATTTAACAAATAATACTTACACTATGAATTAAAAAGGAACCAATAAACAAAACCAAACAAATAAGTTAAACTGACCGAAATAACATACCTGTCAATTCCCGATTGACTTACGAACTCCGGCGTTAAGTTGATCGAGTCATTATATACTTCGCAAATATCGATGGAATGTCTTACATACAACTTTTGCGATCATTGACGTCCATCGATATTTGCAGTTTTTGTATAATCTAGTTTGCGTCACAATTACTAAACTGCAATTCAGAGGTAATACGTTGCGTACAAGCGCGGTTTATTGAACTATTACTAAATACAACTGACAATGCAATTTGGAAGAATCGCGCTTGTTACATAAGGACACCCTGCAAACAGAAACCCATCAGTATAGTTACATTTTTGTGTCTGTGCAATGTATCTCGATTTCGTTATGGATCAAACAAATATTGGCAACTTTCTCCGTGTCTGTGAAAATATTCATTATAACGCATTTTTTCAAATTTGTGAAAATTTAATAGATGAATCATTGCAAGTCGGTAGAGGTGAAAATCAGGAAGAAGAAGTTATTCAAAGTGATCGGAAATTTAGCATTGTTTCTGATATTCAGAAACACGCTAAACGATTCAACGTGATGGGTCGAAGAATCACATTTACCGTGTATGATTCTAAACTGGAGCAAAACTCCGTAATCTGGTTTTACTCATGTTTAAAAGACTTAGTGCAATATGTCATGGACGCCTGCACCCGACTAATTACGTGGAATTTATATTTAAAACGCTTCGTCTGGAAAATGGACCATCCTGGTTAAGCTACCGCCGTGCCGACCAGCTACACATCGATGTCGTCTGGGAATCTCTGGAAAAGATCCTGCAGAGTAACAAGGAAGTATTTTCCGATGGTCATTTCACCATAGAAATGACTAAAGTAACAATGCCTTCCGGAAGTGGTCAATGTCGTTATCATGGTCTTACACTGAGAGAAATGAAAGTTTTCAATGAAATAGTTTTGCTATTTTAAATTTTTCTTCTTAAATTCAAATAAATATATTTTGATTTAACAAATATTGTTTTGAAATAAGACTTATCACATGTTTGAAGAAACATTTTTCTAGTTTTAAAATTATATTTTGTTTCAAATTAATATTATTTTGAATCAAATGTCTTTTTTATTTAAATTTACGCATTTTGAACAAACATCATAAAATTTTAAAGTAAAAACTAAATGTCTTTCCTACAAAAGCAAAAGTTTTAATTTCAAATTAAAATCATTCAATGAACTCATAGATATTCTTAATACAAAACATAAACTTCTCTTTACAAAAATTCTTCTTTCTATAAATAAAACTAAATGTCTTCATTACAACTATAACTATTTTCATAGAAAATTTGTATTACTCAAAACAAAACTAGACACATTCATGTAAAACACAAACTTCTTATTACAAAATTTGTATTATTCAAAACAAAACGTTTTCAATAAAAATTTAAAGTTCTCTTTACAAAATATGACTTACTTCAAACAAAACTAAACGTTTTCAATGTAGTTTTTTGCGTTTCGAAGTGTTAGTAGGTACAGGTACCTGCTATGTGAACTGCGCCATAATATAAAGAACGCCTTTTGCATCTGGTCTGTTCGCGCTTCACGTTCGCTAGTACATCAAACACGTTTAGTGAGAATAGTGCAACTGTGTAGATCGCAGAATTAATAGGTAAATAATACTAATTATTTATAAGTGATAAAATTTTTATATATAATGCTATGTTTTTTTCTTGTTTTAATAGAGATTTAAACATGGATGCGAATGTGAATGACCTTCTAACCTCATGGGGTTTTCAGCATCTTATTCCTGTTTTCGCTGGTAAGATATACGAATTTTATTATTTTGGACTCAATACGTATCTTTTTGATTAATTCTTAACAATGTGTTCAAAATTTGAACAAGTAAAAACATGTAACACAACAATTATATGTTTATATAGTAACAACAATTTTAATTCTACAGACATTAATAATTAATCAGAAAGATACAGTATAGGGCACAAGGTCACTAATAGTATTATAGATTTATAACATACACATTTCTGAACAGAACAGGAAATAGATGAAAATTGTTTACTAGAAATGAGTTACGATACGATAAAGGAAATTATCCCTTAAAATTGGACCAAGAACAAAATTTTTAAAAAATTTAAACACTTACAAAATTCTTTCCAATCCTATAATATTTCTCCCCGAGGAATCTGGTTTAAATGTATGAATGTCGGAATTTATGCGTACATGATTTACTTTTTGTTATTTTCAGAACATAAATATTGTATCTGAAAACGACACAGATTCAACAGAAACTGCAAATATAAGTACGAGTACACCTAGCGAAAGTCATTCATCCTGTACATCTAATTCGGATACAGTATTATATTCTACAGATGAGATTTCCAAAGCATACAAAAATGCTACTGTAAAGCAAAAAAAATTTACGGGCCTACACAATTTAAACAGAGTTGTAGACCTGTTTATCATTTTGATTTATATAAATATATTCTTTCGCATTATGATGAAAATAAGTTGCTTAATAGAAAAACTAGAAATACGCTTGTGGAACTCATTGTTAATGGAGTTATGACAAATTGGTAAAATCATTATTTTATCATTTACACAAAATATAAATAACTACATAAATTGCAAGCAAAACTCATTCTTATTTATGTAATTTAATCATTTGATTAACATTCACCTCATAATTCTTAACATACATATAATGCTTGCACTTTTAATAATCACACCTCTTAAACTACATTATTACACCTTTTTTTACATTTTTATACGTAGACTAAGTAATTAATATTGTTTCTAAATTCCAGTGAAAATTTGAAATCTGAAGATTTTGAAATATTAGCGCAAAAAATCTGTGATTTATTTAAATCTGAAAGACTGAGCACCTATTATATTCCTCGAAATTCTAGCAAAAATAATCCCGAAAAAAAATCAGTTAACCCAAAAGGCAAGCTAGTAGATAAATTTAGAAACCTTATTTATACAAAATGACATCTCCAATGTCAGAATCAAGAACAAGTGACGAAGAAAGATCAATAGTTCAAAACTTAACTGGTATATTTCATATGAATTAACAAAATGATTGTATTACATCCATAAAAATAAACGTTTATTTTTAGAGGATATGGCGAATTCCGTCGAGTGGCTGAAAAATTGGTCAACTTCTTGGAAACTCGTTGTAGAAAACTGGGAAAAAACATTTCCAATACGCTCTTCAAGTAAAAAAACAACACTCCAAGATTTATTAACAGACTGGCCAAGTTTAAAATTATCAAAAGCGTCAACATTAGTAAGTAAATTAAAAAAAATTCGTTTTTAAAATTTTAGTAATTTTATCAACCTTTTTAGATTGAAATTGACTTTAAAAAGATGTTTCCGGAATGTCAAATTAACCTAATTAAAAATTTTGATAAATGGAGTAATTTTTTTGAAAAAATAAAAAAAATACGAAACGAAATTTTGATAAAAATACCGAACAGTTATTACTCCTGTTAAATTCGACAACATTAAATCAAGGTATGATAATTTATAGTATAAATTATCATACCTTGATTTATAAATTTTATACAATATAATATTTACTAAAATTTTTAATTATATGTGTATTAATTTTTAGGTAATAAAAACACTATTCAAATAATACTTCTTGCGGCTTTATTTCCACATAAGGGTATTTCCAAGGCGAACAAAAAACATTGGAAGCCAAGTATTCCAGAATGTCAGAAAAGCATTATACATTATGTTCATTTTAGTGTTATGTTATGATTCTGTGTACATTTTGATTGTCTGGTATTTTATTTTTTAAATTTTAATATTTGTATATTTCAGCAACCAGGGAATATTGAATCTTATATTGAAGAGCGAATGAAGAAATTACAGAATTTACAAGTTACAGCGCAACTGTTTATCCTGGTAGTTGGATCTTCGCTAACGAATATCACAGACAGTTATTTGGTCATATGCGATATTTTACTCAAGACAGATAGTGTATTGAGTTGTTTGGATCTCTCTTTTAAGTCATTTCATACACTAAATACAAAATATCCGTTTGAAAGCGAGCATATCTGGCTGTTATTACAGCACGCTGTATATAATATTACAACCAAATGGGATAAAAAAATTCCATATGTAACTACTTCATTAGAATAGATTAGTAATTCTTAAATTATTATTTATTATGATATATACAATGTAGTGCCTACATGCCTACTTCAAGATCCAAACGGAAATTGGTATGTTAAACTTTAATTACCCTCTATATATAAGTACCTACGAAGTTATTCGTTTATGAATGTAAATTGTTTTTGTATGTACAAATTTAATAAATATAATATTTGTATAATATCGATTATTTTATTAAAACTTTTATTATTTACCATGAAAATTAACTTAGTTTTCATTTAAAAGTAGTTCAGTTTTTATACAAAAATAAATAGATTTAATGAAACCGTATTTCGTTTTTATTAAAAACTGAAAACTTTCAATTGAAAACTTCCTCATTTATTGACATTTATTTCAAAACATATTATATTTGGATGAAGACCTAATTAATTTTGAAACAAAATTGTACGTGTTTCACTGAAGGGAAAAATTATTTATATCAAAATATTTTCCATTTTTATTTAAACATATGATAGTTTCAAATGAAACGTGATGTTCAAATGTGAAAATTTCTTAACAGAAAACGGTAATGTTTTCGCTATATACAAAACGAAAAGTATTTTGAACCAATGTTATTTAATTTGAAACAGAACTGTTCTTCTCTCAGTGTACGTACGCTGAATTTTGTAGACGAAAACACGGGGTAATTAATATTATCAATCAAGATAATTTATGTTTCCCGAGGTCCTTAAATGTAGTGGAAGCTGACATAAAAAAAGATCCGTGTTTGAAATATGTATATTATTGTCGACACGCATGGGATACAAGGTACGAGAGCACGAGAATTGCTTTTGAAAGCGAATGTACGTATATGTGATGATGGAGCAGGTATTCCGGAACTAACAGAATTTCAGCGCTATTATACAAATTATAACATAGTTGTATATGAGTATAATGGTCGTGGAAATGTAATTTTTGAAGGTGCAGAAGGAAAAAATCTTACACGACTGAATCTTTTGTATCATCAAAATCATTACGCTGTGATACGAAGTTTACCTGCTACATTTTCATGCAAATATTTTTGCGAACAATGTTATGTTCTATTTGATAATCGTGGAGGCCATACTTGTGAAAATATTTGCGCGTATTTTTACTGTTCTCCTGCTTGCTCTTTTGTACGATAAACGTTACCTAGTGTTGAATGTGGAGGCAATTTTCAAGGGCAAAAGAGTTTTGATAATCATAAATCAACCCGATGCAAAATACTAAAAAAATGTTTCCAGTGTTTCAAAATTTATCAGTGTCGTCAAAACCGATATGTCTGTGGGTAAACATATTGCAACCTTTGTTGTAGATATAACCCTCCTGGTCATTAATTCTACATAAAGAAAGATAATTCGTGTATAAAAGATAACAATTTATTTATATATTATGATTTCGAGACGAAACAAGAGAAACGAAACGGGGAAAATTTCGAGCATGAAATTAATGTTTGCGTATTACAACAATCGTATTCTGTTTGTTGCAACATTTCAGACATAAAACAATTCTGTAGTGCATGCGGAATTCGTGAACACATTCTTATATATAACCCACTTTTTTAACTTATGTTTTCCCACCCCGTACTTCATTTTGTTCAGTTATTTGTATTCCACATAATGCGAAATCCTTCAACTGTCAATTTATTTTGAGATATTTAGTAGAAGAGCAAAATTTTAAACCTAAGTTAATTTTAAACGGACCAAAAGTAATGATGTTGCAGGTTAATCGTGTGAAATTTATAGATTCTCTAAATACCGATGTCGTAACTCCATTGCGTTTGGTAACGCCTACCAAACGCAATGGAGTTACCGATATCAAAACTATATTGGATTATTACCTTCCGCCAAATACTACGGGGTAAATGATATGTCTATTTCTGCACGACAAATTTTTTTGGAATGGTATAATAAACAGAAAGAGGTTGATATTGTTTTTAATATGCGGAAAGAAATGATTGAATATTGTGTTTTTGATGTTGACATGCTTGTGAAAAGTTTAGAAAGATTTTTATTCAGGATTGTAAAGTGTGCCCGTTTTCTGAATCGGTAATGATTGCATCTGCATGTAATATTGTTTTCCGGCGTTTATTTTAATTGGAATTATACCTTCCAAAAGGATATAGATCAAAAGACAATCAGGCCAAAATTGATTTAATGTGGCTGATTCAACAAGAAAATTTACGTTGAATTAAAATTCAACATGCATGCAATGGTTCCGAAGCAGTTATTAAAAATAATTTCAAAGTTGATGGTTATTACGATGCTGATAAATTAGTATTTGAATTTTTAGTTGTTTTGCTACATGCTTCGACGTGAGTAGTTGTGTTTTTTTGCTGCTCCGTATTTTTTTTTCTCAAGTGCTGTTTTTTTATTTTCTTTATAAAATAAAAATAAAAAACTCACCGTCAAGATGCCAAAACCAGGAAGCTCTCCTCAAGTTCAAGATCTCGTGAGTAGTGTTTTGAAAGATCCTTCGTTTCTTACCACGTTGGTCGACATGGTTTTTGCACGTGTTGATAAAAAACTCAAGGAGCAAAAAGCTCATTATGAGTCAATAATAAACAAAATGACTCAAGAAAATCAAGTGCTTCACAACGAAATCGACCGACTAGAACAATACTCTAGACGTAATTGTATTAGAGTATTTGGAGTTCCCGAAGATCCGGCTGAAAACATCGATGAAAAGGTCAGTGATATCATAAAATCATTGTCAATCGACCTACCCCCCAACTCCATCGACCGATGTCATCGTGTGGGTAAAAAGCCTGGTGTTCATGTGAACAGTGTTGTGACGCGAAGTGTTTCCTCAACAAATTCTCCATCAGATGCGAGGCCTCGCCCCATTATTATAAAGTTCGCCACTTACTATTCTCGTAATTTAGTGCTAAAATCACGGTATAAACTAAAAGGTACTAAAATAAATATCAAAGAGGATTTAACCAAAAAACGTTTAAATACCTTAAAACTTATTTCGAACAAAATTGGATTTAGAAATGTGTGGAGTGTTGACGGTAATATTTATTATAAAATAAATGGCGTTATAAAGAAAGCCGATTTATCCACAAACATTGATTCACTTTAATTTTCTTGTATTTGGAGCAGCACAACCTTATGCCTAACTTTACAAATTTCTTTGTTTTTTGAGGTTAGCGTATTTTGTACACATTTGTTTGAAACTTGTCCTGTTTAGAATAGTTCAGCAGTGCTAAGGTCATTGAATATTGTTATTTATTTTTGCTGTAAGATGGAAGTGTACTACCAAAATGTACGAGGTTTGAATACTAAACTTGAAGATGTCTACAATAATACTAGCTTTATGAATTTTGATATTATTGCACTTACGGAGACTTGGCTTTCTGATTCAGTGTATGATAATGAGTTGTTTGACTGTAATAAATATGCGGTTTATAGACAAGATCGAGACAACACCAGAGTAGGCAAAACAAAAGGTGGCGGTGTATTGTGTGCTGTCAACACTAAATATAAATCGTCAATCATTAAATTAAATTTAAATAATCATTCACTTGCTGATATTGTTTGCGTTAAAGTTAACTTGAATCCTAATAAGAGTATGATTGTTATAGTTATTTATTCTCCACCTCCCATTTCTTTTGAGCAACATGAAATGATTTATGAATGTCTTGAGTCCTGTCCTTCATTATTATGTTCAGAATTTATTATCATGGGTGACATGAACCTTAGTAAACTAAATGATTTTTATAATAATGGATATAGAAATAATTGCATCACTAGATTTGATAATTTTATTACTTTCCTTAACGCTTCACAATTTAATAGGGTCTTAAATAATGATGGTCGACTTTTAGATGTTGTTTTATCAAACACGGATTGTTTTGTCTCACGTCATTCCTGCCCCATAGTACCTGAGGACAGTTACCATCCTTCACTGTCTATATGTTCTAATATTATGTCATCAGCTAAAAATTCTGCGTCAATTAATTGTGATCCCTGTTATAATTTCCGTCTGGCTAACTTTGATTTAATGTACACCTTATTTAAAGACACGGACTGGGATATACTTCAGTCATACAACGACGTAAATAAAGCATTTACTAAATTTTATAACATCATTGAGGCTGTATTAAATACTTGTGTTCCTAAAACCAGAATGAAAAAGTCACGTTATCCTCCCTGGTTCTCAAAGCAAATAATAAAAGATATTAAATTAAAAGATAAATTTCGTAAACTTTTTAAAGAACACAATGACGAAAATTATTACACCATCTTTAAAAACTTAAGATCTAAAATAAAAACTGACATTAAAATTGCATACAAAAATTATGTTGCAAATACAGAATCAAATATTGCCAATGACCCCAAGAAATTCTGGGCTTACCTAAATAAAAAGAAAAATACTTCCCGCATTCCTGGTGACATGTATTACAATGACACTTTATATCACGATACTCCATCTATTGTTGAAGGTTTTGCCGATTATTTTAAAACTGTATTTTCTAGCTGTAATGACAATGATATTGAATACAATAAAATTTCTAGTGAATCTATCACTATGAATCAAACTCATATATCTTGCATTACTCATGATGACATAATAACGGCCATTAATAGTCTGAAAGTTTCTTGTTCTCCAGGTCCTGACAATTTACCATCTTACATTATTAAAGGTTGTCGTGATTTATTTGTAAAACCATTACATATATTATTTAATTTAATAATTTCTACTCTCACATTTCCTGAATGTTTAAAAATTTCACTAATTTGCCCGATCTTCAAATCTGGTGATGTTCATAATATTTCAGACTACAGACCTATATGTTTACTGTCCAATATTTCAAAGTGTTTTGAGAAAATTATATATAAGTATATTTATTCCAATGTTAGTGATTCTATAACTTCAATACAGCATGGCTTCATTGAACGTAGATCAACTAGTACTAATCTCACTCACTTTACTGATACTGTTTTAAATTCTATGAATAAAAATACTCAAATCGATGTCATCTACACCGATTTGGCCAAGGCTTTTGATACAGTAAATCATAACATCTTGCTTTTCAAGTTACATCATCAATTTAATTTCTCTTCTAATTTAATTAAGCTTATTCAATCATACCTTCACAATCGTAAACAATATGTGCTTTACAACAATACTAAATCGGCATACTACATTCCTACTTCTGGTGTCCCTCAAGGATCAAATCTAGGCCCATTACTTTTTATTCTGTTTATTAATGACATTGCTGATTGTTTGAAACACTCTCATTCATTATTATATGCTGATGACCTAAAAATATTTAAAGTAATAAATTCCTACTCCGATTATGAACACCTTCAGTCTGATATTAATAACTTACTTGTTTGGTCTTCTACCTCAAAATTACAGTTCAATATAAGTAAATGTAAGTCCATGACATATTCTGTAAAGCGTGATAAATTTAACTACATTTATTGTATGAATGGTGTAAATCTGGAGAGAGTGTCTGAAATAAAAGATTTGGGTGTTATCTTTGATCCTAAGTTACTTTTTATTAATCATATTAAATATATAGTGAACTGCTCTTATAAAAACTTAGGGTTTATAATCAGAAACTCCCATTGCTTCAAAAATATTTCAACTCTCAAATCTTTATTTTATACCTTTATTAGATCTAAACTGGAATATTGTCTTGTTGTGTGGAATCCACTTTACACCACTCATGTATCAGAAATTGAACAAATTCAAAGAAAATTTGTCAGGTACTGTGCTAGAAAATTCTGTCATCCATTTGATCATTTAACATACAGTTATTCCCGAACATTATTACAATTTAACATGTTATCACTAGAAAGTAGACGTAAGCTAATATCTTGCTTATATTTGCATAAATTAGTGCATAACAAAATTGATGACGTATTAAGTTTGGGTAAAATAAGAATTTGTGTGCCTCGTTTGCCCTTTAGACAAACTAAATACTATTCGACATTCTCTAACTTTCCTGTCAAAACAAATTATGAATTAAGAGCCCCTATTTCAAGAATTTGTTCTATTTTTAATAGTTTAGAACTAGAATTAAATGCCGATATTCTTTGTTATTCGTACATCCATCTAAAATCTGTTTTATATACACTTCTGATGTCCTTGTAAATTGTAATGTTGTTCTATCATACAGTCTTGTTTCCACAATCTTGTTTCTGATTCTATGTATATTGTTATGTTCAAATTTCATATGTGTTAATCATGTAGCATATCCAACTACCAGTAATTGGGATACTTTGTATCCTGTTGTGTAGTTGTAAATTAAATAAATGGGTGTTTATTATGTTATCGAACAAATAGAGATAAAAAACTATATAATAGTAGTAGAGAAACTTTAGATCATAGATATGAAACAATAACAGAAAAACTAGACAAAATTCAAAATTTAGGATATACAATAATTAAAATTTGTGAATGCGAATTTAGAAAATTTTAAAAAGGAAACTTAATAATCACCTAACTTTAAATTATTTACCGTTGAAGGCACGCGATGCATTTTTCGAAGCTCGCACAGGTAACACAACTTTATACGCAAAAGCTGAGAACAGCGAAAAAATTAAATATGTTGACGTGTGTATTCTATATCCGTACGTATGTAAATATGGCAAGTATTCTAAAGGTCATCCAAAAATTTTTGTGGGTTCAGAAATAGACATATTATAATAATATTGACAGTGTCGAAGGATTAATAAAATGTACAATTTTACCACCCAATAATATGTTTCACCCCGTACTAACACGTAGAGCTCATGGAAAACTTATGTTTGTTTTATGCCGGAAATGACGAATTAAAACAAAACGATTGCACGCACGAAGACCATGACAGACAGTTTATCGGGACTTGGATTGCTGACGAAGTGCGTCGCGCGGTATCTTTTGGCTATAAAATTATAAAAATTTACGAAATATGGCAATACCAAGTGACCGAATATAACAAAGAAACCAAAGAGGGAGGCTTATTTGCTACGTTTATAAATACATTCCTGAAAATGAAGCAGGAGGCATCGGGATATCCGGACGGCTGCGATGATGAGTGTAGCAAAGCAAAATATATAGCAACCTACTTTAAAAAACAAGGAATTCAATTGGATCCTGATAATATTTAAAAAAAACCTGGAAAGAGATCCTTGGCTAAACTAATGCTGAATTCTTTTTGGGGTAAGAAAATATATTTTACAAAGTAATATTATTTTACTAATGTTCATTTGTATGTTACAGGTAAATTTGCTCAGGCTGAGAATAAGTCGCGAACTACGACCATTTCCACTGTAGAGGAGTTGTATGAGCTGCTGGCGAATCCAGAAGTGGAGGTTCACCGAATAATTCCTGCAAGAGAAAAGATGAAGGAAAGATGCTGTACGTGACCTAGCGCCATCAGGAAGAATCAATGGAACAACTTCGTACGGTGAACGTCGTAATCGCGGTTTATACTACGGCCCAGGCAAGACTTTGTTTGCATAAACCTTTAGAACCTCTAGGTCATAGAGTGACCTGACTGATGAATTTATCTGCTATGGTAGTGGTAGTTATATAACAGAATTTGTTTGTGAAAGTCCTAAAAATAATGCTTACAAGGTGTTTTCCCCCGCAAACGGTGAAATTCATGATGTTTGCAAAGTTAAAGGATTTACGCTTAATTATAGAAACTCGAAAATTTTAAATTTCAGTGCCATGAAAAGTTTAATATTACAGACAAATCAGCCAAAACAAGTGATAATGACTAAAAATATAAGATGTAGCAGTGACCATAGTGTATATACGAAAAACGAAACAAAAACATTTAGCATAAATTTCATGAAACGTCGATTATTAGACGACAAAACCAGTGTACCTTATGGATTAAAAAAAGGTTAGATATACTAACTTAATTTGTAGTTCATAAGAATTAGTTTTAATTAGTTAATAAGAATTAGTTTAATTAGTTAATAAGAATTTGTTTAATTAGTTAATAAGAATTAGTTTAATTTATTATTAATATTATTAACATTAATAATTGTATGTATGTAATTGTTTAAAATTGTATTTTGTACAGGTACACATATTTTAAATAGATACTTGCATATTTGTACGCAGTATTAATTGATGTTTAAATACACTTTAATTACCTTACTTGCATAATATAAGAGAGATTGAATTATTTTAAATTTCATTCTGAATTCATAATTTGTCGTATATCCTAATAATTTTTAAACATGGCAACAGCAAATAAACTGTACATCGAAGAATCGTCAGAGAATTGGGACAATGAAAATTGTCGCACTTATAATCGGAAGGAATATGTAAAAAAATAAGAACATTATTTTGGTACTTACCGATTACGGGATGTAAAAGAAAGCCAAGAGGAACTTCCGCATGGCCGAAAGGTAAAGATGGAAAAAATTATCATCAAAACCTGGATCGTCTCAAAATAAAACTACAACTACATTTCCAACCTACGAGTGCTCTAAAAATAATGAGATACAGGATACAAAGGATTATAAAGAAAAATAATTATATCTTATAAATATATGTACACTGTTTATATTTACAACATAAAAATGTTAATTAATAATTATCAACTTTTATTGAAATAATTATAAAACATATACCTTACAAACTGATCATTTTCATGTTTATTATATTCGTTACACAATTTTATAAAATCATTATGTTTCTAAAAATTCAGTCGGAATAGCAAATACATTAAACAATAATAGCCACAGACAGATGATGTGTAATCTTGCAAAGTGAACGTGTTGTAAGTACATTTCTTCGTGTTGTTCGTAAGAAAATCCCTATGCTGTTTCACATAGGGCGGCCGTCCAAAACTATCAAACTAGGTACCGTATCCCTGGTAGTCAATGGAAATTGCTACCCAGTGAGTTACAGGTAAAGTATCTGGATCCGTATTAACTACATGGTACATGGAAAGTTAACATGCCGAGGTAAATTATTTGCGGCATATACTCCATAATCGCCTTTATTTTTGAAATATTTTCTAAGTATAGTTTATATAAATGCAGCATTCATTTTTATTTAACAGTACGAATGCTTTCGTCTAACTAAATTTGAAATCAAATTTGTAAGAATATATAGGAGAGTATTGAAATAAAACTTATATTAAAAGTTACTTAATTTATATTATATTATTAAATACAAATATATTTGATATATTAACTACCATAATCTGCAATAACATTTCTATTTTTATCAATTTCAATAATATTATCAAATTCAGCATATATAACGCAATTTACAGTTTGGGCAAACGCGGATTCAAATCCAACTTCTATTCTTAAAGAGCTATGTCTTGTTAAGTTTCAGTGTAACACGGAATTGGCCGCGAAATCAGGAGTAAGATCAAATGCTGTTAAACAATATCCATCGGGGTAGCTGTCTCTGTGAATTCCATTACCCTTGTTTCCAAAATGTATCCCTGTTCCTGAGAATAATGTGTTATACATTTGAATGTATGATTTTTTGTTATCGTCAAAGGATGGTTGTAGAGGCTTCGTAGGTAGTTGTTGACCATTTACACACAGTGAAAGTAGTTTATTTTAAAGTTTTCAAAGTTGAAAGGATTGGCACCAAAATCACCATTAAACGCTTTATTTGATACAAATCCTATTATATACCTTTTAGGAAGTTTCCCTAAAAAAATGTTATCCAGCGATTTTCCTTGAACCCCCGTTGGAATAGTTATTGCTTTTACTTTGGCTCTAGTGACAGGATATTTAGTATTTCCAAAGCTTTAGTGCGAGCTAATAAAATACTGGGGTTCAATTTCATACGGCGAACAAACAATGTGGCTTCGTTAATTTGTACTTTATATTTTGAATCGGTTCCCAAAAAATTAAAGCTGTCCCTCGAACGAACTAATCTTAGTCTCATTAGTACACCATTAAGAAAAAAATTTTCTTGATTAAATATATCAGCATGAAGATGATCTATCATGTCAACATCTTTACTTTTTTCAGTAAATTTTTTACGCTTTTTATACCCGGAATTAGTCCTTGTATCTGTATTATTCATATATCCAGCGGTATCAGAATACCATAAAGATGAAGTGAGGTGAGAGTTTTTGGCATTTTTCCCATAATTTAATAAAGTTTCAATATATGCTCGGTAGGCATATGTGTTATTTGGCGGAGATACAAGTTTTTGATTTAAATATGTCAACTTGACTAAACATTGAATGGAACCAGTCACTGATAGGTCCTATGTTGTCAGTGTCACTTAATGCAGCGTTATCAGTCTTTATAATTCTTGCTTTCATGAAAAGCATAGTTTGAGATAAATCAAGATAATCGTCTCCATGGCCTGGTATAACTAATTCTAGCGGTCCGTCTTCAGTAATGGAGGATAATGGCTTATAGTTTACCCATTGACCGTTTTTAATATTTGTTTGTGTAGGTGGTATAGCAAATAAATCTAATTCGGGTTTAATGCATTTACAAGAACATTTTTTGTTCTTTACAGTAGCACGTAAAATTTTAGACTGAGTACGGTTTTTAATTATTAGCTTCTTTTTATAACCAGAACCACTCATTAATTTGTCAATGTTATCTTCGGCTTTGCGCTTCAAATTAATCCTCGTTTCTACAATACGCTTCGTCAATGATTCTTTGGGTGGCTGATTTTTAGTAAGATCACCTAAGAAATTAATTCCTGTATTAAATGCTTCTTTACCAACGGCTCCAACTCCTTTCTTTATTAGAGGTAGAATACTTCTAAACAATCCACTAAAAAAACTCCCTATACCATGACCTCTTTGAAATTGATTCCCTTTGTATACTGCTCCAATAACACTCCCTGCTTGTATATTATAATATTCTTGATACGGACAAGTTTTCATAATGCTCGTCGAAAATGAAGTTTAACATACAATGTCCCAAAAGTGAAATGGTGCCATATAGCCATCGTTTGTCCTTATATCGATTTCTATGTTTGAAAATTATTTTATTAATACAGGTATGAAATACGGCTGTGCGTATGATATCATTTTATTTGATCCAAAAACATATTTATCAGTTTTAATGTGTATAATTCTTAGCAGCTGATTAACCACATCACCAACTACTTGCGGTTCAATGATATCAAAATACACAAATAATTGTGGAGGTATACTTAATATTAAATTGGATAAATTGACTGAAGTTCTTTGTTTATATATGTCAGTAAATGGCTGGTAACCAAGTTGCATTGCTAATCGATGAGATACCTTTAGGGAACCCACATTGTCGTTTTTTATTTTTGCTGTTACTCGTTTTTCTGTGTTATCTTATGAAAATACGATATATTTACTAATTTCTTCATTTTTGTTCATTTCATGTAACACTCTGTTAATGTTTTCAAAATTTTTTGCAAGAATTTTCTCCTGTATAATAACATTTTCATTTTTATTTGATTTTGTTGTAACTGTTACTTTGTTTTCCCTTTCATTAATATTTAACAAGTTACAGTGGGCTTTTAGGTTCCAGCACAATTACAAAAAGAGCAGCTAACATTAAAGCCGGCCATTTAGCACTCATTTAGTAACTACGGACGCGTTTCGCTCTTATTAAAGCTCATCAGCATAGTATAACTAACAGCCGGAGTGTATGAATACTATTCCGAGCTGTAGTGACTGAGTGCCATGGCAATCCCCCTAAGGAGATTCTCAATGGTAGATGATCTAGAGACGTAAGCCTAGTTTTCGCGTTTCAATATTTAAGATTTCATAATTATCAAGATTTTCAAAAATAATATCAGACTGATTTAATTTAACATTTTCTTCGGTACTGTTAATAACATTAATAAGACAATAAGCATTTATTGGTTTTGTAATGCAATTGCTAACATAGACGCCATTATCGACTTTTTTCGATAGACAAAGACACTCAGTATTGTAAGACGTATAAACTTTAATAAAAGATTCGCTCCGTGGCGACAAGACAGAAAAATCATTAATAAGGGTTGGCGAAATATTCCAGGAAATAAGAGCATTATTATAATAAAAATTAAATAAACGATTTCCGTAATTAAGATTTACATTATACTTCAAAAGAAAGTCTTTTCCAAGAATACCATCATTTTTAATGGGAAAAGAATCGGGAACAACCATCGACATATAGAAATGGACTGCGCGTGGCAATGCTAAGTGTGTGTACTACAGGTGAGAGAGAGAGAAGATGACGAGGCCTAGTTTTCGCGTTTCTATTGGTCGCTGCGTTGCCATGGAAATGCAGCATGACTGTAGCTAGTGTTGACGTCTAGCGGCTGATGTGTTTTTCTAATGTGTAACTAATAACTTTGTTAAATACAACGAAGCTGGTGGTGATTTTTCGTGACTTCCATACAAAATGGTAGTAACGTGTATTGTGTATAAGAATACGACAAAAAAAAGTAAACAGGCAATATCGTTTCACAAGTAAGTTAATTAACAATGTATCAAAATGAAAGTAGAAAATTAGTTAATTTAATTGTCCAAGTCAATGAAAATTTAATATACTGTCCAAATACGAGTAATTGCTGAAGTACGAGTAATCTGCTGAAATAATATTTTAGGTTAGTTTAGTAAAATGCTGAGCAAAATGTCAAAATTCGTTCTTCATTTTCTCAGAATAGGTAACACATGTTTTTTTTTTTCATAATTTCATTGATAACGTATCAATTTTTCATCTACCTGTATAATTGTTTACATTTTTTATAAGTTTTCCATAAGTCTATATTCGTTCACTCTCTTTCTACCTGAACAAGTTACAGTTTCATGAAAACCATAAATTGTTTTTGCTAATAGTGAATTCATAATGTTGAAGTGATAATTTTGACTAATCATTAATTTTTGAATGTTATATAAATTATCAATCAATAGTTAAAAGTAATTCAGGTTATCAGGTTACGCGTCTTCATTCCGAATTCAGTTTAATTACTTTTTAAAGATATTTGTTGTGTTTTGTCGATGGTTTTGTTACAATAAAGTATGCAATAGTAATTTTCGATTGTTAATATAGGTTCCCAAAAGACGACAATGCAAAACAAAATTGGATTAAGGCATTAGGCCTCACTAATATTGCAAATTCGTCAAGAATTTGTTGTGTTCATTTTTCTGGCACTGATTTTAAACAACCAATTATTGGATCTAACAGGATATTAAAAAAAGATGCTGTGCCTTCTGTGAATGAAAACGCACGACATATTAATGAAACCAAAAATGTAAGTAAATAATCATAATAATCAGTTGTATCTTGTTAACCTTCCGTTACACAAGCCAAGATTATAGTGTGTCGCTTTATAGATACGAGAAGAAGAGGCAGTTCATGTTTCCATCGTTGTAGGGAAAGCTCCTCTAAAACGGTATGTAATTGTACACGCTGATAAGATTGAATATTTTTTGATATCATGAACACTTATTTCTAAGAGGGGTTAACAAGGGTTGGACTGGATTAAGTCACAATAATTTGCATGACTTAAAAGAATTAAATTTTATCAGAATTGAAAAATGCATCCATTTTTGGCCAAATTCAATTGAGTTACAATAGTTTAAAAATATGGAAGCTTCAGCTATTTGAAAGTTTTTAATATTTCCGAGTGTATAATACAAATTTGTTTATTATTATAGATCAAACGACACAGAAATGATGAAGCCATACCGTGCACAAAATACCGGCGAATAGGTGACATTAATGTAGAAAAAGTATGTACATCTCCAGCAGAAGCGAAATTATGTTTACAAGTAGCAATAGAAACAATCCAGAAACAGAGGATGAAAATTCGCAAACTGCAAACAATTAATAACAAACTCAGGAAATCAATTTAATTTTTGATTTCATATTAAGTGGTAACCGGTACAATACTATAACTCTATTTTTTATAAGAACGATACAGAAGACACTTCGGATACAGCCGTTTTTACAATATGTAATATAAAGTTGTATTAAAAATGTGAATTACTAAACATAACAATATTACTTACCAATAGGGAATAAAAATAACACTTTATATGATGAGATGACATTTTATTATCGTTCCTGATGATACAGCAGTCTCACACTCTTGACAGTGACAGCAAAATACTTACAAATGTTTCGCTGTTGTAAACTTGGTTCGGGTTTTCTGTGCAATAGAAACAATCCAGGAACAGAGGATGAAAATTCGAAAACTGCAAACAATTAATAACAAACTCAGGAAATCAATTTCTGATTTGAAGGCTCTTTTGGACAAATTGCAGGAGAAAAATTTCTTGTCTTCTGAAGCGTGCGACATTTTGGAAGTCAGTAATATTATTGCACATTACAAAATAAAATTATATTTACCTGTTCGCTTTAAATGTTGAAGAAAACAGTTTTCCAGTAATCTTATACAGGGTATTCAGTTTAAATTGGCTACCATTGCTATCTCCTCAATTATAAGAGGTACGAGGTCGGTTAAATTAGCAAACGATTTCTATTTTACAACACTATTAAAATGAGATAAAGAAATTCATTTTTAGAACAGTGGGTCTCAAGATATGAAGCCCCAAATTCTTATTTTAAATGGAACACCTTATATATTTTTACATATTTGGAATCTACATAAAATTACGAATCCCATGATATGTTTGAATGTAATTTTTAGTTAAATAATAAAATCCCTATGTTGGTATTAATTTTGTATACTTTTACCTGAAAATAGCAGTTGACATGAATAAATAATAACCAAACAACAAATTCTGCGTTCATGATTTATATATATATATATATATATATATATATATATATATATATATATATATATTTGTAATAAATTATTATAAAATATTACATTTTTATTAAATTATTGAAAAAAGTTCATTTAACATTTTAATTTTAAAACTTATGCGCTATAAAGATTAGTTCTAAAGGAACAGGTTGAAGATAATTTTATCGATTCTCGTTTAATGTGTTGAATGTGAAATAATTCATTTCCGGTTTTTTCGGAAAATGATCTTATTAACTGTAGAACGAAAAACTTGATTCCACTAATATAATTAAATTATATTGCATGTACATTGAGGCAATTTTGGGATGGTTTATACTAGGTGGTAACCGCCACAATACAATATATTATACACTGGTGAGCTACAGTTTTTTGTTCTACAGATTTTTTTTTATAGTTTTATTCACCGGATGGTGGGCGGTTAATGATTGTTTATGATTTATTTATTATTTACAGTATAAATCATGTAAAAAATTATTGCAAGTATCAATAAAAGATAATGTCAATTAGTAATCTCTAATAATTTCCATCCATTGTTATATCCATGTATGCATTTAATCCATTAAAATATATTTCCATTTCGAGACATTTGTAGGTCCTATTCAAAAAGTAATATACAGTGTGTCCCGAGAAAGTGGAACCATATGGACTTTTTTTATTATCAACATTAGAAAAAAACTTCAAAGGAATAAAAGTTGTCGCTTTAAGTTAAATGACTTTCACATAATGAATGTTTATGAAAATTTTATGGGGTGTTCATAAAATCTAATTGAGCTAAATATCACAATAATAAAGCACCATAAATATTAGAAATATAAAGAAATTTTAAAAGAAAAAGTTAATCAGAATTAAATTTGAAATATGTACGCAAAAAATTATCAAAATTTAAGAAAAAAAAAATAGTGAAAATCACTTACTAACAGTAACAATACAAGAAGGGTGTGTGCCATAAAAGTTATAAAATAAATCTTATTTTTATGGTTTTGCTAGTAACAAGCTTCATTATTAATAAAAAAATATGTTTTTTTAACATTATTCAAAATTTCCTGTTTCTTTTTTTTAATTTGATAATTTTTGGCGTAGATACATGCTGTAAATTCAAATTGGAATCAATTTTTCTTATAACTTTTTTTTCATATTTCTAATATTTATGGTACTTTACTCTTGTGATATTTAGCTCAATTGAATTTTATGAACACCCTATACAATTTACATTTATTTTTCTAATATTAATAATAAAAATATTTCCATATGGTTCCAGTTTTTGGAACACACTGTAAATATAATAGTTTATTTATTCAAGGAGAGAGTCGAGGTAATGAACCACCTTTTGCAATCAGGAAAACTATAACACCTTTAGAAATATATTGTGAAAAAGGAATCATTTTTCTATAAATTTAACCGAAAACAAATTTGCCCTTGATGCGTAATATACTTATTCTTTATCCCATGTTTTCCTGTTCTTTCCAGCTTTCCACATATATATGCCATTATCTTTATACAAATATTTTACTTTTCCAGTCCAATGCATCCCCTGCTGTCACAAGTTTTGTCCAGAAAATCCTATCCCAAAAACATAAATTTGACAAGTTTCCCCCCGAATTCAGATCCTTCGCAGCCACTCTCTATTTGTACTCCCCAAAAGCCTATGATTTTGTTAGAAAATCTTTTATGAAGATATTACCACATCCAGCTACTATTCGTAAATGGTATACTTTCGTAAACAGTGATCCTGGAATTAAGCCAAGAATGCTATTGTTGTAATGGCAGTGTGTATCAATTCGCATTAGAAAATTCCAGTGGCGTATCATTTTGTCGATTCGCTGACTTCGTCTGAGCGAGCAAGCATGATTGAAAATACCTTACGATCTATCCATCCGGTATCAATATCGTGTCATTGACGTTCGATGGTCCATTATATAATTTTACGATGCGCAAACTTGGCAAATGTTGAAAATCTACAAGTTTACTTTCCTCATCCAGAGACAGAAAATCTAGTGTACATTTTGTTAGATGCCTGCCACATGGCGAAATTGATTACAAATCAGTTGGCTGCATGTATGGAGTTGGTAGATGGTCAAGGACGAGTAATTCGTTGGGATTACATTGTGAAACTTGTAGATTTTCAACAGACTAACGGCTTACATGCAGCAACGAAGATTAGATCCCGGTATATTATTTTTTTACGGGAAAACATGAGAGTATGCCTTGCAGTGCAGGTATTAAGTGTTAGCACGTCTAAAACTTCAAGATTTTGCCGAGAATCGTTAAAATTGCCAGAATTTGCGGGTAGTGAAGGTACAGAGGTTTTTTGCAAGACCATTAATAACATTTTTGACTTCTTGAACTCAAGAAACAAGTTTTCTCGGGATCCTACTAAATAACCTTTGAGGTTGAAATACCAGGACCAACTAATATTGAATACAAAAAAGAAAACTGGCTTTTTGGGGATGATAATTTCATTAAAAAGCGTCTTGGAATTATACAAAGCTTGGGTGGAACCTAATCAAAATGACATGACTTAACTCCTCACGTATAAACTGTCTCAAGATCATTTAGAGTTGCTGTTTTCTGCGATCAGAAGTCGGTTAGGTAACAATAACAACCCTACATGTATCCAGTTTAAATCAGCATGAAAAAAGCTGTTGGTTCATGATCAAGTTGCTGGATCCCAGTGTGCAAACAGCATTGCTCAAGATGACACATCTTTTTTGCATGTACCGTCGACTCAAACAAAAAGAGGGATAGATGATACCTTGAAACATCAATCGATGGAGATTTTAACGAGCAAGTCATTGTCGAAGATCATAATTATTTTGTTAATTCAGTATTTCAGAACATTAACAAGTACGTAGATGATACTGAAGCTTACATAGCCAGTTTTATTACTCGTAAGATTACAGCGAAACTTTCCTGCGAAATATGTATTGAACTCTTGCGTGGTGATAATTGTTTGTCAAAATTACAGTTGGTAAAAGATAGAGGTGGATTAACTGTTGCTTCAAGTGATGTCGTTCATTTGTGTAAAATCGCAGAATTAACATTCAGGCAACAACCAGCTGCATTATCCAGTTTGACAAAGCCCTCAATGATTGCACATACATTACGTAACATGTCTTCAAATGTCTTTGATCATAAAAAATCATGCATTTGAACAAGGTTTTTAAGCGACCATCGTATGCAACTGGTTAAGACAGTTTTGGAGAACTATTTCAATTTACGATTGTGACATGAAGTTAATTCAAGACATGCAGTTAAAGATAGAATTAGAAGCAAGTATAATAAGTTAATACTTTTCTATCATCAATAAACAAATCCCGTTTTAAAATACTTAATACTGTTGCTGCATCAAAACCGAGAAAATCTACAGCAGAATTGAAATTAACAAAACCGAAAGCAGAACAGAAAGAGAAAACCCTAGAGCAGCGGCACTATACTCTATTTTTTGAAAGAACGGTTCATTGAGTAAGATACATCGACATATCTATATGTCGATGGTAAGATAGGAACCAAATTTTAACCATTCACAGCACAGAAAACCCGAACCAAGTTTACAACAGCGAAACATTTGTAAATATTTTGCTGTCACTGTCAAGAGTGTGAGACTGCTGTATCATCAGGAACGATAATAAAATGTCATCTAAACGATAATATAAAGTGTTATTTTTATTCCCTATTGGTAAGTAATATTGTTAGGTCTAGTACTTCACATTTTTAATACAACTTTATATTACATATTGTAAAAACGGCTGTATCCGAAATGTCTTCTGTATCGTTCTTATAAAAAATAGAGTTATAGTATTGTACCGGTTACCACTTAATATAAAATCAAAAATGAAATTGATTTCCTGAGTGTGTTATTAATTGTTTGCAGTTTGCGAATTTTCATCCTCTGTTTCTGGATTGTTTCTATTGCTACTTGTAAACATAATTTCGCTTCTGCTGGAGATGTACATACTTTTTCTACATTAATGTCACCTATTCGCCGGTATTTTGTGCACGGTATGGCTTCATCATTCCTTGTGTCGTTTGATCTATAATAATAAACAAATTTGTATTATACACTCGGAAATATTAAAAACTTTCAAATAGCTGAAGCTTTCATTTTTTTATTTGAATTTGGCCAAAAATGGATGCAATTTTCAGTTCTGATAAAATTTAATTCTTTTAAGTCATGCAAAGTATTGTCACTAATCCAGTCCAACCCTTGTTAACCCCTTTTAGAAATAAGTGTTCATGATATCAAAAAAATATTCAATCTTATCAGCGTGTACAATTACATACCGTTTTAGAGGAGCTTTCCCTACAACGATGGAAACATGAACTTCCTCTTCTTCTCGTATCTATAAAGCGACACAATAAAATATTGGCTTGTGTAACGGAAGGTTAACAAGATACAACTGATTATTATGATTATTTACTTACATTTTTGGTTTCATTATTATGTCGTGCGTTTTCATTCACAGAAGGCACAGCATCATTTTTTAATATCCTCTTAGATCCAATAATTGGTTGTTTAAAATCAGTGCCAGAAAAATGAACACAACAAATTCTTGACGAATTTGCAACATTAGTGAGGCCTAATGCCTTAATCCAATTTTGTTTTGCATTGTCGTCTTTTGGGAACCTATATTAACAATCGAAAATTACTATTGCATACTTTATTGTAACAAAACCATCGACAAAACACAACAAATATCTTTAAAAAGTAATTAAACTGAATTCGGAATGAAGACGCGTAACCTGATAACCTGAATTACTTTTAACTATTGATTGATAATTTATATAACATTCAAAAATTAATGATTAGTCAAAATTATCACTTCAACATTATGAATTCACTATTAGCAAAAACAATTTATGGTTTTCATGAAACTGTATTTTGTTCAGGTAGAAAGAGAGTGAACGAATATAGACTTATGGAAAACTTATAAAAAATGTAAACAATTATACAGGTAGATGAAAAATTGATACGTTATCAATGAAATTATGAAAAAAAAACATGTGTTACCTATTCTGAGAAAATGAAGAACGAATTTTGACATTTTGCTCAGCATTTTACTAAACTAACCTAAAATATTATTTCAGCAGATTACTCGTACTTCAGCAATTACTCGTATTTGGACAGTATATTAAATTTTCATTGACTTGGACAATTAAATTAACTAATTTTCTACTTTCATTTTAATACATTGTTAATTAATAATGATTAGTCAAAATTATCACTTCAACATTATGAATTCACTATTAGCAAAAACAATTTATGGTTTTCATGAAACTGTAACTTGTTCAGGTAGAAAGAGAGTGAACGAGTATAAACTTATGGAAAACTTATAAAAAATGTAAACAATTATACAGGTAGATGAAAAATTGATACGTTATCAATGAAATTATGAAAAAAAACATGTGTTACCTATTCTGTGAAAATGAAGAACGAATTTTGACATTTTGCTCAGCATTTTACTAAACTAACCTAAAATATTATTTCAGCAGATTACTCGTACTTCAGCAATTACTCGTATTTGGACAGTATATTAAA
The DNA here is from genome assembly GCA_035578165.1 of Stenolophus ochropezus. Classification (NCBI taxonomy): domain Eukaryota; kingdom Metazoa; phylum Arthropoda; class Insecta; order Coleoptera; family Carabidae; genus Stenolophus; species Stenolophus ochropezus. The sequence goes on along the minus strand of JAQOWZ010000013.1, from coordinate 12,069,940 downwards.
TTTTCATTGACTTGGACAATTAAATTAACTAATTTTCTACTTTCATTTTAATACATTGTTAATTAATAATGATTAGTCAAAATTATCACTTCAACATTATGAATTCACTATTAGCAAAAACAATTTATGGTTTTCATGAAACTGTAACTTGTTCAGGTAGAAAGAGGGTGAACGAATATAGACTTATGGAAAACTTATGAAAAATATAAACAATTATACAGGTAGATGAAAAATTGATACGTTATCAATGAAATTATGAGTAATCGATTTTTGAAATAAAAAACATGCGTCACCTATTCTGAAGAAATGAAGAACGAATTTTGACATTTTGCTCAGCATTTTACTAAACTAACCTAAAATATTATTTCAGCAGATTACTCATAATTCAGCAATTACTCGTATTTTCATTGACATTAGCATATATATAAAAGGATTATAAACTGAACAAAATACAAAGTTCTCAGTTCCTCTTGTTTTAATTTAATTTGGGGAATAGGTGTTTTATTCTATGCTTTTCGGTTGCCCCTTTCAAAATTGAATAAACCCTATTTAGCCCGAGGAATTTCCGTGGAGCCATGTCTCTTTCACATCTACGTGATGTTAAACTTATTAATTTTAAATTAATGTTCACTTAGATTATGTAACACGGTCGCTTGGCGGCTGTGTATTTTTGTAAATTTTTGTTAGTGTAGTACTCCAAATGTTACGGAATGGACAGATTTATGGTGAAGGACGCACGTTTTTTGCGCCTTCAAGCTAGTTTTCAAAGACATAACTGTCCGTTTCCGATACGTGATGCCCTCGGTGGACATCAATAGTTGGGTTATTTTAGCATAGTTTATGCTTAGGGGATGAGATGAGTCGGATAAACATAGGTTGAGAACTTCTGGATTTTTACCATTAAATGGTGCTTCGAAGTTCGAAATCTCTGTCTCTTGTTGTAATGTTCGACTGTTGTGGATGTCTTGACTGAATCGTCAGACATACCTTGGTATTTCTTAGTGAAATAATCAATTAGTTGTTTTACTGTGTGTAAAGGCTATCTCATCGTGCTGTAAATTTGTAAGTACTTTTTATTATATTCTGTGTGTATTAATATTGATTTGTAGATCGATGTAAAAAGTTTTTAAAAATTGTTTGTAAATTAGAAAAGTAAGAATTTAGAGTTTATATAGAATTAAGTTACGCGTTGTAGTTTGTTTGAATTATATAAATGTTTTGATCGCGGTTGATTATTAATATATATATAATTTTGTTTTTGTTGGAATATCGTGTTTGATTCAGCACATCCTATTCCAACCCCTGTCTTTGTAACGTGGTACTACAACGCGTAGGTAAAACTCTATTGTTCTAAAATTACTACCCTGCACCAATTTTATCATATAGTAAACCGCGTCTGTTATCCTTATGAATCATTCCCTTTTCTGCTTCTATCACGGCAGACTTTTAAATAAAGTGATAGTGGTGGCAGCGACTATCGTTACCCTTGTCTCGTGTAAAAGTTGTTCATTAATATAATTCGTGGATTACTTTTGAGGCAAGTAAAACTTATAAATTAAAACCCTTGTATGTCAGGTACTAGATTTCGTCATAGGCGAGGTGACCGTACCTGTTACAATTATAAGTACAATATCTCTCTATCTATCTATCTATGTATCTATGTATATATATATATATATATATATATATATATATATATATATATTCGAATTTTCTTATTTTTTTTAAACTTTATTATTATCATTATCCTAGTATGACAATTAGTAGGATCACTTACGATGATAAAATTAATTAGTATCCGTTGCTATTGCTATGTGCAATTTTTCGTAAGAATTGCAAGAATCATTCAAATTTTAGTACAGGAAGTACTGTACGATTACCTTTTCTTTTCTCTTTTTACTTTTACCATTTTAACAAGTCATATTTTTAAGAATGTAAAATTAAAATAAATTGTAAAGTCTGTTTAAAAGCAAGCAGAATTTGCAGCAGAAAATATTTCTTTGCGTTTCCTTCACCCTGAGGTACCTAGTCAAACACATTTCATGTTCCAGATTCAGATTACAGTCGTTATCTGTGCTTGACACGAGGACAATAGATGACCTTAACATATGGTTCGTTCTCACTGTCTTCCCTCAAATGGCAATATTATCCATTTAAAGGAAATTTAGATTTTCCTTTTACCCTCCTTTTTTTCAACCTTGTGAAAAGTATCCACTAAGATACATACCGGTTTTTCCTTTTGTTTTGGTAATTGTTATTGACCTTACTAAAACTCCTTTCAAGTAGTCATTATGAACCCTTCCTAAGATTTTCTTTTACGCTGCTGCTGCTGTTGTCGTTGGTTCTGATAATTAAAAAACCCTTACAAATACTTAAAATGTAAAGACTTACTGTCTTTGGGATATTCATAATATATACCATTACTAAATCCAATTACGATGGATTTGGAGTCATCCAATAAGGTTCTAATACCCTTGTAACATCAACATTCTATTAAGAAACGTGGGCTTTTCGACGCAGTCGGAAAATTATCCAAATCCTTATTCTGAACTTTAGATGATGACGATGCTAAAATGTACGATGATAAAATCTCTTTATTAGAGTAAAAAGATAAAGATATCTTAAATTTAATTCATGATCAAAGTATTACCATGAAATCTCTCGTAACCAAATCAAATTCATTGTTTGTTAAATTAAGTGATACTATTATTGATATAAAATTAAAACTTGATCAATTTTCTATTTATACAAAGAATTTGGGACTAATTCTTAATAATTCTCTAAGAAGACAAACTCTTTTTATGAAACCTAATGAACTTATTGCCCTAATTACAGTTACTATTGACCAATTTTCTTTAGCCCAACTAAAATTAACTGAAATAGTCTTTAACGCTCAACAAAACAAGGTATTTTACATCCCGATAATACTATTGAAAGAATTAAATAATGAGCAAAGCCAGCTACATGACGGAATCACATTTCCAGTATCCCTGATTATTGAAAATATTCACTATTATTACAAATTAATAAATATAATAATCTACTCTTTTAAAAATAAATTGATTTTGTTCTAAGTATACCCTTGGTATCACATGTGATTTATGATGTAATCAAATTAAATAATGTACCAATTAAATATGAAAATAATCAATTTATATACCCCAAATCTGATTATCTGATAATACATGAAATCAGAGAACATGATTTTTTTTCTTCTCAAGTTTATATTTCTTAATGCAAAATGATTCCGATAAAAAAAAATTATGTTTGTAAACAAAACCTATCTATTATTCTTATCAGCGATAATTCAGAATGCGAAGCAAAAATTCTGAGAAATAATAAAACTATTCCAGAAAATTGTAATAAGAAACTAATCACTTTACAGAAAGGAATCTTTGTTAAATTAATAGAACCCAATAGTTGGTTATATACCTTCTTCGAAACAGAACAATTATACATTGTATGTAAAAATAATATTACACCACATCTACCAATCACCAAGAGATTAAATCTTAACTTAACAATAAATTTAAATTTTTAAAATCCCCCTTAAATAATACTATCGTATTAAAACTTGATCAAACCCATGAATTCGAAGACATTAGTTCTGATTTAAATAATTTACAAGATAAAGAATCGAATTAAAAGAGCATCTAGAGAGAAACTCTAATATTTGGAAATTTTCTATACCCAGTTTTAGTTTACTCTTATTTCTTATTTTACTTATTTTAATTACATTCTTTTGCAAACGGTATAAGAATTCAAATTCACCTAATGATACCGTTACTTTTCATAAAACTGCCATCGAAACAATAGATAATATAGAGGCTATTGAAAATGTTGAAGATGTTCCTAGTTCTGCTATCAGAACTGAAATAGGCAGCCAACCTCGCTACCACTTCCATTCTTAAAGGGAGGTGTTGTAAAGTCACATCTTATATATTATTATAATCAAACTTATATCATTATTAATTATTAACTTTATGTTACTCATATTATTTAAATAATCATATAGTTTCACGTGTACATTATATTTCATTTTTCTTATTATGGATAACAAGATATCGAATTTCGCTTCGAACATGTCTGGCGCTATTCTTGTTAAAATGAGATCACATCCTGTTGTTCATAATAAATTGCTTAGTTTAAATTCTTATCGACTCCTTCTAGAATGTTCCAAGTGCTGAATTCATCTTTTCCTTTGTTCTATAACTTGCAAACGTAAGCCCTCTTTGGGATGAAGCTTGGCTCTCTGAGACACTTTGGAAGTCAGTCATCAACCATCGTTCTAACTCTTCAGTCGTTCTGTTATATATACTCTTACCAGAGTTATACGACTCCCCTATTGTAAATAATTTGTACATTTCCGTAATTAAGCATAATAAATTCGGGTTACCGCATTTTCTGAAATTTACTTAAGATCTCAAGGTACCACGCAAACGTACACTGTTAAATATTTATATATTTTTACAATGATTTTTGTTGTAAGTAATACAATAATATTAGAGAATTTTACTTTCTTAAATAAAATAACTTGTTTATTATAAATTTTAGGCAATATTACAAAAATCAAAGGAAAATTACATATTTCTAGTAAAAATTACATAACAACTAAAATTTATGTAAATTTACAATATTTATATATAAAAATTCCACGATTTTTAGTAAAATTACTTTAGATATTCTTTTATATGTAAAATTAAATTCAATTTATTTATATTATAATTATACTAAGTAATACATAAAATTCACATAATTTTACAATGATTTTCGTTGTAGGTATCATAATAATATGAGAGAATTTTACTTATCTATGTATAATTACATTTTTTTGTAAATTTTATGCAATATTACAAAAATTACTGTGTAATTACTTTTTTAGATAAAAATTACAAAAAAGATGCAATTTTATGTAAATTTAAAATATTGTAATAATTAGTGAAAAACTTAAGTAATAAGTATTATTTTTATAGATACCCCCGTGGACCCACCTTGTCGTGGTGGGGGGGCTTAGTATCCCTCTGTTGCCAGCAAAGGGGGAACTAACGGGTCCCGGACCATTTCGAATTTTGACCATTGCTTTTGTACCTTGATTACGTTGATCGACTCCTGTAGTAGAGGCGCTGGGAGTGCCCGGGTGCTCTGATGCCGATAGGTTGGGTGGTGCGGAAGTCCTCCCGCGGCGTTAGAGAGGAAGGGCTAATTTGATCTTGCTCTGCCGATGCGTCGAAGTTACAGGAGTCAGGAGCCAGCCACTTCGGGCCCTGATCAGGAAGTGTGAGATGGGTAGAGGGGTCGGAACCTCTACTGCCCCGAGCGAGTCCGACCCGTCCGTGTATACGGGGTCGGTTGAACGGTTTAGGTTGGGCCCCGGGAAACTGGGGTAGGATACGTCCGAGGGTATACCCGTTCCCAACTTACCGGCCGGCTCCTTCTCACACGATGCGCTGGACAAACTATGATAAAAAATGCTCAAGGCTCCCAGTCGGGGAGCGAGAGCGGCCTTCACAAGCCGCAAAGTAGTGCTACATCTGCTGAGCAGAACAAATTGAGCCAGGAAAAGGTGGACCCTGTATCCCGGTTCCTGGTCATTATGAGAACTAGTGGAGAGAATTTTGATAAGATGAGTCCGTTTTTAATTCATAAACAGCTCTTTGGACTAGTAGGTACAGTCAAAGCAGCTAGAAAGATCAAAGAAGGTTTATTCATAGAGACCACTTCAGCAGCGCAAGCTGAACGTATCCTAAAATTAAAAAGGCTGGGTGAGAACGACATTAATGTTTCGGGGCATAAAACCATGAATTCTTCTCGTGGTATTGTGTATTGTCGCGATCTACTCAATTGCACCGTAGAAGAAATTCAGCCGGAAATAGAGGACCAAGGTGTTATTGAAGTCAGGAGAATCAAGAAATGTGAAAGTGGAGAGTTGGTGGATACACCTAATCACATCTTGACATTCAATACACCGAAACCCCCGGATAAAGTAGACGTAGCGTTCTACTCACTCAAAGTGCGATTATATATTCCCGCGCCTATGCGTTGTTTCCGGTGCCAACGCTTTGGGCATACCTCTGCAAGGTGCGTAGGCCCACAGATCTACTCTTGTGGCAAGGCCTTGCACGAGGGCAAAGAATGTCAGGAACCTGTGACCTGTGTTAATTGCAATGGTCCTTATTCTGCTAGGTCAAACAATTGCCCAATGTATAAGCAAGAGGTTGCCATACAGGAAATCAAGACGCAGGAAAATATATCTTACTTTGAGGCGAGGAACAAGGTAGTCGTACGAACTCCTAATCCGGGTGTTTCCTACGCGACTGCTGCATCCAATGCCCCGAAACCCAGTAAATCAGACGTGACGGGTTTAGTAAAAGAGCTACTACCTCAACTGGTAGCAGCTCTTAAATCCGTCTTCGTCACGCGAGATCCATTCACGGCACCAACAAGCCGTGTAACTCGCACCACCTCGTCACAAAGGGCATCGAGCCCTACGCCATTGGAGGTGGCTGGGAAGAAGAAAAAAGGAGTGGGTGAGGATTCCATCATCCTGGTCGCCTCAGACGAGGAATCCTCTTCAGTCTACTCCGCCTCTTCTCAAACTTCGGGCGTACAGCCGAAGAAGAAGAAGAAACGCTGGGAAAAAGGTAGACCAAGGAAGCCACAATAAGTTCCTCTAATAAATCACTTTTTATGGATTTCATTCTTCAGTGAAATATAAGGGCATGTGTATTCCATTATTGCCAGCTTAAAATGCTATTCAGTCAGCTAAACCCTATGTGTACTTGCCTCTAAGAGCCACACTTCTTACCAGGACAACCGTATAACCTGAAGAACTACTCAATAATCCGGAGAGACATGCCAACGAACATAAGGGTTCGTGGAGGTGTAGCCATCATTCTACGGAGCGATGTCAATTATGAGCAAGTCGACATCGACGCAAATCTCCAAGCAGTAGCAGTCCACATTGCTACACCAGTCGCGCTCACGGTATGCAATGTATACCTTCCTGAGGCGGACTGGAATGTAGAACACTTACGGCACCTCATTCGGCAATTGCCGACACCGTTTGTATTGCTTGGAGAATTTAATGCTCATAATGGTCTGTGGGGCTCTGACCACATGGACGAACGAGGTCGATTGGTCGAGGAGTTTATCCAAGCTCCTGACCTCGTTCTTATGAATGATGGCTCACCAACGTACTTTAAAGACAGGTCGATGTCGTTTTCACGAATCGACCTTACAATTGTTTCTTCCAGATAGGCGAGTAGATTCTCATGGAAGGACCTCGGTGATATCTATGAGAGTGATCACTACGGATGTCCCTAACTGCACATAGTTCTACCCAGCACGCTGGCTGCATAAAAAAACTTGACGGGCAAAAATTTCAGACGTCTCTTTCTGTTCCCACCGTATTAAGTGATGATATAGAGGAACTTACAAGCAGCATTATATTTGCTGTTGAAAACAGTATCCCTCAAACAAGACCTGGAACCTTCAATAAATCTATCCCATGGTGGAATGAGAAGGTATAAGAGTTGGTCCTTAAGAAGAAAAGAGCTTTCAACCTCTTTAAGCGGTATCCAATACAGGAAAACCTTATCTCCTTTAAAAGAGTCAGAGCAGTCGCTCATCGTTGTATACTGGAGAGTAAATGCAAATCTTGGGAAGAGTATGTCTCTGGTATTTCGACAGAGACTACTACTCTAGAATGCTGGGCAAGAGTCAAGCGGATTTCAGGCCTTGGTAACTCGCCAGACATCTCCTGCCTGAAACTGGATGACGAAACTTACACTCACGATCCGCCAACCATCGCTGAGATTATGGATGACCAGTTCCAAAGTACAAGCAGCTCACGCAACTAAGAGCCAGAGTTTCAAAACTCAAGGGCTCTGCGTGAAGCTCCATTAGACTTCAGCTCGGCTGAAGTTTTAGATTATAATGCCCCTTTACACTTTTGGAACTGGAACACGCACTCAGTTAGGCTAGGTCTTCATCTCCAAGTCCCGATCGAGTTACCAATGTCATGCTCCAGCATCTTACGTCAGCGTTCCGGTTGCATTTGCTGTCAGTATACAACTTGCTCTGGGAAAAAGTAGAATATCCTGATTGTTTGAGGGAAGCTCTTGTAGTGCCGATTTTCAAAGTCGGCAAAGATCTTACGGTACCATCAAACCATAAGCCTATTAGCCTCACGTAATGCATCGGAAAGATAAACGAAAGGATGATCTACAATCGTCTCATGTGGTTCTTGGAAACAAACAGCCTTCATTACATCCACCAGGCTGGCTTTCGTAAGTTTAGGTCCACTGTTGATCACCTTGTATATCTGGAAGATGCAATAATGACGGCGTTCGCTAATAAAGAACATTTGGTCGCTATGTTCTTTTACCTCGAAAAGGCCTATGATATCTATGACCTGGCAGTATTAGGTTTTAAAAAAGTTGGATGACTAGAAACTACGTGGGAATTTACCGCAAACGATTGTTTCCTGCTTGGAACATCGTCGCTTCAGGGTATGCGTGGAAACGTCTGTGTCCACTGTCCGGTCACTTGACAACGGAATCCCACAAGGATCCACCATAAGCGTTACCTTGTTTGCGATTGCGGTAAATGGACTTATTTCCCGATTACCTGCTGCAATTCGCAAGTGTCTGTACGTTGACGATCTCACCATGTTCTTCTCTGCGAAGACAATGGGAGAGATTAACATGCACTTGCAAGAAGCAATTAATATCGTGTTGTATAATACACAGGATTTAGGGTTCAAGTTCTCCCACGAAAAGACCCAGTGCATGCACTTGTCCTGACTGAATCGACCACACTATAGACCACTCTTGTATATGAGGGATACTGTCATCTTGTGTTGCTGACACGGTAAGCTTCCTTGGTCTAATTTTTTATCCAAGAATGACCTGAAGACCACACGTAGAGAAACTCAGAACCGCGTGCCTCAGAGCCCTGAACGTGGTGAAAATGTTGGCGGGTACAAGATGGGGCGCAGAGCCAAAGACCCTTCTGAGGGTCTATCAATCTTTGGTTCTGTCAAAGATAGACTACGGTTGTATCGTTTATGCTTCCGCTAAGCGTACAACAATAAGTCGTCTGGACCCCATACACCATCTGGGCATTAGATATGCCCTGGGTGCGTTCCCTAGTACCTCCACATTGAACCTGTGTTCTGAGTCGGGTTTGTCTCCCCTCAACGTCAAAAGGAAGAAATTCCTTTTGATGTACGTGTGTAAGCTCTGGTCATTACCTGGACATAAAAACTTCAAAACATTCTTCTCTGACAATAGGTATAACAGACGACTGATCCAGACGAAACCTGTCAGTGTTCGCGCAAAAGAACTCCTGGAATCCATGAACCTTGTACTGCCGCCAACTTCTCCTCTCGGAGAGTTGGAAGTACCACCGTGGCTTGTTCCACCAGTCGGCGTCAACCTTAGTCTCCTAAGGTTTGACAAGTCCGACACGCCACCAATACTTATACGGTCATGGTTCTTTGAGATCTTGAACACTGAGTATAGGGACGCTGCGATTATTTATACAGATGGTTCGAAAACTCCCCATGGCACCGGTTGCGCTTTTGTCTTTCATGACTGTCCACACACATGGTCAATGCCTCGTATCACGTCAGTGTACACAACAGAGTTATACGCTCTATGGCAGGCACTCCGCTTCAGCGAGTTTTCAGAAGCTCGCAAAGTAGTCCTGGCCAGTGACTCGCTGAACGTCCTCCAAGCCATCTCGAACCCCTTCGCCCTTGTCCCGATTATACAAAGCATCCTGTCCCTCATGAAACATCTTCATGATATAGGGAAGGATGTATCTTTTCTGTGGGTTTCAAGTCACGTCGGGATTAAAGGGAATGAGATGACCGATGAGGCAGCAAGGTCAGCTGCTGAGAACGACTCTGCTGATGTATCTCTCGTCAAGTCGTCAGACGTCAAACTGATGGTAAAGTATTGACCATATGGCAACAAATATGGGATAGAGTGGAGAACCATCTACATAGTATAAAACCGTCTGTTAAGCCGATTGTCCTACCGCGTGATCTGTCGAGAAGAGATCTAGTCAAGATCAACCGTCTCAGATTGGGTCATACAAGTCTGACACGGCTATCGACTCAATCGAAGTCTTGCCCCCCTGTGCGACAGATGTGGCGTTACTGTCACAGTACTTGTCGACTGATTCATCGGAATTTATTATTTTTCGAAAAGAAATTGTAATAAATAATTATTGTCCTCTTGCATTTAACCCAAAAACATTTTTTTCTAATTTTGACATATAAAGTGTCACTTTTCAAAACTGACTGACGTTTTGAAACGTCAAACTTTTCGTAACCAATTACGAAAGAAAAATCTTTCATAACTGGGTGACGAAAAGTAAATTTCATCACCAGTTACAAAAAAAATGAAACAAATACCATATTTTAAATTTATTGATAAATATTAATAACACAGTTTTTATATTCTGTTATGTTAATTCCTGATGTTACGGAAGTTTGATTAGTAGAACTTAATGCAGTAATTATACGGATACGCACCTTCTTTCACCAAGAATTTCAGTAGCAATTTTTTTCTTGTTTTCTATCGACTTTTCTACATATCCTTCCGCTACAGAGTTGGACTTCCAGCCCCCATGTCTCTTTAATTTTAAAAGATCGGCCCCAGAGTTCGCCAGGAAAGTAACCGAAGATCTTCTAAAGTAGTGACCTGTATATAAGGCAGGATTTGGTAATCCAATAGATTCAGCAATCGTCTTTGATAGTTTGCTAAAAGTATTTATGCCAATACCATATTTTCTATTGTTATATTTAACAAAAAATCTCTTATGTGTAACATTTGGTGGACGTAAATTAATATATTTTCTAATGAGCTCTACAAAATTTAATCCGTCAATATCCCCCGTTGTTGTGCGATTTTGCGGGGTCTCGCTTCGCTCGCCTCGCAAATATCCCACCGTTACACAAAATAAGGCATTTTCTAACTGGTTACATAAATAGCTATTATATTTTCTTATTTTTCCCTTTAAAATGATATATCAAATGTGATAACTATATTTCGGAAATTTTTTAAACATATAACTATTTTGTAGAATAGATCATAATATATGATATTAAATACACATAAATATTATAATAAATATACAAAACTAATTCTAAGTATTGCTGAATCGAATTTCATCGTCTTTCTGCTCGCGGGAAAATATTTCACGGTACACCAGATGAGGAGGAAGTTTCTGCGAGAAAGCATCCCGTAATGCGGACACTGCTTCGTCCCAAGTGGCAATGTTATCCTTGACTCCCCTCCACCATGTTGCTGCAGTATCTTCCAAAAGCATGGAGATACCACGTAAGGCATTAGTATCACTAATGTTTATACAATCTTTATACGTCAAGATTGCATCCAAGAATGCATCAACGTCAGAATTGTTGCTGCCGTTAAAACGCGAAGTACACTTCGAGAAGTTGCCTGTGAATTGTTCGATTGCTGGACTTTGCACTCGTTCTTGATTACTGCTTGATAATGTTGCACTTTGAGTTATTTGCGCGATTAACATCTGTAATTGTTCATTTGTCATTGTTACAGCAGCTAACGGAGTTTCAGTGCTTTCTACACTTATTTGCGGATTATGTTTTGGCGGCATTTTGTTTCGTTGAACGCGGAACGCGGACACAGCGATGTCGCAACACTTCCGATTATTACCGTTAAAACACACGCGATGGCGAACTGTAATGCACTATAGTTTATTATTTACACTGGTGGTTTCGGCTTCTATGTTGGGCACCAATTTGTAACAAATTTTATTTAAAAAACACATTAAACAAAACGTTACAATAATTAAACAAATGATACACAAATTCTACATTAATTGTGAGATATTTAGTAAATGTTAATATAATATTAATGAACACAAATGTAATTCACGCTATGAAATAAACAAAATAAACAGTAATCGAGTTTAACACATTGAGGTAAGTCCGTATTGTTCCGCGACACAATTCACACTGACTCGACTCCACGTGGCCGCTACATATCACACCACACTCACCGGACCAATCACATAGTACACGGTACGCGTTCACTTATTCTTATACGCTTTGCACGGGCTGCGTTCATTCGAATGTCACACACTCCCCCTAGAGTTCGCATCTACGCCCTCGGATGGGAACTCTCCGATGTGGATTTTCTAGGTCTTCCACGCTTCCTCTTCGGGACGACTGGTCCTTCGTCATCAGGATTCGTACTTGTATAAGGTGCTATGTCGCTCGTGTGTACGCGGCCCACTGGTTCGTTTGGTCTTATAATTTCAGCGATTTCATATGATGTTGGTGAGATGGCACGAAGAATCAAATATGGACCATCACGTTTGGGTATAAACTTTGCTGTAATACTTTTCGCTGCATCACTTAAAACATGTGTAGTTGTCATTACTTTATCACTTGGTGAATAAATTGGTGCTGGGCGGTGATGTTTGTCGTAATACACCTTTTGTCGATCTTGTTCCTTTTGAAAACGCTCCTTTGCATCGTCTAGCGTATCTACAAGTTTTCGCAGGTGCGGAGTTATTTGAGAGACGAAATTGTCTTCTGTGATGATTTATCTTAAATCATGTTGCGTTTCGTTCAGCGTTCTCAATTCTCTGCCGAAAGTTAAATATGCGGCTGTTTGTCCCGTGTTTTGACACCAGCCGGTATTTAGGGAGAAACGTATTGCGGGTAAGTTTTGGTCCTACATGGTATGCTCGTGACCAACAAATATGGCGAGCATTGGTTTTAAGTCGCGGTTCTTTCTTTCTGTCGGATTGGATTCTGGATGGTAAATAGACGTTAGACTTTGTTTGATACCTAGCACATGACATGCTTGCTGCATAATTGCACTAGTGAATTGTACTCCATTGTCTGATATTATTCTTCTCGGAAATCCATACCTTAGAAATATCTCATTTATTAAAATGTTTACACAAGCATATGCTGTGGCTTGCGGTAATGGAAAGAGCTCCACTCACCTTGAGCAGACATCTTCTATTATTAAGATCCAACGATTACCCTTTTCAGTTTCGGGCAATGGTCCAAATAAATCTATGGACAACGTCTCGAACCTCTGTGCGTATACTGGGGTTTGCAATAAACCTGCTGGTTTTATATTTGAGGCTTTGTATCTCTTACATTCAATACAGTTTTGGGTATATTCTGTTACACTTCTTCTCATACCTGGCCAAAAATAATTCTTTACTATTCTGCGACAAGTTCTCTCGGCACCATTGTGGCCTGCCATGGGTGAATCATGGTAATCTTCTAGAATTTTCTTCCTTTTCTGTTCGGGAATAACTAATTGCGCTTCTTCAGAATCGGCTTCGTCATGGTAATGGTACAAAACACCATTTAACATCACGTATCCTCTATCAGTCCACCTGGCAAAATTATCATTTGTATCTTGAGTTTCGAAGTCATTGATGATCTTCGCTATATCGGGGTCGGCGAGTTGATCGTTACGAATGTTTTCTGCATTCTCTCGAGGTAAGTCAACAGTTACCGTGTTAATTTCGGTTATTTCAGAATGATGTGGTTTATTAGGTGGTCTTGATGACGCATCGGCTATCACGTTTGATTTCCCAGGACAGTAGTCGACATTTAAATTGTAGGATTGGAGTTGTAATCCCCATCGCGCTAAACGTCTAGTTGGTGACTTCAAATTTAAAATCCATTTCAGCGGTTGGTGATCAGTCAAAACTTTGACCTCTGAACACTCTAGGTAGCCTCGAAACTTTTGTAGGGCCCAAATAACTGCTAGGGCTTCCCTCTCTGTTGTCGAGTAGTTACGTTCTGGTGGTGTTAACAGACGACTTATGTATTCGATAGGCTTTTCGTCAGCACCTTCGCCTTGTAGAAGGACAGCGCCAATGGCATAGTCGCTTGCATCTGTTCTTACTTTGAATGGAAGAGTAGGATCGGCTTGTCGCAATATTGGGGCGGTTGTCAACAGCATTTTCAATTCGTTATAAGCAGCTTCTTGAGGTTGATCCCACTGCCAGACTGAATTTTTCTTCAGCATGTTTGTTAAGGGTCGAGCTACTTGCGAAAAGTTCGGTATGAACCGTCGATACCACGAACACATTTGAACAAAAGATTGAACATCTTTAATGGTTGTCGGCTGTGGCCTATTTAGAATGGTGGAGACCTTCTCCGGATTCATATGAATTCCTCCCTAAGTAATGATGTGACCCAAATATGTAGCACTTGATCGGATAAATTTACATTTACCGCGATTTACACTTAGTTTAAAATACCTTAGTCTTTCGAAAACAGTTTCCAAGTCTTTTAAGTGATTTTCAAAACTATCTGACAAAATAATTAAGTCGTCAAGGTTCGCGAATACTTTCACTTCACTTAAACCAGAACGGAATCGGTCCATTAACCTTTGGAAGGTCGCGGGCGCGTTACGAAGTCCGAACGGCATTCTTTTACACCTGAATGTTCCAAACGGGGTTGTGAAAGCTGTTTTGTCGCGATCTGAGTTCCGCACACTAACTTGCCAGTAACCGCTTCGAAGGTAGAGTGTAGACATATACTTGGTAAATTTCGCATCATGAAGTAGGTCGTCGATTCTCGGCATTGGATATGTATCAGGTACGGTAACGGAGTTTAACTTCCGGTAGTTTATACATACTCTTGGACTACCATCCTTCTTTGTAACAAGTACAACTGGGGCTGCCCATAGGCTCTCACATTCTTCTATGATACCGTCGTTGATCATCTTGTCGAGTTCAGTCTTCAATATTTCTTTTTTTGGCGCAGCCATCCGATAAGGCGGAACTGCGATGGGAACTTGATTTTCTGGTACATCGATGCAGTGCTCAGCAAATTCAGTTGCTTCCATTCGTGGTTTAAAAACATCTTCGTTCGCTTGGAGTAACTCATTAAATAGTTGGCGTTGAGTATCATCGAGGTTTGTACCTTCTGTAGGACCACGTGTCACTGTTGCTGCATGAACTTTATTTAGTTTGTTTGTGTTGACTTCACTGTTTGCATATTCATGCTGAATATGAGGAGTTTCTCTAAAGTACCATGTGTGGTTAGGAACATCCAACACTATTCCTGCTTTTGAAATGAAATCTACGCCAAGGAGTGTAGAATTGTCTCCAGAATCAGGTAGAATAATCATTTTCGTATGCACTGTACGATTAATGATACTTATAGGTATTGTCGATGTTAAAACGTTTCGTGTTGTAACATGACCATCAGCCAAATTAAGAGATATCATCTCTTCTTGAAACTGAAATTTGTCTTTCAATTTCTGGTATAGGTTACGACCCATAATGCTGCGTGATGCGCCTGTGTCGGCATAAGCAGTACCTTGCATCTCGCCAATGTTAACATTCAGTAAAGGTCTTCTGATATCTTCAGAAAACTGTATGGTTCCCACGCCATAAAAGTCCACTGATGCTACATTGTTTGTTGTAGTTTTCACAGAACTTTTACAGTTTGGACATTGTGATTTGATGACACCAGGTGTATTGCAACCATAACAAACTAAAGCTGGCTTAGTAGTTGTAGTTGTTGAGTCATTTGTAACTTGTTGAGCTGGTTTGTGTTCAACCTTCTTCTTTCTGCATTCGGATTCCAGGTGACCAAAAATCTTGCAATAAGAACACCGCGGTCGTGTCTTCTTCGCGTAGTTTATGTTCTTGTCACATTTCACTTTCTCATTGTCATTTGATTTAATGGTTTCACGTTCAGAATGTTCAATGCCTTTTGCACGTCCTAACAACTTTTTAAATGAATCAAAGTTATTTCTTGCTAGTCTTTTTCGTAATTTCCGGTTAAGAAGACCGTAAACAATGTCTAGTTGAGCACGTTCTGGCAGTTGATACGGCAACTGTGCAAGGAGCGCGCGTATGTGGCACACATAAAGTTCACTAGTTTCATCGTCTTTCTGCTCACGGGAAAATATTTCACGGTACACCAGATGAGGAGGAAGTTTCTGCGAGAAAGCATCCCGTAATGCGGACACTGCTTCGTCCCAAGTGGCAATGTTATCCTTGACTCCCCTCCACCATGTTGCTGCAGTATCTTCCAAAAGCATGGAGATACCACGTAAGGCATTAGTATCACTAATGTTTATACAATCTTTATACGTCAAGATTGCATCCAAGAATGCATCAACGTCAGAATTGTTGCTGCCGTTAAAACGCGAAGTACACTTCGAGAAGTTGCCTGTGAATTGTTCGATTGCTGGACTTTGCACTCGTTCTTGATTACTGCTTGATAATGTTGCACTTTGAGTTATTTGCGCGATTAACATCTGTAATTGTTCATTTGTCATTGTTACAGCAGCTAACGGAGTTTCAGTGCTTTCTACACTCATTTGCGGATTATGTTTTGGCGGCATTTTGTTTCGTTGAACGCGGAACGCGGACACAGCGATGTCGCAACACTTCCGATTATTACCGTTAAAACACACGCGATGGCGAACTGTAATGCACTATAGTTTATTATTTACACTGGTGGTTTCGGCTTCTATGTTGGGCACCAATTTGTAACAAATTTTATTTAAAAAACACATTAAACAAAACGTTACAATAATTAAACAAATGATACACAAATTCTACATTAATTGTAAGATATTTAGTAAATGTTATTATAATATTAATGAACACAAATGTAATTCACGCTATGAAATAAACAAAATAAACAGTAATCGAGTTTAACACATTGAGGTAAGTCCATACTGTTCCGCGACACAATTCACACTGACTCGACTCCACGTGGCCGCTACATATCACACCACACTCACCGGACCAATCACATAGTGCACGGTACGCGTTCACTTATTCTTATACGCTTTGCACGGGCTGCGTTCATTCGAATGTCACACACTCCCCCTAGAGTTCGCATCTACGCCCTCGGATGGGAACTCTCCTGCGTTCATACGAATGTCACAGTATATATTTAGAGGTATTTTGTTAGAAAACATATATTAAAGCTTCAAGTGAAGTTCCTCTTCGTGCTTATTCATGTAAAACTCAATTATGTAAAATATTATGTACTCGCACAGCAAATAAATGATTGAAGGAAAGATTACATAGGTACCTATACATATTTGCATTGAATTATTGAAAATGTATGTTTAATAAATATTGCGACAATTTTGTTGTATTCTGTGGGTGTTTACTGTAATATTAAATAATTAGAGTTTAATTTAGGATTTGAAAATGTGCGGGCATTGGCTTTCCTCTAAATTTTAGTCTAAAAGAGTACAAAATTGTTTAAAATGAAAAATATTAAATTTAATGCGAAAATATGTTTATAGAAGAAAATCTCTGATAAATAATATGTAATATTTTCGTGAGTAATCCGGCATAATATGGGTGAATTTTAAACCCCACCCCCATTCAAACAAATTGGGGAGGGAAAAACTGATCGCATAAGAACTTGAACAACTTTGAACTTTTGTTAGAAGTAGAAGTTGATTGTGTTGTTAAGTGTTAATTTTGTGTTTTCTTTTGAGTATTCTTTTTATTTAAAACGAACTATTTAAGGCATCGCTACATTTTGAGAAATAGAAGAAGAGATTGGATGTAAGTATATGTATATAAATAAATATGTATTATAATATTAATTAAAAAGGTTTTCGACTATCGAAGTCACGTCTGTAAAAATACATTTTTTTGTAAAACAGTATTTTTTTATTATTATTTTATTTATTTATTTTTATTTTATTTTTTTATTTATCAATAAAATAAAAAACTTCCAAATACAATGAAATTCACGAAAAAAAAGTAATTGCAGTTAAATTATTTTTGAATAAATTTAGTAATTATAATTATGAAAGAATATATTACACATTTAAATATCTCAGTGATAAATCAGACAAAGTTGTATTATTTAAATTTTACAATAATCAATTGCAGAATATTATATCTTCATTGTTAAAATACATTTGCATTTATTTTTCCAAAAAATGTGAAAATTTGATGAATACGGTAATATACTATAAATAACTATTAAGAAACATGTGTGTTATTACTATTAATGTATCTATCATGGACCGCGGTTTGGGTCGTGTAAATATTATAATAATTGGTGAATTAATATAGTGAAATATGTTTTATAAGATTCATCTTCCTAAATGCTGTATAATTTATAAACAATCATTTAAAATACTCTTTTATTTTCAGTTACTACGTATGTAAATATAAAATCAGGTTTAAATGTCCTGGAAGTATAAAAAAACAAGGACAAATAATTGAAATCATCCGGGAACACAATGGCCACATTGTTCCTGTGGAAAATGTGGAAGAATTCTGGAGGACTTTGACTGAGAGAGCTATCCAGGATCGAAGAAGTCTTCGTGTAATTTACGATGAGGAAGCTGCAAGGTTTGTTTATTATTTAATTCATTCATTCATTCATATTATTTCATATTATAAAGTTTATTTAAACATTTACCTGCTAATTTGGATTGCGCACTGTCAAAAAAATATATGGAATTCTCATCTCGATTTTATTTGCTTTGTTTCCGAATAGAATGATCATATTTGTATATTTGAACAAATATCACTGTGCACGCCATATTTTAACATTAATTTCAGTTTTTTTAATATCTATTAAAAGCAGTCTTCTTCCAAGCAAGCGATAAATAATATACATGAGAGTCAAATTATTATTAGTTTTGGTAAAAAAACAATTTTTAAATTTAGATAAACTTTTCCATAGGATTTTATGTTTATGATGTTTTTCACTAAAATACAGGGTGGCCCAGTGAAAATTATCAGCGCACTTTCTGGCCACTTAACATTAATTTTGCAAAAAACGCTTGAACACGTCAATTTAAGTATAAAGAGGGACACCTGAATGGATTAGTACCAATGGCATAACTTAAACCCTAAAATGGGGTTGGACTGCACCTCAAAAATTTTAAATGGAAAAGGGTGTCAAACATGGCACAGTTAAAAATGCATTTCAATTTTCTTTTCAACAGTTTTTTTATTTTCAAATCCGATAATTATTTCTAGAGAAATATCGTTTTAAAAAAATTATCAGGTGTGCAAAACTGCAATCAAGTAAGCTTAAACAAATGTCAGAAACTCAAGTATCAGCTTATTAGGTGTTCAAAATGATTACCTCCAACTTTTATACAATAATAAAGATTTGCTTTACTATATACTGCGTAGGAAGTTAGAGTTAAACTTCAAAAGTCTTCAACACTTTAATAAATATTTTGCACAAAATTTTGGAGCTACGGTACGTTGCCGTAAATCTTTTTAAGATTCGGGTGGCGTGGCATAAACTTCAGACTCCTAATAACCCCACAAAAAGAAATCTAACTTACAAATTACTTGTTTATTACAAACAACTTGCCGAAAAAATTGTTTATTTAGTTTCTGTCCGTTGTTTAAACCTACTTGATTGCAATTTTAAACACCTGTTAAATTTTTTTTAAACGATATATATCTGGAACTAGTGATCGGATTTGAAAAATAAAAAAGCTGTTGGATAGAGAATTGAAAGGCCTTTCGAACTGAGTCATGTTTGACACCCTTTTCCATTTAAAATTTTTGAGGTGCAGTCTCCATTTTAGGGTTGAAGTTATGCCATTGGTACTAATCCATTCAGGTGTCTCCTTTTATACTAAAATTGACGAGTTCGAGCGTTTTTTGCAAAATTAATGTTAAGTGGCCAAAAAGTGCGCTGATAATTTTCACTGGGCCACCCTGTATATTTTTGTAAATACTGTATATACACATAAAAAATAAAAGTTTATGACCAAAGAGTTTTTAAAATTGCATATGATAAAACCATTTATGAGGTTTTATGATTTCCAGATATAGTCATTGTAAAGGGACAATGGGCCCATAAACCTTTTTTTTAATTTTTTTTTATGAAACTTCATTGGAAGTTATGACGATTATTGAAAATCCGATGTGAAAATTCCTTATATTAAGCGAGATATGATTTTAAAAAATTTGAAATGAGATCGTGACGTCAGGTACCCTCATTCAGTGGCAGTGAAACAGTAGTGTTTCATGAGAGCAATTTTTATAATGTGTTTAATATAAAAATATTATTTTCCATGTTATAAATCACACTTCGTAAATATTTAACTTAATACAAACGAATATTATATTCTTTTATCAATTTTACAGTATTTATTTTATATTTGAGTGTCTCGCAAAAAAAGTTTGAGAAATCAATGGCGCTGTACGAAACTGAGACACACGCCCTCTGGCCAACTACTTTTCTCCACAATGAGCGCTATTCGCGGGAAGGGCACCTTTCATATTTCTGGCCAATAGAATCATTTTGAGGGTACGTGACGTAACGAAATATTAAATTCGTTATAACTCTTTACAGAAAATTATTTTTTTAAATGTTGCTTTATTATTCATTAAACTGTAAGTATTTTACATTCTTAATATAAATTTTTAGTATTTCGATTATGGTTTATGGGCCCATTGGTCATAAATACACAGATACTAGTTAACAGGGGTGGATTTGTTAAATAAAATTGGCCCAGGAAAATTTGTAACTTTAAAGTTTATTAATTTTTTATACATTACGGCAACTGTGCTATAGTTTTCAGTCATAGTAAAAAAAAAATGTTAGCATTAAACACTAAATAATATGCAATTATTTTTGCGAATATTTTTTTGTTATAAATCATATTTTTTATTTCAACTAGAATATGAAACAATTGAGTGTAAATATTATACTGGTATTGAAATGTAGGATAAAAGTGATCGTCATGTCAAATAGAAACATATGAAGATTTTTTAATATCCAATTAACAAAAAGAATTAAATGAAATAGATATAATACAACATTAATATATTAATCGATCTATGTTTGCAAGTTGCATTAATAATGATTGATAGCTAGTAAAAAAAATGCATTAAAACAATCTTGTGTTTTGTGACAAAGTTAAATATCGGTTGATTTCCAATTCAGATTGTTAGGAACACAGCTAATCAATTTTCTTATACATTTCTATACGGATTCAAAGTAGAAATATTTATTGGGTGTGAACTAAAATAATCATTTTATGCGAAAAATGCTCAAAATATGCATTTATACATTGTGAATATCATATTTTTCTAAAAATATATGTTTATCAAAAAACAATCATTATTGTACTAAAAATCTCTTCATTTGGAAATTTTTGTTGTGGTAACATCCTAAATATTTTTCTACATTAACAAAATATAATTACGATATTAAAAATATCTTATGTGGACACCACATGACTTCCTTGTACGTTAAATTATACACACTTTTTGCAGCAATTCATTTAAACCTATTTCGCTTGAAAGTGAGATCATTCTACGGTTAATCGTTCTTCAACTTCCATTCGTTTCAGATCTTCGAAATTCACTTCGAAATGGATCACTTTTGATAAATTTATTAAAATGTTTATCATTATACCTTATTGTAGTAGTAGAAAATTATTTTAATCACTCAAAAACTGTAAAGAAAAATATATTGTTTTCATTTATTTTATACATATTTCTCAAGAATATATTCTGACAGTTGTCAATATCAATTTATTATTAAATGTTTCCTACAAAACTTAAAAGCCAACTAAATTATTATTTTTATTAAATTTTTGCCAAAATTGAATTGCCCTTTCAAAAAGGTCGATTGGAACCAAAAATGGAGGTGCATAACTAGTTGTTATAGCAATTCTATAAACAAAATTTTAACATTCTACGGCAAATCGTTTTTGAGTTATGTGAAAAATTCAAAAAAATAGTACGAGTAAAGTGCCCTTTTGGTACTGCCGAATTGCATTAAAAAAGGGAGCTGCACAACTAGATGTTATAGCAGCTACCGCAAAAAATTGATAGCTAACATAAACATTTTCTTGTCAAAGTAAATTTGTAATTAATTTAGTGATCCTAATTCAAATATAAAAGTATATTTTTATAGGAAAATAAAATGCAGTAATTAGTCAATTTAATAAAAACTTTAATCCACCTCGAGCTGTTTCGGCTACACTTATTGGGTCATTCTCAGGAGATGATTAGTCAATTGAATAAAAAGAATGTTAAGTCATTATTAAAAAATATAAATAAAATGTGTAGCACATTGCGAGTAAAAAATGTAAAAAAATTAGCGATGTTTACTTATTTACATTCTTGACTCGCAAATGCTACACAATTTATTTATATTTTTACATAATGACTTTTCATACTTTTTCTTCAATAGCCTAATCACCTCCTGTGGGGCCGAAATCTTTCGAGATGCCTTACAGTTTTAAAAAAAATTGACTGCATCCCATAATTGTTTAAAAGTTCCAACTGCTCAACAAGATCTCCCTCTTAATAAAGATATTGATGGACTAAAAAAATTGATATTAACCCTTCAAGCAACGGTTTTATCACTGCAAAAAGATTTAAATGAATTTAGAAATAAATATGAAGCTGATGGAAAAACCAACCTTGATAAACATGTTGAAATGGAGGAAATTATAAAGGAGATGGGTGATCGTAAAAATCGAGAACGAAACATTATCTTACGAGGCCTTCCTGAAAAGTCTTCAGCTGCTGAAGAGCGTAACGTGGTCGATAACGTGCTGGCTAATTTAGTTGCTGATACAGAATCATGTAATTATAACTTACATCGATTAGGTAAAAAACCAGAAAACAACGAACCTCGCATTTTAAAATTATCGTTTAATAACACAAAATACATCAAAGAAATATTTAAAAATATTCGTAAGTTGAAAGAACTTCCCTTATTTAAAAATGTAATCATTACCAACGACAAAACACAAGCAGCGTGAACATCTTGCCCTGTTAAAAAAAGAAATTAATAGACTTAATAGTGATGGCAATAAAAATTTTACCATTAAGTATATGAAAGGTGTCCCCCAGATTGTTAAGGCAAAAAACTAAACACAAGCACATTGAGAAGTCCTGATCAAAAATTGCTTTCGGTATACTATTAGAATGTGTGTGGTCTTAATACCAAGTTTACTCAATTTTATAATAATGTACTTCTAAATAATTTTGATTTGTTTGTTCTCACGGAAACATGGTTGAAAGACAATATTCACAGTTCTGAGTTGTTTGACAGCCGATATGTGGTGTTTCGTTGTGATAGAGACCTTGATCGGACAGGTAAAATCTGTGGTGGTGGTGTGCTCATTGCGGTCAAGGAGGAACTCAACCCAACGTATGTCCCCTTTTCGTGCAATGTTGATAGTGTGGAATCCACTTGTGTGAAACTGTCTGCCGACAATATCAATTTTTACATCATTGCAGTGTACTTTGCCCCTCCTACCCATGTTTCAACATATGAACTATTTTTTGATTATTAGCCCTTCCTTTCATATTTTCGTCCAATATTATTGTTATTGGTGATTTGAACCTAACTAATTTAAGTCAATTTTCTAATTATACTTATTGTAATGATTTAAAATTAGTTAAATTTGTTAATTATTTAAATCTTTTGCAAATGGATCAACTTAATAATGTAAATAATATAAATGGCAGACTTTTAGATATTGTTGCTTCAAATTATAAATATACTGTTTCCAAAAATCACGATCCTTTTGTAAATGAAGATGGTCATCATCCATCATTAATTGTAGAATTTGTCCGTCCTGTTAACACTACAGCTAAGTCGTGTAGAAATAATGATTCGTATTACCAGTTTAAAAAGGGTAACTATGAATTTTTGTATCGCTTATTAAGTGAAGTTGATTGGTCGTGGATTTCAGAATGTATTGACGTGAATTTAGCTCTTGATAAATTTTATGAAATTATATTTAATGGTTTTTATCAGAGCATACCAAAAATTCAACGGTCTAAACGTAAATACCCTATATGGTTCAATAATAACCTTATTAAATTGATTAAAATGAAGGACAAATTTAGAAAATTGTTTCACAAAACTGGTAGTTTATCTTCTTTATCTAAATTCAAGGATACTAGGTCAAAATGTAAAACTCTCGCTGACAATTTATATAAGCAATATACAATTGATTTGCAGGCTAATGTTGAATTAAACAATGATGTACACAGTCTTTATAATTTTTTAAATAGTAAAATAGGGGGAAAGGGTATTCCTTCTCAAAAGTTTAACTGTGATGTTATGTATGAAGGTGGAGATCAGATTTGTAATGGGTTTGCTAATTATTTTATGAGTACATTTTCCAATGTCACTGACACATTTGCTTATAATAATGCATCTTCATCTGATAACAATTACATCTCGTTAGATGCAACAACTGTCTCAATAGTTGCTGACGCAATTAAAGCTCAAAGTAACAGTAAATCCCTCGGTCCTGACAACATTCCTGTTTACATAATAAAAGGTTGTACCCAATTTTTTTCTGAAGCTCTGTGTTTAATTTATAATTTATGTATTAAATTGAAATCATTTCCAGATAAATTTAAAGAAGCTAGAATTCGACCTATTCATGAATCCGGTACCAAAAACCAATTCAAGAATTTCCGGCCAATTTCTTGCTTAAGTCCCCTAGCTAAAATTTTTGAATATATAATGTTTCAGTCAATTAAAAGTTAGACTCAATTTATTATATCTGAATATCAACATGGTTTCGTATCTGGCCGCTCTACAGTTACCAATTTGCTTTGTTTTACCCAATTTGTTTCTAATGCTTTTTCGAATAATAAACAAGTTGATTGTATATATATACTGACTTTGCAAAAGCATTCGACAGTGTCTCTCATAAAATTTTAATTACTAAATTGGATGCTATTGGATTTTCTAATAATACACTATCTTTAATTAATTCATATTTACTAAATAGAAAGCAGTATGTTTTCATAGACGGTTTTCAGTCTACTACTTTTATTGCAACTTCAGGTGTACCGAAGGGCAGTATTTCATCTTCTTTATTAACGATTTAGTTCGTAACTTATCTTTTTGTAACTGTTTACTTTACGCAGATGATTTTAAGATGTTTGCCACGATCGAAGGCATTGATGACTGTACCAATCTACAAAATGATCTTAATAAAATTTTTGTATGGTCTATAAACAATAAATTATATTTCAATTTAAATAAATGTGAAATAATAAGTTACACCAGAAAAACTACAATTATTGAATATAATTACACAATCAATGACACGTCTTTAATTCGCAAACAACATAACAATGATCTCGGTGTATTATTTGATACGAAATTAAGTTTTCATTCACATATTAACACTATTATTAATGCTGCTTGTCGTACTTTAGGCTTTGTCTTACGAATGACTTATACATTCAAAAATATAAAATGCTTAAAAATATTATTTGACACACTGGTAAGAAGCAAATTGGAGTATGCAAGTATAATTTGGTCTCCTTCTTATAAATGCTATATTCTATCTTTAGAAAATGTACAAAAGAATTTTTTTAAACATTGTCACTTTAGATTAAATTCTGAATGGCCTGATTCTGATTATGACCTCCTATTATTGAGTTTCAAAGCAGAATACCTTGAAATTAGACGAAGTAAACATCAAATTCTATTTTTGTACAAAATTATTAATAATAAATTCTCAGTACCTGATATTCTAGCTCAACTTAATTATTACATACGACCGTTTAATTCTCGTTCAACAGTAACGTTCGCTTGTGGTGTTATCAAAACTAACTATATTAAAAATTCTCCGATTTATTCAATGTGTTGCACTTATAATAAATACTGTAAGGAACTTGATTTTACTGTTTCTATGGGTACTTTTAAGAAACTGTTAAATAATATTAGCTAATTAAGCCATTTTTCTTTTTCTGTTGTATTAGCTATTTTGTTATGTTAATAATGGGGTAGGTGACCAAGGTAGAATTTTAATGAAAAAACTATTGAATTATAGAAAGTATATTTATTTATTAACGTTGACATTAAAAAAGTTAAATATTTATCAGCAATTGTTTAGTAATTTGCGTTAAATAGAAACAGCGTCCTTTACTATGACGTTCACTAAGTTAGCACTATCTCACTCACACCACCTATTTCCGTCTGTCTACCTTCGCCGCTCTCATGAACTTCGTTGACGTCATAATCCCCTCCCAAGTACTATATTATTTATTTACTTCAAAACAACATATAATTAACAATTTTAAAAAAATACGGGTATATTATTTTTGTACAAGCTATCACATATATCAAATTTAGAAATTGGTCACCTACCCCATTGATGTTTTTCTCATTATTCATTTGCTGTACCCGTTCATGACAAACAAAATTTTTGCTTGTCGTATGTTTTGTATCGTAAATAACTATTTAAGATTTATCGACTAATTGAAAGTTGAAATTTACTAAAAAAGTATTTACGTGTACATATTTTAAATGAAAAATGGTGTTTGTTCACATTATCGAAAGATGAATTATAAGCCAGTTAAAAAATTTCGTTTCTATGGATTAAAAAAAATAGAAAAATCACAAAATATGCAAGAGTATGCGCCATACCTCAAAATATGCAAAATATCGTTAAAATATACATTTTTAAATTAAAAATATTACCGTATAAGTACCTAAATTGTACAGAAATATACAAATTTTGAAAATATATGAAAAATATGCAAGAGTATGCGCCATATCTCAAAATATGCAAAATATCGTTAAAATATACAGTGTTAAGTTAAAAATATAACCTTATAAGTACCTGAATTGTACAGAAATATACAAATTTTGAAATTATATGTAGATACAAAATACAAAAAAAGAGACACATGTGTATAAAATTATCAACTCTAATTATTAATGCATGTCGATTTTGGCATGTATCTCTTTTCTTAAATACATAAAATTTAAATTAAATTAAAGCAAGTATTGAATATATTTCTTTTAAATCTAATGTTTGTGTTTTAGAAATCCCAGTGCTGCTGTGCTGTACCCATACCCTACGGCGTACAGCACCATGCATAGCGCCAGAAGGCGAAGAAATCCGTCTATACCGCCTACATTATTGGAACTCGGCCGTCTCCTAGAGAATCTCGAATTCCAAACGTTATTTTACATAGATGTGGGAAATGGGCCAGAGCGGTCCTTTCGAAGAATTGTCGAAGCTGGTGATGACGGGATAGCATTATTTTTTGCGGCAGAAAGTTTTTTAAACGTAGCCATTGCTGGCGTTGAAGAAATACACCTTGATGGTACGTTTAAGTATGTACCAACTGCACTACCGTCACACCAGTTGTTGACAATTCATATTATTAAATATGAAAAGGTATTATAAAACGTTTTACCTTGTAGTATATTATTCACCAAAATATTTTAACATTTTAGAGCATCGCTATGGCCTATATATTGATGACCACCAGGAGACAGATTCTCTACGAGGCGGTTTTTCAATGTTTGCAAGAGCTGGCCCCGACACTACAACCTCTGCGCATAAGAACAGATTATGAGAGAGCCCTCGGGGGTGCTCTCATGAATACGTTCCCTGAAGCAGAGGTTGTAGGGTGTTTTTTCCATTACGCTAGTGTAAGTACAATATTATTCATAAATACACAAAAAAACATTTAAATAAATACTATTTTCAGGCGGTCTGGAAGATGTGTTCCAGACTGGGCTACGTAATGGAATATGATCATGTGGAGGGAATGAAGAAGGCGATTAAAATGGCAATGGCATTGCCACTTTTTCCTCCCGATCATATAGAGGCTGGCCTTGAAGACATAATCACCTTTTGTAGAAATAGGCAAATTAATTTAAATAATTTATTTGTCTATATACGACGGTAAGAAAATATAATTTAGCATCGGAAACATAATTACTAATTATAATTTTTGATTTTGGATAAATACTGTAAGGCCTCAACATTTAAGTGTTTTTGGTTTCCCCAGGAGAACCAATAATGATGTTGAGGCATACAATAAAATATTATTGGTAAAAATAAGTGTACACCCGAATATTTACATATTTATTGGTAAGAATTAAGTTTCGTAACTCATAATAATTTTCATATAAAAATAATTTCATTGTTTTTTACCTTTAAATTTTTCCAAGAATAGTGTGAATAAAATAGAAATATAATTTACAGAAAAACTAATACAATTACAAAAAAGAGCCTCCCTGGATTTAGAAATCCTAGAGAATAGACTCCGAGTGACCCAACCTGTGCCAGAACGTTACCTGGCACAGAATATAAGAGTACGTGATGCCCAGCAGTTGTTCGTCGAAGGCGTGTACACCACCGTCCATTTTTTGGAAGTGATGTCGCACGCAGTTGACAACATTGCGGTAGATATGCACCAGGTACAGAGAATTAAAGTATACATATATCAATTTACAAATTCATTAAAATTGAAAATACTTGCATTAATAAATTTGACTACAAATTTGGAGATTTATTTCAATTTGATTTTTTTATGACAATGTATATAACATATAGGCACATTATTTAAATTTCATAAATTACATATCTATTTTTCTTTTCAGGGTCACATGTTGAACCACAGAGATGAAGATGTAAGGAAATTAAACGAACAGACTCACCAGTTCTCCGGGCTGATTCTCCGGTACCGCGAGTTGATTCTCCAGTACCGCAAGTCGATTCTCCGGTACCTCGAGTTGATTCTCCGGTACCGCGAGTCGATTCTCCGGTACCGCGAGTTGATTCTCCTGTACCGCGAGCCGAATCTCCGACACCGAGAGCTCCAGTGAATAATCGGGTAAGAAATTATACATATGTAGTACATGAAAGTTACTTACCATACAATAACGAAAACGATAAATTCACATCTTTAAATATTAATTTTTCACATAATGTCATATCATGTTTTGTAATAAAAACTTGCAATTTTATAATGGCAGGGAATTTGTGTGATCTGCCAAGAAGAAGAGCCAACACACGCGAGTGTCCCATGTGGACATCGTTGTGTTTGCAGAACATGCAGCGCAGAGCGACAGCAAATGCAATGCCCAACTTGCAGGGCTGAAGTCATGTTTTACATGCAAGTGTTTTAGATTTTTGTTTATTTTTTTTTATATATATGTTAAACATAGATTTAGGTTTTTCTTAGGTAGTTAGTGTTTTTGTTTTATTTATTTATATATATATATATATATATATATATATATATATATATATATATATATGTATACTTTATTTATCTTAGTTAGTTACTATTTTTGTTTAATTTTTTGTGTATATAGTTTTATGTTTTCTTTTTAGAATAATGATTGATTTATAGAACTTAAAAAGCATATATATATATATATATATATATATATATATATATATATATATATATAGTATAGTGTACATAGAAATTTTGAAAATATTGTCGACAGAATGAAGTCTAATCTAGAGTATATGTATATGAATTCTGTACAACCTTACATACAAATACACACCTATCTTCGTATCAATATTAAAATCAAATTTTAGGGATCTTCAATCTTGATTATTCATCAAAATCTTAATATATTATTTTCAGCATGATCCCTAACACCCAGGGGTCCATGGAACCAGATTGGGGGTCTGTGGTAAATTAAAATTAATTTGGGGGTGCGTAGATAACGTCAGGGGGTCCGCGAAATTTTTAATATAAAATAAAATAATAATAATAATAATACTTTATTGATGCTAGCACACAGAAGTATTTACATAAGTCGAAAGAATGATACATAAATAACATTTACAAAATGATTACAGAACACTGGTTCATTAATGTATATAGGAATTAATATGAGTTAAAAATTCCTCAACCGAAAATGGCGCATTCTCAAGTAAAATATTTTTGATTGTATATTTAAACATATCTAAATTTAAACAACGCAAATCATAAGGTAGAGCATTAAAAAGTTATATTGCATAGTAATTGGTACTTAGTTTAGATTTATTTAAACGTAGAAATGGTTGAGTTACATCACAATTATTTCTGGTGAAATGAGTGTGGTTCTCGTTACGTAGAGGATAATTGTTTACATTCTGTTTTATGTACACTAAACGCTCTAAAATATAAAGGCTGGGTAGAGTTAATAATTTTAATTTAATAAAGATTGGTTTTGAATCTTCTCTAAAAGAACTGTTATTTAAAATTCTTACGCATCTTCTTTGTAGGGAGAATAATCTATTTGCTTCGCTTGCATGACCCCATAGTAAAATTCCATATCTTAAGTGACTCTCAAATAAACAGTGATAGGCAGATTTTAGTGTTTTGTCTGGTACAACTCCACACAAATTTTTTATTAGAAATATAATTGACGTGAGTTTTTTTGCAATTATATTGCAATATTCAGTCCAGTTCAGTAATGGATCTAAATAAAGGCCTAACAGTCTGACACTTACTGGATTTGTAAAAACAGATTGTTTACGTAAAGAAAATGCTATTTGTTGGGTTTTATCGTCATTCATGCTAAGATTATTTGCTGCAAACCATTCGTGAATTTTGCTTTTTAATGTATTTGCAATTAATAATGCATTATTAATGTCGTAATCTGAATTTATTGCCGTAGTATCATCTGCAAATATAATTAAATGACATTCTTTGTAAAGTGATATATCATTTACATAGATTATGAATAATAACGGCCCGAGAACAGAACCTTGTAGCACACCATTTTCTATTTTAAGAAGTTCAAATTTTTTTACTTTTATTTCAACATACTGTTTTCTATTTTCGAAATAAGATTCTAACAATTTTAATGTTGAATTTCCAATATTATAAAAAGACAGTTTTTTTAAAAGCAAATCATGTGACATGCAATCAAATGCTTTAGTAATGTCACATAAAATCGCATTTGTATATTTACCTTTTTCATTGGAATTAATTATATAATTCACAAGGTCTAAGAGTGCAAGTGTTGTGCCTTTACCAGATCTAAAACCGAACTGAAAGTCATTAAATAAATTGTAATTTTCAAAATAGCTCACCAATTGTTTGTCGATTGCAATTTCAAAAATTTTACTGAATATGGAGATAATTAATACTGGTCTGTAATTGTTAATATTATTATCTTCTCCTTTTTTAAAAATAGGTATTACTCGAGAAATTTTTAATGTTTCAGGAAAAGTTTGCTCTCGAATAGCTTTGTTATATAGTTTTGTTAATGGAATGTAAATCAAATCTATCACAGATTTCAATATTTTACTATTTAAATCGTAATAGTCTAAACTATTACTACTATTGAGCTTTTTTATGATATCTCTGACTTCTATGAAGGTTAATTCCTGTAACTCAAATTTAGTATTGTTACTAAGGTATGTACTACGCAGCTCGGAGAGAGGGTTAAGATTTGAAGGTGGTAGTTTCTGTATGAGGTCACCAGCGATATTGGTAAAAAAAGTACTGAAACATGAGGGTGATATATTGGTTTATCTTCGAGCTTTCTCTCTATTCCCGTTTATTATATTCCACATTGCTTTTTGACTGATTTTTGCGTTTGAAATATAATTATCATTAGCTAATTTTTTTGTTTCTTTTATTTTTAATTTATAACAAGCTCTAAGATATTTAACGTAATTGTTCAAATTTAATTCCGGGTATTGTTTATTCAAATAATGATAGAAATTTAAGTTGCTCCGCAATATATTAAGTTCTGGATTATACCATTTAATTCTTATGTAATTTGAATTAATTTCTTTTTTTGGGAATGCTACATTTACTGCCTCTACAAATATATTAATTAGTTTCTCAAATAAATTTGTTACATTCACATTTTCGTCAATAAAATTCCAATTAACAGCATATATTATATTGTAAAAAGTATATAATCCTAGTTGTGTTATAGGTCTAATGACTTTGATATTAGATTTTATTGAAGTACTTGGAAAAGACAATATTAGTTTTTGACCGTGATGGTCAGAAATGTTCATGTTTACGATTTCACTAGAAAATTTTAAATTTGTATATATGTTATGATTTATAATGATTTTGTCAAGACAATTTTTTTTTCTAGTGTTATCTGTAATTGTTGTTTTATCTCCAAAAGAATGCAAAAGATCCGTAAATATTTGATTTTCATTATTGTTACTTCCAAAGGCGATATTGAAATCACCACATATTATTATGTTATTATTCGAACCAATAAGCTTGTTACAAATGTCATGTATAATATTTGTAAATATAATGAAATTTCCTTTTGGTGGTCTATAAACGCAAATTACTATTAAATTAAATTTATTTATTTTGACAGCACTTAATTCGCAAATATTTTCAGTGGATAAATTAGTAATGTAATCTAAATGAATATAATCTGAACAATAATTATGTAATAAAATCTTCGATCCACCATAACCTTCAGGTCTACAAAAAGCAGACGCTACTGAAAAATCATTAATTTTAAAGAAATTTACTTCACCGCATTTTAACCAATGTTCACTTACGCAGATGATATTTGCATGGTTATTTTGGAAGAAATCGTCTAATTCGTGAATTTTGTTACGTACAGATTGAGTGTTGATATGCATAATTGTATAGATGGGATCTTCCTCCATTAGGTTTTGTTGTTTTCTTTGCTGAGTTTGGGGAAAAAACGATTCACGCAAGTATATTTTGGCAAAGTGATTGGATTCTTAATAATATCAACTTCATCTATTGGCACTGATACTTTAAATGATGAGTATTCATCCGGATATTTTGAAGTAACTTTTTTGCATCTAACGTTAATGCAATTTTTGGATTTTAAAAAAATTGTCAGTTCATGTTCCGTGGTGCTAGTTGCTAACCTAGAAACATGAAAATCTGAGTATTTCGCTACACTACCTATGATACTATCTTCCTGTGTTCCGTAGGCAATAGTACTGGTGGTGTTTCTTCGATTATTTTTCTTTTTAGTTTGAGTTCTCCATTCAGAATCTTCTTTTTTCGTTTCGTAGGTTTAAAGGTTATCCACATTTTTGTTTAATATTGTAGTTGTTCCTGCATGTATAGATGTCGGGTCTTGTTTATGTTGAGATTGAATTGTCGGTAGGTTAGGATTTATATTAGTTGATTTTAGTTTATTAAGATAGGTGTCACTTATTGTTTTTTCTATTGGATTATTCATTGAATTATTTATTTTATTTATTTTAATTTCAATCTCTTTCAGCAGATTATTTATTTCTTGAAGATCTTGAATTCGATTCGGGAGAGGAGAATGTTCTCAGTTTACAAATCTTTCAAAATTGCAAAAACGAGATGAAGATTTGCTTACTTATTGTGAACACTTAACGGCTCTTCATTCTGACCTCAGCCAAAGATTTGAACACATTCTTCACTTAGGCATCCCTGATTGGGTGTTGGACCCTTTTGCATGTAGAGTCACAATCTCAGATGAATCTTTAGTGATACAGGAGGACCTTATTGAATTATCTACAAATGAAGAACTGAAACCAATGTTTGAACAAGGATACCACAAATTTTGGATACAAAAAGAGATACCGATTTTATATCCTGCATTATGGGCCACTGTAGAGAAACTGTTGATTGCTTTCCCGTCTTCTTATTTAGAAGAACGTGGATTTAGGGCAGTTACGCAACTCATTACAAAAAAAAGAAACCGACTGCAAATTACTACTCGTGGAGACTTACGAATGTTGCTCACAAACATCGAGCCGGATATAAATAATATCATGTCATCTCATCAGGTTCACCCATCACATTAAAAAATAATATTTTTTTAAGAAAATTTTTAATTGGAATAAATATTAGATACTTCAAAATGTTTTATTTATATTTTATTTTTATGTCACCATTCATCACTCAAAAAATCAAAATTTGTAATTGTAAATATGCAATTGTAAAGAATATTTCACTTGGGGTTCATGGTCAGGTTTTTGCTACAAGAAGGGGTCTGTGGGCATAATAAGTTTGGGAACCACTGCTTTAGTACATTATATATTTAGTTTTAAAATTAGTTCAAAATATTTTTTATTCAATTCATACCTGAAATTTCCTTGCATCAAATTTCTAATACTGTTTTGGAAACCGAACAACAAATCAGTTATTTTTGGCGTAACTAAAATATATTCCTTTTATATTTCTTCCATCTTTTAGTATTTTACAATAAAAAACTTCATATTTACTTATTTTGTCTTTGAAAATTATTTACGTCAAATTTGATAACAGCATAATGTCAAATTTTGTAAACGTGTGTATAACTTATCCAAACTTATCTGTTTTATATAAATTCATTCCTTAGCTTGAACGACGGGTAAAGTTCATGTAATTAATATTTTTTCCTGTTTAGCCAGAAGTTATATATAAGGTGTAATTATGCAGGCCAATAAAAAATAAAAAAAACTATATATTTAATAATAACCTTATTGGCGAAAAATTGTATTTAGAGGTATTTTTTAAGGAAAAACGGTTTAAAGGTTCATATAAAGTACTACTTCTGGTAAACTAATTGTAGTCATAATCTAACCAGTTCATCATATTTGTATATTACCCTTACTCTTATGTAACAAATATTATATTTTTTAGATGTATCGTATTGGAGTTATCGTAGACGAAAAATACAGACATCACTGTAAAAATAGTAAAATCGTATTCTAAAGACCCTAATTCGTGCTCACACTCGAGAAATTAGACCAAAAACAATACCTCCCTTATGTAAAAACGACACATATTAATATATGAAAGTATGTATTCTGATGTTTCGTCAATATGTGTTTTTTCTATAATTTTGCAGCACTAATGAAGGTACAAAAAAGTTACCGACAGGTTTGCAAGAGGAGATGTAAAATGATTTTTCTTCCTTATATTTATGATTCGACGACCTTTCCAAATTTTTCATTATTGTGAATACGATTACAATTATTTATTATTTTTATAGTATCAACGATTTGGAATTTATAGATGACTTCGTTTAGAGAAAATAAATATGTACCTATAATTTTTTACGTTTAATTGAAATTTGATTAAAATATACATATAATTTGTAAATATACGGATAATAGCATAACAATGAGAACAAACTTACATTAATTATTGGCCACAATATTTCAACTTTATATATTTTGTAAAAATAACAATGTTTGTTGTTAAACAAAATAACAAAAACAACTAAAATAAATAAAAACACAGAAAAGATGACACTATGAAACAGCGCAATAAAGCACAATAGCAGAAATTCCCTGACATCTACTTAAATTTCCCGCTCTTTGCTCGACCATGACCATAGTGAAGTTGCTTGGCCCCAAACAAAGCAAAAAAACAGTAGCGCCAGTGCGCTATGCCTTATTCTCGAATAGGCTGCAAATTTAAAAAGTGAGTGGTCAGAAACATATTTGGTAATTAGATTTTGAACTGAAATAATCAAATAATATAAAATAACCTGTTATATTCACTATGAACTTGACAAGCACATTCTCAACACAATTTAAGGTAAGGTGACCAACTATACTCATTTACTGAGTTTTGTACTCTTTTTTCGCAAACCCTAATCTTTTTAAATCCTGTACTCTGAAAGTACTCATTTGTATAATTTTATACTCATTTATATTTCTAAAACATTTTTTTAGATTATTTTATTTCAATTTTATTAATAAAATATTTAAAATATTTTTGACAGTGATTTGAATTTCACGCGCGCATATTGCTTGCCGTTTCCGGCACGTGAGAGGCCTTATTATGTACCTGGAGAGATAGATAGATACTACAGACCTCTTTTTCTAACAACGTCCAAATTACATTTGTGAAAAGAGATGGATATATCTATCTCTCCAATTTTTGTCTACGTAATCGCCAGGCTGATCTTTGATGTGCAGTATGTACGGCATGCTTGACAGTCTTGACGCATGCGTAGTATTTATTTATTTATTTATTTATTTAAATATGAACTACCCAAACAGGCTAAGCCCAGACGAGGGTAGAGAGGTACAGAGAATGATACAAATAGAAAAATATAGATACATTAAACACAAATATAAAAGTTAACTATTTTTAAGAAATTTTGAAAAAGATGTATAATTTAAAAGAAAAATGTCTAAATGAGAAAATTTATTGTTATATAAGTGACACATTCGATAAAGAGGTGAAGACTTTAATAGGTTAGTGCGACTGTAAGGAAGATAGAAGGTGGATAGAAGTCTGGTGGAGATAGTACGAGAGTGGAAGTTGATCATAGAAAGGCATAAAGGATCGTCAATATGATTGTTAATAAGTTTATATAAGTGAAGAATGGAATAGTTTTCTCTACGTTCGTACAAGGTTTTGAAATTGAACATAGAGCATAATTGAGAATAAGGAAAGTGGCGCTCAGGGTAGTTACCCTTAACTTTAAAGTAAATGTACTTCAAAAATTTTTTCTGTAAAGATTCCAAGAGGTCTTGATGTATTTCATGAGTGGGGCTCCAGATTACACTACAGTATTCAAGCTTGGATCTTACATAAGCATAATATAGTGCAAAGATAGCTGTAATGTTATGAAAATCTTTAGTATTTCTTATAACGAAACCTAACATTCGCAAAGCGGAATTATAGACATCATGAATGTGATTAACAAATGTGAGCTTAGGGTCAAATAGGACTCCTAAATCTTTTATTATTACAGAGCGACTTAAAATGACTGTATTTATTGAATAATCATACCTCAGTGGAACAATTTTCCTGGAGAATGACATAACAGTACATTTATTGAGATTGAGCTGCAAGTTGTTTCTAGTACACCAATGATATAAATTATTCAAATCATTTTGAATAGTAATACAGTCATTAAAAGTAGAAACTGAATAAAAAAATTTTAAGTCGTCCGCGAATAACAGTTTGTCACAGTGGAGGATATTCGTGATGTCATTAATGAAAAGTAAAAATAGTAGTGGCCCAAGGTTAGAGCCCTGGGGAACGCCCGAAGAAGCAAAGAAAGTACGCGATTTGAAGCCTTTAAAATTCACAAACAATTCACGATGAAATAAATAGGAAGAAATAAGATCAATGAAAGAAGAAGAGAAAGAAAAAGATTGTAGTTTACTGATCAAGATGTCGTGATCTAGTCTGTCAAAAGCCTTAGCAAAGTCTGTGTAAATACAGTCAACTTGCCCGTTAGTATCAAGAACAGCAGAAACTCGTTGCGTAAAGTACATGAGATTGGTGGAAGTAGATCGTTTTCCAACGAAACCATGTTGGTAAGGAGATATATATTGCTTTATAGATGGATATATGGTGTTGTAAATAATTTTTTCGAAAATTTTGCTAAAATTAGATAAAATAGCTATTGGGCGATAATTAGAAATATTACTTGCCTCACCAGATTTATGTAACGGAGTAATACTTGATATTTTCCAGACATTGGGAAACGTACTAGTCTTTACACTAAGGTTAAAAATATGGAAAAGTGCAGTTGACAGAGGAGACACACAGTCCTTGATCAGCAAACTTGGGACAAGATCAGGACCACATGACAGAGAAGATTTTAGTGTTTTAATAGAGGTTTTTATGTCGTTAAGGGAAATATGCTTAAGAGAGATAGAATCATGCGAGAGGGAAGAGGGAGTAAACGAAATAGTAGATTTACTGACAGGTGAGTTTATATAAGTAGACTGAAAGAATGAAGAGAAAGCATCAGATATGTCACTAGGGTTTGAAAAAGTTTTGTCATTAAGGAACATAGAGTTATTATGTGAAGACATTTTTCTTTTAGAATTAACATAGTTCCAGAATTTTTTTGGATTTGTTTTAACATTATTTTCACAATTTGTCACATAAACAGCATAAGAATTTTTTATTAAATATTTTAGCTCAGATCTAAGATTTTTGAAATTAATACAATAAGCTTGATTATGTGGAAAACGAGAAAGTAATTTTCTGGCGCGAATCTTGGCCTTGAGTTTACGAATAATTGTTTTAGTGAACCATGGTGGATATTTAGTATTAAAATTATATTTTAAAGGAACACATGAGTCGAAAAAGGAGTACAGTATAGTATAAAAGAATTCACAGGCCTGATTAACATCAGAAAATTCCTTTAGAGTATCCCAATTAAAATTACAAATCATACTATAAAGTTTGGTGAAATCAGCTTTTTTAAAATCATAATTATGAGATGTTGCAGAATATGAGTTTTTATGAGTAGAGAGATTGATCTGAACAGAAATACTGAGTGCTGGGTGATGCAGAGGAAATTCAGCGTCAAATAATAAATCTTGAGCATGTGATATGTCGCAATGAGTGTTAGAGATAATTAAATCCAAGAGTTTATTATTGCCATTTTTTATTGAATTGAGCTGAGAAGCATCGTAAAACTCAAGTAAGTTAAGTAGTTTCTCAACTTTAGACGAGTTAGAGTTGGTAGTGAACTCAGGGATATTGAAATCGCCGCATATTAAAAAGTTATTGTTTTGTAAGAATGGTAAATTCTCAAAAAAGTCATATACTGCAACATAAGAACTTAAAGGTTGTGCTGCTGGAATATATACGGTAAAACAAAACAGGGGTTTATTATTAATAATGATTTTAGCGCAAATAATGTCAATGTTTATAGGAATAATATCAATAAAATTACTAAGATCAACCTTTGAAGATGATAATTCATTCTTGATGAGCATAAGCACCCCTCCTCCTTTAGAAAGACGGCACGACTCAAAATCACGGTCACATCTATAAACATTGAACATGTCTGTACAGAGTTCAGCATTCAAAACATTGTCAGAGAGCCAAGTTTCAGTGAGGGCAATGATGTCGAAGTCGACTGTAGCACTGATGGACTGGAAATGACGAAGTTTTGAATTTATACCTTGGATGTTCTGGTAAAAGCAGGAGAGTCTACGATGGCTGTCTGGAAGTGAGAGACTTGGAGAGATCAGTGGTTGCTATTGTGAACCGACGATATTAGCTTTGAAGCGTTTTAAAATTTCAAGATACGTGTGACAGTTCTTGTTCCAAACATCATGTGCAGTGTTCAATTTAGTGTTATGCATGTCATTATATTTGACGCAATTGATACATTTGGGTAGAGCCGATTGACAGTTTTTAGCGTCATGATTTCCCGCACATTTTCCACATACTTGCTCAGATTTGGTGCATTGTTTAGAAGTGTGATGGAAGCCGCAGCACTTAAAACATCTACGCAGCTCAATGGCATCGTAAACAGTGCACATGTCAAAGCCAAGAAACACTTTTTGGGCCTTCAGTAGGTTATTGTAGGTGGTAACATCAGTTTGAATAAGCGCTTGGATTATCTGGGTATTATTTCTCGTAGGACATAATTCGAGGACATCACATTGGTATCCAGGAAGGAAGTGTGACTTATTTTGATGCAGTAGATGTTCAATGAAGGTCTCTTTTGTAAAGGACTCAGACATGCCAGTTATACGAAGTCTAGGATGTAAGGTAGGTAGATGTTTGACATCATATTTACTCTTGAGATTATCGCTGATTAAGTCTTTTAATTTTTCAGACTGATCGGACCCAATGATAAGAGCACCTTTATTTGCATGACGGACAGAGTTGATAGTGATGTTGGATGCCACTGGATTCGCAGATTTAAACAGATCGGATTTCGTTACGGTGGTAGATTGTGACGCATCTTTTGGTTTCAGTAAAACTGATGGTTGTGGTACAGGTTTGGCAACAGTAGCAGCGAATGAGGGTGCGCTACAAGTGGAAGAGGACTGCTTATTATTGACAGTATGGAGATGAGATATTATATGTTTCTGAATGTCATTCTTTAATAAAGAAACAGCATTAGAGATGATGGAGCCGATATCATCTTTAAGAGCAGACAGTAGTGTGGTGACAATTGAGTTCTCTAGGGTCGTGAATCTCTCATTAATTAATTGGAGCTTGTTTTCGATGTCTGTCTCTTTGCTTTGGTCAATAATAACACAGTTAATTTTACAGGAAGAGCACCAAAAAAATACTGAGTTGGATTTCTCCAGAAGACGGCATTCTTCGTTGGTGAGGTCTGCACAAGCTGGATGGAACCACTGCCCACAAGTACCTTCGCACCCTATGAAGTTGTCCGGTGTTTTTCGTTTGCACTTCGCGCACTTAATCATGATTCATAATTTGGCGGGAAATCACACACAAACACAACACGAAGTAAGAGGTCAGTGACATATAAGTTGATAAGACAAGCAAAATTTTGTCTGAAGTGATAGGTCAAGGTTTAGAATTGACTTAAGAAAGTTGATAAACGCAAAACACAAGCACAAAAAAAAACTAGATCACGTAAAAGTTTAAAAGATGCAAAAACAAAATCACTGTGTAGCACTTAACATGATGAACACAAAGACGTAAACTTTAACGTAAAATAAATTTAAAAAACTAGTTTATGGTAAAAATAAGCTAGAGCAAATAAAAATGCGACTGCACACGTGTAATATTACAATTATTATGTACGGCAAAGCTTTATGGGAATTCCCTTTCTGTTTAATTAATTTGAGGTTAGAGTAAACCAACAATTTCGTAATTTTTGTTCAACTTAACAAGATTTGAGGTGCACAAAATAAAATAAAATTTTATTTTATTTATCTAGTGAAAGTGAAGTTGCATGTAAGTATTAATATTACAGTTTCATTTTTATTTTCTTAAATAATATCAGCTTATAATATCTATTTAAAAACAAAATAAAAAATATATTACTAATATAATTTTTAGATTATTAATTCAAATATGAGCGATAACAAAAGAAGGAAAAATCGTTTAAACGAAAATTTAAAAAAAGAGTTTCCGTTCATTGTAGTTCAAAATCGAAATGATGACTCCTTGGTTAAATGTACAATCTGCAATAGGGAATTATTAATTGCAATTCATGGACGTAGTGCAATAACGGCACACATTGAAACTAAAGTACATAAAACGTCTCATGACACAGCAGCGTCAACATCCAAACTGACAACAATTTTTAAAGGGAATACTTTTGGAACTAATGAAAAAAAAATTGGCAGTTATGGAGGGTACTTTCGCTTTTCACACAATAATCCATAATCAAAGTTTTCGCAGCATGGACTGCACTAATAAATTATTAAAAAAAAATTGTGACGAAAAATTTTCTTGCGCGCGAGCAAAATGTGAGTCTATCGTAACCAGCGTATTTAATGAATACTGCAAGAAAATGCTTTAAAAAAGTCTGGATTCTGTATCATATATATCTATTCTATCAGACGCATCGAATCACAATGAAATAAAACTTTATACAATTTTAGTAAGGTATTTCGATATTAAGAACGGTATTCAAATTAAGATTTTAAATTTGGAATCAATCGAAGGGGAAACATCAGACATTTTGTCTAATCACTTATTTCGAGTTATAACAGACAACAATTTGAATAAGAAAATTTTGGCGCTCTCGGCTGATAACACAAATACTAATTTTGGAGGACGCACCCGTAAAGGTGTCAATAATGTACACAAAATTACAAGATCTTCTGAAACGAAATATTTTGGGAATTGGTTGTAATGCTCACATTATATCAAATGCCATCAATACAGCATCAAGTTCAATGTCAATAGATGTGAAAGTAATTATTACAAATATATATTTATATTTTAATCGGTTTACAGTACGGGTAGCAAGTTTGAAAGAATTTTGTGAAGAGGCTGGCTTGCTTTAACTCCAGCATTAGAACGCGTTTTGCAGTTATATGATCCACTACGTTCATATTTTTTAAGCCTTGACAAATGTCCTACAATTTTGAAAAAATTCTTTCAAAACGATATGTCAAAACCTATGCTTTATTTTATTCACAGTCAGGCGTCGTTGTTTCATAAAATTACTCTACAAATTCAAGGAGATAAAATTTCAGCAGCAGAAGTTTGTGTTATATTAAACGATTTCATACTGCAATGTAAATGAAGATTTAATGATGGATTTTTACCACTAATTCTAAAGAATAAACTGACCGTTTTGGAAGATTCCAATCCCGGAATAAAAATTAATTTTTAAAAGAAGTTAAATTTTTTAATAAAATTTGCTATGAATATATCGAAGAATGGATAGTAAACTTTAGAGCATTAAATTGTTTCAAATAGACCCTTCTAAATAGTAAAATTCAGTGGAAAGCAGTTTCTTCAGCAGTCGAATTTGTAAAAGTAAAGATATTGTTATTAATGACAATTATCTCTTTGAAGAAATTCGAAGAGTAAATTTACATTTAAATGAAGAAAAATTAAAGAAATGGAACGATGAGAAAATAGAACTTGACAAAAGATGGGTAGAAATCTTGAAAGGGTATTTTCACTAGGGAATGATTATTGGAGCAGTAAGAAGTCGCAACTTTCTGTAAAAACATTATCTGCCGTCTTAACAGTCAAATTTAATATGCAAAATGAAAGTTGTTCGGATGTGGCTACATTATTAGACAAACATCCTAATATAGCAAAAAAAATCCACTCCGAAGAAAAATATGTTTTTAAAAGAAACTAAAGTTTTTATCGTTTTTTCTTCTTTTTTTTTTCACCCATGAAATACTTTGCAAAGTGTACTCTTTTTGAACAAAAAATAGTTGGTCACCTTAGTTATAGTCCGCATGAATATAAATGTTATATATATATATATTCAAAATGCAGGCAATGGTTCCGAAGCAGTTATTGAAAATAAATTTAAAGTCGATGGTTATTATGATGCAGATAAATTAGTATTTGAATTTTTAAGATGTTTTTGACATGGGTGTGTGTTGTGTTATCGGACAAATAGAGACAAAAATTATATAATAGTACTAAAGAATCTTTAGAGCATAGATATTAGAGAATATTGGAAAAATTGAACAAAATTCAAAATTTAGGATATACAGTTATAAAAATTTGGGAATGTGAATTTAGAAAAACATTAAAGAATGACAAAAATTTAGAAAGGCAGCTTAATAATCACCCGACTTTAAATTATTTACCATTAGAACCACGGGATGCATATTTCGGGGGTCGAACAGGTAACACGACGTTATATGCAAAAACGGAAACGAACGAAAAAATTAAATACGTTGACGTGTGTTCGCTATACCCGTACGTTTGTAAATATGGAAAATATCCCATAGGTCATCCAAAACTTTTTGTGGGTTCAGAATGTGACGTATTATGCCCTAATAATAATATTGACAATGTCGAAGGATTAATAAAATGTACTATTTTACCACCCAGTGATATGTTCCATCCAGTGTTACCTCGTAAAGTCCATGGAAAACTTATGTTCGTTTTATGTCGGAAATGTTGCGACGAATTAGAACAGAATAATTGCACGCACGAAGACCATGACAGACAATTCATCGGAACTTGGGTTGCTGACGAAGTACGGCGCGCTGTATCTTTAAGATACAGAATTATAAAAATTCACGAAATATGGCAATACCAAGTTACCGTATATGACAAAGAGACCCAAACGGGAGGTTTATTTGCTAGCTACATAAATACGTTCCTGAAAATGAAACAGGAAGCTTCAGGATATCCCAACGACTGCAATTGTAACAAGTCTAAGTCAGCACATTCTAGTGGCACCAATTATGTAAGTAGGAAATGGATGTAATTCATAAATAGTGTGATGTAAAGGTAAAACTAATATTTTCTGACTTAGTACTTGTGCATAGTATATATAGTATAAGGTAATGGTTGTAAAGGCAGACAGAAAGACAGAGAAGTGAAAGAGAAGTAGAGTGGTATAGTCAGTGGTAGACGGCGGTGGTGGACAGAAGTGTCAATGGAGACCAAACCAATTGTAAACCATTATTTATTATATTATTTATATTTTTATACAAATGTGAGTATTCTATTTAATTCAATATCCATCTCCTAGTACTTGTTCCGTATCCGGTCTGACAAAGAACCCATTGATATATATTTTGTGTAACCTACTCTTTTAAGGAGAGGGTCACAAACTGGTAGCAGAGGTCCTGTAAGATTGTTACAAGTTGGTAGTAATGGAATTTATTGAGAGGACGTGCTACAGTTTGATGGCGCCAATCTCCTTAGAAAATAGTGTTACAAATTGGTGGCAGCGGTTCGGGAATTCTTGTCAGATAAGAGTAACCTTTCGGGGTTCACTCGCGGAACGACAAGTATTAAGAGTTGTTGATTTACATCAAAATTTAAAAAATGTTGTAACGGAAAAGTTAAAAAGGAAAGGTAAAGAAATAAAATTCGCTTATTTATTAAAAAATTTAGTTCAATACGGCCTTCTGTTTACCACCGCCGAACTAAGGTAAGAGATACCAAAGTAAAAAAAAAAAAAAACAACAAATTAATAATAAAAAAAAAAAGTCGGAAACATTGACAGTCTTGAATTGAATTTCATTTTTGAGGAACGGATTAGAAGCAGACGGACAATCAACTTAGCAAGCAAGCAAGCAGTACAGTGGGAAAAATGCTGACAGCAGCAAGTGTGGAATCAGCATCTTATGATATTGCAACAAGGCCACATGAAGTAGTTAACGTAGGTCAGGGAGTTGACGCTACGTAAAGAAAGAAGCTCATGGTAGAAAAAAAAAGGATCAAGAATCTTAAAAGGGTACAGGAGTTACTGTAATTGAGAGAATACGA
Organism: Stenolophus ochropezus; assembly: GCA_035578165.1. Taxonomy (NCBI): domain Eukaryota; kingdom Metazoa; phylum Arthropoda; class Insecta; order Coleoptera; family Carabidae; genus Stenolophus; species Stenolophus ochropezus. The sequence continues at coordinate 12,025,582 of JAQOWZ010000013.1, read as the reverse complement.
GAAAGTGTCTCGGGTGAAAGATGACAGTGGACTAGAGGGAATATCAGAAGATGAGTCTTATAAGCTTTGTGTAGAAGAATACGAGAATATGCCTCGAAAGGAGGATACCAATGGGCCGTAAGGGCTGTTGGAAAATAAGTATTGTAAAGTATACACAAGGTTTAAAAAAGTGAAGGTTTCAAAAAAGAGGGATCAAGGATAAACTACTGTTGAATTGCTTGTCTTGGTGGATTAAAGAGCCGTCTGATTCGCCGTCTTCAGAGGAAATGTTGAGGAAGCGTCAAGACTGTCAGGACCAGTCACGGGCCAGCTCGTCTAGCGGTGGGGTTGTAACCGGGAAGATCAGGGAGCCGCAGCACCGCGAGAGGATTCCGATGGATGCACAGTGCCAGACCATGGGGGACATTCTAGAAGTTCAAAATGGGAGATGGAATCCAGTATAAACGACGAAGAATTTATATTTGTATTATGTAGTAACATTAAGTGTAGGATAAGTTGCTTTTGGAAATTGTGCTCCTTACAGGAAGCAAATTTCTTGAAGGCGGGAGGAATGTAACAAGTCTAAGTCAGCACATTCTAGTGGCACCAATTATGTAAGTAGGAAATGGATGTAATTCATAAATAGTGTGATGTAAAGGTAAAACTAATATTTGCTGACTTAGTACTTGTGCATAGTATATATAGTATAAGGTAATGGTTGTAAAGGCAGACAGAAAGACAGAGAAGTGAAAGAGAAGTAGAGTGGTATAGTCAGTGGTAGACGGCGGTGGTGGAAAGAAGTGTCAATGGAGACCAAACCAATTGTAAACCATTATTTATTATATTATTTATATTTTTATACAAATGTGAGTATTCTATTTAATTCAATATCCATCTCCTAGTACTTGTTCCGTATCCGGTCTGACAAAGAACCCATTGATATATATTTTGTGTAACCTACTCTTTTAAGGAGAGGGTCACAAACTGGTAGCAGAGGTCCTGTAAGATTGTTACAAGTTGGTAGTAATGGAATTTATTGAGAGGACGTGGTACAGTTTGATGGCGCCAATCTCCTTAGAAAATAGTGTTACACAATGACGATGTTAGCAGGCGGAATACCGGAAGAGTTATTTTGAGTAAGAAGAAATTCAACTAGATCCCGACAACATAGAAAAAAATGCGGGAAAGAGATCCATTGCTAAACTCATGTTGAATTCTTTTTGGGGTAAGAAAATATATTTTATATAACAATTATTATTTTACTAATACTCATATGTATGGTCAGGTAAATTTGCCCAGGCAACAACCGTTTCCTGTGCTGAGGAGCTGTACGAGCTATTGGCGAATCCTGCAGTAGAGGTCCAGCGAATACTTCCGGCCGGTGACCAGATGCTGTATGTGACTTCACGCCAGCAGGAAGAAGCCGTGGACCAGCTTCGCACAGTGAACGTCGTAATCGCGGCTTATACTACGGCCCAGGCAAGACTTCGTTTGCATGAATTTTTAGAACCTCTAGGTCGTAGAGACACAGATTCTATTATATATCGCCATTTAGAAGGCCAGTATGAACCACCGATTGGTAATTTTCTGGGTAATCTCACCGATGAACTGGCCTGCTATGGTGATGGTAGTTATATAACAGAATTTGTTTGTGGAGGGCCTAAAAATTATGCTTACAAAGTATTTTCACCAACGATCAGTGAAACAAGTGAGGTTTGTAAAGTAAGAGGATTTACTTTAAATTATAAAAATTCAAAACTGATTAACTTTAGCGCCATGAAAAGTTTAATATTAGAGACAAATAAACCAAACCCTGTGATAGTGAGTAACAATAGAAGGTGTACCAGTGATCATAGTGTTAACACAAAGGTAGAAACTAAAACATTTAGTATAGACTTTATGAAACGCCGATTAATGGACGATATAAGTAGTGTACCTTATGGGACTAAAAGAGCTAGATATAATTAATTTGTAGTTTATAGATAGTTAATAAGATTACTATTAATTAGTTCATAAGAATTAGTTTAAGCTATGTGATAATATTTACTGTACATAATTTCTGATATTTTTGTATATATAGTTGTTTTAAAATAGATATAGTCGCATATTTACATGCATAGCAATACTAATTGATTTTTAATTATCTACCTATCTACCTTGTGTAATAAAAGAGGTCAAAATATTTAAATGTCATTGTGAATCCATACATTGTTGTATTCAGTTATTCTAGTAATTTTAAAATATGGCGTCTACAAATAAAATGTACGTGGTTAAGTCGACTGAAAATTGGGACGATGTGGACTATCCGACTTATAAACCGATGGAGCATTTCAAAGACAAGAAGATTATTTTGGCAGCCACTGTCAAAATGTCAAAAAAGGCTAAGAAAAATTTTCGTATTGCCGAAAGCAATAGATGGAAGAATCTAACTTCAAATCCAACGTCCGAGGCGCAGTCATCACAAAGTGAACCACTCATGGATGGGGTGTAAATTATAAAAAAATAATTGTATTTTATAAATATATATATATATATATATATATATATATATATATATATATATATAAGTTACCACGGTCCATCCTGCTGAGGTTGCTGTTCCCACAGGAAACAACCCGACACCTTTCCACAAATGCTATAAATGCTGTAATATGTAATGTAGAGTCATAATTCCTTGTCGAATCTATGTCCAAATTGCATTAGAATTGTAACTGTAATTATTGTAACATTTGTTATAAGATTAAAGAATATAATCTTAACCTCATTTTATAATAAAATTTGTTTTTAAAAACCTTCCAGCGAATCAAATAAATATAACTGGCGCAGTCGTAACGGATTTTTCGGGCGATTTACGCGAATAGTGAAACTGTATTCGTATCAACGATCAACCGAAAAGAACCGGAAGGTGAAAGAAACAACCAGAAGGCGTCCAAATCGAAGCAACTTCGAACGAACATCGCGAGGTGCAGAACTAGGCCCTGACGAATACAGAGCAACGGATCTATGGACAAGATACTTCTATTATTGTGAGTAACATATGTCACATAATTATCAGTACCATTCGGACTCAGATTCTGATTTGGAAATACAAACCACCAGACAAGAACTCCCTGACTCAGATTACATAAATAACTTAAACGAAATTAATACAAACATGGCTACACCAAAATTAGAAAAACACTATTTGGACATGATTCCAGACTTTTACTGTGATAGCAAACTTTTATCTAGATTTATTGAAATTTGTGAAAAGTTAGTTAAAAAATTTTATAATTTGTTAGATCCCACAGATTTTCAAAATGAATTTCTGATGTCTAGCATCATTGCCAAAATAAAAGGCGATGCTGCAGTAAATATAGCAAGTACCACCATAACCAAGTGGGAAGATTTGAAACAAGCACTGTTAAATGCTTATTCCGACAAACGCGACTTGTACACTCTTAATATCGAAATTACAGAATTACGCCAAGGCAACGAATCAGCCTTTGAATTTTACAATCGTGTACAAGACCTTTTAAACCTGCAAATCTCATACATTAGTACACACTGTACCGAAGCGGCTAAACCTGTCCTAATAGAATATTTTCAAAAATACACCCTGAGAATATTACTCCGCGGTCTCAAAGAGCCACTAGGAACTCTTATGAGAATGAAAGACCCGAAAGACATGAACACAGCACTGAACATGTTAACAAATGACTTTCAATTAGAGACATACAATCGTACACACGTTCAAAACAAAAACATCACACATCACATATAACATAATAAACCAAAACAGGACACCCACACCCAATACAGACAAATTCAACATCCACAAATAACGTACAGACCTCTGCCTCCAACAAACCAAATCTTTAAACCACAGAACAAACATTTTTTTCCTAATCAACAATATACTAAACCTTTTAACAACCAATCACCTTACAATCAATATAATAAACCGAATCAATCCCAATCAAATGTGTTCAGATCAAATCCCAATTTTAAACCAAACAAACCAACTCCTATGAGCATCTCTACTAAACAGTCAACGACACCTCACCCATCAGCTGTTCCTTATCGTCCACAACAATTCTTCCACTCTCAAAATAAACCTCATTATATTGCGGAAGAACTGTTTAACACGGAGACAGAAGAATACATAGAACCGGATAACGAACAAATTTGCGAGTATTATACACAAGACGAACCAAATTCAGAGTATTTCGTAACTCATCCAGATCAAAACGAAGAAAACGATTTTTTTCCGATAATAGCCTCGGAATCAATATCGAACTAATGAATGTAATTCAGAACTACAGCGAATTACCATTTATTATCTTACCAGAACTAAATTTAAAAGCTTTGATAGATACAGCAAGTACACGGTCGTTCATTAACCCAGATATAGCCAATAAACACTATAAAAATAAAATTCAAAATGATCCATTTCAAATCACCACAGCTCACGGAACTTCTTTAGAAAATGCTAGTATTGTAATTCCCGCTTCAAAATTATTTAATTCACCAGACACACTCTTAAAATATCATCTATTTAATTTCCATAGAAATTTCGATATACTTTTAGGATTAGATAATTTAAAAATATTAGGCGCAAATATTAATTTGACAACTGATAAAATTATTACACCTAATCAAGAAATCAAAATTCACTATCACAAAATTATTCCAAAATCACACTATATAAAAATTCCTCCTAGATCTGAAAAAATAGGAGAAATATTTGTAAATAATATCGAAAATGGCGAAGTGTTAATACAAGAAACTAAATTCAATAATTTATTAATCCCAGAAGGAATTGCAAAAATTCAAAATTATAAAATTATTTACCCAATTATAAATTTAGGACAAAACGAAGAAATTATAGACTCTATAAATTGTGTACAAGTACAAGAATTAAACCACTTCGAAATAAACAATCTAAATTATTCTCAAAACGAAATACCAAATAAATTTAACATGGATAAAATAAGAACGGAACATATGAACGAGGAAGAGAAACGCGAGATAACAAAACTGCTGACTGAGTTCTCTGAGATCCTTCACACCGAAGATAAGCCGTTATCATTTACAAATGAAATTAAACACTCTATCCGCACGAAAGATGAATTACCTGTTTACACCAAAACCTATCGATATCCCGAAATATTCCGAAAAGAAGTCCACTCCCAAATCAACAAAATGCTCGAACAAAACATCATCCGTCCTTCTCATTCACCCTGGTCATCCCCAGATGGGTCGTCCCAAAAAAATTAGACGCTTCAGGAAAAAAGAAGTGGAGACTGGTTATTGACTATAGAAAACTGAATGACAAGACAATAGACGATAAATACCCGATACCAAACATAAACTCATTGCTGGATAAATTAGGTAGATGCCAATATTTTTCGACTTTAGATCTCGCATCTGGCTTTCATCAAATTGAGATGAACGAATCAGATATTCAAAAAACGGCCTTCAGCATAGAAAACGGACATTACGCATTTTTGAGAATGCCATTTGGGCTCAAGAACGCACCCGCTACTTTCCAGAGAGTAATGGATAACGTTCTTCGAAATTTAGCTAACGAAATTTGTCTTGTTTACTTTGACGACGTCATTATTTTCAGTACATCCGTTCAGGAACATATTCAAAATTTACGAACAGTTTTTAATAGATTAAAACAGGCAAACCTACAAATACAGCTGGACAAATCAGAATTTTTACGGACAGAAGTTGCATACCTCGGACATGTAGTGACCCCCGAAGGAGTTAAACCAAATCCCGACAAAATTTGTGCAATTAAAAACTACCCTTTACCTAAGACGACAAAGCAAATTAAAGCATTTTTAGGACTTTTAGGATACTATCGAAAATTCATTAAAAACTTTGCTCAACTTACCAAACCATTAACGAAATGTTTAAAGAAAGATGCAACAATAAAACATACACAGTTCAAAAAAAGAGCACTATTTTTGCTCTAAAAACGGTTTATATAAGTCCATCGTTTTGAAGTGCTCCACGAAAAGAGCAATGAAAAAGAGTATTTTTAAAAATGCTATTAAATAAGTATATTTCAAATTTACTCTTTTTTGTGCATATAATTTGTTGCTTTTTGTATAGCAGATATGTGCTACAATATAAGAGCAAAATCTTAATTATTTAGTAGCAATTATATTCTACCCTTAAAAAATTACTTTTAAAATATACTATTATTTGGGTAGTCATAATTACTTTTTAAAAGGTATAATGTACTTCAAATAGAGTAAGGAAAAGGTAATAAAAAAGGATTAACAATTTCAAATTCATATTATTCTTTTATTAGAAAAATAAATTACATTTATAAAATATGAAAATGTAAATTAAATAACAAATTATAATATAAGTAGATACAAAGTAAATGAGTTATAATGAAAAAGCAAAATATTTTTGTTAATTATGCATCTATAAATTCATATTTAGGAACAATATACAAATCGTCACAATTTAATGATTTATTTCAATTACTTTCAAAACTTATATAACAATACACTTACTTGTAATATATTAAACGTGGTGTCGTAGTTTTCCTTTTTCATCATATCTTGTTTATCAAATCTGCCTCTCATCTTAAGACCAAAATTCGTACTTCGCGAAGTCTCTCTAGTTGAAAACTACTCTATCTTGCGGTCTTACAAAGTCACTGCTTGGATGGTCTATGGAAATAATAGAACTGTTTCTACAATAAAGTAACCACGAGGATACAATAATATATTAATAAATACTTTAGTAGCATATACCTACATTTCAAGTTTCCGTAGTTAAACCCCGCAAAATACTTGTAAAATAACCCACTTCGATTTTTACTTAATTACTTACCTGATTGAACAAAATGTATCGTATATTGTATAATTTGTATATAGTATTTTTTGTTCTGATATATTAACTGCGTACCAGTTGAAACTACAAGTGCTTGCACAGAGCGGGCGACTCTGCTGTACATAGTGCAAAAAATTACCCTTTTTGTAGCAATATGTAACAAAATTAATTATTATTTGGGTACTATTGTAATATGTACTCTAAGAAGAGCTAAATATTTACTACTTTGTAGAGCATTTAATGCTTCTTTGGAAATAATTTTACAGATTTGCTACATTTACTGCATTTTTTAATATAAAAAGGGTAATTACGGAAACTAAAAGTACAAAAATTTGTCTTTAATTATAATAGAGCACATTTTGCTCCTGACTTTCTTTACTATTGAAAAGAGTACTACGAATTGCTTTGTAAAGTGCAATATTTTTGTCTTTATTATAGTAAAAAAGCATGTACCCTTTAGAAGTTCCATACTGAAGTACCCCTTTTTTGAACTGTGTAATGACCCCGAATACATTGATTGTTTTAACACTTGTAAAAATTTACTGATGAACGAACCAATACTGCAATACCCAGACTTTACAAAACCCTTTAACTTAACGACAGATGCAAGTAAATACGCTATAGGTACCGTACTATCTCAAGGCCCTATCGGATCAGACCTTCCTATTGCTTACGCTAGCAGAACTTTGAACGATACCGAACTAAAATATGACACTACCGAAAAAGAACTCTTGGCCTTAGTTTGTGCAACTAAATATTTTAGACCCTACCTTTATGGTAGAAAATTCAAAATTTTGACAGATCACAAACCTCTTCAATACTTACATACACTAAAAGACCCACATTCCAAATTAATGAGATGGAGGACTAAACTTGAAGAATTTGATTACGAAGTAATTCATAAAAAAGGTTCCCTCAATACAAACGCAGATGCCCTATCTCGAATAGAACTAAACGTGAACACACTAAATCCTGAATCGCAAAGCCTTTTTGATCTCATTGAAGATTTCAACGAAATCTGTAATACTGACATGGACAAACAATCATTAATCGTTCAAGCTGACGACGACGAACAAATAGACCCAGAAACTGACCAAACTATCCATTCCAACCCCGAAAACCCTATAGTAGGCATAACCATATCAGAATCCCCAGTAAATTTTGGAAAAAATCAACTCTTCATATCATTAGTAAAGCACTCACCAACAATACCAAAAATAAAGAAATTTCATGTAGATAAAATGAGATTATACGTACAGATTTCAGAAACAAACTTCGCAAAAGATATTGTAAATTTTATTAAAGAATACATCATACCCAACGTTCGATACTACCTTTATTTTGAATCACCTATGTATGAACAATTTAGTAACGTACTTCAAAAATACTTAAAAAATTCCCAATTAAAATTTATTAAATGTAACACAAAATTAATAGACGTAGAAAATGAAGATGAAATTTCACACACTATAATAAAATTTCACGATGGTAAAACTAATCATCGTGGAATTACCGAAGTCCATAACGAAATTAAAAAACGATATTACTGGCCGAATCAACTAAAAACAATCACAGACTTCATTAATAAATGCGAAATTTGTTTGGCTGCTAAATATGAAAGAGATCCCATCAAACCAAAACTAAATATTACACCTACTCCTGACAAACCCCTACAAACACTACATGTAGACACCCTAACACTGGAAAACACAAAATTTCTCACAATTATAGACGCATTCTCCAAATATGCACAAGCATATAGAGTCAAATCCACTAATGCCGTCGAAATTGCTAATAAACTAATAAATTTCTTTTCGCATCATGGTACCCCAAAATTAATTATATCAGACAATGGACTCGAATTTAAAAACACCATCATAAGAGAACTTTTAACCCTACACAAAATCGATATGCACTTCATTTGCTCGCAATATCCAAATTCGAACGGTTTAATCGAACGCTTTCATTCAACACTAATAGAACATATACGCTTATTTAATCTCCAAGGTAATTTCAATAATGAATCAATAGAAGACAAAGTAAATTACGCTATTTTGGCATATAACAACACAAATCATAGCACCACTAATCTGAAACCAGTTGAAATTATCAACGGTCATTTTGAAACAAATTCCCCATTGGATATAGACATCGAACAAAAATTAACACAAGATTATATTTCAAAACACAAAGAAAAATCAGAACTGATATACAAAACTATTAACGATAAACTACAAGAAAATAAAATCAAAACTATTTCCAAATTAAACAAAAATCGCGAAGAATTACCTACTATACCTGAAACAGTTTTTGTTCATAATAAACAAAAAGTTAATAAAACTAAGAATCCAAAATTCAAAAAAGAAATAATTAAAACCGTTAATAAAGACTTAAAAACAGCAGAAATCAACACAGATAATGACAAAAAACAATCAAAAATTCACCTTTCTAATATAAAAAGGCCTAGAAAAATAATTAATAAATATTCCGCAATTCCAAGTCCCTCTTCTTCCCGTATTCATACGGAGTAATAACTAAAAACATTACACACAATCCAGGACTATTAACAATCAATCTTGGAAATGCTAAATTGCAAAGAACACAACACACACTAGTACACTACTACGATCTGGAACCGATAATAAAGCAATATGACAACCTAAATAAACAATACTCACACCTTATACACACAATCAAAGAAGACAAAAATATAACGGATGACTTTGAAAATAACAATAAAATTATTGGGTATATAAAAAATAAAATAACGAAAAATTAAGCCACCTATCTATACATTCAAGAACCAGACGAGGCATATTTAATGGATTAGGTACCGTTATAAAATCGATAACAGAAAATTTAGACGCAGAAGATAATAAGCGATACAATAAAATTTTGAAACATTTGGAAAGAAATCAATTGAACCTAATTGACCAAATTAATCACCAATATTCTGTGAATAATCAAATGATAAAATATTTTAACAAAACTATCGATACAATCAAACAAAATGAAAATATTTTGAAAACAAAAATAGAACAACTTTTACAAATCGTTATCACCGGAGTCGAAAATCATGACAAATTATTGATCAAAGATATTTATAATCAATTAGATATTTTATATTCAATGACATTAAGTACACTACAAGATATTGAGAATTCATTAACCTTTTGTAAATTGCATACAATGCACCCAAATATTATTAAAACACATGATCTGTTCGAAGAATTAACTAAAATTTCAAAATTTTACAAAGACGAACTTCCATTTAAAATAACTCCAGAAAACATGCCAAATATAGAAAATCTTATTTCAGTCAATTGTAAATTACATGACAGCAAAATTATATACTTCATTGAAATCCCTATAAACTATAACACACAATTCGAACTTATTCATTTAATTCCGATCCCAACAAAACATAACTCTGAGTTTGTAACAATAATTCCAAATCACGAATTTATATTAATGTCTGATAATGGTCAAATAAGATCATTATGTGATATATGCACCCGCAATGGTGGAAATACTTACCAATGTCCAAATCACATCAAAGAAATCCACGAAAAAAGAAACCACATCGAATATTTGGATGACATAAATCAATACATTGGAGTATTCACACATCCAGAAACATTAAAAACAGAATGCGATCACGGAGACAGCATTAAAAATCTCCAAGGGATATTCCTAATCAAAGAAGATCAATGTAAATTAAAAATTCAAAACGAAGCACTAAGTTTCAAACAAGGATCATTTGGCAAACCAATAATAATCGAAAATTTCAAGATTCACATCAATTATACCCAAATTCCAAAAATGGCAATTCAGTTAAACAATGTTAAAGAACTGAAGCTGACGAATAGAATAAACGACATCCAGTACAACAACAACCCCTTCGAGGAAGAAGATACCATCAACTACCCTGTTTGGGGACTCTACGGTATCATCATAGCCAGTGCTGCAACCCTAATCGTAGTGTACGTGAAGAAAAGATTCATCACACCTGCAACAAGACAACCCAAGGCCAACGACATTAAACTTCAATCAAGAACTTCAGCCCCTTCAACAACGCTGAAGCTTCCCGATGAAGCCCAATTTTAACGAGGGAGGAGTTACCACGGTCCATCCTGCTGAGGTTGCTGTTCCCACAGGAAACAACCCGACACCTTTCCACAAATGTTATAAATACTGTAATATGTAATGTAGAGTTAGTCAGTCATAATTCCTTGTCGAATCTATGTCCAAATTGCATTAGAATTGTAACTGTAATTATTGTAACATTTGTTATAAGATTAAAGAATATAATCTTAACCTCATTTTATAATAAAATTTGTTTTTAAAAACCTTCCGGCGAACCAAATAAATATAACTTATATATATATATATATATATATATATATATATATATATATATATATATATATATATATTTATTATGTATACTAAATAAAATACTTATTTAAAATTATTGAGTTTTATTAAAATAATAATGAAACATATACTTTATAAATTGATAATTTTCATGCTTATTATAATTGCTGAACAATTTTATAAAATCAGTGTGTTTATAAAAATTCATTCGAAATAACAAATACATTAAACAATAATAACCACAAACAGATGTTGTGTATTCTTGCAAAGTAAACGTGTTGTAAGTCCATTGCTTTGTGTTTCTTTTAAGAAAATCCCTATGCTGCTGTACATATGGCGGACGTCCATAACTGTCAAAGTATGTACCGTAACCCTGTCGATCAATGAAAATTGCTACCCAGTGTGTACCAGGTAAAATATCAGGATCGGTATTAACAACAATGGCACATGGCAAAGTTAACATATCGAGGTAGATTATTTGCTGCATATACTCCATAATCGCAAATATTTTTGAAATACTTTGTAAATATTTGCTGAATAAATACAGCATTCATTTTCTTTAACAGCACGAATACTTTTGTCTAACTAAATTTGAATTCAGTGTTGTAGGAATATATATAGGAAAATAGTAAAACTAAAGCAAATATAATTAACATTTTATTATATATATATATATATATATATATATATATATATATATATATATATATATGTATATATATATATATATACAGGGTGAATACTGAAAACCTTGACATAGGGAAATAACATGGGAAAACAGTTTTTTGCTGTTTCCATCTGTCCCGCTAAATAAAATCGGGTGTATATGGTATCGTTAGTTAGATTACTTAATTTTACATCTAATAAAACTAAATGTTGTGTAATAAGGCCTTTTCTAACTGAAATATTTGATAAAATAAATTGTATTTTGAAGGTTATCCTTCATATTTTCGAATAAGAAACGTCAAAAACAAAATACTCCATAGCCGAGTGGATACGAGGGCTGTTTCATAACATAAATAATCTACAAGACCTGGTTCGAGACCACCTCAGCTCTACTTTTTTTTTAATTAAATTATGCTTAAAATATCTTTATTATATCAGACTATTTTAATAAAATAGCAATATTCATATTTTTATAAATAAAAAAATCCAAATATTTAATAGAATTATTATTTGCTGTCTGTCAAACTTAACAATTAATTCGAATTTAGTATTTGGTGTATAATTTTGTATTTCATGTTTCGAAACATGATATTTTAAGTATAATTTAATTTAAAAAAAAATAGGGCCGAGGTGGTCTCGAACCAGGTATTGTAGATTATTTATGTTATGAAACAGCCCTCGTATCCACTCGGCTATGGAGCATTTTGTTTTTGACGTTTCTTATTCGAAAATATGAAGGATAACCTTCAAAATACAATTTATTTTATCAAATATTTCATTTAGAAAAGGCCATATTACACAACATTTGGTTTTATTAGATGCAAAATTAAGTAATCTAACTAACGATACCATATACACCCGATTTTATTTAGCGGGACAGATGGAAACAGCAAAAAACTGTTTTCCCATGTTATTTCCCTATGTCAAGGTTTTCAGTATTCACCCTGTATATATATGTATATATATATATATATATATATATATATATATATATATATATATATATATATAGAACTAAATACAAATATATTTCACATATTAACTACCATAATCTACAATAACATTTCTATTTTTATCAATTTCTATAATATTATCAAATTCAGCATATTGTAACGTTTTATTTATTTAGGTGAAGTGTAAAATTGATTAAAACACTAATATTTATATAACTAAGTTTAATTAAAGAAATATGAATTATAAAGAATAATGAAAAATAACTAACACTAAGAATTAACAAATATAAACACTATTTTAGAACTAATTATTATTACTAAAGACTTAAACACTAAGATAATTTATTTAAACAATTAAAACTATGCAATATTTATTTCAACACTATGTATATCACTGTCTATTTATTTATATAACCATCTGTACACTACGCGTATTAACACAAGACTGTCCTCGCGATCTTTTGGTCGGGGTATTTATATTAAAATACATCATTCTAGAAGATTCTTTGATTCCTTGAAATCAGAACAATGGGGAAGCGAACGGACGTGTTCTGACCTGCACGCTAGCGGTCGCCGCCCGCGCCGCCGCCCGCGCCGCGACCCTGGGTTCGCTTCATTGCCCCCTCCTTAAGACTGTTTCGTCCCGGAACAGTTCGTTATGACGAAATCTGCATGCATCACCCTTGGTGCATCTGGAAGTCTTGAAGAAGTAACAGTCGACGGTCGGTTTGAGCTCTTCTTGTCCGGTAGAGTTGAAGCTGCAGACTAGAATTTCCACTCCGGTAAAGCGGAAGATTGTTTCTAACATGCTTCTAACAATCCTCCAATCCAAACCATCTAGTCCACAGCCTATCTTCGGTACTGCCAGCTTCATGATGTCGTTCTGCAACAGATGGTCTTTCATATCGCACAGCGAGTCCCATAAATTGCGGTATGACGGCTTCTGATATGAGTATTGTTTCGTAACGAGTAAATGTACCGCTTGCGTTCCTCGTTCTCATCCTTCAGTTGTAGCGTTTTCCCGACAGTTGGACGTTGGTTGGCCAGTTCTTGTACTCGTCCAAATTTTCTTTTAAAAACTGAAGCGATGCCGCGGGACATTTTAATGTCTTTCGCTACACAGTGAGCGAGGGAATATTCTGGGGACACGGTGAACAGATCTCGTTGTTCTTCTCGTGTCACGCCATACCGTGCTTTGTGACCAGTGGAATGACTTTCCATAAAGTCATCAAATATGGGTTCCTCAGCTATAACCCGGCGAACCGTCGCTCCACGATGATCGTCAAAATTATCACCAGCAAAAGGGGCTAACCGATTGAAGTGGACTACTCTCGGCTTTCCATTAGGTATTTTCCTAATTCTGTAGACCACATCATTTATTCTTTTTACGATCTCGTAGGGACCTTCCCAATTCTTTTGCAGCTTCGGTGATAAGCCACGTCGTCTTTGTGGATTGTAAAGCCACACCAAATTCCCAGGTTGAAAACCACCTTTTTCAGCCTTGACGTCATACTGGTCCTTCATCCGATCGCTGGCACCTTGAATGTTTGTGCGGACTTGTTCATGGATGTCATTCATTCTTCTCCGTAAGTCCGTTACATAGTCCTCCCCGGCTAGATCTTCACCGGGTTTACTGCCAAATACCAGGTCGCATGGTAAGCGCAACTCCCGCCCGAATAAGATGTTAGATGGTGTCTGCCCTGTTGTCTCATGCACTGATGAACGGTAAGCCAACAAGAACAGATGAAGATGTCGGTCCCAGTTCTACCTTTGACAAATGCCGATTTATTGTTCTATTCATCCGTTCAACCATGCCATCAGACTGCGGGTGTAATGCAGTAGTTCTGGTTTTCTTTATTCCTAATATCTTACAGATATTTTGGAACAGGGCGGACTCGAAATTCCTTCCTTGGTCGGAATGTATCTCTCGCGGTACTCCAAATCGGCAGAGGCATTCTTTAACCAAAACTTCAGCGACCGTTACGGCTTCCTGGTTGGGTAATGGGTAGGCCTCAACCCACTTAGTGAAGTAGTCCATTACTACCACTATGTATTTATTTTCCTCATCAGTTTCTGGGAATGGTCCGGCCACGTCAATCGCAATGCGTTCGAAGGGACTTCCAACATTATATTGGCGCATTGGGGCTCTTCTTTTCCTATGTGGCCCGTTACTTCCCGCGCAAACCACACATTTCTTGCACCACTCTTTAACATCTTCTTTGCAATTTACCCAGTATTCAGTATCAGACCGATATCTCGATCATTTTTCAAATATAACGCGTCAACAGATGTTTAAATGAAGTGGTTATTTAATCCCACATCTAACATTTGACTAGTAACGTCCTTAAAAAGACGTCTTAGCAGTAATGCCGTGAGAGAATATGTCAACCGACGTGATAGAACAGCTAAGTGAGCCGTAGCTCAGTTGGTAGAGCAACATCCCGGCAAGATGTAAGTCTCGGGTTCAAATCCCGGCGGTTGACATATTCTTTTCACAATTTATTTCAGTTTGACTACGACTGTTAAATCAGTTCTTATTTGAAAAATGACCGAGATATCGGTCTGATTTAAAATATAACGCGTCAACAGATGTTTAAATGAAGTGGTTATTTAACCCCACATCTAACATTTGACTAGTAACGTCCTTAAAAAGACGTCTTAGCAGTAATGCCGTGAGAGAATATGTCAACCGACGTGATAGAACAGCCAAGTGAGCCGTAGCTCAGTTGGTAGAGCAACATCCCGGCAAGATGTAGGTCTCGGGTTCAAATCCCGGCGGTTGACATATTCTTTTCACAATTTATTTCAGTTTGACTACGACTGTTAAATCAGTTCTTATTTTAAACCCTTAGCCTTGGTTTTCTGGTCGGCGGTCAAGTCCTGGAACGATGTTGACAGCTCCTTCAATAGAATATCCGGAACTTCACAGGTTGTGCTATCTTTGGCCTTCACAGTTCGAATAATCGATGATACCGTTGAGCATTCTCCTACTATGGTCCTTTTCTTCAGTGTAACGGGATAAAAATTAATGTTCATTACTCGAACTGGGATTATCTTGTCGGTTTTAAACAAGGCTTTTCCAATTACAACTCCAGTCCCAGTTTTGGCATCATCGTTTTTCGGCTGGAGCATGGCAATGTTTTCCTCACAGAAGCTACCCTCTATCTGTGCTTCTACGATTGATTCACTCCGTTCTGGGAGGGTTACATCTTCCGTTATTAATACTCGCATGGTATTGTCGTCACGTGGATTTAATACTAGTTCTTCATCATTGACCATCATCACTCCATTCTTCAGGTCAAGTTTAAATCCATGCTTTTTCATTATGTCCATGCCCAGAATGAATTCATCTTCCACGTCAGCTACCAGCACACGATGTTTAATGCACGTTTTTCCAACAGTGATGCTCAAATCTATTTCTCCAGATGCGGTAGCTTGTTCTCCTGTAGCTGTGCGTATTTGCCACTTAGTTGGAAGTAGATGTTTTCCGAATATTTTTCTTGCTAAGTCGGGTCTGATTATTGTTTTTGTCGCACCCGTATCCAGCAACATTTTAAGCGGCCTTCTGTTGATAGAACCGTCTACATAGATGCTGTTAGCTTGATGATGAAGGGATGCGACATAAGTAATAGATTCTGGGGCTACTGGATTACGGGTCGACGATTGCCCCTTCGCATCAACCCGACTTAGTTTTCCGACTCCCTTTCTTCCTTTCTTGGTTCTGCTTTCCTCTGTTGTTTTCTGCAGAGCCTTTGCGGGTGACCTACTTCATCGCAATTCCAACAGCGGAGTTTCTTTTTTTCAGAAGCATGAATTTCGGATGTAATACGTCTTATCCTATCATCTAGGTCCTCGATACTCTCAGCATCGATAATTCGCACTCGCGATTGGTTGCGTGAAGCTTGTTTTGCAGCTTCATGATCTAAGGCATATGAAAGTGCATCAACCAGAGTTTTTGGTCGAGCCAATCGTAGTGCCTGCTGAGTTTCATTGTCTCGGACCCCATAGATAAATGCTTGTGTAGCTAGGCATTCCAAGACGCTGTCAGGAGCTGTAGGGTGTGCAAGACGAACCAGGCGAGCTATGTCGGCCTCAAATTCTTGCAAGTTCTCTTTAGAATTTTGATACCGGTTTCTTAATTGCGTTTGGTACACCTGCTCCAGATGCGCATTGCCATATCGCATATCCAACCGCTTGACAAGTTGGTCATAATCTTCCTGTTCATCCTCTTTTAGCGTCTGTAGGATATCGATGGCTTCTCCACGTAGCGAAACTGTCAGCGCAGTAGCTTTTTCTTTGGAAGTCCAACCATTTGCTTTGGCAGCGGCTTCAAATTGTTTTACATAATTTGGCCATGATGACTTGCCATCGAATTCGGGTGTTTTAATGTGCAGTTTTGAATTATGTTCCGCTTTTACTGTTTTGTTTACTTGAATAATATCTGCCACGTCGGAATTTGAAACCGCTGGCGTAATTTTAGAGAAATTTTGCTGTAACTCTTCAACTTTTTTCTAGTAAGTTTCTATTCTCTCTTCTAGTATTCTAGAACTTTCTTTCAATTGTTCGTTCAGTTTTTCTTCCAAACTTCTAGAATTTTCCATTAATTTCTCTTCCCATATTCTAGAATTTTCTGTTAGTTCTTCTTTTAAAGTTCTAGAATTTTCTGTTAATTTATCTTCCAATTTTTGTTCTAAACTTCTAGAATTTTCCATCATTTTTTCTTCCAAGGTTCGAGAATTTTCTTCAGATTTTCTAGAACTTTCCTCTAATTTTTGTTCTAATATTCTAGATTTTTCTATTAGTTCTTCTTTCAATACTTTAGAACTTTCTTTCATTTGTTCTAAAGTTGTACCAAAACAGTCTTGGTTCCCGATATCTCCAACTCTCGTTCTTCCAGCTCCCTCTTGAGATCGGCCACTTTTAATTCATTTAATTTTACTTGTTTAGTAGCCATTTTATTTATTTTTATTTACACTTCACAGTTTTTAACAACCCTCACACCTGACACCAATTGTAACGTTTTATTTATTTAGGTGAAGTGTAAAATTGATTAAAACACTAATATTTATATAACTAAGTTTAATTAAAGAAATATGAATTATAAAGAATAATGAAAAATAACTAACACTAAGAATTAACAAATATAAACACTATTTTAGAACTAATTATTATTACTAAAGACTTAAACACTAAGATAATTTATTTAAACAATTAAAACTACGCAATATTTATTTCAACACTATTTATATCACTGTCTATTTATTTATATAACCATCTGTACACTACGCGTATTAACACAAGACTGTCCTCGCGATCTTTTGGTCGGGGTATTTATATTAAAATACATCATTCTAGAATATTCTTTGATTCCTTGAAATCAGAACAATGGGGAAGCGAACGGACGTGTTCTGACCTGCACGCTAGCGGTCGCCGCCCGCGCCGCCGCCCGCGCCGCGACCCTGGGTTCGCTACAATATATAACACAATTTACAGTTTCAGTAAGGGACGATTCAAAACCAACTTCTATTCTTAAAGAACCATGCCGTGTCAAATTCCAGTGTAACATTGATTTTGCCGCTAGATCAGGAGTCAAATCAAATGCTGTTAAACAATATCCATTTGGAAAGCTGTCTCTGTCGATACCGTTACCGCTGTTTCCGAAATGTATGGCTGTTTCTAAGAATAATGTGTTATACATTTGAATATATGATTTTTTATCCCCAAATGACGGTTGAAGAGGCTTCGAAGACAGTTGCTGTCCATTTACTAATAATGATAAGTAGTTGATTTTAAAATTTTCAAAGTTGAAAGGATTAAGTTTAAAATCTCCGTTAAATGCTTTATTAGATAGAAATCCTATTATACACCTCTTAGGAAGTTGACCTAAGAAAATATTATCCAGAGATTTTCCTTGGACCCCTATGGGTATCGTTATGGCTTTCATATCCGCTCTGGTGATGGCGTACTTAGCAGTCGATACTTCTAGAGCTTTATTATGGGCTAATAAAATACTTGGATTCAATTTTATACGTCGAACAAGTAATGTAGCCTCGTTAATTTGAACTTTATAGCTTGAGTCCGTTCCCAGTAAATTAAAACTATCCCTTGAACGAACTAATCGTATTCTCATTTCTACACCATTAAGTAAAAATTTTTCTTGATTAAATATATCAACATGAAGATATCCGATCATATCAACATTATTACTCTTTTCAGTAAATTTTTGACGTTTATTATATCCTGTATTACTGCTTGCGTCTGTATTATTCATCTTTCCAGCATCGTTAGAATACCACAAACTAGAAGTGAGGTGAGACTCTTTGGCATCTTTACCATAATTTAATAAAGACTCGATATATGTTCTATAAGCGTAAGTGTTATTCGGCGGAGATACAAGTTTTTGATTTAAATATATGTCAACTTGATTAAACATTGAATGAAGCCAGTTATTGACAGGTCCTATGTTTTCTGCTTCACTTAAACTAGAATTATCAATTTTAATAATTTTAGCATTTATGTAAATCATTGTTTGAGATAAATCAAGATAATCCTCTCCATGACCGGGTATAACAAATTCTATTGGGCCATCTTCAGTAATGGAAGACAATGGTTTATAGTTTACCCATTGTCCGCTTTCAATACTTGTCTGTGTAGGTGGTATAGCAAATAAATCTAATTCAGTTTTAATACATTCGCAAGATTGAGCGTGTAGGAATGCCATTTTAATCAAATATATCTATTTGTGGATGAATCAATTATGCAGGAATGCAGTCATAAATTTTTTTTATTGAAATCTTAGGCCGACGTTTCGCTACTATTTGTAGCTTCTTCAGGGCAAACTGGTGAGAAAGATTAGAAAAATTATAAAATGTATGAATTACAAATTAAATACATTACTTACAGATTAAAGTCACACAGTATAACATGTATTAAAGTTAAAAAGTTCAAACATAAAGTTATCGTCGAAATTTGAAAACAATTTTGAAAAAATTGTTACACGCGTCATTCGAGAAGACTGTCTGAAATTGGTGAAAAAACTACAATGGCGAGGGAGATGAACATGCAGAAAAATCCTTGCAGAACGAAGGAACCTGATGTAACACGTACTGAAGTGAGGATATCTTCAAAGAGCTATGGTGGATGATGAAACAATTTGCAGATCCTGCTGTATATAGTGCTTAAATGATCAATGTCGGTTTTGAAATTTATGTTGTTGGGGTCGCTTTTAATGTAAAACATTTCTAGGATCAGTCTTTTTTGCAAGTTTGGTTCAATGTCTATTATTTTAACTGTTTCAAAATCAAACGTGTGTTGTGTTTCTATGCAGTGTTGTGTTAGTGCACAGTGTCCATTTGTATTTTGTTTTGTCGAGTTCCTTTTATGTTCTGTAATTCGCGTTTTAAGGTGTCTTTTTGTTTGTCCGGTGTATGTTTTAGGGTAGTCTTTGCATTTTATTTTGTATACGACGTTTATTTGTTCATTTTTGTCTTTTGTATGGCTGAAAAGTAATTTTAATGGTTTCACTGGTTTTAAAGCTATTGTTATTGGCAAATTTGTTTCAAGTAGGTGTTTTATTTTTCGCGCCAGACAACCTGTATTTGGAATGGATACATATTTGTTTGGGAGGATGTTTTTATTTTGTTTGTTATTGTTATTTGAAATGTATAATATTTTATTTATTGTTTTTCTTGGGAAATCATTATGTATTAAAATTTCTTTTAATTTAAGGTCAGTTTCTGTTTTGTATGATGAATAAAACTCAGAGTGTTTTTTAAGTTCAAATATAACCTGTTGAATTTGTTCTGTAATATTGTAACTTTCCAACATATAATTTTAATTTCAAGGGATATATTTTTTAAATTTGTTTAAAAGGGACTCGACTTTTGTTTTGTAAGGGTGGTCAAAATTTTTAGCAAACATACTCAAATCTTTAGAAAAAGACGAATACTACATCCAAGACTCTTTTGAATTCATAGACCGCGTCACTAATATCAAACTAGACATGAACTACATCCTTATCTCACTAGATGTCAAATCTTTATTCACAAACATCCCACTAAATCTAGTCATCCAAGCGGTACAAGAGAAATGGGAAACTATCAAACTAAAAACACAGATATCACAGACCGATTTTCTAGAAATGATTACTTTTTGTTACACACAAGGATATTTCAAATTTGATGATAAATTCTACAGACAACTACTAGAATTTGCCATGGGTTCCTGTCTTGCTCCGATAGCGGCCTGCCTCGTAATGGACCAACTTCTTGATGCAACCATCAGCTTACTTCCTTTTCAAGTTCCTTTAATTTTCAAATACGTCGACGACATCATTACAGCCATCCCTGCAGATCAAATAGACATTACACTTAATACTATCAACAATTACAATCAACACTTACAGTTCACCATTGAAACCGAATCCAACGATGAAATACCTTTCCTTGACACCATCGTCCACCACCAACCGGATGGTTCACTTTAATATAAATGGTTCAGAAAGCCCACTTCCACAACCAGATATATCAACTACAACTCCACACACCCAAAAACACAGATTATAAACACTATGGCTAACCTCAAAAATAGAGCTCATAAATTAATATCACCCGAATACAAAACAGAAACTGACCTTAAATTAAAAGAAATTTTAATACATTTCCCAAGAAAAACAATAAATAAAATATTATACAATTCAAATAACAATAACAAACAAAATAAAAACATCCTCCCAAACAAATATGTATCGATTCCAAATACAGGTTGTCTGGCGCGAAAAATAAAACACCTATTTGAAACAAATTTGCCGATAACAATAGCTTTAAAACCAGTGAAACCATTAAAATTACTTTTCAGCCATACAAAAGACAAAATTGACAAAAATGAACAAATAAACGTCGTATACAAAATGCAAAGACTGCCCTAAAACATACACTGGACAAACAAAAAGACACCTTAAAACGCGAATTACAGAACATAAAAGGAACTCGACAAAACAAAATACAAATGGACACTGTGCACTAACACAACACTGCATAGAAACACAACACACGTTTGATTTTGAAACAGTTAAAATAATAGTGTTCGGACCGCATATGCTATCTAGTGCCATCCAAGCGTACTAGTATGTTTTTACAATTTTATTTCATGCGACTTTGCTTAGCGCAATGACGTCAATTCCTGTCTTGTTTTTACGCATGAAAACTGTGATCTTCCGCAGGTATTCGCTGTCTGTCCGCTGAGGAGATCGCACGCATCTGTATTCTCTACGCTAAAATTGACCACGAGGCTCAATATTTTTTCTATTGTTGTTTATTATAATTCAACTTTTGTTCTTTTTGTGCAACACACAATTCTACACTCGCTGTACATTTTACACGCTGTAAGTACACACATTTTTTATATTGTTGAACACGTTACACTTGCACTACTTTGCGATTTTCTTTTACGCTAAATATAGCTTGTTTCAATTGTTATTTAATAACAACTTTGTATAGTTTTGCACGTTTGCTGCATATTTCATTTGCATTTGATCGCATGTAGTTCAAATTAATTTGACTACATTTGACACGTTTTTCTCTGCTTTTATTATTGCTCTAATTACTTTTACAAGCGCTAAGATTGTTTAGATTTGTTTAAGGTTCATATTCGCTTTATTTTATTATTATTTACTATTCAATTTATTTGTATTTTCGCTATTTTTGCCTACTTATATTAGGACTTTGTTCGTTGAATTTTTAGACAACTTATAATTATTATGTACGCTTGGACACAATTTTTATTGCATTTATTATTTAGCTACACATTATTTGTGCACATATACTTATGTTAAATAAAGTATCCTTTTATTTTGTCCCCTTTTGTACAAATTTACAGTATTTATAGCACCGAGCCTTCTACTGGACATCTTGCGCTGCTTGCTGGTTTATTTGTATTCGCTTTCTACTTACTTTCTTGATCTTTCGCTGTTGTTAGGAATAAGAACTTTATTAGCTTCGCTATCTTAATCAACATTTATTATTATCCATTTTACTAGTTATCTTGTCATTCTTATATGTTATATCCAGTCCTACTTGTATTCTCGTTTCTATTTCGCTTTGAATACACTGGTATACGGACCGACATCTTTGTAATACCGCTACGCTCGAAATAATCATTCTAAATAACCAACACGTCAATCAACCAGCCGACCAACTACAGTTCTTTCGCTTACAAGGCATACATTAGGTCATCGCTAGCATCTGATTAGGGATTTTGACTTCAACGCAACGCTGGTCCTTCGAGTCATCCGCCAGAAGTCAGCTTTAGTCAGGCCGCATCTTATACATCAACCTAAAGTGCTGAGACAGCTGAACCAGCTACTCAACGCCCCAACAAATAGACATTGAACCAAACTTGCAAAAAAGACTGATCCTAGAAATGTTTCACATTAAAAACGACACCAACAACATAAATTTCAAAACCGACATTGATCATTTAAGCACTATATACAGCAGGATCTGCAAATTGTTCCATCATCCACCATAGCTCTTTGAAGATATCCTCACTTCATTACGTGTTACATCAGGTTCCTTCGTTCTGCAAGGATTTTTCTGCATGTTCATCTCCCTCGCCATTGTAGTTTTTTCACCTATTTCAGACAGTCTTCTCGAATGACGCGTGTTACAATTATTTCAAAATTGTTTTCAAATTTCGACGATAAATTTATGTTTGAACTTTTTAACTTTAATACATGTTATACTGTGTGACTTTAATCTGTAAGTAATGTATTTAATTTGTAATTCATACATTTTATAAATTATGTAATCTTTCTCACCAGTTTGCCCTGAAGAAGCTACAAATAGTAGCGAAACGTCGGCCTAAGATTTCAATAAAAAAAATTATGACTGCATTCCTCCATAATTGATTCATCCATCAACCTCATCACTCGTTTATCCTCTACAAATATCATAGCTATTTGTCTACGACGTTTTTTGTTCTTTACGGCAGGACGTAAAGTTTTCGAATGAGTTAAGTTCTTAACAATTCTCTTCTTTTTATAGGTTGAGCCTTTCATTAATTTTTCAATTTTATCATCAGCTTTACGTTTCAAATTGATCCCCGCTTCTGCAATACGTTTTTTGAATGATTCTTTGGGCGAGTGATTCTCACTAAGATCACCTAGGAAATTAATTCCTGTATTTAATGCTTCTTTACCAAGGGCACCGACACCTTTACTTATTAACGGTAGAACACTTCTAAATAACCCACTAAAGAAACTTCCTATACCATGACCCCGTTGAAATTGGTTCCCTTTGTATACAGTTCCAATACCACTTCCTGCTTGTACATTATAATATTGTTGATACGGACAAGTTGTCATGATGCTCGTCGGAAATTAAGTTTAACGCACAACGTACCAAACTGAAATGGTGCTAAATAACCATCATTTGTCCTTATATCTATTTCTATGTTTGTAAATTCCCTTCTTAAAACAGGAACGAAGTGAGGCTGTGCGTATGATACCATTTCATTAGATCCGAAAACATATTTATCAGTTTTTACATGAACAATTCTTAACAACTGAGTAACAACATCTCCCACTACTTGAGGTTCAATGATGTCACAATAAATGAATAATTGTGGAGGAATTCCTAACATTACATTTGGTAAATTTATCGATATTTTCTGTTTAGATATATCAGTGAATGGTGAATATCTAAGTTGTTATGCTAATCTTGGAGATAATTTTAAGGAGGTTACATCTGTATTTTTTAATTTTGCTATTACTCGTTTTTCTGTCTTATCATAAGAAAATGCCACATATTCATTAATTGTTATATTTTTATTCATTTCATGTCATACGCTATCAACGCTATCATAATTTTGTTTTCTCTTTCGTTAATGTTATAAATCGAACAAGCAAAAATTATTTCTGATAATGCTACTTCCCACGATCCTTCTAGTTTTATATTCTGAGGTAGTTGTGTAGTAAAATGTGTAGTTTTATTATTTGGAAAGTATTGCATAGAGTTATTGCTAGGCAATGTTATAAAAAATTCTTTCTCAATCATGATTTAATAAACGAAGTGAACTTGCTGATATCCAAGAATTAAATTTGTCACTGTAACCTTTCCACTTGACTAGAAGCTTCTTTCTGTGACGAGTTCCTTTAGAAGCCAGTATTTTATCAATCTTATACATTGTGTCAGGTTCGACAAAAACTTTCTGTAGTTCATTTTTGTAAAAAGTTCCCTCTATAACTTCATTATTTAAATCTTTTACTAATAGCATATATTTTAAATAATTCTTCACTCCAGTTCGATTCATACCCTTTTTCAAATATATTTTTATATTTAGATATTCGCACACTATCTCCAATATTTAATTTTTTCTGATTATAGTTTATTTTTTGCTTATTTTTATTCTGATTTCTCCATATTTCTAATATGTTAGTATCATTCACCTCACACAGAACCGAATTTATTGATCGATGTTTTGTTTTATTATAGGAAGTAATTAGATCTCGTAATATATCTATATATCTATATGTATTTTTATATGTGAAATAGCGATACATTTTTGTTTTCAAAGTTCTGTTAAACCGCACAACAAAACAGACCTTAGTATCAGGTTTATGAGTCACATAAAATTTAACATCATTTTCATTCCAATACGATTTTACTGATTTCGCAATAAATTCTGATACCTTGTCTGTTTGTAGATAAATTGGTTTTCTTTCATTAAATATAATTTTAAGTGTGCTTGATTAACCGATGAAGATTTTTTATCCACAATGGAATAGCCCAGGCATATCGACTGAATACGTGAATAACTGTTAAAATGTACTTATGATTATCGATAAAACGGCTTAACTTTCTCATGTCGGTAAGATCCGCCTGAAACAGGTCATTTATATTTGTAACTCGGTAAGTATTTCTTTGAAAAGTCTTTCGAGCGGGCTTATATAAAGTATAAGCATCCTGATAACTAATCCATTTTCGTATTACATCGGGTTTGTATTGTTCTTTCATAAAGTTTATTAAATTATTTGCTCCAGAAAAACCAGCAGAATGTGATGGATCATAGTAAATATTAGTTAGTCGTTTATTCATTATGAAAACGAAAAGCGTTTCCACTTTTGTTTTGTAGATCTCGTGATGTCGTCGTCGTCGTCAAACAGTAAACCAGTATTTTATCTCTTAGATTTTGACTTGCGGTTATCAAAAATTTTAATTTCTGGTTCTAAGACAAACAATTTTTTTCTCTCAGGATTTTTAATTAACTCGGTAGGAATATTTATAATTTTCAATGCTTTAACAAAATCTTCTCAACCATTTGGTTTGTTATATTTTTTATATCTTATAATATCTCCTACTAAATCTGATATATTTGAATTGGGAATTAGTTTATTATTTATATAAACTAATCCTTTTTCATCCCACGAAATAATATTTTGTACTTGTAATCTTTGCATTAGTAAACGGGCATTTTCTCGATGTGATTTTGGTATTACATTTATTATATGTTCAATATCGTATTGTTTCTCTGCTCGCAAATTAGTATCTGCGGGTAATTCCTGTTCAATCGGTAGTTTTATAGGTTCCCTATTTTGTTTTTGAAAATATAAATATCTCTGCAAAATTTCTTGATATTTCCGCCACTTTTCATATTCTGATATATTTTGTTTTAAAACATCTTTCATATCATTATCTAAATGATTAGTTATGTTTTCCTCTTCTTTAACACTATTTTGTATACGATTTAAATTTTCTGGAGATATCAAGATCAACTTCTTAGCATGTTCCATATTTATTAATTCTTAAATAAACTGCTCAGTACTCTTGTTAAAAGTGGCGTTAATAGAAATGGTAAGAAAGCTCCACCGGACTGTACTAATACACGTTTCTTCTTTTTCCAATTTTCACCACGTTTAACAAGTTTTCTTAAAACTTTTTTATGTCGCTCCAGATCAAGTTGTTGTTTTCGACTGAGAGGAATTTTACCATGTAAAATATTATAAACACATTCACAAATACATTTAATTGAATTACAATCAGTATGTTTTAATAATGCTAACCTATATTTGGATTAAGCATATGTAGAGCGCGTAGAAATTCGACGTTGTTTATTACTGTTCTATTCATTTTTATGAAATCATGTCAGGCATGTTTTTACATATATATTTATATGTTGTTTTAAGTAAATAAATATATGTAAGTCCATCACGTGACGTACGAAAACGTAACCAATCGGGAGTATTTTGTTTAAGATCGAAAATTAAATATCCATGTGGTTCAGATGTTGCATCATTATAAGATTCTTGTATGAACTTTACATTTTCCGGAAAAATTTTACGTGATAAGTGTAGAATTTGTGCCCTATCTCGAGGGTTTTAAAAATAAATTATGTAATTTGCATTACGTGAAATATCTCGCTGACCTTTTTCTTGGTGAAATAAATTTTGAGTAAGAAAAAATACTGATAAATTTTTATGATGAGACCATTTAGTAAATATATCAACAACGCGACCCCCTGTTTCTCTCATTAAATCATCAATTATCATTAATTGAGAATAACTTCCATCAATATTTTCTATATCGGGGAAGCCTTCATTAAATTCTACGCCTTTTATTGTGTTGTATAAACTTTGCCAAGTTCCATAGTGCCAATATATATTTTTAAATGTCGTATCACTCATATTGTTAATATCGTTCAAGAAATTATTAACGAAATAACATTTTCCACTACCTGACGGTCCTGCAATTATTGCAGAAAATGGGTGTTTAAATTTTGTACACATGTTAACAGCATGAAGTAATGGATAACACTAAACATCAAAAATAGTTGAGTAACATTTATGGTAATAATAGGTAAAATATGTAATAAATTAGAAAATATAATATACAGTTCCGTTTTATTTACGATATATATATATATATATATATATATATATATATATATATATATATATATATATATGGTGTGACGAAGCGTCACTAAACCTGACTTCCTGTCCGCAATCACGGATACTCCCCGTTACTCACACAACACTGTTCCGTCATCATCACAAGCCTTCCAGACCACAGGGAAGCCGTTCATATCGTTTTTTTCACCAAGCGCACGGCCTAACCCAACTTCGAAACCACGTGCTCGGCCAAGTGACAGTTCCTGAGCCACCTACAAAATCACGTGCATAAAACATCACCCTGTTACTGATAATCATACTCACATTAAACATCCCTGCGTAAAATGTTTATTTTCACAGATATTTCACTCTACAGAAAGCTGTCAAAACCACCACCAAGACGCCACTGGGCAGATGCGGCAAACATCCGTACTTCCGACCGAAGCCGAAATTCAAATGTCCCAAAATAAATTGTGAAATATTCTAAAATATCATAAAATGTAATATAACACTTTGTAAAACGCAGGGAAGTCAAAGAACGACGTCTAGAATAAAATTAAATTTTATTAAACAAAAATAACAATATTTTAAAACTCTCCATCTTTGTCGTACAATTTGTTTAAACAAGTTTAATTAGTAATCGGGGTATAAATACGGCCTCCGAGGCTGAGTCTGATCACTTGTTTACTAGCCTCTGATAGCGACATAAACTAAGTTTACTTGCGACAACTGCGATTTATTTCCGAGATCCACAGATCTACAGACCGACTTTTTGTAGGTAAGACCGTATTACCGTCCTGACCGCTAACCCCGACGAGTAGAACTTTAAGCTGGCTTCAGTTTGGTGATACTCGTCGTCCTGATTCCTGAAGCTGGCATCCAGTTTGGTATTATTCCTCTCCTTGACTCGACAACGACCCATCCCTACCGTACAGTCTCAAGCTGGTATCTGGTTTGGCTGTACTTCCTTCCAGACCGCGATAAATTCAGACCGCGACTACGACTGTGACTTCCCAGCGTTAACGACGTATGGAACCAAAGGAATCTGCAATAAATACTGGTTTTTCTTAGTAATTCTGGATTTTAGTTACCACCCTGGCCTAACCGACCTAGAGTTCCCGTGGCATTTTGTTCTCTCCCTAGGTTCCGCTGATTGGCGCCCGAGAAAACCCGACTTCCTGGGGAAGAACCACGACATCACGGACCGCCAAAGTCGCAGCGGCCCAAGTGATCGTCGCAAATTGGCGGCCCGAGCAGGGACTCATCATCTTCATTCGGGTAACACTAGAATTACAGAGAAACCGACACCATGCCGCAGGAAGGATACTCCGAACAGCCGGCCAAGAGCGAACACACGTCCAGCTCACCGAATACGAACCAGACGTTCATATTACCGTCACCAACATCCGGCACCAGTGCCCTCATGATCCATGACCGGAACACCGGCACCCCGGGTGCCTCAATAACCCAACAGACCGTTCCACCGTCATCACCAATCGCGGCAACAGACAACCACGACGCGTCAACCAGACGTCCCGCTACCAGCAACATATGCGACATCGTACGCAAATGGAATGTTGCGTTCGACGGCAAAACCGACCCGGCCGCATTCCTGGAAAGAGTAGCCGAACTACGAGACAGCTACGGGTTCAGCGACGACCAGCTGATGCTGGCACTACCCGAGCTGCTCCGAGGAAGTCCGCTGTTATGGCTCCGTAACATGCGTCAGGATTGGCGTAGCTGGACGGACTTCCTGACCGACTTTCGCCTCTTCTATATGGGCTCCGACTATACCCTAAGACTAGAAGAAGAAATTAGTCAACGCAGACAACGAGCCAACGAAAAAGGGCGTGAGTACCTCAACGCGATAAATACCTTAATTCGCAGACACGGCAGACTACGACTCGAGGAGGCCATATATCGGGTGTACATCAACCTACTGCCTGAATACCGCCAATACATCCGTCGTCGTGACATCAGCAGCATCAGGGAGTTGATGCAAGAGATAGAAGAGTATGAGCGGCTACAACAAGACCTGAAGACAACTACATCCACACCACGCCTGCACGTAGTGTCCGCCGAGCCTCCGAAACCGATGGCAAGCACCAGCCAACCCAAGGCCGACGTATCGGTACTATGTTGGCGGTGTGGACAGCACGGACATCTCCGACAAGTATGCAAGAACCCACAGAAACTGTTCTGCTGGAAATGTCATAAGCAGGGGGTGCTGACCAGAGACTGTGGCTGCCAGAAGAGGTCGGGAAACGGGATGTGAGCTGCGCCGATACGGGGCTGGAACAGCTGTCATCTTATCAACGCCCCGCAAATTCAATTTCCCAACCGGAAGAGCCTACCCAGCTGCCAGTCATTCATGGGAATGACATCACCGACAATAGGCTTTTCCTGACGGTGGAAATAAAAAATCAAAATATAAGAGCACTAGTGGATACCGGTGCGATGTATTCTTACCTGGACGCCACCATTGCGGCAAAGCTGCGTGACCGGAAGAATCCCTTGCAGCAAGCAGACCACCAGCAGGTACAGTTGGCCAATGGTGCAACTGTGACAACCACAGGGTCGCTCCAAGTAGGATGTATACTAGGTGGAGTTTGGCGACGGGTCAAGTTCCAAGTACTGGAGAATCTCACGTGTCCGGCAATCCTGGGGATGGACATACTACAAATGTACGGCGTGAGTATAAATATTCAACAACAGGCCGTCACATTTAACACACCAAGTACAGGAGCCGCCTGGCTTAACACCATGACGTCCACAGGTCCAGAGGCAACCCTAGCCACTTTCCTCGAGGAGGAACTAAGCAAGTTCGCTGATGTCACCGGTATCACACCTAACATAAAACATCAAATTAGGCTAAAGGACAAAACTCCGATAAAACAGCGATATTTACCTCGCAATCCTAAGATGCAGGAAATCATTAACAAAGAGGTAGATCAAATGCTGACGGATGGCATCATCGAAAAGTCCCAAAGCCCATGGAGTTCCCCAGCTGTCATCGTGCGAAAAAAGGACGGGAGGCCCCGTTTCTGCATCGATTTCCGGCAGCTCAACAAGGTGTCTGAGAAAGACGCATACCCTCTCCCTTACATCACGGCGATTTTGGACAAGTTACGAGGGGCCGCGTATTTCTCCACGCTGGACCTAAAGAACGGCTACTGGCAGGTCGCACTCACGGAGCAAAGCAAGCCGCTGACTGCATTCACCGTTCCAGGGCGCGGTCTCTTCCAGTTCCGAGTCATGCCGTTCGGGCTACACGCAGCCCCCGCCACGTTCCAAAGGCTGCTGGACACCATCATCGGCCCAGAACTGGAACCGCACGCCTTCGCCTACCTGGACGACATTGTCGTGGCCAGCACTACTCTGGAAGAACATATTGCGCACCTGCGAGAAGTGTTCAGAAGATTGAGGGCAGCTAACCTAAAAATCAACCCAGATAAGTGCCAATTCGGCAAACAATCTATCAAGTACCTGGGACATGTGGTGTCGTCCAAGGGCATTGAGACCGATCCCGACAAGGTGCAGGCGATCAACGACATGCCACCGCCATCCACAGTCAAGGAACTGCGACAATTCTTGGGTGCTGCGTCGTGGTACCGACGGTTCATAGAACACTTCTCCACCGTGGTCGCGCCATTAACGCTCCTGCTCCAGAAAAAGCAGCCCTGGGTCTGGGGAGTACTACAAGAAGAAGCGTACCGACAACTCCAGCGTGCGCTGACCACTGCGCCCGCTCTTGCATGTCCCAACTTCGAGGAACCGTTGATCCTTCAGACGGACGCTTCCAACGTCGGCATCGGGGCGGCATTAATACAAGGAAGCCTGGACGAGCCAAGGGCGATAGCCTACATCAGCCGGTCACTCTCTGCCGCCGAAAAGAACTACGATGTATCGGAAAAGGAGTGTCTGGCCGTAGTGTGGGCCATCAAAAAGCTGCGTAGCTACTTGGAGGGCTACCACTTCACTGTCGTCACGGATCACCAGGCCCTTAAATTCCTGGACCGCCTAAAGGACCCAACCGGTCGTCTAGCTCGATGGGCAGTCCTCCTGCAACAATATGACTACGACGTCGTATTCCGCAAGGGGAAATTTAATCATTTAGCCGACATGCTAAGCCGGAAACCCTTACCGGCACTGAACGTCGTTGTTGCAGGATGCCCATGGTATGACCGTATGCTCCAGGAGGTCAACACACGCCCAGGAGAGCATCCCGACTTCCGAGTGGAGGACGGCAGGCTCTACCGACGGTTCTGGGACCCCGCCGATCTATCAGACACTGAGCCGCACCGGGAGTGGAAGCTGTGCGTACCCACAGTACAGCGCAAGCAGATCCTGGCCGAGAATCATGACCATCCTACAGCAGGGCACCTAGGGATTGCCAAGACGTTGGCAAGATTAGCCCTGCGGTACTATTGGCCAGGAATGTATCGCGAGGCTACCACTTACGTTCGAAGGTGCAGCAGCTGTCAGCGATTCAAGGCAGACCAGCAGGGCCCCGTCGGTCGCATGGGTCCTCCAAAAGTTGGGCAGCCGTGGGAAACAGTAGCCGTCGATATGATGGGGTCGTTGCCTCATCCTGCAAAAGGATATCAGTACGTGATCGTGTTTCAGGATCGACTCACCAAGTGGATTGAATACCGACCATTGCGACAAGCCAATGCATCCGCCGTGGTACTAGCGTTCCGTGAGTTAGTACTGTGTCGCTATGGGTGTCCCAAAACATTGATCACGGACAACGGCACCGAGTTCGACAACCGCACCCTGCAAAAGTTCCTGCAAGAGTACGGAATCCGCCAGCAGAAGACGCCGCCGTACACGCCGCAGGCCAACCCAGTGGAGCGTGTGAACAGGGTACTAAAACCTATGTTGGCCCAGTTCTGCCAGGACAACCAGCGAAACTGGTATTCGCTATTACCAGAATTTGTCCTGGCCATCAACAGTAGCCGACATAGTTCCACTGGTTATTCTGCGGCATATCTTAATTTCGGTCGGGAGTTACAACTCCCCAGCCAACTGACCGACACGAAACAAGAAAAAGATAACTCACCGGCCGTTTCCGAGGAACATCTTCGACGTCTCCAGGCGATCCGTGACGCGCAAGAACTGGCCAGAATCAACATCGCCCACGCCGCAACGAAGCAGGGGCACCATTACAACTTGCGGCGAAGAGACATCGAATTCCATCCGGGCGACAAAGTCATGCGTCGTGAGCACCCACTGTCCTCTGCCGCTAAGGGCATCGCTGCGAAACTTTGCCCAAAGTACTCCGGCCCGTGGATCGTACAATCCCGAGTTTCTCCACTCCTGTATCACTTATCCGATAACCATGGAACCATCCTAAAAAACATCCATATCAAAGATATAAAAAGGTTTACAGATGGAGAAGCAAAAGATCAACCTTCCACGTCAGGTACGACAACTGGGTTCCAGCCGCCGTCGACCAGTGCAGATCCGTCCTGTGGGACTTCCGCTGGTGCTCGCCCGCCGACCGGACCCGGTCCAACTGGCCGCCGCCGCGGCCGTCCACGTCGCATCCCGCCAAGCGACACCGCCGCCGTACCGCTTGCCAGCATCTCCGAA
Organism: Stenolophus ochropezus; assembly: GCA_035578165.1. NCBI lineage: Eukaryota > Metazoa > Arthropoda > Insecta > Coleoptera > Carabidae > Stenolophus > Stenolophus ochropezus. The sequence continues at coordinate 11,992,285 of JAQOWZ010000013.1, read as the reverse complement.
GGTGTCTTCTCCAGTGGCCAGGGACATGCCCAGTCTGGAAATCAGTCCCAGTCGAGAGATACCGCTCTCGACACCGACAGAGACACCTACCGACGACTGGGAAGCGCTGCTGCAAGACGTCTTCGGCTCTATGAGTCCGGAGAACTCTCCGCCTCCGTCTCCCAACAGCCTGGCAGCCGCACTTCAAGAGGCAATTCACCCACCTGCACTGTCACCGCTACCCGACACACCGCCTCGCAGATCACGGCCCAGGTTGACAGCAGACAGTTCGGTCCCGTACGTGCTGCGACCGGTAGCAGATGTGAAGTTGGGGTATGCTACCGTCAACCGCAGTCGCGTCCATCCGGCAGATCCACGACTTCCTGCCGTACGTCGAGCCTATGCCAGCTGCTTCACGGAGCTGCAGCAGCTGCGAGCCGAACTGGCGATGTCAATGCTGCCAGAGACGTCGCTCCGAAGAACGGCGTCCATAGCGTCGCCTCTGTCACCGAGTCCTCGGCTTCCCGCCGTGATGCAAGCTCTTCGGGTTCCCGCCGAGAGTGAAGTCACGACGGGCCCGCCGCCGTTCCGAGGAAGAACCGCCGCCGATCCAGCACCATCACCGAGTCCTCGGCTTCCCGCCGTGATGAAAGCTCTTCGGGTTCCCGCCGAGAGTGAAGTCACGACGGGCCCGCTGCCGTTCCGAGGAGAAACGCGGCCAGACCCGTCTGAGCTGCTGAAGACGCCGCCACGGCGTCCTACCGTGCTTCCGCTGGAGGCCCGAACATCTGGCCTTGCTCCCATGGAGGTTACTCCTCCACCAGCACACCGGCATCCGCCCTCGCCCTCGCTTCTTATCCTGGACGCCTCACCCATCCAGATAACACCGGAACGCCCAGAGACGCCCAGCGCACAGGTCGTGGAACACCGGCCGGTCGTCCGTCCGCCGAAATGGTCGCCCCCAGACTATGTGTCGCCGGTGCTGGCTCGACCGCCGTCTTCACCGCCGTTCCGTACCGCGAGTGCAGCACGGGACACCCCTGGAGGGACCACACCGCCGCAGCTGCCGACCGAGTTCACCACGGCCACGCCTGCGCTCTCGTTCCGCCGGTGTAGGGTACTGGCACCTCGTCCCGGAGGTGGAGTGATGTGGGTAACGGAGTACTCTACGAACGCTCCCAAACGGCGTCAGAAAAACAAAAAGAAGAAGAGGGCAAGGCAAACAGCTTAAAATAATACAAACAACAGGAAAAAAAAAAGAAACTTACGTGTCTTTTCATTTCACTCCCGGAGTAAGGGGAGGGTGTGACGAAGCGTCACTAAACCTGACTTCCTATCCGCAATCACGGATACTCCCCGTTACTCACACAACACTGTTCCGTCATCCGATCATCATCATCACAAGCCTTCCAGACCACAGGGAAGCCGTTCATATCGTTTTTTTCACCAAGCGCACGGCCTAACCCAACTTCGAAACCACGTGCTCGGCCAAGTGACAGTTCCTGAGCCACCTACAAAATCACATGCATAAAACATCACCCTGTTACTGATAATCATACTCACATTAAACATCCCTGCGTAAAATGTTTATTTTCACAGATATTTCACTCTACAGAAAGCTGTCAAAACCACCACCAAGACGCCACTGGGCAGATGCGGCAAACATCCGTACTTCCGACCGAAGCCGAAATTCAAATGTCCCAAAATAAATTGTGAAATATTCTAAAATATCATAAAATGTAATATAACACTTTGTAAAACGCAGGGAAGTCAAAGAACGACGTCTAGAATAAAATTAAATTTTATTAAACAAAAATAACAATATTTTAAAACTCTCCATCTTTGTCGTACAATTTGTTTAAACAAGTTTAATTAGTAATCGGGGTATAAATACGGCCTCCGAGGCTGAGTCTGATCACTTGTTTACTAGCCTCTGATAGCGACATAAACTAAGTTTACTTGCGACAACTGCGATTTATTTCCGAGATCCACAGATCTACAGACCGACTTTTTGTAGGTAAGACCGTATTACCGTCCTGACCGCTAACCCCGACGAGTAGAACTTTAAGCTGGCTTCAGTTTGGTGATACTCGTCGTCCTGATTCCTGAAGCTGGCATCCAGTTTGGTATTATTCCTCTCCTTGACTCGACAACGACCCATCCCTACCGTACAGTCTCAAGCTGGTATCTGGTTTGGCTGTACTTCCTTCCAGACCGCGATAAATTCAGACCGCGACTACGACTGTGACTTCCCAGCGTTAACGACGTATGGAACCAAAGGAATCTGCAATAAATACTGGTTTTTCTTAGTAATTCTGGATTTTAGTTACCACCCTGGCCTAACCGACCTAGAGTTCCCGTGGCATTTTGTTCTCTCCCTAGGTTCCGCTGATTGGCGCCCGAGAAAACCCGACTTCCTGGGGAAGAACCACGACATCACGGACCGCCAAAGTCGCAGCGGCCCAAGTGATCGTCGCAATATATATGTTACCTGCCCAGGAGTTGCAACCATCAGCAGTTCCCGACATCCTGTCATCATGTTATCATATTATATTACTCTGTATCAAAAACACATGTAAAAGATTGTAAAGAAATATTATATTCAGTCTGGACTTGTATCTTGATTTGAAAACATTAAATTTAATATTTGCGAATAAAATAATTATTTTTAAAAACTCATAAACCAGAACCACGAAAATAATTGGCGCAGTCGGTAGGATACTGAGAGGTAATTCATCGTGAAAAAACCTGCAGTATCAACTGTTAACTCGCGACGGACCGAAGTTCTACAAGATTCATCGAGAATCCAAGGAATCACTCTCCGACCCAGCAGATCTCCATCGAGGAAATCAGCCAGGAATGCGACTCTTCATGAAATTGGTTGTGTGAGTTGTTTTCATTTTTATGTCCGACTCCTCGCTTTCATCTTACGCTTCCACCGCGGAAAACAGTGAGAACGAGTTAGATTTAGACTTAGATTTTACGAATTCTTACAGAAATCAAAAAGTAGATTTAACAATAATTAATTCAGTTCTTTCTAATTTATCTATAAGCGAAAATATGTCACAAATACCCAAATTTGAAACTAAATTACTTGAAATCGTTCCAAACTTCAATGGAAATCCAGCAGAATTAGCAGGATTCCTAGAAATTGCAAATGCCCTGATAAAATCCTATTGGGACCCGAAACCTGAAAATTTACATTGCGTTCAAAATATTACAGTAGTATACGGAATATATGCAAAATTATCTGGAGCAGCCCGCGAAGTATACACTACTTGTATAACCAAAGACTGGAAAACAGTAAAAGAAACGTTAGTTGCCCATTTCGGCGACCAGCGAGATGAAAATGGCTTATTATTTGATTTAGATCAACTGAGACAAAAAGATGAATTAGCACTTCAATTTTACACAAAAGTAATGCAAAATTTAAGCTTTCTTCATAATTATGTTGAAATCCATGAATCAGTAGAAACAATTAAAACAGTAAAGAAAAATTTTTATAATACACATGCGTTGAAAATATTTTTAGCTGGATTAAAAGAACCACTTGGTTCAACAATTCGCGCAATGAAACCCACTAGTTTAGCAGAAAGTAGACAATATATAGTAGCGGAAAATAACATCAGAAATTTACAAAGACCCACTTTCAATAATAAAATTTCTCAAAAACCTCAGCCTAATATGCACATCCAATGACATATCCCAATGCAATTTCCGGGCTATCAATCTCCAACAACCTATAATTCTCCGCAACAACAATTTTATAATCAACCCCGACCATTTCCCAGTGCTCCAATAGCTTTACAGCCTAGACCAATCCAACCTCAAAAAACCTTTACAAACCAACAAGTATTTGGAAGACCTCAACCTAGACCCAATCCTACAAACGTGTGGAAACCACAAGGTTCTGCCACCCGTCAACAATTTCCCAAACCAACCCCCATGAGTGGAATATCACATGGTACTGTATCAAAATTCCAAAATAACGGATAACAAAAATTTGTATCCGAAGAACTATTCAATGTAGAGCCCACCGAATTTTACGAACCAGTAGAATATTATTACGATAATTATAATGAAGTGGAAAATTACGAAAAATACGGACAAAACACTTCGGTCGACACAAATGAAACCGAATACGACGTGTACGAACCCGACTCTTATGAAGATCAAAATTTTTGCGAAACGAGCCAGTCTCAGAACCAAACATAGAAATTCATTCAATCTATGATAAAAAAGATTTACCCTTTATAAAAATTTTGAATCCACCATTAAAATTGTTAATAGACACCGGAGCGACAAAATCATTTTTAAATCCAGATCTTGCAGAAAAATATTTTAAACCATTTATTAAAAAGGAAAATTTTACAATTAGTTCAATATTTCAAACTACTAAACGCGATTCTTGTATTGAAATTCCAGCATTCCCCGAATTCAATACCGACAAAAATATAAAATTCTATTTGTTTAAATTTCATCACTTTTTCGATGGATTAATTGGATATGACACGTTAAAAGACTTAAACGTCGAACTAAATATAAAACATTCTATCTTGAAAACCCCAAACACGAGTTTAAAACTATCACACTACGAATCGAAACAAAAATTATTGTTCTTTGCTCGAACAGAACCAAACACTCTCGAAACCGTAAAAATTCCAGTACATGCACCCGACGGCGATGTATTAATACCACCCACAAACATTTCGAATTGTTTAATTAGAAATTGTTTATTAAATTGTCAAAACGGTTATGCCCCTGTAGATATTTATAATAATACATATGAACCACAAGAAATATATTTGTACGAACCAATTAATGCCAACCCATTTAATAATTCTGAATTCGAATTGTTTAATGTCACAGTCAATGACGATGTAAATAATATGCAATATCAAGACAAATCAGACTTAACTAAATTAATTAGAACCGACCACATGAATACGGAAGAAACACATCAAATTTCAAAATTAGTCAAATCATTTTCTGATATATTTTATCGAGAAGGAACTCCACTAACTTTTACAAACAAGATCAAACATCGAATAATCACAAAAGATGAAATTCCAGTACACTCAAAATCCTATAGATATCCATTCATTCACAAACCCGAAGTCGAGAAACAAATTAACAACATGTTAGAACAGGGAATCATACGACCCAGTGATTCGCCTTGGTCATCACCTATTTGGATCGTTCCAAAAAAGGTTGATGCTTCTGGCAAACAAAAATGGCGTATAGTCGTCGATTATCGCAAGATAAACAAGAAGACTGTAGATGACCGTTACCCTATCCCGAATATATCCGACATTCTAGACCGACTTGGACGATCAAAATACTTTTCAACATTAGACTTGGCAAGTGGATTTCATCAGATTGAAATGCACCCGGACGACATACAGAAAAGCGCTTTTAACGTAGAACACGGACACTATGAATTTTTACGAACACGCTTTGGCTTAAAGAACGCACCAGCCACTTTTCAACGAGTTATGGATAACATATTACGAGAATATTTAAACAAAATTTGCTTTGTTTTTATGGACGATATAATAGTATTTTCTGCATCTCTTCAAGAGCATATTTCAAATTTAAAATGTATTTTCCAAAAATTACGCGAAAGTAACCTTAAGGTACAACTCGATAAGTCCGAATTTCTAAAAACAGAAGTCACATTTTTAGGTCACTTAATTACATCAGACGGCATAAAACCTAACCCCGAGAAGATCAAAGCAATTAGAAATTACCCCTTACCAAAAACTACGCGAGAAATAAAAGCATTTTTGGGATTACTCGGATATTATCGCAAATTCATAAAAAATTTCGCAAATCTAACAAAACCTTTAACTTCTTGCTTGAAAAAAGACGCCAAAATCGAAACACAAAATCCAAATTACATAAATTCTTTCAATACCTGTAAAAATTTGTTAGCTACTGAACCTATTTTGCAACACCCTGATTTCGAGAAACCTTTCATTTTAACGACAGACGCGAGCAATTTCGCGATTGGTGCCGTACTGTCACAAGGAAAAGTAGGATCAGATCTGCCCATATCTTATGCCAGCCGTACGTTAAATGATTCAGAGACTAAATACTCCACAATTGAAAAGGAGCTACTAGCCATAGTATGGGCAGTGAAACATTTCAGGCCTTATCTATTTGGTCGTAAATTTGTCATCTATACAGACCACAGACCTTTACAATGGTTGTTTTCATTAAAAGAACCCAATTCGAAACTCGTAAGATGGCGACTTAAACTAGAAGAATATGATTACCAAATTGTTTATAAAAAAGGTTCACTAAATTTAAACGCAGACGCATTATCTCGTATTCAATTAAATGCCAACGAAACAAATGGGAACTCCGAAGGAATATTCGAATACATAGAAAATTTTAACAAAAATTTTTCTAACACCAATATACAAGAGAATGAAAATAATTTAGATAATGTCTCTTTGTAGTTCAAACCGATAATGAAAATCAAGATGAAATTATTTCGGACAATGAAACAGTTCACACGAACACAGAAAATCCGATCGTAGGAATACCTATTTGTGATAAACCAGTTAATTTCGGAACAAACCAAATTATTGTATCAGAAGTAAATTTTGATCCCCAAAAACCAAAAATTATAAAATTATTCGAAAATACTGAAACGTTGTGTTTCCTTGTACAAATTTCGAAAAACAATTTTGCTAGAGATATAATTAATTTCATAAAAGAATACATCATCCCGAAAGTTAAATATTGCTTATACTTCAATATATGAAAAATTCAGTTCAATTATTCAAAAATATTTCAAAAACTCACAAATAAATTTAGTAAGATATACTCAAAAATTATTAGATGTCGTAGACTCAGAAGATATTAAAGAAACTATTCAAAATTATCACGAAAGCAAAACTAATCACAGAGGAATCGATGAAACAGAGAAGGAAATTAGAAAGAAATACTACTGGCCTAATTTGAGGAAATCAGTTCAAACTTACATTAATGAATGTGAAGTATGTTTAAAAACTAAATATGACAGAATCCCTATTAAACCAAAATTTAATATTTCACCAACCCCAACTAAACCTTTTGAAATTTTACATATTGACTCGACAACTTTAGAAAAACAAAAATTCTTAACGATAATTGATGCTTTCTCAAGATATGCTCAAGCCTATAGATTGAATTCCGGACAAGGCATAGAAGTTGTGAATAATCTTGTTAAATATTTCACCCATCATGGGATACCAAATCAAATAATTTCGGACAATGGCTTAGAATTTAAAAATTCATTAGTTAAAGAATTATTAGAAGTACATAAAGTAAAACTCCATTTTATAACATCACAACATCCAGAATCAAACGGGTTAATTGAAAGATTTCATTCGACCCTTGTGGAACATATAAAACTACTAAACAATCAGAACGAATATAACAAAGAACCAATTGAAATGAAAGTCAACTACGCTTTGCTAGCATACAATAATTCTATCCATTCTGCTACAAAATTTAAACCGTGCGAAATTATATCAGGACACATTGACGTAAACTCACCCCAGTAGGTATAATCGGCGGTTTCTGGCTCACTTCCGCTTCCGGTCTTGGTATTAAGCTAGTGTTTGCACGCCTAGGTTGTATGCAACCCACATGCGTCCAGTGTGTTGTGTACAGCGCAGCACATCGGCGTGCTGTTGTCCCTGAATTTTATGCAACCCACATGCCTTGTTTGTATTGTTGTGCAGTTTCCCAATAGAGATCTCATTCTTGTGTGGTGCCCTCTCCCTCTCCACCCTTTCTCTTCCTCACTCTCTCTCTCTACGGTGTATGAAATTATATTTCGATATATATATATATATATATATATATATATATATATATATATATATATATATTTTCCGAACCTGCCACCCTCTCCCTCCGCCCCCAACCGTTATATTCCTCTGCCCCCCTGCCACCCTCTCTATCTCCCTATCTTTTATATTTATTTATGTGGGACAACAACAATTAGAATGATTTATATCTGTACACAATTCAAAATTACAATTGTTTATATACATTTTTATTTTATTTATTATATTTTTTAAAACAGAGTACGCTTTATCACAGTAAAATCTGCTGAGATACATGGTAAAAGTATACGAGTACATGACACCCTTTCTATCTCTCTATCTTTTATATTTATTTATATGGGACAACAACAATTAGAATGATTTATATCTGTACACAATTCAAAATTACAATTGTTTATATACATTTTTATTTTATTTATTATATTTTTTAAAACAGAGTACGCTTTATCACAGTAAAATCTGCTGAGATACATGTTAAAAGTATACAATGTCCTAATGCGACTATCCCTCTGCCTGATGTCTCGTACTTGGTGAATTTTATAAGAACACTGAGTGTGTGTGTGTGTGAGGTGTAAATAAATCTGTGAAAAAAGTAAAAATTTAAATAATACAATAGTTTTTCTTTTAATAAATAGTACATACCTTTTCTCTCTTGTTCATTATTATTGTCTGACACATTCTTGTTTATTCCATGATGTATATACATTCTTGTTTATTCCATGATGTATATAATTCACATTCGCAATTATGACAACGATAGTAGTCTTGTGGTATAGTTTCTAATTAATGTAAATTTATATTATGACATTCTTTTTTATAAAAATATACAAATCTGGGCTCAGTAACCCAAGTTCTATCTATAGAATTTTCTCGAAAACAATATTCACATAATTTTAAAGGTCCCACGTCCATAATTCGTTCATCTCCTAGCCAAGCATGGTTTAAACAATAAAATACGATTTCATAGCAGTACCAGGCGTCATCGTTTGAATCTTGTGGTGTTCCACATATCGGATATAAATTATTTGTACTTGATACATCATTGTTTTGTAGACTCATGATTGTGACTGCCAAAAAAAAAGAAAAATATATTTATTTATACTCACATGCTATGAAATTGTTTGGGAATATTAGGAGTGATAACAAAAAGAACACACAATTATGAAATAACAAAAAAATTTATTTTTTTTCAGTTCTGTAACAAAAGAAAAATTAATTAATTTAAAATATTTTGTTAAATAATATTAATTTACAATATTTTTCAAAAAATTGATAATACATACATTTATGTACATAACGTACACAGTGCGGCCACTCCTCCAAATTTGGAGTGGCCACTCTATATCGTCCACCATTCCGTTATATATACAAGTTGCCTCTGGAGGAGGCAACTTGTTAAGTTCAATCAATTCCACATCGATCATCTGAAATATATATGATAAATGAAGTCAAATTATGAATGTTATATTTAAAATACTTAAATAATTTTATAACTTACATTCAAATTCTCAATCAAATGTCTGTGCACAGACATGCTTATTTTGAAAAATTCCATTTTTCTGTTAATAATGCATAAGGCAGCAGCTGCTTTTATAGAATATGATAATATTTTATCAAGTTGTGGTCTTTTGATTAAAATTTTCCATTTTTTATATATAGAACAACGTATAAGAAAATTTGCTTTTTATTTTTTATCAATTTGTGGTATTGGTTAAACACAATTTATTACAATGTACATAAAAGAAAATACAATATGTTACATATAAAAGATAATTCAAAAATAATATATAAGATTTAGTAATATAAAAAAGGTACATAGTAAATATTAAAAAAATTATAAACAGTAACATAAGAAAAATTATATACATTTTTTAAATGAAAATAATAGTTACAAAGAAATGATAATACTAAATAACCTAATAACTTTTGTTTATAGGACATATCGTGAACAATTAAAGTTCCAATTTGGGATGAAATTGAAACACATTTCCACATCCAGTGTAATAAATGCAGGAAGTTTTGTAGCATGAAATCTTCCCCGGAAATTCACAGGTTGGAGGTGTGAAAACCCATGTTGTTTTGCCCTTACACCCCGGACACTTTTTTGGAAGTCCCACACATTCGGGTTTTCGACAGTATTTGCATTTTGGAGTATCCATACTTACACAGAAATGAGATTAGTAGGATAACGGTTTGGGAATATTATGAGTAATAACAAAGAAAAGAACACACAATACAGGTAATACATATATATTTAAAACACATTTAAAAATAAGAAAAAATATATAATAAAATAATAAGAGTTACAAGCTAGTTTCCATAGCTTTTAATTCAATACAGGGACAAGTAACAGAGGAATTCCATTGAAACAATTGTGTATTACATTCATAACAATAATTATTTTCAAAATCTTTTAAAAATTGTAACATTTCACAATTTTTTGATATTAAATGATCTTTAAAAAGCGGTTTAAAATACCAAATACCACTAATTTTTCCTTGCATTTGTAGAAAACTTTGTTCCTTACATATTTTTACAAATGGTTTTTGCATCCAATATCTTGCACATACACGACAATAATGTTGACACATCCAAGAAAAATTACCATTTGGTAAAAAGAACGTATAATATTTTATATTTATATGATTATTATCATTAAAGCAATATGGTATAATATTTTCTGAAGTTCCATATTTCCATATTTTATAATGATCTAAATTAAAATAATCTAAACTAATGTTTTCTCTTTTTTCTCTTTCCTCTTCTTTTATTAACTGTTTAAAGCAAATTTCATCATCGCTTGGGACGAAAAAATCTATAATTTCAGACATTTTTTTTAACAATATGTTTACTTTTTATACTGCAAATCTGAAACTAAAATAATATAATTTTTATTTATATTTTTTCTTATTTTTTTGCTTTTAAATATTTCTAGAATTATTTAATTGAAAATTTTGTAGTAAAATTTTATTTCAGCATAATTGTCCTTGTTAAAGTTAACTTGAATGTATTTGTCTTTCAATAGTTGAACTTCTTCTTCGGTTAGAGTGTTATAACGATTTGGTAGGAATATTGAAAATTCCTCTAATTCACAAATAATTGCTTTTCCATATTTTGTTGGAATTATTCGAGCTTCGCAAATTTTATATTTTGAACTATCGAGTTCTGTTAATGATTTTATAATTTTTCGTTCTAAACATCCAATTTTGTTAATTTTGTTTAGAAAATCCATTTCTAAAAGAATTCACAAAATACAAATAACGATAAAGTAATAAAGAAATAATAATTACTTACTTGCAGTAGAGTAGTTAGGTACTTGTTGTTATTTCAACAATTTCTATTAATATAATATTTTTTATGAATATATTACCTCTTTATATACATATTTTATCATCTATATATGGTTTAAAAAACCATTATTTCCTTCAAAATAGCTATTTTTACATTTTTTCTTTGTTTTAAACAATGATAAATTAATTTTTATAGTGGTTTTGGTTTTTTTATGGTTTAAAAACCATGATTTCCTTCAAAATTGTTATTTTTACATTTTTTCTTTGTTTTAAACAATGATAAGTTAATTTTTATATTGGTTTGGTTTTTTTAATCTACATAGGTTTACCAATATTTTCTTTTTTATATTTTTTATCTATATGATTATTTTTTTGTTGTATTTTACTTAACATTTTTTATATTTTTTCAAATATTAACTAAATACAAAAATAATATCACCCAATCACAATAGTTGTTATAAAAACCAATCACAATAGCTTTTATTATAACCAATAAAAAAACTACTGATATTTGGTACGACCAATGTAAAATAGGATAGATAAAAATATTTTGTATAAAAGATACTTTTCTATGAATTTTTGTAGATATTGTTCAACATACAATATACAAAGCAAGTAGAAAATATTCCAATGTAAGCATACTTATAAATATTAAATTGCTAATATATTTTAATTAAATATTTAATTATTTTAGATTAGTATGAAACAGCTCAGTGAAAAGAAATCTCAAAGAAGTACTGGAATGGGAATGAATAAAAAAAAAACTAAACACTCCTAAAAATACGAAAAAAAAATTACCATCAAAGTGTTTGAAAAATCTTCATGTTACCAATAAAGAAAATATAGAGCCCAGTAATCAGCAGACACATAAAGAATCTGTAAATTCACGAGACCAAAAACAAGAACTAGAACAAGGACAACTACAACAAATGAATAAAAATAATAGAAAATTTTTATTAGAATACAAATATTCATTAAATTCAGAATTACATAAGTGGATAAGCGTAGGGTTTGATCCAACTAAAAATTTTGAAATTGTTGTAAGACTTTCAAATACAAATTATTCTAATATAATTTGTTTTAGTTTAACAGACTGGTTTGAATTTTGTCATTTAAAAAACATTATTCTAAGTTACTTTTATAATCAAAGTTATATTGAATATCGCAATTTAAAAGAACATCACTTAATATTTGATAGTGTTAATTATATAAAATTATTATTTATAAAATGGTATGGTGAAAATATATGTCTGAATTTAGAATCTGTTGAAAATTTATTTAGATTGTCAGATGTCATAAATAATTATATAAATGTTTTACAACATTTAAACTTTTATAATTATTATTTAGATAGAATTGGTACGACATACTTGTTAGCGGAAAGTAAAACAGAAACTATTAATAATATTATTAAGACAGAATCTATACATAGTATTTATAGCATTGCTATGAAAGAATTTTTACAGGAATATTCCGATATTATAGAAGACATTGTATTATATTAATATATATTTATATATTGTTTTATTTATTAAGTATATAAATAGTATTTATTGTAAAAAATATTTTTAAGTTAAATAACTGAAATGTAATATTGTTTATTTACTTGTAAATAATAAATAAAAAATTAAATAGTGTTTTTTTAAGAAACCACAAAAAAATGATATATATATATATATATAGATATACCTATTTATATTTAAATACACAATTGAATTTTACGACAAAAAAATGTTGTCATTTGACGTAATTAGTTCGTCTTTTAAAAAACGTATATTTTGTGGGCGAATTATGAACACAGATGATATTATTGATCCAACAACATTTTTAACTCAGTGTTTATTTATTTTAATAAACAAAGTGGGTGAATTTATGTTTCAATGGAAATCAAATGTGAAATTGAATTGTGAGCTTGCGTGTGAATATCTAATTAAAAAAGGTGATACTGAGATAACTACAAATATTTATCATAACTGTAAGATGGGGTATATTTGTCTAAGTGATGATTTTACTGAATGGTTTGAACGAAATGTAAAACAACCCATTTTAAATCAAATGTCAGAATTCCAAGAACGTGACAGTGGCAAAGCTTTGAAACGAATTCTTTATTTACAAGTAAGTTTTTTCAAATTTTTTATAATATTTTTTATTATTAAAATATTTAATTTTTACAGGTGAATATAAATAAATACGATCCTACAAACTGTCGTGGTTCTTCGTATATAGAACTACCACTAAATATAAAAAATAAGCATGCTGTTATTAATGTAAAAAACAGTGACAATAAGTGTTTTGTATGGTCACTGCTTTCCGCTATGTATCCAGTAAAAAAAAATAATGATCGTGTGTCTAAATATCCTAAAAATCATGATGAAATTTTTAATTTAAAAAACATACATTTTCCTATGACTTTGACAAACATTGAAAAATTTGAAAAACAAAATAAAATTTCGATTAATGTTTACGGTTTAGAATATGATATGAAATGTTAAAGGGTAATTATTTTCAAGCATTAGATAACAACTTACTTCACTCCCAATCTTTCTTAATTGAATTAATTAGTTACAATGTGTTTGATAACACAGAGTTTATAACATGCAGTTATTGTTTATTTGAATCAGTACTCTATTGGCAGTCGTGAGATAAGTGTCAGAGGTGTTTGATTCAATAGGTGAGACACAATACTTATGAGTTACTGAGTGTGAGACAGTATATTTACTGTAGTGTGATCTTGATTTTATCCTATCCCTATCCGCGGCGCGTAAACCCGTTAACACTGCATTGACAGGAGGGTGAAGCCGAGGCGCGACGCACCAGGGTACCCTGGTGCCAACGGTGCCCTGCTAGAACAGGTGCCTTAGTTTCGCTTGCATCTCGGTGGGGAGGTGGAGTATGGGTTTGTACTCGGCTTTCACTCATACTCCTGAAGCCTTGGTATAACTCACTGTGGGAGATGTCAAGTTGCTCGATGGATTTCGAGTGTTCTGCTACCGTGGATTCGGTAGCCGGCATATCGTGGATTCGATATGTGACACTCCTTTCGAGGAGTATCCTTTTCAATTTTACCCGTCTTACCTGGTTTGTTGTTGAGTGTGAGTGTTGTTGTGTGTGCGAATGATATATAGTTGTGTGCAATGTGTTTCACTAAGCATTAGCTTACTCTTTGACTTTCCTTTTCAGGGTGTTCCAAATTAAAAGACGTGATTGGCGTATCATATATTTATTGTTATTTTCGTATCAGAGTGTACAATTATTTAATTAATTATATTGATTGCAATTATTTCAGACTTTTATTTTAGCTACTCTACATCATTAAAATATCTTCATAACAATTCAGAAGTGGGATCGGAACCTGGATTAGGATTCTTTAATTGTTTTAACATGTCACATCATCAGGATAACGAATCTACTGGAATTGGGAACGCGTCTCCTAAAATCAACCTTTTGATACGAATGGCGGAAAACAGTATCAACGAAAGAACAGGCCGGTAAAACCGGACATGTTAAAAGAGATTGTCGTGCAGTTAGACAAGCATCTACTTCTAGCAACGCTTTCAGACTAACTACGCATATCCGACCACCGCTACTAAACAACCGCACACAACCATCCTCATCGAATGACGATAAGCAACCTTTTGTTATACTAAGATTTATCGGATAGTTCGGAAAGCGACACCACAGCACAGGATGAAGATACGTTAGGAGTACAAGATGTCCTCGAGGACAAGGACTAAGTCAGGATAGTCGAATGTTATAACCACTTTTATTTAATTTAATTCCCTTATTAATTTAGGAATGTACCTATTTACTATTCTTTTTTCTATTGTCTTACGTAAATGGTTACGGTACACTATTACTTCAACTCCGTAAGTTAATTTTAAATAGTTCCGTTTTGATACTCTAGTAGTAAATAACGTGAAGTGATTTCATTGTGAATTCTTATTAAGAGAGCGTGTTGTGACAACAGGTGAGAGGGTTTTTATCTTATACTTAACGCGTAGTGTGAGCGGTTTTATTTCATGTTTAAAGCGTATTGTGAGATATTTTATTTAATGGTTAATGCGTAGTATGGAATAGTTTATTTAATAGTTAACGTATAATGGGAGATAGTATATTTGTGGATTAACGCTTGGTTTGAGATGCTTTATTCGATGGTTAACTCGTAGAGCGATATAGTGTCTGATACGTTTGGCGCGGATGGAGCCTCTTGAGTGTGTCTCGGGGTTGCCTGATATATGGAGCCTCTTGAGTGTATCTCGGGGTTACCGATACGTAGAATCCGTCGTGAGTGTGTCTCCGGGTTGTAGGACCGCGGATGAAGCCTCTTGAGTGTGTCTCGGGGTTGCCTGATATACGGAGCCTCTTGAGTGTGTCTCGGGGTTACCGGTGCGTTTGAATCCGTCGCGGATGTAGCCTTTTGAGACATTTCAATTGAACCGAATTCGATACAAGTTATTGATATGATTGTAGGACAATCACTGACAGAATTGCTACACATACGAATTTTTAAAGATGACAAGACGTTGCTTTTATTTATAGCTGATGAAGTTAGTTTACCGCAGATCGGTGCGTTACCAGTAAAAAAACAAAACGTTATGGACAATGGAAGCAGTAGTTATACCTCCAGGTTATGCTGGGAATATAATATGTCTTGTGAACTCTACGGAAGATAGGTTCATTGACCGTAGCGTATGTTCTAAGGAAAATCAAGAACACTATTTACCATGATGCGTATTTTCGACGGATGAAGAAGGGACTCGCATATTACCCGTTTGATATTTATCAAATAATGATCTTATAAAAAAGAAAAAGAAGTTGCGCGCGGAACCATATGCAAGGAAGACAGTCTAGATATGACCTCACGATACTATCAGGTACCTGTAACTGAAAATCACGACATCGAACATCGTTTGTCACTCCAGATGACCAGTTTGAATTTACTAGTATGCTCTTCGGTTTAACAAATGCTCCAAGTGTATTTCAACGTATGGTGAATAAAATATTGGGACGATTACGAGATTCGATAGTACTAGCATATCTAGATGACATACTTTGTTCAGTCCCAGACTTCGAAGAAGGATTTCGAAGATTGAAAATTATATTGGAAGTTTCTAGAGAACATAGGTGAGTTACTTAGGTTTTGATATTGACGCTGACGGAATACTTCTTGGTAAAGAAAAGATCCGTGCTTTAAGTGACTTCCAAACACCAGAAAACGTACTTCAAATTCGGCACTTTATCGGACTAGCAAACCTTTTTTTTTTTTAGGAAATTCATTAATGCATTCGCTGTAGGTTACAACTCCAGAATTTACGTTTTCCGTGGAATACTGACAGGGTACGAGGATGAGTCATGTAGATGCGTTAAGTCGATAGAAGGCCAAGACACAACGGACTTGTTTGACAAAAAAAAAAAACTAAATATCACAGGTTCTTAGTAAAACAACTGAAACTGACTACGACAAAATCAATTTATAAAGATTATTGCTTAAAAAAAACGGTCGAATATATCGCATTACTTGTAAAGGACTGCAATGGGTTGTACCCCGGAGTCTAACACGAGAGATAGTGAAGAATTCTCATGATGATTTCGGTCACTTCGGGGTGGAGAAAATGTTGAACAAGCTAACTGAAACATAATGGTTTCCTAAAATGCGAGAATATGTGAGGAAATATATAAACTGCTGCAAAGCAGGTCTGTATCATAAAGTACCAAAAGGAAAACGAGAAGGATTTCTTCACCCAATACGAAAAGTAGTTGTGCCTTTTCATACCATTCACATGGACCACTTAGGACCATTCAACAAGAGCGGATTCGGGCAACAAGTATGTAATTGTTATCGTAGAAGAATTTACAAAATTCACTTTGCTACGAGCAGTAAAAAAAAAACAACGAAAACAAAACCGGTTCTAAATTTCTTACAATACATAATCGATATGTTTGGTGTACCGACAAGATCAATTAATGACTTGGATCAGCTTTACATCTAAAGAATGTGAACAACTTTGCAAACATTATGGACCAGTGGTGAGAGGTTCAAAGGAACAGCTTTACCTGCGTTAGCAACTTCCAGGACCGACGATAACATTGGGATAAGAGAGTATCAGGAGTTCAATTCTCAGTTAACAATACTAATTGCGTAGGAACTGGAAAAATGTCTAGCGAATTATTGTACGGTTAACGTTCAAGAGCACAAAATGACTCAAGGCTGACGAACAAAATTCAGAGCAGTAATAATCGATATAGCAGAAACACGACACGAGGTAGCTGAGAAAATAGAAAACGATCAACAAAAACAAGCAGTTTGATTTAACATAAATAGAAAAGCTCCACAAAAATTCAATTGCGGAGATCTTGTTTTTGTAAAGAAACAATATATAGTGATAGAGGGAAAAAGCAAAAAAAAAATATATTACTACATTATGCTGGACCATTTAAAGTAGAGAAGGTTTATTCAAACGAATATATCTAAGTTGTGGAAATGAATGGATCAAATAGGAGCATGAGATGCGGATACAAAAACGTAATAGCAGTGGACAACATGAAACGATGGGTACTAGTAAAAGATTTGACGATTAATTTAGAAAATGACACTCTGCGTCAGATGATGATGTTCATGGAATTGAAAATTAACTTCTCGAGGGCGAGAGTTTTTCAGGATGGCCGAACTGTTAAAGGGTAATTATTTTCAAGCATTAGATAACAACTTACTTCACTCCCAATCTTTCTTAATTGAATTAATTAGTTACAATGTGTTTGATAACACAGAGTTTATAACATGCAGTTATTGTTTATTTGAATCAGTACTCTATTGGCAGTCGTGAGATAAGTGTCAGAGGTGTTTGATTCAATAGGTGAGACACAATACTTATGAGTTACTGAGTGTGAGACAGTATATTTACTGTAGTGTGATCTTGATTTTATCCTATCCCTATCCGCGGCGCGTAAACCCGTTAACACTGCATTGACAGGAGGGTGAAGCCGAGGCGCGACGCACCAGGGTACCCTGGTGCCAACGGTGCCCTGCTAGAACAGGTGCCTTAGTTTCGCTTGCATCTCGGTGGGGAGGTGGAGTATGGGTTTGTACTCGGCTTTCACTCATACTCCTGAAGCCTTGGCATAACTCACTGTGGGAGATGTCAAGTTGCTCGATGGATTTCGAGTGTTCTGCTACCGTGGATTCGGTAGCCGGCATATCGTGGATTCGATATGTGACACTCCTTTCGAGGAGTATCCTTTTCAATTTTACCCGTCTTACCTGGTTTGTTGTTGAGTGTGAGTGTTGTTGTGTGTGCGAATGATATATAGTTGTGTGCAATGTGTTTCACTAAGCATTAGCTTACTCTTTGACTTTCCTTTTCAGGGTGTTCCAAATTAAAAGACGTGATTGGCGTATCATATATTTATTGTTATTTTCGTATCAGAGTGTACAATTATTTAATTAATTATATTGATTGCAATTATTTCAGACTTTTATTTTAGCTACTCTACATCATTAAAATATCTTCATAACAGAAATTAAAATTATATGTTGTTGTTGGACCATTACATTTCACAAAAAATAAGCTAGACAATCATTTTAATCTTTTATATTGGAAAAAAGATAATATGGGACATTACGCTTGGATAAAATCACTTTCTCGTCTTTTATCATCTCAACTATCTAAAAATAAAAAAAAAACATTTATTTGTGAGAGATGTCTTCAATATTTTGGTACTAAAGCTATTTTAAAACAACATGAAAAAGATTGTATGAATTTCGACGCTGTTAAAATTGATATGCCAAATGAGGATAATAAATGGATTAAATTTAAAAATTTTATGTACAAAGAGCGTCATCCTTTTGTCATTTATGCAGATTTTGAATGTCTAACAACACCTGTTTATACCTGTCAACCAAATCCATCCAATTCGTATACAAATATTTATCAACATCATGTACCATGTGCTGTCGGGTATCAATTAAAATGTTCTTACGATGATACATTATCATTTTATGAATCATTTCGTGGACCGGAAGCAGCAAAATGGTTCATGAATCGGATGAAAGATATAGTAGGATTAATATAAATAATTTCTGAAAATATTGTTCCTTTGAAAATGACAAATGAAGAATGGCAAAATTATAATCAAGCTGTTATCTGCCACATTTGTCGCAAAATCTTAGGAGAAGATAAAGTAAGAGACCATTGTCATTTTTCTGGTAAGTTGTTAATTTAATTATCAATATTTGTTAACTATTATTGAATAATTATAGGAAAATATCGAGGAGCTGCTCATAGATCATGTAATTTGTGTTATAAAAAACCTAAATATATTCCTATTTTCTTCCATAATCTTGGTGGCTATGATAGTCACCTTTTTATACGCGAATTTGGAGTAGATGAAGAAAATATTGTATTAATACCTATGAATAACGAGAGATTTATTTCATTTTCCAAAAACGTGAATGGTATTATGCTTCGTTTTTTAGATTCATTCAGGTATTTTTATAAATGATTAGTTTTTTATAATTTATTAATATTTTTTCTTATAGATTTCTTAATTGTTCACTTGAAAAACTTGTGAGCTATTTAGTGCCCGCCCAATGTACTTTATTAAATAAGTACTACCCTACTGATTGGAAATTTAATATGTTAAAAAGAAAAGGTATATTTCCATATGATTATATTAATTCATGGGAATGTTTAGAAGAAGTACAACTACCGTCAAAATCATCGTTTTACTCCAGACTATGTGATAAATCTGTATCAGATGATGATTACAACCATGCATTAAATGTGTGGAAATTATTTGATCATGAATACTTAGGCGACTACCTAGAGTTGTATCTTCAAACAGATGTATTGCTTTTGTCTGATGTATTTGAAAATTTTAGAAATATTTGTTTAAATGCATATGAATTGGACCCTGTTCATTATTATACAACTCCAGGTAAATATATTCTAAATATGTTTTTTGTTCATGTATAAGATTTATTTATTATAATTTTGTTTTGCAGGACTAGCATGGGATGCCATGTTGAAAATTACAGAAGTAGAGCTGGAGTTACTGACTGATATTGATATGATATTATTTTTTGAAAGAGGCATACGTGGTGGTATTTCTCAGTGTTCAAACCGCTACGCCAAAGCAAACAATATTTATATGAATTCATTTAACCCAAAAGAACCGCAAGAGTTTCTTATGTACTTTGACGCTTGTAATTTGTATGGTTGGGCAATGACACAATGTTTACCACATGGTGGCTTTACATGGTTAAGTGACGAGAATATTAGAACACTAGACATTACTAATATACCTGACAATGGATTAGATGGATACATTTTTGAAGTTGACTTGGAATATCCAATAAACTTACACGACCTACATAAGGATTTGCCCGTATGTGCAGAACAACAAAAAACCCCAAATTCAAAATTTAAGAAACTTCTTACAACACTATATGATAAAAAAAAATATGTAATACATTATAAAAATTTAAAACAAGTATTGGAATTTGGACTAAAAATAATTAAAATTCATCGTGTTATAAAATTTAAACAATCATTTTGGCTTAAGCAGTATATTGACAAAAATACAAATTTTCGCAAACACGCAAAAAACAATTTTGAAAAAAACTTCTTTAAACAAATGAATAACGCCGTTTACGGGAAAAGTATGGAAAATATTAGAAATAGATATGATATAAAATTAGTTTCGAAATGGAATGGAAAGGGTGGGGCACGGAAGTTAATTGTCAAACCAAATTTAAAAAAAGTTGTAATATTAACAGAAAATTTAGTTTCAATTGAACTAAGTAAAATAAAAATTTTGTTTAATAAACCTATTTATATTGGTATGGCTATATTAGATATATCCAAAACACTTATGTATGACTTTCATTACAATTACATACATAAAACTTATACAACGCCAAAATTACTGTACATGGACACTGACTCATTTATTTATAAATTTAATGAAGACCCATACATACACATAAAAGAAGACATACACAGATTTGACACATCGGACTACACAGTAGATAATAAGTATGGTATACCACAAGCGAATAAAAAAGTTGTTGGATTGTTTAAAGATGAGAATAGCGGGTTACTAATGACAGAATTTGCGGGTTTAAGATCAAAAATGTATTCTTTTGCATTGGAAAATAACAAATCATACAATCGAGCTAAGGGAATTTCAGGAATAATAACAAAAACACTCACTATTGACTGTTATAAAGACTGTTTATTTACAAATTCACATATGTACAAAAGACAACAGAATATAATATCTAAAAATCACACAATATTTTCATGTGAAATTAACAAATTATGTCTTACAAATAATGATGACAAAAGATATATCATTGATGGACAGACTGATACTCTACCCTGGGGACATTATTCATTGTTGTGATGATCAGATAATATATATTTTTTAAATAATATCAGATTTATTTATCCACGAATTGTGTGTTTTATTGAAACCTAACCATTTTACAAAAGCTTTCGATCCCTTAGTTTTTAAAACTTTTTCTACTAAGTAAATATTTGGAAAGTTTGTTTTTTGAAGTTTGTGTTCATAAAATCCACCTCTAATTTTATTCCCTTCATAGTCTTCAATAAGATAAGTAACAGGATTTGTAATATTTACTTTTACAATCTTAAATATTTCTGTACTCCAATTCGGAATATATCCTTTATCAAATATGGACTTGTATTTACTAATTCGTACAAAATCACCAATTTTGTACTTACCACGACCAACAATTTTAATATTGTTATATACAGTTTTTAATAAATGATCTTCTTTTTTCTGTGTTACATCTATAGGTTTCATTTTTATTGTTCTATGTTTTGTATTTGTTATATTTTTTAATTAATCGTGGTAACATATCTAACCATTTGTATGAACCTTGAACACTAAATTCTCGCCACATGTTAGTTTTCAACGTACGATTAAATCTTTCCACTACACTTGCTTTAAGATTACTAAATGTTGAATAATGATTGATTCCATATTTTTTTATTTCTTTCGTAAATGTGCTATTGTAAAATTCTTTTCCGTCATCCGTATGTAAATTTTTTGGTATACGACCTTGTTTTAAAATTTTTACAAAAGCTTTGGTGACGTCATCACCAGATTTTGTTTTTACTGGTAAAGCTCACGCATATTTAGAAAATACATCAATTATTGTTAATAAATACTTATATCCTTTATTTTCACGTTGATATGGAATCATAATTACAAGATCACATTGCCATAAGTCATCAATACCTGTTGTTATAACTTTTCGTCTTTGAAAATTTCGACGTGCAGGTTTATGTAATTCTCTTGCAACATTTAGTTTACTCATTGTTTTTTAATTTTTCAATATATTTCTTAAATAATTCTTCGTAATTTCGTAATAATATTTTTTATTTGGTATTTTAGTTGTATAATTCTATTTCGTCTTTGTTTAAACCAATTTTAATATGATCTTTAAGATATTTTTCTACAATCAATTTAATTTTTGATTCGTCTGGTTGAATACTCTTTATTCTTTCTTTCAACATGTTTTGAACTATAGTTTTTTCTTTTATCATGTTCTGTACCATAGTCGTAAGATTAACGATTTTTTCATCTTGTTTTTCAATTTTAGAACTTTGGTCACGAATATTTGTTTGTTCAATATTAATATTTCTTACTATTCCTTCTATTCTTTCATTAATATTGTGTAAATGAGTATTTAATTTTGAACCCACAATTGAGTCTAATGATTTTACAATTGTTTCAATTGTGGTTCTAGTATTTTTTTCAATGTCTTTTACAAGTTTGTTAAATTTGTTCAAATTAGTATTTATTTTTGAGTCTATAATTTCTGGTAATGTTCTATTTATAGCATCTATTTTTTGTTGATTATTATTTGATTTTGTTTCTATAAGATCACAAAATTTATTCAATTTTTCATTAATTTTTGAGTCTACAATTGATGGAATTACGTTTATTACTGAGTCAATTTCACGGTGTAATATTATTATATTAGATTCTATTTCTTGTTGATTATTATTTGATTTTGTTTCTATAAGATCATTAAATATATTCAATTTTGCATTAATTTTTGAGTCTACAATTGATGGAACTATGTTTATTACTGAGTCAATTTTTTCATCTACGTACTTTTTATTTGTTGCGTTTGTATTGTTAATTGGCACTGCAACATTTGCAATTGGTTTCATTTTAGCATTGTATACTTCTGTATTATCTTCTATTGATATATTTATTGAATGTGATTGCACATCTTTTACAGATTTTATAATTTGTAAATCAACATAATTTTTAGTAGTTGCATCTAATGGCTCTATTGGATTTGCAACATTTACTAATCTTTTGTCATTTACGTCATATGTATTATTATTTAACCGCAACGAAAACTGATCACTATAATTTTTTTGTCGTTTAAAACGTCTACCGAACTTGTCAACAGACATTTTAATACTAATATCAAATTTTAAATATTTATTGTATTATATTAGCTTCTCTTAATTCTTCAATAATGGATATAATTTCATTGTTTACATTATTATTCCCCGCTTGTTTCGAGGCCAGTAGTAATTGTGGACGATCTACTAACTCATCAGCAGAATCCCAATAGACATATTCTCGCTTATAGTCTGTAAATTCCATGTCAGTAGGAAGCAATCCATAACCTTTCTTTTTAATTTTTGTTTGTACAGATGGTGAATATCTTTTTTTAGCTTTAGTAGAACGGGACGATGTACGTACAAAATTTGGTTTAATAATGTTAAAATATTTAGGATATGTAGATATAATGACTCGTGTTCCTGTTGTATTTTTATGTGCATCTGTTTGTTTTAGAATATTTATATATACCTCTTTATCATGTTCGGTGTATAATTGTGGATCTTTTTTAAAAATTAATTCGTATAAACCTTCTGTTCCTTCATACTGAATATTGTCAATTATGATATCATTTTTATCTATTTCTATATATTTTTTTCCCAATTTAAATAATCCATTATCATATTTTAACCCATATATTTTATCAATATTACCATGATTTAATAAATATTTCATGAGATATTTTGAAGCTACATTTCCAAATTTCAATTCTAAATTTTCCCATTCTTCTTGTCCTTGCGGTGTATTAATTGATAATCTGGCTTCTGTTATTGGCGAAATTTCTGGTGATATTTCATACTTATTTTCTGTTTTTACATTAGAAATTGTTGGAGACAAAAAAGGTTCATTAGGAGAATCTTCAAAATTTAATTTTTGTTTAAATTTTTTAGTTTCGTTATTAATTTCTGTTTTTTCCTTTATTTCTGAACTAGATTTGTTTTTAACGAATTCTTCTAAAGGTGTAATTATTGGTTTAAATGTTTTTTGTAATAATTCTTCTGTGTCAACATGTCCTCTTTTTACAGCATTAAATTTTTTTCGTAATACTTTACTTACTGATATAATATCTTGTAGAACGTTCTTGTCATTCATTCTTTTTGATAAAATTTATCTAATCCTTTCCGGTAACGACCTAAGCCACAACTGTCTTTATCAATGACTGCAAAGTCATATTTATCTTGCCAACATTTTATACAAAAATTTTTGAATTGATCGAAGGACATATCTGTGTTAACATGATCATTATAAACATGACGCAAATTAGTTTCATCTTGTTTAAATAAAATAATAAAATTTGTATTGTCTCTAATTAAATGTTTTGGTATGTGTGCATATGTCTGGGAAAGATAAAAACAATCAATTAAATTGTGTCGTCCCATACTAAAATATTCACGCATACAATTTTGTTTGTCACAAGTTACATCATCGAAAATTATAACAGAATTATGTTGTGCTTCATTTGGTGATATAATATCACAATTGTCATTAAATTCGTAATAACCCATTCCCTTCACTTTGGATGCACATTCTTTTAGAAACTTGTATTTTGGTTGTTGTGTTGATTTTGAATATAAATAAATATTTCTAAATTTTAAACCATTTATATGAGTAAGTAAACTAAGCAAAATATTGGTTTTCCCACAACCGCTAGGTCCAATAATTATACAACGTATGTTATTTGGTAATAAATTACTATGATTTCTAATATCATTTTTAAGAGATTTCAAATCAAAATTTTTTACTTTTAAAGATTGCTTGTGCTTAATAAATGACATTTTATTTATTGAGTATATATATAAATATATACGTAAGACTGTTTTATACTTTAGTTACAAACCAGAACTGAATGATTACGTACAGTGGAGCTGGTATAATTAACAAAGTAATAGATTCTTTACCTATTGAACTACACATACCTGGTTATAATTTTTGTGGTCCTGGTACGAAATTAAGGAAAAGATTAGCTCTAGGTCATCGGGGTATCAACCCGTTAGATGAAGCTTGTCGTGAACATGACATTGCTTATTCCCACAGCAATGATTTAAAAAAAAGACACGAAGCTGACAAAATTTTACAAGAAGGAGCGTGGAACAGAGTATTATCAAAAGATTCATCCTTTAAAGAGAAAGCAGCTGCTTGGACAGTAACAAACATGATGAAAGCAAAACGAAAATTTGGTATGGGAATAAAAACTAAACCGGTGAAAAAACATCGCCGTGGTCGTGTCATAAAAAATCGAAAGAAGAAGGGTGGATTTTTACCACTTGCAGCTTTATTACCTTTTCTTGGAAAAGCACTTATAGCTGGTGCTACAAGTGGGGCTGCATCATATGGGGTACAAAAAATGTTGAAGAAAACTGTTGGTGATGGCTTATATTTAAAGCCGTACAAAAAAGGATCAGGAATTAAAAAGAACAAAAAAAAATCAAAAAATTGCCGAACAGGGCGTTAACTAATTGGGATTTAAAGAAATATAGTTCGAATATAAAACATTTTCGTGGTATCTATATGCGTGACACACTACCGAAATTTCCATTAAAATATGAAGCTGCAATTGTTAACTTAGATAACAACTACGGTCCTGGGACTCATTGGGTTGCATATATTAAAAAAAATAATTATGTTTTGTATTTTGACAGTTTTGGAAATTTACCACCACCTAAAGAGTTAGTATATTATTTTGGGGATAAGATTAAAATCAGATATAATCATAAACGATTACAAAGACTAAATTCATATAATTGTGGTCATTTATGTTTAAATTTTCTTATAAATTCAAAAGAAAATTTCTAATTAAATTAGTTTCATAATGGATTCCATAACAATTACATTAACTGGAAATAAATCAGAATTAAGTGCAGATTTTTTCCACCTATTGAACTAAATAATCGTAGCGAATATGCTGTTGGTTTAATTAATTTTGAAACATTTCATTCAATACCCAACGTTGATGAAACTAATAATAAATTTTATTATTATATTGATAACACAATTCAAGAATACACTATTCCAGTGGGTTCATATGAAATTGAAGATTTAGATAAAATTTTAAAGAAAGAACTTAACGATCCTAATATAGTTTATTTTGATAATATAATCCAAAAAAAAGAGAAAAATAAAAATAACTTTATTAATCTAATTGCTAACAATAATACATTAAGATGTGAAATAAAAAGTTCAGTTAGAATTGATTTTACGAAGGAAAATAATATTGGTGCATTGCTTGGATTTACAAAACGGATTCTTGAAAGTAACATTATTTATGAAAGTGATTTACCAGTTGATATAATTAAAGTGAACTCTATTCTTATTCAATGTAATATAGTTACGGGGTCTTATAAGAATGGTAAACTGGAACATATTATTCATGAGTTTTTCCCATCAGTTGCACCTGGGTATAAAATACTCGAAGTACCTAAAAATGTGATTTATTTACCAGTGAACACTCATAGAGTAAATAATATTACTCTAACTATTACTGATCAAGAGGGAAGAATAGTAAATTTTCGTGGTGAGACAATTACTGTGAGACTTCATCTTAAAAAAGTTTCTAATGGGTATTGACTATAAAAGAACTCAACTATCAGAGACAAAATTCAGTGTACCGTCAGTGTTGTCAAAAAGACGTTTATTAACCTCAAAATTGACTATATCTACAAAAAATAAGAAATTTCTAAAGTCATTGGGTTTAAAACTTAAAATATAAACTATGAGTAATATTTTAAATATTACATCTAATATTGTGTTTGATAATACAATATCAAACAAACAAATACATAGTTATCAACCAATTGTTGCTTCATCTTTTAATAATTGTGATGAAATTCGAATACAAATACAACAACAGGATATTTATACATTACCACATGAAAGTTACTTATATATTGAAGGCAAATTAACAAAAGAAGATGGATCTGCACCTCCTATAGATACTAAAATTACTAATAATGGTATTTCCTATTTATTTGAAGATATAAAATATTTATTAAACACTGTTGAAATTGATACAATTAAAAATGTTGGAATAACAAGCACAATGAAAGGATATGTATCTAATTCATATTCAGAACGTCAAAATTTAATAAATGCTGGTTGGATTGTTGATAATGAAAATATTTTGGATAAGGAGGGTAATTTTAATGTATGCATTCCTTTAAAAATGTTACTCGGATTTGCAGAAGACAACAAGAAAATTATTTTAAATGTGCGACAAGAACTTAATTTGATAAGAGCAAGGAATGATAGTGCTGCTTACAAATCAACAGAAGAATTAAAATTTAATATAAAAAAAATTGTTTGGTGCATGCCACATGTGTCAGTTAACAATGAAAATCGTTTAAAATTATTAAACATTGTAAATTCAAATCGTTTTTTGCCATTAGCATATCGTTCTTGGGATATATATGAATATCCTGTACTACCAGCAGCTAAAAAACAAACATGGTCTATTAAATCGTCTACACAGTTGGAAACACCAAGATTTGTAATTGTAGGATTTCAAACTGATCGTAAAAATAAAAAAGATAAGGATGCAAGCATTTTCGATTCGTGTAATTTAACAAATATTAAATTGTATTTGAATTCTACATATTATCCATACGACAACTTAAATATTGTCTTTTCAAATAATAATTATGCAGTTCTGTATCACATGTATGCAAATTTCCAAAATGCTTACTATCAACAAAATTTCGGTGTATTATTAGATAGAAAGAAATTCAAAGAAATTGCGCCATTAATAGTAATTGATTGCTCAAATCAAAATGAAACTCTTCAAACTTCTTCAGTTGATATTAGATTGGAATTTGAATCAGACACTAATTTCCCGGCGAATACAACCGCGTATTGTCTGATAATACATGATAAGATTGTTGAATATAACCCGTTGTCAGGGGATGTTAGAAATTCATTTTAATTTAAACATTTAAAGCAATTAGAACATCGTACTTCATTGCTCAAATCAAAAGAAAAATGAAACTTTTCAAACTTCTTCAGCTGATATTAGAATTTCCTACCATACAACCGCAAACATTCTAATAATACATGATAAGATAGTTGAATATAATCTGCTGTCAAGTGATGTTACAAGCTCATTTTAATTCAAACATTCAAAGTAATTAGAACATCGTACAAAACTATATATAATGGAGTTAATTATTGACATACAAGGATTTCAAGCTGATGGATATATTATAATACCAAAAGAAATTTTTATACTATCAAGAGATGGAAGTAAACAACAACATTTTTATATCAAACCACCATTTACATGGGAAGAATTACCACAACATAACAAAAGATGTGCTACATGGTTATGTCGAAATCATCACGGATTAAAATGGGATAACGGACATATAAATTATAACGAAATGTGTTGTGAGCTAAAATAGTATATTGTGTTATTAAGAGTAAAAGTGACACAAAAGCACACAAAGACACTTTTACTCTGAATAACACATGCTATTTTTTCTTCAAACTTAGAAATTTTAAAAAATAAATTACTATTTGACGTTTAATATGTAGGTTACCTGTCAGTTATTCATAATTTTTAGTAACTTTATTCTTAGGTTATCTAGTTTTTATAGTGACATTTAGGGCGATATTACAGATTTCTATTGTACAAGTTACTTCTTATTGGCTATACGGCGGCGACAATATTATACGGCGCTTCTTATTGGCTATACGGCGGCGACAATATTATACGGCGGCGACAATATTATACGGCGGCTAGAATAAAAAATTATATTACGTTGGCATAGAAATTAAACTTCAACCTTGTCAATCACGTCACAGAAGATGTCACTTTTATGACGTTTGAAGAAAAAATTTTTTAGAAGAATCAAAAACTGTTTACGTACAAGGTGCTGTCAAAAAAGAATTTTTATTATCATTCAGTGTAAAAACATGTAATATTATAGATTTAAGCGAATTTAATTATAAAGTAGCTTTAAAAAATTGTTTAATTCATAAAACATGTTTCTTACATTCTATTCCATATGTTTGTGCTGTAAGTAATGTATATAAAATTTAAAAAATTCTAGACGATGATATATATTGTATAAATTCAGATAATTTTATATAATATTATGTAATGAGGTATATAATAAAACAATATAATTACAAATTATTTGTGTTTTTCTTTATTTTTTCAATTACAGGTACAATGAATGTATAAAAATGTTTATAATTTTCTTTCAACAATTTTATAAATTTCTCTTTATCTTCTTCATGTATAGTCTTACTACATTTTATGTAATTTAAAATCTTAACAATACTAAGAACATAATTTGTATAATATTTATTAATTGGAACATTTGTAGTATTTTTTAATAGAAATTTACAATTTGGAGACCAACGATAATGTTCAAACAGTGCAACATCGTTTTCCTCAAAATTGCATATTTCAACATCACAAAAAGCAAACTGCACAAAATCACTATAGTTTTTGTAAAAGAAACCGGCTATTGCTAATTCCTTGGCACAAATATTTGTATTTGACCACGTACTGAATGTAGATAAACGATTAAATTCACTCTGAAGTGATAATTTTTTATCTTCATAACACAATGGACAATTTGTGATAAGTAAGCAATCATATGGTGAATCAGCCACAGTAAGTCTCGTATCAGGATGTTGTAAACAAGGTTCAAATTTTTTAAAAAAAATATCCTTTTTCCACTCTTCAGGTAATTTGTCCCACACAAAACTCAATTGTCCAATATCTCCTTTATTTTTATATTTTATAAATTCCACTGGAAGATTTTTAATATCCTCATTGGTCATTGAATTTAATGGAAAAATAGATTTTAAGTCTGCTTCATAATATTTTTTCAATGTTTGATACGTTACACTATCAGGTTTAAAACTTAATATATAATTAACATCAGTAAACTTCGAAAAATTAAAATCTGACATGATGTAGATTTACTTTATAACTAACTATTTTATTTCAAATTCAAATTATATATACTTTAGTTGACAGTGAATAATAATTAGTGATTTTTGTAATTCCACAATTTTGATAATAAAATTTGAATTTGTTCTAATATACTAATGTTAGGACAGTTAAAGTCAAATAAAGAAAAATTAAATTTACCAGCTCGTTCTAACATATTTGTGAATTCATTAAATTCATAAAAAATATTATTTTTAAAAAAATACAAACGACCATTTGTATATTTAAATACAGTTTCTATATTATCTGGTATTCCTGGAAATTTATCTTTAATTTTACCATTATTAATTGTTACAAAATTACACTCGTCTATTTCAATAAAGCTGTCACCGTTATAAAATAAATATGTTTTACCAAAATGGTTATTTACTGCTCCATGTATGTTATGTATAGCTTTATTGTAAGGATTACCAGAATACGAAGAATCAGCTAAAAATGAAGGATATTTTATATTGTAACTTTGATCATTTATAATTAAAACAACATTTCCATTAGGTCTCAAATATACAGCTGATATATCTGTAAAATTTTCTGGTAAAAATGTTAACCAATCTGTTATTAACATTGGTTTATTATTAAAAATTTTTGAATTAAGTTCTTTATACCAAACCCAGTGTTTATAAAAAATATAAATTTTGTTCTTGACAATAAGAAAATTCTTAACATCTGTCAAATCACATAACAATGGAAAAGAATTGTCATCATCTTGCTTTTTTTCCTGCAATTTATTTTTTACTTGTTGTACTTTTTCTGTTACTAAAGTTGTATTGACAAGATCGGTCACAATAGTTTGTGTTAATTTACTACCATATAAATTTTGAATTCCTCTTATATCATCTTCAGGTAATTCATCTGAATAAATTGTAAATATATGTGGATGTGTGTTATACGCTGCATACATTATGGAATTCGTATCAGAAGAATGATGCAATCCTAATACATGTCCTATTTCGTGTATGAGTACTTGGTATAAACTAATAATACTTTCATCATCCGGTTTTGATAATTCTAAAGACCAATTTTCTGTAATATCTAAATGAATCTCTGAATAAAAATTTATATTTGGATAATCAGCATGTCCCAATATACTACCGGGACCATCAAAATTTGAAGTACAACTTCCACGAGGTTTATATCTGTAGTGAAATGCATTACCAAATGTAATAAATATTTGAGCATTATTATAAACATTTGTTCTGAAAAATTCTAAATTAGTATACTTAGACCATAAATTAAATGCTTTTTCTATAATATTATTCATTATATTGCCATCTTCATGTCCATGATAATACCAATATATTGTATTATTTCCCCATTTTATATGTGTGGTAAATTGGTCTATATCGGGCATACCACATCTTGGTTTTCGCATAAAATTTATTGTTTCGTTATTTAATATTCCATCTGCTGATAAATTATGTCTCTTTTGATACAAAATTAAACCATTTCTATACGCTGAATTATTTTGTGTGTTATATGACACAATAGTATTATTATCATTGTTCATATAACCATATTGTTCCGAAATATAAGTGAATCTTCATCACTAAATTCACTAATTATAGTTAAAACAACATGTGAAGAACTTAATAATATAAAAAATAATATATACATTGTTAAAAAGGAATATTCTTGATGAACATCAAAAATATAACTAAATTAAAAAATAATAATACCAAGTATTAATTTGCTTCTCTAGTGCGCACACATACATACACATGTAATTTTAATGTACACCAGAGACATCTGTTGTAATATTTGTGTAACAAATAAAAAATAATGTCTGTCGCTGGGATTTGAACTCTAGATCTCTAGTTTTAATGATTTCAATAACAGTTAGACATACACATTAATACGCTCAACCATTCAGTTAAAAAATAAAGACAACAATTTTAGTAAATAAAAAACAACTAGATATTTTGTACCGAACGGACAAAAAAGAGACCATAAGAGTACAGAGTTCAATATATATATATATATATATATATATATATATATATATATATATATATATATATATATATATATATATATATATATATATATATATATATATATATATATATATATATATATATCGAAATATAATTTCATACACCGTAGAGAGAGAGAGTGAGGAAGAGAAAGGGTGGAGAGGGAGAGGGCACCACACAAGAATGAGATCTCTATTGGGAAACTGCACAACAATACAAACAAGGCATGTGGGTTGCATAAAATTCAGGGACAACAGCACGCCGATGTGCTGCGCTGTACACAACACACTGGACGCATGTGGGTTGCATACAACCTAGGCGTGCAAACACTA
Organism: Stenolophus ochropezus; assembly: GCA_035578165.1. Taxonomy (NCBI): domain Eukaryota; kingdom Metazoa; phylum Arthropoda; class Insecta; order Coleoptera; family Carabidae; genus Stenolophus; species Stenolophus ochropezus. The sequence goes on along the minus strand of JAQOWZ010000013.1, from coordinate 11,959,522 downwards.
GCTTAATACCAAGACCGGAAGCGGAAGTGAGCCAGAAACCGCCGATTATACCTACTCACCCCTAGACCTTGAATTGGAAAAGCAACTAGTTAATAATTATATAATCAATCACAAGGAAAAAATTAAACTGCTATACAATAAAATCAGAGATACAAACGAGCAATACAAACAAAAAACTATTGATTATGCAAATAAAAATCGCGAAGATCTACCTGAAATACCGAAAACAATTTACGTAAAAAATAAACAAAAGCAAAGCAAAACGAATAACAAATTCAAACCAGAAGAAATTGAAAAAATTAATCCAAATCTAAAGACCGCCGAAATAAAACCACAACACGGCAACACTTCTACAAACATCCGCCTAAGTAACATAAAAAGACCCAGACAAAAAACCTATGACTTTAAAAAACAGAATAAGACTAAAAACAAATTCAAAATCTTAGAAAATAAAATTCTAAAACCAGCATAATTTCACAGACTCTCGACTCTGTACATAACGATGACGAAGACACAAGAAGTTCTAATCCAGAATCTATCCAACAATCCTGGAATCCTCCCATTTAAATTAGGACAAGCAAGAATTAAAACCGCTTCCCACACATTCCTTCATTACGTTGACCTCAAATCCCTATCTAATCGAGTAGATTTATTAAATGAAAGCCTATCTAAAATAAAAGAAACAATAAACTCTGCTACCCCCGACATTTTCACTGTATTAAACAATTATTACGAACACTTGAAATACCAATTATCAGTTGTAACTAAAAAATTAAGAAATTTCTACCCAGAAAAACGGCAAAAACGTGGTATTATCAATCCTTTAGGATCTCTTATCAAGTTTATAACAGGAAATATGGATAATGCTGACGCCGAAGAAATTCATGATAACATACTTAAATTACAAATTAATCAAAAATCAATCGTAACTAAATTAAATAATCAGATATCACTTTCGAAAAATATAATGTCTTCTATCAATGAAAGGATGACATCAATAATCAAAAATCAAAATGATATAGAAAATAAAACAAATGAGATAATCAAATCAATTAATAACTCAAGTTTCTCGTTTTCCCATGATTTGATTATACAAGAAATTTTAGAAGAAATTAAATATAACATTGATTCATTAGTGCATTATTTGGAAGAAATTGAAAACGCGGTAACATTTGCCATTTTGGAAACTGTACACCCAAGCATAATTTCCTTTGAAGATTTGAAACATGCCATTAGCGAATTATTATCCATTTACGATCACAAACAATTATTATTTCCAAACATTGAAGACGTTTCTAGATATTATCACGTTATTAAAATTAAAGTACATATTAGTAACGAAAAAATTATGTTTTCACTTGATTTCCCGCTGGTACACCCAGAAACATTCGATCATTACCATTTATACTCCATTCCAAACGTTAATCAATCTACAATTATCCCACCTGCTACTTATCTATCCTTAAACAACAACGCATACCAATACACCAACGAGAAGTGTATAGACCTAGAGTCAAAATTCCTATGCAACGACACAAATCTCCTTCCAATGGAAAAAGATGAAGAATGTCTAACTTCAATATTAACTACCGATACCACTGCCAATAATTGCCAACATGTGCCAGTAAAAATTAGACAAAAAATTGTATTAGAAATAAATAAAGCACATTACATTGGAATATTTCCTACACCGCAACAAATAAAAACAACGTGCAGTAGAAATACCATCGCTTCCCTTCAAGGAACCTATCTATTCATTATACCATCAAACTGCTCAATCAAAATCTCATCCTATATGTATTCCAATAAAATAAACTCTATACCTGGTCATCCAATCAACTTAGAAAAAATCAACATAAGAAGTCCTACAACCCTACAAGTTGAAAAACTAAAACTGGACAAGACACCACTGGACAAACTACATCAACTTCAACTACAAGAAATTGAAGAAATCGACATCGATCCGATGAAGACAGAATACAAATACTCCCTGGCCGCAATAATAGGAGTCATCTGCCTGTCACTGGTGATCGCAACATATTTTTTGTTCAAAATAAAAAATAAATTTTTCCAGAATACAATTTCCAGGACTCCCACGCAGATTGACGAAACTCAAGTCGTTCCGCCCTAGAGTTTCTTCTTAAGGAGGAAGGTGTTACCTGCCCAGGAGTTGCAACCATCAGCAGTTCCCGACATCCTGTCATCATGTTATCATATTATATTACTCTGTATCAAAAACACATGTAAAAGATTGTAAAGAAATATTATATTCAGTCTGGACTTGTATCTTGCTTTGAAAACATTAAATTTAATATTTGTGAATAAAATAATTATTTTTAAAAACTCATAAACCAGAACCACGAAAATAATTTATATATATATATATATATATATATATATATATATATATATATATATAGTCAAATACAATTTTTCAAATTCTACTAATCTAGCTTGTTTGCCAACACCATAATCTTTTATACTAGTAAATTTTATACACTATCCTGTAATATTTGTTTTTTTCAACTGACATAATTGTTCATCAGTCACTTCGTCAAACCATGATGGAAAATATGTTACAAAGTGTTTACATTCCACAATTATTTTTCTTCCAAATCCTGTGGTAATAGCTTTAATATCAATTAAACGATATTGTTTATTAACTTCTAGATCTGTAAGTTTCTTTCGGGGTTTAATGTCTTCCAGCTGTCCTTTCTTATTTAGCGTTGCAAAGTCCATTTCTACTTAACAATAAATAAAATATTAGAAACTATTAATAAATGAAAATATCTTTCGATATTCTTACCTAAAGATTAGTGTTACTTAATGCGTCTTTGTGTACCAGTGGTCAAAGAATAATTTCTATTAAACGAGAACTCCTTTATATACATGCTAATTCATGAAAAATTTCTCTTTTAATCTTCAAACTAAAATTAGAACATTGCTCTTTTACTACCATATTTCGTTTTTCAAAATAAGCATGTACGAGTAATAGAGTTCGAAACAGAAACAAATAATAAAATATTTAACTTCTCTTCTCATCGGCGTATTTCCCGGGAGACACGATGGAAGCCCCACCACCGCTGGTAAGGGACCTGATCTCCTACTGCAAACATAGAAACAGAAACCTCATCCTGGGATGTGATGCAAACGCATACCATACAGTTTGGGGTAGTACGGACATAAATACAAGGGGTGAGTACCTTTTCGAATTTATTTCTAGTACTAACATAGATATAATAAATAAGGGTAAAGAACCCACTTTTATAACTAAAAACAGGAGAGAGGTATTGGACATTACGTTAGCCACTCCTCAAATTAGCTCTGAAATATATAATTGGCATGTCTCAAATGAAGCCTCAATATCGGATCATAGATATTTAAGGTTCGAGATAAAGGCTAATAAAGAACCTAAAACTCAAATTCGTATTCCGAAACTAACAGACTGGGTCTTGTACGAAGGCCACTTAAAGTGTGAAGTGGAAGAACTTACGAAAATTAATATAAACACAATTGAGGAACTGGAAACAGCCTCTATTGACTTTCATAATGCGCTACACACAGCATATGAAACAGCTGTACAGTAAAGCTTCGACAAAGTACTAGGAAAGTACTTTGGTGGACCGAGGAGCTAAGTAAACAAAGAGTCACTGTTAGAAGGTTATACAATAAAACCAAAACCAGTGGCAGCGATGAGAGCTGGGAGCAATATAGAAGTGCCCTAACCTCATATAATAAAGAAATTCGCAGATCTAAAAAGAATGCATGGCGTAGTTTTTGTGAGGGCTTATCAGAAACGCCCACGGTAGCTCGCCTTCAGAAAGTCCTATCAAAAGACCATACGAATGAAATAGGCCTACTAAAGAAACCAGACGGGGACTTTACGACAGATTCAAAGGAAACATTGGAGCTTCTGTTAAGCACACACTTCCCAGGATCGTCGTGGCCAGTTGAGGAGGAGGACAATTTCTCCGGAGCTACAACTAAGCTAAGCTTAATTAACAATCTTAACACTGCTAATAATATTTTTACAGAAAACAGAGTTGAATGGGTGATAAATACTTTCAAACCCTACAAGACACCTGGTGGAGATGGCATTTTTCCGGCACTTTTGCAGAAATGCATAAAGGATATACTGCCAATACTCTGCGAACTATACAAGGGAAGCCTAAAGTTAGGATACATTCCCACATTGTGGAGGAAACCTAATGTAGTCTTTATACCTAAAGGTGGAGGGCGTCCAAGCGTCCAGCCTAAGTCATACAGACCGATTAGTTTATCATCATTTATACTGAAAGGTATGGAAAAGGTCTTAGATCAATACCTTAGAAATGAAGTGATAACTGCTTCACCACTAAACGTAAATCAATTTGCTTACCAGGAAGCAAAATCGACAACTACGGCTCTACATAGCCTTGTCAATAAAATAGAGAAAACCTTCATGGCAAAAGAAATAGCTCTGGGAATATTTATAGATATTGAGGGTGCCTTTGATAACACCTCATAAAAGTCTATTGAAAAAGCTGCTAGGTCAAAAGGTTTCGACCCAGCTGTAGTGGAGTGGATAAAAGCCATGCTGCAAAGTCGAACGATTACAGCCTCGATAGGAGCAGAATCAGTAAAAACTAACAGAGGATGCCCACAAGGTGGGGTTTTATCACCTCTACTCTGGTGTATTGTCATTGATGACCTCCTGAATAGGCTCAATAAAGCTGGCTATTTTGCAAACGGATATGCAGATGACGTTGCAATTATGGTCAGAGGACGTAGTGACACCACTATCTCGTACCTTACACAAAAAGCTCTAAATCTAGTGCATGAGTGGTGCCTGGAACATGAACTTAGTGTAAACCCTACCAAAACTACAATCCTACGCTTCACAAAGAGAAGGAAGCTAAATCTTCAAGCTCCCTGCTTGAAGGGTACTAGAATTGGGTTTTCTACAGAGGTTAAGTATCTAGGAATCATTCTAGACTCACGTGGAACTCACATATCAACAAGATTACAAAGAAATCAGCAGTGGCGTTAAACACATGCCGTCGGCTTCTGGGTAAAAACTGAGGACTACAGCCAAAAATGACCCATTGGGCGTATACTAGTGTTGTAAGACCCATGATCACCTACGCGTCACTTGTATGGTGGCCAAAAGTGAAACAAATCACAGCACAGGCATCACTGCGGAAACTACAACGCATGGCCTGCCTCAGTATTACAGGTGCTATGAGTACCTGTCCGACTGCAGCAATGGAAGTGATTCTGGGTCTAACACCTCTACACATTCAGGTGAAAAAAGAGGCGATGCAACAGGCACTGACTCTCTGCAGAACGAAACACTTTATGACCGGAGATTTCGTAGGCCACTTGGAAATTCTAAGGGAAGTACAACCAGATAAACTGACCTTGTCTGTCTGTGATAAGATGACAACAAAATACAATTTTGTCCAGAAATATAAGGTTGTTATTGGTAATCGCTTTGAATGGGCAACGGAAAGACGTGTTGAAAGGGATTCTTTGTCCTGGTTCACTGATGGTTCAAAATTGGACACAGGAGGAACTGGAGTAGGTGTGCTTGGCCCAGATTGCCGAATTAAGGAAACTATAGGCACCTGCTCCACAATTTTTCAGGCTGAGATTTATGCAATAAATCTCTGTGCTCACATAAACCTAGATAAAGGTCAAGAAGGAGCATTAATAAATATAATGTCAGACAGTAAGGCAGCTTTAAAGGCATTGAATGCCTTCACATGTAAATCAAAGCTAGTCTGGAACTGCAGGGAGACCCTCCAATTGCTATCCGAAGCAAACCACGTCACCCTATGGTGGGTACCAGGGCACGAGGGAATCCTAGAAAACGAGAAAGCTGATGAACTTGCAAAAAAAGGGGCTAAACTTTTATACCACGGGCCGGAACCTTCATGTGATCTTCCACAAAGCCATTATAAAAAGGTGGTCAAAAATTGGGAGGAATCTGCCATATCCTCATATTGGAAAAATATTCCAGGCCTCAATCAAGCTCGGAAATTCATTTCCCCAGCTTCGACAAACGGCAAAGAGTTACTAGCTCTCAGCAAAAAGGATCTTAATATAATGACAGGAATTCTCACTGGCCACTGTCCTTTAAAGTACCATTTGCACAAAATTGGTATAGCTGAAAATGAAACCTGTCGACTCTGTGAAGAGGACGAAGAATCGTCGGAACACATACTGTGTGAATGCTCAGCCGTAACTGTGCAGAGACTTAATCAACTAGGTAAGAGGCATCTTACGGCAGATGAGATCAAGAACTTGACTCCTGGAGCCATAATCGGCTTCATCAAAAATCTGGATCTACTTCCGGAAAACTAAGTAAGGGCTGTGTCACAATAGATCTTCTAGGTCGCGTTGACAAAAAGCGACAAAACGCTTAAACCCTCGTATACATACAATACAATACAAACTTCTCTTCAATTGTTCGACAGATATGAATAGATTAAATTTGATAGGTAAAATGGTGTTAATTGAAAATACGTGTATTATATATATATATATATATATATATATATATATATATATATATATATATATATAAATAAATATGTATTTAATTAAATTTAATAATTTTTATACGATTATATCTACATTCTAATTCTAATACATTCATATCTTCATTGTCTTCATCGGCCGTGCCTTCTTTATGATCGTCGTCGTCTATATCGGTCATGGCTGTATCTTCTTCCACATCTATGACGATGACCTCGTCGTCTATGAACATAGACGTCCACGTCATCGTCTTCTATAAGGACGGTGTCTCCCGAAGTCGATGGCGTCATCTCTGTATAAACTTCTGGTATTGTCCATGAAGAAACAAACACCACGGCGTCGTGGTACGGCGCCATCTCCTCCTGGTTATCTAGCGTCGGCGTCGAGGCTGTCGATGGCGTCATCTCTGTATAAACTACTGCTATTGTCCACAAAGAAACAAATACCACGTCGTGATTGAACGGCGCTATTTGTGTCGAGGTTGATGTAGGCGAAGTTATGTCATCGTTAACTCTGATGTAACACATCTCGGAGGTCGACGATAATATATCAGTACTATGTTAGACTGTATACTAAAGTTTTAAATTTCCGAACATCTCTTTTTATTTTGCGACTCAAACTCAAAACTAATACAACTTTCCCTCATAAATGAAATCGTTTGAAATTACAAAATAATGTAAAATACATTTTCCTTTATATCCCTGTTAAACATTTTCCTCAATCAAACTAATGATAATAGCTATACATTTAACTCATAATAGAATTGTCGTTATCCCAAATAATGCCGTAATCTTAAACTCAAAACTAATGAAACTTTCCCTCATAAATGAAATCGTTTGAAATTACAAAATAATGTAAAATACATTTCCCAAATATGTCAAATTCATAAAATAAATTTCAAAATAATTTAAAATATATTTCCTAATTATTTCCTTTCTCAAAATAACAAAGAAATTCAATTTTCATATCACGACGTCACATTAAAAAATTTCACCAATTTTGAAAATATACATAACAGTCATTATCTTAATTAGATCGAACCAAATAAATTCAATTTCCACATTACGACGTCACATCAAAACATTTCACCAATTTTGAAAATACACATTCCAGTCATTATCTTAATTAGGTCGTCTGCATTCCGCGGAGGGAGTTGTCGAATCTTATACTACTGTAGAGCGATATAGTGTCTGATACGTTTGGCGTGGATGGAGCCTCTTGACTGTGTCTCGGGGTTGCCTGATATACGCAGCCTCTTGAGTGTCTCGGGGTTACCGGTGCGTTTGAATCCGTCGCGGATGGAGCCTCTTGAGTGTGTCTTGGGGTTGCCTGAACATGGAGCCTCTTGAGTGTGTCTCGGGGTTACCGATACGTTACCCGTCGTGAGTGTGTCTCCGGGTTGTATGACCGCGGATGGAGCCTCTTGACTGTGTCTCAGGGTTACCGATACGTTGTTTGAATCCGTCGCGGATGGAGCCTCTTGAGTGTGTCTCGGGGTTGCCTGATATACGGAGCCTCTTGAGTGTGTCTCGGGGTTACCGATACGTTGTTTGAATCCGTCGCGGATGGAGCCTCTTGAGTGTGTCTCGGGGTTGCCTGATATACGGAGCCTCTTGAGTGTGTCTCGGGGTTACCGATACGTTGAACCCGTCGTGAGTGTGTCTCCGGGTTGTATGACCGCGGATGGAGCCTCTTGACTGTGTCTCAGGGTTACCGATACGTTGTTTGAATCCGTCGCGGATGGAGCCTCTTGAGTGTGTCTCGGGGTTGCCTGATATACGAAGCCTCTTGAGTGTGTCTCGGGGTTACCGATACGTTGTTTGAATCCGTCGCGGATGGAGCCTCTTGAGTGTGTCTCGGGGTTGCCTGATATGCGGAGCCTCTTGAGTGTGTCTTGGGGTTACCGATACGTTGTTTGAATCCGTCGCGGATGGAGCCTGTTGAGTGTGTCTCGGGGTTTCCTAATATATGGAGCCTCTTGAGTGTGTCTCGGGGTTACCGATACGTATTAACTCGTTGTGAGTATATCTTCGAGTCTTAGCAGTTGAATCTTCCTGAGTATGTCTCGGGGTTATCGATGGAAATTATCTATCTATTATGCTTATTTAAGCCCCTGACAGATGCGCATAAATATTGTATAATAAGGTTTTATGTTCAGATAAACCACTCACTGAATTTATTTACTCATAGATTCTTTCTTTTCAGGAGCTTGATTTTTAAACCTATCCCAGGTGTTATCTGCTCTGCTGACAGTCCCTGCCACATTGATTATATATATATATATATATATATATATATATATATATATATATATATATATATGTGTATTCTGTATTTTGGGTTTATAATAAATTTTTGCAGAAGGGGATCAACTTTTATTTTCATCTCTAACATTATCAAAAATATAATAATATAACAACCAGTACTAAAGATTCGGATAATAGTTATAGTTGTTCTTCAAGTGTTATCGAGGGAAATAATTTTGAGGAACAGTACATTAAGACACTTGCTTCTTTGTATTTGCAACTTCAAGCAAAACATTTTTTAACAGATTATGTTTTACAAACTGTCATAGAAGGTTTGACTGATTTAAATAAAATATCAAAGGATAATTTTTTTCTTTTATTAAAGAAAATGGTTATAAATTATCTTCTAGTGCAGTTTCGAAATTAGAAGAAAGTAATGTATTCCAAAAAGCACATAATTCGTCAAATGGTTTTTTACGGTCAAGTTACATGAGAAAATATTATTACAAAAGAGAGTTTATTTTGTTAATCCCGTATGTATAACATTAGGAAGAAACGAAAAACGTCAATTGTGCACATATTTTTATATACCTATTTTGGATATACACTTAAAAATTTATTAAACAATGAAAAAATTATAAACTTCTTAAGAGCTGATACGAAAAGAAATATGAATTCGAAAAAAAATTATTTTGAAGATATTACAGATGGTGCTGTTTTTAAAAACAAAATTTTTTAATGAATATAACATTTTTATTTCAAGATGCGTTTGAAATTTGTAACCCGTTAGGGTCAACGAAAAAAAAAACAGAAAATGTTAGGAATCTACATGACTATTGGAAACCTTCCAACATATTATAGAAGTCAAGTGGATCATATACAACTAGTTGCTCTTTGTATCGAAAATCATGTAACGTACTTTGGCTTTTCTGCAATTTTTGATATTATATTAAATGATATTAAAATTTTAGAAGATAGGGGATTAAATTTTGGATCGGAAATTATTTTCGGTACAATAATCGCTGTTGCGGGCGATAATCTCGGAAGTCACCAAATAGGGGGGTTTGTCGAAAATTTCAGTTCGAGTCATGAAAACGATATAGTTGCATTAAACAATAATTTGAATAGCAGAGGAACCAAGGATATGTCATGTTTAAACAAATTGCATAATTTTCATGTTTGCAATCCAGGTCTTCCACCATGCATTGCCCATGATATGTACGAAGGATTTTTTCCATACGATTTACAGTACATTATACAGAATTTAGTAGAAAAAGGGTATTTTTCATTTAATTATATAAATGCGAAATTGCAAATTATTCGATTTGAAAATGATCTGCATTATAATAAATTGCCTGCCATTAAAAAAGGAAAAAGAATTGCAGGTAGTGCTTGTGATAACATGAGAGTCTTACAGGTTATACCCTTTGCAACTTTGAGAAACCAAAGTTTATAACTGAATCTGCTATAATAATCAATGGTACGCAATATAAGAAAAAATTCTTCGTTTCTTGTTTTAAAATCGATATTGTCAGCCATGGATGTCCACCGAAATTACAAACATTTAAATAATTAAAATTAAATAATATAGAATATAAGTCTGTTAATTTATATAACTACAATTGTTTGTAATTCATGGCTGAAAATTTTGGATTACAGTGATCCTGTTTGGCAAATGCTTCTTATTTTAAAAGAATTATGTAGTATTTTACTAGCAGTGAGAATTTCTATCGGACAAATAGCAGAATTACGTTCTTTATTAAATGATTATATTGATTACAGAAAAAAACTATTTCCAAAATATAATTTAAGACCAAAACACCATTATCTAATGCACTACCCGGATCTAATTTTAAAATTTGGACCACTTCGTCACTTATGGACATTACGGTATAAAAGCAAACACCGTTACTTTAAAAATATTATTAAACATTCACAAAATTTCAAAAAAGTTTCGTTACTGTTGTCCGAAAACCATCAACTGCTTCAAGCACTATTATCATCACAGAGTACATTATTTCTAATAGTGCTGTTGAATTTTTAGAAAATAATCTTTGCAAAGATATTAACAATGTTATTCAAAAGCATTGTAATTTTGAGAATCCAAAATTTATAACTGAATCTGCTATAATCAAAGGTACGCAATAAAAGAAAAAATTGTTCGTTTCTTGTTTTAAAACCGATATTGGTACGTACGCATTATGTAAAATTTGCTACATATTAATTAATAAAAATTATGATGACGCATGTTTTGTGGGTGAAAAGCATGTAGTTATCTTTAATGCAGATATTGGTTTATTTGAATTATATAAATACTATCAATCACAGTATATTTGTATTAACATTCAGAATTAAAACAACTACGAACCTGTGTTGCACTACAAAAAGGGTTCTACGGATTTATATTCTTTCAAACAAGCTCCATTACATTTTTTATAATTTTCACAGTACGTTTTTTTATTAGCTATCTTGCTTGGGATGTTTATTAATTATAATTATTGCAGATCATGGCCAAACTACTGTTTAAAGTGTGGAACAAAGACAGAACGAAAAAAACATTTTTAATATTGGAAAATACGCACGATTTATACGAGAAATTGATTTTGGTAGGTTTGTATAAAATTAATTATAAGTGAAACAAAAATTTAATCGTAATTTTTTTATTCCAGCATCAACTAAACTTGAAGTGGATGGAACTTATTTGGTGTTAGAAACAGATGGTACACCTTTAGACAGCAGTGAAGTCCTTATATTACTGAAAAATGAAATCATTCTGTTAGAGAAAAATGAAAACTGGATGCCAAAAACAGACTTGACTTCAATTAGCGACTCTACGAGTACTTTGTCCGTGACATCATCAATTTTATCTGAATTTAACACACTCTTAAATGATACTTTCGAGATTGATTCTGAAATTGTTTCACCTACAAATGAAAATACATGGTAACCACATGCATATACCGTGGGAAAAATTTTCCGCAAGAACGATTAAAGCTTGTCAAGAAGGGAAAATAAATAAACAAATACAAACAGAAATAGTGCATGAAATGATAAACCGAATGAGAGATATAAAAACGTTTCTTTCTGCCAGAGCAATTAAAATTATAGGAAAAAGAATTTGCGACAAATATCCCAGCTTTCGAGATATTGACGATGATGGCATAATTATTGGTGATGGAACACACTCATTATTTGCAAAATTACAAGATCGCAATATTTACCTTAACAGACCACATAAAACCCGGTCACTATTAAGCAGTTTAAAAATTCCTGCAAAAAGACAAAAAACCATGTCAAATTCTAAGGCTGGTTGTTCAAACTGGCAACCAGATACTGAGAATGCATCAGATGAATCTCTCCAAGAAATGAAAGATAAATTGAAAACTAGATCTTGGGATACCGACGATTCCCTGTATTTATTATTAAATAATACGTTCCCCATACAGAGAATTATTTTTAAATAATCCATGTCCTCCTACTTTGGACGATATACGAAAGGAATGGCCCATTTTATTGGAAGAAAATATTATAAAATGGCACTACGAAAAATTAATGGGCCCTAACATAAAATTATTATCTGAAAATCTCATACAAAAATCAAATAAAATATTATTATTTTTGTCCAAAGTCCAAAGGAATGAAGGTTACTTTGGACCATGAATCGACCGACATCAAGAGTTTAAAGACAATTGAATACATTGCGGAATACTTTCACGAAGACATAAATATTTTCGTTAAAAAATTTGAGGTTAGTACGGCAAAACTCTTAAATTCAAATACACATATTTATTTCTAATTGCTATGCAACAATTATCCTTCGCCGCACATTCCTATCCAAACAATTTATTTTCACCTCATCCACATTCATAGCTCTCGTATTATTCGCACTCTGAAACTTTTTCTCTTTCAAAACATTATTAATAACACTCATCCACTTAACTTACACACCAGGCGTCCTCGCAAACTTATACCCTCAACCCCAAAGAGAGTCACAGTTAATTTTAATAACTTTCAAATTAATATTCCTCTTATTACTATAAATGATCACATTGTTTTTTCTTTCAAACTAGTTTACAAAGCCTTTCCGGAAAAATAGTAGTATTGCATCTATAAAATTTATTTATATTTCCTACAACCGTGCGTAAAGTTAATACTTTACGCACTATTTACAGTGTGTAAAAAGTCACTTTTCATACACTAGTGCGTCAAAAGTAAATAAGTATTGCTAGGCTACAAAATATTTGATTTGTTTATGTCCAGTAGAAAATTATGTAAATAATTAAAGATGTTATCCGAACATCGTTGCTAAAATCGCCGCTAACCTATATAGGAGTAACGTCACTCGATCGTCATTTGAATGTTCGTATGAATCAAGAGTTCGTTTTAGTTTTTATTGATCTTCAGAGATGGCACTTCTGTTATGAAATATAATTATTTTTATGTTAAATATTTAAATTTTAATAATTATTAGTAGTAAGAGGAAATAAATAAAAATATAAAAAATTATGCAATATTAAACAAAATATATGACAGAACTGTCACTTTGACAAGTAGTTTAAAAAACTCAAAAATATTTAAAATTAACTTCTAACACGTGCTGTTAATAATATTTCTCGATATTAAAACTAAAATAAATAAAAATGAATATATTTTACTTATAAATATTGCTATTATTAATTAAAAAATATAGACAAAACCTTAAAAACAAATAAGCCCCAACCCTTAGACAAACTACAAGTCATAGATTTATACGACTGTAATGAGTAAGACAAAGACAAATAATGCTTTGAATGTGCGTGATAAAAATCTGCGAAGTGATGTTAGTCCTATTTGGGTTGGCGGCAACTATATCATAACATCCTAATCACAATTCACGGTAGTCATCTATGAAATTTTTAGATTAAATTCTTATATTTCGGTTGTAGGAAAAATGTTGTATCCAACATGTGTGTAAAGTAGTTTTTTATCTCGTGCTTTACCTTAAAATATCAAACTCGATCAAAAAATTACTACTTTACACACTGTTGCATAAATAACTTTTATTTTGGTTTCCCTATACAGATACTAATTCCAACAAACCAGTCTATTATATAATAATTGAACACAAAAATATAAACCATATTTATAAAGGCTAAATTTTAAATTTTTCGAAAACCTACGTATATTGATACAATTATTCCGTCAACTTCCAATCATCCTCACAACACAAAAATGGCTGCTTTCCATAGTTTAATAAATAGATTATTAACAATTCCTATGGACAATAAAAATGTTAATAAAGAATTAGATACTATCATAGCAATTGCAGAAAATAATGGCTATAACAAATTTGTTGTACATAAATTGTTACATAAAAAGCAGAGAAAGATTCTTTCTGAACAATTTTATGTTAATCAGCATACCGAATCGGAAAAAACCATTTACAATAAGATCAAATACATAGAAAATGTAACAAATGGCAAAATAATATAAAAATAACAATGTAAATTCCAATGTAGCTAAGCATTTAATTGAAAATAACCATATTTCAGAAAAAAACCTACTTAGAAATTTTCATTTCGAAAGGAATGGACTTACTTGAATCATTTGAAATATTGAAATCAAGAATGAAGATTTTAACCTAATGAATGAACAATTTGACCTGATAGATTCTCCGCTTCTAGAAATGTTAATCCCCAAAATTTCAGAGTAATATAATTTATTGTACTTTCCCTTCCTTTTATTACACTGTATTAGTATAAATACCCAACAATGGTCTGTACATTTATGTATTCTTCTGACAATGGCAAACAGCCGAAATTGCAATAAAGAATTATCTTTATTCTTGTGAAACAAAAAGCGAGTGATTTTATTTATTTGTTTATGTACCTATTCAATATGTTTCACCGAGAACCAACAGCTTCTTCAATTGAATTTATTGTTATTTTATAGTTGCCAAGACGGTGCTGTATTTTTAGCTGTAACTCAAATTACGACAGCCAATTAAAATTAAATAATGGGCAAATTACAACAACGTTTTCTTTTCCAAAATCTGAAGAGAAGAAAGTGATTCGTTGCGTTCTATCCCAAGGAAAGATTGGACACCTACATCATCTACCACAGTATGTATTAAACATTTTGAGGATAAATATATAATAAAACATCAAAATTATAAAAATCCTAAAACTGGGCATGTTGAATTGTTTTCTTTAATGTGCCCTTTATTAACATCTAAAGCAGTTCCTACAATTTTTGAAAATCTGCCGACCTATCTTACAAAAAAGCCAGCTATTACTCGCAAGGACCCTGAAGAAAGAAGAAAGAATTACAAAGGAATGCCCAACTGGTAGAAATTTTTTTCAAAAACGATATTATTCAAAATTATGAAAAATTTGTATGTGACTTTACGAGTCTTACAAAGTGTTTAGAAAACTGGAATCACAAAATAACTGAGTGTGGTGTTTGGTTTTATCGTTTAAACATTGATGATGGAGTGAATGTTTGTGATTTTAAAGTGAATTGAAGTGTAATGCTATCAATTAATTTAGAGATGAAAATTTTCGTTGGGGAAAAAGAAATTTCAGGCTATGATTTAAATTGGATTTTGTCTTCAAATCTAGTATTAGGAAAGTGGTCACAAATTGAAAATATTTTATCAAGGTATAAAAACGAAAAACAAAACACTTCTTTTGATTATTGTATAAAGAAAGGAAATTTATTATTAGAACAAAGTTTACCTCTCATTGAAAATGATTTAAATAAGAATAATTTAGAAATAATAGTTGACCAATTGAAATTGTCGCAGTGGAAACAAAATCGATATCGAACGGAAACTGTTATTTTTGCCTTTTTGGCATACTCTTAATCTCGTGCATGTTACAGTTTCTTAAATATATAGGAAAAATTGTCTAAGCCTTTTAGTATATAGGATATTTCAATAAGGAAGTTTAGCGTATTTTTTTTATTTTTTTATTTTATCAAGATTGCCCTCAAAAGTGATATTCTACATTTTATTTCACCCAAAGATGCCTAGATTTCTCAAAAAATGAAATTTTATACAAAAATGACATCAGTTTGGCTTGCGGAGAACGTATCGTCTATCTTAACCAGCGCGCGCTGAATTCCCATGGCAACAGAGAAGCGTGTGGTGTAATGCCTCAAAATGCAACCTACGTTCAAAAAGTCAGGTCTCACCCGAAGCGTGCCACGCCACCTAATCTTACAATTCCTATATCCCACAAGTCCTATATGTTATGCCGCCTCAATACCACCAGGCCTAAAAAATGGCCGCCGCCGCAGTCGCCCAGTTCAGTCGTGCTCAGTCCCACAAGGCCTACTAATGTACTTTCACAGTTGCCCTGTCTAGTCGTGCTCAGTGCCACAAGGCCTAATGTGGGTTGAAATGGGATAGGACACAAAGTATTAACCCAGGTTTCAAACCAATAATACAGATATATAGTAGAAGCTCAGATACGTGAAATTCACTTTCGGATAAGCCGATTGGCCCTTATAAAGTTTTATGGGATTTGCGGTATTGGTACTTTTAGGCAGGTAGATTTTTCTGTCGTATGATGTTAAGGGCCGTACCAGAAATTTTCTTTCAAAATGTTTCCTTTTAACTTAACTTTTAAATCTAGACTAAAATATTCAAAAAATAATGCATTTTAAATGCCGTCTTCTCATTTTATTTTGTAAATTGAGAATATTAAATTATTAAAAAAAAAATCAACCGTAAATTTTAAATACAAAATTAAGTAAATATAAGAAATACTTGGTTGTTTAAAAAAACTGAATTTTATTTTTGTTCATATTTCGACTTTTAAGACCAGTAACACGAAATACTAATAAATCTACTTCACAGAAAATATTTAATATTTATACATAGAAAAACAAAGACAGAAACTAAGTATTAACCACCTATTCAATGGTAAGAATATCTAAAAAGGATTAAAGCGGAGAGATCAATGTAGATTTGACTAAGACAAGTTGTTCATTCATTAGATTTTTCTGTTCATTGCATTTTGGATTTCCAATTACATATTCTAAGAACTCCATTAATAGTTATTAAAAATTTTCTTTAGAGGTACACGGTCAGTTTTGGACAAGTCATCAAAACGTAAAGTTATTTCTGTGTTTGCAATTTTCAATAGTGTGTGTAAAATTGTGAATACGAATATATGGAGACCCTGGGAACATAATGTTGTGGACATGAGTTATGCTGAAATCAACATTTCGAAAGAAATTATTCAACATCCAGCAGATCAGCCGTCGACGTCGAAAAAACGGAGCCACAAATATTTTTCCTATGACGAGAAGAATATGATTTTAAATGTATTTAATAGATTAAAAAGCCACGGTGAAAAGTTGCCTTTGGAAAAAACCGTTGAACTTACTGGAGCATCGAAGACAACAGTGTGGAGAGTAGTAAAATTTGGAGCTATAAAAAGGAAAGTAAAATACGACAAGGGTTCATTTAAAAAATTTACTTATACTCATACAGACCTAATACGGAGAAAAAATTATGACTTGTACAGTAACAATATTGTACCAACAATACCCATGTTACATGAGCAACTAAAAAATGATGGTACCATTAAATGTTCACGAACTAATTTAAAAAAAATTGTTAAATCCATAGGATTTTCTTTCAAAAGAGTGGAAAAGAAACAATATTTAATGGAAAGTGAAGTGATAAGGAAGTGGAGATATGAATATTTAAATACCACAGAAAAGTACAGGTTGGAAAATCGTTTAGTATTTTTGTAGATGAAACATGGTTCGATACCCACGACACCATAAGGAAAGGATGGGTTAATATCTCTGACAAATGTGATGTCAATATTCCTAGCTCAAAAGGGAAACGAATTATGATTTTGCACGCAGGAAACGAAAATGGTTTTGTTCTAGGAGCTTTATATCTTGGGTGTAAAAATTTAAAGGACGCGAGTGCTGATTATCACTCTGACATGAACGCGGAAGTGTTTGAAAAGTGGTTTAGAGACATTTTATTGCCAAAATTGCCACCAAATAGTGTGATTGTAATGGACAATGCAAGTTACCATTCAGAACAAGTGAATAAAATTCCAAATACTGGAAGCAACAAAGGCAGTATACAGGAATTTTTAATGAATGAAAACTTGTACTTCGAAGAGCACTACACAAAAAAACAATTATTAGAGGTGTTAAATACGAAAGTGTTTCCCAAAAAATATAAAATTGACAAACTTGCTTCAGAATGTGGACATGAAGTTTTGCGGTTACCTCCGTACCATTGTATATTTAATCCAATTAAAATGATATGGGGCCACATGAAACAAAGAATTCGGCGAGGAAATACTATTACGAAATTTAGCAATGAAATGCTTGAAAAAAATAGATGTGTAGCTGATAAAACTACTGTAGAAAGTTGGAAGAATTCGGTACGGCATGTAGTGGATATTGAAAATAGGTATAGGGCGAATCACGTAAATAAACTGATTATTGCAGTGGGTGGCAGTGATAGTGAGAGCGACAGTGAATAAAAAATCTAGAATGTATTTTTATAATGGTTCTAATTCTAAATGTAACTGTATAAATAAATGTTTATTGTATGTTAGTATAAAGTGTTGTTGTTTTGTTAGATTAATGTTAATATTTCTAAATGTAAATATATGTTTGTAAATCTGACTACATTGTTCTACATACTTTGGATTAAATCTCTATTTTTTAAAAATGTGTTGGTTTTACATTAAGTAGTGTATATGTTATATTTTTCGTAGTATTTACTTAATTTTGTGTTGTTTTTTTGCTATAGGTATATAAATATATTTCTGTAGTTAACTAAAATTATATATTTATTGTGTCTTATTTCT
The DNA here is from genome assembly GCA_035578165.1 of Stenolophus ochropezus. Taxonomy (NCBI): domain Eukaryota; kingdom Metazoa; phylum Arthropoda; class Insecta; order Coleoptera; family Carabidae; genus Stenolophus; species Stenolophus ochropezus. The sequence goes on along the minus strand of JAQOWZ010000013.1, from coordinate 11,940,927 downwards.
TATTATATATTTTTAGTTTACAAAATTTATACAAAGTAAGTATAGTATGAATTTATTTAATACGGACCTGTTCTTACTTTTCAAGTGATACCTTTGAGTTGGGATAATTTATAACACCTGATCACAAAGCCTCTTACCCGTCCATAAAAGGTTGTAAAACCCGCTTAAGTCAGTTTCATTTATCTGAACTACTATATCTACATTTATGTTTTAATGTAGTTTCTGGTAGATCACCAGATGTCTATACCATATACACTATAATTACCTAACCAACAAATTAAATACATGCAACTTTAAGTAATTTTGTTTATCCAGACACAATATTATTGCAGCTATTTTTTTTTATAATTTCAGGTTTATTTAATAGCACTTCTGTAATAATGCAATAATAAAATCATATAATATGGAATAAAAATTATAAGTATTTATTACAAACAATTCAAGATCACATAAACATTGGGAGTAATGAAAAATCGTTTGTCTTCTATTAGAAAAATATTTATTTATTTTTAACATGTAATTACCTGTCCTAAATATATAAAATATTTTACATTTTGTTTTACATTATTAAGCAGAGATAAATCGATTTAGTAATCATGTATATTTCTGAATTATACTTGTTTGACAAATGGTTATATTAATTTCAGATAAAAATCGTAATAAAATCTGCATTTTATTTCCTATTTTGTTATACATCGAATATCAGTTTCTATCATCGTAATATTTATAATCTAAAATCATCCGTCATAGATTTCAAGCCAATTTCAGAAAGAATTGCTTACCTGCGAATAAGAGGGAGATACAGAAAAATAAGCATTGTAAACGTACATGCGCCCATAAACAAAAGTGATGAGGAAGAAAAAGATCGCTTTTACGAAAAGATAACTAGCATTATGAATCAAATACCGAAATACGACATAAAAATAATAATTGGAGATTTGAATGCAAAGATAGGAAGGGAAGAAATTTATAAATCCATAACAGGTGGTTTCAGTAAACACGGTGAAACAAACGAAAATGGGAGAAAACTAATAGAATTTGCAATTGAATCGCAGATGAAGGTTATGAGTACACACTTCCAGAGAAAAGAAATCTACAAAGGAACGTGGCAACATCCCAATGGAGTTACTTGCAATCAACTGGATCATATACTGATAGAAGATAAGCATGCTCATATAATAAAAAACGTCAAAAGCCAAAGAGGTGCAGTAATAGACTCAGACCATTTTATGGTGAAAGTAACAGCCAAACAGGAAATACCGTTGGAAACTAATGACTTAATTAAGAAGAAACAAATAAAGTATAATATACACCTTTTACAGAATGAGAAGGTGCACCAACAATATATGGAAAATATAAAGAAGGAACTAGATAAAAATACAAACACTAAGGTAATTGATGAAGAATGGAAAAAGACTGAAAGCATAATAAATTCAACTGCACAAAAGATATTGGGTAAGCATAGGAAACAAACAAGAAACAGCTGGTATGATCAGGAATGTCAAAAGGCGGTGGAAATAAAAAATAAAACAAGAGTACAATTTTTACAGCACAATAACGAACAAAATAAAACCAATTATGAACAAGCGAGAAAAATTGTTAAAAAACTTTGAAGACAGAAGAAAAGAGAGGAGACAATAACCACGATAGAAACGAATTATAAAAACAGACATGTTCGAAATTTATTTCAAGAAGTGAAAAGCCAAAGAGATGGCTATAAATGTAAAACTATATTCTGTAGAGATATTGAAGGAAACTTAATATCAGGCAAGGACAAGGTTAATCGTTGGGCCGAATACTTTAAAGAAACGCTAAATGGAAATAACAATAATGAAGACGGAGGAACTACTTTTGGAATGGAGTCTGATGGAAGTGAAGAACGGGAAAACCTGCCACCGAATGAGGAGGAGATATTTAATATTATTAAAAACCTAAAAAACTTCAAAAGTCCAGGCCAGAATGGTATTGCTGCGGAACTGTTCAAACTAAGAGGAGAATCTCTCCAGGACCATCTTTACCAAATAATAAAGCAAGTATGGGAAAAAGAGAAAATGCCAAATAGTTGGGCTGAAGCTGTAATCCACCCAATACACAAAAAGGGAGACAAGACCCTTTGCGAAAATTATAGAAGTATCGCCTTGCTGGATGTAGCCTATAAAATAATTTCCTCAGCTATTCGAGATAGATTGACCAATGAAGCTGAAAAAATATTAGGAGACTATCAAGCGGGTTTTAGACCTTCCAGATCAACTACAGATCAAATATTTGCACTGAAAGAAATTATGGCTAATAGTTATGAGCATAAGCTACCGCTGCATATATTATTTATAGACTACAAACAGGCATATGACTCCATCAAAAAAGAAAAATTGTACAATATATTACAAAGTCTTAATATCGACAAAAAGTTAATTAGATTAGTTGCAATGACCCAGAAAAACACAAAATGTAAGGTTAAGGTAGATTCAGAACTATCCGAAAGTTTTTCAGTAAATCAAGGTTTACGACAAGGAGACCCATTATCACCGGTGCTATTTAACCTAGCATTGGAGTGGATAATAAGGAAGAGCAACATACAAACACAAGGAACTATATACCGTCATAGGCACCAAGTGTTGGCATATGCAGACGACATAGCCTTGATAACAAGATCTAGGGAAGAACTGGAAAAGACTTTGACAAGATTAATACTAGCTGCTGAGGAAGTTGGACTCCACATAAACATGCAAAAAACCAAATACATGCGCATAATAAATAAAAATGAAACAAATATCACTGGTTTACACGTAAAAACAGAAAATGGAGAAGAATATGAATTCCAGCAAGTATCCCAATTTACATATCTTGGTGTAGTATTAACGAACAATAATAATGAAGATATTGAAATTGAAACTAGGCTTACTAAAGGCAGCAAATGCTTTGGATCTTTAGTTAACGTTCTAAAATCCAAGAGCGTATCTAGAAAAGCAAAAGTAAGAATCTATATGACGGTAATAAGGCCGACGGTGACCTACAGTAGCGAGTTATGGATATTCAACCAAAAGAATCAAAAGAAAGTACAAATATGGGAAAGGAAAATATTAAGGAAGATTTTTGGAGGAAAAAAGGAAGGCGAAATGTGGTTAAGAAAAACGAATACGGAATTAATGGAACTTTACAATAATGCCGGTATAACGGGAGTAATAAAATCACAAAGACTTAGGTGGTTAGGTCATGTGGAGCGAATGCCTGATAGCTGCATAGTTAAAAAAGTGTTTAATGGTGGAGTAGTGACGAAAAAGAGGCGAGGACGACCTAAAGAAAAGTGGTTTAGTGCGGTTAATAAAGACTTACAAGAACTTAAAGTAAACAACTGGAAGAGAAAAGCGAGAGACAGAAAGATTTGGAGAAACATCGTGAAAGAAGCCAAGGGCCTATACGGCTTGGAGAGCTAATCTTCATTCATCACATGAAATTCTTTTATTTTCTATTTTCTTTTGACATTTTAAACAAATTTTGATTTGTAATCAATGTAAAATATTTGATGAGAAGACTATAAATCGGCAACTGTGCCCTCGGTATTTAGACCAAATCGCATGAGTTCTTGTTGAAGATCGTCTTTGCTGAGATGGTAGACCTAGTAAGTCTGTGCCCCCTTGGTTTCCGGCATCTTGTGTTGTGGTATTTTTTTTTAATAACGTCCCTGCTCGAGCGCCAAACAGAGTGTTTGATCCGTGGCAAAAATATTGGCGAAAAAAATATAAAATATAAAATATAAACACCCCACAATAAAATGTATATTTTAAAATAAAGTTTTAAATTATATTATTTATTGTGTTCATTAATACATACTTTACATAATAGTACCTGCTTAATAATGATGTTACTAACATATCTCTTTATGACAAATATTGCATGAATTACAATATAAAGAAATTGTAACAAACCGCTGCCGTCACAACGGTTGTTTTCTATCGGTGGGTATTAATAAAGAATGTATACTTACCTGTCTTAGGTTGGTACTGCTGGCTGAAAGGCACTTACCCCAATTCTGTAAGGAAGTTACTAACTCTTGGCAACGTTACTCACATCATTAGCCAATCAAAATAGTCGACACTAAATAAAATATGAAAATGACAGCTTTTACAAATATTTCTATTGGTTAAAATTTTTAGTAACGTTACTAAGAGCTAATAACTTCTTTACAGAATTGGGTTGATTAGAGCTGCTTCAAGGGAGGTGGCACAATGAGCAAAAGTTCGGAAAGAACAAACGTGTTTATTTACCCGCAACTACACACTAGCCGGACTCTCTATTCTTTACATTAATTTATACTATAAAAGTGCAGGGATCAGCAATGTAACTTGTACGTAAATTGTAGGTGGATCAATTACCCAACGTTTAGCAAACTAGTAACCTATATTAAAACGGAATTTTGACTTTGAAATGTTTAGACAACAATTTAGAATAAGTCGTAAATTGTTACATTACCGTCCCCTTAAGACTTAATTATATCGCAGAAGATTAATTAAGTCCACTTTACTTACTCTACGAGTTATACAGAACTATGGTGGGTTTACACTGGGTACAGTCGACGTAAGGGATCCGTGGGGCTCATTGGTATAACGGTAGGTGGTACGGGGTTTCCTGGTTCTGCTCTATACTCTGGTGGGGGAGAATTACTCTGCGTTATAGCCGCTTCTTCATCCGTGGCGGTCGATGGCGATTGAGGTATAAGGTTTATTAGTAAAAAGCGATTTAGTAGAGCATGCCATAAACTCGCGAAGAAGATGGAGCGACCTCTGGCTTGGTGTTGTGTTGCCTTTTTGATGGTCCAGCAATTCATGGCTACGCTGGCGATGTAGGCAAGAATAGACCATGTGGTGTAGATTGCTGCTATGACCGAAAACACATTCCCTACTTTAGACAGGAAACCCCATACTTCTTCGGCTGCCTCTCTCGCAAAGACGTGAATTCCTTTCGGCTGAACATATTGGGTAGGTGATACCCTTGTGAATCTACGTCCCCGCCAATAACTCTCCTTGTTATGAGATTCATGACCGCCTTTCTCTCGTTTGGAAAGAGCAAGTGGTGTTGGAATGCCTCCATGTCACTTCTTGAGTATATACCTCCCGAACTGAGTGGTGAAATCTCCATCATTGGTAGGTGGTTTACTTCTTCATCAGTGCTCAGCTCAGTTGGCGTTGGGTTGGCTAGATGTGGGTCTGGAGATATTTCTATCCACTTGCCCTCCAAATGAAACATGGTGGGTAGTCGCCTGTCGCAATCAACCTGGGTGCCTTGATCTTGTAGAATCCGGGTTACTGGCGTCATGAACTTGGTTTCGTTCTGGTAAAACACCGGCAACTCCTGATAGCAGAACTCCGTCTTCCTGAACATCACAATTTTAGGGGAACATTTAGCAATGAACAGAACTTCTCCAATTACTCTTCCTGTGTGGCCGGCAGCTTCTTTGACTAGATCACTAACGATGTCGGGTGATTCGTGGGCCATTGCGAGGCGATTCCTCAATAATTGTTCTCGCAACTTGCATCTTTTAGCGATTGCGTCAAAGATCAAGTCACGAGTTTGTTGTTTTACTGCTATCGCCAGAATAAGTAGCTTGGAAAGTACTTGCGCCATGATATCCGTATTATGGATGGTTCTTTTAACTTTCTGATAGTAGAACCCCAACGGTGATTCAAATATAATTAATAGTCGGTTCTGCTCTGTCCTCCAGGCCGGTTGATGGCACATGGCGTCCGTTGTGGTTAGCCTTAAGGCAAAAACAGTGTCTTGCGTCTCAACCACTATATACTTGGTAGGAGAGTGGGCGGTAGTGGAATTTAAAACTAAAAGTTCAGCCGGACCTTCGTACAGTACGTCAATTCCTGTCGTGGAGCATTTATCTCGCCAATCGATGTCCCAAATAGTCTCACCTCGTACTTCATCGAAACAGTACTTATCACTGTACACGCAATTGGTTCCGGAATGAAGAATTACTGAGTTTGACTCGATGTCAGCTATTGCGGTGTAATCTGTTATCTTGACAGAAATTGATGCACTGACGGTGACGTCTTCATAGCTCACTCCGTTGTACGTGTATTGTACCCATACGCATGTACCTTTTGCGTTTAATTTCCCTGCTAAGGTGGTGGACACGTGAACCGTCTTATTAGGTTCCAATCCTGCTATTATTCCCGCGCCAATGCCCTGTAAATCTATTTGTCCAAAATGGTGAGCGTTTACGCATTTTTCACTACGTACGTAATGTACGTAGTGCGCGACCCCACCCGACACTATTGAGGAGTGCGAGTGCATGCCACAGTGCATTATAGTTTGTCGTATCGTGACAAGACATGAATATACATGGACTTCTGCATACCTTCTCTCCTGTACTAATTGAATGTTTTTCCTTAGTTTTTCAGTGGCGTTCCTGGGATCCGGACAGGATTGGACCTTTAAGAGTGATATTCTTGTAATCTTCGTAGCAGGGTCCGTACAATCGTAAGCTATGATATCTGCTAATGTCCCTACACCCAGTGTAATTAACCCATAAACAATCCAATACATTATTATTATTATTATTATTATTATTATTATTTATTTTTTTTAATCACACTAAGCTTAATCTTGGTCAAACCATATGGTAGTTGATTTGCTAAAGTGATTTATAGAGAAAAACAAATAATCTTGAAGATATTTAAGTATAATCTTTGGAGGAAAGAGGTAGTAAACTTCTGGACACGTTATCTCTTCCTGGGAAACCGTATCCTTTTAAAAGTATCCAAAACAATTTTAAATTTGCTAGATAACCTCAAAACTGAAAAACCTTAACAAAATTTTACACCTCGTCACGGACAACTAGTGACATCTATTGATACAAGAAGACAACATCGTAAACCCAAGCGCCTGTTTCGGTAGACAACCATAGAATCTTCAAAGATCTTCAGAAAACATCAATCAGACGTTTTTTCTTCATATCATGCAAAAGATGGACGGTGCAGAAGATAATAGAAGTAGAACTTCCAGTGTAAGCAGCATAGGAGAAACCAGCGGATTTAATAAAAGTAGGAAGACAACAAGATCACCAGTACCTAAAAGGAAAGCTGTTGAAGAGAATGAAAATGAAGTAATGTGTATGCTAACCACAATATGGGAGGAAATAAAATCAATGAAAGAAGAAAACAAATAACATCGTAAAGAGACGCAGGAAACAAGAGTAGAAATACGCGAAGAAATAAAAGAAATACGGAAGGACTTTGAGGATATTGTAAACATGCTAAAAGAGGAAGTAAAAAATCTAAAAATTAAAGAAGAGCAAATGAAAGAGGAAATAATCGAGTTAAAAGAAAAAGTAGCATTCTTGGAAAATGTAGAAGATAAAAGAGCGAAAATAAATAAACGTAATAATATAGTTATTAAAGGGGGTCAAACGTTAAATTCCAGTCAGACCGTAGAAAATTTTATCAAAGAGAACCTAGGATTGCATGTAAAAATTGAAAACACTTACACAAAAGGAAAAGATGACAAACAAGTGACGATTGCAAGGATGGAGAACTGGGACGATAAGGTTAACATAATGAAAAATAAAAATAAACTTATAGGTTCAGAAATATATATTGAAAACGATTTGACTAACAAGGAAACGGAAATACAAAAAGAGATTTTAAAAAGAGCGAAGGAAGAAAAAATCAAGGGCTACAGAACAAAAATAGGATACCAAAAACTACAGATAAATGGAATATGGTACGACTGGAATAACGATGAAAAAAAGTTAGAAAGAAAAGAACAAAAGAGTGCAAAAAAGTAATAAAAATAAAAATTAACGATACATATAAAGATAACGAAACGCAAAGGAATGGTAAATTTGGTAAAGGAATTATGAAAAGAAATAACAAGCAAAAAAGAAACAATATTAAAAAAAATAACAAGCTTAAAATAAGCACATGGAACGTAAGAACGATGCTACAACCGGGTAAAATGCAAGAAATAGCGTTAGAATTATTAAGATACAAAATAAGTCTTGCTGCAGTGCAAGAAACAAGATGGAGTGGTGAAGGAGTAATAGATAAAAAATATTATACAATGTTATACTCGGGAGATAAAAAACAAGGTCAGTATGGAGTAGGTTTTTTTGTACTGAGAGAACTTAGAGATAAAATAATAGAATATAGAGCAATAAATGAACGCATGGCTTATATAAGAATAGAGAGCTCTCCTTATAATTTGTCCATAATAAATGTATATGATGAAAAAGAAGCTTTTTACGACAAATTAGAAGATGAAATAGGAAAGATACCAAAAGAAGATGTCGTAATAATGATGGGAGACTTTAATGCGCAGATAGTGAAAGAAGAGTATATACAACAAGTTGCTGGACAACACACTATTCACGACGAAACAAATGACAACGGCCAAAGATTATGTGAAATGGCAGTACGGACAAACATGATAATAAGTAGTACGAAGCATAAACACCCAAGAGCACATAAAATAACATGGACATCCCCAGGTAATAGATTTCAAACACAAATAGATCACATACTAATAACAAAAAGAAAACAGTCATCAATACTAGACGTAAGAACATATAGAGGAGCAAACACAGATTCAGACCACTATAAGGTCACTGCCTCTTTGAGAAACAAAGCTAAAAAAAAATACAAGAGCAAAGGTAATAAAAACTAGATGGAATATAGAGAACATAACCAATGAAAACACAAAAGTAAAATATGCTACTGAACTAGAACAGAAGTTAACAGAGAAAGTTACGGAAGTAGAAAATATAGAAGAAAACTGGGAACAGATAAAACAATGCATAACCGAAACAACAGAAAAATGGCTAGGAAAAGAAAACAAGAATATCAAAAACGAAAAAGAATGGTTTAATGAAGATATTAAAAAAGCAGTAGAAGAAAAGAGACAAGCAAGACTAAAATTTATAAAAACGAATAAACAAGAAGACAAAATAGAATATGAAAGAATAAGAAATAAATGCAACAAATTAATAAGAAAATGTAAAAGGATTTGGATAGAAAGCAAAATAAAAGACATCGAAGAAGAAAGAGTAAACAGAAATTCAAAAAAGTTCTATAAAAAAATTAATGAACAAAATAGAACATATAAACCTAAAACCTATGGCATAAAAGACAAAAACGGTCGATTGACAGAAAATGACCAACAATATAAAAAAGTATGGACTGAACACTTTAAAGATCTACTAACTGATATAGATCCCAATTTAGAACACGAACCACAAGAATCAAACGAAACAGAATTAATAGAACCCACCCTAGAAGAAGTAAAAGAAATAATAAAACACAGCAAAAATGGAAAATCTCCTGGAAAAGATAAAATAAATATGGAATTAATAAAGTATGGAGGCGAAAAATTACAACAAAACATATATGAATTAATATTAAAAATATGGAGAAAAGAAGAAATGCCGAAGGAGTGGGAAATGGGACAAATTATAATGATCCATAAAAAAGGAGACCAACATATATGCAAAAATTACAGGGGAATCACACTACTGAATACAACTTACAAAATTCTGTCAACAATTATTCAGAAAAGACTAACACAGGAAACAAGAACCACTGTTGGTCAATATCAATGCGGTTTTGTAAAAGGAGAAGGTACGACAGACGCTATACATATACTGAAACAAATAATTGAAAAAACACTACACCATAAACTTAACACCGAAGTACTATTCATTGATTTTAGACAAGCTTTTGATTCCATCAAAAGAGGAAAATTAATGGCAGCCTTAAAAATACTACAAATCCCAGCAAAACTAAGGAGATTAATAATAATGACAATGAGGAATACAACAATAAATATCAAAACCCAAAAAGGAGAGACAGAAGACTTTATAGTAAACAAAGGAGTAAGACAAGGAGACGCACTATCTGCCACGCTATTTAATCTAGCACTAAAACACGTTTTAAAAAACATAGAGAAAAGGACTCTCAGAACTGGAGGAAGTCAAATAGTAGCATACGCAGATGACTTAGCAGTCGTAACAAAAAATAGAAAGATAATGGAAGAAATTTTAAAAGAAATAATAAAAGAAGGAAGGGAAATAGGGTTGGCAATAAACGACACAAAGACGAAAATAATGGTAATAGGTAAAGAAGTAGAAGATAAACAAATTAAAATAGGAGAGCACACTTTCGAACAAGTAGACAAATTTAGGTATCTGGGTGTGCTAATAACAAATAGAGGAGACAGAGAGGCGGAAATAAAAAAAAAATAGCAGCAACAAATAAAGCATTCCACGCAAATAAAAAACTATTGGCAAACAAAATGATAACAAAAAACACGAAAATGAGAATTTACAACACTATAATAAGACCGATAACACTGTATGCAGCCGAAACAATTACAATGACGAAGAAGGATGAAGAACAACTGAAAATAACGGAAAGGAAAATAATAAGATCTATATTAGGACCCAAAAAGATATCAGAATACGAATATAGAACAAGAATGAACCATGAGGTCGAACAGGAATTAAAAGGAGAAGACATTATAAAAAAAATTAAACAACAAAGAATAAAATGGCTCGGACACGTGTGGAGAGCAGACGAACGAGACCCAATAAAGTCGATAATGCAGTGGTGTACAGGCAACAAGAGAAGACGAGGAAGACCAAGATCAACATGGATTAAAGAAGTAGAGGAAGACTTAAGATCAGCGGGAATCACAAACTGGAAAGACAAAACATAAGATAGGAAGAAATGGAAAAAAATAGTAGAGAAGATTTAAAATAGACACGAAGACTGATCCCCTTCATAAAAAGGATCTAGAAAGCTTTGTATAGAAGCGGTGCAACTCCACAAGGAGTGTTAAACCATTATATATATAAGCTTAATCTAGATCCTTTGATTTGATACCCAAGGTTGGTCCGGTACTGTTCCTCGACTTCTGGTGTTGTACCGGGGTGGTGTTGGAGGGGACTCTACTTGGCTTCTCCCAGAGTTGTACGACTCTTCCGTTAATTCGCCTTCAGATGTCCGAACCAAGGTATTGTTTCTTTCGCTCTGTGCTGAAACATTCAGGGTGTTATTATTATTATTTGCGAATACTAGAGTTTCCGCTGATGCTAGCTGTATTTGAGGCTGGATTGGGTGGCAACCCGTTGCCTCCGTCTCCGTTGGTATCGTATTCAATTCATCATCTACCATCGGGATGTCACCCAATCTAGCCTGATTATCTTTACACGCTAGACAATGCTTGAGCCGGTTGACATGGACCTTCTGTTCCTTCCGACCGTGTTGTTCCTTAATTATGGCGTTTACCCCGTCAATGCCTAGTATACGATAGGGACCCGTCCAAGGTTTGCTCAGTGTTTTGCTGAGTCCTGGCTTATTAGCTGGCGAGTGTAAATATACTCTATCACCAATTTTAAAGGTTCGTGGCTTTGTGTTTTTGTTAAAAATTTTGTGGATCCTATCAGTAACTCTACATTGATGTTCGCGTGCTTGTTGATGTACCATTTTCATACGTTGAACAAACTCGGCCGCATAGGATAGGTCGGTGTCATACCGCGTGCGTAGTGGTTTAAAAATGAAGTCAAACGGTAACTCGATATCCCGACCGTATAACAAATAGAAAGGTGAGTCACCTAATGCCGAGTGTGTCATACTACAGTATGCTGATACAGCATACGGTAGCCATTCGTCCCAGTCGCGCATTTGTGGTGTAATGTAATGGGAAATCAAGTCCTTTAATGTGCGATGAGTTCGTTCTAGACTCCCATTGGTTTGTGGACGGTAGGCGGTTGTGTGAAGTCTGTCAATTTGAAGGAAATTACATATTTCCTTCATAACCCGTGCTAAAAATGGTGTCCCGAGATCGGTTAACATTTGTCGTGGCGTACCGTGACGTAAGATCACCCCTTTGACAAAAGTTTTTGCTACGGTTTCCGCGGTTTGATTTTTCATCGGGAAAGTCTATAAATATCTAGTCGCGGCGTCCTGTACCGTTAATATGTATTTATGCCCCTCGTCTATCTGTACTAATGGTCCCACAATATCCATAGCTATTCGCTGGAAAGGTTTACAAATTGGTGGAATATTAACAAGGGGTGCTGGGCGTAAATGAGGGGAGGTTTTTCGTTGTGCACATGGTACACAACTTCTGACATGCCTCTTAACATCTTCGCGTACCGTTGGCCAATAAAACCGAGAACAAACTCGTTGCAGTGTTTTGTCTATACCTGCGTGTCCTGACAAGGGGGAGTCATGGCATGCGCGCATGATATGCTCACGCTGAGTCTTAGGGATAACCAGTTTATCCTCAAACCGGTTCGTACTCTTTTTGTATACTAACCCGTCATCATCCAGGAAAAACTCACTTTGTGAAAAATTTTCCTTATCCAGAATTAATCGGATTTCACTATCCTCTTGTTGGGCTGTTTTAATGGTTTCACGGTCCCAAATAACGAGTTTATTTTCCGTGCTGCTTAACAGGCGTATCGGCTTTATTCTCGACAGCGCATCTGCATTGCAATGTTTGGTTCCCGGTCGGTATTCTACTTTAAAATCATATTCTGAAAGAGCTAATGATCAGCGCATAAGTCGGTTATTGGTCTCTTTCATTTTCATAAGCCACTTTAAGGGTTGATGGTCTACAATTACCTTAAAGGGACGCCCATAAAAATAACACTTACAATGCTTAATTCCCCAAACCATTGCGGCGCATTCTCGCTCAGTTGTGCAGAGATTTTGTTCAGCCTTACTTAATTGTCGGCTCGCATACGCCACTGGCAGCTCATGTCCGTCATATTGCTGGCACAGTATGACACTGATCGCAAATGCAGAGGCATCCGTGCACAAAATAAACTCGCGATTAAAATCTGGATACTTCAGAATGGGTGATTGGGTCAAACACTGTTTCAGATTGTCAAACGATGCCTGTGCGGAGTCATCCCAATTGAAACGTGCATATTTCTTTGTGAGGGCGGTTAGGGGTACGGCTATTTTGACGAAGTCAGGTATGAACCTTCTGTAAAAACCTACTAGTCCCAGGAAAGCCCGAACATCGGTAATGTTTCATGGCTTTGGATATTTACTCACGGCACTATTTTTTTCGGGATCTGGCTTAATGCCCTGACTGCTCACTATGTGTCCTAAAAATTTTGTCTCGTTGTGCATGAATTTACATTTATTAGGATTTAGGGTTAATTTCGCATTTCTTAGTCTGTCAAAAATGGATGTTAATTTTGAAATATGCTCATGCACGTCATCACTACTGAAACATATGATGTCGTCTAAATAAACAAAACAGTGAGTGCCGGTTAATCCCGAGAGTACAGTATACATAAGCCTCTGCCAAGTGCTGGGACTGTTAGCTAGACCGAAGGGCATCCTTTTGCATTCGTAATGCCCCCATGGTACCGAGAAGGCTGTTTTTTCGCGATCCTTAAGATCCACCTCGACTTGCCAATAACCCTTGGTTAGATCTAATGTGGTGAATTTGGTGGCTTTACCTAACTGGTATCTTGCAAATTTTGTATTGGAAAAAATCTCGTTTCGTGCCCGCATTTAAAGCCAGGTAATCTATGCAGAAATGTAAGTTGTTATTACCGTCCGAGTTTAATTTTTCTACCAAAACGACTGATGCAGACTAGGGTGAAGATGAAGGTGTAATAATATCATTCTCAAACATCTCATCTATTAAGTTTTTCATGACTTGTCGTCTGCTAAAGGGTACTCGATACAGAGCCCGGGCTACCGGTGCACTATCGCCGGTTTGAATCCTATGTTTTACTAAATGAGTGCAATTTAATTTATCTTGCTTTGATTTGAAAATGTCTGAATACTCTCATAAGAATTTTGATAATACATTCTTGTCCGACTCTGGTAGGTGATTTAAATTGAACAATTCAGCACATTCCTGCCTTGTTATCGTGTTGATAGTGCCCGAGCGCTGACCGGTAGTATCGTTGTCTGCTTCATAAGCAAGGACGGCCGTTGCTATCGGTGTGTTTTTACTCAAGTCAGCACTCTGTTGACTTACATTTAGAATGTTGAGTAACATAGCATTCTGCTGATCATGCTTCGCGACGATAACGCGAGCTGCTAGTACACCGTGCAGCCCGACGTCTTTTGGCTCAAGTACGTAAATACCTGCGGGTACGCGACTATCTACTTGCCCTACACATGTTACCCCATGTCGTGCGGATATTGTTAATTTCTGAGATAGCCGTACAGCGACAATTTTAAGGATTGTGAACCTATGCTACAAACAGTTTCGCTACTTGTTGTGATCCGTTGATCACGGCTCGCTTCGATAGTTCACCCGGCTCTATCGCTACTACGGCTTCCTTGCTACAGGTAGATATATCTTGCGAATATAACTCGCCCCTAGAGACCCCTACCTGACCGGCTTGTTGATCACGGCTCAGACCTGAGATCATTTGACTCGGATTTTCTACGCTTCCCTTAACTAACCGATCCGGACTATTTGCAGTGGTCGGTATACTAAAATTAACTAAATTACTGGCTCTAGGTCGCACGGAGCAAACTTCTGAGCTATTGTTATTCCATTTACCGATTCTTGACATAGATAATATTTTGCTCGCGATGATCAATTCGTCATTTTTAAAATCTAAACGTGCTTGATGTGCTTCCAGGAAATCAACCCCAATTAACCCATCTGTTTCGAAATATAGATCATTTGCACAGACTACAAAACGATGGTTACATTTTTTTGTTAACCCAAGGTCAAAAGTAATGTCAACTGCGCCGCTGCTACAGAGACGATTACCTGATACATCGAGTAAAACATCATTTGAGGCTAACACCGCGATATTGTGCTTTGCAACTACGCGCTGTTTAATTGATGACATAGCCGCGCCTGAATCTATTAAGAAAGAATAATTGCAATTTTGAATTACCAAATGAATCATCCGAGTATTATCTACACAAGAATCAGTGAGCCTCAGAATAACTACAACTGATTTGATATCTATTCTGTCTGACGTCGGGAGACAGGTTCCGAGTTTAAAGAACACTTATGTGCGTAGCGCCCTGCTTTTAGACAACGGAAACAAAATGGCTGACGGGGCGTAGGGCACGTTCTAGATATATGATCGTTGCCTCCACAATTGAAACATAGACCTCTCATTTGTGGATATGTCTTGGTGGGTAACTCTCGGGTAATTTTTCTCTTATAATTTAAGTCTTTTGTCGAGTACGGCTTATCCTGCTTTACTGTTAAGGCCCGTATACTAGCTTTATGTGCGTCCACTTTTGTTTCTTTATACAGTCGGGCTAACACTTCTTCACAATGTTCGGCATATGGCAACGCTTCGTCTATGGAATCGAACTGGCGATATCTACAGATTTCGTTGGGTTATCGCGTCTCCAACCCGTCCAAAAATTGTTTGATTAGTGCGCTTTCTTTCTTAATTTTATTTCTTAAATTTTGATATTAATCTACTGGCATTATCGCTGGAAACATTCTCGACGCTGCTACTTCTAATCTGACGGCATATTTCCGAAGAGTCTCATCTTTTGCTCTAAAATTTTTATAAAATTCGCGTTCTGCTGATGCCGGGTCCGATCTTCGACCAAAAAGGTCGATGAGCCAATTTCGAAACGAAACCACATCCTGAGGTCGTCTATCGTGCGGTAAAGAATAAAAACTTGTCTGCGCCTCCCCTCTCAGTTTTAATTTTATTACACTCACTATCTGCCTGTCTGTCCATCGCGAACTCTCTGAAACCGCGGCGACATTATCTAGAAATGCTTCTAACTCAGGTCCGTCTGAATAAGTTTCTATGTTTTTAATAGCGGACATCGTGTTGGAATCAGAAAATATCTGAGTTACTGTCTCCTGCTCGGGAGTTGACGTTGGAGCGGTCGCTGGGGCTGTAGGTAAAGGTGGAGTGGTTGGCAAAGGCTGCTTGGTAATGTGCTCATATGTAGGGAGGTGATACGAGAAGGGTTGTTGGTAAGATGAAGGTCCACGTACCGGATAAGTGTACGGATAGTAGTGTGGGTGTGAATATGATGGGCCATGGCTTAGTAATCGGTACGGGTTCTCCGTTCTTAATTCGGGTGTACCGGCACTGGTTACAGTGGCTAGTGAAAAAGTGACCGCTGTTGCTGTTGTTAAGTTCCCCGTAACCAGTACTGTCGTTAACGTAGGTGTCGTTACTCCCGTTGTAGACATTTTTTTTATAGTAACTACTTACACCGATAGAGACCAAGATTCCAATCAGTTGAATGTTTCGAATCTACTTGACCGAATATTTCAACCGTGTACGTGATTGGAATCCTACCGACTACGCCAATGTAACAAACCGCTGCCGTCACAACGGTTGTTTTCTATCGGTGGGTATTAATAAAGAATGTATACTTACCTGTCTTAGGCTGGTACTGCTGGCTGAAAGGCACTAGAGCTGCTTCAAGGGTGGTGGCACAATGAGCAAAGGTTCGGAAAGAACAAACGTGTTTATTTACCCGAAACTATACACTAGCCGGACTCTCTATTCTTTACATTAATTTATACTATAAAAGTGCAGGGATCAGCAATGTAACTTGTACGTAAATTGTAGGTCAATTACCCAACGTTTAGCAAACTAGTAACCTGTATTAAAACGGAATTTGGACTTTGAAATGTTTAGACAACAATTTAGAATAAGTCGTAAATTGTTACAAAATAAATGTGAAACAAAAAAAAAATTGAAATGTGCGGATCGACATCACCGGCCGTTACCTCACTTGTCAAATTTAGTTCCCAAAGCCGATCCTAAGGGGCGCTATAAATTGTTTTCACAGATGATAAGGTAGATATCGAAACTTCTACAAATATATTTCCTTAATCTATGCATCAGTCACTTTAAAAAGTGACACTATATGTGTCATTTTGTACTACCGCATTTCTGTATTCTGCACCGTTTATAAAACAATTAAGCACCTTAATAAAATCAATTTGTAGCAAGTTATTAGACTTTTCTTACTTACAACCATAACCCGAGTCCATTTTTAATAAAACAAAAGTAATTAAAACAGGCACACGTGCTACCAAGTAACATTAGTGTTTCAACTTTTATCCATCTTTTATCCGCTAGTTATAAAAATGTGTATAAAAAAGGGCGTTACTTTTATTTTAAAATTGTTTGTCAACACAACTATACTAATGACATATAGGATATATATTCATCAATTAATTATAAAATTAATGTATAAAGAAAAAAAACATGTGAGCATTGGTGGCTGAGTTAAAACTACACTATATTTTCAAATATTAGAAATTAATAATAACATATAAATTTATATAAAGACGTCATATTCAAGGCAAAAAAATAATGTGAACATGACGTTATTATCTTTCGCTATTACGCGTTTAAATTATTCCAAATTCTTCTATTTCCTTTTAAACTTATTAGAATCTTATTGATGATGATCTTAAACAAACTAGTTTTGTGTCCGCTAAAATTAAAAGCTCTAAATACAGTAATAATTACTAATAAATGTAACTTTTCTTCTTTTTGCACCATGATCTCCAATTGTTCTTAGTGTGTTGTTGGAATAATAAGAGAAAATACAGGAAAATTCTAACAAATATAACTTTTGTAATTTCTAGCTAATCACCAGTTTGCTTCTTGAGATCTTGAAAATTTTGATAAATAGCACACTACTTGGATAAAAGAATCTGTAAATTTTTATTTATTTCGACAACGAAGTGCCTCCTTAATAAGGTAAATAACAAAACTATAAATAAATATGTAGTCAAGGCAACAAGTTCACATAGTAACAAGGAACATAAGTTATAAATCACAGAAATGACGTTGACAGAAAAAATAAACGAAAGACAGATAACCACGACTTATTAAGCTCCAAACCTGCATTTAAATCAAAATTAGTTAGAGATTTCTTGATATCGATTGCTTCTTAAATTAGTCTTATTATCCAGTGATTTTCTTTTGCTAAACTTCGTGTTTACCGTACAATATTACTACATACTACAAAAAAAATATTGTGTGATCTAATTATATGTCATACTACTCAACCTTAAATTTATAACATTAAGTTCATTTCCATTCTGTATACACAGACAGTATAGATCAAACAATTTTTTTTCGTAGTATGTAATAATTTTGTACTGATATATTTGTCATAATATACATATTATTTATTTACACTATTTTTAAAGCAGTATTAAATTTGTACTATTATTTCTTTGCCAGAATAGGTTTTTGATAAAAAATTTGTAAACTAAAATAAGCTGTCTATGTCATTTTCAATATGGCTCCCACAAAAACATGTTTAAATATGGCTTCCATCTTACAATGCTATATTATCATAGATAGAGCAACTACATAACAATCAAGTTTTGTAAGTTATTTTTACAAAATATTAAAGTATGAAATATACATGATGCGTATTTGAAAAAGTGAAATAATATCTAAAAACAAAAATCAATTGAACTAAAAGAATTTCGTTAATTTATTTTTTATAAAAAGAAATAATTAAATGCTAATATCAGAAAAGTAGACCATAATTTGACAAGTAAAATAAAATAAATAAGTTATTCATTTGTCATATATTAGTACCTATTAGCACGTGCTAATAGGTAAATTTGTTAATAATTAATAAAGTCGTATGGCGTGTGTAGTATTCACACGTATCCTGTATTCAAATTTGTTTGAGCCTACTTGATGGCAATTTTGAACAACTGATAAAATTTGTTTTAAACGATATTTCTCTGGAACTAATGATCGGATTTGAAAAATAAAAAAACTGTTGAAAAGAGAATCGAAAGGTCTTTCGAACTGTGTCATGTTTGACCCCCTTTTCCATTTAAAATTTTTGAGGTGCAGTCCACCCCCATTTTAGGGTTGAAGTTATGCCATTGGTACTAATCCATTTAGGTGTCCCCCTTTATATTAAAATTGACGAGTTCGAGCGTTTTTTGCAAAATGAATGTTAAGTGGCCAAAAATTGCGCTGATAATTTTCACTGGGCCACCCTGTAAAATATCGTTCCGTCAACTGACATTAATAGAAGTGAATTCTGTGTGCTTTTTTTATATATTATGCGTCAATGTGTTCTGTCTGTGGTTATTTAAGTGTGGTATGTTTTTATTCCAGGAAAATTGGATTAGTTTTAATATATTAGCATAAGTTTGAAATTTAAAAATTTTCAATTTTCATACTCAAATTTTCGGCTCATCACTTTACGTGCGCCTTAGGCGCGTTAGTTCTGTTACTTGTGATTTATTTAAAGGGTTTCAGTAAAATTTGCAACATTCTTACTGTTCTAGTTTACTAATTAGTCGCCACGTTGTTTTTCTGGATTTTTCTTAATTTCTTGTTAAATAAAAAAATCTTTTAGGTAATTTCCTGAGATTGAGATTTTCGTTGTAATTCGCCATCTTTTAAGCCCTTACCCAGGTCTGTAAGTCGTGTGAAATTAAGTAGAGCAAATTAATTTTGTGATCTTATAAATAAATTATTTCGAGTTCTAGATTATTTTTCGCAACAGTGGTTCTTGATTCTATATCTCCTTGTTTTATTTTATCTATATTAGTTCTTTTTACCGCAATTTTTTAATGAAAGTGAAAAAATATCTAGAGCAAATTCCTTTGTCGTTAGCCGTATATTGAGTTACTTCTTTTAATTAGGTACTTTACTAGTTTCTCCTTTTTTGCTGATAGCACACCTAAGTCACCGTTTTCTTCAAATTTTTAACATTTAATGTAATTTGAACTCATATTATGTAACAGTAGAGCAGTTCAATATCTCTGGTATTTATCAGTTTCTAAAATTTTTTACAGCTAGTTCATATTCATTTGCCCTCTCTCTATTCGCTCTCAGACAATTCTTCTGATTTTCAAGCCTTTTTGTGCAAAAGAAATATCTCTGGTACTTATCAATTTTTAATTATTTTTTTTATAGCTGATTCATATTCAGTTGCTCTTTCTGCACTCGATCTCGTACAATTTTTCTAGTTTTTAAGTCTTTTTATGCAAAAATAGAGCAGTTCATTATCTTCTGTATTTTTCAGTTTTTAAATTTTTCATAGCTGTTACTCACATGTCTGAATGCGCTAAGTGTAAACAGACGAGAAAAGATCAATCTTTCGTGGGTTGCGAAGGTAGTTGCAATAGATGGTTTCATGCATCATGTGTGAATTTAAGTGAAAATGAGTTTAAAATATTTGAAAAAAGTAACAATTTTTTATATTGGTGTGATAATTGCAAACGATCATGTGAAATTATTGACGAGACAAAAAATACAAATATTGAGGCCAAAATTAACGAAATGCGTGAGTATATATCTAATATAATGAAATCTACGGGCGATGAATATTTTAATAACATTTTTGAAAATTTCCTTTCTACTGTTACTACTACTGTTAATAATCTACTATCAACCTTTAAGGATGATTTCATTAAGTGCATGGAAAGAAAATTCCTTGATCTGAATGCCCCAGTTACATTAACAGCTAATTCGGCTTCCAAAACTTTTTCAGATGTCTTAAAAACGAAAACTTATGAACCTTCTATCATTATCAGGCCCAAAGTTGGAACCCAAAATTCAGTTGTGACAAAATTTGATGTCTCTCGCTCTGTTAATCCTGTAGAGGCTAATATTAATTTCACGAAAGTTAAAAACACGAGAAACGGAAGCGTTGTCGTTAGTTGTGATAACACTACCAAATTTAAAGATCTTTTAAAAGAGAAACTAGGTGACAAATATGAGGTTCGACAACTTCCTCTACTCAATCCAAGAATAAGAATTGTAGGAATTTCCGAGAATTTAGATCCTTCTGTTTTAATAAATTACTTAAGAAATCAAAACAAAACTCATTTCTCTAGTAATAGTGTATGTGAGGTTATTAATATGAAGTCATTACGCAAGAACAACAAATTATTTCAAGCTGTCTTACAAGTTGATCATAAAACATATCACGAGGCTATCAAATCTGGTCATCTTTTTGTCGGATATGATCACTTTTCAGTATATGATGCCATCGACTTACGTCGGTGTTACAATTGTTGTGGTTTTCATCATTTAGCTTGCCAATGCACCAAAAAAAGTCCCACCTGCCCTAAATGTGCGGAATCTCATACCCTTGACAAATGTACTTCAACATCTTTGAAATGTGTAAATTGTTCACAAATTATAGGTAATCAAAATATCAGTATTTCTGTTGATCACGCAGTATGGGACAATAATTGTCATGTGTATAATCAAAATCTCAACAAATTTAAACAATCTGTACTGGGAGATTTGTAGCAATCACAGTATTCTAGCAACAATTCTTCAACTTCCAACAAAACCAGTGATTTCTTCAACTGCTATTACCAAAATGTTCGAGGACTTAATACTAAATGTACCGATCTTTTTCTAGGATCCCTTACTCTGCCACAGTACCACCTCTTTGCTCTCACTGAAACCTGGTGTCACGATGGCATACAAAATTCCGAATTATTTGATCCTAATTATTTCAATGTTTTTAGGACTGACCGTAATTTCGCTCAATCACATACAACTAGGGGTGGAGGCGTTCTTATTGCATTGAGAAATAATCTCATAGCTTCTAAGGTTCATGTAATATCTCAATGTAATAAATTTAACGACATCCCAAGCATCGATATTCTTTTGATTAAGGTTAACTTTGACCATTCCGTGTTGTATTTTATGAACGTTTATATACCACCATCCTGTACAATACATGACTACGAAATTCTCTTCGAATCAATCTCGGCTCTACATTTTCTTCATAACGCGAACCTAATTATCTTGGGTGATTTTAACATTCCAAATTATATTAAGTGTCATAACAATACCTCTGTCTGTCCATTTTATACTTCTATTACCAACTTCATGAAATTTTTAAACTTGAAACAATTTAATTTTGTACGCAATAAGGATGGTATAACCTTGGATCTCGTCCTTAGCAATATTGACTGTCTTGTTTCACATAATGTGGATTGTATTCTTAAAGAAGATATATATCATCCTTCCTTGTCAATTCAAATTGCTACGAGAATCAAACCAGATAAATTTAAGGCTATCAGTAACACAGGTTACAATTTTAGAATGGCAAATTTTCCTCTAATATACAATTATCTCTCTAAAATCAACTGGGATTCCTTATTGGATTTCGATGACATAAGTTCTGCTTTAGAAGTATTCTACACTACTTTGTACAAAATTTTTAACAAAAGCATTCCACAGAAACGTAAATGTACTAATTCATATCCAGCCTAGTATACAGGTTCTATTATCCATAAAGTGAAGCAAAAGTACAAGGCCTGGCAAAAATATAAACGGACACAAAATACATCAGACAAACTCCATTTCATTGCTTTGCGTAACGATATCAAACATGATGTTAAGGTGACCTATTTTGAATATTGTTCTTATATGCAGCTTAAACTCAACTCCGATCCTAAAGCATTCTGGTCATTCGTTAATAACATCTTCTTTACCATCTATATTTTCTTATAACATCAATATTACTGATCCTCAGATTATTGTTGATAGTTTTGCTGAATATTTTGCTAGCTCGTTTGATGATGACGTACACAACACTAATGATTTAACCAATGCAGTTAGTACCTGTACTTCTTTGATAATTAACTCTATCTCGGAAAGTGACGTTAAACAAGCTATCTTAAAATTAAAGAAGAAATGTACAATGGGCCCTGATATGATTCCTTCGTTCCTCATAAAAGATTGTTCCTTAATTTTCCTTAAGCCTCTAACTATATTATATAAACTTATACTAAAAAATTCTACTTTCCCAGAAACATGGAAAATATCCCGGCTTACTCCAGTATACAAGAAAGGTGATAAAAAAGATATTACAAATTATAGACCTATAACATTAATATCTAATTTTTCTAAAATTTTTGAGATCGTACTGAATTTTAAAATCTATAATTACGTCAGTAAATTGATATCTATCCAGCAACATGGATTTATGAAAAGTAGGTCTACAGTCTACTAATCTTATGTGTAAGACTCAATTCATAACAGAATCCTTAGATCATCAAGGCCAAGTAGATGTTGTATATACAGATTTCTCTAAGACCTTTGATAAATTAAATCATTCTATTCTACTTCAAAAACTCGAAATATTTAGTCTATCTACATCGTTAATAAAACTAATTTCATCTTATTTAAACAACAGATACCAGTATGTTAACATCCAAAGATATAATTCTAACTATTTCATGCAAAAATCAGGAGTGCTCCAAGGCTCTGTACTGGGACCTTTACTATTTAATATCTTTATCAACGATGTCACTTCACACATTGATGTTGAATACCTGTTATATACAGACGATCTTAAACTTTATTGTACAATTTGCTCTCTCCATGATTGCGCAAATCTTCAGCTAAATTTAGAACGTATTTTTGAATGGTGTATAGACTATAAACTACACTTAAACATATCTAAATGTCAAGTAATGTCATACACTAGAAAATTAGCACCGATCACCTACGCTTATTATATTCATAATATCATCTTAGACAGACCATCGTTTATCACTGATCTGGGAGTTACTTTTGATCCAAAATTGAGCCTCACTAAACATATTGATTTAAAAACGTCAACAGCGTATGAAGTATTAGGATTTATTATACGCAATTCCGAAATGTACAATAATTTAAATATCTTCAAGCTTTTGTTCGTATCTTTAGTTCGACCACATCTTGAATATTGTTCTGTAATTCGGAGTCCTCTATATCAAAACAACAAAGACTCAATTGAAAAAATTCAAAGAGTGTTTTTAAATCAGCTACTTTTAAGTTGTCTGGTTCGTATCCGGTTAGAGGAGTTTCACAAACTTTTCTTCTTCAGTCTTTTGACTTATGTTCCCTAGAGCATCGGCGTCATACTCATGCCATAATTTTATTATATAAAATAATTAATAATCACATAGATCGTCCATCAATTCTTAATAAAATATATTTTCATGCGCCAAGGCCCTCATCTAGGAATACTTGTACATTCCATACTGAAACTCCGAGATCCAACATGTTGCTGAAATCACCGGTCCATCAGATGATCAAGTCATTTACCATGGTTGACGACAAAGTCGATATCTTTCATAGTACCCTCAGATTCAGCCTGTTGGGTACTGTACTAAATAATAATAATAATAATAATAATATTTAATTTGGAAAATAATTCCGTTCTATTTGATTTCAGTAGGTATTAAAATATTGAAACTGGCCATTATAATTGACATGGAGTTCGATTAATTGTTCAAGATATTTTACCTACATAAATTAATATTTTTTTACTTGTGAAATAACATCTTAACTCTACTAACTTTTTTATTTGTAATGTGCAAACTATATTCATACCCAAACATAAATAATTTATTATAAATTGTAAATACAAACATTATTCGAAATAAAAACTATAATTCAAGAGAAATTTGAAAAAAATTAAAATAATTTTATTCTTAATTCATATTGAAAAATCAGTAGAATACAAGAATACTAGTGATGGAGAGAATCGAGTATTTTTAAGAATCGAATACTCGGTATTCGAATACTTTTAAGAATCGAATAGTATTCGAGTACCGAGTACTCGAATAAGTTCTATAAATTAATTGCGGTATACAGCACAAGATTGTATAACAGGTTTACTACTACTAGGAACGTTCTATAAAAAAAGTCAAATCCACGTAAAAATGGCATTGTTGAAATTCCAATGTGATGACGTCACTAGAGTGTATGTATTAAGTGACGCAAATGAATTAGTAGCTATGCGATTGTTTGGAGTGTTGCTAATATCATAAAGCGTGTGTTGACGTACGTCTGTACTTGAACTGCATAAATATTTTCTATGTTTATATCCGCACTTCATCGTTTTGTAGTTGAATATGAGTGATAAAAAATTATCTAGACATTGCTTCTGCATTCTTTCATGAAGAAAAACGTTTACTTGGTCCTCTAATTTCATTTTCTTCTTCAGAAGATGTAAGTATTATATTTTGAGGTTATATGTTTAATGACAGTAAGTGTTTTTTATATTTATACATTTTTCGATATTGTTATGGTTGGTTATTGTCTTAGAGAGTTTGTGCTGCTTTCGGTGTGTCACATTCCATAATATCAAAGATCCTGAATGAAATGAAATGTAGAACCTTATCATCGCCAAAAAAAAAAGAAATCGTAAAAAGCAAGTTACAGAAATTGATTAATTTACTTATTCTGCAATTTGATGAACTATCTATGATATGATTAGTAAAAGTAAATTTATTAAATTTATTTAATTTAAAAATATGAAATTATGACAGATGTTAATAAATTTTAATTTTTACTACTATATCTTATAAACGTAGTAAATGACGTCATCACATTGGAATGCCATTTTTACGTGGATTTGACTATACGTATTGTTTTTCTTTTCCTGTCCCTCGTTTATTTCGCCGTCGCTCGGCTATCTTCGGCGGTTCGAGTACAATAATACAAAGTGTTGTCTTGCCGCCACCGGTATTTCTATATATCAGAAATAAATAATTCAGTTATACAGCGAATGAAATTCTAGTACAATAATTAATAAAAATTAATTATGAAACCCGGAAGTAAAAATCTTTTGTTTGGGATTATTATAAAAAAAACTGAAGATAATAAAGGAGTTGTTTGTTGGTTATGTAATAAAGAATTTAAATATCATGGAAATACAACTAATATGAAAAAACATCTTCAACGTTTACATACTACACAGCTTGCTGATACAGAAAGTAATAACCCTTTATTGCCTGGAGAACAAAATGACAGCGATAATGACGATATAATGCCTTTAGTTTCTGATGCTAATCAATTCATAACAAATAATGAAATAAATCCACTAGCATCTGTTGTTGCATCATCTTCAAAAAGCAAAATACAGGCTGATGATCAAAATCAGGATAATTTACCTATTAAGCGTCCGCGACAACTTAAATTATGTGGAGTTCGAAGTAAGGAATTATCGGCTCAGCATAAAAAATAAATTGATGACAAACTAATTAAAATGATAATTATAGATTATCAACCCTTATCTATAGTCGAGAATGAAGGTTTTCGAGAGTATACAAAAAATAAAAATGAGAAATACAATTTACCAAATAGAAAACTTTTAACGGAAACTATGATACCTAATTTGTATTCACAATCAATTTCGAATTTAGGAAATTGTTAGATGAAATTAACAATGTTGCAATAACAACAGACATATGGACATCCGATAGTGCTCGGGCATATATCACAGTGACTACTCATTTCATTTTTGACAATAAAATGTGTTCATATAATTTAGCAACCAGAGAAATTTTCGGCTCGCACACGTTAGATAACATTGGTAATGTTTTGACAACCATTTTAAATGAGTGGAACGTTTATGACAAAGTAGTAACTATTGTGTCTGACAACGGGGCTAACATAAAAATTGCAATTAACGAACATTTACAAATGCATCACCATCCATGTGTAGCACACACACTAAATCTGAGTGTAACAGACGTTATAGCTAACAACGAATTTCTATCAGCAATTTAAAAAAAAAATGTAGGGCTCTGGTAGGTCACTTTAAACACAGCGTAATTGCAACAGAAAAGTTGAAAAATACGCAAATGCAGATGAAAGTTCCTACTCTGAAAGTGAAGCAAGATGTTGCTACAAGATGGAATTCTTGTTTTAGTATGATGGAGAGGCTTTTTAATATTGAAGATTCTCTTGCAGTCGTTATAACAAGCCTACCAAAAGCCCCAGAAAACTTAGATGCAAACGAATGGTTCATTCTAAAAGACTGTGTGGTTATATTAAAACCCGCTGGAATTATAACTACAATTTTATTTGGCGAACAATACCTAACACTATCTTTGGTTATACCCTTAATTAGAGGTTTACAATACTCTTTGCAAAATTTAGAAATATAGACTGAATGTGGACAGATGTTAAAAACTAATCTTTCAAATATAGTTACTCGTCGTCTTGGATGTTTAGAGAAAAATAAAATAGTATCGAAAGCTACTTTTTTAGATCCAAGGTTTAAAAAAATAGGGTTTGGTTTAGAGTAAAACGACAATAATGCGCAACAATGGATTTCCAATGAACTTTCTAATTTAATTTGTTCAAAAAACAGTTCAACTGACATTCCTATAGGTAGTTCTCGTTTATTTCTGGCTAATTTTATTTAAATTTAAATTTTATTTATTGTGTTTTTAGCAGAAGCCGCAGCTTCAACTGATACCGCAAGTACCTCACATCAAACTTCATCAATACAAAATGAAAAACATGTAGATGTCTGGGCTTTTTTTGATAACAAATTGGCAAAAGTTAAATCTTTTAATAATCCAACAACTACAGCACTTCTTTCAATTAGGCAGAATTTAGAACTTCTCCATGTTGAAAGAATGAATAATCCATTAGAGTTTTGGAAAATACATAAATTGATGTTCCCGGAATTGTATGTAATAGCAATGAAATATTTATGTATTCCTGGAAAATCGGTACCTTCGGAGAGAGTGTTCTCCAAAGCAGGTCAACTGACAAACGTCAGACGAAATCGTTTATCAGCAAAAAATTTAGATATGATTATTTTTTTGAACACTTTTTGTCGTTAAATCATATACATTTATTTTATATTAGTTTGAGAAAGTTTATTTATTGTTATAGATTCACGGGATTTTTATTTTGTAAACTTGTACTACTGACGAATAGTTTTTTTATTTGTTAATTATATTTTATTTACAGCACAAGAATATAATTTTATAGACAATTAAAATTTGTTTTTTAATTATATACGATATATAACATTCTGTCCTTGTCCCGGCATGCATAATTTTATTATTTTTTAATAAAAGTTTAAAAGTTGCGTAATAAATTTAAATTTAAACATATCAAATAATTTTACTCTAAAGTTCCCACCGTTTCTCAATCAAGATACATCGGAATCGAAGGAGCACGACACGATCCGAACTAAATCTGAATTGTGATTCTGTTTTAGCGCTTAATTTAGCTGGCATCAATTTTAATCCGAGTACAGAAAGTATTCGAATACTCAAAAACGAGTATTCGAATACAACGAGTACTTTTGAGAATCGAATACATTCCGATTCTTTATACTCGAGTACCCCATCACTAAAGAATACAACTATATTTGAAAGTAGCGAAAAGAAATACTGTTTATAGATCGTTATATACAGTTTACAAAATAAATTTATTTTATAGCAGTTGTATGTGGATTATTTACAAAGTAGAATATAGTTTCTGTTTCTATAAAAGCTGTTCACATAGCACTTATGTAGCATTTATGTTTTATAGTCCCGCTTATATAGCAAATTTGACTTTCAGCGAACAGCTACACTGTACTTATTACTTATAAACATAACCTGTAGCACACACAGCATATTTTGACGTTCGCAGGTATATAAAATATAAAATTATTGTAATATACGTATAGTAATTATAGTATGCTTAACTAGCGAAGGCTCAGCTACGCTGAGCTTCACTAGGCCTCCGGCATCAGTGAAGTATTTACAGTTGACGTCTAATTTCATTCCTGTACAACAGCTCTCGACGAGACCTTTTATATGATACCAAACACGACATACTTCTGACAAATTTTGCAAAAAAACAAAACCCGATCGACCTGGCAAATTTTTGTTATTTCAATATGGCTGCCCTACTCGAGTGCTTTCATTTGATACCAAACACGGCATACTTCTGACAGTTTTTCACAAAAAACAAAAGCCGATCGAAAATTTTGTGATTTCTGCAATCCAACTCTTATCGACTCCTTTCATATGATACCAAACACAACATACTTCTGACAATTTTTCGCTAAAAACAAAAGCCGATCGACATGGAACTATTTTATCATTTTTGCAAGCTAAGCCCTTGTCAAGTGCTTTCAATTAATAACAAACACGGTATACCTCAGACCAATTTTTCATTGCTATAATCAAATTTTTATTCTGTAAACCTTAATTACAAGTTCATTTTTGTTAAAAAAAGGATTAATTAAAATACGCCTTGTGGTTGATATAATCAAAATTAAAATTTTTATAAAATTTGATTCCATTTTCTTCTATTATCTTACTCGAAGTTTTCACTTCGTTTTAGACTATTGCATTTAACGAACAAACCTTTTGAATGAATAATTTTGGGGAACAAATTATAATAATTTGAAGAAGAATTTGTAATATTTACCGACATACCTTCTTAATAAAACAGTTATTATTCAACAAAGTACATTACTTGCTTCACTTGAAAGTAATTTTGGTTACATTTGAGGAAGTTACTACAAGTTTTTGAGTTGATTTAACCAAATGTGTTGTTTGTAAACCCTAATGGGATATATGATCTAATTTATTTTCCTCCATTTTATTGTTCCGTACAAAAAATAAAATACCCGTATTTTTTTAAATCGCTCTATTATCGGAGAATAACAATAATAAAGTTTTGGAGAGGGGATATGTGACGTCACGTAGAAATCTTTGAGAAATTTAATTCATTCGATAAAAATCATTTATCATAGAATAATGTATATTAGGCAAATTACCCCGGTTTCATTTTCAAAACAATGTACATATGTAAACACTAAACAGCCATTGAAAATCATACGACATTGACAATGTTAACAGATAAGTACAGACATTTCAATGTCAACCAAATTTGATTCCATGTTTTCTAGCCGTTGTAAATAAAAGTTGAATCCACAAAACATTAACATAACGAGAAGCGTAACCCAATGGATCAAGTGTGCAGCACGAAACTGCTGCCATCTGATGTTCTCGGGGTTGAGTTACTCTAAGCCTACTTGATCATTAAATTTTGTATATTCCACATAAACGTCAAATGCAGCTGTCAATTTTCATTTGTTCATTTATTACTACTGGATATTTTAATTTTAAATAAAAGATATACATTTGTTATCGTTATATTTATTGTTTATTTATTCATTTAAAATAAACTCTCATCAAAAGTTTTGGAGAGATATTCTCTCGGTGTCATTTGTAGAAGATGTTCTCTCGGTGAAATTTGTCGAAATGATGTTCTCTCAGCAAAAGTATTGGAGAGATATTCTCTCGGTGCCATTTGTGGAAGAGATGTTCTCTCGGTGAAATTTCTCGAAGCGATATTCTTTCAGCAAAAGTTTTGGAGAGCTATTCTCTCGGTGCCATTTGTGGAAGAGATATTTTCTCGATGAAATTGTTGGAGCGATGTTTTCTCAGTAAAAGTTTTGGAGAGATGTTTTCAACTGTAATTTAATGAACATGGAAGGAATTTTATTACCCCGTTTTACAATATTTTCTACCAATTGATTAGATACTATATGACCTATATATTTTTTAGCATATTTCATTTTTCAAAGCTTCTTCTTCACTTTTTTGTCTTTTATTTTCTCTTGCCTATAAAATTTATATAATATTCTTTCTTTTCCAGATAAATTTGTTACACAAAAACCTCTATTTTTATTTCTAGAATCACATGCCGAAACTGCGGTATTAGAAGGAATTTGATTTAAATTATTTTGACGTATAACGTTACACCTAGATCCTAATTCGGTTCTGGAAAACTTTATCCTATCATTGAGACATGACAGATCTGCATTTGTATCGGAGTTTAAAAGTGTCTGGGAAGTAAACGGTGTTTCGATATGTTGTAACAAGAATATCAAAACGATCTTCACAAAGATAAGAATATGATAAATTTGTACCTGCTTTAATTTTACAAAAATTTATCCACACGTCACAGCTTGTTTGATCGTGAAGAGGAAATTTAAAAAATGTTTATTCTGTGTGCCGCGAATATTCACACTTCTTTTATTCTTGCAGTTGGGGTATTTACATCGGTACTTATATGCTGAACTGTAAATTAAAAAAATATTTTCTAATACGTAGATAAACAATTTCCGAAAATATTACTTACGATGTCGACATTATAATTGTTTTGTATTATTGCCATTGTGGTAATTATTTATGTTTACTGTCATACTTTTTTCTTTTAATTTTTCATTGTCAATTGACATTGTTTAATATTGTTTACCCAGTTATCTTAATTTTAAATTAAAATTAAAATCAAAAGTTACTAAATTTTCCCCCAGATATGAAAGCATTGGAATATAAGTAGTTCAAAAATTAAAAAAGCATCCTATAAAGTCAAATTACTTTCATAAATATTCATATTTAACGATATATTAATTAAATAAAATTTAAGGTGTTTTAGAAAATTAATTAAGACTGCTTTGATAAATAAAACAAATTTTTGAATAAATTATCTATCAACACTTTTGACTCATCGATAAATTATTATTTTATTTAAAATTATTGTATTCTAGTATTAAAAATTACTATAACTTTGTTTATAATTTTAATTACTATATAATAATACTTTTGTATAAATAAATCTATATTTTTAAATAATATATAAACATAATTTTTATAGGGTTTAACTATACCGTTTAAACCAATCAGAGAAAATCAATATTTTTAAGTTTAAAAAAATCACATAGATGGCACTAATTATGAATTTTATTGCATCTTCTAAGAAAGGAATCAATATAATTATTCAACAATGAAATATTTTTATATTTAATTTAATATAGTGAGGTTAAGATTTACATTTGGCGCGAAACCCTAATTCAAATCTGAGTGCATGCATTTCTTATGGGAGTACATTTTCAATGCACGATATACAAGCATTTTGGCGATTCTTAATTATAACATAGAGATTTTTTATGTTCCAAAACATTACTCTTTGCTTTCCTTACAGAAAAAGTACAAATAAAAGAATAAATTAATAAAAATTTCATTTTAAAGAAAGTAGTATCGCAAATAGTAACATATATCGTTACTTGGTGCAGCAAATTAAAAACGCCAAGTTAAAGTGGCAGGTTCAACTTAATACTAAGACAGCTACGACATACATTTTCAGAAATTTGCACCTACTGTTTAAATTGAAGTTTATTAAATAATATTATGTTTTTTTGGGTGTGTATA
Organism: Stenolophus ochropezus; assembly: GCA_035578165.1. Lineage (NCBI taxonomy): Eukaryota > Metazoa > Arthropoda > Insecta > Coleoptera > Carabidae > Stenolophus > Stenolophus ochropezus. The sequence continues at coordinate 11,908,965 of JAQOWZ010000013.1, read as the reverse complement.
TTACATTAGAAGATTGATAAAACATTAGATATTAAAGCTGAAAGATAGCATATTTTTATTCACATAAGAATAAATCGTATAAATCGGCGGAGGCGAGTTAGGGTTTCAGTTTGAATTTGGCACCACAAAATGACGGTTACACTAATGCAGTCTATTAAAACTTATTCAGAACAGACTGAATGAAATATTTCAAATAAAAGTCGTGAATCTTTAGAATTAATGTAGCTAGAAACTTCTCATCTCTTTCTACGAATAATGAAATGGCAAACGGTATTATAAAGTATGTGCTTTGAAAAGTGGTCTTGTGTGTAATATTTCTCGGACTTCTTGAGTTTAACATTACTATTTTCATCGAATTCTAAATCATTTTGAGCTGACTTCTTATTTTGTAAATCTACAATGAATTTGGTTTGACAGGAATAAGGATATTTTATTACCAGAAGTTCATATCCGTTTTCTGTTTTGATAAAAACATCATCACTTAATGCTATGTATGGTTGGTTAAATAATATTACAACACAACAAGTCCAATTTCATTTATAATATATTAGCTGAAGCTTGAAATACTGATCTCGCTTCACTTTCGGTTTCCAAGCCATAACGCATAGCTTGATTACAATAAAAATTGTAGCCATTGATTCCTATCAACAACATTTTCATTATAACAATCATTATCATATTTTCTCTGTACCAATCTAATTCTATTGGTACATATATACATCTACAACGAAAGAGTTCATTGCAGAATATGTAGTATTATTGCGAATTTGTCTATCGTATGAAATTTTTATTACGGTTTTTATTTTTTGACTTTTACTTTCTACTTATTTTTTCTTTGCACTTTTAGCCCTATATAATGTACATTCAATTTCGCAATAAGTATAATACTTTATGCACTCGTATCAGGCAAAATTTCTTAGCTTATGTTCTGAAAACGTAAAAAGAGTATCAAGTCAATTTCTAGACGTGTTTATGTAGAATGATTTTATTGAAACTTGGTTATATTTTATAACTGCGCTTGTAAAGGCTTGTTCCAAATCATAGACTGATCAGATTTGGACTGTATTTTAGAATTCTTATATAAATGTGACTTTGGTTCTTGCAGTAATTTCATTTGTACAAGTTGTGATACACAAGAAATTGCTAACTTCTGTACATTTCTTAATAAAATATCTAGTCATACAATATGTATTCTTATTGATTTTAAATGCATAATACAGTCTAATACTTATATTTTCAGCAATGTCAAAATGACAAGATAATTTGACAACTTTTTTTGGATGCGTTCAAACATGTGTTATACAGTCGGATTATTGAATGTGACCATTAAGTGCAAACTCTGTTCGCAACTTTCATCATCACAAATTTTTGCATAAATAATCCATTTTTTTCAACTTTATTGTTGTATATGAAAGAATATGTTATACTTATATATTTTTATAGCATTATTTACGTAAAAATAGCTTCATTATATTTCATTTGATTACATTCTGAGCCAATAACCTTACATGTCATCTCTAAGTGATAAAAATTAAAAATGTACTTAAAATATTTATATCTTACCTTAAACTAATATCCAACAATTTTCAAACATTCTTTTGCATTATTTCGTAGTAAAAATATGAATTTTCATGCAATCCATTCACAGTCACATTCGACTAAGAGCCTATGTCATCAAACGAATATCTCGATTAATATTTGGTTTCAGAAAGTGTTTATTGTTTGAAATATCAATTATTAATAAATAAGTGGATAGATACTTTGTTTTTGTAAACGTTTTCATCTATAAAATCATCTCATTCTATAACAAAATACAATAGAATTTTTAAATATCTAATCGTAATTGTAATCAACTTATTTCATCTGAAATTTGATGAAATGCTTAAAGAATGTATAAAATGCAGTTACTTACAGTTTAATATAATCCAGATACATAAATCAAAATAATTATTGTACAATAAATTGTTAAACATTTCTTCCAAAAGGGTATGAAGGAAAGGTTTGTCAGTATTTTTAATTAAATGTGTTTATGACTGAATACGCCGCGTTTTGTTTGATTTCCAGAATTAATTTTTTGTCAGTAGTGTTATTATACGTAATTTGATGTAATTTCTTTTCTATAAATATATTCTTGTTTGGATAACTTAGCAATTAAAAACTATAGCTGAAATGAAAACACATATCTAAATACAGCCAGAAAATATAAAATTACATACTTACATTACAGAATGTAGTGTAATTTTACTTTTAAACTAATTTTACTATATATTTCTCCAGGAAAATACAAGACTTGCATGATGATTGTTTGATTAAAGCTGACGTTTTGATAAACGTCATATGACATGAAAATTTAAATAATGTAAATAAGGTTTGGCGTAAATTATTATGTACAATGCACTTTTATGATAATCAGTTACACTTCAGTAGTGCTAGTGTTTAGGTAACCAATTAAAAATTGTAACTGAAATGAAAATACATATTTAAATACAGCGAAACGTATTTTAAATGATATACTTACATCACAAAGGATGTTGTACATGTTCTTTTAAACATAGTTTACTTTATATTGCTGTATATTTCTCTTTGAAAATATAAAAATTAAATATTTTAAATACACCACGCTTAACATTCAGTGTATTTCTATATAATTCGCTCACTATTATAATGTACAAAAATATAATTACATTTACAATATCTCTTTTCATTTTCAAAACAAATCAATTAAATGTTTCATATTGAATTGTCATTTTTGACGGATGAAAACCGTGATTCTTCTCAAATTTAGACATGGATGTCATAAAATTAAATATTTTAAAAACACCACACTTAACATTCAATGTATTTGTATATATTTCGCTCACTAATATAATGTATAAAAATGTAATTTCATTTACAATATCTCTTTTCATTTTCAAAATAAATCAAATAAAAGTTTCATATTGAATTGTCAAATTTGACGTATGACAACCGTGATTCTTCTCACATTTGACATGGCTTCTGGGATTTTTTGTTTCAAGGTACCAATTTTCCACAGTTTTAATTTTTTTAAATAAAAACCACTCACAGTATAAATATGAGACCCCCAAAAGGCACTCCGGCACATTAGATCCTACAACTTGAAAAAAAAAAATTACAGCAATTACTTGAATGGTCTAAGAGTTTGCGCTAGACAAACGATGCCCGATCGTCGTGATGAATCCAAATATAGATAAATAGATACATAGATAAATATATAGATAGTGAATCTATCAAAATAGTATATGACTAGCGAATTCTCGGCTACGCCGAGCATTCCCTAGAGCTCCGCTGTCAATGCAAAAAACAACTGCCAATCGACATGAAACAATTTTTTCATATCTGCACGTCAGGCCTCACCGAGACCTTTCATTAGATTCCAATCACAATATACTTCTAATAACTTTTTAAAAAAACAAAAGCCGGTCGACATGAAATATTTTTGTCAATTATACACGCCAACCCTCACCGAGACCTTTCATTTGATACCAAACACAACATACTTCTGACATTTTTTTTGCGTAAAAGAAAAGTCGATTGATATGGAACATTTTTGCAATTTCTACAGGCTAGCCCACACCGAGAACTTTCATTTGATACCAAACACTATAAACTTTTGACAAATTTTTATAAAAAGAAAAGCAGATCGACATAGAACATTTTTGTCAATTCTGCCCTCAAGCCCTCAACGAGACCTTTCATTTGATACCAAACACGACATACTTCTTGCAACTTTCTGCATAAAACAAAAGTCGATCGACATGATACATTTTTATCATATCTACACGCTAGCCCACATCGAGACTTTTCATTTGATACCAAACACTATATACTTGTGATAACGTTTTGCAAAAAACAAAAGCCGATCGACATTGACCATTTTCGTCAATTCTGCACACCAGCCTTTATTGAAACCTTTCATTTTATACCAAACAACACACACTTCTGACAACTTTTTGCAAAAAACAAATACCGATCGACACGGCACATTTTTTATCAATTCTGCACGCTAGCTCTCAACAAGACGTTTCATTTGAGACCAAACTCGACATACTTTTGAGAACTTTTTGCAGAAAACAAAAGCTGATCGACATGGAACATTTTTGTCAATTCTGTACGCGAGCCCTCGCCGAGACCTTTCTTTCGATGCCAAACACGACATATTTCTGACAACTTTTAGCAAAAAACAAAAGCCGATCGACATTGAACATTTTTGTCAATTTTGCATTTCAGCCCTTAACGAGACCTTTCATTAGATACCAAACACGATATACTTCTATTAACTTTTTGCATAAAACAAAAGCCGGTCAACATAGAAAATTTTTAATTCTGCACACCAGTCCTTCCAGAGTCTTTTCATTCGTTACCGAACACGACATATTTCTAACAACATTTTGCAGAAAACAAATTTTAATCGACGTAGAACATTTTTGTCATTCGTGCACACCAGTCCACATTGTGTCGTTTCATTAAAACTCAAGAACGACCTACTTCTAACAACTTTTTACGAAAAACAAATGCAAGTCGACATGACACATATTTTTGTCATTTCAAAACCGGCTCTTATGATTTTCTTTCTTTTGATATCAAATATTTGATTTTTATTTAGTTACTTTATAATTTGGCAACACTGTTTGTATTAAAAAATAGTAGTTAATTTTTAAATATATAAACTAATATTGTCAATCCTAATACAACTGCCACCCTCTTCAGTGAAGTTAGTTTAGGAATATTTGGTTTTAATTTAGTTACTTCATCACACATTTGGCAACATTGACTTTTGACATTGGAAATGTCAAAATTTATATTAATTAAATACGTTATGTTTTAAACTTAAATTAGTTGTAACACCTTTGCTCAAGTCTATTATTCATGAAATTGTTTTTAAATCTATGATATCAATACTCTATAAGAAGATATAATCACTTAAAGTTCATAGGCAGATTGTCAAAAGTGACGGATGACTACGTGATTCTTCTTAAATGTAGACACAGGCTCTGGGATCCATTGTTTCAAGGTACCAATTTTGCACAGTTTTATTTTTTTAAAACAAAAACCACTCACAGTAAAAATATGAGACCCCCAAAAGGCACTTCAGCACATTAGACCCTACAATTTAAAAAAAAATTAAAATGATTACATAAATGCTTTAACCTGTTACCCCCAGGGTAAAAATTCGCCGATGCTCTTGATTATTTAAGATATTTGATATAGATATATATTGAGTGAATCTATCAAAATAGTATATGATGTATTTTAAAATATTATTTGTTAATATGTAGCAAGCACAATTTTAATGACACAATTTGCTTTTTTTTAGAATGTTTAAAATCGTGGAAACAGTGGAGAGAGGCTCCAAAAATTTTTACAATAGTCCCTGCTGGATGGATAGGTAATGGTCAATTGTCCTGGCCAATATATAAACCAAAGAAATTAATTCAAACACCAATCTCTGTGCCTGATGACTGATGGTTTAAAATGAGTTGCAAATTACAAAGAAATCATCTAAATACTTACGCTATTGCTGAAGAAGAATTAGAGAGAATGTTAGATAAGGACGATACCGAACAGGAACACGTTATAGAAGAAAAAATAAGGAAAAAAAAAGCGCGAACGAAATGTACATTGTAATCGAAATAAAAATGATGAAAACGATTTTAATTCTATCGCAAATTCATGTTCAGTTAGTACATTTATAGCATTTATAGTTTTCTTTTATTTGGTATCTTATTATTAACGCCTAACGTAAAGTTCTGTTGTTTCATTGATATTATCTATAGTTTTTTATTATAGAATTTTACAACAATTTTATTTGCAGTTAGAGTGTTCTTCAGAAGCGAATACGATAAATATTATTCCAGACAAAGTATCGGTGCCAGCTGAAATAATGCAGACCTCTTTAAATACGTATAATGATGAAAACTCATACGTAATTTTAGCAGATGCTTCTGCTATGTCTGATCAGATTCAGTCAATTCCTGCACAAGGCCTTGCTTCATACTATGAAACTTCTTCCAATGATCTATTATCCTACAAACTGGATAAAATATTAGCCAATCAAGCTACAATCATCCAAAAAAAAAAACAAAATTCTTGAAAATATGAAAAAGTTTGCTTCTTCTGAAAATCAATTTTTAATTATTGAACAACTAGCTAAATTTGAAGCTATGATTGATACTGTTGGAAGTAATATCACTTCTAGAAGTTTTGAAAACAGCTCAGTTGGCAAAAAAATTCAAATATTGATGATGGAATGAACCCTATTGACTGTGTAGATGAAGTAATAAAATTAGAACAGGAACTAGCAGACAAAACAAAAATGGAAGAATACACGGAAAAAATAAGTCATATATGTGGTAGACGGGGTACGGGAAATGGAATTAATAATTGCTACATATTAGTGGACAGGATGTTTTCAAGAAAGTTTATGACCCTTTGCTCTTGGGCTGGCGGTGCCCGCGATAAAAAGGAAAAAATTCCGTTTTAAATTTATAAAAAAGTTATTCAGCTTTTTTTTTAAGTTATATAATTATCAGATCGCGAATTTTCTTTGAAGAACTGCGAAGATGTTTTTAAAAACGTAATATGAAATTCTACCAGAAGAATTTTTTTTTATTATCAAATTGTAATTTACAACTGGCGCGAGGGCCAACCAGTAATTTTGATACAAGTACAAATTTATACAATATAGCATGCGAGAAGGTAGTCTCCGCTGATACTCCTTCATTGATTTTCTTTATTCATGTTTTTAGTTGCCCAGATCGAGCGGTTTCGTTCTCTTCAAGCGTCTAATTTCATTTTCTTCATTTAATATATCCACTGCAAGGGTGTAGGGATGACTGATTAGTCGACATTTATATTTGTCTGAAAATTTATTTGTTCCTTAATTGTTTTAATTTTTAAATCTTTGTAGAGTCAATGATTTGACACATACCATGGCGCATTTGCCATCATTCTTAAGCATTTATTTTGAGCTCGTTGAATTATATTCTGATTAGAATTTTTGGCACATCCCCACAGCTGAATACCATACGTCCAGACTGGTACAACATCAACTTTATATATTAGAAGTTTATTTGCAAGACTTAGTTTAGACTTTCGTCCTAGTAACCAGTATAATTTTTTGATTTTTGTCTATTTGCTGTCTTTTGGCTAAAATATGTTTTCTCCAGGTAAGTTTTGAATCCAGGTGCATTCCTAAGTACTTAACGTCGGGTGCTTTTGTTAGTGTTTTGTTGTTGATCTTTACTTCAGAGCAGTCTGTCTGTTTATTAGTAAATATTATATGAACGAATTTGCTGTCATTTTTTTTATTTTCCATTTGTTAGCCCAGTCTTCTATGCTGTTGAGTGAAGATTGCAGATGTTGTGATGCTTCAACAGGGTTCATATTTGATAAGAGTATGGCGGTGTCATCAGCATACGTAGCTGTTGTTACATTGTTCGAGCATGGTAGATCTGCGGTGTAACTTTGGTAGAGGGTTGGCCCAAGTACACTTCCCTGTGACACTCCTGCTTTGATTTGGTAGACTTTGGAGGTCGTAGTTTCCTGAGTAACATAGAATTGGCGATCTGTGTGATAGGATTTTAATAATAAATAATAGCTGTGTGATAAGGTTTTTTTAATTTTGTACAATAGTCCAGGGTGCCAAACACGGTCAAATGCTTGGCTCACTTCTAGGAATGCTGCTGAACATATTTTTTTCTTTTCTAGGTCATCTTCTATTTCTTTGACTACCCTATGAATTTTGCTCTATTGTTGAATGACGAGTTCTAAATCCAAATTGATGATCTGGTAGAACTTTATTTTTTGTATTTCTAGTTCAAGTCTTTTGCGAATTAGTTTTTCTAGTAATTTGGATAAAAGCGGTAACAGCGAAATAGATCTATATGAAGATGGTTCGTGAATGGGTTTGCCTGGTTTTAATATGATTGTGATTTTTTATAGTTTCCACATTTTAGGGAAATATTGAACTCTGAGCACTGCATTGAAGATTTGCGTAATAGCAACAATTTCTTTTCTACTTAGATTTTGAAGTATGGTAGCAGTTATAATATCGTGTCCGGGGGCTTTCTTGCTATTTAGATGTTTAATTTCCTCACGAATTTCTGTCGGTGTAAAGTGCTTTAGCGGTAGTGAGTTTTGTAGTGGAGTGCTCAGAAAGTTCCTAATTTCATTATCATGTGCTATATTTTGTATATTATTTGGTTGAAATACGTCAGACAAGTGGGCTGCGAGTGTGTCTGCTTTTTCTTCGTCTGATCTGGCCCACATGCCGTCACTTTTCCTGATTGGAGATATGTACTGTTGTGGTCTCTTTAGTTTTCTCGTAGCTTTCCACAATGAGTAATCAGTGTCTACTGTTGCGGATAAGTTACAAATGTAATTTTCGAATGTTTTATTTTTAATGTCTGCTATTAGATGTTTAATTTTTTACATAGATTATTTAGGTGTGTTTTATCTTGAAGGTGTCTGCTTAATTGCCACTTTCTTCGGATCTTTCTTTTTCACTGACGAGTTCCCTGATGTGTTTAGGATAGTTCGCACATACGCGTTCTACGTTCTTGTTGTCTGGAGTAGATTCTTTTGCAGCTTGTTGAATTGCCGATGTTAACAGTTTTACAATTTCATCTATTTCAACCTCTGTTTTTAATGGGATTCCTAAGTTTAATTTGTTATTTAAAAGATTTCGGAATTTTTCCCAGTCCGTATTTTTGTTACATATCTTCGGGTTTCCTACTCTTTGTATTATTGTTGTACTAATGGTTAATACTACTAGTGAGTGATATGAAAATAAATCATAATTTTCATCTACCTTAATGTAGTTCGAGGAGATTCCTTTGGTGATGAAGAAGTCGAGTAGGTCCGGGATTTTATTTAAATTCGTTAGTCAATAAGTGGGTTTGCCTGTGCTTAGTGGGGAGTAATTTTTAGCAGAGATGAATTTTTGTAATTCTCTACCATTTGGGTTGATCAGCCTTGAACCCCACTGCGGGTGCTTGGCATTGTAGTCACCTCCAACAATGAATCTATTACCCAACTGATTAAAGTAATCCTCGAATTGGTCTCGTTTGATCGCATGTTTAGGAGGACAATATACAGCTCCAATTACTAGTGAGCCCCATGTATCTTTTATCTTTATGTTAGTTGCTTGCAGATAGTCTTTTTCATACTTATCAATTTCGTAGTGTTTGATTTTGTCTGAGATAATAATTGCACTACCCCCGTGTGCATTTCCGTCAGGGTGGTTCGTGTAGTAGGTTTGGTATTTGTAAATCTTAAAATAATTCCTGGATGTGAAATGGGTCTCTGATATTAGCAATACGTCTATTTTTTGCTAATTAAGAAATAATTTTAATATCTTGTTTGTGTTGTGGAAGGCCATTGGCATTCCAAAGAGCAATTCTGAGTGAACTATACATTTTTAGTGGTAACTTTTATTAGCGTGGATAGCATATTGATAATGTTAGTATTTTGGTTCATAAGTTGCGTGAACATTAATTCGAATTTTGGTAAAAATGGTTGTAGTATACTATTTGTGTTCATATCTGCTGATTGTTGTTTTAAGATGTTCGCATACGTGTGGTTTCTCTCCGGATTATCTTCCGAGCTTCTTTGCGTGTTTGGGTTCCATTGTTCTTGTATTGTTGGCGTTACGTCTTCTCGAGGGAATGTTTCCTTATATGTTTTAGTAATTGTTCTTCTTTGCTGGAGTTCTCAATATTTTGGACAGCCTTTATAATTTGCTGGGTGCGGCCCATCGCATAATGTGCATATTGGATCTACATCTTTATTTTTACGACAGTCTTTTGTTGCGTGGTTACCTGGACATTTCACAAAGCGAAATGGTTTTGTACAATATTATTTTGTTTTGTTCATATTCCTGACATTTTTGACACTGTGGAATTTCTTTCTTCTTTCTAGGTGCCTCAATTTCTATTTTAGTTCCAAACAGGTTTGTTAAATTATAAATTTCTTTGTTATTTTCACTTGGATGTTGATCAACGAAGAACATAGGTAATCCTTGTTTTGTGTGCCAACTTTTTATATTGGGTATGTTTCGGATATTAAAGCCTTTTTCTTCTAATGCTTCTTTTATGTGTTCTATAGTCATTGTGGGATGGAGATACTTTATGACCACTCTGTATGCGCGTTCTTCCCTTGGTAGATAGGTGTGGAACGAAACGTTATTTTGCTTTAGTAAGTGGATAAGTCTAAGATAGGCATTCGGGGTTTTTGTGTTGACTTTTACTTCTTCATTTCTGAGCGTTTTACACAGAAATTCATTAATGTCGAGCGAAGTTTGCAGACACTCGAGCATATTAAGGAAATTATCAACATTCTCAATGAATACTGGAGGTGGTTTGTGGTCTGTGTTCTTTTTTTCTGATTGACGAGCTTCTGTTGTCTCAGTGTTTAAAGCTGTGAATTTATTCAAGATGTTAATTTTTTCTTCCGGACTTATTAACAGGATTTAATTTCATTGCTTTAAGCTTAGTGTGATTACTATTGTCACATCGGGAACGTTTTGTTCTTTTATTCCGAGCAGTTTGCCATGAGCATGTTGGTTCTTCTATTGTTCCTGGGTTACTTAGTTCTGTACTACCGTATTGCATAGGTAGTTGCGTTAGAATTTCAGATACGTTGTTTAGTACATGAAAGTCAGGGGATTGTAGATCCTGTGAATACGGTTGTATCCCAGGAGAAGTCATTCTAGGTGTTACTGATCGTGGTGTAGAGTAGAGACTCCGGATGGGAGAACAAGTAGGTGTTGTTACTACTGAAATTTGAGTATTCATGGTTGCTGATGTTGTTGTAATTGTACTGGTAGTAAATGTGTTGGACTGCGGGGTGTGGAATAGCTTCATTCCTCCGCTCGTTTCAGGCATTGTTATTGTAGTTAAATTATTTGTTTGGTTTTGTAATAGAAGCCGGTAGGTATTACAACACTACACAAGACTACTTAATTTGGTATTAATTATGTTGGATAACACTAGATGTATCTATATAGACGGAGCGTACAAAACACGTCCGCACACTTCGGCTGTACGTACACTACTGACCAGAAGAAATGAAAGTGAGAGGGTTCGATGTTCTACAACAAAACGTAGGCCCAAAAATCTGAGCTATAAAGCTAATTTAAAAGAAGCAGCATTATCAGATAATGAAAATGATGCAATAACAGGAAAAATTCTGAATGAAAAACAAAGCGACGGAGCTAAGACTGCGGATTCAGAGGAAGCCGATAATGAAGCGTCCAAGTAAGTATTTAAAATATTTTTTTATTATAATTCGTTTTACATGTTTGTAGTGTTTTTTTTTAAAACTATATACTTTTAAAATATAATAATTATTCTTATTTCTATTTTTATATATTTATTTTGTAACATTATACTATAACAAATAAATAATAATTATAAAATATGTTTATAATAATTATTTTTAACAATATCCTATGATGTAAAATACATTTTACAAAAAATGAGTACTGTATTCTAGCTTGCAATATATTACTATTAAATTTAAATTTTCTTCTTCAAATTGACACAAAAATAGTAACATACAGTAAAATCTATCTTTATAAATACAAATTAAATTTAATAATCCACTATTTAAGATACTTAATAACGTTACTTATTTAAAATCCATGCTGTGCAGTAAAGGAATAAACACAGTTTCTTGTTTATGTTTTACACAAACTAACTTGCATTTAATCAGAGTTGTTGAATAAAATTTTGAGGATCCCATTCTTAAACTCTCAGACTTAAAAATATTTAAATAAGATGATTTTATAGGTGTTTCAAAAAGATCAATTTTATCTTCGACAGAAATTCGATTAATGAAAGGCGTTTCATTATTAAGTACTACATACTACATGGCAATTACATTATTATCTTTAGTTGAAAACCATTTATCAGGATTGTTCATACTTAGGAAAAAACCGCTTAATTCTATTTTGGTAAAAGTTCCATCACTATTTTACATTTTAAAATTGGAAAAGAATGAATGTTTCTATATTGCTTTAAATTATCATGTTCAAATTGCATTATTTCTCTCATTTTCTTTGCAACTTGTGCCAATGGTAAGTTTCCATTTCTTAATAAATTCTTAATTTGATATAATCTACTTTCAAAAGGATATGAACTGAAAGTCGACAAAGGTCCATATTTTATAACTTCATCAACTAAATGAGTTAAATTATGTACGTTACTTGTTATGTAATGTTCTCCATAAAAATCTCGATAATGCTCTACATAATATTCAAGTAAAATTTTAGCTAAATTTAGAAATTTAGTGTAACACTGTGAGGAACATATTGTCACTGCACAAAAAAATTTGAGGAAATGTTCATATATATATACAAAGGTAAGACTTCTTTAAGTATTACTATTCCTAAATAATACAAAAACGTGCGGTATTCTATTTCCTTTAGCACAAAACATCCAGACCACGCACAGATCTGTGAATTTCACACGCAACAAGTTTGACTCCAAAGCAATACTTTTAGCGCACCACTTAGTTCTATAATTTCCAAAGCTACCGTCTCTCCACCCTAACAGACATTTTTTCATTATACCTAAATCAATAATGTGTAATAAGTCTCCAACCGGAAAATCTTCGATCATATCAATCGGTAATAGTAATAATGGAGTATTTTGTTTATGATGAGAGCCATATTTTTTTGTCTCGAAAATCTTTATCTGTGCGCTTCTTACATCCCGCTATTGGGAAATAAACAGTATGAGAAATATATGAGTACTCTCCAATAGTAGTACACTTCAGGCATCTATGTTTTCAATTAAAATTTGTTACCCCTAAAGATATGAAATGAATATAAAAAATAATAATTTTATAATGATTTATTTCACTTACCTTTAATGAAAGCCCTAGCAGGCGAGTCACAAATAAAACATCGTATTTTTAAAGTTATATAGATGTTATTTAGAATAAATCCTTCTGCAAGTTAAACCTTTGCTTCTTCGGCAAATGGTTGAAGGTAAGCTGTCAAATCGCTAGGTATTTCAGGACCACACCCAACTAACACAAATTATTTTATTACAATTGTATAAAAGTTTACAGCACTAATTTTCAATTGTACAAGATTTATAATTTTGCATTCAGAACGTTTTCTCAGCTCCAAAATAACCATTAAATTACCAAAAGAGGCACAACTTATAAAACTATTTTGCTTCTTGTGATCATTTATAAACCGTTTTAAAATAAATATATAATATTTTATAAGTGTATTATAAAACTAATCTTTGTTTTATTGTACATACCGTTTAATCCATTATAAAACATTTTTTTCTAAATATTGGTCCAACTACATTACTTATAAAATTGTTTTATAACACAGTTTGTTTGTTCTGTTATACAATAAGTTTATAAATGTTTTAAAATGAATTTCTGACTAGTATATATTAGATATATACTAGTGAATAAAATATATTTCTTCCTGCATCATTCTTCAAATGTTCGCTTTTCAGACACTAAAAAAACGTTTTTGTCTAATGGCAGAACCTGACGAGAAATAATTATTTTATAAGAGAAATATATTGTCTGCATTCTTCTAAATATACTTATACACCAAATTGACCACAATAAGTTATCTTGGTTTATTTGAAGTACATTATATACAGAGGGTAATAATGTGTTTTACACTGTTTCTGAGCAGAAATATATGTGCCAATTATTTTTTTCTGTGAAAATGAAGTTAATAGTCTCAAAAAATAAGTGGGCCTCTAGTATTATAAAAATTTACATAAATATTATATTTGTATTTAAAAAATATATAATTGTTTTCCATAAGAAAGTCTGTGTTAGTTAATATAAAATAAAATGCAAAATAATTGTTCACTAATAATTATATAAATTTTAAGTTTTTTAGCATAAAAATAACATTATTTCAACTTTGTTGCTAAATGGCTGCCAAACGAAATTTATCTATCAATTCAATAATGGCCGCACAAATATAAAACCTTTGAAGTAATTATAAATATGCTATAAGTATTCCCCGTGTGAACGGTATTATTAACGATATTTTAGCAACAAATACGTAATATTTTTGCGGCATTTAATTATTTTATAAAACCTTGCAATTTTTTACAGAAATCAATTTGCGCTTATATAACTTTTTTCAGAATACTGAGTAAAACTTCTCACAATTATATAGCAATAATATAACAAAAATGTTTTTTAAGAGAAAATAGAAGCTCTTATATCACCAAAAGGTTTTGTTAGATGTTTTATAAATAATTTATAACTGGTGTTTATTGTTATGTTGTCAAATGGTGAAATCCGACTAGATATATATTAAAACAAATTCTACTTAAAAACTATTTATAAAGTAATAACAAAACGTCGATAAAAGCCGGTTGATTATATAAAAAAACCTATTTTACACGCTCAAATAACATTTTTGTTGTATTATTGCTCTATAATTGTTGGAAAGTGAGGTTTGTATTCGGAGCTAACCGCGAAGGGAGAAAGCAGCGAAGAAGGAATGATAAGTGATAAAATAGTCATTAAAGGAAGTTCATTTTTATTAATAATATTATGTATACTTTCAATTAAATAATAAATATTTAAATAATACGTTTTATATTTCAGAATTTTCAAAATTGTGCAAACCACAGAAAAAAACAAAACGCAGTTATCTATAATTCCCGAATGCTGTGAAAATAACGGAACTCTTTACTGGCCCAAAAAGAAAGCCGATAAATTAATCAAAGACGCAAATTCGATTCCAGACACAGACAATTGGTTTGAAATGCCATGCACGTCAAAAAGATTTAACTTGAGTTATGATAAAGCAGAAAATGAATTAAATAGAATGTTAAATGTAACAGACATGGACAATAATGAGAACGACAAAGTTGTAATACAAACGAAAAAAAGAATTAGAACATCTCTTTCGCAAAGGAATAATGTGGAAGCTGAAAACTTTAATAGTTGCTGCACAATGTGATAAGTAAAATAATATAAAAAATAGTGCTTCTAAATTTTAAATATTACATAATTCCATAGATGTCTTCAAATTCATCAACAATATTACCACCAGTATACCAGAACATTTTAAATATACCACAAATAAGTAATGAAGAACCTCTGACTAATATTATTGAACAAGATATGATACCGATGATCAACTTAGTAGACAGCAATTAAGGAACAATTAATAAAATATTAGACAATCAAACTGAGATATTAAACAATCAAAAAATGATTTTGACACAAATTTCCAATTTCCAAAAATTTTGATACACAAGCACACTCAAAATTCTGAAGTACGGAAAAATATTAACAACGTTGTTCAAAATTTTAAACCTGTCAGTACTAAAGATGAAATAGATCAACTTGAAATGAAACAAAAAATGAAGAGACACTGCATTCATTAGTAGAAAAATTTTGTTTTATTTGTAGTAAATCAGGGAAAGAATACGAACTCAATGTATGTTATACGTTAGTAGACAATATTTTCACTAGAGACTTTATGACTCTTTGTTCATGGGCTTGCGGTTCAAGAGGGGAGACAGAAAAAATTCCATTTAAAACATACAAGAACACTATTTTTTTTTTATTCGTTAGTTCAGCTTGCTGATTCAAATTTTACACTAGAACAATGTAAAGCGTTCTTTAAAAATATTCTTTCCCGTCCACTTAACTTTCTTTCAGTTACATATTTCAATTTTTATATTTAAACAAAATGTAAATATAATTTAAGTCTATCACTGCTGTTTTTAATGATGTGCATATGTACATATATGAGTAAAATATTATTTTGACAATTTGATACAGATCTTTTATATTACTTGTATGTAATATTTAAAATACTTTTAAATGCAAAGTTATAAATAACTATTAACATTAACTCTATATAGATTTAATAGATATTTGCAACTTTCCTTTTAAAAGTACATTAAATATTATATATAAGTAATATATACTGTGTAAATTAACAAATATAAAACAGCAAGATTTATATTATGGTTTTATAAACGCTTACCGTACTATTTTATAAAACTTAAATAAAGATATATAAAATTTTTATGAATTTTTTATAATGAGTAGGATAATCTCTTTTTAAATCAATGTAGCTGTAACGCAATCAAAAAACTATTTGTAACCTTTAATATAACCGTTATATATTCTATAAAATAATGAATTTAAACAGGTTATATAATTTTGCTATATAATGTCATATAAAGTATTTTATTAGATGTAATAATTTTATAAGTAATTTGGTACTATTTACATAAATAATAAAGCATAAAGGTGAAAGTAACTACCATAAAAAAGTTTTTAAAAATTCTTAGGTTGTATGGAGGAGTAAATGTATTAGTTGGGCAATATATACCAATAACCATAGGCTTTATATTTGGTAATTCATGTATGCTAAATAATATTGACCAGAATTCAATTTTACGACTTTTGTATAAGAGTAAACCGCCCATGTTTATATTACAAGAAATAATTTTGGGTATTTCTTATATTTTACTAAAAATTTGTCTTAAGCAAACTTCAAAACCATGATGCCAGTAAGTGCCATTTCCAACTTTCGTTAATGTGAGAGTTTGATAAGTTTTTAAAAGCGTCCTTGAGGTAATATATTTGGGATACGTTCGTTTATATTTTTAAATATTTTTTTTAGAGCCGAATGTGGAATGTTAAAAGACGTTGCCCATGATCTCATATTTCTTCGAAACTTTATATTACTTTCTGATTCAGATATAAACAAATCATCTTCTTCATTTAAATCCAACTCTACCAGCTAGTTGTTTTCACTTATGTCGTCCGTAGTTAACTCACTGCTCGTTTCTAGTGTAATACATAAAGAAAAACTCTTATGTTCAATGTTTTCCACAACCTCTGAACACTGGTTTTTCTGTGATTCGCTAACATCTCTAGAATTGATTTTAATATTATCTGTACTCCTACGCAAAATATATTGTAAATTTGCTTTAATTTTTCTTTGAAAAGCACTACTTCTTTTTACTTTTTTCCACTGTGCAATGACATTGTTAAATCTTCTAATAATACAGAAAACAAGAAGCCAAATAAGGCATGCAGATGGAGCCTTTGTGTTATGTTTCATCAATCAATCAATAATTTATTAGCAATTTTCCTTTTATACATTTTTACAAGATTTGTTCACTCATGGTGCACATTTACTAGGACAAGGGTGGCCATCACAGTACGTAGAGGAAATCTCAATCCTTTGGATTTGCGGATTTCCTCACGTATCTGTGCTGCGTACTCTTTAGCCTTATAACTCATTTATGTTTCTTTTTGATTACCCTTTCGGGTTTTGTCTATAAGAGATTTGTGTATGGATGATATGCTTATGCGGATGGTAACGATAATGATAGTGATAGTGATATTCAAAAAAAAACTGGTTGTTATGTTTTATAATGGTGCTTAAAAAAGTATTTTTATGCTATATACAAATTTAGTATTGTATATCTGCGCTATAATCACATTTATAAACACAAAATTTTGTTGTCGTATTTTATTCTAGTTCCTTAAAATGCATATTTTTTTGATAAATTAAAATAAATTATAAAAAACACTTATAAACTTATTTTAAAATCAGTTCTAATAAAACATTTATATAAATGTTCGACAAAAAAGAAAATGACTTTCTCAAAAGCAGCTATAAATCAATTTGGTACTTTAAGCTAAATAGTTTTATGAGCATATTATGTAAAGGTTTACAAAATAGCTTAGTATTTATTGTATAAGATGCTTTATAATTTTATAAATTTAACTCTAAGAACAAAATATTCATGTTCGCAATTTGCATACAACAAATTTGCTTTCTGACAGCGGTAATATAATAGTAAAAAAATACAAAAGCTCTAATATCAAAAAATTATAAAGCAGGTTTGCTAGTTGGGTGTTAAATCAGAAACTATTGTTGGTCAGGCATCTAATTCAAATGAATTAGCAAAAACTGTAAAGAGTTTTATGATTTCGTCAGTATTTAGAAATTTGAAACATATTGTTAGATTGCTTAAAGTATGTAATATGTTCAGGGATAAATTACAAAGGGCAACAAATGAAGTCATTCAATTTGTGCAAAAACTTGATTTTAAAGTAGTTTTAATACTAACTGATAATAACAGAACTAACCAAATATGTTTTCATTGATGACTAATAATGAATATTTTAGTAATCCAACATTTGAAAATTTAGTTATATTTTTAACATACGATTCTGTTCATATTTTCAAAAATATTAGAAATAACTGGCTCAATATTAAGGATAATTTCAAAACATTTATTTATCCAGATTTTGAAGATAATAATAAAATTCGAGAGGCTTCTTTTGAACATTTACGAACATTTCAAATACAAGAAGAAAATTTGTTGGTGAAAAAATGTTACAAGTTAAATAAAAAAAGTTTATATCCAACAAATTTTGAAAGACAAAATGTTAAGTTAGTTGACAATATTTTTCACTCCTCAACAATTGCAGGACTACAGACTGTGCCAGAATGTGAGGGTACAGTAGTATTTTTACAAATCAATAGGCGATGGTGGGATATTGTTAACACAAAAAACATTTTGAAAGGTACGATTAAAAGTAATCAATGGTCATCTCCAATTATTGATTTGCATTGTCCTCAGATATTTTTTCTGCAAAAATTTCTATTATGGTTAGAAAAATGGTTGCAATAAATGGTGCTGGTTTAAATGTAGATGCTTTTAACGCAATTTATCGTAATACTTTGGTTATAATTAACTTCAGTAAATATGCTTTTGAAAATTTCAGCTTTAGTTACATATTGCTGGGGAAATTACAAACCGATAATCTGGAGAAAAGGTTTGGACAATACAGATATCTCTCTGGTTGTAATTATAAAGTTTCGTACCAGCAATTAATCGAATCAGAACGAAAAATAAGAATAAAACATATTTTTAACTGTTTAAATAAAACTAAGTTGTCGTTTATGGATGCAACTTGCGATGTAGAAACTGTTTCTACTTGTGATGAAGAATTAAATAATAATTTTTCCGAATTTTATTCCGTTCTTGATACACAATATTTTAATTAATGCGAACTTGAATCATTTACACAGACTTATATAGGTGGATATGCAGCACATGCAGTTGCTACCAAAATGATGTGTAACCTTTGCATAAACATTATTAGAGTTTCAAAAGGGAAACTAACAAATGACGAAAATTCATATTTTGATTTCCTACAAAGGGGTGGTCTAAGAGAACATGTAAAATATTCCTTTTTTCATATGGCAGCAATTTTACAATATATAATTTCCAATGAAGATTACGAAAAAAAATTTTTAGGAATGGGACATCAAAAAAAAATTCTTCTCAAGTTAACAAATCACAGTTTACATTTCAATGACTTTTTCTCAAATTTTAAACAGAAGTGTGAATATGGTTCAAGCATCTTTTCTATATTTCATAAAATACATTCAATATTTGCAAATATTCTTTTAAATAATTACACCAAAAATAAAAGTAATACATTTCAAAACAAGGTAAATAATGCAAAAAATAAAAATCGTAGAGCTCTAAGAACAAAAAATAAAATAAGTAATTTTTACAGTTTTATATACATATAAGTAAATTATACTAATACTAAGTTTTTCATTTGTAAATTTTTGTAAAGAAATAAAACTGATAAAACTACATTGCCTATATTTATTTTGAATTTGTAAAAGCGATTTTGTAATTGAAATATTAGAATGTGCGGAAAGAACAGTTGTAGAAAGAACCGGACCACTGTTTATTCATACTGCGCTGTTGCCAGCTTGTACTGCACGGCTTGATAAGTGAAGGAGGCTATGTATAACACACATTCACAAATACATTTAACAGAATTACAGTCAGCATTTTTTAATAACGTCAATCTATGCTTTGATTTTAATTTATGCAGCGCTCGCAGATATTCTTCGTTCTTTATTAATGCTTTACTCATTGTTACGAAATAATTGCTGGCATATGTTTACTATTGTATTTATACTTATTTTTAGGCAGATAAACATATGTAAACCCATCACGTGACGTTCGAAACCGCAGCAAATCCAGTGTATTTTGTTTAAGATCAAAAATTAAAAAGCCGTGTGGTTCTGAAGTTGCGGCGCGGTAAGCTTCTTGTATAAATTTTGTATTTTCCGGAAATACCTGTCGTGATAGATGCAATATTTGTGTTTTGTCACGGGAATTTTAAAAATAAATGATGTAATTAGCATTCAAAGATATGTGTCGTTGACTCTTTCCTTGATGAAATATGTTTTAAGTAAGAAAAAACACTGACAAATTTTTATGATGAGACCACTTTGCAAATATATCTACAACTCTCTGATCTGCTTCTGACATCAAATCATCTATAATAATTAACTGAGGATATTTTCCATCTATACTGTCAATATCAGGCAAGCTTTCAACAAATTCTACATTATTTATTGTTGTGAATAATTTTTTCCATGCTCTGTAATGCCAAAATGTTCTCATAAAATTTATATCACTCATTTGACTAACATTATTTAAAAATGTTTTAACAAAATACGATTTTCCACTGCCTGAGGGGCCAGCAATTATTGTTGAAAATGGATGTACTTGTAATTGCGTACACAAGTTTACGTATTAGCGTTATACAATAAATTAACATTTTACAGATAGAAAATATATTTTATTTATAAATAAACATAGATAAGTTATGTTACTATTCTCATAAAGTCACACCACACTTCAGATTCTTATTTCATATTTCCTACGGAATATGAGAATATGCAATATCTGCTTCCTTCGTGAGAAACTGTAATAATTTGTATTTTAGACGTTAAGATTACAATCAGAATGTATCTGACATCCAAACAGAACAGTTGTAATCCACTTTAAACTTTAAATATTTTTAAAAATTTAGTTGTTGTTTCCATAATCTTAACTGGCGTAGTCGGTAAGATAGTTAAGAGGTTTGCTACACCGAAATTCAATAAGAATCAATTCGGTAAAGTGTACAAATCGTTGGTTTCAACCATTTACTTAATAACTCCAATTTTTAAAATAAATTTCCAACGGCAAGTGCAAAACCTGCAATCCTGAGGAATCAACCTACCGGTCAGCAATCACAGGCGATACAACCAGATTGGCGATCATCTGAGGGTCTCCAGAGGTACAACTCGTTGAAGGTGATCATCTGCAGTTCTGTACGAGCATTCTTGTGGTCCGGCAGTTCAACGCCCCCAGTTCCATCCCTCTCAGCAACAAGCAGCCCCATGAAGTTCTTACCCTTACTTTTATTGTAAGTAAAATTTTATTTATTGTAAAAAATTGTTAAATAATTAGTGCAGTCAAAATTGACCGACTAATTAATTCACTAAATACCTTAAGTATTAATAATACAACCAGAATGACTCCCCCGCTAACTATACCAGGTGTTCTGGTTAATCTTGACACCAGTGTGTTAAGAATAGTAGATTTAATCCCTGAATATAATGGAGAAAAGAACACCTTATCCCATTTTATAAGATGTACTGTAAAAGGCAATACCCTTTCAACTTTAGAAAGTAAGTATCAAATTACTTTAATTTGATTATTTCGCGTCTGATGTTTTATAAAGTTGCGTTGACAATTTATGACGTATGAGTGCAGTGTAATGAACCTGCAAAATATGTAATTAATATAAATTTTTCCATTGCAATCACTGATATTTGATGATTATGTAAAAATCCAAATTAAATACTCTGATTAGAAAATACAGCAGTGGGTAGTCAGAGTCCGAGAAAGAAAGATCTAAATTATAATAACGATTTTGGTAAATAAGTTATTAAATTATTATTTTTGTTGAAACTTTTATTTTAATTTTAATATATATTTATTTTAATATAAGTAAATTGTTTGCGTATTTATTTTAACAACCCGTCTTTCCACGATCCGAAAGTCGACCTATTTAAAATACCTCGGTTTGGCAAGAACTCACATTTTTATTTTATTGTAGTGTTTGGTAAAAATTACCATCCGTTACAGTACAGAGGAAATTTTAGAAATTATAAATCAAACCAATTCCTTTGAAATAACCAAATCACTAACACTTATAACTATTAAAAAGAAAATAACTGGAAAATCTAGTGAATATTTAACAACCTGTCCATCCCTTCAAACATGGAAAGACTTGAAAGACTTTTTAATTTCACAATACCAAGACAAAAGGAATGAATGTACTTTGATGATTGAATTGTGTCAATTACAACAGATTAAAGAATCAATCTTCGATTTTCTAAAAAGGTACAATGATTTATTTCTACTCTATGTCAATAACATTGAAAATAAGTATTGTGCGCAATCAGTACAAGATTTCAAAAAGTTTGGCCATAAATTTGCGACACAATGTTTAATAAGAAATTGTAAAGAACCTTTTAAATCTCAATTAGCAGCAAGAAATCCGTCCAGTTTGGATGAAATTAATAACTTAATTACAAACGATTTTCAATATTATAAAATAAATACAACTCAACATAACTCTAACGCGACAAACACTCAACCCAGACAGTACACATCTCCCATAGTGAAATATCCTCAAAATAAGCCAACGCAACAGCAAACAACATACCAATCTCAACCCGGCCCATCCAAATTCCTTTCACAACCAATTAAAATTCAACGTTCATCACAACCTACACCAATGTCAATTTCAACTCGCTCGTTTAGACCAAACCCAAATTATTTTAAACCTACGGGAAGACCAAATTTTATTTCGGAAGAAATTAATAATGTAGAAAATTAAAATCTGGACGAATTGAAAGACAATACAGAATACACAAATGAGGAATGAATCAAACGAGCATGAAAATTTTCACATAGATCCGTGTCTCAACTTGAATCCTTAGCTATTAATATGATTTCAAAATTGCCATACATTAAACTACAAGACTTATTTATTCTTATCGATACTGGATCATCTTAAAATTTCATAAATAAAATTACGTTTATCAAAATAGAGCAAAATTTAAAATATTTAAAGAACACTTCAAAATTCAAATGATGAACGGAGAGTTAGAAGGTTCAGAATGCACATTTATTAAATATAAAACTAAAAATATTAAATGTTATTTATATAATTTTCATAAATCATTACATATCTTACTTGGTTTCAACGCTTTAAAATTATTGCAAGCACAATTTAATTTAAATAAAGAAGAGATAAAACTATTAAACAATAAACATAAATTTAATTATTTTAATTAAAAGTCTAAACCAGTCTTTAATACAGAAATATTAAACACTTTAAAAATAAGACACAAACATTTAAATCGGGAAGAATTAAACGAATTAACTACAGTATTAAATCAATATAAGGATCTGACGATTTTAGAAAACGAGAAACTGACATTCGCATCTAAAATAAAACACAAAATCTTAACGACCGATGATATTCCGTGTTATGCTAAAAATTATAAATTCCCCGAAATTTATAAAAAACAAGTAGAAGAGGAAGTTGATAAATTATTACATGATGGTATTATACAACACAGCTATTCACCGTGGAACAGTCCCATTTGGGTGGTTGAAAAGAAACCAGATGCCTCCGATATAAAAAAAGTCCGCATTGTAAACGATTTTCGAAAATTAAATGAAAAAACTGTCGATGATCGGTTTCCCATACCTGACATAACTGAAATTTTAAATAAACTTGGTACATCTGCATATTTTACTACTCTCGATCTCACTAGTGGATTCCACCAAATTGAAATGGATCCCCAATGATACAGGAAAGAGCATTCTCCACTGAAAAAGGTCATTTTGAATATAAACGCATGCTATTCGGCCTAATGAACACCTCCGCGACGTTTCAAAGACTAATGAATTTTGTTCTGAGAGACGTAATTAACAAAATTTGTTATATCTACTTGGATGATATTATTGTATTAGGTTCATCACTTCAGAAGCACATACAAAATTTAAAATAATATTTAACTTATTGCGTGAGGCAAATCTAAAAATTCAACTAAATAAATGTGAATTCCTGCGGAAAGAAGTAGCCTCTCTGGGGCATATCATAACAACAAACGGCATTAAGACAAACCCGGAAAAAATAAGAGCTGTGCAAAATTTTTCACTACCAAAAACGAGTAAGCAAATAAAATCATTTTTAGGCTTATTAGGTTATTATAGGCGTTTTATACAGGATTTTGCCCGAATAACAAAACCATTCAAAATTGTCTTAAGAAAAATTGCAAAATTAACTATGAAAGTGAAGAGTATTAACAATGCTTTTAAAAATGTAAATCTCTTCTTATTAACAGCCTGATTTTACAATACCCAAATTTTAATCACGATTTTATTTTAACCACAGACGCGAGTGATTACGCATTAGGTGCTGTTTTATCACAAAATATAAATGGCAAAGGTCTTCCAATTACGTACGCTTCTCCGACTCTGAATAGTCATGAAGAAAATTATGCCGCGATAGAAAAACAATTGTTAGCTATTGATTGGGCGACGAAACATTTTAGGACCTATTTGTATGGTAGAAAATGCAAAATTGTCACCGACCACAAACCTTTGACTTGGCTAGAATCATTAAAGGAACCTAATCAAAAGTTAATCCGGTGGAAGTTGAAACTAAAAGAATATGATTACTCTATAGAGTATAAACAGGGAAAACAAAATTATGTTGCTGATGCGCTTTCCAGAATAAAACCAGATTTCGAAATCATTTATAAAAGCGAAGATATTTTTGAAAATAAATTACCGCTGGTTCACTGTATCTCAAAGGATTTTCACATGTCGCAAGGATTTGCCTTACAAGTAATTAACTTATATAAAACAAAACAATTGCAGAATAAAATCAAAATTATTGATAATAAAATAGCTATTCAAAATTATAATAATCAAATCATAATTTATTTAATAACAAAAGATAACTATAATTCTAAACCGTCTTTAGCAAAAATAAAAAATTGTTTAAATAAATTATTAGAGTAACTTATTGAAAACGATATTTACGAAATTAAAATGCCAAAAATTTGTTCGGGACACGATAAAAAGTATTTGTCAACAATAGAAAATTTAATAAAGTAAACATTTGGAAATTCTCATATCGAAATTAATATTCATGAATTAATGGTAACCCAAGAAGTGATGAATAATGAGAATGATAAGGACAATGATAACCAGTGTGACGAAGTGGGATGATCAAAAGAAAGTGCGTGGCCGGCATGCACGGCAATCCTACAAAATGCAATAATAAAAACATCTGAACTATAAAAACTGAGTAACGTACCCAGTTAACTGTACATTCCAAAGACTGTATGTTAGTAATTCACAGATGTTCACAGACACTATCCGATTTCCATCCTAGCTGTCAACACTTGTACTAACCCGGCTTGTATTTTATTAAAATAAATTCAAATAAATAGGGCAATCTGTAATTAATGTATAAAATAACCAGTGTACAATATTGTATTTATTATATTTATTTTTTTTTACATTATAAAATTGTAAACAAGTCACGCATCTGCTCTCCCTCTCTTCGTTCTAGAAGAACTAAATGTCTCTTTTCATTTTTGCAAAGTTCGGGCCCGATTAATTAAGGATCAGGGTATAAAAGCTGGTCCAAAGATGCTTAAAAGTCAAATTATCTCAGCGTGCTTATCCGCCGAGAATAGCCAGCCAGAGAGAGAGCGAGCGAGACGTGTCGTATCCGTCCGACCGCTGATCATTGTATCTTTTGCGAGGTAAAATATATGTGTGTTTGTTCATAAAAATTGTTTTACTTCTCGTACTCGGCCCAACTCCCTGAGCTACCCGCACCCAATTTTCCTTCCTCCAGCTAACTCTAACCGCCGAAGGCGCCCGAGTAAAACCAGACTCCGACGCTGCAGGAAGTAGTGACGCGTGCACCTCCAGGTGACGTCACACCAGTCACTCCAAGTAGAACACTCAGATACGGACTCTGTTACAATTCATTCGGACGATGAACGCCCCATTAATGGACTCTCATATTTAAACGGCCCGATAAACTACGGATATAACCAAATTATTGTAAAAGAATCTGATCGAAATTCCTTTGACATAGAAAAATTATTTGACACAAAACAATGAATATATTTGTACCTTAACAAAATTAACTCCAATAAATCTATTTTAGAATTTATAAAAACTTATTGTCAGCCTCATGTAAATTATCATTGTTTAATTCTTGAAACATTCAAATTAAACTTTAATACTGTTTTATAAACCTATTCAAAGCTGGATTTTACAAATTCATACAATGTACAAATTTACTTGTTGATGTCCAAGATAGAGATGAACAATTAATGATAATAAGAAACTACCACGAAGGAAAATCTATTCATAAGGGAATTTCTGAAACATATGCTAAATTGAAATCAATTTATTACTTCCCTAACATAATAAAAGATATTTAAAATTTAATAAATAAATGTGAAAACTGTTGAAAAATAAGTACGAAAGAAGACCGATCCAAGTTCCTAATATTCTAACCCCAACTGCAGATAAACCCTTGCAAATAATTCATTTAGATATTTTATTATTAGAAAAACAGAAATTTTTTACTATCATTGACAGCTTTTCGAAATTCGCACAGGCTTATAAAATTTAAGATCAAAATTCAATTACTATCATATCTAAATTAATTAAATTTTTCTCACATTTTGGCTTACCCGAAAAGGTAATAACCGATAAAGGAACAGAATTCAATAACAAATTATTAACAGAATTTTTACTTAATAGAAATATAACTTTACATATTACTAGTACCAATAATCCGAAAGCAAATGGAAATATAGAACTATTTCATAGTTTTCTAATTGAAACTATTCGAATTTTAAACAATGAACCAAATTTCAAATCCTTACCTTTATAATAATAAAAATAATCTATAGTTTAATTGCATATAATAATAGTATACATTCTTCAACAAAAAATTCACCCATCCAGATCCTTTTGGGTCACATAAACAATAACCAAATATGTCAACCAGAAGAAGTGGTGATTGAGGAATATAATATTAAACATTCTCGTATAATGGAGGAATTGTTTAAACAGATTAAACAAAATATTATAAATAAAAAGGAAAAGTATAGCGGACCCATAAAAATGAAAGTAGATATCCCTCAAATCGTCTATATTAAACAACATAAACGAAATAGCGGAAAGGTAGAGAAGCCTAAATATAAAAAACATATTTTAAAAGAAATAATTCCTGAACACGGCCAAATTATAACAACAAAGAATATAAAAACTAAAATAGATCAACTAAAGAAATCTCGTATAATTTCAGATATTTTAATATCGAAGCGTCACGGGGAGAACACTTCCTCAACGAAACCGAGAATGACGGAATTAACATAATTAATTTAGGTAATGCCTATATTATTAATAATTATAATTATATTTACGCTAACATATCATTTAATAATATTAGTAACAATTATGATAATTTAATTAGCTACAAAAATGACTTGTATACTCAAATGAATAACGTAACTACATATTACGAAAATGATAAAACTTTATTAGATAACTCCATTAACAATATCGAAATAAAATCCATATTATTCAAAAACCCAACAGGGTTAAAAGGGAACTTATAAACTGACTCGGTACCGTGGTAAAAAGTATAACCGGTCTTTTGGATCAGAATGATAGAGAAAATTATGATAAAATAATTAAAACAATAAGAAGCAATCAAGGAAATATAATAAGTAGTATAAATGAAGAAATCGAAATTAATCAAAATTTCACTAAACAATTTAACACACAAATACAATTGATGAATAAAAATAATTTACTAATAGAACAAGATTTAAAATCAATATAGCGATGAAACAAATTTATAATGAAATGGACATAATAGCTATACATCAATTATTTCAAAATTTATTAACCTTGAGTAATTAAATTTATTTAGCACTTTTGCAAATCGAAGAAACTCTTTCTTTCTGCAGTCTAAATACACTTCGGATTAATTTCTCGTGAAGAAATAAATCATTACATGAACAAACACACCAAAGAACCAATAAAATCATTGCTACAAGAAAATTACATGAATAACAAAATTTTGAAAACAGTCTGTTATCTTAATACACAATTGGAAATTCTAATTGAGATTCCTATTCTGGAACAAAGAACTAATATTCATCAAGTTACACGTATTCCTACAATAAAAAATAAAAATTTAATAACGTCAAATATTCCCACTGGCTTCTATTCAATTGTTAATAAAGAAATTGATAAATTAGAACATTGCATTTATATAAATGATATACTACTTATCTGTAAAGAAATTAATAATATTAACGAAAATTATCTGTTTGAGATTTACTTAATAAATTAAATACTAACTGTAAGCAAGTCATTCTTGAAAAGCATAATTATATTATAAAGATAGATTTTACTAATATTAAATATATAATATCTCCATTTGTAAGAGAATATAAGACAGAATGTGAGAGCGAAATAATTAACAAAAATTTACGTGGTATATGTATTTTTCACACATAATTGTAAAATAAATCAAATATTCTCTCAGTTTTGGAAAAATGATAAATTTAAAAGTAGATCACAATAAACACGAATTTCTTCCTACTATTAGAATATTCCAGAAATTACAAAATTTAGAACTAATAACTATAAAACCTATAACAGAAAATAATAATAGCTCACACTCTATTTACAATAGTGTAGTTATAAGTATTGTTTTAAATATAATATTAATAATAATCATAAGGAAATTATTTAAGAAATATTGTAACAGGGGAACTGACAATGAACAAAATTCAACAAATATTATTCAAACATAATTTGTTTAAATAATATTTAACTTAAGGGGGAATGAGTTATGTTACTATTCTCATATAGTCACACCACACTTCAGATTCTTATTTCATATTTCCTACGGAATATGAGAATCGTAATATCAGCTGCCTTCGTGAGAAACTGTAATAATTTGTATTTTACACGTTAAGATTACAATCAGAATGTATCTGGCATCCAAACAGAACAGTTGTAATCCAATTTAAACTTTAAATAATTTTTTTTAAAATTTGGTTGTTGTTTCCATAATTTTAATTTATATACATTTTTCATTCATTTATTTACAAACATTACACATTGTGACGTGTCCCTGTTCGCGGGCGCCAATTTGTGACGTATCCCTGCTCGCGGGCGCCAATTTGTGACGATCACTTGGGCCGCTGCTACTTGTCGGACCGTGATGTCGTGGTTCTTCCCCAGGAAGTCGGGTTTTCTCGGGCGCCAATCAGCGGATCCTAGGAAGAAAAACAAAGTGCCACGGGAACTCTAGGTCGGTTAGGCCAGGGTGGTTACACTAATACTCAGAATTACTAAAAAAACAGTTTTTATTGCAGATCCTTCAGTTCCATACGACGTTAACGCTGGGAAGTCACGGTCATAGTCGCGGTCTGAATTTATCGCGGTCTGAAAGGAAGTACAGCCAAACCAGATACCAGCTTGAGGCTGTACTGTAGGAATGGGTCGCGGTCGTGTCAGGAAGAGGAATAATACCAAACTGGATGCCAGCTTCAGGTGGTATCGTCGCGGTGGTCAACGGTCGGAGTCAGGACGACGAGTATCACCAAACTGAAAGCCAGCTTAAAGTTCTACTCGTCGGGGTTAGCGGTCAGGACGGTAATACGGTCTTACCTACAAAAAGTCGGTCTGTAGATCTGTGTATTTCGGAGATAAATCGCAGTTGTCGCAAGTAAACTCAGTTTATGTCGCTATCAGAAGCTAGTAAACAAGTCATCATCAGTAGCTAGTAAACAAGTCATCATCAGAAGCTAGTAAACAAGTCATCATCAGAAGCTAGTAAACAAGTGATCAAACTCAGCCTCGGAGGCCGTATTTATACCCCGATTACTAATTAAACTCGTTTAAACAAATTGTACGACAAAGATGGAGAGTTCTAAGATATTGTTATTTTTCTTTCTAATAAAATTAAATTTTATTCTAACTGTCGTTGTTTGACTTCCCTGCGTTTTACAAAGTAATATATTACATTTTATAATATTTTAGAATATTTCACAAATTATATTTGACTTCTTTGGACATTTGAATCTCGGCTTCGGTCGGAAGTACGGATATTTGCCGCATCTACCCAGTGGCGTCTTGGTGGTGTTTTTGACAGCTTTCTGTAGAGTGTATAACTGTGAAAATAAACATTTTACGCAGGGATGTTTAATGTGAGTATGATTATTAGTAACAGGGTGATGTTTTATGAACGTGGTTTTGTAGGTGAATCTGGAACTGTCCCTTGGCCGGGCACGTGGTTTCGGAGTTAGGTTAGACCATATGCTTGGTGAAAAACGGTTATGAACAACTTCCCTGTGGTTTGGAAGGCTTGATATGATGATGATCGGATGACCCAGATGACGGAACAATGTTAGTTGAGTAATGGGGAGTGTACGTGATTACGAACAGGAAGCCAGGTTAGTGACGCTTCGTCACAACAATAATCAATGTTTAACAAAATTTATTAGAGGCGTCTGCTTTCCTGGACTGTGCTTGTCGATCCCTTGTAAATCCGTAATTTGATCGTCTTTTAATTCGTCAAATCGACCTGGTAAGTCAACGATAAAATTTTCAGTCTCAGCGGTTATCTTGTCTTGACAGCATGTTAATTAGTTTGTACTCCTTATTCGTTTCCATGTCGGTTACTTTCATAAGAGGTTTTTTATTCTTCAGTATACCTATTTTACAAAAAGTATTGAAATCTATGTTTCAACAATTAATTGCGGTTGTTGCTATTCTTTTAAACAAATTTTACATTTAGAATAATATTAAGTCAATAATAAAATATAATAATACACTTACCAAAATATCACAGTAGATGTTGATACAATACTGAAAACTAAAACATATTCACACTTCCTACTTATATAGCAGGTAATGAATCCTAAAAATAGATATATTTTACTTTCACCAATTATGAGAGTTATTCTTCAAATTTAGAACATTGCAATAATTTAAAAAAATCCTAACGTCACAAATATTTTAATTTTTCTATCAATACGTTACATGAAAAAATTCACCAATTATGCAAAAAATTTCACCAATTATGCTATCGCTAATAAGCCTAATGAGGTTTGCATTCCCCGCGGGAAGTTTGCGTGTAAAGGCTATCGCACACTTGTGCACGGCGCGGCGGACGGCAAAATATAAAATAATTATTTCTTATGGCGCATCGCACACCTATGCGGGGCACGGCTCGGCGCGGCGGGGCGGCCTGGTCGGAATTCTCTCGATGGAATATTTTTGCCGGTGGTCCGCCGCGGCCACGTCGAATAGAACACTGTATATTGTATAAAAATGACTTCATTAGAGGAAAAATTAATAGATATTGTTAAAAATTATAAAATTCTATATGATATAAGTAATCCAAATTATTCGAACCAAGGAATGAAGGAAAATTGTTGGATGGAAATAGCGGAAGAAATGAATTTAACAGGTAAATAGTTTGAAATTGTTAAAAAAAGTAATTTGAAGATTAAAAAAAAAACAATGTATTGTGTGATAAATTTTAAATATTTCTTCGTCCAATATTTACAATATCGTTCTGCTAAGAAATTGATCCTGCGGGATACACAAAATAATTTTTAAATATTTCTCTGATAGAAATAGCTTCTGTTGTTGAATTTCCCCCGATTCTTCTCATTGGTTGCAGAGAAGTAATATCGTCTTCCGACGTTTCTACTGATGTAGATTCGTCACTAATATAATCATGCAGACAACATGTAGCTAATATTATTTTATCTACATATTCGGGATACATTTTAATTTGGCGCTGAAAAAATCTGAATTTTTTAACTAAAATTCCAAAAGCGTTTTCGGATATTCTACGTGCTCTGCTCAAACGATAATTATAAATTCTTTTGGCATTGTCTCCTCTTATTTGAGTTCCAGGATAAGGACGCATAATGTGTTTATTAAGAGGAAAGGCTTCATCTCCTACAATTACATGAGGGACAATTTTACTTCCAGGTGATGTTTTGTCGGGTGGTATATTTAATAAATTATTAAAAAGAGTTTTCCCCATATTTGAAGAAGCAAATATACCACTGTCACTATTTTTCCCAAGGCACCAACATCACAAATTACAAAACGATAATTTGCATCTACAAGTGCCATTAAAACAACACTGAATGTCTTTTTGTAATTGAAAAAATTTGAACCACTATTTGGAGGTGCCTCAATATTTATATGTTTCCCGTCTATTGCACCAATACAATTAGGGAAATTCCAGCGTTCACAAAATTTTTTTCCAATATTTTTCTCCACAAATCTGTAGTAGGCATAAGCGTGCACAGGGGGGTGCCAAATTAAAACTACCGAAACTATTCAATAGTTTTGAATAATTCATTCTTATTTGAATCAAAAGTTGAGAGAAGAAAAAACATCAATCGTTTTTTAAAAGAGCTATTTATTGGAATCATGCTAAAAATCGGATAGTGCGTTTTCAATGGACAAGCACGTTTTGAAGTTCCTAGAATACGATTTAAATATTTTTTACAGTGTCTGTCCGTGTGTGTGAATGGATTGATGGATATATGAATAGATGGATGGATGGATGTTGTAACGATGATACTAATGAATAATAATAAAACTGAAATTTTGGACATAACATTCTGACACTCTTTTGGTGTTAATCGTGTAACCGAAAGTCATGCTTCCATGAAGATCTGAAATGTTTTTCTGATATATCATAATTAATTAATAATTATTGAATATTACGTAATTAAATAAAAAATAAAAAAAATTAAATAAAATAAAAAGTGTAAAGAAGAAAAGCGGGAGGATATATGCTAGCCACATCAGATTTTTATACAAGAACTAACTAGTGTTTTTTTTTAATTATGTTGTTGAATTTTGTGGTAAAAGAAATAACTGCTTTTCATGAAAAATTATTTACGAAAAGATATACTGTGTTTTCAAGTGAAACAAAATGCGCTACGTACTAATGGTCGTTTTAAAATAATCTATAAATTGTACCTACAAGATCTTGCACCATTTTTGGTAAAATTTAAATTGGCTAGTATTAAACAGAAAATTGGTTGAAATATTGAATACGATCGTAATGTATTGAAAAAACAGACCATATTCTATTTTTCATACAATATGTCAACCAATTTGGCTGTGTGCATGCGCATATATGAATTTTGTGATCTCAATCGTTTCTAACGATTATTTGTTTTTATTGTATATAGTGTGGTTATAAAAAACAAATACTTATTACTGGTAAAGATGTAAGCATTGCAAACTATAAATGTACTTAAAATAATTTATGATTAATTTTGCTTGTCACATTGACATATTCAAGGAAAGTGCGCAGAATCATAGCCAATATATTGTACAATAAATTTCGTTAGTATTATACAAATTATACCATTTCCTGTCACTTTTATTGTCCCATATGTAGGCTAGTCTAAAACTCCTTTAAAACAAATCTATAAATTGAAGAACCTTTTTTAAAGAAATACTATCCATTCAATATTAATAAAAACATTAGTTTGTTTCATAATCCATTCATTTATGTTGTATTTATGAAGAAAAAATGTATAGGTAGTTATAATATTTAGGAAGAAATAACAAAAAAAAAACAATTTTCTTGTTGAAACTATACTCTCCTCGTAACAAAAGTAATGAAACTAGTACGATTTTATTTCCTTTTTACACCTGGGCACCCCCATTACCGAAAGTCTGTGCACGCTTATGGTAGTAGGTTCGGGCATGACCATAGGTTGTAGTTTTTTCCAAATTATTTCACAAGTCTCATATACAATTTTTCGAACTGTACTTTCTCCTAGTCGATAACTAAAGTGAAAAGAACGAAAAGAATCGCCAGTTGCCAAATACCTGTAATACAAGTAAAAATTAAAAGATTAAATATTTCTTATCTTTTCAGCTAATGAATGTAAAAATAAATGGAGAAGATTAAGACACAATTTTAGAAAGGCCATAAAGGTCCGAAAAAACAAAAAGTGGAGATGCAGGAAAAAATATTAAACCTTGGCGATTAGAAAAGCAAATAAGTTTTATTTTGCCATATATTGAGGAACGTCAACAAACGTCAAATATTTCCTTAAACATACCGCTAATCGCTCTTCTGGTTCTATTGCCTTTCTGAATTTTGTATTTTGTTTTGTAAGTTCTGGCTTTAAAATTTCCAAAAATCCAAAATTTTATTCTTGGCATTCGAAAATACTGAAAAAACTTAAATTTGTCATCAACTAAATCATTGTATAAAGAATGAAATTTGCCATAGTTATTTCTTTTGCTACATATATTATATTGTGTATCCATAATCTTTTTCTTTTCCTATTTTTTTCTTCTTCATCCGCACATAGAGCAGCTATTAAAACAACTTCTTTTTCTGAATCAGTGAGCATCGTTGTTAACTCGTTGCAGAATCATTGTAAAATGATGATACCACTCTAAAGGTTTGTATACATATGAGGCAAAAGGCGAGTGAGGCGAGGCGAACCCGAACGATTGCTCGGGTGTGGACGTTGTTCCGAAGCGCGGTACATTGCCTCAGCTTGGTCGCCGAATTTAATACTATAGGTAATCCAAAATAGAAATGAACCTGCGCGAAAGTCGTATTTTCGTTCATATTTTGAACAACCAATGGGAGAAGGTACCCCCCATTGCGTTTTTTACCAGTGGCGTACTTAGTTCCTAGTTCATATGGGGAAACTATATTAGGAAATTATTATATAATATTTAACAAATTCGAAATTAAGATTTAAAGAACATATAACTGCAATAAACAGAAAACAGCACAGAATTTGTCGACGATTATATTAGCAGGTAATAATCATTTATGGAAAAGGTGATTGGTAATCTTATATGTAGCAGAAAAAGGATTAACAATAATTTGACTTGAAAATCCAGAGATTAAAGAAGCTGTTATTTCACAGAAAAATATAGTCAATGACCAAACCGATGTAATCCATTCTCTTCTACATTTTAATCTAGAGATTAAAGAAGCTGTTACTTCAAAGAAAAATATTGTCAATGACCAAACCGATGTAATTCATTCCCTCTACGTAATTAGAAAAATAGTATATATACTGTTAATTTGTACAACAATGCACAGTCAGACGGTATCCGAGAGGACAAAACGATCGTGACAATAAAAGTGTGTTAATTTTATTAATTTATACATTTATATACTACTATGGTTTTAAACAGTAAAAGTAGACAAATAGTTTTTAATTTGTTTAAATTTATGGAGGATGAAGCAGTTAATGGTATATCAATTCCGCTAACTAAAGTCGCAGATCGTGTATGCAAAGCTGTAGGAATCAGTAAAAATACTCTAAGAAACATTAAAAACGAAGGCATCAGAATTGAAAATGGAGAACAAAAAACATTTTCAACGCCAAATAAAAAGCGAAACAAGTCGAACAGTATAACTGCAATGAATAGTAACTATACAGATTTTTATCGGCGACATATCCATAATTATCACAAAATACACATGGCGCATCCAACTTTAAGCAAACTTCTCCTTTCCTTTAAAGAAGATGGTCTACCATTTGAAGGAGGCAGAAGTTCTCTTGCAACATTTTTAAACAACATGGGATTTCGGTAAGTTTCATTAATTTATAAATTTGTGTAATTACGATATGAAAATTGTATAAAAACACATCAAAAATTGTTCAAATTTGATTATACGTATTACAAAAAAATTATTATCGTATATAGATTTTTTAAGTTAATTTTTAATTTTTGATTTTTAGATGGCAGAAGACTACGGACAATAGGAAATTTCTTATGGAAAGAACTGACATAAGAAGAAAAAGGGTGCTGTATTTAAAGGAAATTGAAACATATCGGAAAGAGAAGCGCCCAATTGTGTATGTTGATGAAACATACATTAACTCCACACACACAACACCTATGAGTTGGTCAGATAATACATCTGATGGAATTCATGCTCCTATTGGAAAAGGTCCTCGATTAATAATTGTTCATGGGTTCAGCGAAAGTGATTTCATTCCTCATGCATTGCTAATATTTAAATCAGGCAGTAAATCAGGCGATTACCACGATGGCATGAACAGTAATAATTATATGAAATGGATACAAGAAAAATTAATTCCCAATATTCAAGCAAATTCAGTGGTGGTCGTCGACAACGCAGCGTATCATAATACGACATTAGATGGAAACATTTCATTTAATGCCAGAAAATATGAAATGAAAGAATGGCTAAACAACCATAATATAAATTTTGAAGAAAATATGACAAAAATTGAATTATTTGAAATTATCAAAATTCATAAAGACAGAAATAAAAAATATTTAGCAGACACCTTGTTAACTCAACATGGCCATACCGTGCTTCGATTGCCACCGTATCATCCAGAGCTCAATCCAATTGAAAATATGTGGGCATATGTAAAAAATTGGGTAGCTGTACACAACGTCACATTTAAATTGGAAGATGTGAAGAGATTGGCCGAAAAAATTTTTTCTGAAAATTGTGAAGACATC
Source organism: Stenolophus ochropezus (assembly GCA_035578165.1). NCBI lineage: Eukaryota > Metazoa > Arthropoda > Insecta > Coleoptera > Carabidae > Stenolophus > Stenolophus ochropezus. Next base: position 11,872,435 of record JAQOWZ010000013.1, on the reverse strand, counting down.
GCAAAAAAACATTGGGAGCACGTAATTAAAATAGAAAATGAATTCCGTGAAACCGAAAAGTTTTTTGACATTCACGTCGATGATTTAGTAATTAACATTACCGAAAGTTCAGACGATAGTGACGAAGATTTAAATTTTAATTGATATAACTAACATATATGTATGTAATATGTTTTCTTTTTTGTATATATCTGTATGTGTATAATGTAAATGTATGTTTTCTTTTTTGTATGTTTATAGATATGTGTGTAATAAATATTTTCATTTTTGTATTTTTATGATGATCATAAATGTTGTTGTTTTGAAATATAAATATTTACAAAAATTCCGTTTGTATTGAAATAATCCCACGCCACTGGTAGATTGCTTTCCCATTTATGGTTTACGCCCCTACTTTATTGGATCAGTGCAGTTTTGAACTTCGTTTATATGAGGTAGGTATAGCTACTATAACCCAGTACTGCACAGGGCCACTGGTAGGTCAGGCATAGGTCTACGATGCGTATAGTATGTACTGTGCGGCACATTGAAGACCATTAGAAAAAAACTATATTTATGTTGCCGTCTCCTTCAACTTGTTTGTTGCATTATATGCGCGAGAATGATTGACAGACCCTTTTCTATTTTGTATTACCTATAATAATAATAATAGCCTACAATTAGATGAAATTGAATTGAATGAAACCGAACAACAATACATAATAATAGGAGGAGACATGAATGCCAGAACCGGAGAAGAAGGAACTATATATAGACATGAAATAAATGAACTGAAAAGAAAATCAAAAGATAAAATTATAAATACAGAAGGCCTAACACTGTTATAAAAAGTAGAAGATAGAGGATGGAGTATTTTAAATGGAAATGTAACAGTAGACGAGGAAGGTAACTTTACATACATAGGACCAAGGGGACAATCAGTTATAGACTATGTAATCACGAACCAAGAGGCATTAGTACAGATTAATAAATTTGAAGTTGAAAATAATATAGACTCGGATCATCAACCAATATGGATTTCATGCAAAGAGAATACATTTGCAGAAGAAAACAAACAAAACAAAACAAGAAAAACAATCTACTCTTGGACTGAAGAAAATATTGCAATTTATAAACAAAAATTAGAAAGCACAATACATCCGGAAAACTTAGATATCACCGAAATTGTTGAAAGTATATTTGCAATATTACCTAAAAAGGAATTAACAAAAACTAAACAAAGATATGAAGACATGTGGTGGACTGAAGATTGCCGAAAGAGGAAACAAGAGTTAAGAAAAACACTTCGAAGATGGAGGCAAGGACTAGAAACCAGAGAAAAATATTAACAACATAGGCGAATATATAGGAAAACTTGTCATGATGCAAAAATGGAAAAAAAAGGAACAAGAAATTGAGCGAATAAAAAATATTAAGAATGAAAATGAAACTTGGAAATACATCAATCAAGAACGAAAACAAACGACTCAAGTAAGTACAACGATTAAAACAGAAGTATGGTGTGATTACTTTATGAATTTATTAGAAGGAAACAAAAGTCGAGAAACTATTAAATTGGAAAGTAACATTTTTGAAGCAGGAGAAAAATTAGACGAGAGCGAAATCCTAATACAAATTGAAAAGTTGAAGAAAAGGAAAGCAACAGGAGAAGACAAAATCCCAAACAAAGCCTGGATATTCAACACACCAAAGTTAATAGAACTAATAACAAAATTATTTAATAAGATATGGGAAGGAGGACAATTTCCTGAAAAATGGAAACTTGGAATCATTAACCCGATTTATAAACACGGAGGAAAAGACGATGTAAGTAATTATAGGGGAATAACACTATTAGATACATTTTATAAATTATATGCTATGGTTCTAAATGAAAGACTAACAAAACAAATAGAGGAACTAAAACTATTGCCTGACACACAAAACGGCTTCAGGAAAAACAGAAGTGCTATTGATAATATCTACATACTAAACTACATAATAGACAGAGAAATACAAAAAGAAAAAGGAAAATTGTATATATTATACGCAGATTTAAAGGCAGCATTCGACAAAGTAAATCGAGAACAACTTATTGATATGATGTATAAAAAAGGGATAAGTAAACAATTAACATCAAGAATAGCTAAAATATACGATGAAACCCGCAACAAAGTCAGAATAAATGAAGAGGAATCAGACATATTTTGGACGACTAAAGGATTGAGACAGGGATGTCCGCTTAGCACAACACTATTCTTTCTTCTGACTAAGGTACGTTACAGAATCCTGCATTACTGTACAGTTGTGGATAAAGTATAGTATTCTATTCGCATGTAATGGCTATTACTCATTCGAATGATTTACAACACTCGCTTTCGCTCGTGTTGGCAAACTCCGTTCTCATGAGTAATAGCACACATTACATGCTCATTGAATAATATACTATTATCGTATTGTTAATTTCAGTGTTGTGAATAGTACGTAATATTTAATTATCAAAGAGAAGAAAGGCAGGTGTAATGTAGGTATAGGTACAATAGAACTTAAAATAGAGTACAAAATTGTAAAATACGAGGCAGAAAAGAAACTAACGCCTGTATTTACCTGTAACTACATTATTCAGAGTCTGAACTTGTCTCATTGTCAGATAATATAATTTTATCGGAGGCAGATGTACGAATATTTTGTTCCCCTTTATTAGCACATGTTAATTGAGCCTTACATTTGCAGGAGGCAATACAATTGAGTCCTTTTTTCTTACAGGAACAGAGAGGCCCTGTACACCATAAAATAAAAAAAAATATTTATTTAAAATTTAAATATATGATTTTATTTATACCTTTTTTACAATTGCAAGTGTGCAGAATAGAAGTATCCCCTGGTAATATATCTTCAGTTGTCAATACAGGTACTAGTTTTCCATTCTCAATATTCCAGCCGCAATTTAATAAATTAGGTAAAGATGGTCTCGATATCATACTGTTCAACCAAATTTTTGTTTGATAGTGAAGACGACGACAGTGTTGTTGTAAACTATCAAAAGTTGGAGGTAATTTGTTGATGGATCTAGAGGAACTCAAAATTCCTCTTAAAGTGTTTATGCATTTGGCATTCTCATTTGTAGTATATAAATGGATTACAAATTTAACATCATTCAAAACTTCTTCATCCAAATGCTGTTCTACGCCGACTCTAGCAAGTAAATTATAATGTAATAAAAATACTTTCCAGGACGTTTTTTTACCCAGTCCCACAAACTGACTAGTTGAATCACAACCTGTCAATGCATGAAAAGCTGGTAGACACTTCGTCATTGAACTGTCCATTTTCCATTCATGAATTGCAATAAATCGTTCATTTTCTTTAGTTCCAACTTTCATCCAAATTTCCGGGGTTAATATGTCTTTAAAATAAGCCAGTAATACTAAAACATCCGTATCTTTGCAATCCACTATACATCTTGTAAACCCTTCCATTTTTGCCGACAAAATGTGTAATATAATTCTTGTATCAGCCTCCTCGTGTGATGCTGCTAATAAATCAGTATCTAAGTTATAATTTGCTTTAAACTGCAATATGTCAAGGAATCCTCCACTGGTAACAAACTTAACTCCCAAATTTAAAGAATCTTTGTACATCTGATGACTTAAAAAGTCAGAGAGCTGTTTTTTATTAAAGATTGTATGGATAAATAAATTCCATTGTTGCGATAATAATTTATCTGGGCTGTCAATTGCTTGTTCTATACTTTCCTTTAGTTCTCTTTTCTGTCGTGTACAATTCTTTATTGAAAACTCTGTATAATGATCCATTACTAAATCTATTCTTTCAGCCTTGTAAGCATTTTTAAATACAATTGATTTAAAAATATTAGAATAATCTCCGAAAGTTTTGACGTTGGCAGGTTTGCCAAGGCCCTGTACCAATGCCATTCCATCAAATATGTGGCATGTTTTGAAATTTCCTAATGGCAAATCCTTGCAGCAAACAGTAAATGTTTCTAAAATATTTCCCAATGCGGATTTATTTGAAGGGGTGGATATTACTCCATTAGGTGCAAGAGACATTGGGTAGGCTGTTAATTCATGTTTAAAGATATTTTCATATTTAATATTTATTCCTTGTTCTTTAGCTGCTAATATTTTCAGCAAAAAGTCTTGACCTTTTTGAAAAGTTTTTATTTTCTCAGACGGAGCTATCTTAACTGCAGAGTGTTGTAATGTTTGCAGTTTATTTTTTTTTAAGGCTTATTAAAATCAGGAGTACCAACAACGTCAAGAAATTTGCTCAGAGCTTCTTCTCCAGTTTTTCGTGCAGTGAGTAGAGAAGTTTGAACAATCGTAGATGCAATTTCATTAGTTGAAATAACAAGAAGACGGTCTACATTTTTAGAAAAAACATTGAATCTTGAAAATTCACTTTTTAATCTCTGCACAGACTCTTCATCAACTTTCATTCGTTTTGTACCACATTCCACATTTTGACTAGATGGTGCATGAACAATATTCAATGATGAACGAAATTCGTCCAACAGCATGCCAACAACGTTATAGCTCAAAAACCACTCATCTAGTTTAGTACTGTTTTTTGTTAATCCGACTATGCCTCCTGCGTCTTTTGAGTTCTTGTTGATATGTTCCAAAGCCTGATCTACTGACAATTGATTAAAATTTCCATTACGTCGTTTAACAACAAAATTTCCATTCTTAAATTCCTCAAAAACTTCTGGCGCTGTGTCGGGAAGTTTATACATATCTAACAAGTAAATTGTTCCCCATCTAGCATAGTTAGTGTGATCGAAAGCAAAAAACCATGGAAGCATTTTTCTAAAGCTATTTAGATGCAGCTCCCAGTTTCCATTTCTTTCAGCAAATTGAAATTCTAGCAAAATTTCAACTAACTCTAGGTAAGTATGCTAGTATTTCTTTAAATAACTCCTTCGTCAGATTAGATATTTTGAAAAAACTTGTCAATGCGTCTTCTTTCCTTTTTATACGATCGCCGATTTCCGAAGTACAAAGATGAATTAAATTAAAAGTGTGTACAGAGTTGCTATTACACTCAATAAGTCAATTCTTATAGAGAGGAATTAATATTCTCATTAGACTCTCGTATGTTAATTTATGGGCTCGTATTGCCTTATTGTATTTTTTGTCCGCTAAAATCCCATCAACGGTGGACTGACCGTACAGACCACTTTCTATCCACACATCAGCGAGGCCCGAGTTCATCATAAACTGCTTTTTTTAGGAAATTCATGATAATGTGAAATCCACCTAGACGAATAATGACATTTTTCGTTTCTTCGGGCTTATGCCATTGAAGTTCTTTCGCTTTATAATAAATTGCTTGGTCAAAGGTTATGACTTTATTCAAATTATTCAGTTTCTCAGAAATATGATAACATTTTTTTATTACAGTCCAAACAGTATCACATTCTGAGGAAACATGGGGCAACAATGGTAAATATCCGTATGTAGTTGGAAGAGAATTATTTTCAAAAATTAATTTGTCTTCTTTTTCGGAATCTGTCATCCTACACATGCTCCAAGCAATATTTTGATATTTTATGTCGTAGCTGAGATTCTCACCTTTTTCAATTATAATAGCTCAATTTTCTTCATGTTGAACCTTGTTTTTTGTTTTGTTAAAACATATTTTTCTACTAAATGGAAATCCTTAGGAATTGTGAGTTTAATTTTATATGGCTCAAATTCAAAATTTCCTGGTATGGTTTCATTAATTGGACCTCTCTGAAAGACGGCCATTTGAGTTCCATGAAATGTAGGTACTTTGTCTAATGTTTCTTCTAATATGTCTATATTGTCGGCAGCAAACTGAATGAACCTATTGGGAACCAATTGTCTGGGAATTGTGACTTCATCGTTCTCCAAATAGAGTCTTATTTCTTCTTGGGCAATACTATTACGCATCCTTAGGGTATCAATGTAAGATATCGAGTGACCGCAAGCGTGTAATACTTCAACTAGTTTCTTAGATCTTGTTTCCTGATGAACTAATATTCCCAAAACAATATGTTTTGGAGTATATTTTTTTCCTTTCGAACATGCAAAAATTATGTCTTGACAAATATTAAGTATTTTAGTTTCTGTTACATCACTGCTTGTTTCGTCGCAGACAAGAAGACTAATAAGAAAATATAAATGGTTTGGAATATTCTTCTTATAGTCAATAATGTTTAAGTTCTTGAATTCAGCTTGATCAGGTATTTGTTTTATTTCAGTTCTTATACTTTGACAAATTTTGGTTAAAATTTGTACCTCTGACGCACCGAACGAGAAGTTTGAAACTTCGGTTTCAGTATGCTGAAGTATTGTTTCAACAGCTTGTTCCTTAGAAAATTTTTTCAAGAAGATGCTCGGTTCGTTACGCCTAACAGATTTCACTAATTCAATATCGTTACCAAAATGTTCTTTTATTTTTTTAAGTAAACTTCTATCACTCAACTCTAAACTTCCACCATATTCACGATATCTTTTGCTGACCGATGTTGTAGAATATCCTTTTCCCTTTTCGAAACCTTTTTTCATTTCAACATATAATTGTTGTAATGCTTCATTTTCTATTTCCATTTTTCTATTTCCACTTGCGCTAGGTTTTTCCTTTATCTTACGGAATTCTGTGGAAACGCATGACGCATGATATTTTATTTCGGATGCAATTAAATCATCTTCACCTAATCTAGAAGAAAATAATGAATTGTTTCGCGAGATAGTTTTAATTTTGTCTTCTATGTTTTTGGTCATGACCTGGCATAATTTTTGATTTCTTAAACGTTTTTGGCAAAATACGCACTTATGCACATCAAATGAAATTGTCCTTAAGGAACGTCTTTGAAATATTTCAGCTTGAAAAGTGTCAGGATTTATATTCGTGTATTTTAATTTGTATGAGGCAATATTTTTTGAACTGGTGTATGATTTGTAGCAGTTTTTGTGCCATTGTAAATAATCTCGTTCTTTTAAATCGTTAAAATTTGTAAATATGTGCAACGCATTTGTATCTTTTCCTTGACAGATATTCATACGAATTTTGGTGCATTCAATAAATTTTTGTTTGGATTTTTCTTTTGATATTGCAAATGTTCCTGGTTTTTGACAAATGACACATGTTTGACGATTTTTTTCCTGTTTATTAACAGAATGTTTTTGAAGGGGTCACAGTTTAATTTTTGACTCAAGTTCACTATCTGAACTCGTACTGTTTTCTATATCCATTATTAAATAGATCTGTAATAAATCATGCAGCTGTAGTAGATAAATATATATAAATAATAAATCATCTTACCAAAGGCGTAATAACAATAAACAAAAAAAATATGAAAATTCTTAAAATCTGCTTCAACTAACAGCAAAAAATATTATAATCCTGTAGTATGTTAAAAACTACACATACACACTTAACACTATAACTATCACCTTTTGTTATTAATTTTTACTTTATTCTCAGCTAAGAAAATTATTTAAACTTCGTAGTTGATTGCTTATAAAAGACTGATTGAATTATCGTAGATAATAAGAGACTATGAAGAAATGCATTATAAGCAGTCACATATCATAAGCACAACAAATCTAAATCAGGGGAATATAAACCTTACATTGTCTCATATTTAATATTGTTCTATAAATTTTACTAATTATTCCAGCATTATTGTATAATATTAGTACATATTGTTATTGAATATGTAGGTATTGTAGGCTATTATTATTATTAGTATTAAATTCGTTTTCTGTTTATGCACAAAATACAGTAGAAAGTAAATATAAATAATATCATCATACACTGGTATATTCTTTTGAGAAAAAAAATTTGCAATAAACAAGAATTTAAAACTGAAATGTTGCTTCTTTATAATTTTGAATTCTGCAAGCTTTCTTTCTAATCTATTAATATACTTTTTAATATTATTATTATTATTATTTTGTATTAAGTTATACTTGTTCAATAAACATTTTACACTTCTGATTATTTACGTACCTATAATTTTATGTGTATACAGTTCTTATAAAAATTTAAAATATCAAAAGAACTCATGCAGCAAGTTTCAATAGACAGAAAACAAGCGAGTATCGACCTTCCGTACGCGCTGAAACATAAGGTTGTTTTTCGGTTGCCATTGTCACGGCAAATTGAACCTTCCTAACGTCTCCGCGGCCGACTGTATTTATTACAAGTGCCGTGTTACTATTTTCAATTTTTAAACAAATCTATTCATCGGATTCAAAATATAAAAAAAGCAATGTAATCCTTGAGCTTAGATCTACAACGTATATAGAAATCATTTTTTCGATAAACTAAAAGGTTCTTGACTTACGACAAGTTTAAATATATCACATTTATGGGTTTTCAGGGCGAGCGTTTATTCATTAAAGCGCTCCATAAGAAAGCATAGTACGCGTTCATTTTAATATTTAAAAATAAATGTTTCTGATGCAATTATTTACACAAGACTTCAGCAGACTAATGCTCAGATAATGTAGATGTAAAATATGTAAAAAAAAAATTTTGCCATTTTTTTGAAAAACCCCCCTAGCTACCCCCTGCACTCAACGATTTTTGGACGACTAGGTGATTTTGCATTCTAAAGGGATGAGGAATGATTTGCAGTGGGTCTTACATTTTAGCAACAAAGTGCAAACGGAATGACACTTATGATATACTTTTTACTCTACTAGATCGGCGCCTCGTTCGCTGCCTCAGGTGGCTTCATTCGCAACGAAAAATTTCACGAACGAGGCATCCGTTCGGGCTCGCCTTGTCCCATTCACTTTCTGCCTCATATGTATACACACGTTAAGAAAATCCGCCGCGCCGCGTACAAGTGTGCGTACCCGTAGTCCGCCGCGCCGCGCACAATTGTGCGTACCCGTAGTCTAATGTGCGAGAACCTTCATACACTACTGTCACAAACAAACTATAAAGCAAAATTATAAAACTCCGCACTGACAAATAAAATGTCGACAAAACCCGAGTAAGAAATAAAGTAACACATGCGCAGTTAGCTTGGCGTGTACGCTATGACACTTAAAGGCTAACGCGCACTTATGTACGGCGCGGCGGAACGCGGCGCTGCGCCGTTTTCTGTAAAATATAAAATACATGGTTTCTTATGGTGGAGCGCGGCGCGGCGGCCTACTCGGTATTCTATCAAGAAAATAAATATGCCGAAGCTCCGCAGCGCCGCGCCGCGCAGTCGACAGTGCGCGATAGGTACGGCGGCGCAGCCTGCGGATTTCGCACCCGAATGCTGCGCTCGGAAAAGTTCGCCTTTTCCGAATCACACTTACTTAGGGTTGTGTTTGCTGCAATCTCTTTTCTATGTTTTCAATAAAGCAAACAACATGACTGCAGAAGAAAAATTAGTTGCACTAGTGCAAAATTATAAACAACTTTACGACATGAGCGACCCAAATTACTCCAATCAAAGAGTTGAAGATAATTGTTGGATTGAAATTGGAGAAGAAATGAATCTCACAGGTATAAATACAAACAATATTTTATTGATAGTTATTACAAAATAAAAATTTGAAACAATGAATTTAATATGGAATTCTATGTATTTCTACGCCCTTCATTTATTACTTCATTTCGCCACGGAACACTTCCAATCGAAGAAACAAAATAATTTTTAAAAATTTCACGCGTTGATAAAGCTTCATTTGTTATTTTTCCTCCAACGCGTCTAAAATCTTGAACAGAAATCGTATTTGCGTCATCATCAGCATCTCCAGTTCCTGGTGTCAGTTCTCCTCTTAGAAAATTACGACATCACATACTATAAACCGGTAGTTTGCATCTACAAGTGTCATTAACACAATACTAAATGTTTTTTTGTAATTAAAAAACTGAGAACCACTATTAGGAGGAGCCTCAATAGTTACGTGCTTCCCATCAATAGCACCTACGCAATTTGGAAAATTCCAACGCTCGCAGAACTCTTTTTCAATACATTTTCATAAATCGGTACTAGGTTCGGGCATTACAATAGGTTGCATTTTTTCCAAATTAAATTGCATGTTTCATAAACTATTTCTCGGACAGTACTTTCTCCCAAACCGTAACTAAATGATAAAGAACGAAACGAATTCCCAGTTGCAAGAAATCTGAAATATTAAAAAATAAATAAAATAATAATAATAATAAAACTTAAAATGTGTTTCTTTTAGCTACTGAATATAAAAATCAATGGAGGAGGCTACGCGACAATTTTCGAAAAGCAATGAAGATTCGTAAAACCAAAAGTGGCGACGCAGGAAAAAATTCCAGACCCTGGAAATTAGAAAAACAGATGGGTTTTATTCTTCTTATTGAAGAATGTCAGCAGTCTTCAAATATTGTAGACAAATGTTATTCTGGCGATAAAGACGACAAATCTACAAACGAATTCAAGGAAGATGATTTGGAGCAAGAAATTCTAATTGATTCTCCTACTTCTTCTAAAAGTAGCAAAAGTACATCGTATTCAAAGAAAAAACGTCGTACACAAAACAGGCCTAATGTAGCATCAGTTTTACATAAATATTTAACAGAACGCAAATCAGCAAATACCGGGAATCCCGTAAATTCATCGCCAGATTCGTTAAATACATTTTTTCAAAGCATACAAGATACAGTACGATCATTACCACCGAGCTTGCAAGTTCAAGTAAAATCAAAAATATTTAAAATTGTTAATGACGCTGAATTTTCCGCTGTTACCAATCCAGAATATAATCATACATCTTCGCAATATTTACAATCCATTCCACAATGCACTCAATTTCCGCAATATTTTTCTCAGTCTCAACCACCAGCAACTTTACAACATACCCATACCCAATCTTATCAGTATTCACAAAACATTTCACAGGCATCTCATAACATTCAAAATTCTGTTCACCCTTATTCATTTAATATTTCACAGCCATCTGAACAAATTCAGAACTCAACCCAATCTTCATCTTAGCAACAGGATTAATTATTATTAATATTAGTATTTATTTTTAAGAATTTTTATTTATGTTTGGTATCTAGCATATTAGTGATATGGTACTATGTTAGATTAATAAAATAAAATTTTGTTCTAAATATTTACTGTGCACCTATTCTTTTAACATTGAAGTTATTCCATAATAATTAGATATACCTATCTTAAACACACGGCCAATTGTTCCCTAGGCTCTATAAAAGTTCTGAAAGTTGTATTGTTCTTTTCTATTTCTGGTTTTAATATTTCCAGTAATTCCAGAAATTGCTCTTTGCTCATACGGAAGTATTGATGAAACTTCAATTCATCATTGAGTAAATGCGGATATAAATTGTGAAATTCACCTTCAGTTTTTCTTTTTTTATTTATAGCGTGAATCCATTTTCTTTTCTTTTTTGCATTATTTTCCTCTTTCTCGACTACAGCACATAAGCATAATGCTGTTATAATAATTTCTTCGTCAGAGTCTGACGCCATCGTACTCATCACTGAAAACTACAAGTTTGACAGATAAAATCGCGCAGTGAAGCGCCGCGCCCCGCACAAGTGCGCGTTAGTACAACACTTTCCTAGGCCGCCGTGTATACCCGCGCTCCGCAGCGCCGCGCACCAGTGCGCGTTGGCCTTAAGGCGTTTTCGTCATGCTGATCGGAGTAACTCCAGATCAGTGCTATGTGTGATCTGAGCGTTCGTTATGGTAATCTGGATACATTATCTGCGTTCGGCAACCTATAAGATCAGTAATCCGGATACGTATCTAGCTGATCTGCTCAACAAGCAGAGTAAGTGCGATCATCACCCCCCACTACCTGTTAGTAACCGCCAAATTAAAAGTGCTTTATTTATTTACTATTTGCTAAAGATTCAATTCAAGTATTCAATATTTTATCAAAATGGAGCAAGTTTATTTTAGTGTAAATGACGTCATTGCGATTGAATGTGACCACGAATTAGCAGAGAAATTAAATGGTATGTATACGATTTTATAATATAGTTATTCTACATTTATTACTTGTCATAGATCCTGATTATGCATTTGCACATATTATGCAAAGCATAAACAATAATGAATGGTCCCATGTGGGTTTGTTATCCACTGAAACAAATTTTAGCATAACAAGGTTATGTTTCGTAAAAGACTGTGAGCCAGGACCAAGTTGTCGGCCAAATTCAAGCCCATCGGTCTCGAATTGTTCTCAGCCGGAGCCACGGCAGAAGGGAATTCAAGAAAATGGTCCGATTCTAATATAAAATTATTAATATCACTATATGCAAAATACCGGGAACAATTTAATGAATCAAAAAATTCCAAAAAATCTATTTGGAAATTAATTGCGGCTGAAATGGCAAAATATAAAAATGTCGTTAGTGGCGATCAGTGTGATATTAAGTTTAAAAATTTGAAAAAAACTTATAAAAATATAAAAGATCACACAAGTAAAACAGGTAGAAATAATATTACATGGCCATATTTTAAATGCATGGACGAGATTTTTAATACTAGGCCAGAAATCAGACCCGTAAGTACAGCTAGTAAAAAGGGTTTTCACGTTAATGAAACGACATCAGATGACGATGTCGATGACGGTATGTACTTAAGATAGAAGTAGGAAATGTACGAACAAATGCATTTTTATTTTTAGATAATAATAATCTAGAGAAACAAAAAAGAACAGTAGCCCAAAAGCCGGAGCATGCATATAAAAAACAAAAATTGGAACCTGATTGGCTGAAAGAATTCCGTGCTGAGGCACAAAGAAGACACAAAAAAAATGGAAGTAAATAAACAACTTCTCGCTGTTTTAGAGAAGTTAGTAGAAAACGAAAAGAAATGATATTGTCTGGGTAATATCAGCAACTTCACGGAGAAGTTCCTTTTAATTTTATTCAGTTGTGATAATGTAAGTGCCCTTATATTAATTGAATCAGTGAATATCTCTTATTTATAGATTTAACGATTTTTTCGTAACAGAAATTGTATTTTTTACAAAAATATGTATACCAGATGCAGTGAACAGTAAATATATAAAAAGGCGTGATATTCAGTGATAAAATAAGACATAATTTAGTGAGAATTCATGTTAATTTTTTGTTATTATTTGTATTCTATAACAATACCTTCATGTATTTATAATATAAGTATATATATATATATATAAAAAATATGACAAATACAACACTATTTTATTTTCTACTCCACAATAGATCCGCTATTTCTTGTCTTTTCATATTATCATTTCTGTTTGGGTCGTCATCACGTTCTGCATTGTGATCGAGCTGAATCGAGTCTAAATCAATATCACTTTCATCCAAAGAGTCGTCTAAATTAATACATAAATTATGTAGGATGCAGCATGTAATAATTATTAGCGGTATGCGCTCTGTTCGATATATTTCTATCATTTTCAGACGTCTAAATCTCCCTTTCAATCTGCCAACTGTCTGTTCTATATACACTCTGGTTGATGAATGTATATATATAATGTTTCTGTTTTGTCGTTAAATGGCCATTGTCTTTAAAAGGTGTCAACAATGTATTTGTGTTTTTATATGCTGAGTCACCCAATATATGTACACCATTTGGAAATGCATGTAAGTCGTCAATTTTTTCGGCTAGCGGAGAATTTTTGAACACCGTTGCGTCATGAACGCTTCCAGGGAAACCTGTAGAGAATTTTGATTGATATTAAGAAAATAATATAATGATTACTTCCTTGATAATCTCTTACCGGAAAAACAACTTATGATTCTATAATATGAGTCGCATACAAGTTGCACATTTAAAGAATGATATTTGTTTCGATTCACATATGAAATTTGGTTCTTTGTAGGTGCTAAGATTTGAATATGGGTCCCATCTATAGCTCCTATCACATTCGGGAAACCATTTCGTTCTTCAAATTTCTGTATTATATTTGGCATCTCATTAATATTTGGCCATTTTATATAATCTGCTAAGTATGACATCATACAGTAACAAAATTTGAAAACATTGTTAGACACCGGGGTACACTGGGCTTTTTGGGAGAAAGGAAACACAATTACACTTTTCCAACAATACTTTTATTCCACGCTAATCTCACTTGCGACCATCCGCATCCACTAAACACACCAGAATGCCCCCAAAATCATGTTACAACAAAACTTAAATATAATTAATTATTGGTGATTACCGCATCACCCACCGATGTAACATTCCCTACTCCTAACACTCGTCCATCCTGACCATGTTTGCGTCCCCGCAAACCTACTGATTACTCCTGTAATCAAAAAGAAAAAAAAAATGAAAGGTTAATAGGCAAATATAACTATATAAATACAATTATTTCTGTATTATAGCATTCGTTCTCTATATGGGTCCCTACTGTCATCCCTGTGACAGATCACCCTCTCAACTGACAGGTCCCTACTGTCATCCCTGTGACAGATCACCCTCTCAACTGACGGGTTAAACTAACCCTCTAATAAATCTATCAACTCATCCGTACTGTTTACTTCACTATCACTACTTTCAGAATTTTCGAAAACACCACCCGTCCATTTCCTTATTGAATCGGCAGCTACAACAACTTCAAATCTTTTATGCCCTCTCATTCCTTTTAGAGACTGGATTATATACCTATCATTTCCTAAAACTTTCTTAATTTTGTATGGTCCACCGTATTTTAATTTTAATTTTCTAGTCACACTCTTTTCTTTTGCCTCGGCAGCACTCCACACTAACAGATTATTTTTTTCGTATTTAGTACTTTCTTTTCTTTTCTTGTTAACTCTTTTTTTTTTTTTCATATTTTCGGCCTGTTTTGACAATTTTGTGCTCGCAATCTCCCTACAGGTCTCAATATTTTCACTAAATTCATCTAAACCCAGATCTTAGTGTCTGCTTCTTGAAAATCCAAAAATTAGCTTGTACGGTGTAAAACCCGTACTGCTATTTACAACGTTATTCAGTCCCCACACTATATCACTTAATTTTTCATCCCAGACACACTCGTCTACTGTACTTGTATTTATTGCATCTAATAGTGTTCTATTGTATCTTTCAACTTGGCCGTTTGATCTCGGTGATGCAACAGCATTTAGAACTAATTTAGTCTGAGTGTCAGTACAAAATTCCTTAAATATTTTACTATTAAATGCATTTCCTCTATCAGCTATTATTCGTTTAGGTATTTCAAACATAGAAAATATATCCTTTAATTCCTGTATAACATCTCTGGAACTCAAAGTTTTTGTGGTACGAACGAATATGAACTTCGTAAATGCATCCACTACTACCAACAAATATGAATTCCCTTTTTGGCTCTTGCAAAAGGGTCCTAAATGGTCTATGTGTAGAGTATGCATAGGTTCTTTAGGTTTCTCTATGGGGAACAACATACCCTCTTGACGCCCATATTGTTCTTTCTTGTACGTGCAGTCTAAACACGAATTTACATACTTACGAATAAACCTATTCATTGATGGAAACCATAATTGTCTTTTAATGATCTCTGCACATCTTTTAAGTCCTGGGTGCCCTATATTTGCGCATTATATTCCATCTAGCCATCTTGAGGATTACTAGTTTATATGTTTTATCATGTGTTTTTCGGTACAGTTTTTCGTTGTCTATCTTATACGTAGCTGAAATTTCAGAATCAGAATTTTCTTCAAGTTTTTGTTTGATGATGCGTATAGTTTCGTCTTGCATTTGTACTCCTACTATCCAGTCAAGCTCGTCTATGTGAGCAATAGTGACCGGGTTCCTACTCAGCGCATCTACATGTCTCAATCTCGGTCCCGGCCTGTGGACAGTATCAAAGTCGTATTCCTGAATAGATAAGCACCACATTGCGACCCTTGGCATTAGGTCTTGCTTTACGAATGTACTTCTAACTGCTGCACAATCTGTAACTATAGTAAATTTAGTTCCAATAAGGTCGAAAATATTTGATTGATTCTACTACTGCCAGAGTTTCCAGATCATAGCTATAATACATGGATTCTTCCCTACTTGTAACTCTACTGTAATAAGATACAGGTTTTAATTCCCCACCATGATATTGAAGCATAATTCCAGCAATGCCCTTACTACTTGCATCGCAATGTATCTCTGTTTTGAGAGCAGCGTTGTATACAGCCAGAACGGGTCTCTGTGTTAAAATCTCGTTCAGTAATTTAAATGACGTTATCTGTTCAGAATTCCATGCCCATGGAATATTTTTTCTCAGCAGTTTACTTAATGGTTCTGCAACGGTTGCATAATTTTGTACAAATTTTCGAAAATAGCTACATAAACCTAAAAATTTAAGAACTTCATGTATACTTTGAGGTTCTTTAAACTGCGCGACTGCTTGTATTTTTGAAGGTCCCGGACGAATTCCTTCAATGCTAACTTCATAACTCAAATAGTTAATATTTGTTTCAAAAAAATAACATTTTTCAAAATTTAACTTTAACTTTTCTTTACTAAATATATCTAATACCATTTCTAACACATTTAACCCAGTATCAATATCCTCGGACGGTATGAGAAAATCATCAATGTACGCTAACACTTTATCAAATCTCAGGTTTCCTAAAATTTTATCAACAAATTTTTTAAAGGTCGCGGGTGAATTTGCCGACCCAAACGGCATTCTTAAAAATTCATAATGACCTTGTGGAGTTACAAATGCTGTTTTATGAATTGAATCTTTGACTACCGGTATGTAATAGTACGCTTGTGTCATATCTAAACATGTAAAGTAACGTTTTCTCGCTAATTTAGAAATTTGATCTTCTATGTTCGGCAATGGATATCGGTCTTTAATAGTGTAACTGTTTAATTGTCTATAATCTATACACAAACGGAAATCCCCATTTTTCTTTTTAATTAAAATGACAGGACTGGCAAAATCGGAGTTTGATTCGCGTATTATGTTGTCGTCTAGTAGTTCTTGAATTTTCTCTCTGACAATCGATTTTTCAAATTCTGCCAAACGATATGGTTTATAATGTACTGGCTTCTCTTTCTTTAATTTGATTCGCATTTCGACCTTATCTGTACATACTACCTTATTAGTTCTATCAGAAAAACAGTGTTCATATCGTTTCAATAATCTATAAAGTTTACCAAACGAAGTAGCGTCAATAGGACCTACCTTAATTTTCGTAGCATCTAATTTATTTACATACCCTTGAAATTCTTGTACTGCAAAATTACTACACTCGTTGCTGTTTGAATCATCTATATTAACTATCTTACCCCTCGTTAATACTTTACCCTTAGTAAATGTTACTGGAATTTCCCCAATGTTTGCAACTTCTACCATTCCCTTTCCACCTTGAATTATCGTTCTGGGAAAACTGTACTCCATCCCGTGTACTGTTCGAATTTTGGGTGGAATCAGTATTACATTTTTATCATTCTCGAACGTCACTGGTATGAGCTCAGTTACACTTGGATTTACTGTCGTCTCTTCAGCTACAAAAATGTTAATTTTATCATAAAGGTTAATACATTCTATGGTGTTAATTAGGAATTCTTCAGTTGATTTATGCAATTCTATTTTAGTACCATGAACTTTTAGAGTAATACTTGGATTATTTATTATCGGTTGACCACTTGAAGTATCAAATTTCTCAAAATTTGTATCTAATACCAGTAATTCTGTTTGTAATTCGAAATTATTTATGCCAATAGTTACATTTGCTTTACCTTTAGGAAACATTACTTGCCCTGAAAAACATTTTACTGCACAACATGCTTTAATCAAATTTGAATTTAGTTTCTGAGCAAACTTATAAGTTACAACATTTACCGCGCTACCAGTATCTGGATAACCAACAGCTAAATTACCATTTACTAATACATTAATAAAATAACAAGAATTTTATGATACTTCCCTGTTAGCTCTATAACATTTATCCGTGGAGTGGCCAAAACGCTGGCATACTCCACACTTCAAATTTTCCATCGACGGTCTGCCAGCCTGCTCCCGTTGCTGATATTTACATACTCTAGCTGTATGTCCTGGCTTCTTACACAAAAAACATGTCACTTGCACAGATTCAGGATTCTTCTCCGTAGCTTGCCGGCAATATTTTGCTAGATGACCACTACGCTTACATATGTAGCATTCAGGCTTATTTCCAACCTTTCCTATTTGCATTCTATCTTTGCTGCAATACTTAGCTACTTGTCCTCTCTGCTTGCAAATAAAACATTCCGGACCCTTCAACGATTTCTGAATATCACTTGGACCAGCTTCGTAATTTGAATTCATCATAGACAGGAAATTCCGAAAGAGGTCTTCTGGTTGTTCATAAGCACCTGCTTTCGCACTACTCTTGAAGTGCTCCGGCATCCCATCAATGAGTAGCGACATCGCCTTCTGTCCGTATATTTCACATTTGGTTAGCAATGCATTCTTGTTATAATAATAAGTTGCCATAGATTCATTATGCAACTTCCGACGGTTTATAGCTTCTTTAATCATTGTTGCATAATCCTGTTGTGTAGGGAAAGAATTTACCAACTCACGTTTCCATTCCGACCATGATTTGTCGTACGAATTTAAGTTGCTATGCCACAATTTTGCTAAGCCTTCTAATTTAGATTGCATAAGATACGCACAGGTTTCTTCATTCCAGTTGTGAATCTTAGATAATAGCTCAATTTTTGAAATCCAGCTTGCCACGGTCAAATTTGATTTTTCAGGATCAAATATTGGTATTATCTCACTACCTTTCGTATTGTTACTTAACAATGACTCACTTTTCCAACGCTTCTTCTTAATTTTTCTTTCTAGAATTTCGTTCAACCTTCCCTCAATGAGATCGTCTAATGATTTATTGCGCACGAATTGCCCTGTATGTGTAACACCTACGTCATCAGAATCGTCAGAGCTATTGTCACTATCTCTAAATCGTTTTGGCATTTTAATGTTAGTAGAAAAAGAATACGGATTCTCAATCCCACTTCTGAACTGTTAGACACCGGGGTATACTGTGCTTTTTGGGAGAAAGGAAACACAATTACACTTTTCCAACAATACTTTTATTCCACGCTAATCTCACTTGCGACCATCCGCATCCACTAAACACACCAGAATGCCCCCAAAATCATGTTACAACAAAACTTAAATATAATTAATTATTGGTGATTACCGCATCACCCACCGATGTAACATTCCCTACTCCTAACAACATATTCCCACGCTGATGATTTGGAAACACCGAACCTATCTGCTATAGATCTGAGAATAACAGTTTTGGATATATTTTATTATAAATTAGGTATTGAAGTTGTAAATTTACCTATAAACCTCTTGGTTAGCTAAATACCGTAACGGAAGTAAAACTATAGTGTCCAAACATTTATACTGTTGCCCACCTAGCTGTAGTTAATTAATTAGTGTTGCATGAACTAAATTAAAAATATGTTGTACGGTATTTCTAGTACACCTGAAGTGGCTTTTAAAATCTACAATTCATACAGAAAATACATATATTACATTAAGTTATAATGAATTTTTAAAATAATAATTACCATTCATATTATATCGGGGAATAACTTCTGCGACGAAATTATTTATTGTCACTCGACGATTTTGCGTAAATTCATGTAATAGCATAATTTCTATCATTTCTTCGTCATCGGATTCATCCATTATAATTTGCTGAACAGCATATATTATTGTGGGTAAACTCATCACGTAACATAAAGAGCGAAACAATAGAGAAACTTATACTTAACAACATAAATTAGATGTTAGAGGTTAGATTTTAATCTAAAAGAAAAATTTTGCATTCGTTTGGTAATCGCTGATCTTATGTATCTGACGGGTGATCCGTGACGTCACCAACAAATCCTGATCACTGATCTAGATCAGCATGGCGAAAACGCCATTAGCACATAGTCGAGAGCATTTGCTAAGTGTCATGGCGGATTAGTCACATAAACGCCATCCATGACATCACGGGTTAGTTCTACTAATCTCACTAGATGGCACTAAGATCGAAAAACGCCAAATATGGCGTCCAAATACACGCCAAATAGGGCACGGGCAGGTGTGGTAGTAATTTGCTTGGTGGTAAGCATATGACCGGTAGGACGAATGATTGTTTATCTTTCATTTGACGAACGGTACGTACTTTATTTATATAAAAAACATAATTTCATTGATTGAGTAAGGATTTTATATTGATTTAAAGGTTTTATAATAGTTTTATATTATGAATGTAAAGTAAGAAAATTAAAAATACCTATAACCTGTTGCGTTGTTGGTTGTGGCAGCAGATCGGGTAGAGATAAAATTTCATTTTTTAGAATTCCGAAAGAAACTGATAATAGAGGACAGGAAGATAATTTGAAAAAAAGAAGACGAGAAGCTTGGATTCAAGCAATAGGACGTGCAATTTTATTGGGCACTAAATTAGAATATGCGAGGATTTGCGTCAGACATTTTAGTTCAGGTATATTTTATTGTGGTTATTATTATTTATTAATATATGAATTATATTAGTCGATTTCTAGGCGCACCGTCAGCTGATGAATACGAGACGCATTCAGACTGGGTTCCCAGTAAATTTTTGACATCATCAGAAAAGGAAGATACACCCAAACCATCACCAGGTACAGTTAAACGAAAACGATTTCGTCGCGTTCAAGAACGAAGTCGTCGGGTAAGAAATGTCAAAGGTTAAAGTTATGAACGAAGTGTTACTAACAAATAATATTTGTTTCTATGATTCTCAATGAGAAAATTCAACGCAGTTGCCATTTATGTTTACAGAGTCATTGTGTTTGTAAAGCTTATGTAGCAAGTAGAAGTAATTTATGTACGTTAGTTAGTCTTTAGTACGTAGTATAAATCTTTTTATGTCAGTATGCATGGGTTTTATTTAATTAACTAAAAAGTAAGTTAATATTTATGTTAGTATTAATTTCACAGAATCTTCTACAATCATTTGTTGGTGAATGTAGTACAAACAGTACTTGTATCACAAAGCCAGCACATAAAGCTGATATTGCTGAGATAGTTACTGAGCAAGAGGCAGTAGATGCAGCAACAGTTGTGGAACTTGTTCAAATAGAAAAAAAAATATTGGAAAGAATGAAAGAAGATGAAAAACAAAGTTTGGTAGAAATTCAGAATCTAAAGCAATTAAATTCTAATTATCGATTTGATATCGATGCATTTAAAAAAGATGATAAACCAGCTTTAATAACGAATCCATCTACTGCTTTGTCTCAATTTCAGCAGATAATTTTAACATTAATGAAATTAAGATTAAATTTATTATTTACCGATTTGGGTTACCGGTTCGGTATAGATCGAAGAACAGCAAGCAGGTACTTTTATAACTGTATCAATGTTTTGTATTACAAATTTAAAAAAATAGTACGATGGCCAGACAGGGACGAAATAAGAAGTACGATGCCTGATTCTTTCAGAAAATGTTATGGTGATTGTGTAGCTGTAATAATTGATTGTTTCGAAATTTTTGCTGAACGAGCCTCGTCAATGGAAACTAAAATACAAATGTGGTCACAGTATAAGCATAATTATACAATTAAATATTTAATTGGAATTTGTCCACAAGGATACATTTCCTATATTTCCAAAGGATATGGCGGTCGTACTTCAGATACACAATTGACGGAAGACTGGGGAATTTTAAATTATTTATTACCTGGCGACATAATTTTAGCAGACAGGGGATTCGAATTTAAGATTCTGCAAGAATTTACGCGTCTGAAGTTATGACACCTACATTTCTCAAGGGGAAGAAACAGCTTTCACCTAGAGAAGTACAATTTACTAGAAATTTGGCAAATGTACGCATACATGTGGAGAGAGTCATTGACAGTTTGCGTCAAAAATATACAATTTTGTTAGAAAAATTACCAATCACAATATTATATCATTATCAAAATGAATCTGTTACAACAATAGACAAAATTCTTACGGTCTGTTGTGCGTTGACAAATTTGTGTCCCGGTATAGTTCCTTTAGAAGATAATTGAATTTGTAATTGAATTTTTGCTTCTGATCCTTATAATGAATAAGATTTAATTTTTTTAGAAGTATTTCTCTCAAGTACAATAAATTAAATAAAGTTTAATTTTTGTTTGTAAATAATATATATTTATGTTATGTTTGTGTTTTATTTGTTATCGTTCTTTGTTTATGTAATTAAATGACTGAAATATACAAATACTAAAAAAATATAGGATTTATTTTAAATGTATTATTGATCGAAGGAAATAAAACATCAACAACTTTAAAAATAATATTTGTTTATAAATAAATAAAAAAAAAAATACAATCTCAAACTTCAAACATAAATTTTATTATGTACGTGTAAAGTATTTGCCTAATAATTCTGGGAAAATTACATTGGTAAAAAATAATTTCGCCTTTTTACTTTCACAATCCCAAAATTGTTTGTCTAATACAATACGTTCTACATACATATCTTTTGAACTCCATACAACAAAGTCGCAAAATGGCTTTTTACTAAGTGCTAACTGCATCTGGACCTGGTAAAAATAGGTATGGGTCCGATCTAGAATTATTTTGCCAGTTGTTTTACTTTTTGTCAAACATAATTTCTTTATTGCCATGGTTTCCTCTACAGACATATTTTTCGTACAATAAGGGCATTCTATTTCAATGCAACCTTCACCACAACAATCACACGAAACAATAGAATCTAGGGATGCTCCAAACATAGGAAACTCTTCGTTTAGAATTAGTCCAACATTTTTTAATTTTAAGTTTACATGTTTTTATTCATACACATAGGAAACTCTTCGTTTAGAAATAGTCCAACATTTTTTAATTTTAAGTTTACAAGTTTTTATTCATGATCAAACTCTATGAGTTTAGGGCTTCTGCTTCATGTTCACATCCATATCTTGTCGCCGCAGATGAAAATTTTGCGTCTTCTGGATGGCATATTTTCTTCAATAAGGATATTGATGGAGTGAGCAGTGATGTTCTACAAACATTTTTAAAAACTGATGCAGTAATTCTGCCCTTCCTATATTGGAACCAATTTTTGTTATTGGTTTGCCCCCTTGTCGTTTTTTCTATTGCTAAGCAATCATCCTGAAATAAAATAAAGTACTTCCATATATGTATATATAATAAACTTAATATAAATTACTTACTGGTGTAAGCGAAATATTTAATGATGACCCAATGTCTATCAAATTGTTAAGGGGTTCTTTTAAATATTTAACATCGAAAAATGATAATTCTTGTTTATTTGGTTCTGGTCTTTCAATCTCCGTGCAAAATGGCTTGGTTACAAGCAGTACTGCTGCCTTCGTATCATTATCATGAAGTTTCTTTAAAAATGCCGTCATTTCTTCGTCGGTTAGTTTGTCGTATTTTTTGCTATTCTTCGGAATGATCAGAATATGAACTGCTTCAACATTATGAATTATTTCATGTTTGGATTTCTCTGTGGAAAAGTCCATTTCCTGTACACTCGCCATTGTTTTAATTTTTTTAGAAGTTGAAGGAGCAAGCCAGTATGATTTTTCTTGTGTTACTGTAACTGGCTCCAAACTTCTAACTGTATCGTCCACATAAAACATCAGAGCTGAAACGTGATTACATGTCTCCCCTAGGTCAACAAAACAAGCGCAATGTGCACACAAAATTTCGCCGCCTTGTTTGGCTACAAACCATGAATCCAAGGGCTTTTCATTCATTCTTTGTGAATGAAGAACCTATAATTGAAGATTATACATAAAGAATAATAAAATGTAACTAACCTGTCCTAGAACGATTAACATTATCTCCAAATGTTTTTGAAACAATCATTTTGATCCATCCACATTTAAAAAAATTATAAGCGTCTAAACCTTTATATGCTTTAAATTCTTCATTGGTGTATGCACTTTTTTTCAAAATTAAATAGTTATATATATATATATATATATATATATATATATATATATATATATCATAATATGTAATCTGAGGTAAATTCTTCACATCCGTTACCAAATTCTTTTTGTTAATTGTGTACGGATCCACATTATTCAATAATGAAATCTTTTCTAAATAACGTTCCTTCGCTTCACTTTCAAGACTAGTGAAATAACTACTCAACAAAGCCATAACTAAAATGATACTAACAGCAAAACACGTGTAACTTCTATAAAACTCAGATGTAAACAATGCTCCTCTTTGCTACCAATCAGCTGTACAGCGCCATGTTTGGTGACGTACGTGCCCAAACCTTATTGAATTAGAATAGGGCACTTGCACGTGACGTTTGAAAATGGCGCCTATACAGTAGAATTCAGCTGATTGTGGACCATGTACCTATTAGTAATATACCGCTGATCCTCCGCGATCCATACGTTCAAGAAAGCGTAATAGAGATATATCTTGCATCACACACAGCTGTTACAGTGCACTTGGTGCGCATGCTCGAATTCTACAATTCTATTGGCTACCAGCGGTAACGGAGATATGAGTGGGATTTGAAAATTTTCCTACAAAACACGTTCCGAGCCATTGTCCTGCCATTGGGTGTCATCACCGTATATGCGTTAAAGACGTGCCGTACATGTGCTCTGTTTTTATCCTGTGTTTTCGTTGGAAATAATGCATTTTAATTGTGGAAAAGTGTTGTTATGTGTGTATAAAAGCTACCTGTGTGTGCCCAGTGTTAAATTTTTATGTGAACCAGTGTAAAACCAGTGAAAAAAGCAAAATTCTTAAAAACACGTGCTCCGGCTGTCAAAGCCGGAAACAGATAGTGAAAAAGTGTTAAAACCATAAAAATAAATACATTAAAACATAAGTTCACACTATTTTAAATAAATATATAAATAATAAGCACAAACAACAGTGAAAATTTATAAAAAATTTAATAAAATTAGAAAAATAAATATAATTTATAAAATCACTAAAAACACATAAAATACTAAATAAAAATAATAAATAGTGCATTAAAATAATAATAAAACAACAAAAATCACAGTATTAAATAAATAAATAGTTAAAAACAAATAAATAAAAATAAAAAAATTAAAACTAAATATATTTTCATAAATTCACTAAAAACACCTAAAATACTAAATAAAAATAATAAATAGTGCATTAAAATAATAACAAAACAACAAAAAGCACAGTATTAAATAAATAAATAGTTAAAAACAAATAAATAAAAATAAAAAAATTAAAACTAAAAACTTTTCTGACTTGAGATTTGAACCGGCGACCTGTCGATTGGGAGCGCGGCACTCTACCGACTTAGCTAAACTGAGCTCTGAAACAATTGCTATTTCCAACACATAATAACCATAAAAAAAGGTATATAAGAATAAAAACTTAAAAATAAATACATAATATAAGAAAAAATATATAAATAAACAAGGAATAACAAAATATAATAAAAAAACAAATTTTTAGTGTATAACGAACCCCATTTTAATATCTGTAATTATTTATTCTTTTAATTGTGCTGTCCTATTATTAAAATAAAAAACTTAATATACAAAAATAAGAGGAAAAAAAAAACAAATAAGAATAAAAATATAAAAAAAATTATGAATCTAAAAATAAATAAATAAATAAAAAATAATAAAAAAATATATACAAAAAATAAAAAATTATAAGTGTGTTTGACAAGGTGGCTAAATAACCATTCTTATTTTTAATCTGTGTTATTCGTCTTATTTATAATAATTTAACTATAGATATATAAAAGAAAGTTAAAATAAAAAATAAATAAAAAAAAATAAATAAACAAAAAATTAATAGAAATAAATAAATAAAAAATAAAAATATATAAAAAAAAAAAAACTTTTGACAGCGTGCCCTAAACACGTTCAAATTTTAATTTGGTGTTTGTGTCATTCTAATTTATCTTGTGCGAGCCATGTCGGCTCAAACGCCGGACGACGAAGGATTTTACATACACACGAACAAGAGACCCCGTAGGATTTCAACCCCTAGCGAAGCGTCGTACAAGAGCCCAAGGTCTACCCCAGGAATCAATAGGCGCAGCCCTTACACCCACAGTCCCGACGGAATGACTACCATTCGACTCTCCAATGTGCCCTCGCACCTTAGAAGCATCAAGAGCCTATTCCCACTACTAAATAAGACTGAGGCAAACATCATTAATGTTCAAATACTAAGAACAGGTATGATCCTAGTACGTGGGCTCGACAGACATTTGGCAGAAAAACTGCGTAAGTTAAGGTCATTGGCAAACGCACCGAGCATTCAAATCGTCACGGTCGACAAGTATCCTTCCTCCCAGCGTACTCCCGTTCCCCGTAAACAATCCTATTCCTGCGTAATTACAGGAGTTGACTTCGACATTTCCATGGAAGAAGTAGAGGAGCGGCTAGCCGATCTCCAGCTCCAGTTTAAAAAAGTCTGGCGCATCAAAAGCAGAGCCACTGATATGGAAACTCGGCTAGTCAGAGTCATTACGGAGGATAAGAACACCGTGGATCAACTCCTGGAAAACGGCTTTCCTTTATACTACCACATTCACCGCGTCGAACCCTCTCGCCCAAATCCCCCCCAACCACTCCAATGCCAACGTTGCCTGGCGTTCCACGGCCCCACCACACAGTGTACCTCCCACCCCAAATGCGCTCGGTGTGGTAAGGATCACTATACAAGAAAGTGTGACTTCAAAGAAACACCCAAGTGTGCCAACTGCACTGGAACCCACCCTGCTACCTCATACGATTGCCCAGAACGTCCGAAGATACCGGCTTCTGCTGAGGCAACAGTGCCCCTAACCTGCGTGGATCCAGCAGAAGAAGTTGGAGAAGACCAACCGCAAACTATCAATGACCCGACCATCCAAAACTTGCTGCGTTTCTTTACCACAACCTTATTGAATGCCATGCCAGACCAGAGGAGCAGACTCCAAACAATTATCAATAAATCCACGAAGCAGTTCTTCGGTAAGAAGATGAGTATATCTTACTCTGGCAACGGCATTCACATAGGGTTCCATGAAATAACTTACGCCATGGCTGCTGGTTCCAGATTCCAAACAGCTGTTTAAATAAACAGCAGCAATAACTCCGCCAAAATAAATTCTATCTTAATGGATCAAGAAACTGTCAGAATAGGCACCATCAACGTAGACGGATGGAGACGAAAACACACCTTAGTCGAAGAAATGATGGACAAGGACAAGGTCTCAGTAATAGCAATTACTGAGACTAAAACAAAAGCGCCAATCCGTGTGAAGGGTTGCAAAACATTCTACAAGCGGGCATTGGGCCCGTACTGCGCAGGTGGCGGCGCCCTAGCTATTAGAAACGATATCCTTGCTGAGGAGATAAACCAGCCAGACCTTCAGGAGTTCCAGGCCGTCGTCGTTAAGCTGGAGGTAGCCAAGGGGGTCTTCTACCACATAATTGCGCTTTATATCCCCCCAAACGACGACATCCCGCTCGAAGTGCTACAATTTGCAGCTGAAACACCACGGACAATCCTGTTAGGAGATCTCAACGCCAGGAACACCCTGTTTGGCGACACGGCTACAAATGCAAAAGGGCGAGAACTTGTTCATCTCCTGGACGAGCTACAACTGCATCGGGTAGAAAATGAAGAATTTACATTCGTTGGACACCAAGGATCCTCAATAGTGGACCACATCCTTCACTCAGCGGACGTCATGGGCCATTTGGCCAATACAGCATTTATAGGAGAATGCGTTACAAGTAATCATCTTCCGCTCTTATGTGACGCATTCTTCCTGGTAAGAACGCCATCCATCCCTCCACGAAGATTCTTCACAGATTACCGTCGAGCCAATTGGACAACATTTGCGAATTCCATCAAATTAGCGTTACCGCAGGACCGTATTGCTCTTCAAACGGTGGCCGAAGTCGACAACGCAGTGGAACAAATTACTACAACTATCCAGCGCGCTATCCAGGCTTCCATCCCTAAACGGTTAGTCCAAGAAGACCGAGCCATTCCACAGCAAATTCTTCGTATGATTAGGTACAAGAGACACCTCTATCGCCAAATTAAAAGAATCCACGACCCCAGTATGAAGAAAGAGTGGAACTACTGGAATGCGAAAATCCGAAGAGACCTAATTATATACAAAGAAAGGAGATGGGCTAATATGTGTGATAAATTGGACTACAGGGATGGCAGCAAGTTCTGGAATAAATTTAAACAGTTGACTGGGCAACGAAGAAGAAGTAATCACCCACTGCGCACCGACGAAGCCATCTGCACCACAGAAGAAGAGAAAGCCAATGCGTTCGCTAACAAGATGGAAGAGGTCCAGCAAATCCCGTCCGATAACCAGTTCGACGAAGAATTCTTCGTGGAAGTGAATGAAGACCTCGGCCAAATAAACATGGATCCGTTATTAGATGTGACCCACTACCAAGAGAGACCCGAAGAAGACCCCGACAGAATCTGGTCTCCTGAGATCAGCGAAGAAACAGTGAACAGTCTCATCCGCCGAGCTCCAAATAAAAGTCCAGGAGAAGATGGAATTACTTTCAAGGTACTTAAACACCTGCCCCCTATTGCTATTTCCTTCCTGGCCATAATCTTTACAGCCTGCCTAAAGCTGGGGCACTATCCTCCTAGATGGAAGCTATCCCATGTGACCATGATCCCGAAACCACACAAAAATTCCTTCCTTATCGATTCCTATAGACCCATTAGCCTCCTTAACACGATGGGCAAACTCCTAGACCGCCTGATCCACGAGAGGGTAGAAGAATTTACCACCATGAGGGGAATCATCCCAACGAGCCAAGCAGGATTTCGAAAAGGAGCATCCACAAACAACTGTCTTCTCAAGTTGACGTCAAGTATCTCTCATGCCATTAACCAGGGCCATTGTCAACTAGCAATATTTCTAGATATAGATAAAGCATTTGACAAGGTCTGGCATGAGGGATTACTGTTCAAGTTAATCCTGCTTGGCCTTCCCACGCCCATGGTGCGAATGATCCGGAACTTCTTGAATGGCCGCCAGTCCCGCATCATCGTTGGGGAAGCCAAATCCAGAGTGTACGTCCCCCGCGCCGGAACACCCCAGGGTTCAGTCTTGTCACCCATTTTATACAACCTCTACTGCGCTGACATCCCGCAACCAGCCACGCCCGCAATATCCCTTATGCAGTATACAGACGATACGGTGTACACCGCAACGGGAAGAAGCGTAGAGCATGTTCAAGTAGAGCTCCAGCGACAAGTCTGTTCCCTGGAATCTTGGATGAGCCAGTGGAGAGTGCGCGCCAACCCCACAAAATCTCAGTTGGTACTCTTCAGACATCGGGACCAGAAGAAACACAGAGAAGAAGGACTCTCCATCCATCTGTGGGGCACGCGCATTCAACCATCTCCAACTGCTACGTACCTTGGCGTTCTATTCACGCGTACACTCTCTTGGCGACCCCTAACTCAAGAAGCGCAGCGAACGTTCCGAAGGAGAGCCAATCTTATCTATTCCTTGGCGGGAAGGCTACGAGGCTGCAGTCTGAGAATATTGCGACACACCTTCTCAACCTTCGTCCGGCCAGCAGTGGAGTATTTCTCTATAGTATTTGCCAGCACGAGAGAAAACGTTATAACACCTCTATACGCCACTGAACGTCGGATTCTGAGAAGAATTTGCCGCCAGCCCCCGTGGTATCCATCGGACGAAATTCACCAATTGGCGAACGTAGTCCCAATTGCCCAGAGAGTTAAGGAACGACAGAAAAACTTCACCCTCAAGAACATTTCCCCTTCCAGACCCCTCCGCAACACTCTCCTTCAAGTGCCCCGGGCTACAAGGAAACCAAAAAGGAAGTATCCATTCCCACCAGCGATGTTACTTGGGACACTGGAAAATCCGCCACCGGAAGTCGTAGACATCTTAGAAGAGACAGCGATCTGTTTTAGAAAATAAAAGAAAGGGAAAAGAAAAAGAAGGAAAAAAAAACAAGGAAAAAAAAGGAGAAAAAAAAACTGAATTAATATAGCCATCCAGAACATTAAGATAATTGATGATAATTTATAAAAAAAAAAAAAACAAATATTTTATTACCGTCACCGAAAAGGGCATATGTCCCTATAACGGTGCGGGTGTAACAACCCGATTTATTTTGATTCGTCGTCGTCGTGTCCTGCCATTATTGTGATTGTGATCGCAGAGTTCCATTATTTCTAGAAGATTGTGTTGTGTTTGTGATTCAAAAACTCCGAAAGTTACTTTGCATTCGTAAGTATATTATAATTATATATTTTATTTGTTTTTCTTATATAACCTACATTTGCATGAAATTGTTAAACTTTGTAATCCAAAGCAAATGAAATTTGCAAAGGTCAGCTGTTAAAATATTATATGTTTATTAAAAGTTCACTTTTCTATATATATTGTATCGATATTTCTCATTGTTAATATATTGTTTATATTATATATTCTCCAGAGCTGCGGAATTTTGCTCTGTCTTTACAGTTTTATTTTACGAAGGCGTATGATTTTGTCCGTTCAACATGGGCCAATTTGTTACCTCACCCGTCTACGCTACGAGCCTGGTATTCCAGCATCAACGGACAACCTGGTTTCTCGGCAGAAGCTTTGAAAGCCATCACAAGTCAGGAATAGGCGAAACATCATCTTATAAATATTGTCGTCGATGAGATGAGCATCAGGGAGCAGGTTTTATATAAAAACAATCGGCTTTATGGAGGAGTCGACTTCGGAACGGGGATGAAGAACGACAGCGATAATACTCCGCCTGCTCGCCTGGCACTGGTATTTATGGCTGTTGCAGTGAACGGCAGTTGGAAAGTACCGGTAGGATACTTCCTAATTAAATCCTTAACAGGCTCCGAACGAGCAAACTTGTTGTCAAAATGTATTGAGTTGGTTCACTACACGAATGCAGAAGTAACATCAGTTACATTTGATGGAGCAGCATCTAATCTCAGTATGGGCACGTGCTTAGGTGCTAATTATAATTATGGGAGTGACAATTTCAAACCGTATATAATAAACCCATTTACAAGTAAAAAAAAATGATATTCTTCGACGCTTGTCACATGGTGAAACTGATAAGGAATTGTATAGGTGACAAGAGCATCATACGTAATGGTGAGAAGGCCATACTGTGGAAACATATAACGGATTTATATGAAGTCCAGGAAACAGAACGGTTACACCTAGCGTGTAAATTAAGTAAAAAAAACATGTGGATTATCATTCAAACAGAATGAACGTCAAATTAGCGGCACAGACGTTATCACTTAGTGTTAGCAACGCGCTAATTTATTTAAAAGCGACAAATTATTCAAAAAAGTTTGAGGACATCGAAGCAACCGCAGAATTCTGTAAAATTTTTAATGATATTTTCGACATACTAAATGTAAAAACCAAATTTTCCTCATCTGTATTAAATGAAACAAATTTCATTGAATTGCAAGAAAAATCTGAAAAATTGATAAAATATATTTGCCAGTTGAGTGAACCAACTGGAATAAAAATTATTCATTCCTCGAGGAAGACTGGGTTTATAGGTTTCATTATAAATTTAGTAAATATATTCGGTTTATTTCAACATTATAAAGAAACTCTTGAATACCTCATTACTTTCAAATTAAGTCAAGATTTCTTGGAAACCTTTTTTGGGGCAATTAGAAGCCGGGGTGGGTTTAATAATAATCCGAATGCTTTTCAATTCGAAAACGCTTACAAACGCTTATTAGTTAAAAGTGAAATTAATCTTTTGAAAAATTCATATTGTCTCACCGATGGGATTTAAATTTTACACGTGTCGTCAAGGAAAGAAAATGTTGCTAATCCCGTTGCGGGCAACGACGACGTAATTATAGATACATTCTACCATGACTATATAAAAACTTGTTGGGGCATTACCAAATATGTAGAGAACGTCATTGAATACATCGCGGGATTTATTTTGAAGAAAATTAAAAAAAAACAATTTATGCTCCTTTTGTTGGAATTCGCTTACTACTAATGAAAATCAGTACTTACTTATACACTTAAAAAATCGCGGAAATTATATCTTTCCCTCCAAAAAAGTGATACATATATATATATATATATATATATATATATATATATATATATATATATATATATATATATATATATATGTAAAAAAGTGAAAGAACATTTAGAGAATAGAATAAATTGTTAAATATAAAAAAATTGTTACACATAATGCAGAATAAAATTGTTGCTGATGTATCTCCAAATGTTTTCAATGATGAGGCTTTTGTAAACATTTGAAAGAACAAACAATGATTGATAATCATAAATTTCAAATTATAAATATTATTGTAAAAACTTATTTGGAAATAAGACTGCACCACGAGACAACATTATTGTCTGAGAAATCTGACTATGTACGCCAAAAATTCCAAAG
Source organism: Stenolophus ochropezus (assembly GCA_035578165.1). Lineage (NCBI taxonomy): Eukaryota > Metazoa > Arthropoda > Insecta > Coleoptera > Carabidae > Stenolophus > Stenolophus ochropezus. The sequence goes on along the minus strand of JAQOWZ010000013.1, from coordinate 11,840,087 downwards.
GTTGATAATAAATAAAAATAAATAATAATAGTACAACTTTTTACTTTTTCCTTCTTTCTTCCTTTCGTTCATAGTGTCTCCAATTTAACTGGACTTTTCTCAGTTATCACATTTCTCACTTTCTGTAAAAACCATTATTTATATAGATAATAATTTTTAATTTGTGTTAATTTCTTTTATCCAACACCGTGTAATTATAACGATATAAGTATGCTGTTTTTAGATAAATAAATTAGGTCATAAGTCACTAGTGAGCTAAATATATTAGCTCACTGTTTTTTGGTTCGTATCATAGTAACTACGTTATAAAACCTTCTCTAGACTATTTTGTTCCTAAATGTCATTTCGAAATTCCATGTGTCAAAAATCTTATATGTATTTTATATCAATGATTAAAATGTGTTGGATAAAATGTTGTATGGCACACGTGTGTTAATTACCTAAGTCAATTGAAAATATACTACACTCGGCCTAACGGCCTCGTGAGCTAGACTTTTCCCACATGACTTATCTGTAATGTAACACACTTGTACCATAAATAACTATTATTTTATAATGACAGGTCATAATATCAAGTTCAATAAAATAAATTCTAATGCTGGGTAAGTTATATTTAGTTTCCTAGTTAATTTATTTTAAATGATCCAATTCAAACATATTTTATTAATGATTCAAATTGTATTCCTCACCCGAGGCCTGTTGAGCCTTCCTAACATACGGCGTGCTGAGCCGTTCTTACCCGAGGCGTGATGAGTCTGTTCCGCATACGGCGTGCTGAGCCGTTCCTCAAGGCGTGTTGAGCCATCCTGACCGAGGAGTGTTGAGCCGTACCCGAGGCTTGTTGAGCCTTCCTAACCCGAGGCGTGTTGAGCCTTCCTAACATACGGCGTGCTGAGCCGTTCTGACCCGAGCTTCTCCGCATACGGCGTGCTGAGCCGTTCCTCAAGGCGTGTTGAGCCATCCTGACCGAGGCGTGTTGAGCCGTACCCGAGACGTGTTGAGCCTTCCTCACCCGAGGCGTGTTGAGCCTTCCTAACATATGGCGTGCTGAGCCATTCTTACCCGAGCTTTTCCGCATACGGCGTGCTGAGCCGTTCCCCAGGGCGTGTTGAGCCATCCTTACCGAAGGCGTGCTGAGCCGAACGTTCGCTCACTACCTACTCCACCGGCGACACCGCGTCGGCTCCGAGTCACCGCGTGGGAACCGTGTCGCGTTCGTCAACACCCGAGTACAGCACGGCAAGGTGCGCCATTAGTTTTATCGCGAACGCGTACTATCGTATCCGGGACCGTAACCGCCGCCTCGCCGTATCACCGTGTCTGCTTTGTTACAGGGTGCCCCAGCCCGGAGAAGTAGCTTCGACAGCCGCCAGACGCTAAACGGCCATTCTTACATTCTTACTGTTTTACAATAAATTGTTTGCTTATTCCTCTAGTACCAGTCCGTCCTGACTCCCATCCTCGCTCCTGAACCCTGGTAACTACTGAGCACCCGACCGGCGGGGAATGAGACGTTACAATACCAACTCGAAGAACACTTTCAAGACTAACGGAAAATATTCAACTACAACCTGGACTTAATGATATGGTGTTTAATATATTGAAAATTAAAGTAGATGCGATGGAAAATCGTGATAAACTATGTGCAATATGCTTCGATGAAATGGCAATAAAGTCGCACCTGTTTTACAACATCGCAATAAATGAGATTGTAGGATTCGAAGACATGGGCAATAAGAAATCATTTCGCCCTGCATTACATGTGGTAGTGTTAATGGTTAAAGGCCTTTTTAATAATTGGAAACAGCCCCTAGCTTATTATTTCGTACATAATACATGTACAGCATCTGATCTCCAGATAATATTATTTGAATGTATTAATAAATTACAGCATATAGGATTGTCCATCAAATCTGTAATTTGTGATATGGGTTCAAACAATATTAAGCTTAGTAACAACTTAGGTATTACTCCAGAAAAACCCTATTTTCATTTTGAAAATAATAAAATTGTTTATATATTTGACCCTCCTCATTTAATTAAAGCTACTCGTAATAATTTATTTAGGAATAATTTTGTAAACGAAGGAAAAGTAGCTTCATGGAAACATATTCAAGCTATGTATGACATTGACAAGAAATTATCAAATAAATTAGCTCCTAAACTAACTGATGCTCATCTTAGCCCTATCAATTTATTAAAAATGAAAGTACGGTTAGCAACACAAGTATTAAGGAGATCAGTTGCCAATGCAATAAGCGTACTAGTAGCATTAAACTCATTGCCCACTGAAGCAGCAGAAACGCAAGTTGTTTTAGAATTATTTGATAGTCCTTTTGACATATTCAATTCTAATAATTTGGATTCTGCAAAACCTTTTAATAGAGCTTTTAAAGGAAGTGTAGATCAATTAGAATTTATTAATCGAGCCATATTATATTGTACAAGTTATAGACTACACAGGAAAAAATGTTACAAACAAGATTTTTTAAATGTTGGCAAATTAGTATTAATGCACTAGCGAATTCTCGGCTACGCCGAGCATTCCCTAGAGCTCCGCTGTCAGTGCAAAAAACAAATGCCGATCGACATGAAACAATTATTTCATATTTGCACGTCAGGCCACACCGAGACCTTTTATTAGATTGCAAACACGATATACTTCTAATACTTTTTTGCAAAAATCAAAAGCCGGTCGACATAGCACATTTTTATCAATTCTGCACGCTAGTCCTCTCCGAGACCTTTCATTTGATACCATACACGACATACTTCTGACAATTTTCTGCATTAAACAAAAGTCGATCGACATGAAATATTTTTATCATATCTACACGCTAGCCCACACCCAGACTTTTCATTTGATACCAAACACTATATACTTGTGACAACCTTTTGCAAAAAACAAAAGCCGATCGACATAGCACATTTTTTGTCAATTCTGAACGCTAGCCCTCTCCGAGACTTTTCATTTGATACCAAACACGACATACTTCTGACAACTTTTTGCATAAAACAAAAGCCGATCGACATGGAATATTTTTGTCAATTCTGCACGCTAGCCCTCAACGAGACTTTTCATTTGATACCAAACACCACACACTTCTGACAACTTTTTGCAAAAAACAAATACCGATCGACATAGCATATTTTTTGTCAATTCTGCACGCTAGCCCTCTCCGAGATCTTTCATTTGATACCAAACACGACATACTTCTGACAACTTTTTGTATAAAACAAAAGCCGATCGACATGGAACATTTTTGTCAATTCTGCACGCTAGCCCTCAACGAGACTTTTCATTTGTTACCAAACACCACACACTTCTGACAACTTTTTGCAAAAAACAAATACCGATCGACATAGCACATTTATATCAATTCTGCACGCTAGCCCTCTCCGAGACCTTTCATTTGATATCAAACACGATATACTTCTGAAACTTTTTGCAAAAAACAAAAACCGATCGACATAGTACATTTTTGTCAATTCTGCAGGCTAGCCCTCTCCGAGACCTTTCATTTGATACCAAACACGACATACTTCTGACAACATTCTACATAAAACAAAAGTCGATCGACATGGAACATTTTTGTCAATTCTGCACGCCAGCCCTCAACGAGACCTTTCATTTGAGACCAAACTCGACATACCTTTGAGAATTTTTTGCAAAAAACAAAAGCCGATCAACATTGACCTTTTTAGTTAATTGTACACGCCAGCCTTTATCGAGCCTTTTCATTTGTTACCAAACACCACATACTTCTCACAACTTTTTACAAAAAACGAAAGCCGTTCGAAATAGAACTTTTTCCTTCATTCTGCACGCTAGCCCTCATCGTGACCTAGCCTAATATAACATTTACTGTCTTCAGTAACCTTTCATTTGGGAATATTTGTTCTTTGTTTAGTTACTTTATTAAACATTTGGCAACATTGACGTTTGTAATTCGAAAATACCCAAACACGACATTTTTCTGACAACATTATGCAAAAAGCAAATTCTAATCTACATAGAACATTTTTGTCATTCGTGCACACCAGTCCGTATTGTGTCATTTCCTTAAAACCCAAGGACGACCTACTTTTAACAACTTTTTACGGAATACAAATGCAGATCGACATGACACATTTTTTTTGTCATTTTAAAACTGACCCTTATGGTTTCCTTTCTTTTGATAACAAACACAGCAAAGTATTCAATTTATTTTATTTAGGAATATTTGATTTTTATTTAGTTACTTTATAATTTGGCAACACTGTTTGTATTAAAAAATAGTAGTTAATAATTAAATTTATTAATTAATATTGTCAATCCTAATACAACTGCCTCCGTCTTCAGTGAAGTTAGTTTAGGAATATGCGGTTTTAATTTAGTTACTTCATTACACATTTGGCAACATTGACTTTTGACATTGGAAACGTCAAAATTTATATTAATTAAATACGTTATGTTTTAAACTTAAATTAATTGTAACACCTTTGCTCGAGACTATTATACATGATACTGTATTTACTTCTTTAATATCAATGTTCTATAAAAAGATTTAATCGTTTAAAGTTCATAGACAGATTGTCAAAAGTGACAGATGACCTCGTGACTCTTTTTAAATTTAGACATGGCTACTAGGATCCATTGTTTCAAGTTATTAATTTTGCACAGTTTTTATTTTTTTACACAAGAACCACTCACAGTAAAAATATGAGACCCCCAAAAGGCACAACTACACATTATTCCCTGCAATTTAAAAAAAAATTTACAACAATCCCTTTCATGGTTAAGGTAGTTAGGCTGTCCACAAAATTTGGCGATCGTCATGATGAAAATAAATAAACATCACGACACATGCCTTTTTAGTATATAGGACTAGCGAATTCTCGGCTACGCCGAGCATTCCCTAGTGCTCCGCTGTCAGTGCAAAAAACAAATGCCGATCGACATGAAACAATTATTTTATATTTGCACGTCAGGCCTCACCGAGACCTTTCATTAGATTGCAAACACGATATACTTCTAATAATATTTTGCAAAACAACAAAAGCCGGTCGACATGAAACATTTTTGTCATTTATGTACCCCAACTCTCACCGAGACCTTTCATTTGATACCATAGACGACATACTTCTGACAACTTTCTGCATTAAACAAAAGTCGATCGACATGCAACACTTTTATCATATCTACACGCTAGCCCACACCCAGACTTTTCATTTGATACCAAACACGACATATTTCTGACAACTTTTTGCATAAAACAAAAGCCGATCGACATGGAACATTTTTGTCAATTCTGCACGCTAGCCCTCAACGAGACTTTCCATTTGATACCAAACACCACACACTTCTGACAACTTTTTGCAAAAAACAAATACCGATCGACATAGCACATTTTTATCAATTCTGCACGCTAGCCCTCCCCGAGACTTTTCATTTGATATCAAACACGATATACTTGTGACAACCTTTTGCAAAAAACAAAAGCCGATCGACATAGCACATTTTTTGTCAATTCTGCACGCTAGCCCTCTCCAAAATCTTTCATTTGATACCAAACACGACATACTTCTGACAACTTTTTGCATAAAACAAAAGCCGATCGACATGGAACATTTTTGTCAATTCTGCACGCTAGCCCTCAACGAGACTTTTCATTTGATACCAAACACCACACACTTCTGACAACTTTTTGCAAAAAACAAATACCGATCGACATAGCACATTTTTATCAATTCTGCACGCTAGCCCTCTCCGAGACCTTTCATTTGATATCAAACACGATGTACTTCTGACAACTTTTTGTAAAAAACAAAAACCGATCGACATAGTACATTTTTATCAATTCTGCAGGCTAGCTCACTACGAGACCTTTCATTTGATATCAAACACGATATACTTCTGACAACTTTTTGCAAAAACAAAAACCGATCGACATAGTTCATTTTTGTCAATTCTGCAGGCTAGCCCTCTCCGAGACCTTTCATTTGATACCAAACACGACATACTTCTGACAACTTTTTGCATAAAACAAAAGCCGATCGACATGGAACATTTTTGTCAATTCTGCACGCTAGCTTTCAACGAGACCTTTCATTTGAGACCAAATTCGACATATCTTTGAGAAATTTTTGCAAAAACAAAAGCCGATCAATATTGACCTTTTTTCTTAATTCTACACGCCAGCCCTTATCGAGCCTTTTCATTTGATACCAAACACCACATACTTTTTACAACATTTTCCAAAAAACAAAAGCCGTTCGATATAGAACATTCTTGTTCATTCTGCACGCTAGCCTTCATCGTGACCTAGCCTAATATAACTTTCCTGAAAACCCAAGGACGACCTACTTCTAACAACTTTTTACGGAAAACAAATGCAGATCGACATGACACATTTTTTTTGTCATTTTAAAACTGGCCCTTATGGTTTTCTTTCTTTTGATAACAAACACAGCAAAGTATTCAATTTATTTTATTTAGGAATATTTGATTTTATTTAGTTACTTTATAATTTGGCAACACTGTTTGCATTAAAAAATAGTAGTTAATTTTTAAATTTATAAATTAATATTGTCAACCCTAGTACAACTGCCACCGTCTTCAGTGAAGTTAGTTTAGGAATATTTGGTTTTAATTTAGTTACTTCATCACACATTTGGCAACATTGACTTTTGACATTGGAAACGTCAAAATTTATATTAATTAAATACGTTATGTTTTAAACTTAAATTAGTTGTAACACATTTGCTCAAGTCTATTATCCATGATACTGTTTTTAAATCTTTGATATCAATGTTCTATTAAAAGATATAATCATTTAAAGTTCATAGGCAGATTGTCAAAAGTGACGGATGACGGCGTGATTCTTCTTAAAGTTAGACATGGCCTCTGGGATCCATTGTTTCAAGGCAGCATTTGTGCAAAGTTTTAATTTTTTACACGAAAACTACTAATAGTAAAAATATGAGACACCCAAAAGGCACCAGATCTCATTAGCCCCCACATATTAAAGAAAAAATTATAACAATCACTTGCATGGTTCAGGCTGCAGGCGATTACAAAAGTTACTCGATGCTCGTGATGAATCTATAGATATATAGTGAATCTAATCGTTTAGTATATAGGACTAGCGAATTCTCGGCTACGCCGAGCATTCCCTAGAGCTCCGCTGTCAGTGCAAAAAACAAATGCCGATCGACATGAAACAATTATTGCATATTTCCACGTCAGGCCTCACCGAGACCTTTCATTAGATTGTAAACACGATATACTTCTAATAATTTTTTGCAAAAAACAAAAGCCGGTCGACATGAAACATTTTTGTCATTTATGTACCCCAATTTTCACCGAGACCTTTCATTTGATACCGTACACGACATACTTCTGTCAACTTTCTGCATAAAACAAAAGTCGATCGACATGAAACATTTTTATCATATCTACACGCTAGCCCACACCGAGACTTTTCATTTGATACCAAACACTATACAGGATGTTCCATTTAAAAGTGCCACCATTGCTATCTCGAGAACTATAAGAGCTACGAGGTTGGTTAAATTAGCAAAGAACCACCATTTTACAAGACTAATACAATGAGCAAAAAAATTTTTTTTCAACCAGTGGTTCTCAAAATACGGGACACAACTTTCTTATTTTAAATGGAAACGTATGTTTATTTTTAAGTTATTCGATTAAGTATTTTTTCTGAATTCAGCGATATGTACATATCATATACTAATATAACAAAATAATTGAGAAAAATGCATGTTAAATTTATATGTATTTTATTTATATCTGGCTGAAACAAGAGTGCTATGGTTAGAAAACATAGACATAATGTTCTGTCTAACATTGTTTGATTATTTTTTGTTAAATTTTATTTGCTTGAACTGTCAGTTTTAAGAAGAAAATGAATTGTTTTCCATCCAAAGCACTCTTATTTCAGCCAGATATAAATAAAATACAAATAAATCTACCATGCATTTTTCTCAGTTATTTTGTTATATTAGAATATGATATATTTATATCATTGAATTCAGAAAAAAATACTCTATCGAATAACCTAAAAATAAACATACGTTTCCATTTAAAATAAGAAAGTTGTGTCCCGTATTTTGAGAACCACAGGTTGAAAAAAATTTTTTTTTTGCTCATTGTATTAGTCTTGTAAAATGGTGGTTCTTTGCTAATTTAACCAACCTCGTAGATCTTATAGTTCTCGAGATAGCAATGGTGGCACTTTTAAATGGAACACCCTGTATACTTGTGACAACCTTTTGCAAAAAACAAAAGCCGATCGACATTGACCATTTTCGTTAATTCTGCACACCAGCCTTCATTGAAACCTTTCATTTGATACCAAACACAACACACTTCTGACAACTGTTTGCAAAAAACAAATACCGATCGACATAGCACATTTTTGTCAATTCTACACGCTAGACCTCTCCGAGACCTTTCATTTGATACCAAACACGACGTACTTCTGACAACTTTCGCATAAAACAAAAGCCGATCGACATGGAACATTTTTGTCAATTCTGCATGCTAGCCCTCAACGAGACCTTTCATTTGAGACCAAACTCGACATACCTTTGAGATTTTTTTGCAAAAAACAAAAGCCGGTCAACATTGACCCTTTTGTTAATTCTACACGCCAGCCCTTATCGAGCCTTTTCATTTGATACCAAACACCACATACTTCTCACAACTTTTTCTAATAAACAAAAGCCGTTCGATATAGAACTTTTTTGTTCATTTTGCACGCTAGCCCTCATCGTGACCTAGCCTAATATAACATTCGCTGTCTTCAGTAACCTTTCATTTGGGAATATTTGTTCTTTGTTTAGTTACTTTAGTAAACATTTGGCATCATTGACTTATATAATTCGAAAATACTCAAACAAGACATTTTTCTTACAAGATTTTGCAAAAAACAAATTCTAATCTACGTACAACATTTTTGTCATTCGTGCACACTAGTCCGTACTGTGTCGTTTCCTTAAAACCCAAGGACGATCTACTTCTAACAACTTTTTGCGAAAAACAAATGCAGGTCGACATGACACATTTTTTTTTGTCATTTCAAAACCGGCTCTTATGGTTTTCTTACTTTTGATATCAAATATTTGATTTTTATTTAGTTACTTTATAATTTGGCAACACTGTTTGTATTAAAAAATAGTAGTTAATTTTTAAATTTATAAATTAATATTGTCAACCCTAATACAACTGCCACCGTCTTCAGTGAAGTTAGTTTAGGAATATTTGGTTTTAATTTAGTTACTTCATTACACATTTGGCAACATTGCCTTTTGACATTGGAAACGTCAAAATTTATATTAATTAAATACGTTATGTTTTAAACTTAAATTAGTTGTAACACATTTGCTCAAGTCTATTATTCATGATACTATTTTTAAATCTATGATATCAATGTTCTATTAAAAGATATAATCATTTAAATTTCATAGGCAGATTGTCAAAAGTGACGGATGACGGCGTGATTCTTCTTAAAGTTAGACATGGCCTCTGGGATCTATTGTTTCAAGGCAGCATTTGTGCACAGTTTTAAATTTTCACACGAAAACTACTAACAGTAAAAATATGAGACACCCAAAAGGCACCAGATCTCATTATAACAATCACTTGCATGGTTCAGGCTGTAGGCGATTACAAAAGTTACTCGATGCTCGTGATGAATCTATAGAGAGATAGATAGATAGATAGATAGATATATAGTGAATGTAATCGTTTAGTATAGTGACTAGCGAATTCTCGGCTACGCCGAGCATTCCCTAGAGCTCCGCTGTCAGTGCAAAAAACAAATGCCGATCGACATGAAACAATTTTTTCATATTTGCACTTCAGGTCTCTCCAAGACCTTTCTTTAGATTCCAAACACGATATACTTCCAATAATTTTTTGCAAAAAACAAAACCCGGTCGGCATGAAACATTTTTGTTATTTATGTACCCCAGCCCTCACCGAGACCTTTTATTTGATACCAAACACGACATACTTCTGACAACTTTCTACATAAAACAAAAGTCGATTGACATTTTTATCATATCTGCACGCTAGCCCACACCAAGACTTTTCATTTGATACCAAACTCTATATACATGTGACAACCTTTTGCAAAAAACAAAAGCCGATCGACATTGACAATTTTTGTTAATTCTGCACACCAGCCCTCATTGAAACCTTTCATTTGATACCAAACACCATACACTTCTGACAACTTTTTGCAAAAAACAAAAACCGATCGACATAGCACATTTTTGTCAATTCTGCACGATAGCTCTCAACAAGACGTTTCATTTGAGACCAAACTCGACATACTTTTGAGAACTTTTTGCAGAAAACAAAAGCCAATCGGAATGGAACATTTCTGTCAATTCTGCACGCTAGCCCTCAATGAGACCTTTCATTCGATACCAAACACGACATATTTCTGACAACTTGTTGCATAAAACAAAAGCCGATCGACATAGATCATTTTTGTCAATTCTGCACGACAGCTCTCAACAAGACGTTTCATTTGAGACCAAACTCGACATACTTTTGAGAACTTTTTGCAGAAAAGAAAAGCCTATCGGAATGGAACATTTCTGTCAATTCTGCACGCTAGCCCTCAATGAGACCTTTCATTCGACACCAAACACGACATATTTCTGACAACTTTTTGCAAAAAACAAAAGCCGGTCGATATGAAACATTTTTCTTAATTATGCACGACAGCCCTCAACGAGGCCTTTTATTTAAGACCATAATCGACATATTTCTGAGAACTTTTCGCAAAATACAAAAACCTGATCAACATTGCGCAATTTTGTTAATTTTTCACGCAAACCCTCATCGAGACCTTTATTTTGATACCAAACACCACATTCTTCTAACAATTATTTTCGAAAAACAAAAGCCGATCGGCAAAGAACATTTTTGTCAATTCTGCACGCTAGCCCTAAACGAAACCTTTCATTTGATACCAGACACCACATACTTCTGACAACTTTTTGCAAAAATGATACCATACTCAACATACTTTTGAAAACTTTTTGCAGAAAACAAAAGCCGTTTGGAATGGAACATTTTTGTCAATTTTGCACGCTAGCCCTCAACGAGACCTTTCATTTGAGATCAAACTCGACATACTTCTGAAAACTTTTTTCAAAGAACAAAAGCCGAGCAACATTAACCATTTTTGTTAATTCTGTACACCAGCCCTTATCGATACCTTTCATTTGATACCAAACACCACACTCTTCTGACAACTTGTTGCAAAAAACAAAAGCCGATTGACATGGCACATTTTTGTCAATTCCGCACGCTAGCCCTCAACCAGACGTTTTGTTTGATACCATACTCAACATACTTTTGAAAACTTTTTGCAGAAAGCAAAAGCCGATCGGAATGGAATATTTTTGTCAATTTTGCCCGCTAGGCCTCAACGAGACCTTTCATTTGAGACCAAACTCGACATACTTCTTAAAAACTTTTTGCAAAGAACAAAAGCCGATCAACATTAACCATTTTTTTAATTCTGTACACCAGCCCTTATCGATACCTTTCATTTGATACCAAACACCACACACTTCTGACAACTTTTTGCAAAAAACAAAAACCGATCGACGTAGTACATTTTTTTTCAATTCTGCTCGCTAGCGCTCAACGAGACCTTTCATTTGAGACCAAACTCGACATACTTCTAAAGACTTTTTGCACAAAACAAAAGCCGATCAACATTAACCATTTTTGTTAATTCTGCACACCAGCCCTTATCGAAACCTTTTATTTGATACCAAACACCACACACTTGTGACAACTTTTTGCAAAAAACAAAAACCAATCGACATAGCACATTTTTATCAATTCTGCACGCTAGCCCTCAACGAGACGTTTCATTTGAGACCAAACTCGACATACCTTCGACAACTTCTTGCAGAAAACAAAAACCGATCGACGTTGTACATTTTTCTCAATTCTGCACGCTAGCCCTCAACGAGACCTTTCATTTGAGACCAAACTCGACATACTTCTGAAAACTTTTTGCAAAGAACAAAAGCCGATCAACATTAACCATTTTTGTTAATTCTGTACACCAGCCCTTATCGATACCTTTCTTTGATACCAAACACCACACTCTTCTGACAACTTTTTGCAAAAAACAAAAACCAATCGACGTAGTACATTTTTTTTTCAATTCTGTTCGCTAGCGCTCAACGAGACCTTTCATTTGAGACCAAACTCGACATACCTCTAAAGACTTTTTGCAAAAAACAAAAGTCGATCAACATTAACCATTTTTGTTAATTCTGCACACCAGCCGTTATCGAAACCTTTCATTTGATACCAAACACCACACACTTGTGACAACTTTTTGCAAAAAAACAAAAACCTATCGACATAGCTTATTTTTGTCAATTCTGCACGCTAGCCAAACTCGACGTACCTTTGAGAAAGTTTTGCAAAAAACAAAAGCCGATCAACATTGATCATTTTTGTTAATTTTACACGCTAGCCCTTATCGAGCCCTTTCATTTGATACTGAACACCACATACTTTTTCCCAACACAAAATATTTCTGACAACATTTTGCAAACAACAAATTCTAATCTACGTAGAACATTTTTGTCATTCATGCACACCCGCCCACATTGTGTCGTTTCCTTAAAACCCAAGGACGACCTACTTCTAACAACTTTTTACGAAAAACAAATGCAGATCGACATGACACATTTTTTTTGTCATTATAAACCGGCCCTTATGGTTTTCTTTCTTTTGATATCAAACAAAGCAAAGTGTTTTAATTTAATTACGAACATTTGATTTTTTTTTAGTTACTTCATACTTTGGCAACACTGTTTGTATTAAAATAATATAGTTAATTTTTAAATTTATAAATTACCATCGGCAATCCTAATATATAATAAGCCACTATCTTCAGTGAAACTCATTTAGGAATATTTGTTTTTTGTTTAGTAATTTCATCATACATTTGGCAACATTGACTTATGTAACTCGAAACGTCAAAATTTAAAATAATTAAATGTGTTGTGTAATAAACTTAAAATAATGGTAAAACCTTTGCTCAGGACTATTATTCATGGCACTGTTTTCAAATCTTTGATATCAATGTTCTATTAAAAGATACAACCATTTAAAGTTCATAGACAGATTGTCAAAAGTGACGGATAACTGCGTGATTCTTCTTAAAGATAGACATGGCCTCTGGGATCCATTGTTTCAAGGTACCAATTATGCACAGTTTTTGATTTTTTACACGAAAACCACTCACAGTAAAAATATAAGACCCCAAAAAGGCCCTATTCCACTTTAAACCACATCTAATAAAATAATATTAAAATTATTCCATGAATGGTTTGACCTGTACCCGTGAGCAAAATTTTTGCGATGCTCGAGATGAATCCAACTATATATATATAGAAATATAGAGAGTGAAACTATCAAAATAGTATATGACTAGCGAATTCTCGGCTACGCCGAGCATTCCCTAGAGCTCCGCTGTCAGTGCAAAAAACAAATGCCGATCGACATGAAACAATTTTTTCATATTTGCACTTCAGGCCTCTCCAAGACCTTTCTTTAGATTCCAAACACGATATACTTCCAATAATTTTTTGCAAAAAACAAAACCCGGTCGGCATGAAACATTTTTGTTATTTATGTACCCCAGCCCTCACCGAGACCTTTTATTTGATACCAAACACGACATACTTCTGACAACTTTCTACATAAAACAAAAGTCGATTGACATTTTTATCATATCTGCACGCTAGCCCACACCAAGACTTTTCATTTGATACCAAACTCTATATACATGTGACAACCTTTTGCAAAAAACAAAAGCCGATCGACATTGACAATTTTTGTTAATTCTGCACACCAGCCCTCATTGAAACCTTTCATTTGATACCAAACACCATACACTTCTGACAACTTTTTGCAAAAAACAAAAACCGATCGACATAGCACATTTTTGTCAATTCTGCACGATAGCTCTCAACAAGACGTTTCATTTGAGACCAAACTCGACATACTTTTGAGAACTTTTTGCAGAAAACAAAAGCCAATCGGAATGGAACATTTCTGTCAATTCTGCACGCTAGCCCTCAATGAGACCTTTCATTCGATACCAAACACGACATATTTCTGACAACTTGTTGCATAAAACAAAAGCCGATCGACATAGATCATTTTTGTCAATTCTGCACGACAGCTCTCAACAAGACGTTTCATTTGAGACCAAACTCGACATACTTTTGAGAACTTTTTGCAGAAAAGAAAAGCCTATCGGAATGGAACATTTCTGTCAATTCTGCACGCTAGCCCTCAATGAGACCTTTCATTCGACACCAAACACGACATATTTCTGACAACTTTTTGCAAAAAACAAAAGCCGGTCGATATGAAACATTTTTCTTAATTATGCACGACAGCCCTCAACGAGGCCTTTTATTTAAGACCATAATCGACATATTTCTGAGAACTTTTCGCAAAATACAAAAACCTGATCAACATTGCGCAATTTTGTTAATTTTTCACGCAAACCCTCATCGAGACCTTTATTTTGATACCAAACACCACATTCTTCTAACAATTATTTTCGAAAAACAAAAGCCGATCGGCAAAGAACATTTTTGTCAATTCTGCACGCTAGCCCTAAACGAAACCTTTCATTTGATACCAGACACCACATACTTCTGACAACTTTTTGCAAAAATGATACCATACTCAACATACTTTTGAAAACTTTTTGCAGAAAACAAAAGCCGTTTGGAATGGAACATTTTTGTCAATTTTGCACGCTAGCCCTCAACGAGACCTTTCATTTGAGATCAAACTCGACATACTTCTGAAAACTTTTTTCAAAGAACAAAAGCCGAGCAACATTAACCATTTTTGTTAATTCTGTACACCAGCCCTTATCGATACCTTTCATTTGATACCAAACACCACACTCTTCTGACAACTTGTTGCAAAAAACAAAAGCCGATTGACATGGCACATTTTTGTCAATTCCGCACGCTAGCCCTCAACCAGACGTTTTGTTTGATACCATACTCAACATACTTTTGAAAACTTTTTGCAGAAAGCAAAAGCCGATCGGAATGGAATATTTTTGTCAATTTTGCCCGCTAGGCCTCAACGAGACCTTTCATTTGAGACCAAACTCGACATACTTCTTAAAAACTTTTTGCAAAGAACAAAAGCCGATCAACATTAACCATTTTTTTAATTCTGTACACCAGCCCTTATCGATACCTTTCATTTGATACCAAACACCACACACTTCTGACAACTTTTTGCAAAAAACAAAAACCGATCGACGTAGTACATTTTTTTTCAATTCTGCTCGCTAGCGCTCAACGAGACCTTTCATTTGAGACCAAACTCGACATACTTCTAAAGACTTTTTGCACAAAACAAAAGCCGATCAACATTAACCATTTTTGTTAATTCTGCACACCAGCCCTTATCGAAACCTTTTATTTGATACCAAACACCACACACTTGTGACAACTTTTTGCAAAAAACAAAAACCAATCGACATAGCACATTTTTATCAATTCTGCACGCTAGCCCTCAACGAGACGTTTCATTTGAGACCAAACTCGACATACCTTCGACAACTTCTTGCAGAAAACAAAACCCGATCGACGTTGTACATTTTTCTCAATTCTGCACGCTAGCCCTCAACGAGACCTTTCATTTGAGACCAAACTCGACATACTTCTGAAAACTTTTTGCAAAGAACAAAAGCCGATCAACATTAACCATTTTTGTTAATTCTGTACACCAGCCCTTATCGATACCTTTCTTTGATACCAAACACCACACTCTTCTGACAACTTTTTGCAAAAAACAAAAACCAATCGACGTAGTACATTTTTTTTTCAATTCTGTTCGCTAGCGCTCAACGAGACCTTTCATTTGAGACCAAACTCGACATACCTCTAAAGACTTTTTGCAAAAAACAAAAGTCGATCAACATTAACCATTTTTGTTAATTCTGCACACCAGCCGTTATCGAAACCTTTCATTTGATACCAAACACCACACACTTGTGACAACTTTTTGCAAAAAAACAAAAACCTATCGACATAGCTTATTTTTGTCAATTCTGCACGCTAGCCAAACTCGACGTACCTTTGAGAAAGTTTTGCAAAAAACAAAAGCCGATCAACATTGATCATTTTTGTTAATTTTACACGCTAGCCCTTATCGAGCCCTTTCATTTGATACTGAACACCACATACTTTTTCCCAACACAAAATATTTCTGACAACATTTTGCAAACAACAAATTCTAATCTACGTAGAACATTTTTGTCATTCATGCACACCCGCCCACATTGTGTCGTTTCCTTAAAACCCAAGGACGACCTACTTCTAACAACTTTTTACGAAAAACAAATGCAGATCGACATGACACATTTTTTTTGTCATTATAAACCGGCCCTTATGGTTTTCTTTCTTTTGATATCAAACAAAGCAAAGTGTTTTAATTTAATTACGAACATTTGATTTTTTTTTAGTTACTTCATACTTTGGCAACACTGTTTGTATTAAAATAATATAGTTAATTTTTAAATTTATAAATTACCATCGGCAATCCTAATATATAATAAGCCACTATCTTCAGTGAAACTCATTTAGGAATATTTGTTTTTTGTTTAGTAATTTCATCATACATTTGGCAACATTGACTTATGTAACTCGAAACGTCAAAATTTAAAATAATTAAATGTGTTGTGTAATAAACTTAAAATAATGGTAAAACCTTTGCTCAGGACTATTATTCATGGCACTGTTTTCAAATCTTTGATATCAATGTTCTATTAAAAGATACAACCATTTAAAGTTCATAGACAGATTGTCAAAAGTGACGGATAACTGCGTGATTCTTCTTAAAGATAGACATGGCCTCTGGGATCCATTGTTTCAAGGTACCAATTATGCACAGTTTTTGATTTTTTACACGAAAACCACTCACAGTAAAAATATAAGACCCCAAAAAGGCCCTATTCCACTTTAAACCACATCTAATAAAATAATATTAAAATTATTCCATGAATGGTTTGACCTGTACCCGTGAGCAAAATTTTTGCGATGCTCGAGATGAATCCAACTATATATATATAGAAATATAGAGAGTGAAACTATCAAAATAGTATATGATTACTAAATTTATGGGACACAATACAAAATGCAGGGTATCAATTTTTATTAACAAGACGCTTAAATCAAGATGCCCTTGAGGATTATTTTGGAACTGTAAAGAAGCAGGATGGTTGTTGTATTAATCCAACACCAATTCAATTCACACGTGCGTTTAAAAAAATATTTACCCTAAGTTTTTTAAATACTGGAACAGAAAATTGCTTAGAAGATCAGGCAGCTATTTTATCTCAATTTGCAGATTTTCAAGGGCAGCGATTAATAACAAGTACTACAGATAAATCAAACGAAGCTGCAACTATTTCAACTAGTTTATGTCAAATTGATACAAGTTATCGTTCACATAATATTATTGAACAAAGTTCATTACGATATACCTGTGGTTACTTAATGAAAAAATGTTTGCTTGTACATTCATGTAATGTTTGCAACGAATTTGCCCATGCACATGAAAACCTAGATGACACATCTTTTCTATGTCATTTTAAAGCTTACCAAGATGAGAGAAGCAGAATGTTTGGAAGTTTGTACATGCCACATGATAATTTCTTTTTTTATATTTGTGAACTGGAAGAAATATTTAAAGACAATTTTGAAATGTGTGCTTTAGATAAAAATGTTATGACTAAGTTTTTATACTTGTATAAAACCTGTTCATTTAAACATCCATGTAATAAATTTCCTCATTTATATCTTATGCGATTATATAGTAGAATGAGACTTTATTATTGTTTAAAGTTTATAAACAAAAATTTTAAAACAATTCATTCAACAGGTCAAAAAACCCATAGAAAAATTATAATAATCTGGAGGCATGATTGAATTATAAATTGTATTTTTGTATTATTAAATTCTGTACTACAATATCCATATATTCTATTATTTTAGTCCTTCTCTATAAATCTTATAAAACAGTTGCATCCAGAAATGGAAATATTGGCTTAATTATTACCACTTGTATTTTTTAAAGTTGCGGAGTTACCTACAACAAACAATTCTCGTATTTTTTTTTTTTAATTTGTGATTTCCATGTTATTAAATCAAAATGTGAGTTATGTAATTTAAATTAACAGCAAAAAAATTCAAAAATTTCTACAATTACTAGTAGCTCCATCTATTAGCACTTTTCGGAAACTCCTGCCAACGTTACTCAAGGTCATTCGATCTAGCCATACGAACTTCAAAGGTGCCGACATACTTTGTCCCTACTATAAGATATATGTACAGTGATATTACTAATAGGTATATGTTGTGGACAACCTAACTGTCAATTTACATGGTGTGTTACGGCGAACTGTTTTCTAATAACATTTTTTGTTGGATGTTGAGTGTGTTAGAGTTACCGGAACTTTATATCATAAAGATGAGTTCATATACAGTATATTAAATAAAAAATATTTGATTATATGGCTGTTATATAAATAGATAGAGCGAATGAAAGAATATCACTAGTTAAGACTTTAATAGTAATTTTCTTATTTCATTGTATTATCTATACAAAAATAATTAAAATAAATTCAGGTAGGTATGCACAATTCATAGATTAAAAATATGTAGGTACTTTGAAGTTGAAACGTGAAAAATATTATAGATTTTTGTAAACCAACAAATTTATTTTCAGAATGCCGCGTTTCTGTGCTGTTGTTGGCTGTTCAAATCGAAGTAACCGAGAAACACAAAATAGTTATTTATGATATAAGTGTTAAAAGTGACATTTTATGAGTGAGTGGGGAAGTTTGAAACGAGGCGAAGCCGAGTGTAACAAACCCCACGAACGAAATAAAATCACTTTTAACACAAATATCATAGACTATTTTTCCTACGACCCTAGTTATATATTAGTAAATAAAAAATATAGAATGACATTTATGACAGGTCATGATGTATTTGTTATGAACAACTGAACATAAGTGCTGTTAAAAGTAAATTTGTTTTTTACTTTTAATTCGTTGTCAATGACAACGTGTTAAAAGTATTTACTGAGTTATAAACTGTTATTTTTAACTTGCTAAGCAACCGTCAAAAAGACTATTTTAACAGTGGTCGTAAGAAAAAATATTTTTCATTTCCGGGCATTCGGGACAGACGGGGTAACGAGTTACCAGAAGGAGTCAGAAGACGGCAACTTTGGATTACTTCTCTCCACAGGGAAGATTTTACCGAAAAGAAAGTGAGACATGGCAGGATATGTTCGGATCATTTTTTGTCGGGTATAAATTTAAGAATATGACGATGATAAGATAAGTATATTACAAATTATTTTATTCGGTTTACCTAATTTAATAGGCTATCCGTCTGATGACCCTTTAAACCCGGATTACGTCCCGCATATTAATATGGGATATGGCAGAGATAAAACTCCAGCATCCAAACGTGCGCGATATGATCGCGCAAGGAAAAGAAATTTGCTAATTGTTTGTATTTTTTGTTTAAGTCTCAACCATTGGAAACTCATTGGAAACACATTGGAAACAGGATGTTATTTTATTTTCTCATTATCATTCGAATTTCATTCTCATTTAAATTTATAATGATAAGTTTTATTCACAAATTTTAAAATTTATGTTCTATTATGATAATACTAATTTTTTCAATTACGATTTTATTGTTTATTGATTTAAATGATTTTAAAATTTTGTGAGAACTTTTAATTATACAATTTTAGTTTTATAAGTAAATAGTTGTACAGGTATGTTATAAAATTAGGCTTGAAAAAATATTAATTATAATTGTAACTTATAGCATGTCCTTAAAATAATCTTTAAAGCGTAATGTAAAATTGGAATGTTAAATTTTGTGAGTGCGTTAATTATACAATTTTAGCTATATAAGTAAATAGTTGTATAGGTATTTTTTTAAATTAAGCTTAAAAGCATATTAATAATAATTGTAATAAAAATGCATGTGCTTGGAATGTAGTTAGTAGCATGATGTAAAATTGCAATGTTAAATGAATTAAATTTGTCAGAAACTGACTGGGAAGTAGATATTTGCCAGAAAATTTAATAATATTTAATATTTTATGGAACTATTCCCAAAAATCGTACTCTCTTGGATTAGTGTGGGAAGATAAATACCGTGTTTTTAATGCAAGAATTATTTTACTTTTCAATATAGTAATTGATGATGATGATACAGACAAAAAGACAAGTGACCAAAATACACAAACTGACGACACATATAAAATTTTAATGGAAGGTTTGACTAAGGCGAATAAAACAATATATAATTTACGTTCAAAATTGGAGTCCCTTAATAACAATGCAGAGGCATTTGCAGGAAATGACGAAAAAACAAGATTCTTCACAGGACTTCCTACCTACAAATCACTAGAAATGTTGTCGGAGTTATTATTTCCATTTGTACAGGCAACAGGGAATCTCACACCATTTCAACAAATAATTTTAACTTTGATGCGGTTAAGATTAAATATTTCTTTTCGATTTTTGGGATACCATTTTAATATTCATGAAGCCACAGCATCACGTGTTTTTTTTTATAAAAGTATTAATGTGATGTATAAAAGATTAAAAAAAATTATACATGGGCTCAGTAGGAAAGAATTAATTTTAGGCATGCCAAATGCTTTTAAAATTAATTTTGGTACTAAAATTGTAGTGATAATAGATTGCTTCGAAATTAAAATAGAAAAATCGGAAAATATTCGCGCCCAAGCCACAACATGGTCACACTATAAACATACAAATACTATGAAAGTTCTAATAGGAATTACTCCTCAAGGATCCATATCGTTTATTTCAGAGGGTTTTGGAAGAAGAATAAGCGACAAAAAAATAACCGAAGAGAGTGGAATATTAGAAAACTTACTACCAGGTGATGTCGTTCTTGCTGACAGAGGTTTTTTAATACAGGTACTTATTAACAAAATGCATTTAAGTAGGTACAATAACTGTTATATTATAGGAACTAGTAAAAATTGTTTATGCAGCTGATGTAAAAACTCCTGCGTTTATGAAAGGTCGACAACAACTACAAAATAAAGAAATAGAAGATACGAGACATCTTCCAGAAGTTAGGTAAAAAATAATAGTAATAATTAACTATGGATTATTTACATTATGCACAGAATTCATGTTGAACGTGTTATTGGACTACTACGGCAAAAATACCAAATATTACACCACACTGTACCAATGACTCTGCTAAGAAGTAAAGCTGGTGAAATTGGCATTATGGATAAGATTTTGACTGTTTGTGCTGCACTTACTAATTTGTGCCCTTCCATTGTTCCTCAGTAGGTAATGTAAAAAAAATTATGTCTGTTTTTTATTGAAAAAATAAATGTATATATTTATATATGTAGATACAAAAATAAAGTTTATAATGTAAGTATAATATTTGTTTTTGATATTTTACATTTTCCCTACACTACTAGGGCATTTTACTGGTACCAGGCTGACTATCACTACAACTAAATCTTCTAGAGAAATATTATCCTAAAATTTCTGACAAAATATGTACATTTCTTTAAAAAAACAAGAGCTTTTTCTTTTTCCTCATTCCAAAACTCGATATCTTGAAAAATTTTCTCTATATAAACTTCTTTCTCATTCCTAATTACAAAATCATAGAAAAATTTCTGAGTGACAAACATCTGCATCTGCACTTGGTAATAATAAGCATGTTGCTTATCCAAGTACGATTTATTACCGTCTCTTTTTAAGCAGCTGTGTTTTTTGTCAGTGAGGTCTGAAATTGAGGAATCTTTTATGCAGAATGGACATTTCACCTCAACACATCCTTCGCCGTATTCAGCACATAGAACAAAGCTGTCTGGTGAAGCTCCAAATGCAGGAAATTCAGGGTTTATAAATACTCCTACTTTTTTAAGCTCCACATTTTCATGCTTACTTTTGTGTATAGCTAAATACAACCAAAATGTAAAATTATTTTATTAGTTTAATGTAATTTTAAATTATGCTCTATTTACCTCTAAAGCATCTTTCTCGTGAATACAACCATATTCCATTTGTTTGTATACTTTTTTAAAAATGTGTGGGTAACATATTGTCTTTATTAGTGACATAGAAGGTTTATCTATTTTTGTTCGACAAGCAGCTTTGAATTTGGACGCCATTATTCTGCCTGCTCTGTACAAAAACCAGTTTTGCGATTTGTCTTGTGCTCGCGTCATTTCTTCTCTAATTAAGCTAACTGAAGTAGAAATGGTTATATTGATTTCTTCAGCAATTCCCTGCAGCTCTGTCAATGACATATTTTCATATTTTTTTGAATAAAAATTAATATTTTTTTGTGCTGTACATTTTTCTTTAGAAAATTCTTCAAATACATTATGTAGAACTGATGACTGTCCTGCATCCTTATATTCTTTTAAAAAATTTACCATATCCGTTCTGGACATTTCTGGTATATCATGCGATGTAGAGTCATCACTTCTGCTCACACTGGTTTTAGAATCAGTGTTTTCTAATGCCCAATCAATATTATGAATTGTAGAGACAGTAGTGGGTTTACTGACTGGTTTTTTCCAGTATGCAAAAATACTTGTAACTGAGTCTGCATCTTCACTCAGCTTTTCAACTGCGAATAATATTGATGCCACATGGGTACATACTTCGCCCAGTCCAGCAGCACAATCACAATGCCCGCAGAGCACTTCACCATTATTTTTCAAAATAAGCCACGGTTTCAATGGAGGTAGATTCAATTTTTGAGAATGCATAACCTGAAATTAATATATCAATTTGTTTGTAATCAATAATCACATACTCAGTCTAACCGAGCCAATGAGAAGAAACAAATCTTCATATTTCTTAAAATTAATTTTCTTCACCCATTTACATGCTACTTGTATAAATCCATCCATACTTTTATAAGCACGCACTTGGGCTTGTGTCTCCCAAGATGTTTTAAATATAAGGTAATCAATTATCGATTTCTTATTGATGATAGGTAGGCATTTATAATCTTCATCAAAATACGTCAACATGTATGGATCAACATTATTAATTAATTTTAATTTTTCCAAATAACGTGCCTTAGTAATCTGTAATAAAAATACTAAATAGTTACCCAACACCACAAAACAAACAATAAGGTTATATATTCATAAAATTAAATATTCCTTGCAAACAATTTTCAATTTAAGCCAAAATAAAATATTTATTAACAATAATCCAATATTAACCTTTCACATTTACTAATATATAGCAAAAAAAAATATATAAATCATTTAACATTCATAGAAAATAAAGCTACACTTTACTACTTAATATTTTAAAAAATATGTATAAATATTACAGTTTTATGTGATTAATATATAAATTATACATTTACCTTATAATCTTATACGAGATTTACCCAAAAATATGACGTATTTAAACTAAAAATATACTTTTTTGTAAAACAAACACTTCCGCTCCATAAGACATAATGGTAAAATGTGACTTGCTTGTCCACAATCAGCTGATCAGCAGAAAATCCGCCATCTTGTTATGACGTAGATGCAAGTGCCAAATAGGTCTCCTGGGCAATGCTTCGGACAGCATTCTAATGTTAGAGTTGACTGCTTTCAAAATGAGTTTTGTAAACAATTGTTGTAGAGAAACATATACAACTTTATTTGATAATGCTGATATTGAAAAAATTTGTTTAACAACATTGTCACAAAGTAGTTCAAGTTGGTTTCTAAGAAAAAATATCGTATTACAGGTTCTCGGTGCTATGGTATTTTTACTAATTTAAAACATACTTGGGATTATAAGTCCTGTAATTATTTTTGGCCGAAAAAATATCCCCAACTAAGGATATGACGCATGGCAAAATAAATGAAGGAAAGCCAAGAAATGAATTTGGACTACTATGACCTTGGAAGTACATGCATTTGGAATAATTATTTCAAATAGCAACCCCTGGCTAGGTTATTCCTTAGATGGTGTTATATTTCAAAATGGGAAATCTGTAACAATATGAAATGTTTTCCATATGTTACTGAAAACCTGAGCGTAAGGAAATTTGATCTCTTGCATTCGGAATCGACATGTGTTAGTTTTTGGTAATAAAGTTCAGAATTTATCGTTTCACTGTCATTCTGAATGCGTGAGAACCGTATTTTTAAAGATTAGTTTTTACAAGATCTGGCATGGAGGGCAGAGGGATGATTTCTTCTCAGCCCTCGATCTTAACAGATTTTGTGGAAGTCTTAGTTAGGGTGAGCTGATGATCAGACGCATCATCATGTAGTCTGTATAGTTTAATTGTTTAATTTTAAATTAGTTTAGTTAAGTTTTTTGTAAATAAAATTAGTTAAGTAAAATGAAAGTGAACATGTGCTCCCGTGTTTCCCAACAAAAGTGTTGTGTTCCTGTTATCATCGTAAGTCCTGTCATCGTCATCATCGCATCTTTGTTATCCCCCCCCCCCCCCCCCCGTGTTACATTGGCGCAGTCGACGGTAGGATCTGAGGGTAAATTAATTTAAAAAATTAATTTAAAATACCCAATGACGATCCGAAAAAAACATACGCTCAACATGAGTAAGAAGATAAATCAGTGAATTTGTGACATCGAGGGAGGATGTTTCCGTTTCCGACCACGACGCCGGCGATGATGGCGACGCATCAGTTTCCACCATGGATGTACCCGGTCTGTATGCCTCACAGTTATTACCAAGTTATTTACGGACATCAGGTGGTTTACCAACCACAGACGCAAGTAGTGTTGCCTCCATATAGTCATTGCCAAATGACACTTAGTGGGAATGGAGTGCAACGAGTTTCCTACGGTCACGGCCCCGTCCAGGCACGTGAGTACGAAACCCAGGCGTTGCCAGTGGCAAAGATCAGCGCGGCTGAATTTGAGGCGCTGCTGGCAGCAGAGGTGCGTCCGGAGGTGGTTGGTATACCACGTCCGAAGGAAGATGTGGCAACAGTAGCCACAAAGTATACAGATGGAGGCATACAGATGCCGGTAGTAGAAGAAAACCAGGTGGTGGAGCTGATAGTAGAAGTTCCAATCAGCAGGGAAACAATGACGACGGAAGACCAGCAGGAAACCAGCCAGCATGAGGAGCACACGTATCAAGATGACAACAATGCAGAGGACATGGACATGAGCCAGGAAAAGGATGACGATTACCGCGAAGACCAGGGCAGCATCTTCATGGAGGATGAAGAAGCCAGAATAGTGCCTCGTTTAAATTTTAGTGAGCCCTACTCTGTGTTAAATGAAGTGATAAGAAATTATAGTGCACCCAAACAATTTTTTGTACCCGGACAAAGACCGCTGTGGAACGAAGAACCCCCGCCCCTGTGTATAATGACCTACCCCAGTGTTTTAAGTTGACAATGATATGCCCCGACTATGTGATAGTGTTTAAGATAAGAAATTAGATTAGATATGCATGTTAGTTAAGATTTTTCTATAGTTTATTCGATAATTTTAGAATTAAGAAGAGGAAATAATTGAATAATTTGATTGGCAAGTAAATTTTGAAAGATTTGAATATTAAGTATCGAATTGTGTATTGCTATTTGAATGTTTTTTATGTTTAGTCTAATTATTATGTATTTGATAGTCAGGAAGTCCTATGCAATTTTTTAGTTAACAATATGTCCGATGGTGTATTATGTGCCTTAGTATTATGTTTTAATAGTTTAGTTTTATTATGTTGTAAGTTTTTGTTGCGTTTTATTAATTAGTAAAAATAAAAAGAAACCCGAATCCTTTAGTTGGAAAAATTCAATTTAAAATTTTGAATTGTTGCTGCGGTATGTTTATATGTTTATATTATTTATGTCCATTATTGTGTTTATATTGTGATCAGTCGTCATCATAATCAGTAAGTCATCATCATCATTTGTTCAGCTAGCTATCCCCCCCGTGTTACAAATCACTTGCATTATTGGAAATTAGATGTCCTGTTGCTGGAGGCAAACACACTATTAACGATATCATTAACTCACTACCTTATTTGCATGAAATAAATAGAGGAGTTGTTTTAAAACAAAAAAGTGAATATTATGGCCAGGTTCAAATGGGAATGAGTATACTAAATGTTGATTTTGATATTTTGTAGTATTTGCCTCTCATGATAATACAATGCATATAATAAATATTCCATTTAATTATGATTATAAATTTAATATTTTCGAAAAAGTAAAACACAACTATTGTGACAAAATGTTCCACAATATTTATAAACGTAACAATTAAATATATTGAAAATCAAAAAAATGATAAATAAAATTTATATAAATTTATCTGAAGATAAAACTGGTTTTGACATATTGGTAGTGGCGCAAGCTATAATAAAAATATATTGTATGTGAGGCACCATGGTCCATTGAAGTTTACCGGATAAAATTTTGAATTGTTTAATTTTTTGGTTACACCTTTTCACATGTACCCTCGCTGCTGCGATTTTTATGTTATATAGAGCTTCGTCAGCAGATAATTTTGCTTTATTTCTTAAAAATGGCGATCGGTATAATTTTAAATTACTTTTCATACAAACATCATCAATGAAAAATCCTTTATCCACCATTACTCCGTCACCATTCTCTAACAATATAAATAAAGAACTATTTTTAAAAATGAAATTATCCGATGTCTGTCCTCCGAAAGCATCACTTATAAAGGTGATGAGTCCAGTCGGAGATAACGCCTGTTATAAATTTTACTGTTTCTTGACTATTATAATGTGAGTAGAATCTTATTCTGCAGCACAAACAGATCGGGTTTTGTATAGAAATTTCTGTGCACTCAAGAAATATTCTCACGTAAGAAAAGATTTAGGAATATTTCTTGATATTTCATTTTTTGATGGAAATGGTATAGCATTTTTCAAAGCTTGAGACAACACTGGTAAGTTTTACAATCACTTCTAATAACACATGACAATTCAATCCTGTGAAAGTGTTCAGAATTTTGTTTTTATGAAATATATCGCATATTGTTGAAGGTTTGTATGTATTAACTTGTACAGTGAAATCTTTAGTTAATAGTGAGTTATTTTCCAATAATTTTCTCGTAATTTTTTCTTGTTTTTGTAACATTACTAACACTTCTGCAGCTATTTGTATTTCAGAGGCTGTACTTTGTGATGCTTGATTTAATTCACATTCATTTAATCTATCTTGCCTGCTGTTCTTTTCTTCAGATTTGTTTTTAGCTAATTTTGTTTGTGGTAGTTTTAGAGACGGCACTGCGTTTTTATTTAAAAAAAATCCTTTCTTCGAATTTAAATCTGAAATATTTACAAATTATTATCTAAAGGTATACCAGTAAAATTAAAAAAAAAAAACAAATAATATTACCCTTTTTAAAAATAATCATCATTCTTGAAATGGAGAGAGCAAACTTTCATGAATTTTGACACGGATTTTCCAATTTTAAGTTTTAATATCCAGGCTTCTAGTTTTTCAATGTTTTCGGTTTCTCCAAATAGAATTGCAACCAGATACAGAGCAATACACATTACTCATTTTCAAAGATGAAATTATATGATATTATCCAAGTATCTCACGAAAATAACTTTCAGTAAGAAATGGCCACAGCGATAATGGCAGGTAATGGCGTAACGTATCACAGCATCATTATTTGAATTTTATTCCGCCAGATAGGCTTAGCATAGATCGCCACCGCACAGAACAGCTGACACAGTGTGCCGCGTGAATTAACTTGTTTTTATCTCTAATTATAACAAGGTGGCATTATTACACAATAAATGTAGTATTATTCTTGCTAATACGTCGGTGGTGGTGGTAGGTTTATATTATGTAGAATCTGTTTCAGTTTATAGAAATATATTTCATATTTGGCAGTGTTCAGTGCGATTTGTTAATTTTTAAAGGTAAAATTAATATTTTAAATCTGAAAGTACTGAAGTTTGTTTGTTAGTTTTTTATTAAATTATTATTATTTTGTATTTTACATTGTCTAATTTGCGATAGGTATCCGTTTAAGAATGTCTAGCGATGGACCTCACAACATAATTTTTCTGCAGAATTTCGCTTTGAAGTGGAATTTCGTTACCTACTTTCATAAATAAAATTCATATTGGGCTCATTTGTTCCAATTTATTCAAAGTAATCGAAGGCAATATACAGTGTGGACGTTTCGGATTATAAAATTTAATCCAGCATCAGCTATATAAGATACAAGATACAAAATGTTACAAAATTATATAATATAATTACAAGTAAATACACTAACCATGAAAAGTTTTATATAAATTGTTAATATTTTATTACATTCTAGAAATTGAAGATAAAAAACTTTATTAAAGTGTAAGTTAAAAAAAATGAAATAAAATTATTACAAATAAATTGGATCGTCAACCTCACAATAAACAAATTAATAATCGTAACAATAAAACACTTATAATGGACAGTTATGTTAATTTATCATTAACAATAGACAAATCTGATATCCCTAACAGAACTAACAGATAAAATAACTCACATACTACAAAAAAGAACTTAGAACAGAAAACTTAAGATTCCCAGAGTTAGAAATGCTGAATTAGATACGAACAACATATAATTTCATTAAAAATAATAGGAATAATATAATGGTAACAAATGCTGATAAAGGTGTTAAAACAGTGATAATGTACTTGAAATATTACAATAAAAAAACCATAGAAATTTTAGATGACAAAACTACATATAAACCTTTAAATAAAAACCCCTTAAATACACTTGAATGTGAATCATATTTAAAATCAACAAATAAACCAGAATTAATCATTCAAAACCCATCAATTGGTACATGTACCAAAAATCCATAAAACTGATGTTCCCCTTCTACTACTTCTACTATTGACACTCCTACTTACAAATTTTCAAAATATTTAAATTCTACCATTTCTCAATTAACTTAAGCGTCTCCATATATAATTAAAAACTCATTCGATCTGGTAAATGACATTTCAAAGTTACACGGCCCCCAAAATTTCATTATTTTCTCTCTTGACGTCACCGTGTTGTACACGGAGGAAAAGGTTTCTTTATAGTTAATAAAAATATTATTTTCAAATATTTTCTTTACATTAAATTTTTTTTATTTAAAATAAATATGCATTGTTTAAAGCTGAAGTGTTCAGTTATTTGTATAGAATTCTGGATTTCTTTAACTATTTTGTTTCGTTGTAACAAACATTTGTTTCAACTTAATATATATAATAATTTACAATTATATTAAATTGAAAGACGTAGTTATTCCATTTAAAAATATAATATATTTATTGAAGTTAAATAAACCAGTTTATTTCTGTTATTATTTGGTTTCTTTGTTAATAATTCATATTTATTTGCTCATTTAAATTAAAGAATTCATTGTTTGCACCAAAGAACGCAGTTTTCATGTTAGTTTGCTGTGATTGGCTCAGAGCTTCGTCGCATGGTTAAACAGCTCCAGACTTCAGACCATGCCATGCGCACTCTATGCGGAGAGACCAATGACTTAATATACTAACTAGACGCCGCATTGCCTATGCTGCTGCATGGTTTGTTTTGAAGTACGTACTCCCTTGGGTGAGGGGCCCGTAGGGAACGGGGTATAGAGCTTGTTAGTAATGCATGATGCCTACTTTACATCCACATCGTTCGCACACGTGTTTATGTTTGTGATAACAGTTTGCCAAACCGGAGAAAAATGCTACAGATATACACAAAATACAAATACATTTCAGAAAAATAATATAATCCGGATTTTAATCACTCAAACAATGTCTTCATTACCTACTTTCATATTTGATTCATTTAGTTTACAGCATGTGTTGGAAGATGAAATTATGAATAATCATTCTTTTTTATTAGCCAAACAAAATTTACATCAATACTTCAATATCAGACTTCATCATGACGTAGCCAGTGCTAATTTAAGAAGAGCAAATGAAAACATTTAAAAAAAACTAACGGAAACAATTAATTTTTAAAACCAGTAATTTTTATAATAGATTGCTGGCGAATTTCCTTTCCAAAAAAACGCACCATTGACAATTCGGTTTGCCTCGTTCAGCAATATTTCATAATCATCCGAGAAATTACATTTTTTATGTTAGCATAATAAATAACTAGTTTGAAAGTTATTTTCAATTAATGTTCATAATTATAATATGAAAATATATTTATGTTTATATTTACAATTCTTAATAAATAATTATAATGTTACATTTTATTACACAATAAAATTAAGTACATAATTATTTTTTCCTTTTCCTTGCATGTACGAGTAGGTTATATAATCAGAGCAACTGTCACTTTACCATGTACTGTACGCAACCTGCAGTACAAGCTGGTTCTCATTTTCCTTACCCCACCATTTTAAGTTTCTGCTTCACAACAAACGCTTATATGCGGCGTCTAGTTAATATAATAGGTCATTGGGAGAGACGGACTTTTCATATTAGTTCTTTGTACACACAGTACGTGCTGTTCGACAAACAGGGCTCAATATTGTTGCCACAATTTTTGATCAAGCACAGACTATCCAAAGTGCAATAAATATATTGAAAAAAGAAACAGCAGCATCGCACTTACGTCGTGGCGAAAAATGCCGATGTCTGGGATATGTAGTGGACGATGAAGAAATTATTCATTTGTATGATGCCCCACACCTTTTAAAAGGTGTGCGTAACAATATGTTAACAAAAACAGTAAAGTTTAATGAAAATGGGAAAGAAAAAGAAGTTAAATGGGACCACATCGAACAGTTGTTCAATCTAGACAAAAATAATCTGGACAACGATTTTAAACTTTGTCCGAAATTAACGGATTATCATGTTGACAGACAAAAAATTAAAAAAATGAAAGTTAGCTATACAGCTCAAGTAATGAGCCAAAGGGTATCAGCGATTATGAGGAAACTAGCTGAATTATCCAGTAAGTTCTTCTGCTTATTTCTTTTTTCATTAATAAATTTAACATTTTAATAATAATATATCGATACCTCAATTAAATAACACAATAAGTTCGAAAAGTTCATTTTTGTCATATATTATCGTGTATTCCATATCTTTTTGACTTGTTCTATGTAATTCAATCTCCATTATATAAACTAGCGCTGCTACATATCGTTGTGAAAAACCATTTTGTTAATACAGCTGAATTACATGTAGTGAAATATAAAAATGCATTTATGTTAAAACTAAATACTGTCACCTCTAAATATGTAACGTTTTTCGAAATATGACATTTTATACTTATTGCCCCTTTATTTACAGACAATCAACCGAACCCCATGGTTGATCCTGCTGCAGCGGACACTGCGGATTTTCTGTTGTTGATGGATAAAATTTTTGATAGTGTAAACGGCTCATCCATTCATCCTAAGAACGGTAAGCTACTACGGTGTGCGGTGACACCAAATTCAAAACATATAGATTTTTGGAATGATGCGCTTAAAATTTTATCGAGTGTTCTGTTTGTTTGTCCATCTACCAAAAAGACGAAAGTTATACCATCAAGCGAAAATTGGATTCAAAATTTGAAATGTTTAAAATATATATGTACTAAATTATTTATTTTAGGATTAGGATTTAAATTCATTTGTTTGCGAAATTTTAATCAAGATCCTTTGAAAAAATTTTTTGGACAAATTCGGAACCATGGTGCTAGGAACACTAATCCTACCCCAGCAAATTTTAGAGCATCGTTCAAATCTTTATTGTTAAGCAATTTTGTGTCACCCCATTCTGTCGGAGCTAACTGCGAAGAGGAAGAATCGGATGGTGCCTTAAGCACATTAAAAAATTTTATTCAGCAACGTGCAACAGAAGGACCGACAGTGGAAGTGGCAGTTTCAGCACAACCCAGGATCAACATAGAAGCAGAAGAAGAAAAAAATAATTAAAAATCTGCGATGTAAAGATTGTAAAACAGACATGCTCAGTCCAGAACAAACAAGTAACTTAATTATATGCCGGGCATATAAAGAAGGGTCATTAAAACAACCAACAGTCTGTTGTATATGTTCAGAGGAGAGTAGACGTATATTCTTTGCTCTGCGTATTTATTGTTTTTTTGTGGTTTATTTTGTGATCTTCACCTAATAGTGGTATCAAATTCAAGAGTAAGTTATTGGCTCTCTGTGTATTAGTGTATTGTTGAGACACATATTACTAGGGGTGAGTTTCCTTCAATTTTTTATTACTTTTTGCTTTAAAAAAGGCGTGGTTGATAGTTTTGTTTATTCTTGTCTATCCATACAAGTTCATTAACCTGTTTGTTGCTACCTGTCTCAGATGTAACAGTATACAGGAAGTTCCATCCAAATACTGTATACAGGGTGTTATTTTATTTTTTTATTTTTGTTTTTATCTCGTTCATTATGGCCATTCAATGCCATTGTTGCATGAAAGATGTTGAACCTCACAGATTTGTAACATGTTCCGTCTGTAAAAACAACTTTAACATAGATTGCGTTGATGTTCATGCGTCTATTGCTCGATCCATAAACAATGCTAAATCAGATTTAAAATGGAATTGCTCTAAATGTCAAACTGTCGGTAATGATATAGACAGTCTCAAATTAACAATAATTAACCTGCAAAAAAATCTGGATGAAATGAAGAAATCAATAAATGACCTGCATGTTCCTCAATCCATTCCTTTATGACGAAGTGTTCCTGCAACATCATGATATATGGATCACCAGAGGATAGTTCTCTAAATAAAGAGCAATCGCTTGCACAAGATTCTGTGATGATTAACAGTATAGTTTCTGATATAGGTGCAAAATATCCCATAGTAAAATTTTCACGTGTCGGTCGCTTTGACAGTTCAAAACCTATATCTCGTCCTTTAAATGTGCAGCTATTTTCTTCTGATGAAGTCATTCGGGTCATGAAAAAATCAAAAACTTTAAAAACTATTGATAAATGGAAACACATATCTATTTCTCATGATCGAACAAAAATGCAAAGAGATTATTTTAAAACTATTAAGCAGGAACTAAACAATAGTATTGCTGCTGGTGAGAGTAACTTAACTATTAAATATGTTAGTAATATTCCAAAAGTTTTGTCTTCTTTAAACTAATTCCGCCCAACAGTTCACCAATCTCTCTTAACATTTACTATCAAAACAATAGGGGTTTAAATTCTAAATGTGATATATTTTATGTTAATTGTTGTTCTTCTTTTCATGATATGATTGTTGTATCGGAAACTTGGTTGAATGAATCTGTTCTTAATTTTGAAATGTTTCCATCTAATTACAATGTTATTCGTGATGATAGATTATTTTCTCTTACCGGACGTTCTAAGGGTGGTGGTGTGTTAATTGCTCTAAAAGACTCTATCAGTTTCAGAACAATTGATACTAAGTATTTAAAAAATTCTGTTCCACTGATTGATCTCGTAGCCTGCAAGTGTTTTTTCACTAATCACACATTCATTTTATGTGCTGTCTACATACCACCTGATGTACACGTAAATGAAATAGAAACATTTACTGATGCTCTTTCACTTTTATTCCTAAATGAAAAAATTATTTTGGTAGGGGACTTCAATATTCCCAATTTTTATAGTACTACTGCCACATGTGTTAAATCAGCTTCTTTCCGTAATCTCTGTGAAGTATTAAATCTGAAACAATATAATTCTGTAAGTAATAAATATAACAATATGTTGGACCTTGTTTTTGCTAATTTTTTACCTATAAATACAGTGAAATTTGATTCTCCATTGGTTCCTGAAGATAAATATCACCCTGCCTTAAAAATTAACTGCGATCTCGTCACTGCTGAACGACATATAAATACAGCCAATAACTATCGTTATAACTTTAAGAAAGCGGATTTCAATAATTTATATGAGTATATATGCAACGTTGACTGGTCTCATATAAACAATTTTGTTCAAGTTGATGAAGCGCTAAATGAATTCTACCGCACTCTATATGAAGCCTTAGACAAATTTGTCCCAACTTCTAGGTGCTGTACATCCAATTTTTCACCTTGGTTCACTTTCGAGATTAAATGTAACCTTAAAAAAAAAGAGTACTTCAGCAAAAAATGGATTAAAACAAGGCAACTTAATTATTATAATGAATTCAAAAGATTGCGAACATTAATTAAAAATAAAATCAAAGTAGCTTACGAAGAGTATATCAAAAAAGTAGAGAACAACATCAAATCTAATCCGAGTGAATTTTGGAAATATGTTAACCTGAAACAAGGTTGCTCTTGTATTCCAGATACAGTTATTGCCAATGATGTCATCTACAACAAACCACAAGACATAGTTAATGCTTTTGCCACTGTTTTTTCTGGTTTTTTTATTGACAGCTAAATTTTTGACGTTAATAACGACAAGTTGCATAATAATCACCCTTCATTTTCCATGGGCTATATCACTTAAAATGATTTAATTTCTTTAATATCTAAATTACATAATAAATATAATTGTGGAGTAGATAAAATACCTAATTTTTTTATTAAAGACTGTCGTTTCATCCTTGCCGCTCCTTTATCCATAATTATTAATTTAGCTATTAAAACGTCTACATTTCCGTTGCTTTGGAAACAAACACGAATTATTCCATAGCCAGTAGCACGTTTTTTTCTACTCTGTGTTTATTGTACATATTTGTTGGTTTTTCATAAGTCCTTGTAGTGCAACTTATATCTGTGAACTCCATTTTTGCGTGGTTTTTCAACTATATAGTGCTTCATAGTGCTCGACGTTCCTCGTGAGTACAATTTGATTTCTAAGTGTAAAATAAGTGCAAGCAAGGCTTAAAAATTTTTTCAAACAAGTTCAATCAACTCTTATTGGTAAACAATGGTTGCGAAAACGTGTATCATCCCAGATGTGTCAAAATATCTGATGAACAATTCGCCTGCATGAATTCCGGTGATTTCTTCTGGCAGTGTCAACAATGTCGCAGTTACCCTCCAAATGTATCTACCATTGTCGATTATTCCGATTCCTCTGATGACCGTAGCATCAAATTAAGTGACTTAAACGTGCTGTTTGATAAAATGAAATCGGATATATTAAATATGATGAACAATAAATTAGATGAACTTACTAAGTCAATTAACTTTTGTTGCGACAAAATAATAGATTTTGAAACTAAATTAAATATTCTCGAAAAGAAGATTAAGGATTGTGAACATGTTAAAGACGAAAACCTGAAATTAGAGGCTAACATAAATACTTTAGAACAGCGAATTAATGATTTAGAGCAATATTCCCGTCTAAATAATTTAATAATTCATAATTTTCCAATAAAACAAAACGAGAACATTACTGATATTGTCATTAAAACCGGCTTAGAATTGAGAATAAATATGAGTGATACCGATATTGATACTGCACATAGACTACCGACAATAAACAAATCTAAAATCTTTCTAATAATAATAAAATTCAAAACGCGTATTCTCAAAGATAGATTTCTTGCTGCTGCAAAGAAAAATAACAATTTAATTTCCACTTTTTATTACCCATCGGATAACGCATTGAAACTATACTTTAACGAACATTTTACTGCATATAACAGTGGTCTATTTAAAAAATCTCGTGAACATCTATACAAGCAAGGATACAAATATATATGGTGCAGGAACTGTAAGATTTTCGCACGGAAGGATGACAACTCGAGAATTATCACAATAACTCGGGTAGACGATTTATTAAAATACTAGTGCTATCACAGCGTTTCGGACCATTGTCTTCATTAATTTAGTTGTTTAATTTTGTATAAACTTGTCCAACATGTTTGAATCACCTGTCTTAAATAGAAGTGTTGCCGATTCGCAAGACAATATACTCACCTTTGGTCAGATAAATGTGCAATCTTTGAACTCATATTTCTCTACTTTTAAGGATTTTGTACAAACAGAAAATTTTGACATCTTGGCTGTTACTGAGACATGGATAAGCGATATTTCCCCACCTGATTTATTTTTCATTGATGGGTATAATTTTGTGAGTACAGAAAGGTATAATAAGCGTGGTGGAGGTGTCGCTTTTTATGTTCGTAGTAATATTTAATATAAAGGTAGACGGATTTTTCTTGACTGGTCAATTGATGAAAGGAAAGAAAACTACTGGAATTCAGTCAATGGGATAAAATTTTATTTCCTCTCCTACCGGTTTCGACCCCACATGGGTCTTCCTCAGGGAGTGAAAGTCATTTTATACATTATTAATGTGTTGTAAATACATTTGTCAAAAATTGTAACAAAACAGTTAAAAATCAAATCGTGATGTTTAATAAACATCTAAAACAAAAATTTTTGTTACAATGCTTAGCTAGTTTTTACCGTAGGTGCACGAAACCACGTTTTTGTGAAAAATAAAATTATTAAATTACTCTACATTTAGTATCTGCATTTATAAAAAAAGCTTTACATATGTTTGACTTGTGAGTTTATTAAACGTCACGATTTGATTTTTAACTGTTTTGTTACAATTTTTGACAAATTTATTTACAACACATTAATAATGTATAAAATGACTTTCACTCCCTGAGGAAGACCCATGTGGGGTCGAAACCGGTAGGAGAGGAAATAAAATTTTATCCCATTGACTGAATTCCAGTAGTTTTCTTTCCTTTCATTCAATATAAAGTTCTCGACACTACAGATATATGTTTGCCAAATGATTTTATTGAACATTTATGGATCCAAGCTACTGTGAGACATAAACAAATTATATGTGGAGTGATATACAACCCACACTCTAAAAATTATAAAGAACTGAGTATTTTGGATACCATAAGTTCAAATTTTATTAATCAATGTGATTATTTGTTAATTGCAGGACATATTAACGTGAACTTATTAATTAAAGATGCTAAATCTGATTTTGTTACAAATTTGTTCACTGGCTCTGGGATGCATCAATTAATTAATGAATATACTCGCCCTGCGTCTAAATCCTTGTTAGACATAATAGCAGTATCTGATATTTCGATATGTGATTTTGCTGGTACTATAGAATGTGATTTCTCAGACCACAGTTGTGTGTTTTGTAAATTGAAAATCTCAAAGAAAATATCACAACCAAATATTATAACTTTTAGAGATTTTAAACTCTTTAATTCGGAAGAGTTTTTTGCCGATTGTAATGCTGTTCCATGGAACGATATAATTCAGATGAAAAACGTTGATGATAAAATAAATTTTCTGAATGATAATATTATAAGATTATTTGATGTACATGCCCCTATTAAATCAATATCATCATCTAAAAAATATTCTCCATGGTTCACACCCGTTATTAAAATAATGCAGAAAAACAAGGACAAAGCGCTTGCACAATACAAAAAAAATAAGTCCCCCTCAAAGTACGAGTACTACAAAAAATTACGCAATCTTACAACGGCTGCAATACGTAGGGAAAAAGAAGCTTACTTTGAATCAGCTATTAATAATATTACAAACTCAAGCGCTTTGTGGTCTAATTTAAAGGATATTGGAGTAAAAACACAATCGATAAAAAACATTCCAGAAGAACTCTGTGAACCAGATAGTTATGGACAATATTTACTACATAAAATAAGTACTACTGATGTAAATCCTTGTACATTAAGCTTTTACTCACGAAATAGATTCTCGGATGAACTGAAAAACAGCTTTAACTTTAAATGCGTAAGCAGCGATGCAATCAGAAATATAATTAATTTCATTACAACAAATGCACTAGGTATAGACGGAATCTCAATAAAAATGCTGATAATTTTACCAATTATAATTGACCTCATTACACATATTGTAAATATTTGCATATTAGAGAGTGTTGTACCTCAAGTATGGAAGGTTGCTAAAATTAGGCCAATAGTCAAACAGGAGCAATGTAATTTTTTTGAAGATTTGAGACCAATAAGCATTCTTCCAACCTTATCCAAAATATTAGAGAGAGTATGATGTGATCAAATCAAAGAATACTTTATAGAAAATAAAATTCTTCCTATTAATCAGTCAAGATTTCGCTCTGGGTACAGTACAAACACTTGTCTGTTAAACATCATTGATACGATACTGAATAACTATGATAAATCAAAAACATCACTACTCATGCAAATAGATTTCTCTAAGGCATTCGACATGATTGATCATAAATTACTACTGGCAAAATTACATTTTTATAATTTTTCTGAAAGTGCAATAGCCTGGTGTAAAAACTATTTGGATAATAGGTCATATTATATTTCTATGGTCTCAAAACAGGGTAAATAGTTTTCCTCTTCACATTTCCCCCTCAAATGTGGGGTTCCACAAGGTTCCATTCTGGGTCCGTTGTTCTTTTTAATTTTTGTTGCTGACATGCCTACAGTATTTGATTTCTGTAGTGTCCATTCATACGCAGATGATACACAGGTCTTAGTAACCTTGGATCAGTCAAATATTGAAGAACAGTGTGCAATGGTTAATACTGATTTATCGAATTTTGTATCGTGGTAAAGAACAACGGCCTCAAAATAAATACCAAGAAATCTTCACTCTTTGCATTTGGTGACCGAGATATCATACCAGATATTATACTTGATGATCATAAGCTAGAACACACAGACCAAGCTAAAATACTGGGATTGTATGTCGATAAAGACTTAAATTTCAGACATCACTTAAATGTAAAATTATGTGCTACGAGATTAAAATAACGGCATTTATTTAAATTTATACACGATCTTAATACATCAGTGAAACTGAAATTGGTCAATGCAATTATTTTGCCTTTGTTTGACTATTGTGCCTGTATCTATGTTCCTAACTTGACCTTGCATGATAAACATAAAATTACACTAATACAGAATTCTTGTCTGAGATTCGTATACGGTCTACGTAAATATGACCACATTTCTAAATATCGTAAATTATCAAACATGCCAAGTATTGACAACCGTGTGAAATATCTATATTTATGTTTACTACACAAAATAAAATTATCCGGTACTCCGGGTTATCTATTTGACAAATTAGTCATTAAAGAATATAATTACGAGTTACGTATCAAGGATTTATACATCGTGCCCACCTTCAGAAAATCTAAATTTACAAGTTCATATTCATATTTGGCCCCAATTTTATATAATAGTATATCAGAATCTTTGAAAGCATTACCATTAAACGTATTCAAAAATAAAATTAAGTCAATGTCCGCAACCGATATTTCTTCATGGAGTTAAAAATTTAGTATTATAAGTGTCTTGATTTATGTACATTTTTTTTTATTAAGGATCTATTATTACGCTAGAACTTGGGATTTATGTATGTAATATGTTGTATGTATAAGAAAATAATATTGTAGTCTACTGGCTAATTTAACAAATGTAAACCTGAATGGTTAGGTGGTAGAACAGCTTAGCTGAACCTCGCCATTTATCTAGAGTCAATAAAGTTTATTATCATTATTGTTTGAGATTTTAATTGTTGTCAGCTCCGTATATTGTGAAAGGTACAACACATATTTGCCAATGTCAACGCCATATACGCTTCATTGTATTTTTTGTAGTTTATTGTTAGTGGCGCTGTCGCTAGCGAATTTTTTGGTTTTAAAAAATTGTACAAGGACAAGTCTGTTCGGTTCCGGCGTTGCTGCGCCAAAGTTGTTTTGTATCGGTCCGCAACAATCCATTGTTGTACTGCTTTTATATCTGTTTTTTGTATAGTTTTGGTTATGCTGTGTGTAAATAAATAAGTGTTTTTCGTGTGGTTGTGTGAAAGTGAGATTTACAACCTCACCAACTGTTCCATCATCCATACTCGATATCCTGGGTATCCATCCCTGTTATCCCGCACAATTATTATTATTATTATTCTAGTCCACAAGAAAAGTGATAAATCTAACGTCTGCAACTATAGGCCTATATCTATCCTAAATAACTTTAGCAAACTTTTTGAGATGGTTATCTATAATACTCTACTTACACACAGATCCTTCATCTCCAATGATCAACATGGCTACATGAAAGGACGCTCAACGGTACCCAATCTTGCTTGCTTCTCGCAATTTGTTTCTGAAGTTATAGATCATCGCGGACAATTGGGTCTTTTGGTGCTGCTCCTGCCTTACTTTTACTTTTATCTTCGTACCTTTCGGACAGATATTGCTTCGGTTTTTATAACGGATTTTCTTCTTCCAAATTCATTGCTACCTCTGGAGTTCCCCAAGGTTCTAACCTGGGTCCGTTACTATTCATCCTCTTTATCAATGAATTACTATTATCTTTTACTTGTCACGTTCTGGCTTACGCTGATGGCATTAAGCTTTTTTCATTCTATCTCATCCTCTTCTGATGCTTTGGTTCTTCAAGATAATATTGACAAATTAGTAGAATGGTGTAAAAATAATAAGCTAGTAATTAATACTAACAAGTGTTCTATTATTACCTACACACGTAAAAATAACTATGTGCTTCATGATTACACAGTTAATAATTCTATACTTACACGTTCATTTTCTATACGAGATTTAGGCGTTCTATTTACTTCTACTTTACTGAGCATATTATCAATATTTGTTCCTCTGCAAATAGGACATTGGGCTTTATAATCCGAATTTACAGACCGTTTCATGACATACATGCTTTAAAATCTTTGTATTATGCTTTTGTAGTCAGTAAATTGGAATACGCCAGTCTAATCTGGTATCCGTATTACGATAGCCAAGCTCTACATCTTGATCGTGTCCAGCGCAGGTTTCTAAAATATGCGTCCTTTAAATTAGACAATACTTACCCCGGAAGAAATGTAGATACACAGTCACTTTTACAGCGTCATGACATTCCGTCCCTAGCTTCCAGGCGAATCATCTCCAGTGCGAGGTTCATGTGGATGCTGATTTACAACAAAATTGATGCTCCATTCATTTTAGATAGAATCCCGTTCCATGTACCAAGGTTGTCATCCAGGCAATGCAGGACATTCCATCTCCCTACCGCACGGACTGATGTGTATCTGCGCTCACCGGTCTACATCATGTGTCAGAATGCAGAAAAAGTCTCTAATGATGTCTTCATGTCCCACGTATCTGCGTACCACTGCGTCCATTACTGTCCTGACGTATAATTCTGTTGTATGTTTTCTATATATATTGTTTAAAATTATATATGTAATTATTTTGTCTTATTTAATTATATTTATTGTATATTGATATTTATACATTTATACTTTTGTATATTACCCTGTAATTGGTGACCTGTTGGGTAATTAAAGATTAATTATTATTAATTATTATAATTATTTCTACAACATAATTAAAAAAATTCACAAAATATTTAAACACACACATTTACGATATATGTTATAAAGAGTCTTTTCATATGGAAACAATTATTGAAACTTGTCGCCAGCATCAATTGATGAGAGAAATAGTAAAATACACTGTTAAATTTTTATTATTTTCATTTTTTAAAGAAATTAATAATATTTTAAATGGAAAAATGTTTATTAACGACTGTAATAACAAATTAAAAATAGCAGCAATGCAATTGTATGAAAAAAAAAGAACAAATAGAAAATTATTAAAATCTCAGTTCTTTTATTTTAAATTGTTTTATATGTTTTCATGTATAGTTTGAAAAATATCAACTTAATATTTAAACACTTACTTCAAACTATTTGTAAAATTTTGTAGTTGATATTTTCAAATTATACATGTTTCATTCTTTTCCTTTCCAATTCCTTCAATCAGCAATACCATTCATATGTCCCGCCTAAAAAGATTTAGTTCCGTGTACAACTACTTTGTCGCTACTCTCGTAGTCTTTTGAAACGTCCCCTGATTATTATAGAGAGCGCTTTCTATTATAATATCTCTTTTCTTTTCTATGCTTCAGACGCACCACAGACTATCCACTACGATGCACATACGATACCAGAACCTGAATTTTCAGGGTAAAGTGTTTTAAACCGATGTACATTGCAGTAAATTATTATATCAGAATCTATATTTTTCTAGTATTAAGTGTTTACAATAGATGTAGCAGAGTTATTGAAACAATGGGGATTCGAAACACTCATAGAAACATTTGAAGGTAAGGTGAAGGTCACGAAAACAAAATTGTCAACTTTCTAAGTGAAGTGCGTGTATTGTAACCAAATATGTTCATGCGGTTTTGTATACAGCAGAATGATATGAATATTAATATATATATATATATATATATATATATATATATATATATATATATATATATACATATTGTAAAATTATAAGCGAGGGCCCCATATGACGAGCCGCCACTGGTTGAAACCGCATGCACGAACTTATTTGGCTACTATTTTTAGTATATTCCGAAATTGAACCAGAGTAACCGCGGTTACTTTTTCAGTAACCAGGTTCATTAACGGAAGACGGTTGCTGAATATCTGGTTACTTTTTCGTTACCAAACTAACCGCGATAGATTGGCGGTTACAATCTGGTTATTTAAGTTTTGACAGTTGAATGTCTGGCACACCAACGTGTTGTTTGAATGTTTATGAGCCTGTTTGTGAGGTTACAAAGTACACGTTCAAAAATGGAGGTAAGAATTATTAAACATTTTGAAATAATATATTATTTATATTTATTAATTGTTTTAGTCAATGTTGTACAAATGTGGCATATGCAAGGAAGCATTTGGGAGCCTGATAGTGGTGCAGAATGTGTCAGAAAGCCATATTTGTTTTAAAAATGCAGATAGACTTGAAGTGAATGAAGAAGGGCTTGTTTTTCCCCTCAACGATAAAACAAATAATTTGTTAAACAATAGAAGAGGAGACAAATGGACAGATGAAGAAACGAGATTATTAATTGCAGCATATGCAGAAAATAAAGAAAAATTTGATTCCCCACAGTACAATAGTATAAAAGTGTGGAACATAATAAGTTCCATACTTAAAAATAAAAATTATGATAGAAGTGGTTTAAAATGTTCCGAGAAATTTAGAAATTTAAAAAAAACCTACATAAAGGTCAAACAATACAACGAAAAAACAGGGAACAATAAGAAATATTGGGAATATTGGGACGTAAGTATTTAGTAAATTTAATATTTTTATTGTTATATACGTTTTTATTAATTTACAGGATTTGCATGAAATTTTTTTTTAAAATCCTGCAGTATCATCCGTTTTCACAATATCTAGCACGCTTTTAAGCAAACCAAGACATGAAGTCAACTCAACAAAAAGACAAGCTTCATCCTCAAATAACGATAATGAAGTAGCATCCACATCGAGGACACAGTTTGCGGAAATGTCGCCAAACCAAAAAAGAATGAAATTCTCTGCCGAAGAGGCAAAAGAAAGACGACATAGGGAGAAAACGGAACAAAAAGAAAGAATGTTCCAAGCCTTCATGGCAAAATTTTTCAAAGAATGATATATGTGTTTTTTTATAATTTAAGAGATTATTTTTATTTAGTCCACAGAATGTGATAGTTTTTGTTTATAGTTTTTTATATGATATAATTTATGTTTTTGTATATAGTTTCCTTTAAGTTGAATTTATTATAAGTATTGTTACGTTTGTTTTAAGTTTAAGTGAGATATTTATTTGTCTCGTAGTTTACGTGGCACTCAATGTGATATTTTTTTGTTTTTATTTTTTGTACATCGTTGTTTTGGTTTAAAGTATAAAGGAGATCTTATTTATTATTTACTGTTTGTAATTTACTTTGGCACAGACTGTGATATTTTTTGTCTATTAGTTTTTATTTGAAAATGTGATAATGAAAACAAATGTGTTCAATATATTTATTATATTGTGACAATTCGTTAATTGCCACACGAATTTTTATTAAACTATGGCCAGTTGGCCATATGTCCTTTAATATTGTCCGCCGCCACTGATTTCTAAGCCACGCCTACGCGCTCTGTCAAGCGTAAGTCACCTTGTCTTCTTGACTCTTATTTATTTAAAATAAATATTAATATTATTTATTTAGACACTTCTTTTACAGTCAAGTGTTTAAAAGTCTTAAAACAATTTATTTTAAAATTTTATTATTTATTTTGTTATAACTTCGCGATTAGGTTTTAAGACTAAAAATTCCCTAGGCTGACGCGTAGAAAACGTGACGCGC
Source organism: Stenolophus ochropezus (assembly GCA_035578165.1). Lineage (NCBI taxonomy): Eukaryota > Metazoa > Arthropoda > Insecta > Coleoptera > Carabidae > Stenolophus > Stenolophus ochropezus. Next base: position 11,795,877 of record JAQOWZ010000013.1, on the reverse strand, counting down.
TGAATAGCCGTGAAGCGAGACAGTTCGCCTAGGACCTTAGTCAAATTTTGTTTTCGCCATGTGCCGAACAATTCAGTCGCTCACGTACTATTAAGTAGTCTCAGTGTTTATTTGATTTAGGGCCGGTTTTTCAATCTCTGGTTAAAGTGCCGGTTACCTTAACCATCGGTTAACAGAAAAATATCGCATCGAAGAACTGATGTAAGTTGTCAAAAATACATATTATTTACTATTTCGATGCGATATTTTTCTGTTAACCGATGGTTAAGGTAACCGGTACTTTAACCAGAGATTGAAAAACCGGCCCTTAGTTTCTTTGAAATATGCTATTCATTATCTTTTGGCTAAAATAATTTTGTTATTCTTTTATTCTTTTCGTGTCCTAGACGAGCTGCCCACTCATGTGGCTAGTTCACTATACTTTTATTAACTTTCGATTCTTGCTTTCAAAATTTTATAAAATTTTTGTAGTTCAGTGTAAATTTTTCCCGAGACTAATAACCGTATGTCTCCAGATCCCGGAGTTTTATTTGCTCTTTCAAATTTGTTATGCCTTTATGATAAGTAGTTCTGTTTAAAATTTTTCCGAGACTACTACCAAACAGTTTCCACGTCCCCGGAGCCGATAGTGCTCCTACATTTTGCTTCTTACCATTTATTCGTAGTTCAGCGTAAATTTTTTATTCCTTTACCGAGTCTACTAAAGTGACTCCGGTAACCAAGAGCTAGCGAGCTCTTAAACAATTTTGCCAGTTTCCCTACTTTTTGTAATTCTGCATAATTCCCCTCCACTCATGATCCTTTTTCCCGTATGATTGGATGAATGGTGATTGAATGACGCGGACTATTTGTGGTTTCACCGACCGACAGCTTGGACTAGCTTCCGATTTACTGCTGGACGAAATATCTGAGTATTTTTTTTGCTTTTATATTTTTTTCGCCGTAACTATTTTTGGGTTATTGTTTAGGAAGTTATTAGTTACGCGAGCCGGACTCGGATTTTTTGGTTGGGTTTCAAGCTTAAATTTTTGAGAGTAGAAATTCGGGTTTTGTGAATTTTTATTGGGATTTTTTTTTTTGCTCTCAAACAACTTTCAGGTCCCGGCATTTACTTGCCCTTCTTTCCTTTTCCTTTCCTGTTTAGACAAAACACTACACTTCTATCCTCTAACCTAAAATTTTACAGCTTTGTATATTTTTTGAGCACACAGTGTCAACAATTTTTTAGAGTAACGCCCCAACGCCCTTAGGGAAAACATCTGTATAGTAACCAGCCCTTCAGGCCAATTTTGTACCTCCTTAGAGAGAACTTTTGTACTGGCTTTAGATTTTTCAGCTGCTTAGTACAGTAAGCCACGTTTCGGAGGTTATCTTCCAGGAGTGAAGTCTCTTTTCGTCCTGTGGCCCTACCTAGAGTCCGCCACGAAGGATTCATTCGCCGCCAAAGTATCACTTCTTGGAGAACGCTAAGCCGAATTTTTTCGTCGCGCTATTCACCGACAGCAGACTGCCGTCGAGACGACGTCAGAGTGCAACCAGACCATTGGTGCGCTCGCCAAGTCAGCTACTCTATCTTGCTGCCGTTCTACCAAGATCGATCCCCATTACCGAAGCGGTTCCGACCGGACTCTAGGCCCTCGTCCCTCAGATACAGCACAGACTAATCCTCCTGAGAGACGCCTCCGTAGCGGGTTTGCTAGGGGTTCTATAGCTAGAGTTGGTGGCGGTGTAAGTTACATTTTTTTTTATTATTTTACACACTGTCTCAAATTTATAATAAATTTCCAAAAATTTTATTTCTTTTCTATTTCTTTTCTGAGTGCCCTTCTCAGATATACTCCCCTTTCAAAGGGCTGGCGCCCGAAATAAAATATTGTGACTATAAAAGTAGTTTTTGCTTCACTTTGAACTTTCATATAGTTTTAGTCGGGATACACCTAGTCACAAAATTTTGTTTCAACCCATGACCTATCGCTTCCGCTACATTTCAGCTAGCCGTACGCCTTTTGTGGACGCAGGTAGGTGCTAATACCCTATTTTACGTCACAATATTTACGTACATAAAAATACAAAGAAAATATATTTACAATAAAAATACATGTTACAAAAAATTTATTATTGAAAGTTTGACATATACGATCTCTTTTCTCCATTCCTTTTTGTCTTTGTAATCTATCTAATTCTAAATTAAGAAAAAAAAATTCATGAATATCGATTTCTAAAATATCGTTTTTCAATATACAAATGTTATGTAAAACACAACAAGCAAGTATATATTTGGGTATCCAATCTAATCGTCGAACATCCATCATTTTTAATATTCTGAATCTCTTCTTTAATAAACCAAAACATCTCTCTATTGTACTTCTTACTGAACTTAAATGAAAATTATAATTTAACTGAGCTCGAGTTAAATGAGCATTATCTCTGTAAGAAGTAAGAAGCTGTTGGCTGGATATGCCTTATCTCCAAGAAAGTGGGTGTCATCAGGAAACATTTCTGCAGCTCTTTCGTTAATGTATGACCATACTTCGCAATTTCGTAAAACTGTAGCGTCATGAACTGAACCAGCCTCTCCTGCATACACATACGTAAACAGCATACGATGGTCACAGACATATATTCATGCATGCAAAATTTTTTCTGCATATAAAAGCTCGACCTTCCTCCTTCGGTAAAGGTATAGGAATGTAGCATTCATCTATATATTCTATAGTATTTGGAAAACCTTTGTTCCTGAATTCTTCTCTCACTTCTTCCAAATAATTATTGCTAGGCCACTGAATAAATGTGGGTGCAAGTTCAATTATCGCTTCGGTCACTCGTCGAACAATCCGTATTATAGTTGCCATACCTACATCAAACCGGCCACAAATTGATCTATAATATTAAAAATCAATGTGACGTAAATGTGTCATGTTAATTTACAATTTTTTGTACCTGTAAGAATCAGGCGTTGCAAAATACCAAATGGTAAATAAAAGTTGTAGTTCTGCATTGACCTTATTTCTTCCTTTTCCCACATTCAAGGAACCAATTTTTCTTACCAGAAGACTACATAAATAATTGAAGGTTGTTCTATTAATTCGAAAATTTCTTTGGAATTCTCCGTCAGTAAATTCATTTACAACATTTTCTATGTAGTTTTTCACTCTTGGGCGTAATTCTGTGAGATAAATGATTTAAAAAAATTGTATTCAAGTATACGCTATTATTAATTACCTGCTCTAATGAATTCATCATCTTCATCTGAGCTACTATCAGTTAGTATAAAGTTATTAAAAAAATACCATGCCTCCATAATCGACTAAAATGTCAATATAAACTACGATTTTAAACTTTTGACAGCTTTCAAAACGTCACTCTAGCAGCGCAGTGAGAAGCGTTCCGTTTCTCAACCGTGGTGCCGGTCAAATTGTAACCATATTTAAACAGGAACCGCACTGCGGTTCATTTTCGGAATATTTTATTTGCAATATAGGCGACGTGTACATTTCTAGCATCAGCGCCTTTAGCGGCAAAATTGGCGTAAGTGTTATTAAAACAAACTTAAACTGAATGGTGATTTCAATGGTAGTGAAGCGCAAAGTGGTGTATTTTTATTGTTTTAAAATGGAAAAAGAAATTCATTTTGGTTTTTTATCAATTCATTACGAACATTATTCAACTGGAAATATAGAAAAAGGAAAAAGATTGCAAAAAGCGGGACATGTAAAAATTCTGTCGAAAGTGATGAGACAGACGTCAGTAAATAAAAAAAGCCGTATGATGTCACATTATCGGTAAGCATTTCTTAGACACTTTTCTTAAATTAGTTTTAAATTATTTGTTGTAATTTTAGTTACGTTATCCTCCGTGGTAGCCGTTTTCGGGGCACCTGGGCGTGACTCATCAAAAACCGACGTGCGACCACGTTGAAACTAGTTGAACCAATTTTTGACGGTCGCCATGGAAGGAAAAGAGTCACCCTATACAGCATCCAAACGGTCTTTAATTTCGCTGCGCGATTTCCCCTCCAAAAACAAGAATCAAATCACCGACCGATAGTGTTCTTTTTCCATTTTTCTCAAATCTGCGGACACGCTCGCTTCCACACGCGGTCAAAACAAAACTTCGCGTCCGATTCTGTTGAAAATTTGACAGTAGCTGTCTACGGTGATGTTCTAAGCAATAAAAAATTGCTCTTGCGATTGTTGTGCTATAGGGCGGTGAGGCTAAGTACTTATCGGACCGCCCTCGTATGTTCGATCTAATTTTTAAATATACTTATTTTGATATTACCAAATAATATACTTTCAGGCAAAATGAAAACAGCTAAAGATATCATTCCGCATTGCCACTATCTCTACGAGGAGGATGGAGAAATGAAATTGAAAAAGAAGCATATTTAATATGCTCAAGTCCAAGTTGGCATGGCTGTGTTAAATCTCAATACTTGTGACTTGTTAATATTTTCGTCAAAAGATAATACATTTGTTACAGTAAAAGTCCCTTATGATTTTGAATGGACCAAGGAATTATTATTTAAATTAAAAAAGATTTATTTGGAAAACATGTTACATTTCCTATGTAAAAGAAATTAATTTGACAAATATGTTTACTACTTTTTAAAAGAAATGTACATATATTTAAGAATAACTTTTTTATTGTTACTGTTACAAAGAAATTTATATTTATGAATAACTTTTTTTTTATTGTTACTGTTGCAAAGGAATTTATATTTATTTTTTATATATATAAATATATATGTACTTATATTATTTTAGAAATAAAGAAAGAACAATGCAAACAAGGAAAATTTAATTCATTAATTAAACATTGTAAATTTTGCAAACATAACTTTATTACATAAGATATATACATTTTTTAACACAAATATTTATTCAATCATCTCCACATTCATTTATTATTTTTAGTTAAAAATTTGTTAGTATACAACAAATTAAAATTACTTCGTCAAGATAAGGAAATAATTCTTTGGGTATTTTATCAAGAATTTTGTAAATTTTTATTCTTTGTATCGATCTTTTTACATGAATCCGGACACTAGCCACATTGTATGTATCTTCGACTTCTTCAACCCTTGTGAACAAATGGAGGCATAACAACAACTATATTTTCTTTACATTTAATTCCTGGAAATCCCTTGTCCGCAAGAATTATGTCTTCCGGTTGTAACAAGTCTAAAATTCCACAATCATTTGTTATTAACGAATCAGTTGTTCTGCCTCCATATGATTTTGAAATAAATGAAATAAATCCATGGGGTGCAATTCCAATTAGAAATTTAGCTGTAAAAGTTTCTTTATAATTTGAGTAGATAAAAATTCTATCGTCTATTTTATCAGGACAATGAATTCTAATTTCGGTGCAGTCTATAATGACTCTGCATTTGGGATAATGAATTTTAAAAGAAGAAGGCAAAAGTACATCAATAGCTTTACGTTCTGGCCAAAACACCGCAGTTTTGATTTTTTCTGTTAACTGATTTAATAAATTCAAAAAAATTCTGGACGCTGATGATCTATTGTAACAATACATACCCACCTCTACCGTACATACAATTATACATTAGCCAAAGATCGTCTAGTGGAAGGTTTAACTTACCCTACATTGTGTTTATTTAAATAAGTAACCCTTCATCGTCGTAATACAGAGTAGCTGTTAAGAGTGGAGGATTCTGGACAGGTATTTGATAAAATAAAAGAATGATATTCACTCCAAAAGACAGACAAAATATCTGACTTGTGCATATATTATAATTAAATAAAATCGGAAAGTGCTGTGGAATATTACGCTCTCTGGCAGTGCCGGCTTTAGGGTAGGGCGCGGTAGGGCCACCGCCCTGGGCACCAGATTTTAGGGGCGCCACGCCGCCACTTATTATTATAAAAAAATTCAAATTTTAAATTTTAGTGATACTACAGAGAATATTCACTTTATTTTCTGCTTCTGTTTATCGATGGAAAATTCTAACCGATCACTTAGATAAATATAGTTTAAAGAAACTGAGTGATACACGATGGGAAGCATGAGTAAGCAGTGTAAAAGCAGTTTGCTATCAAATTTGTGACGTTTATAACGCTTTAATTTCTTTAGCTAGAGTAACTGAGAAAAGTGATGTAGATATATCACACGAAGCAGTTACTTTGGCAGAACAGTTAATAGATTTCAGCTTCATAGTTTCACTTGTTGTTTGGTATGATATTCTATTTCAGATCAATGTTGTAAGTAAATCTCTCCAATCAACAACCATAGACCTCAGTCAAATCACAAAAATGCTAAAAACCTGTTGTAATTTCTTAGAGGAATACCGAAAAACTGGATTCAAAAAAGCTCTAGTAATAGCAAAGGATTCAGCGAAAGAACTAGAAATTGCGCCTATATTTACGCCAATTAAACGATTACGACGCATTAAACGCATGGCTGGTGAAATTGCCATAGACGAACCCATCGAATCTCCAGAGAAAAAGTTTGAAATTGAATTCTTCAATACTTTATTAGACACCGCGTTAACATCGACAAATGAAAGGTTTAAACAATTACAAGAGTATTCGGAAACTTGGTCTTTTTTATATAATATTAAAAAGTTACCAGAAAGAGCTGAACTTATAAAATTTTGTGCTGACCTTCAAATTAAACTTACTATTGGTCCCGATTGTGATATAGATGGTAACAGGCCCGGATTGGGCCGGTGAGCTACCGAGCTAAGCTCAGTGGGCCGGAGCCACAAGGGCCGATTAAAATTTTTGGTCTGATACACAATAATTGAAAATAAGGCATTCCGGCATACGCAGCTATGAGATAAACGCCGATTTAATATATTATCAGGATTGGAGGTTAACGATAGTTATAGGCCGCGAGCAGAAAATAAGTGATTCGAGAGACCTATTAAAATAGGTTTTCTGACAGTAAAATTCGTGAAATTAAAAAAGTCAAAATATTTTTACACATAATTAATTGAAGTTAAATAAATGGTAGATAAAGTTATATACGCTCCGCATCTGAAGAATGAAAAGCGATAATTCGATTAAGTTTGATGTCACCACTTAGTTTCCGGGTGATATGTATCGCAGTTAACATGTAAAATAGTTGAGACCTGGTAATATTTTGCAGATCTATTGTTTATGCTGGTAAAGGTAATTTCTTTTAAAGCCAGTTTGGCGCTACAATCTCATTTTCATTTCAATTGACGAACTGTATCACTGTATGATTCAATCAGTTAATTCATTTTGTGATTGTTAATTTAAATTTACCAATATACGGGTTATTACTTGTTATATCTTGTTTTACTGTGACGTGTTCGGTGTTCCGCTTATTGCGTTATTTGTGTTATTCTGTTGGTGGACTTGTTTGATTGTTAATAAAATGGAGAAAAGGAAAAAGGGTGGAGCAGAAAAGTTACGAAACAAGAAAAAAAAGCGGTTAGAAGAAGAAGCAAATATATGTAAAACTTTAACAGAAATGTTTTCAAAAGTAAGTTCGATTTTATTTTCTAAATTAAAATTCAATAAATGACCTTGAAATGCTTGATTTGTATTCTGGAACTGATTTGTGTGTGCTTTTCACTTTGATAAAAATAATATTGATTTTGAACTGAAAATTGTAAAATAATAATATTTTATCAATTCAAATCATCTATGCGAAGAAGGTACGTCAAATTTCTTCTCACAGCAATATATTTTACAGTTACTTAGATTCAAAATTCAAGTTTATGATACAATTTTAGTCTAATAATAAAATTAAATAAATAATTAATTATTATTTTTAGCCTTCCTGTAAAGATAAAAATGAGGCATCTACGGCTTCTGATTCGGACCTAATTAAAGACAGTGTAGAAATAATAGAAATTAAAATTAATGAAGTAATAGATGATATTGGGACTTCAATGCTGGAAAGCAAAAGTGACACTCATACTATATAAATAATTACTTGCTGCAATTAAATTTTAGTTAGTTATATTAATAAATAAATTAACATTATCGTTTACAACATTGTCCTTTCATATTTAGGAACAAGCAATAGCAGAGCCAAAGTCACAGATTGTTAAAGATGATGGAAATAGCAGTAGTAGTAGCAGTGCAAAAATAAAAGAAAGCGATGATGTCAATCACAATATTGTTGATTTAGGAAATATTGACGAACAAAAGTATTTTAAATATCCTGTTGATAAAACAAAACTAAATTTATTTTTTAAATTTCATCCGAAACAACCAGTGCATAACATAAATTTCAACCCTCAGTTAGCGTATTACCACAAAGTGCAAGGTGAACCAGGACCAGACGAAATTAAAAGAGAATGTCTGACATACTTCTATGTCGAAGAAATTTTTTTTTGTTCCTTTTGTTTAGCTTTTAGTAAAGAAAAAAATCGTTTCACGCTTGGATCTGAAACGAAAAAAGTTGATAATCCTTATGAAAGGATAAAAGAGCATGAGGTTTCATTAACTCATTATAAATGCGCAGAAGCATATATGATTTGGTCAAAAAATATAAATATTATTGGAAAACTAAACTGCAAAAGACGAGACGATGTAAAGAAAAGAAGGGACACATTGGAAAGAATTATGGAAACAATTAAATTAATTGGAAAAAGAGGTCTCAGTTACAGAGGTGCTAAGGATGCTGAAGCATCATACACTCTCAATGATCGCACACTGGATCATGGGAATTTTTTAGAAATAATTTTACTTTTGTCAAAATATGATTCGTTACTAGAGAAGCATATAGTTGAATGTACAAAATTAAGTTCCCAATACTATACCTCCAAAACACACAGTGGCCCCGGAAGACCTGGAAACTTTGTAACATTTTTATCAAAAACTAGTGTGAACTATATAATAGAATCTTTATCAAAATTAATAAAAAAGAAAATATTTGATGAAATTAGAAAAGCCGGCATGTTTAGTATTCAAATCGACACTACACAAGATATCAAAGATCGTCACAGATGAGATCCAGGAACGTCTAATTTCTCTTCAAATTTGCAAATCAGGCACGGGAAAAAAATTATCCGAAATAGTATGCCGTAAATTAAACAAGAATGGAATTAATTTAAATAATTGCATTGGCAATTCAACTGACGGAGCTGCTAATATGCAAGGTCAGTATAATGGTTTTTCGGCTTGGATGGACAAAGAAGCTCCTGGACAAGTACATAATTGGTGCTATGCCCATATATTAAATTTAGTCTTTACCTACCAATACTACCAATATATGCATCGAATCTGTTAATTTATTTGGAATAATGAATAGTTGTGCAACTTTTGTAAGGGAGTCATATTTGCGAATGGCCGTCTGGGAAGAAACTAGCAAGTCCAATAGGAGAAACCAGATGGTGGACAAAAGACAGATGCTTAACAAAGGTTTTTGGTTCCTATGGTACGCCTCAAAATTCCTTGTTTATTGAATTATTAGAAACCATGGAAGAAATATCAACATCAATTAAATTTAACACGGACGTACGTTATAGAAAACCTTTGAAATTTTGCTGACTGCTCATATTTTTTTTAAAATATTTTCAACCACTACGCCCCTATCTCTGTATTTACAAAGTAAAGGCTTAAATTTAGTAGTTGCGTTTCAAATGGTCCAAAAAACATTGAAAGCTCTAAAAGAAATTTCCCGTGAATTTGAATCAATTCTTGTCACAACGAAAAATTTTGTTGAGTGGGCTAATACAACACTATTGCAGAACAACAAAGAAATAGTTATACATGATAATTTTTCGGAAAAGAGAATTTCTCGAAAGAAAGTTATGCCTGGTGAAAAAGCACGAGATGATCCTGTTACTGATGCAGCTGAGAGATTTAAGATTAACGTCCATAATGTCATATATGACAAAATTATAAATAGTATAGAATCCAGATTTGTGGTAAATGAAGATTTATTTAACGATATAACTTGGTTGGACCCAAATAGCTTTCAAAACATTAACTCAATGCCAATTTCAACTTTTCAGTGCATAACTACAAAACTTAAAAAATCAAAGAAATCGACCATCTCGTTGTCCAGGACGAATTGAAAGATTTTGCCAGAAAATGGGATAGCATCAAGAATATATCTGTCTTCGGTTCAAAGTTGGAATACGAGCAGCAAAACAAAGAGGGTGAAGATCGAGGTGAAGATGCTGCAATAAACCCAACACAACATCATTTAGAAAGCTTCATGCTCATGTCAATCGAAAAGGAAATACTAAATGATATCGAAAATAATGATGTGATTGACGATATTTCTGAAAGAAGTGAAAGTATGAAGAAATTATTATGTTTTTGAGAATTGGGGTTTATTTTAAAGGCGGTTCCAGACTGCTGCGCCGAACCGTGCAAAAAGTTTGCAAATGGCCTTTGCGTTTTATTTTTATTAGAAAATCTATTTTTATTTTGTTTTTTATTTTTATATTTTGTTATGTTTTTTATAATAAAAATAAATTGTTCTTAAAAAATGGTATAAATAAAATACCTGATTTATTTTTGTAAATTTAATTTGAGATAGTATTACCGGAACTTATTTTATTTTAATAATCTTCATTGAGAAACATGGACTTACTACTCATTCGCTTTTAGGGCCGATTATAATTTCAGCTCGGGCCGAAAATTCAACCCAATCCGGGCCTGGATGGTAATGTATTGTTTGATGAGCTCTTGAGTCTTAAAGATTTCCTTCCCGATTACATTTTAAATTTTATTAAACAACGTAATATTGAAGAATTATATCCAAATGTGTGGATAATATATCGAATACTAGTAACTATACCAGTAACGCAGTTTCTCAAAACTTAAATAAATAAAAACATATTTGAGATCAACAATATCTCAAACCAAATTAACAAACTTAGCTACTCTTTCTATTGAAAATGATATAGCTGAACAAATAGATTTCTCTACTTTAATTAGAGAATTTTCCGACAAAAAGGCCCGAAAAGTAAATTTTTGAGAAATTCTGTGTGTTTTTGAAGTTTTTGTTATACTTTTTCTAATAGAATTGTGTTATGTTCCTTAAAATTTTTATTTGTGTTTACTTTGTTTTTTTTTTTTGTTAATTGTATATTTCAAATAAATATGTTTTGAATTTTATTGTCTTCTAATTTCAAGGGGCGCCAAGAGAAATCTTGCCCAGGGCGCAGTGTTGCTAAAGCCCGCACTGCTCTCTGGTATTCACCTTATGAACCTGAGGGAAACCACAACCAAAACCTCAGGTAGAGAGACAATTTTGAACATTTAATAATTATATAAAAATATTGCGACTATACATATAGAGTTGTCCCAATAATTTATTATAAACATTTATGGGAAAATTGAGTGATTGTGACCAAACTAATATTGGAAGTCATGTACAATTGTAAGTGTGTGAGTGTTGGTTTGCGTGGGTTTTTTATTAATTATTTCAGAGTCGGCATGCCGTTGCTCTGATATCTTTTGTTTCTGGGGGCGCTCGGCATTGCCTGAGGGCCGTTGTTTTGGGGTAGACTCCCAGCTGAGCTGGTGAATCTAAAGCGATTACCACTGAGTGGTCGCACGCTCCTCGTAGTGCCGGTGCCGCACTACGGTTGTGTATTGTTTATTTATACCCAAGTGAATGTTCGTTCGTGCTGATACGGCACATTCTTGAGCCTGAGAGTTTGTGCAGAGCACAAAGTCTCGCAAATTACAATTGTTAGACAACCATTATTAGATCGGTTATATTTAATAAAAATATGATATCATTGTGAAAACTATAAAACATTTAGAGACATTTATATAAAGAAAATAACAGACACATACCTAGCTTGTCCGAGTAGCCTCGAAGTCGATGGAAATGGAATTCCTCGGTGGGTTGTGATGGTCGAGTGTTATAATGGAATGGAAAGAATTTAGAGGATCTCTAAGGTCGTCTCGTCGCCAGACATCAGGCCTACGAACGTCAAGAGACTTCCCAAGAGAAGGAGAACCTACTACGACGCCAGACAACGGCCTAATAACGTCAAGCAGCGGGTTCGTAGAGTGCACTAGGTCGTCTCGACGCCAGACATCAGGCCTACGAATGTCAAGAGACTTCCCAGTGGAAAGGAGAAACCACCACGACGCCAGACAACGGCCTACGAACGTCAATCTGCGGGTTCAGAGAGTGCACTAGGTCGTCTCGACACCAGACATCAGGCCTACGAACGTCAAGAGACTTTCCAAGAGAAGGAGAACCTACTACGACGCCAGACAACGGCCTAATAACGTCAAGCAGCGGGTTCGTAGAGTGCACTAGGTCGTCTCGACGCCAGACATCAGGCCTACGAATGTCAAGAGACTTCCCAGTGGAAAGGAGAAACCACCACGACGCCAGACAACGGCCTACGAACGTCAAGCAGCGGGTTCAGAGAGTGCACTAGGTCGTCTCGACGCCAGACATCAGGCCTACGAACGTCAAGAGACTTCCCAAGAGAAGGAGAACCTACTACGACGCCAGACAACGGCCTAATAACGTCAAGCAGCGGGTTCGTAAAGTGCACTAGGTCGTCTCGACGCCAGACATCAGGCCTACGAATGTCAAGAGACTTCCCAGTGGAAAGGAGAAACCACCACGGCGCCAGACAACGGCCTACGAACGTCAAGCAGCGGGTTCAGAGAGTGCATTAGATCGTCTCGACGCCAGACATCAGGCCTACGAACGTCAAGAGACTTCCCAGTGGAAAGGAGAAACCACCACGACGCTAGATAACGGCCTAATAACGTCAAGCAGCGGGTTCATAGGGTTCATAGGTATGGGTTGGAGAGGACTGGAGTTACAGACACCAGGAGGCTTACTTCGGACAAGATAAGCATAAGGGAGTCCTGGATCCGACTCCCCGAGTACAGATTTGGACTCGGGTTATATACAAAAATATCCCTCTTCTCTCCTTCAGAATGAGGGCGTTTCAGGGGTAGTCCACGATCCAAACGCGTGATCATCGAATCTTCTAGAAAAATGCATCTTAAAAATGCACGTGCAGGCTCAGCCTCTCAAAATCTGACTCTTTCAAGTGGTTTTGCCGTCTGGCTTTAGCGCCAGGACGTGGAGTCCATGGGCGTGCGGATGATTCCTTGAGTACTTTTGTACATTTCAAAAATATCGAACAAAACATAATATTCCTTGTCATATTACATATTTATTTATATGAACTAGCAACACTAGCTGGAAGGAATACATTGGGTCACCTGTCCTAGCGTGAATTAGCGAAATTTAGTTTAATTAAATTATATCCTTTATTTATATTGGACGTATTTTACAACGGAATAATATAAATGACCTGTGTTGTACTAACACAATATTTTAGAGATTTTTACGAATGATATTAATACATAATAATTTATCATCTTTATGTCGTTAAAGTTATCTGTACTTATATGAAAACTGAAAGGACATGGTTTTTACCAATGTAATATTGAAATAGATATTTCTGTTATTTAAAATACTTGATCTGAGCATATTTAAACAAATAACTAATTCATATAATAATCCACGGAAGTAAGAATATCATAGAGAAATTTGTGAAATCTACGCCTATGTTCAAATGTATACTATTCCCACATGTGGCAAAGTGTCGTTTGCCGAGGGTATGGCTATTTGACCCATATTCTTCGCAGGTAATAATGAAACTAAGATAACAAAAATTTGTTACACTATGCTGAGTTTAAAAATACAAACAGATGTCTATAAAATAAATTGTTCAAAAAATTATTTTATCTAAATAAAGATTATTTTAAATATTATTAACAAAATTATACATGCTAGCAGTACTGCTTCACTATGTATACTAAATAATATACCTATGACACTATATGACAGAACTAATTTTAATTTCATTAAAAATAAAAGAAGTTGATTTTGTATCGAAACTTTGCAGTTTCTGTGTGGGAACTCTATGCTAGATAAAAGTAAAGCAAAAGTTGCCATTATTACACCACAAATGCTATTAATCTGGTCGCCTTTTAATGATTCATATCCATGAAATCCTTCACAATTTATATAATCACTATTCCCAACACATTTACCATTAGTAGATTTCAATGTCGAAAATATAGGGATATTGGCTTGTGTTGATATTTCATTACTATCTTTGTTAAAAACAGATTCAAAAATAAAATCTTCGCAATTATTATCAAAGTTTACCTGCTGACTAAAATAAGCAAATAACATTTCCGGCAGTTCCTGTTCTAAATTGAGTAAAGTTGCCTCTTCTCTTTTTGAAGATTCCTTATTTAAAGTTGATAAAGATGCAGCAGCTTTTTTGCTTTTAAGATTGCTTAAATCCACTGTACGATATCGCTAAAATAACAAAAAGTACATTAGTAGAATATTTTGTTATTGTTTTTAGACAAACTTACTTTTGGAAAAATAGTAGGATAGTACGTAGGACTCCTAGAATCGTCCGATTTTTCATTTCCTACGAAATGCGTACTGCACACTTTGTTGTATTTCTTCGGTTCCCAGGGCTTTTTATCATACCTAGCAACAATATTTAATATTTAAGTAGAGTCATTATTATAAAAATATTAAAATGACAATTATTAAACTTATACTTACGTAATTCGTCGTATTTTCTGAATCCACACTTTCCTCCTTTCTATCTCGTACCATCTTCCCGGGAAACTATAAAATTTAATCGATATATCACTGTTACTGTACGTATTGTGGTACCCCACAACGCAACACATAATATTGGATCTTCTTACACCAGCCTGCAGGTTTTTATATTAATTTAAACAACAAACAATGTTGAAAAAAGCAGAAAATTATCTTCTGTAACGCAAGTACTCATAACAACTGATCGTTTATTTTAATAACAGTTACGCAAGTTTTGTCCGTTGGCGGCGCTGACTACTAGATTTAGATCAAAATTTATTTGTAGATAATAAAATTGATTATGAAGCGCTATTATTATTAACACCTGAATTACTTCGAAATTTAATACCAAAAGTTGGAACACAAGCAAAATTTATGCAAAAATTATCCGATAACAAATTAATTATAAACAGTCATACTATTATTTCGGACTCCACTGAAGTAATTGTAAGTTAATTTATACTTTTTAAACTTATTTTAAAATATGAAATTTTTGAATAATGACCAGATTTTATCGCCATCCTCCAGTACAACAGAAAGTGATAGTTCTTTACCAATTCAAGAATTCACACCTCCTTCTGTTCCCTTATCATTTACAAAAAGTTTCTACGGAGAAGAAGAATTAGATAAATTATTAAATCCTACAAAACACTTTAATCTTAAATCACTATTAGAGCAATCCTGCGAAGGAAAAATTATATTAAAACAATATAGTGACAAAAATAATCTGGATCATAAAACCAGACGGAATTTAGTTGACCTTATTATTTCACATTTTTTAAAAAATTATGGCAGGTAAAACCTAAAAATTTTAATCATTTACATTTTTTTATGTACATATTCTTACTAGCTACATGACAAATCAACAGATGGAAGATTTATCAGTGACAATTATTCAATTATTTCCAAATGAAAAACCTGAAATATTTTATGTTAAACCAATCAAAAAGTCTTCCTCTAATTTTGGAAAATCACAAGTAGCTCGAGGAAAGTTGGTGGATAGGTATAGAAATTATCGAACAAAACTCCGTACTGCCGGATTACTGCCGAGTACAAGTACGATACGTATAATAAAGACCCAGATATCGAAGATTCTGCTGAAGAACTTGAAACTGATGAGCTAAAGATATGTAAGCAGTGGCTTCAAACAAGAACCGAGCCTGGGACCAAATGATTAATAATTAGAAAACCACATTTGAATTGAGACACAAATCCGAGGTGCACAATATAACCGACTTTTTAAATGAGTGGCCACCACTAAAATTATCATCAGGTTTTAGTTTGGTATATCTTATTATAGGTTAATTAATAGTGTTTCATATTTAAATTTGGGTTTTTGTAGATAGATATTGATTTCGATTTGTTATACCCAGAAAAAGCTGTAAGGTACGTGAGGGTAATAACGCCCGCAGGGTAATAACGCCCACTTTTGAATTTGCCGGTATAGGTTGCACCTATCCGAATATAGCTCAGTGTCGTGAAAGCTCACCCTATAGAAAAAAAAAGAAATATCAGTGAGTCACATGGCCGTTTAGTTCTCTCAGTAATAGCAAACGCAATTTGTACAGAACCTACCATAACCTATTTTATAAAATTGTGCCGGATGAAAATGTAAGTATAATATTGTCTTTATTATAATTTATTATTATTATTACTCTGTTTCCATTCTCTAAGACCTCTTGTATTGTATACAACTAAATTTTTGAAATAATGTGATGTGTTCTTTTCTTTTAATCTTATTTTACTCGATGGTGCTAATGCGGCAAATAACGCCCAAATCAAGGAGTAGTGGGCGTTATTAGACGTAATATTATTTTTCTATTTTTTTATTCATAGATTCTATTATGGGGAAGCTAAAAGCGAAACCAACAAAGAAGAGAGGTTTAGATTAGGAGGAGAAGGATATGGAAGCTGCACTCAAGGCAATATCAAGAGGAATTCTGACTCAAAAAGCTGCTTCGGAGAGATATCATATTCCTCGGAGAACCCTTCGAGATCACCTCAAAACTGAATCCAGTGTAAAAAAGATGGGAAGAAAATCAGTTTTAAACCAAGAACAAGAACTCGTATCAAGAATTATTCGTGTGGGAGATGTAGGCTTACCCCTCACAATGAAAATTTTACAACTGCAATTTTTTCAAGTTCTGTGAAATAAACAATGTACCAAATAATTTTAATAAAGAGAAACAAAGAGCTGGAAAAAATTGGATGAGGGCGTTTTTAAAAAGTAACCCTAAAATATCAAAAAGAAAGGCTCAGTTTATGAACCATGCTAGAGCACAGAAATTGAACAAATTTATTGTTGACGATCACTTTAAAAAGCTTGACGAATTATTCAATAATTTAGATATCAAAAATAAACCAGAAAGAATATTCAATATGGATGAAAAGGGATGCAAGTTGACTGTTCATCATCAGCCCACAGTAGTTGCTTCAAAAGGTGCAAAAAGAGTTCACTTCATCTCGAACGAGCATGCTGAAAACGTTACCATTGTAGGTTGTGTGTCTGCCATAGGTAACGCTATACCGCCGATGTTTATATTCAAGGACAAGCGACTAAAGCCAGAATATTCAGATGACTTGCCTCCAGGTAGCATAGTAAGAATGGCACCCAAGGGATATATGACCATGGAGTTATTTATTAATTTTATTAATCATTTGGCAAATTTTAAACCCCCTGGAAAAATACTTTTAATATTTGATGGTGCAGCTTGTCACCTGGATCTCTTGATTCTTTATGCTGCTGAGAGACATGATATTATTCTATATTGCCTTCCGTCAAATACAACTCATGAACTGCAGCCTCTAGACAAGTCAGTTTATCGGTCCTATGAACACCACTGGGATACGGAGTTATTGAAATATAAAAGCCAACACCCAGATAGAAAAATAAATAAAACTAGCTTTAACAAGATCTTTTCAAGTGTCTGGTCGAGGTGCATGACCCACTCGAATATAACTAATGGATTCAGGGCTGTAGGTATATATCCTTTCGATCCCGAGGCCATACCGGAGACGGCATTTACACCGTCAGCTCTTACAGAACAAGAATACCCTACGACTAAATCTTCTTCGACAACGACCAGTGTTATGACACAAATAGCACACTCAACACCAAAACGAAATTCTACTGTTTGCTGAAACTTTCAAATTTTTTGCTGCTATAGTTTTCCAGTTATTAACAATACAAAAAATATACGCCAACTTCACGTAGCGTGTACATTAGTATTTAGTACAAAATGGTAACTTTTCGAATTTAATAATTTTTTGCTGTTTTTTTTTGCTATTTATTGCTATATGAACTACATTTTTTGCTCTTCTTCTATTTTTAGTTGTAAACAAAAGGCATTAGTATTTGTGTTAAATGTAACCTAAAAAGGTTACTAATGCTATGCTATAATGTTTTACAATTTGGTCTGCATTTTTGCTCTTTTCCTTGTATAATTATAACAATATCATTATTATCCATAGTGTAAAATAAAAGGTTCTTAAATGGCGTGTACATAGTGCAAAATGTAAACTTTTCTAATCCTATAATTTTTTGCTAAATTTTGCTGCAATTTTCAAATTTTTTGCTATTGTAATTTTTAATTTATTAACAATACAAAAAATGCACGCCAATTTCACGCAGCGTGTACATAGTGCAAAATGGAAACTTTTCTAATGCTATAATTTTTTGCTCATTTTTTCCTAACTTTGCTGCAGTTTTCACATTTTTTGCTAGTGTAATTTTTAAGTTATTAACAATACAAAAAATGCATGCCAATTTCATGCAGCCTGTACATAGTTCAAAATGGGATCTTTTCTAATGCTATAATTTTTTGCTAAACTTTGCTACAATTTTCACATTTTTTGCTAGTGTAGTATTTAAGTTATTAAAAATTAAAAAAATACACGCCAACTTCACGAAGCGTGTACATAGTGCAAAATGAAAACTTTTATAATCCTAAAGTTTATTGCAGAACTACATGAAGATACATAATAGCTAACAAATTTTATACCAAACAGTACTAGAACACCGACAGTAATATAATAAAAAACATAACAAAAATTCGTTCAGATTATACAGAATTTCAAATAAAACATAAATTTCCTTATCAATTTTTAAACATTTTTGAGCAACCATACGATTTAGATTTGGAGTAGCATAGTTTCATTATTATTATTTTTCTATTTATTATTGTTAGATTTTATATGCATCATTGTTAATTTTTCTTTTTTATGTCATGTATATATTTTATCTTTTTAAATTAATATCTTAAAATTATTAACTTTAATATAAGTTTTTAATATACATAATTATAAATTAAAAATCAGTGAAAGTTGCATGTTATAAAATTAATTTTTAAAATAATATAATAAATTTACATACAAGGAAAATAGTTAAATATAGGAACTTGTAATTTATAAATTTTTGCAAACTATGTATATTATCAAAATTTTGAATAAAAATCGTTAAAAAAAAGTTTTTTGCTCATTTTTGCTAAACACAAACATCATCTTAAAAATGTTATTACCGAATTTTAGTGACCTTGAAACGTGCTTATTCATTAAAATCTCTGACTAAGGTAAGCGGGAGATAAAAATTGTCTAATGGTATTTATTTTTTGCTATGTTGACTGTATGTTTTGTTTTTCTTCCCTTCTACTTATGTATAAGAAGAAACATTTTTATCAAGTTATCTTCTTTTAGGCTCTAAATTCATTCGCATGCATGTCGAAAATAAATTGAACAATAATTCAAATAAAATATTTATTTCATAAACTACAAAAAAATAACACTTATTCTTTAATTAATTAACAAAACAAAACGTGAAAAAATATAAGGCATTTTAAACAAACAAAATATATATTTCCAATGCTATTTACATACTATAAATTAATATCGAAACATTAATAATAGTGGTTGGTGATGCTGCTACAACTATATCTCCCAATTCCAATCATTTCTTTTACAATATGTTACGAAATGACCTAGTGCACCGGATAGTGTGGGCTGTTGAAACTCAATAGCTGCTTTTAAAAAATAAGTTATTTTATTTCAATTTAATATATTCGGAATATTTTTCAAGGGAACTAAATTACTTATATCGGAAAAATAATCTATAAATAATATTTTTTCGTATGATACTTCAACGAAAACTATACCATCGCAACTTTTATCAGTACATGGTTTATTATTGATATATTTGACCCGGTTGTTTTCTATTGCTGATTCTAAATTTTGAAATCCTGCATTCAAAACATGCGAATTTGTTGGAATCACACTATAAACATTGGAAATTGTTTCATCACAGCTGATACAAGTTTGAGTTTCTTTATAAGATTCTAAATTTAATTTCGCAATCATTTCTGTAGCTGTTGCAGCACAGTCTACGCTAGTTAATATATTTCCTGAACTTGAAGAAGGAAACGCTGAAATCAAAATTTTCGATCTAATATTATAGGCCTCAGCAGGAGATATTTTGTTTCCCATTTTGATAGCTAATTGGTAAATATCTGGTAAAATTTCTTCTTGGTCCAATAATGTCCTTATTTTCTTACTGTCACAGCAAATAGCTAAACTTTGCACAATAGAATCAAAGGAACAAGTATTTGACAAGCTGACTTGCTTGTTGTCTGGTAATGGATGTCTTAATACTGCCACCATTTTTCAGTAAAATTATTTTTGGTGTTTTGTTGTCCGGTGTGACACCCAGAGTTGCCCACTCACTTTTCGGGTTTAGGTATATACTACATTTGGTTTTTTTTATGTTTCTTTCAACATGTCGTTTGGACCACATCTCATTTTTATTTAATTCCTGGGTATGCGAATCATCAGTTATGGAAACCTAGGAACCAAGTTCGGAAGTATAATAAAAATTAATAAGCTATTAATAATTAGTAAAGAAATTATTGGAATAAAAATTATGTTAAAATATATATATTTCAGTTCATATACATTTACAATAATCTTCGTTAAAAGTCAAAAAAGTAGCCATAAAAATACATAAGAATATAAATATAGTTATTCACTGTCTTGCAAAGGACTTGTTGCATACCGCATACTAAGAGAACAAACAAGGTACCTTTTATAAATAATCATACCTATTTTGACATGTCAAGTTTTTAACGTATGTTCTCGAATTGAGATCTTTATAATATGTTTTGACTACAGTCCGACCTCTCAGTTTGGATGTTTGGATGCAAGTGTACACATGCACATCAATGGCACAAGTCGATTTTAGTAAAAATCGGTCAACGCAGGGATGTAATTTTTTTTTATCGGTACATTACTATGAATAATTTACCATTTTTTATTATTATTTAATTTAAATTACCAGGTAACTTAAAAATATAAATTTTAGTAAAATAATTTAAGCTGTAATTAATATCAAAAAACATAAATATTTTGAAAAACAATATTTAATAAGAGATACAGTTAAATATACGAGTAATGGCGTTTAATGAAAAAAAATATCTAATGATATTTCTATCTTATAGCGTACATACATATCTGGTCGGTCCTGTGTTGGCCACAGCTGAATTAAAATTATTGATAAATCGCAGAATTATTTATAAAATATATACATGCATATAGGTATTACGCAAGTTTTATAATGTAACTTTTGTCACATGTCTTGAATATTTATTAATTTATTTGTATGAACTATATAGGCTTATTAACAAATGAAATTAGTTGTATGTTTTAGTTTTCTATTTAGGTTTTACGTCAGTTTGTTGCTATGTTAACATATGGAGCCATTCAAAATGCTGTGTTTAATTTTAGTTATATTATAAAAGTTAGCAAACTAGGGGGTAGTTATTTAAAAAATATAACTTATATAAAAGAAAAGTCGTATATTTTGCAAGACTGCAAAGTCCGAGTCGGCGTTGTAAATCCCCTGTTTTACGTTTACTATTCGAATCAGAACGAAAATAGCCGAATAGTTGAAATTATAGCTAAAAGCAAATGCTATGTTTATCAATGTTTTAAAATTTGAAATTAATTGATTTTCGAAAAAGCAAAAATAATATAGAGATAAAAAGAACTGGGGCTCGCGAAATCACAAAGAATTTTAACAAGGGGCTCGCAAATTATTTTGAATTTTAACAAAGGGCTCGCGCGAGCCCCTGCGAGCCCCCTATAGCACACCACTGGCTAAGTGCATTGTGTCTACAATATAAACCGATAATTACTACAAACCATTTTTGGATCACCAAAGGTAACTATCGCAAAATATTGAAGAATGTTAGTATTTCATACCCTCTAGGATTCTACAATGTTCTATAACAAAATCGTCGACTCTCATTGGTAAATTGTTGAAACATCTTGTTTTCATGTCATTAAAGTAACTTTCTACTGGCGCTGACGATGCAATTGTCTTGCCATATTTGAAATATTTTGTCATAACTCCAGACCATAATGGTAACCTAATAAAATATAAATTAAAAAATAATACATTTCTTTAATTACTCCCATAGTACCGATAACACAATTTTTTAATGCGGTGGACAATTTCTGGCATGTACATTATATTGTCTCGGTCACCATCTTAGGTCCGTGAAGTAGGCTCGCCCTTGTTAGTACAAATAATAAAATTGGCACCAATCGTTTGTACTTCGTTTGTATTGTTTTGTGACGTATAAGAAATTTTATCTCCACCAACCCTTAAAAAGTAATACCAATTTTAAAAGGGCGAGCCTACGTCACGCCTAGCTCGCCCTTTGGAAGTACAAATGAAAAATAGGGCACCAATCGTTTGTACTCGGTTTGTATTGTTTTGTGACGTATGACAAATTTCATCTCCACCAACCCTTAACAAGTAATATCAATTTTAAAAGGGCGAGCCTACTTCACGCCTAGCTCGCCCTTTGGAAGTACAAACGAAAAATAGGGCACCAATCGTTTGTACTCGGTTTGTATTGTTTTGTGACGTATGACAAATTTAATTTCCACCAACCATTAAAAAGGAATACCAATTTTACTTCCCCGGCCCATACCAAGTGATCCATTGGTTTGCATCGTCTGTATTTTTGTTTTAAGCTATTATTTTAAATTTTAGCGGTTTTTTTTTTTTCAATCAAAGTTTATATAAAATACCAACCTACCTGCATTTTCTACTAGGTGTTCCATTTTCGCGCAATAATTTGCAACTTTATAAATACGTTTATATTTTTATGAGAGTAATATAAATAGCAGTGATGAAACTATTAACACTTTTGTGATTACGATTACGATATATGAAACAATAATCGTATGATTACGATTACGATTAATTTTTATAAATAAAACAGGACATAAGTAAAAATTCCTGCAGTGTTGATGATAAATGTCGAGTCATAAGTGATAAAGTAAAATATTTTATTAATTTAGTGCAAAAATAAAGAAAAGTATTACAAATTAGTCCTAAAATGTAGGTATTATGGTAATACGACGTAATTATGAAATGTGCACATTTACCGGTAAATTTGCATAGCTTCTAGTAAGGTAAATGTGCATTTAATTTTATGGTATTGGCCTTTGGTTATGTTATTATTTTTAAAATTAAAAATTTGTTTTAAATAAAATGCGTTGAAATTATCGATCGCGTTATAATCGTATTAATCGTGTAAGATAATCGACGATTACGATTATTCGAAAAATCACAATAATCTGCGATTATGATTAATCTTAATCATAATTGTTTCAACACTAATAAATAGAGAACTGGGACCAGTTGTAAAATAATAAATATTTTGCCTTTAAGAATACAATAGCCGTATTGAATAGGAATAAAAACACAGGCGGCTCGTGCAGAAATGTTGTGGAACTGTAAACTATTACATTTATGTATTTACGATTCATAGGCGGCGAGACATGTCTCGGCCAATGTATGTCTCTTCGTATTCGCGATGAACATTACTGTTGGCGGCGCTAATGCTAATTTCAAAATAGAGGACCATTGTAGTAATTTGCTGACTTCGGTTGCCTTGTAAACGTGTGATTTTGTTTCATTTCAAAGGTTTGGTGTTCTTTTTACCCTTGTAATCTATCTTTTTTTTAACTAAATATGAATAAAAATCATCTTATTATAATATTATTTTACATATTTCAGGGCAAGTATATACATATATATTTATTCTTTTATAACTTATCTTTTTCAAGTAAGTTGAATTCATGTTTTTCGTTTATCAGGTAGTTCCTTTCCACCGAATTTATTGCAAAAGCGGACTTTCCTTCTATTTAAAAAAAAAATGGAAATGATCTTTGTGCTGTCTTCATAGAGTGGCAGCCATACACAAGTCTACATAAAGATTAATTTTTAGATAAAGTTTAGGTTAGAATTTTTGTAAAAATGTGGATAAAATCCAAAAAGAAAAGGAATGGAAAAATGATTATAGTAAACGGATATTAAAAAAATATGATTTTAACGGTAAAGGTCTGAAAATATACTAACTGGTCGTGTCGCGTGTGTTATTTTCCTGTGCAAGTGGCAATTCTAAGAAAATCATACTACCCCTGCCATAAGTGTTTCGTGCCCCAAACCGCTTCACATTTTTTTGTTTTATTGCTTATCACCCCCGTGATTTAAGAGTATTTGTAAACATTATCAGTCCAATACACAAAAACGGAGACAGAGAAGAAACTAAAAACTACAGAGGCATAACACTGCTAGACACGGCATACAAAATATACGCCATGATCTTAGAGGAGAAATTAAGTAAAGAAGCAGAAGAGAGAAATATACTACAAGATAACCAAGCAGGCTTTAGAAAAGGAAGAAGTACAATTGATAACATCTATATATTAAATTATGCAATACAGAAGGAAATAAGTAAAAAAAAGGGAAAATTATATGTACTATTTGCAGATTTGAAGGCAGCATTCGATATTGTAAATAGGAAAAAGATGATTGACATATTGACGAAATCTGGCATCGAAGAAAACCTAGTAGAAAGAATAGCAGAAATATACTCTGAAACCATAAGTTCGGTGAAAATAGACGGAGAAGAAGGAGATGATTTTTGGACAACGTGCGGAGTTAAGCAAGGGTCCTATTCTTTTCTCAATTTACATGTCGGACATTGAAGCTCACTTTACTAAAGGACAGACAGGAGGCATAGTAATTGGGAGCAAAAAGTTTAGGACATTATCGTATGCCGACGACCTGGCAATAGTTGCGAAAACAAAACAAGAAATGGATTCCATAACGAAGAGACTAATGACATACTTAAAGAAAAAACACATGGTGTTAAACACAGAAAAAACCAAGATTATTGTTTTCAATAAAGGAAGAGGCAGGGAAACAAAAGAAACGTGGACATGGGAAGGGAAAGAAATAGAAAAAGTAAAAACTTTCAAATACTTGGGGTATACATTTCACAAGAATGGTGAAGAGAATCTTCCACAAATCTGGGGCATAGGGCAAAGAAAATTCAAAAACAACTTTCAATTAAGAATGTTACTGTTTGATAAATTGATAGCGAGCATTATAATGCATGGAGCCGAAATTTGGAGTTGAAGAGAACAAAACGAAATAGAGAAAATTCAAACATAATATATACGATGGATACTCGGACTAGATAAACAAACACCTGTATATATAATAGAGGAAAAAACAAAACGGTTTAAAATGAAGACTGAAGCAGGAAGGAGAGCAATGAAGTATGAAGAGAAATTAAGAGGGACACCATGGAAAAGTCTTGCATTTGATTGTTGGGTAGAAATAACAAAAAAAGAAGAAAGAAAACAGGAAAAGAACCAATGGGAAGCAAAACGGGCAAAATTCTATGAAAGCAACGGACATTCAACAACAGACATAGAAAGACGAAGAAATACAGGCCAAAACATGGTAGATGAAATTTCACGGACGGAACAAGATATACAAGCTCAGATAAGAAGAGAAAAGATATATAAATCAACTTATAATCCAGGATATAAATACTTATTGACTATAAGCAAACCTCTATACTTGACAACAGAAAACAAAAATTTAAAAATAATCGCAAGATTTAGAACGGGAAACGAAGAAAAAAGGAATAAATACTGGATAGGAGACGAAGACAGACAATGCAGAATATGTGGGAGAGACTTTGAGACAATAAATCCCTTAAGAAGAGACTGCAGCGAAAACCTGAAAAATGACAAATCTACACAACAGATACTACACGACGAAAAGCCAGACACAGATTGGATGAAGAAAGTATATATAAGTAGATTAAATAATAAGTTATAATAATGTAAATACCACATGAAATGTAAAATATAGATAATGTAGAAATTTGAACACCGAAAGGTAACAAATAAAATATTTACTACTACTACTACTTGTAAACATAGCTGTAAGAAATATTTTGTACATAGTGTTACAATCTTAAATCGCCTGATGGATAAAACATCAGCAACCTGTCTTTCACGACCGTAACTCTTCTATTCTACACCTTTTTATTTGTTAATTAGCGATACATGTTAGGCCAATGCGCGTTGAATTTTGTCCGCGTCATTGTTCATTCTGCCATTGCTGGAGTTTGAATCTACCGTTGAATATTGGAGAAATATATAGAGTTAGTTTTATCGTTCTCAATATTACGGACGAGTTCCGGATTAAGTGTAGATCCAGACTACAGGGATATTATTCCCAACGATTTCTTCTCGGATTAGAGTCAGCAATTGCACCGTACTACTTCATAGAACCGCCCTACAACACAGGTTCTTTCTTTTTTACGATTTTTTTTTATATCCCACGTGGATCATATACGTATTATCGTATATTTATTCGTCTCCCTATTCGACGTTCGTTTTGACCTTTGGTTTTCCACACTGGATACTTTGTTGAGAATCATATGTCCAACTATCTGGTGCCATCTTGCGCCGCATCGCCGACAGCACGACACGTCACCGGAAGAGCCAGATAAGCCATTTTGTTTTATATTTTTTTTGTACATTTAATAATTTATTTGTAAATTAACTTACGCGAGTTGTTTATAGTTTGCTCTTGTTGAGTTTTATAATTATTCGATACCCTTGTAGGGGTTGTTAGGTAAAGGGAATTAGGAACTCGCTCTATTTTAGTTATTCTGATCTTGCGCTTACGCCTTTGACCGTTGGTATACCAATCGCCGTAGTGCCCCTGTACTGTTTTCGTTGCGCTGTTTAGTAGTTTCGCTCGTACGCGAGTCCCGGTTCTGCCCATACCGCACCACTATTAAGAGGTTAATTCACTATTTGTACTACTAGGGTTACCTATATACGTTACATTCACTGTAATTACATTTTTTTGGTAATATAATTGGCTATCTTGACTCTACCCTCGACTTTTTTTTTTTTCAATCAGTGTACCTCTACACCTGGCCGGTCTACGTCACGACACTTTCGTAGTTGTGTGTCTTTGATATACAACTACGTGGCGCCCTTTATTATTTAATTAGTTTGACATACATTTATTTTGAACCACTCCCGACCTCCACTGTTTAAAAGCTAGCGGCCGTGTTCCTGACGAGCTTGGAAGCGTTATTGTGTAAATCGTCACATAATTCATTTGTGCACGTAACAAATTTAGCGCCCAACGTGGGGCCCGCTTAGCAAAGAATCGTTATTATTTGTGTCTATTTCTTCGTTATTAATTTGGAGTTAAATAATTTTTATAGTCGATTTTCTACAATTATTTTTTTTTCATTTCGGAAGATTTAATTTCTTGTTCACTTGTTAGTAAAATGGATACTATAAGGTTAAGTCGAGATGAGTTAGAATACGAGTTAATAGTACGGGGTATATCTGGCACTGAAAATTTAAGTATACACTTAATTCGTAGAGAATTAGCAAAGACACTTAGGGATGAAAATATTGGTCAATTGGTTAATACTCCGGTAGAAGCATTGGATCCTTCAATCGAAGTAGATGTTTGTCCTGAGAAGATTGTTCAGGTGGAACACCTCGTTGATAATTTTTCGCGTTCGAATTATGAATTTTCAAAAATTAGCACCAAAATACAACATATCATCACTCGGCTGATGAGAATTGATTGTAGTGACGAGGATATCGCAGCTGCAGTTGATAGATTAAAGCAACGTAATAGATTGGAAGAAGACCGATTATTAGAAATATTCGATTCTTGCGAAGATGAAAGACAACGCCTACCTGAAATAAAACCAAATGCTCCCCCCGTAGTACAATGAAAGAAAATTCCAGTCATACATTGGGATATTAAATTTACTGGAGATATTCATGAGTTTAGCGTAAATGCATTTTTAGAAAAAGTAAATGATTATAGAATCTCACGTAACGTCTCGATAGAGGAACTTTGCGATTCAGCGATTGAACTATTACGTGGTCAAGCTCTCACATGGTACAGGTCAGTTCGATCTAAAATACAAACTTGGGATTATTTCGTTAAATTATTGAAAGAGGAATATGAGCCTTATGATTATGATCTAGCTTTATTAGATGAGATTCGTGCAAGATCCCAAGGAGCCGAAAAATCTGTAGTCGTATATATAGCTTGTATGATTAATTTATTTCAACGACTGCCAAAACCTCTTTCCGAGTATGAGAAGTTAAGAATACTAAGGAGAAATATGTTACCTTATTATGGCCACCGAATTGGCTTAACCCCTGTTAACTCTGTGGAAGAATTGTCAAAATTATGTAAACAGCTGAAAATAAATCGATGGAGAGCCGAGCAATTTCAACCGCCTCCACGCAATAATAGAAATTTATTAGAGCTAGATTTAGCCTATCATGGTCGTTCTAGAGCACCCGCAGTCAATTCCATGGAAACAAATGAAGCCCGATGTCGAACCCCACCTATTAGAACTGTCAAAAGACAGGACATAAAGCAAATAATTGTACGCAATCACGTCAAAAGTACTGTTACACGTGTGGAAAAGTAGGTTTCACGAAATATACTTGCCCTAAGTGTTCGGGAAACGGTCCAAGGAGATCGCAATAGACCGAGTTGAGTCTCCTGACATCAGTTCTTCGGTCAACCACAACGAAATGCAGAAATACATCGCCATCATCAATTACATCATTTCTCATTTAGGACAGGACCAGCGACCTTACTTAGAAATATCTATATTTGGAAGAAAATTTTCAGGACTTTTAGACTCTGAAGCTACCAGGTCTATCATTGAGAAAGACGGGTGGAATATTATAAAAAATATGAATATTCGGTTAGAGCAAACCGATGTGTCGATATGTACTGTCGTAGATGGGACAAAATGCAAGTGCTTCGGATCCGTCACTGTGCCCGTTTTGTTAGAGGATAAAATAAAATTAATTTCATTTTTAGTAGTTCCCAATGATACAAGTAGTATAATTTTGGGGATGGATTTTTGGTGCGTCATGGGTATTGTACCAGATTTAAGAAAGAATATCTGGAATTTTGGTAATGTATGTGCAATACAATCACCCAATGGAGTGACGTCACGATTAACTGAGGAGCAACAAGTAAGCTGGAAACAATTTTTGGAAGTACAATGGGAAAATATGGTTACTAAAATTGGATGTACATCTGAAGTACAACATAAAATCATCACTGATTCTGACCCTATAAAACAGCGGTAATATCCCGTCTCACCTGCAATGCAGAAGCATATTGACGCCGAACTGTCAGAAATGTTAAAGGAAAATATTATTGAAACTTCCAGTAGTCCTTGGTCGTCGCCCATATTATTAGTTCCGAAAAAGGATGGCGTGTATAGATTTTGTGTCGACTACAGGAAATTAAATAAGGTCACAAAAAGAGATGCCTATCCCCTACCATATGTTTCAAGCATACTTGATCGTCTAAGAGGAGCAAAATATCTAAGTTCACTTGACATAAAGTCTGCATACTGGCAGATACTAGTAAGTGAATGTAGTCGTGAGTACACAGCGTTTACTGTACCTGGGAGAGGACTTTTTCAATTTAAAAGGATGTCATTTGGTTTAACTAACGCCCCAGCAACGTGACAACGTTTGATTGACACGGTTTTAGGACCAGATTTAGAACCGTTTGTATTTGTTTATCTTGATGACATCATTGTCGTATCAGAGAATTTTAAACAACATTTATCTATCTTAGAAAAGATTTTTGAACGTCTTCGAGCTGCTGGATTGACATTAAGTCAGGATAAATGTCAATTATGTAGACCTGAATTAAAATATTATATATATATATATATATATATATATATATATATATATATATATATTCATCGGTTTTTTTTTACAGCTAGTGCTGTCTGCCGATTCCTTCTTTCCACACGTCTCTGTCTTCCCAGTCTTTTTCCTCTAGTCCTCTTGCTTCCATTGCTTCATCTATTTCATTTCGCCAACTTCTTCGTGGTCTTCCACGTTTTCTTCTATATTCTGGTATCCAGTTTAAAACTCGTTTGGGCCACCTACTATCTTCCATACGGCATACATGTCCATACCATATTAGCTGTTTGTTTTGGATTTTTGTATATATATCTTCTTCAATTTGCATTATTCTTTTAATTTCTGTATTTGTTATCCTTTGAAGTCTTGATATTCGAGCACTTCTTCTTATAAAATCCATCTCAAGAGCTTGTAATTTTACTCTATGTTTTTGTGTTAATTCCCAAATTTCTGAACCGTATGTCGTTATTGGTTCTACTATTGCCTTATAGATTCTTGTTTTTGTTTGTCTTGTGATGTTCTGTGACCATAATACTGAGTTTAAACATTTAACTACTCTTTTTCCTTTATTTACTTTGGTTATTATATCCCTATCACTGCTCCCTTCTTTTGTAAATATTGTACCCAAGTAGTTATATTCCGTACATGCTTTTATTTTTCCTACCTCTATGTCTAACTCTTCTCTTTCTTGTATTCCCACACTTAAATACTGTGTCTTTGATAAATTCATATCTAGTCCAGCGTTTTTGTACTCTTCCTTTAGTTTCCTGATCATGTATGCTATATCATCTTTGTCTGTGGCTACCACTACTTGATCATCTGCAAATTGTAGTGTATATAGTGTTTCATCTCTCATTTTTAACCCCATATGTTCCACTTTCTTTTTCCATACTTTAAGAGCCTGTTCTACATAGATATTAAATAAGATGGGAGACATACAGCATCCTTGTCTTAATCCTTTGGTGACTTTGAAGGTGTTTGAGATATGACCGTTATTGTTAATAGCCGTTTGACAATCTTTATATATTGTTTGTACAGCCTTGATTAAATAATTACTTATCCCCACGTCTCTCATTGCCATCCATAACTGAGATACTGGCACTGTATCGTAGGCTTTCTTTAAGTCGACGAATACTATATGTAGTTCTCGACCTCTTTCTAGCATCTTGTCTATAGCATGTTTAAGAGTAAATGTGTTGTCTGTGCATGATCTTCCAGCTCTAAATCCGCTTTGTTCTTCTGCTTCCTTTCCTTTATATTCTTCCTGAATTCTGTTTTTCAATATCTTTCCATATAACCGACATAGGGTGTTTATTACGCTTATTCCTCTATAGTTGTTGGGATCTTTTCGGCATCCCTTTTTGTATATGGAGCTTATGGTTGCAATTTTCCAACTATTGGGTATTATATTGTCTATTATGCATTTGTTGAATAGTCTAAGAAGCAACACGTTTAATTTGTTACTGTGACATTTCAGCAGTTCTCCGGGAATGCCATCTACGCCTGAAGATTTATTATTTTTAATAGATTTTAATGCAATATGTAGTTCAGTCTCATTAATAGGTTCAGGGGTACTTTCTTGCCCCAGTTGTTGAGTCCAATTTTCTGCTTCCCATGAAAACTGTGTTCTATCTTCCGTTAATAGTTCTTTGTAATATGTTAACTTATTTCTGTTCGTATTTTTTCTCATATTGTTCATGGTAGTCCATGCTAATTTGGATTTTGTCCCTCCGATATACGACTCTATTTCCGCACATTTATTCTGCCACATATTATTCTTTTCGTTTTTTACCTCATTTTTAACTTGTTTATTTAACACATTATAAACTTCTCTATCTTCATTTTTCTTGGTACTCAACCACTTTCTATATGCATCCTTTTTCCTTTTAATAATACTTTCTATTTTGTCATTCCATCATTCCGGCCTTTTGTCCGAATTTTTCTTCGTTTTTATACCTAGTGCTTCATGTGCTGCTTTTTTTAGGTTTTCTATTATGTGATTATGAAGTATTTCAACATTTGCATCTATATTTTCATTTAGTTTTTCTTCAAGTCTACACACAAACAAGCCTTTAATAGAGTCTTGTTGTAATAGATCTAAGTTATATTTAGGAGATACTGGTTTGCCTGTATCTGTTTTCTTTGTCTTTTCATTTAGTATCGTTTTAGTTTTTTTAATAGGAAATAGGAGTCTCGTTCTAAGCACGTAGTGGTCTGATCCACAGTTCGGACCTCTCATAGATCTGACGTCAGTAATTTTTATTTGTGAGTCTTGATTTATAATTGCGTAATCTATAATTGATTTCAGCCCTCTTGTTGGCTGTGTCCACGTATATTTATGGATTTCTTTATGTTTTTGAAAACCATTCATAATTTTTAATCCGTTTTGCTCACAAAAATTTATCCACCTTCTCCCGTTATCATTTAGGACATCTTCACCATACGGTCCCACAGTTTTATCATCGTCTTTTCTTCCTGTTCTTCCATTCATATCACCCATTATTATTTTTATTTTCCTGGATCCTATATTATTTATAATATTTGATAGTTCATCAAAGAAAGTTTCTTTTATGTTAACAGATACATCATCGTTTGGTGCATATACACCAATTAATTCTACATCGTATCCGAATACCACTAATGACACCGTTAGTATTCTTTCGTTTATAAATTTCCAGCTTTTAATATATCGTTTTAGATTTTTGTTAATCAATATGGATACTCCACTTCTAGCTCTTTCGCTTTTGTCTCTTCCTGAGTAAATATGTATAAAATCTCCTATTAGTTCTGTTCCTTGGCCTTTCTTTTTTGTTTCAGTTAGTACTGCAATATTTGCTTGTATTTCATGCAGTTCTTTTATTAACTCATGTTGTTTGGTGTGTAAACCTTGAACGTTCCAAGTAATCCAATTCATTGTCCTTTTCCTTGCGTTTTGTCTTCTATCTTTCTTCTGTTTGTTTCCGAGGCTTGTGTTTGAAGGTTTTTTAGCAGTGTATATTTTTTACTCGTAATGGGGAGCTGGCCCAATGCCGAAACCCCCTGCCAGGAGGACCGGGTGATTTTCTCTCTGGGTAGTCTTCCCGTAGCCTTCCGTGATCCCTCACGTAATTGCAAGGCAGCAATCTCTTCGGTACCTTTCTTAGTCTGACTCTTCACCTTTGACCAGTCCAACATGGGAGACCCTTCTGATACAATGTACCGTTGGCATAGCTCTTAGGATCCTTAGAGTTCTCAAGCCCCCCCACCACGACAAGGTGAAGATACCACGGGAGGGGAATTAAAATATTTATTGTATATAATTGACGATCAAGGTTTGAGAGTTGACCCAGATAAAGTCAAGGCAATTATAGAGATACCAGTTCCTTCGTGTATTAGAGATCTTCGAAGCTTTTTAAGAATGGTATCGTCGTTTTGTGAAGGATTTTTCTACTATTACTTCACCCCTCACCCAGCTGTTAAAAAAGAATTAGAAGTGGATATGGACCGAAGAACGTCGTAAATCATTTCAGTTACTTAAAGATAACCTTGTTTCCGCGCCTATTCTGAGTTGCCCGGATTTTTCCCTTCTGTTTATAATACAAACTGATGCCAGCGACTTTGGGTTAGGAGCCGTTTTATCCCAAATGTTTTCGGACGGCGAACGAGTTATTTCATATCTTAGCCGCTCGCTTAATAAGAGTGAAAGACATTATACCACAACTAAGAGAGAGTGCTTAGCAGTCGTATGGGTAGTGTTGCCACGAGACTCGAGACCAGTCTCGGTCTCGTCTCGTCTCGTCTCGAAAAGTCGAGACGAGACCATTGAGCAAG
This sequence comes from Stenolophus ochropezus, assembly GCA_035578165.1. Taxonomy (NCBI): domain Eukaryota; kingdom Metazoa; phylum Arthropoda; class Insecta; order Coleoptera; family Carabidae; genus Stenolophus; species Stenolophus ochropezus. The sequence continues at coordinate 11,762,391 of JAQOWZ010000013.1, read as the reverse complement.
TCTCGGCACTCAAGTCGAGACCGAGACGAGACCGTGGTTGAGTCTCGTCGAGAAGTCTCGTCGAGACTCTCGAGTCTCGCTTAGAATATTGCAATTGTTTGTATAAGAATAAAAATACTTTGGTGAATTAGATATTTAGTTTCTCAAATTGAAAAACTGCACAAGCGGGCATCGGTTAAGCACTAAATGTGCCGTCGACTATTGTTTAATATTATTTTAATAAAATTTTCCAACCACCAAGCAGAGGGCGATCGTCCCCATTGCCCCTTCTTGGATCCGCCAATGCCAAATTTGCGAGAGCATATATGTGATCTTACAAACTTATTTATCCAATAATGACTAATAATATTCTTGTTTCTTCGGATATTTGAAATAAATAATGTAAAAAATTACTCACATGTGAGCTAATGATTAAAAACTCACAGAAATCATTGTTACTGATTTTACAATTTATTTTTTTAAATGTATTTTTTAATATGAATAAAAACAAGTTTACATTTTTTTTTGTTTTAAATAATAAACAATTAAATCAGAAATGTGCCTATTTTTGGTGTCATAAATGGTCACGCAAGTTACAGAATCACCTGCCTGGTTACAATTTTAGAAATTAGTGTGAATATAAAGTTATAGGAAGAAATCACTTGAGAAATAAAATAATAATAATATGGGTTTATGTTTAATTAGAGAAATTATATTTGTTTGCAAAATAAACAAAACAATTTATAGTAAATTTTAAAAAGTCGAGACTCTCGTCGAGATTCGAGACCGAGACGAGACCAAGCTACTCGAGACCGACTCGAGACCGAGACGAGACCACGTTACTCGAGACCAACTCGAGACCGAGACGAGACCAAGCTAAAGTCTCGTCTCGTCTCGTCTCGTGGCAACACTACGTATGGGCGGTAGCGAAGTTACGTCCCTATATAGAGGGTACTCAATTCAAAGTTGTGACTGACCATTCTTTGTTACTCTGGCTCAACAATCTAAAAGACCCATACGGAAGATTATGTAGATGGGCTGTTAAGTTACAGCAGTTTGATTTTGAATTGGTTCACCGTAAAGGAAAGGAACATGTAGTGCCGGATTGTTTGTCCCGATCTATACCAAAAATTGAGCTAGTAAATGTTACTTCGATGACGTCAGATAGCACATGTTCATGGTATAACAAGATTGTAGAAAGGGTAACCAAGTTTTCGAAAAAGTTTCCTCAGTGGAAAATTCATAATGGGATATTATATAAATATGTGAAGAGTAAATTTGTTGAGTTAGTAAATGAGGAAGACAATTGGAAAAGAGTAATTCCAAAGCCTCATCGAACAGAAATTCTTCGTCTAGCCCACGATTCTCCAACTTCTGGATATCCAGGAATAGCGAAAACGTATGCTAAATTAAAACAAAGGTATTTCTGGCCAAAAATGAAGATTGACGTTGTTGGGTACGTTTCTCGATGTATTGTTTGTACGGAACATAAGGTAGTCCAAAGATGTCCGCCAGGATTAATGGGTTCTCGCCCGCGTGTACATCGCCCTTTTCAGCTTCTTAGTACAGACATTATAGGCCCATTACCTTGTTCTTCAAAAGGTTACAAATATATTTTAGTTGTTTGTGATTATTTTAGGAAATTTGTCCTAACTTTTCCGCTCAGGCTGGCAACGGCTGAAAAGGTAACGCAGTTTCTGGAAGACAATGTATTTTTATTGGTTGTATTTCCACAGCATCTAATTTGTGACAACGGAGTACAATTTCGTAGTACTAATTTTCGTAATTTATGCTCCAAATATGAGGTAAATATTTCATTCAACGCTTTGTATCATCTCCAAAATAACCCCACAGAAAGGGTAAATCGTGTTATCAAAACAATGTTATCGTCTTATATCAAGGAAAATCAGAAGCAGTGGGATAAATATTTACCATCTGTTAGTTGTGCAATCCGGACATTAGTTCATAAAGCTACTGGTTTCACACCATTTTTTGTTAATTTTGGTCGTGAGCAAATTTTATCTGGGACAGATTATATTGTCGACTCCGTTGAAACGAATGGAGATATTAATTTTGATAGGAGTCAACTGGAATTTAAAGTGCCGGGAAAGATTTTATACTTCCAATGGGCAAGCTAGGCATGAAGTAGGCTCGTCCTTTTAAAATTGTTATTACTAGTTAATGGTTGGCGGAGATGAAATTTCTTATACGTCACAATACAAAACAAATGAAGTACAAACGATTAGTGACCTATTTTTCGTTTGTACTTCCAAAGGGCGAGCTAGGCAGGCGTGAAGTAGGCTCGCCCTTTTAAAATTGGTATTACTTTTTAAGAATTGGTGTAGATGAAATTTCTTATACGGCACAAAACAATACAAACCGAGTACAAACGATTAGCGCCCTAGTTTTCGTTTGTACTTCTAAAGGGCGAGCTAGGCGTGAAGTAGGCTCGCCCTTTTAAAATTGTTATTACTAGTTAATGGTTGGCGGAGATGAAATTTGTCATACGTCACAAAACAATACAAATCGAGTACAAACGATTGGTGTCCTATTTTTCGTTTGTACTTCTAAAGGGCGAGCTAGGCGTGAAGTAGGCTCGCCCTTTTAAAAATGGTATTACTTGTTAAGGGTTGGCGGAGATGAAATTTGTCATACGTCACAAAACAATACAAACCGAGTACAAACGATTGGTGTCCTATTTTTCGTTTGTACTTCCAAAGGGCGAGCTAGGCGTGAAGTAGGCTCGCCCTTTTAAAATTGATATTACTTGTTAAGGGTTGGTGGAGATGAAATTTGTTATACGTCACAAAACAATACAAACCGAGTACAAACGATTGGTGCCCTATTTTTCGTTTATACTTCCAAAGGGCGAGCTAGGCGTGAAGTAGGCTCGCCCTTTTAAAATTGATATTACTTGTTAAGGGTTGGTGGAGATGAAATTTGTTCTACGTCACAAAACAATACAAACCGAGTACAAACGATTGGTGCCCTATTTTTCATTTGTACTTCCAAAGGGCGAGCTAGGCGTGACGTAGGCTCGCCCTTTTAAAATTGGTATTACTTTTTAAGGGTTGGTGGAGATAAAATTTCTTATACGTCACAAAACAATACAAACGAAGTACAAACGATTGGTGACAATTTTATTATTTGTACTAACAAGGGCGAGCCTACTTCACGGACCTCACCATCTTTATCATTTTCAATAGATTTTTGAGCTTGTTCAAAAATATCGTCTACAATAGATTTCATTGAATTCTGGTCTACTGGTTCCTCCTTAAATGTGTCGGTTTCATCATGTATGTTTGTTTCAATAATATCGTTTATTTTGCTTTGTTGTATACCATACGCGAATTTCTGTATTAGTTTGTTTTTTTCTGTTTCACATATTGTTGGAGTTTTATTAGATTTGAATCCTTCTGTTTAAGACATAGCCGATATGAATACTGAAAATAATAGTTGTTTTATTTCGTCGAAATTAGTTGCTAGGATAAATTGTCCAATTGCTCTAATATAAAACTGGCGAACTTTTTTGCGCGTAGAGGTAGATGGATGTATTTCCTTCCATCTAGTTACATTTTTAATTAAGTGAGCTACATCTACGCGTATGAAACATGTAGGAAGCTTTACACCTCTCTGTTTTGTTAAAATTTTTGTGCATTCTTCAATATAACTACACATATCAGAGCTACTGGCAAATGCTCTACACATTGCACTTATTAAGGCTACTGAGAAATCGCATACTGCTTCCTTTGGATTCTTAGCTCCTAAACGTCGCCACTCACTAAGCCAGTAATGGATTGCATTACTATTTTGTCGCTCAGATAACATCTGAGATACAGATATTTGACCTTCATGTTCGCCAGGCAAACTTATAACTATAGCATATAAAAATATATGCCCTGATAATTCATTATCTACTCGGTTTAGTTTACGCACCACTCTTCCAGTTGCATCTATACAAATTTTAGAAGCATTATATACACGCAATTGATCTGGTGTCCACTAGTGTATAAAAAATCTTAGACAACCAATTTCATGAATAGTATTTTGTATGGGGTTTCTTTGTGCCATTATTTCCAGCGACTTTATAGTATCTTGATGTAAATGATTTTTAGTCCGGATTTCTGATTTTACTTTACGTAGTACTTCTAAAGACGGTAATATGGATGGATTTTTATGAAATAAGATCGTGGAAGATCCGAACATTCTTTTTCGTGTTAAAGATGCAGTTAGGTTCTTATCCATTATATCTTTTCCTATTTCATTTCTAAGTGCACCAATAAGTAGTCGTTTTCTACTGTGTGTAAAATCGTAAGGCTTTCCTAATACATAGCAATTAACAAAAAGTCCATTGGTATCAGGATTGTGAATATCAACATTTTTTGTGTAACATAAAATTGTACTTTGACATTCAGCACAATGTGCTTTCGTTTTAAAATAATTTTTTCTAGTATTGCTTGAATTGATCACATGTGATTTAAAAATCCAGGCACATGGTAACTTAGAAGTATTCCAAATTTCTTTTGCAAATATAGTTGTCCATAATTTAGGTGTGAATTTAAGTATTTTTTTACTTGCTCCCAATTTTTTTCCTTGGTATGTTTTTAAAGTTGGTTTTATTTTATTCCAATCTGTTACATTAATAAATATTTTAAAGTGTAATTCACTTAAAGCTGCATCTTCGGAGCAAGTAGTATGATAACTTTCATCAGACATTAAATCGTCATCAGATGTTTGTGGATCTCCTTTTATATTTTCATGAATATCACTAATGTTTATTGTATTAGAAGATGGTTCTACAGTATATCCAAATTATTTTTAGTAATAAGTTTAATCCATATTTTTGCCGAAGGAGGCAATACTTTATTATTGCACGTGTAGCTTTCAGGCATTTTTTTCAGAATATCATTAATTTTCAAAGAAACATCTTTTACCTTACGCCCTGTCATGTTGTCAAAACCAAACCAAAGAATAGTTAACACAATAATTATAAAACCAATGAAACAAATTATTATTTATGAACTTGCATAAAAATTAAGTAACAAATAAACAAAATTTACTTTTGAAAAAAGAATGATATTAATAAATTTTTACCACGGTTACAAATGTATTTATTCCAATATCCACTATGGCAGAATAATTGACAATATAAATCTAGACAAATCATACAATGTTAAGCCACTCTTTAGCCTAGCCTAAAATGCACTAGATGGTGCGAACTTTCCTATTTCTCTGTGAAAAGTAGTTTTGAGAAAAGCAACAAGCAGGGCCGGATTTATATATTGTGGGGCAAGCACAAAATTGTAATGGTGCCTCCCTTCATAAAAAAAATAAAATTTCAACAGTGAAATTTATATTAAGATCATTCAGGTGTTTATTAAGCAGCTGATTCACGTCGTTACTTGTAACAAGCGAGGCCCCTGAAAGCGGGGGCTTACAAGCAGTTGCTTGTTTTGCTTGTTGGAAAATCCGGCCCCAGTAACAAGACAGAAATTTCACTGGCGACATCAATAGGAGCCTTAGCACAATTTTGTTCCCGATAGAGGCGCTGCTGGGCGAGTCACTTTTTCACCTTCTTCAATGACAAGAATGACAGTCCTTGAATGCTTGATTTTTGATCCTTGATGCATTTGTTAAATATAAACAGGCAGGATGCGTAGATATTTTGTTAGAAATGGTGCCGGTAAAAATAAACATCGTTTTAAAATATTTACTGGCACTTAGAGATACTGCTGTGGATAAATGATTTTGGCAGAAATAATATTTATTTAAAAAAGAGGAAATTATTTTGAATTATTTTTGATAATTCAGTAATTTACATACATAAAATTAAAAATAATAATTGAGTAGGATATACTCTGCAAAAACTGTTTTTAACCTCTAGGATTCGCATTCCTTCTCTTTTTAAATTTATTACTTTTCATTTTTCGTATTCAAACTGTTTTAAATTTACTAAGTAGTATTATGTACCAGAATGAAAAAGAATAAGTTTTATATTTCAATATTTTCAAATGTTTTGCCGCGAAATCTTATTTACACTGCGTAAAATTACTTGTATTTCTTCTTTTTCTTAATATAATTTTCATCGCGTGAGGAGTACTTAAGCAACTCGCCCGGTCATGCCATCTACTTTTAGCTTTGCGCTAAGGCTCCCATATCCATTCGTAATTCTCATACTCGCTGTGTATGATACATGGAGCGTATGATTGTGTGTTTCAGCCTAAACTTTATTTTAAGAATAGGTCGGGAGCAAAATAATGTATCTCTCAACCAATTTTATAAAATATAAAAAAAAACATTTTTTTAAAGTTATCATTTTAAAAATACTTTACGAATACTAGTAAAGTTGGTCCATTATACTAATTTTTAGTTAAATTATGCAGCACTTTAGTTCGGTATTTATCACAATTGACAACAACAAATAGTTCGTATAATGAATTTACTTGAAATTTAATGGGAGCGTTTAGCGGATTTTAATAAAATAATCCAATGAACAATAATATTACAATTTTTAGTCAAGAGAATATTTACAAGTGAATTCTGAGTTGTCTTAACCATATACAATAAATTTAATGCGAACCTCTAGATTCAAATTTACCGCTAGAATGGTTTATGGTACCGTGCTGCCATCTACAATTAGCTTTCACTAAACGGTCTCATTAGCTTAGCTACTAAAATATATTTGTTTTTCTACTCTCGTAATATATAAACAAATTATGATTTTATAATATAGACAACATGTGTATTTTTACTTTGAGGATAGCTTTAAAATGTACAAGATCAGCAAATTACTTTATATGAAGTAACATGCGACCTAAACATACAGAATCAATATGAGACCAAATTCTAGTTGTCCAAAACAATGATTCCAATTGATGTCTAATAAGAAACTCCGACAGCTGGGTATTCACGACAAATAAGTAATTTTGATATTGTGAAAGTAAATAGATCCTCTAGGTCGCGTTGACAAAAAGCGACAAAACGCTTAAACCCTCGTATACATACAATTGTGAAAGTAGGGAGATTATTATTTAAACCCGATGTTTGTATTATTTAATACAATGTACTATTTCAGTGTCTATTACCTTGCACCAAAAAATGTAGCCTCTCTATCCCGCACGGGTCTTAACCTATTTCCAATGTACTTAAAAATATCTCCCAAATTCAAAGTCATTTCTAAAAACTAAAAAGAAAACGTATTGACCTAAAGTTTAATAAAAATAAGAAAAATAAAATATTGCAAAAACATGTCAAAATAACTGAATGAAAGAAAATTAACTAATGCATGGCAATGGCATGGCATAATAACATAATGTACGTACAATCCATAATCTATCACCTTTCTAACAACCACTGTGAATAATTCGGCGAGTCATCTGGTGAGCTCGCTCGTTCCCTATATATACATATGTAGTTAGTTGATATAGGCGACGTGCAGACTAGTAGACAGCGCCGCCACCGGACGAAACTTGCAAAGCTGTTATTAAAACAATCGGTCAGCTGTTGCGTTACGGAAGACAATTTGCTGTTTTTTCAATTTTGTTTGTACTTTAAAATAATATAAAACATGCAGGCTGGTGCAAGACGACCGAATATTATGTGATGTATTGTGGGATGTAGTTTTGAAGAAAAATACACTTCATTTACCGATTTCCAAAAGTCTAAATCATGAGCCTCTGCACAACCAATCTTCGAGAAATTTCTTGATTCGAAAAATTTTCTGTGCCATTAGCGCAACTTTTCTAGGCGTTAAATCTTTTGCTTTTCCTATATTTTTTATAAACAATAATATTAATTGTACTACACTACAACAGTACACAATATCAACCTGTTCTGTTAATATTGCTGTATGTTGGATATAATGTTCAAAATTATACCTATATGAACAGAAACATTTTAATTTTGATATCACAAGCTCAAAACACGTTCATTCCAAAAATAATATAAAATACGACTGTCTACAGGTTTTTAAGCTACCTCATACGTATTGTCACTAATGTTTCATTTCAAGTCAAAATAAAAAAAATATTTTGGACAAATAGTTACTTCTCATAATAAAAACAATTATAACATTTATAAATTAATTAAAATTTTAAACTAGTCCTCGAAAATAAAAAATTATGATGCGTCTAATAATATAGCCAGGGAATGTAGATCATCAGCCTCCAGAATTTTTTTGAATTTATTGAATTAGCTCATTAAAAAATATAAAACTGTAGTGTTATCACTAGAACGCAAAGCTATTGATGCACTTTTGCATTCATCTAAAATACATTACCAAAATGCAGAGTTAATATAGACTGTACCGAAATTACTATGGAATTTTAGACTTTTTACAGGCGGAGATATAGTTCTTGCAGACAAGGGAGTTCCAGGTATTAAATGTGAAGAAAATATAGTGTTTTTAAACTTCTTTCGTTTTAAAAACTAAAAAACCCATCATTTTGCGAATCATTTGCGTTAAACCCATATACATCTTACGTTTGTTTAAATAACACTTATTACAGTATTGCCGCTAGAGGCGCTGATGCTAAAAATGTGCACGTCGTCTATACGTACATATGTATGTAGTTAGTTGACTTGCATATATTTTATAAATTTAATTAGATTGAAACAGAAAATATTTCATGTACAATAAACATCTATTTTTTTAATCCAGAGAATAGAAATACTCTAATTTACATGGCCATAACTCGCTAGTTATTAGAATTATTGAATTTTACGTAATGTTGTATTACTATGTTTATACATAAATACATAATAGGTACATAATATATAGAAATCTAGATATATTTTATATAAATTTCCATTTTGTTACACTTATTAAAATTTAAGAGGTCACGTATTTCCAGTTACGAATAACGTTCAATCTGTCGTTCGTCCTTCCCTGTAACTAAATTTTATTTTTTTGATTAATTTTTAAGATAATATACGAAAGTTATAGTATGTTGACAAAATAGAATAAATGTAAACATATTTGAATTTTCCCGCTATTTTGAGCCAGTTATAGCTGCTGCTACCTTCAATAAGCTTTGCCTAGGTTAGATTCCCTCTTTGCCATATTCCTCGACGTGCCTCCTGCAATCTTTATTACTCGACCCGAAAATTCAAATTATTAGTCCTAATAAAACAAAAAACTATTTGTTTATGAATAATGTAACAGGATGAAAAATGACAAGGCTTTTCATCTTGTTACGGCTTGTCATATTTTCTGAGGTCTATGACTCTGGTGTTTGTAGGTCAGCAAAATGCTGACTTTAGCATATAGCACCGGCAGTCTTTGCTGATTAAGCAGACTATGATAATACTGGCCAGAACACGAGTCATAGATTCAGAAAAATGGATTTCATTATATCTTCTGCGAAGATATAATTAAATCTTCAAGGGATAGTAATGTAACAATAAATGACGAATTATTCCAAATTATTATTGTTTGATAGATTTCATAAGAAAAATTGCGCGTTAACAAAAATGCACCGTGGACAAGTTATATTTCGTAAATTTTAATAACCTATTAACGTTTTGTAACTTATCCACGTGATGTGCGTAATAGTTACATTGCCAACCCTTGCACTTTTTAGAGTATAAATAGGATTTTAATTGAGTCAGTGAGAGAGTCAGTAGAGTCGGTTAAACAGAGTAGAATCGTAAGTAGAGTCTTAGGAGTTAAAGTCTTAAGCGGATAGTCGTAATGTTGTTAACGACTTGGTAGCAGTCATCTGACATGGTTCAGACTGACTTTAGTCCAGAGCTGCTAGCTCTGAAAGTTTCATTGCTTTGTTTTGTTATAGTTTTATGATGTAAATAATGTAAATAAAGTTTAAAGTTATTGAAAGTAAATATGTGTGTGCCATGTTGTCGTTATCCTGGTTCAACCGTCATCATCCTCGAAGTAAAAAGACAACCGTCCACCACCCTTCATCGCCGTCAACCCCCACTGTTACATTGGCGCAGTCGTCGATAGAATTTTTAGGGTAAATTTAACATTTACCCTGAATTAATCCGAAAATTACCTATGTTCAAATTCAGTTCATCAAGTTTTGTGACATTGAGGGAGGATGTTTGAGACCACGACGCCAGCGATGAGGGCGACGCAGCAGGTTTCACCATGGTTTTTCCCGGTATGTATGCCTCAGTTTCTTCCGACTGTTTTCGGACATCAGGTGGTTCATCAACCACAGGCGCAATTTGGGTTGCCTCCATACGGCCATTGCCAGACGGCAGATAATGGGTGTGGAATGAAAAGGGTTTCCTACGAGCTCGATCCAGTACGAGTAGATGGTTATGGAACCCAGTAGCTGCCAGTAGAAAACATAAGCGCGGCTGAGTTTGAAGCTTTGCTGGCAGCAGAGGTGCGTCCTGAGGTGGTTGGGATACTACGTCCACGAGAAGAGGAATAGTTGGCTACTATCTCCACCAAGTTTGTGGAAAGGAACATGCAGCTACCGGAGGTAAGAGGGAAAGATTATCGGTCGGAGGAAACGACCGAGAGGATTCCTTACGAGCTTGGTTCAGTTCAAGTAGATAGGTTGTAACGTCAGCATCTTCTTAGCACGAAGCCGACGTTGCTAACTGACTGTCCGGCTAGACTCGGAACACATCGGGTCGCGTTGGGCCCCGATCCCACTACTAGCGCTGTCCCCCACTCCGTAGCTGCGGCTATATAAGCCCGGACACTAGTCCGGCGAGCAGGGAGTATCGGGAGGGGCACTCAATGTTAAATTCATTAAACCACGTAACTGGATAGTTTGTTCCCATACCGTTCTTCTGGCGCTGATATAGTTGAATAAATTTAAGCGCTAATAAAATGTATTTAAAAATTATACAAAGTTTTCATATATTTAAAATATATTTGTATAAAAATATTACACATATATACAATATATATATAAATACAAAATAGTACAAGAAAATCAACATAAACAGTAGAATTTTTATATATAAAATGCGCTATATATAAAATATTTTGCTATTAATTTACAGTTACTAAAATTATTAAACAGTTATAGTTAAAAATAACATTACGAAGAATTTTCTGGTTGAATCGGTGATGGAGCCGGAATACTCTTGGCGTAGATATTGAATTCAACAGCCAGTGTGAAGAAGATGTTCCAGGTGATGGAGCCGGAATACTCTTGACGTAGATATTGAATTCAACAGCCAGTGTGAAGGAGATGTTCCAGGTGATGGAGCCGGAATACCCTTGGTGTAGATATTGAATTCGATAGCGAATGTGTAGAAGATTTTCCAGGTAGAAGAGGTGATGGAGCTGGAATACCCTTGGTGTATTGATAGATATTAAATTCGACAGCCCATGTAAAGAAGATTTCCCTGGTTGAAAATATGATTTATTAGTAACTTAACGCAAACATAAAATAAGAAAATACTTACAATTTACTTGCGGTGCTTAGATTTTAATGTCTTGTTGTAGCGATCAACAGCCAGTCGTTGTATGGGATCAAGAAATGCAAGGCCACGCCTGTCTTGTCCGGTTAAATATCTGTTGATGCGTTTACACCAAATGTAAACGGAAAATTTAACGGCGAACTCAACAAACGTACCTGCAATGTCATGAATCCCACACGTCAGTCCAGTCAAGTCAATGTTCGCGTTCACGTATCGTATAAGTCTCTTTCTGACGTTCTTGTCATGTCCAATCTGTGGCAGTAAAGTAAATGTCGTGTCAATCAGTACTTTGGTCATATACATAAATCTAGTTCTTGGTCTCGTCAGTCCATTCACTGTCAATTCCCTAAGCTGTACTAGGTCATGTTCTGGTAAAGTCTCGGTCGATGTCAAGAGACTTACACATGTTGGGCACGATCGCGCGTCGGTCAGTTTGAGGATACGGCGAGCCACATACCCTGCCACGTACACAGTTGGAGGTACGGACCACCGTCTCTTCCTCCGTCCTAAGTCAGGTGTAATAGTCAAAGTCTCGTCGGTCTCGTCAGTCTCTGCACTGGAGCTCGGTGAACTTAGAATATTTCTTGTCAACAAACCCTTCAATCGCGCAAATGATGCATCGTCATCATCTTCAGTACAATTCGAACCTGCAGAATGAGCTGACATAAAATTATTCACACTCAAAGTTCGAAATGAAGAAATGAATGAAGCAACCGTAGGGTTCCTGTTACATCCTAAGTGACTTCGAATATTTCCAAAGAAATTCTCTAGAGGATCTTGATTTAATGCTCTCAAATCAAGAGCACTAAATCCAAACCCTACTAAAGATTTCCATAAATACGTGATGCCATTAAGAGTAACAACCCAATTTGTAAGAGAATGCGGGAGTTCACTATCCTTGCGCAAGGCTACAGTTTCACAACCACTTCTCTGTACAAATTTCATAGACCGCAACATTGATTTCGCTCTATTCCAAAACTCCCAGTGGTCAGAATTAGATGTCAGCTTACTTCTTAAGGGCCGAATGTACTGATTGATGTCACGGGATCCATCTACGCTATCAAAAAGTTCATCTAAGAAAAGAACTAATTTCGCCGTTCCCTCAGCACTACGTCGAAGTCCATGGGGCTGTTCACAACTTTCAGGGGGCATCTCAGTAAGCAGATTTGTTATCCCTGCATAAACCGATCGACTGAACGTTTTGGCGGCATGCCTCACACTCATCTTTCGAATTTTATGCGGAATAACACACTGCTCCGTCAATGCCGGACACCTGGAAACAGCGAAAGTCCCATCGTAATTGTAAAACTGTACAATGTCTGTCCATGACGCCCGATACCGAATATTGTCCATGGTGAACTCTAAGTCCTTGGTCAGTAAGTTGTTCCTTAGTCCTTTCAGTAAGTGCGGTGGATCGTATAAAGTCACGATTTCCCTCCCATCATGAATGAAACACTCGTTTCGAAATTCCCTTCCCTCACGAATACATAAGGTTCCCTATGGCTGCCATGTTCGTTCTTCCCTAGTCACAAATGGTCGCCACCACGTTGAAGTTCGCCGACGCCGCAGAGCTGAGCACCTCTTTAATGCAACGCACTAATGAAGGAGTATCAGTTGTTGCACCGACAAACATAAACGCATAGGGCAGCTTCCACCGTGGACTACAAAGTCCGCGAAGCATAAACACCAAAGCATGCTCCGCAAAACCAGGCCTACGTATCGCACCAAAATTTTGAAAACCCCAAATTGTATCGTCTCCCACGTCATAAGTCAAGTGTTGAATCGCTACTTCGTCGAACAAAAGCACGCAAGTTCTTCTTTTCAAGGGCTCTTTACTCATCACCTATTTCATATGGTCTTCTAATACCAAGTTTATGCCCGGCTTATATGGAGTCTTCTTCAGCAATCTCAGTAGAGTGCTCTTACTTGGCAGAATAAAATATTTTTCCATGTACCGGTAGCTCCTGTTTTTAAAAAATAATGTTAAATTTTGTACGGTCAAAATTTATAAAATATCTTACCCGGACAATACAAGTAACATCATTTTGGAAAACGTGAAAGACAAAACAATTAATACATACATTAAAAACATTTCCTAGAACACAAATACAATCAACACACGGGAACATACAATTATCTACAAACTGGACATATGAATACACTCATATTATTATTATACAACATACCTGACATATATACAGACATATCATCATTATATTTAGAAATCAATCTAACATACAGCGAATTGAAGAAAGTAGTATTTAATTTAGAGAATATATACAGTGTGTGCAACGAAATGTGGAACATAGGACTTTAACATGCGATTTAAAAAAAATGCGGATACTTTCTCTCCTGATAAATTTAGAACAAAACTGCAACATTACAAAGTTGTTCGAAATTAAATTCTACATCATATAAGTTCATATTTGATGCAATAGCAGGTCTGCAGTATGAAATTTATTAAATATAAAAAGTAACATTTTTGTTGAAAATCAGACAGCTATGGAAATAAAAGAAAATATCTATGTGTTAGTTGTGACAGTTAGAAACCTTACTTTATATTCATAATATTTTTAAGTTACATATATAATATTTTTGTAATGTTGGTATATTGTTAAAGAAAAATAATATAAATTCAACTTAAATAATATTAAAATACTGACAATAAGTACTATAATCAGTAATACTTCTCTAAACTGACAGATAGAAGTAGTATGTGGTCCTACCTTTTCCGAGACTCAGGGTAATTAAAAAACTCATTAACTGGCGCCAGTGTCTGATAGAAATTTTTGATATGTAATTTTGATAGGAATTTTCGATAAATATATTTGAAATTTTTATTGGGGAAATTGTTTATGTATGTATGTTTAATTTTGCGAATGTTGGAATGTGATATTGGTTTAAAAATTTCCATTATGTCCTATAATGAAGTACTAATTGAGATGTAATATTGTGTACAATGAAGTATTTGAAAGATTATGAGTATTGAGTAAATGGGATTTAATATTTTTTGACGAAATGTAATTTCAATAATGTGCATATTTAGGTAACGATAATTACCTGTAATGGGGAGATTAAAGTAAATGCTTAGAAGTTTTGGGATTAAGTACTAACAAGTATTTGAAAGATTATGAATATTGAGTAAATGGGTTTTAATATTTTCTGACGAAATGTAACTTCAATATTGTGCATATTTAATGTCAAAATGTAATTTCAATAATATGCATATTTATAGGTAATGACCTGTAATGTGACCTTAAAGTAATGCTCAAACATTTTGAGGAATTCAAATGATTTAAATATTAGAAAATATTTCAGTAAGAATTTCAATTGAAGGATAAAAGTGAAAATCAACAAAATATACACCGTATCAATAAAGAAAAATTTCTTATACACTTTATTCCAGTTGAAAAGAGCTGTGAAGCACATCTGAAATTATTTAGGTAAGAAAATTTAAATTATTATATTTTTACTATTATTTATTTATTTGTACATGTGTAGACATGGACTTTTCCAAGTTAAACCAAAGAGGTGGATTGTCGGACTTAAAACCCCGTAAGAAGATTTCCGACTTGGAAAAAGATACGTTGTATAAACTGGTTGACATAAAGGCTGTTAAAACCACGTTTGGTAGAAAAATAATTGCTGAATGCGAAGAATTTATAACATATCTACCTGCACGATTCGATAATTTAACAGACGAAGATATATCGCAGCTTAAGGAATCTGTTACCAAATGGAGTATTAAATATAATGGAATGAAACAGTATGGATCCTGTGGAAAGCAGACTACTTTAATAGAATTTGTAGAAATGTAATACTATAATTATTATTTATAAATATTCTCTGTAGACATATGTTTGATAATAAATACAATGTAAAAGTTTATGAAAGATTAGTATTATTTTTAATTCCTTGCAGACAACAAGTATTAACAACATAGTTACATAAATATATGTTAATATATTAAAAAATGAATTTTCCTAATTATTTTTATTTTGAACCCGGAAATAAAATGAATTGTAAGAAACCTATTAACAAAGACGACGAGATAGCAAGAGAACACGACATGGCCTATTTTAAAGCTAAAAGCTTCAATGATATTCTTGTAGCGGATCAAATAGCAATAAATAAATTTCATGAAGATTGGTGTAAGACAAAAAATTGGCACAGTTTAATAGGCCGTATGTGTCTCCAAATAAAAACAAATTTCGAAACATATATTGAAAGAACCGTGTACCCCTGGAATTTACCTGACACGGATATATAATATAAATTAATATGTCTTATCAAACAATTATTTTTATAACACATTATTAAAACGAATAAACAGTATGGATCCTATGGAAAGCAGACTACATTAATAAAATTTGTAGAAATATAATATTTTAATTATTATTATGTATAAATAGTAACAATAACTGTATACTGTGACGTCGTTACGTCGCCGGTACCAATCGTACTCGGCGAAGGGTGACGGTCTACGACGATATCTTCGCGTCACACAACGTACAGTACGCCGCCACAGCCTGCAAAACAAGAACTGGTGCAAAAGCACCGGAATTAGTCGACAGGTTACGGTATAATAAAATATACAAACGCTGTCGCGCTACTTATTGCCAAATCTCGGGCGCCACTCTACGTAACGGTAGAGACGTCTAACTCGCAGGCTTCCAGTGACGACGGCCATGGGTATCTCAGTGGAGAAAAATGTCCAAGGTACAGATTCCAACTCCAGTGGTGATCGCTCGCTTGGACACAATGCGACGGGCCGATTTCCAAGAAAAAAAGACAGTAAAGAAATAATAACTAAAATAAATATATTTATTCGGTTCAGGAAAAAAATGTTTTACCCTGCGCTGCTCACTCACATTTACGCACACGAGGTTATAGGGTGAGGAAAAGAACGAACGCAAAGTGCAATCGGACCGAACTATCCTTGCTAAACAGAGGAAACAACTATTACACTATCCGTAAATACTGTATATATATTTATATATATGCACCTACCTTACGGATTTTCTGAAATATAACTTGAACAATGAAACACGAAATCACTAATAACGTCTTTTAAGGTGCGTTCAGATAGGGCTTAGTGCAGTTGTATTGTATCGTTGTATTGTAGTGTAAAGGCAGTGCGCTTGCATAAGATTTGTATCGTTCACATAGAGATTAGTGCGGTTGTAGTTGGTACAGTAGATTTCTCTAGTATTTGCAATACTTTGCGCGTGCACCTCAACAGTTCAGTCAGTTTTCATTAAAATATATAATTATACAATTGCTAAATTACTAGAAATTTATTTATGTAAAACTTACCTGTTATATTTAACTTTTCTGCTAATTCTTTAAATGAATTTTCTTTTTTTAATTTATTTTTAAACGCTGTAGAACATTTGTCCCAAATCAATGGACATTGTTTTTTTTTACAAAAAAACATTAAATTGAATAAAAAACTACCTAACCTCAAGAAAAAATTTCAAGAAGTGACAGCTGCGCGTTATGATTACGCGCAACCAGTAATTCTCCACATGCATTCTAATTGGCCCGTTGCAGTGGTGTATTGCAACGGTAGTGCGAAAGCTAGAACCTTGCAAGCTTCTACACTGCAATACAACGGCACTACCAACGCAGTCTGCACTAAGTTTGAATCCGAACGCTCACGCTCAGTTGCATTGGCTAAGCATTCTGCACTACAATACAACGGCACTGCAACTGCACTAATCTCTATGTGAACGGTACTTTATTCGTCTCTCAAAACTTTTTCAAAGAGGCTTGAGTCGGTCAATGACCGAGCTTTTATACTGTTCCCCTCCACCCCTCCATCCCGGAGGGTGAACATAGTCACAGATCAAAAAAAATATATAAAAAATAAATATAAATAAATAACATTTAACATACAATATAACAATAATAAAAACAATACACTTACTATTGCCTTAAGTCACTAAACGAGTTAATTTCGCCGCATGAAATTAACTGAACGAGTAACTTGACTACAACCAAAACACATGTTTGATGGTTATGTTTTTCAAAACTCCACTTTCACAAAAACCACTGCGATGTGTTTGGCACTACACTACGTAGAACATTATCTTACATCTCATGGTGTTTGAATCAAGAAAATCGGAGCACTGGTTTGCAGAACACTTCACCAAAACACAATGTAAACAAATAAATCTCCATGCTGTTCGGCCATTACTAGACGTGCGCACGCTGGCCTTGCGCGGTTGCTTGATTCAAATACAAATTCTAGGCAATAGTGTTTAAAATATTTGGAAGGTAGAGCTGCGGTAAATTTGACTTCAAATTTACGTTCAAAAATACTGTTAAATTAAAACTGCATCGTGACGCTTCGTCACAATACATATGTTGGATAATAAATACAATGTAAAAGTTTATGAAAGTTTAGTATTATTTTTATTTCCTTGGAGACAACATGTGTTCCAAATTTCAACACCCCTTTTCAGCAATAATTGCTGGCCCCTCAGGCAGTGGAAAATCGTACTTTGTTAAAAACTTCTTAAAGAATATTAATGTAATGTGCGATACTAATTTTATGAAAATATCTTGGCATTACGGCGCATGGCAAAAATTATTTACTACAATAAATAATGTAGAATTTGTTGAAGGTTTGCCTGATATTGACAGCATAGATGGCAAATATCCACAGTTAATTATTATAGATGATCTGATGTCTGAAGCAGATCAGAGAGTTGTAGATATATTCACAAAATGGTCTCATCATAAAAATTTGTCAGTATTTTTTCTTACTCAAAATATTTTTCATCAGGGAAAGGGACATCGGGATATATCTCTGAATACTAATTACATTATCTATTTTAAAAATCTTCGAGACAAAGCCCAAATATTGCATTTGTCAAGACAGGTATTTCCGGAAAATTCCAAATTTATACAAGAAGCCTATCGTGACGCAACATCACTTCCCCATGGCTATTTAATTTTTGATCTTAAACAAAATACACCTGATTGGTTGCGTTTTCGTACGTCACATGATGGATGTACTTATGTTTATTTACCCAAAAATAAGTATAAATACAATAGCATAAATATGCCTCCAATTATTTCTTAACAATGAGTAAAGCAGTAATAAACAACGCTGAATATCTGCGAGCACTTCATAAGTTGAAATCGCAAGATAGATTGGCATTATTAAAAAACGCCGACTGTAATTCTGTTAAATGTATATGTGAATGTGTTTATAATATTCTGCATGGTACAGTTCCTCTCAGTCTAAAACAAAAGGGTTCACTTGTAAGACATAAAAAGATTCTACGGAAACTTGTAAAACCTGGTGATAGCTGGAAAACTAAAAAACGTGTCTTAGTTCAATCAGGCGGAGCATTTTTACCTTTTTTATTAGCTCCGCTTTTAACAGGTCTTCTAAGTAACTTATTTAAAAATTAAAATGGAACATGCTAAAAAGATGGTCTTAATATCTCCGGAAAATTTAAACCGTTTACTTAATAGTAACAATATTAATGAAGAAACAGTAACTAGTCGACTGGATAAAGACATGCAAAATATTTTTAATCTAAAAATATCAGAATATGAGAAATGGGTTAAGTATCAAGAAATATTACAAAGATATTTATACTTTCAAAAACAAAGTAGAGAACCTATAAAATTACCTATAGAACATGAATTTAGTTCAGATTCAAAGCAATCTTTGGAGAAGAGAGACGATACAGGAAATTTAAAAGGTTTTATCGTCAAATCTGAAAATATTTCTGAAGAAAAGAAAGACGATTTAAAAAATATATTAAATATTATTCCTAAATCTCAAAAAGAAAAAGCTCGACTATTACTGCAAAATATAAAACTAGACAAGACAGTTACATGGAGTGATTCTGGTGTAGTTTCAATTCATGATAAACAAATCCCGAATTCAAATATAACAGATTTAGTTGTGGACATTGTAGGACGTAAGAAACGTAGTAATCCTATAGGTTGGGAACAATTTTTAGAAGCATTAAAGAAAATAAACATTCCAACAAAATTAATTAACAATCCTAAAAGAAAAAATTTTTTTACTTCGATATCTGATATTCAAACTTCTATGAAACATAAAAGAAAACGAAAATATATACAAGACGATCTATCGGAAACAGTGAAAGTTAAAAAAATTGAATGGAAACGATTTTCTTTGTAAAATGAATAAAAATTTATCAAAAATTTATTTTGATGTATCAAATCCAGCGGGGTTTTCAGGAGTCAATAATATTATAAATTCTGTAAAAGGGAAATACAAGTCAAAAGATATACGAAAATGGATTAGTTCACAAGATGCGTATACATTGCATAAACCAGCTCGAAAAAAATTTATAAGAAATAAATATAATGTTTCTAACATAAATGATCTTTTCCAAGCAGATCTTAATGATATGCGCAAGTTAGCCCGGTACAACGATAATAACAAATATATTTTAACAGTAATTGATGTTTTTAGCAGGTACGCATGGGCTATTCCATTAAAAGATAAGAAACCTTGTACAGTTATTCAAGCATTTAAAAATATATTTAATGAAAGAAAACCATTATGTTTACAAACTGACAAAGGCTCGGAATTTATTGCAAAATCAGTGCAGTCATTTTTAAAGGAAAATGATATTAAATTTTATGTTACTCACAATCCCGATGTAAAAGCATGTATTGTTGAAAGATTTAACAGAACTTTGAAAACAAAAATGTATCGTTATTTTACTTACAAAAATTCATATAGATATATCGATATATTACAGGATTTAGTTAATGCTTACAACAAAACGAAACATAGAACAATAAATATAGCACCTTGTGAAGTAAATGATAAAAATATATTAGAAATTTGGAGAAATCAGCGTAAAATAAAACAAAATAAAAAAGCTATTCATAAGGCAATATTTAAAATTGGAGACATTGTAAGAATATCTAAACACAAAAATATATTCGAAAAAGGATATGAATCTAACTGGAGCGAGGAACTATTTAAAGTACATGGGATTATTAATAGAACTCCAGTCGTTTATAAATTAAAAGATTTAAATAATGAAGTAATAGAGGGCACCTTTTACAAAGATGAGCTTCAACAAGTACACATAGAATCTGACACTATGTATAAAATAGATAAAATAGTAGCTACGAAGGGTACAGGTATCAGAAAGAAGTTACTTGTTAAGTGGAGAGGTTATAGTGATAAATTTAATACTTGGATATTTGCAAATTCAGTACATCTATTGAATAATGAATGAAAAAGAATTTTTTATAACATTGCCTAGTAATAGTTCTATGCAATATTTTCCTGATAATAAAACTACTCGATATACAACACAATTACCTCAAAATATAAAATTGAATGGATCTTGGGAGGTAGCATTATCAGAAATTATTTTTCCTTGCTCGATTTACAATATTAATGAAAGAGAAAACAAAGTTACAATTAAGATAGAATCAAAGACAGAAGAAAATGTAGTAAAAATTGTAAAGGCGAAAATCCCTACAAAAAATTATGAAAACATTGACAGAGTGTTACATGAAATGAACAAAAATAATGTAATAAATGAATATGTTGTATGTTGTTCTCTAAAGTTATCTCATCGGCTAGCATTACAACTTGGTTATCCTCCATTCACTGATATATATGAACATAGAACTTCAGTAAATCTACCTAATTTAATATTGGGTATTCCTCCAATTATTTGTGTATTGTGACATTATTGAACCGCAAGTAGTTGGTGATGTGGTTACTCAATTGTTAAGAATTATACACATTAAAACTGATAAATATGTTTTTGGATCAAATGAAAAGATATCATACGCACAGCCGCATTTCGTTCCTGTATTAAGAAGAGAATTTTCAAACATAGAAATAGATATAAGAACAAACGATGGCTATATGACGCCATTTCAATTTGGAACGTTGTATGTTAAACTTCATTTTCGACGAGCATCATGAAAAATTGTCCTTATCAAGAATATTACAATATACAAGCAGGAAGTGGAATTGGAGCAGTATATAAAGGGAATCAATTTCAAAGGGGACATGGTATAGGAAGTTTTTTTAGTGGATTGTTTAGAGTTTACGTATTACCTAATACGGAAGGGTGTCGGAGCCGTTGGTAAAGAAGCATTTAATACAGGAATTAATTTCTTGGGCGATCTCACTCAAAATCAGCCACCTAAAGAATCATTCAAGAAACGTATCGCAGAAGCGGGGATTAATTTAAAACGCAAAGCCGAAGATAAAATGGAAAAATTAATGCGTGGTTCTGGTTATAAAAAGAAGCGACTAGTTGAAAACCGTACTCATTCTAAAACTTTACGTGCTACTGTAAAGAACAAAAGACCTTCTAGACACGTAGATATATTTGATTAAAATGGCATTTTTACATACTCAATCTTGTGAATGTATAAAAACTGAATTGGATTTGTTTGCGATTCCTCCAACACAAACAAGTATTGAAAGTGGACAGTGGGTAAATTATAAACCGTTATCATCAATTACTGAAGATGGATCTATTGAATTTGTTATACCAGGACATGGAGAAGATTATTTAGATTTATCCCAAACTATGTTATATTTGAATGCAAAAATAATTAAACCTGATAATACTGACTTAGAAGTGTTAGATAATGTAGGGCCTGTAAATAATTGGCTACATTCAATTTTTAGTCAAGTTGATGTATATTTGAACCAAAAACTTGTATCTCCGCCCAACAACACTTATGCTTATAGAGCATATATTGAAACTTTACTGAATTATGGTAAAGATGCTAAAAAATCTCACCTCACTTCTACTCTATGGTATGCCGATGATGCAGGAAAGATGAATAATACCGACGCAGGAACCAATTCAGAGTTTCTCAAGCGACAAAGTATTACAGAAAAAAGTAAACATGTTGACATGATGGGACATCTTCACGCAGACATATTTAACCAAGAAAAATTTTTGCTCAATGGTGTTGAAATGAGAGTGAGATTAGTTCGATCGCGGGATAGCTTTCATTTAATTTCAAGTAGTTCAAGTTATAAAGTACAAATAAATGAAGCCACATTATTTGTTAAAGCTATTACCATCCCTACAAGTATTCAAGGAAAATCTTTAGATAATATTTTCTTGGGTCAGCTTCCTAAAAGGTGTATAATAGGATTCGTATCGAATAAAGGATTTAATGGTGATTTTGGAACTAATCCTTTCAACTTTGAAAATTTTAAAATAAACTACCTATCATTATGTGTAAATGGGCAACAACTGCCTTCAAAGCCTCTACAACCATCATTCGGCGAGAAAAAATCATATATTCAAATGTATAACACATTATTCTCAGGAACAGGCATTCACTTTGGCAACAGCGGTAACGGGATCGACAGAGACAGCTATCCAAATGGTTATTGTTTAACAGCTTTTGATCTTACTCCTGACTTAGCAGCCAATTCTATGTTACACTGGAATTATCACGACATGGTTCTTTAAGAATAGAAGTTGGATTTGAAGCTGCTCTTTCCCAAACTGTAAATTGTGTTATATATGCAGAATTTGATAATATTATTGAAATTGATAAAAATAGAAATGTTATTGTAGATTATGGTAGTTAATAGTTAAAATATAGTTGTATTTATTAATATAGAATAAATTATGTACATTTTTTAAAAATATTATGTTTTTATTTCAATTCTCTCCTATATATTCATACAAATTTGAAATCAAATTTAGTTACACGAAAGCAATCGTACTGTTAAATAATAAAAAAATGAATGCTGCATTCATACAAAATATATTTAGAAAATATTTCCAAAATACAGGCGAATATGGAGTATTTGCCGCGTATAATTTACCTCAGCATGTTAACTTTCCATGTGCCCTTATTGTTAATACGGATCCAGATACTTTACCAGGAACTCATTGGGTAGCCATTTTTATCGACAGGGACGGATACGGTACATATTTTGATAGTTATGGCCGTCCGCCATATGTAAAACAGCATAGAAATTTTCTAAAGAGAAATACAAGGAAATGGACATACAACACGCTAACTTTACAGGAATATACATCAGATGTTTGTGGTTATTATTGTTTAATGTATCTTTTATTTAGAATGAATGTATACAACCATAATGATTTCATAAAAATATTTAACAAGTACAATAAACATGAAAATGATCAATTTGTAAAGTATATGTTTTATTATTATTTCAATAAAAGTCAATAATTGTTAATAAGAATTTTATTTAATACATACACATAAATATAATAAAAAACAAAATATATTGATAAAATACAATTATTGTTGTTGTTTTTTTTCTTTACACTGCTCTATGAATGGTTCACTTTGCGTCGTCTCGGCGTCGGTGGTTGAAGTTGGATTTGTACATAGATTCTTCCATCTATTTCTCTGGGCCATACGGAAATTTTTCTTCGTCTTCTTTGACATTCGATATTCCATGGGTAACAAAATAATCTTCTTATCTGCCAGGTGCTCCATTGGATTATAAGTGGGATAATCTTCATTGTCCCAATTTTCTGTTGACTCTACTACGTACATTTTATTTGCCGATGCCATAGATGAAAATGACTGGAATAAGCAAATACAACAACAACCACGTCTAGATTCACAATTACATTCAAACAGTTAATTTTCTTAAATTTATATGCATATAGTACATACATACCTGTCTAATTAACGTAATACACAAAACGATAACTTACTTTCACTTCAAATATTCATATCTGAAATATTTGTAACTAGGAAAATAGATGGTTAATTACTTGTAAATAATAATAATGAAATATGTAGTAACATAGATATTTATTTATTTTATATAATAAACTTATATATAATAGAATTGGTTTACTTATACTATAAAAATTACAACCAATAAAATACTTATAACTATATTATTTTCATATAACTTATTAAAATACACTACATATAAACAAATATTATTCCTTATACGATAAACGTACAAACTGAGATATTTATTTTATTAAAATTTTTACAATGTATATATATATATATATATATATATATATATATATATATATATATATATATATATATATACATTTCAATAAGTTACCCTAGAAAATAAACTAATTAACCCTCCTCCTTTTAACACCATATGGCACACTATCTATTTCATCTATTAACCTACGTTTCATAAACTTAACGCTAAATGTTTTTGTTTCTCTTTTTGTAATGACATGATGGTCAAGTGTACACCTAATTCTATTAATATTTAGTACGGGGTTTTCTGTTGTGTTATTCAATACTAGATTTTTTAAACATGCAAAATTTACAGATTCACTGGTTTTAAAATTTAGAGTTATACCCTTCACTTTGCATACTTCTTTTATTTCACCCGATGCTGGCGAAAACACTTTGTATGCGTAATTTTTGGGACCCCCGCTGACAAATTCTATTACATAACTACCAGACCCATAACACTCCAATTCGTCCGTGAGATCGCCTAGGTAATTACCCGTAGTAGGTTCATATTCACCAGGTGAATGGGAGTATATAATAGAATCTGTATCGTAATACAAGACCCTACGATCCAGGGGTTCCAAAAATTCATACAAGCGTAATCGGGCTTGTGCTGTAGTGTATGCTGCAACCACGACGTTCACGGTTTTCAACTGCTCCATGGCTTCTTCTTCTTGTATCCAGTTTACATACATCATATGATCTCCCGCTGGAATAATCCTGTTGACCTGGATAGATGTATTTGCGAGCAGATCATATAATACCTCAGCCGAAGAAACAGTTGATGTCCGTGTCCTATTCTCTGCTTGTGCGAATTTTCCTGTAATCATATTTTTATTAAGTATATATATATATATATATATATATATATATATATATATATATATATATATATATATATATACAATAAATTTATAAAATAAAATATATAAATTATTTTATCATAACCCAGAAAGAATTCAGCATAAGTTTGGCATTGGATCGTCTCCCTGCATTTTTTTTCTATTTTATTGGTGTCCAGCTTAATTCCTTCACTCATCTCATAATTTTGTACATATGCTGCTTTAGAAGCGTCATCAGTACAATCTGCGGGGTATCCACTGGCTTCTTGCTTCATTTTTAAAAATGTATTAATGTAGTCCACAAACAAACCACCTGTTTTTGTGTCTTTGTTATAAACCGTCGTTTTGTATTGCCATACCTCGTGCACTTTTAATATTTTATATCCTACGGACACAGCGCGACGCACTTCATCAACGACCCAAGTTCCCACAAATTGTCTTTCACTGTCACTATGTTGGCAGTCATTTTGTTGTAACTCGTCACAACATGTCCGACATAAAACAAACATAAGTTTCCCATGTGCTTTACGCGGTAACACAGGGTGAAAAATATCACTGGGTGGTAAAACACTGCATTTAATGAGTCCTTCGACTTTATCAATATTATTATTAGGGCACAATATATCACATTCAGGACCTACAAAAATTTTTGGATGGCCTACTGGATATTTACCATATTTACAGATATATGGATAAAGAGAACACACATCTACATATCTAATTTTTTCTTTATTTTCAACTTTTTTATACAGTACTGTATTCCCTGTTCTCCCACCAAATAAAGCATCACGAGGTTGCAGAGGCAAATTATTTAAAGTTTCATGATTTGTAAGCGATAATTTTAAATTTTTGTCACTTTGTAATACTTTCCGAAATTCAAATTCCCTAATTTTGATAACAATATACCCTGAATTTTGAATTTTGTTTAATTTTTCTGTTGTTCTTTGATACCTGTCCTCCATTGTTTCTTTTGTTGAATTGTAAATTTGCTTATCTCTATTTGTTTTACAACATAAAATACATCCGTGCCAAAAACACCCCAAAAATTCAAAAACCATTTTATTAGGTGCATAGTAACCATCAACTTTAAATAAATTGTCAATTACTGCTTCCGTACCATTGCCTGCATGTTGAATTTTGATTCCTCTAACATTTTCCTGATGTAATAACCACATCAAGGCTATTTTAGATTGATTGTCTTTCAATCTATAGCCTGTCTGTGGTATAATACCTATTGTGTTAGGTTTCAAAAATAATCTACGGAAAACATGATTACATGCAGAAGCAATGGTAACGGCTTCAGAAAATCGACAAACCTTGCCATCTTGAATAAAATTTTCCCGAAACTTATCGCATGCCCGACGCAAAATATCTACATCCGACATACAATACTCGACGATCTCTTTTTCCATATCAAATATAGCATTCTCCTCTATCTGTTTATTATACCAACTCAAAAATTTTTGCCGTACTGAAATAGACATATCGTCTACCCTGTAATATTCAGCAGAAGGCATTGGACCTAAATAATTTTTATTTATTAATTTATTGAACAAATGGGGAAAAAAGCCTTTTTTTATTGTTGATGGTAAATCTAATGCTTTAGGTAATGCCGATAAAGGCATAGGGAGATAATTAATTGAATCAATGAATTTAATATGATTATACTGAATCATCATTATTTTACAGCCGTTTAAAATTAATTTTGGTTTAATTTTTTCCTCTTCTACTAAATATTTTAAAATAAATTGAGCGTCGAAGGCTTTGGCATTATGTGCAATGCATATTACTGAGGAAAAAGATCTCTGTAAAATTACATATTTTAAAAAAATTTTAACCGGTTCGTCAGCAAAAATATGTTGGCGAATACCACATGAGCTACAAAATTGTTTTATATCGGTATGGGTGTAACAAGTGGAACATGACTGTTGAGCCACACATAAATTCACTTCGTGTTCAACACTCGAACCATTAGGTTTTTCTTGTCGCGTTTCAAAATCATAGTATATAAATAAACTTTTGTCTTTTAAGTGTATATTGTCTTTTAGTATATAGCACAAATGTCCAGGATTTTTATAGTCTTCACAAAAATTACAAAATGACTCACCACATGTATGTTGACGTCCCTTTTTATCACACCGGTAGAGTTTCAAACACTTGTCACATTTTTTTAAAAGTTTACACACTACTGTTTTTTTATGATTATCATAACACTCTTGTCCACGAAAGTTTCTGTTACATACATCACAGTTTATTAATTCCAGAGCAGGTGGGCACGGAGGGGAAAATTTACAATAATAACAAGTATTTTCACAACTGTGTCTATGTCTTACGTAATACGGAACATGACACGGTTCGCAAAAATATTTACATGAAAATGTGGCCGTTAAACTTTTAATCACTGTATAGTGATTTTGATAATACAGAAGATTCATTCAGTCTTGGAAGATTTTGTCCTTTTGCACCTTCAAAAATCACATTTGCTCGAGTATTATACTCATATACGCATATGTTATATTGAGAATAATACCTTTGAAAATCAGTGAGTTCAGGAATACCGGCCCCATTTTCATTAATTTTTACATTTGTCTGTACTAACAATTCACGTGCCCGCGTACTCTGGATTCCAAATTTATCACTCACTATGTCTTTAAAACAGTTTTCTTTTTTGTATAAAGATTCAGCGATCACTAGTGCATGAGGTAAACACAAATTGTCCTTATTTATAATGTCTATTACGCCGTGTTTCCTGCGGCAGAACTCCGCATATGATAACCCGTGACCCCGCAGTTTTCCTCGACCAGCTGGCATTGAGACTTTGGTCATTTATATTACGAATTGACCATCCGTAAATATTTCGCGATTACTTTGTAATATTCGCTCCAAAGCCTCCCAAACCATGTCAATATGCAGTTGATCCGCCCTGCGAAAACTGAGCCATGCTGGTCCATTTTCCAGACGAGGCGTTTGAAAAATAAAACCTACGTAATCTGTAGGTTCTGTAGACTCCATTACATACTCCGTGACAGATTTCACACCATTATAAAACCATAGCACAGAATCTTCACCCCGTGGTGGATCAATCATCCGGAATGTTACTTTTCGCCCCGCAACATTGAATAGTCTTGAATGACTTTCAACATCCGACACAAAAGAAAAACGAGCAAGATTTTCTTCACCCGGCCGAGCTGATTTAAATTTTCTTCTATTAAATTTTCGCAAATTTGATAGAAGGCGTCGTATTGTGCTTGTTGCAAGATGCTGAAGAAATTTTCGTATTATTGATCCATTGTCACTCACTCACTTACTAACTCCTACTCAGCTGCAGATTATTACTAACTGAAATTTCTTTACCTGTCCTTTTATACCTGATTACTTATCCTACCTTCCAATATTTAATGTGATTTTAATGACATTATTTTGAGAGGTTTTCAATAACAAAGAGAAACTTCTAATTTTTTTTTTAATTATATATTTCTTTTCTCTATTGATGAAGATGCGTACACATTCTGCATCTTTTTTAATTTTATTATTATAATAAGTTATAATTCTATAAATAAATTCTTAAAAACTAAATTTTCTATATGTATAATATTATATAAACCTACACCTATATCTACACTAAATCTTAAACTATGAATATAACTATTTTGTAGAATTTTTTTATATATATTATTAACATCTAAATACTTTACACTATATTCTAATAAATGTTTACTTATAACTAACTCTAAACTAACTAAATCGTCTATTTGGTCCTTATTTAAAACTAAATTGTTAATTTTATATTTTAATTGCCTTTTTGGCAATACAGTAAACTCTACACTTCCAAAATATTTTAAAATGTTCACGGACACTTTGTTGTTTTTCACATCCTTTACAAAGTCAATAAACTTTTCAAAGTTTGGGATGTTACAGAAAAGTTTTCTTCTCACATCTCCTACCAAACGAACAGCGACCTGCATGCATCCTTGCATTTGGATCGACCCCGACGCACACAAAGCTTTTTAAATTTTTTCCTAAGGGAAACGACAGGACGTCCAGCAATCTGTCGTTATTATCCCGGGAATCTTTATTGGGCGGTAAAGCGTATACCTTCATGGATTCCGCGTCTCCAAGCAGCAGACCAAGATGGGCGTCTTCTCCTAGGAATGCAGCTTCTTCCCAGACGTTAATGGGGGCGTTTTCCTCTTCGTCCTCTTCTATGAGCGGTTGTCCAAATGGTTCGTTGACGTCCGAATGTTTAGCTTGTTTCCGTGGTATTTCTTCATCAGCGTCCTCGCGTTGTCTTTTTAGTGGCATTGCCACCAGCTGAGTTGCTGCCTCATGAAGTAGCTCATCCAGGTCGTAGGTGCTATCATCCTCGATTACCTGAGTCGCTAAAGGAGAACAGGAGCCCCTTTCTTCCATGATTACCCCGGGGTCCACCTCCCTGATCTCGGCGTCGGTCACCACCACCGGGTCTGCTTCTCTGATCATGATGTTCTCGAGGATGTTGAACTTGGCTGCCATGATGCTGGTGATGTTTTATACACAAATATACAGCACGAGAAGAATCTGTATACTAAAGAAATAAATATTTTGAAGAAGTATTTATACAAAAAATATCATATACAAAGAAATGGTCTCCATATTTAAAATACATTTTACATTTTAAGATATACAAATTATGTATAATTAAAACTTTTATTGATCTTTAGTAAAATATCAATTTCATAATAATTTGCGAAGAGCATTACTTTAATCTTCCCATTACATGTAATTATCATTACTAAATATGCACATTATTAAAATACATTTCGTTAGAAAATATTTAAAACCCCATTTATTAATGTTTATAATTTTTAAAATACTTCTTAGTACACCCTATTCAATCTCGAAACTTCTAAGCATTTACTTTAATCTCCCCATTACAGGTAATTATCGTTACCTAAATATGCACATTATTGAAATTACATTTCGTCAAAAAATATTAAATCCCATTTACTCAATACTCATAATCTTTCAAATACTTCATTGTACATAATATTAAATCTCAATTAGTACTTCATTATAGGACATAATGAAAATTTTTAAACCAATATCACATTCCAACATTCGCAAAATTAAACATACATACATAAACAATTTCCTCAATAAAAATTTCAAATATATTTATCGAAAATTCCTATCAAAATTACATATCAAAAATTTCTATCAGACACTGGCGCCAGTTAATGAGTTTTTTAATTACCCTGGGTCTCGGAAAAGGTAGGACCACATACTACTGATAGATACTTTATTTTATTTCCAGGGCTGTCTGATTTTTCACGAAAACATTACATTTTGTAGTTAATATATCTCGTACTGCAGACGGAGTGTTGCAACAATTATGATCTTATCTAACGTAAAATTTAATTTTGAACAACTTTGTATTCTTGATATTTTGCTGTAAATTTATTAGGAGGGAGAGTATCCGCAATATTTTGAAATCCCATGTTAAAGTCCAATGTTCCGCATTTCGTTGCACACCCTGTATATATATACTATTTAAAAAGTAGTACTACAATTAAACAGTGATCCCATAATTACAATACATATATACTATAAAGATTCTCACCCTCTCATGCTCTTCAACATAGATATTGCCAGAATCTTTTCATCCAGCGTGAAGCGTCTCCCACTCTTATGTTTTCCACTTTCCCGTATTTGGGATAAGAGAAAAGTTTGTACCCGCACGATTAAGAGGCTGGAGGACTTGCTCCAGGATTTCAGGATCCCGTTCCCTCGCGGCTTTCTTCAGAGTACTGCTGAGGCGCTTCACAGTTTTACCTCTTGCCACAGTTTTCCTCTCCATCACCTTCAGTTGCTGGTAACTATAACGTGCGTTCGGCGACAACTGATTTACTCGCCGAATATTTATATTACGCAGTATACCTGTTAATGACACATGAAAAATTAATAAATTATCATCACTCCAATATTTAGGGAACAATATTTTGAAAATTAAACTAATGATAAATAGCAAAACTACAATCACAATGTTTGATTTTAAATTATGCAAATGTAAATATACCACTCGGTTAATGTTAGCGGAATTTGAGATGCAAGAATTAAAAAAAAAAAATTAATTTGCTTTACCTTTTCTCCGGCGAACTGTTTTTGGAGTACAAAACTGTGGTAAAAGCTGGTCTGGCATTTCCTCAACATTGGCTGAAGCTTCTGAAAAGCTACTTGTTGATGGCTCTAAAAAATATATGCATATATTATTATTATCAATAATAATAATATGTTTACTTACGTGGCTCAAAAACGGGCGCGTTGTTCGCTACAGTTGCAGCAGGACCAATCTTCATAACCCGGAATTGCTCTTCTGCAAGACAATATGAAAAGTTATTATTATATACTCATAAATCATGTATAATTATTTACCAAGTGTTGGAAAAATGGATGGAACAGCATCCGGCGAAAGTTTGTATTTGGACGCATTTAACTTTAAGAATTTTTCCTCAAAATGCATACTGCAAATTCTTCTATTATTATAAATCCAATCTACAGACTTGTCGGCTAATTCCGGGCTATTTATAATATGTTTCCAACGTAGTAATTCCTGTAATTTGGTTTTCGGGTTGGGAAAACGCAACAATGTATGCTTGCTATAGGAATAGCACGAAGGCACGCAACAAGTAGGCATCTGAAAAATATATTTTATAACATTTGCTATTCATTATGTATTATAAAATAATAAACTTACCTTTCCCAAATGTTAATAGAGCAATTAAATCACAAAATCCAAGTCAAAATCCAAAATCAAAACCAAATCCGAAAAGCAAAAATCAAATAACGCAGAAAACACCGAGAACACTATAATGCAAGAAAAGCAGGAATAAAAATGAAAGAATATCTGTACTTCTGCATTAATATTTTATTTATTATCAGAAAGATTCTACATGTTTCGTTCATGTTTGAAATCTGACATTTCTGCTAATTATTAATTAATTAGTAATTGTAAACACAAGTCATCTTCATAAAATGTAAATATGAATTCAAATTTGTGACCTGAGCGCCATCTTACACGAATTTTTTTAACAAAAATTGTATGTTCCGGTGCATATAGATGTCAATACCTATGCTCCAAGGTCGTCAATTCAAGTGAAAACTCCCGATACTCCCTGCCGGCGAGCACCATGGGTATGAAAGCAATATACAGAAATCGACAACACGATTTTAGTGTGCCAGGAGAGCAACAGATGACTCTGCTAGCAAATTTCAAATTGTGTTTTGACGTTTAAAAATAACGGTTTCTTCATAATTGCTGATGCACTCTTGGTGTAAACAAGGGTACAAACATCTCTTACTTGACAGAAGCAAAACGGCTTGAAAATAAGTGTTATTATTGGTAGAGTCACTGAAAATACATCAAGTACTGTAATTAATTGTGGTTTATGTTGTGTGTGACATAAAATTTACAAATTTGGGAAAGATTATTCACAATAAGGAATGTGGCTTGCAGGTAACGAATTTTAATGTTCTTATTGTTTACAAAAAATCTTATGTGTTCATTTTTCCAGATATATTATGCAGACGCTTCCTATCAATTCATCGTAACAGTTTCGAGTTTTGTCTACCAGCTGGGAATGAGCAAGAGAATTTTTAGACTATTCATAATTGAAAGGTAATAAAAAACATTACTTTGCCGTTTGGAACGTGAATCTTATTTTGTAAGTTATTTTTTCTACAGTTGGAGTAGAAATGGGGAAAAATATGAACGAATCTTCCTAAGATGGGCGTTCAGAACTTCAATGCCTTTAATAGAATATGGAATTTTTTGATATAATGTAAGTAGGTACAAATAACTGACATAGATATTTTTTAAAAATATCATAACATTTTCGGTTTACAAAATATGGCGTTACCTGGTCGTTTAAAATATTCTTGTAAGTACTAATACTTATAGAGTCCATGTAAATAACTCGAATTACGTTAACAAACATTTTTTTAAGTTTCCCACAAACAAAGATCGTTCTAATATTTGGAAAATTAATTGTGGCATAAGTCAAGACATAAATACAACTAATTTTTATTTGTGCGAAAATCATTTTAAATCTAACTATTTTACAAATAGTAATAGAAACAAATTAATATTTAGTGCTGTCCCTACAAAGTTTTCGTCAGCTATTGCACCGCCCTTATTGCATCCCAAAAGTGCAGAAAAAAAAATAACTATCGACGATCAACCATCTTCTAAAATTTCTTATACGAGTAGAACAGGGCTATTAAATTTACATGATCGAATCAAATTTTATAAAACAGAATATGGATTTATGTGTGAATCAATTAAGAATAATTCTTCAGATATTTTACCTTTAGTACATGAAAAATTTAAAGTAGCCGAACCTCATCTTAAAAACAAACATAGTTTGCGTAAAATTAATATGTTTACCAAAAATATGACCCCACGTAAAAAACAACTATATAAATTTTACCGTAATGAAAGTATTAAAACAAGTAAATTGAGAAAAAAATTATTTATAACTAAAAATTCTGTCGAAAATATGAAAAAAAATATGTCAACCAATTTTATTGACAAATTGGAAGAACAAATGAAGTCCGTTCCATTAGCTTTCGTGAAGTCGCAGTTAAAAAATAAAAAAAGGCTTGGCCGAAGGTGAACCTTAGAAGATAAAATTTTTGCTTTAGCAGTATATAAAAGGGGTTCGCGCTGCTACAGGTATATGGAAAAACATCTTGCTTTCCTCACAAAAAGAACTTTACAAAAAGTTTTAAGTTCATTACCATTTGAACCCGGGTTGAATGATATTATTTTAAAACATTTACAAACAAAAATGAAAAATCTCGAAGAAATAGACAAATATTTTGTGCTTTTATTTGACGAAATAAGTTTGGCGGAAGGTTTACATTTCAATAAATACACAGGTAAAATAACGGGCTACGAAGACTTAGGATTTTTCGGTAGATCAGTAAAGAAGGCAAATCATGCTCTCGTATTCATGATACGAGGTTTACATAATAAATTTAAACAGCCGATAGCATATTTTTTTACAAGAAGTACAATACCACCAAAAGAATTAAAAGCCATAATATTTTACATTATCAAAAAGTTACTTTCTGTAGGGGTAAAAATTGTCGCTACAGTATGTGATCAGGGTGCTACGAATCAAGCAGCTATAAGACTATTGCAACAGGAGGAAATTAAACCTGGACCTTACTTTACAGTTAATGGTAACAAAATTTTCACAATTTTTGATCCCCCGCACCTATTAAAAAACACAAGAAATGCTTTGTTGAGTAATGACATTATGTTTGAATTTAATAAAATAGTTAAATGGCAATATATTTCCAATTTTTTCCAGTTGGACCAAAAACAAAGATTTAAACAAGCCTACAAATTAAAACCTGAACATTTTTTACTAAAAGATCCGCGAATTAAAATGAAAGTGAGTGTAGCAGCTCAAAAATTGAGCAATACTGTGGCTGCAGGCATAGAAACATTTGTTTCTACCAATCATCCAGAAATGCCTCCTGAAGCAATATTTACTGCGGAATTTTCTCACAATATAGACAACTTATTTGACAGCATGAATGGATCAACTTTTCGGCATGATAAGAATAAAAGTTATAGATGTGTTTTATCCAAAAATTCAGGGCATGTAGAACTCTGGTCAAATATGGCCAACCAAATAAGTAAATGGAAATTTTTAGATAAAGAGACAGGGCAAGAAATTAAACATAGGTATAAATTTCATAATGGATGGGTAACAACATTAACTGCGATTCAAATGTTGTGGGCTGAAGTACAGACAGTAGGATTTAAGTTTTTGAATATGCGTTGTCTGAATCAGGATCGTCTTGAAAATTTATTTTCCATAATACGCCAGCATGGATCGCAAAATACAAACCCACAATGTTCCCATTTCACAGATGCTCTTAAAACTTCAGTTTTAACTGGATTAACTGCACCCTTAGGAAATAATTGTTATTGTCAACAAGACGATGCAATTTTATTTGATAACTTGAAAGAATTATTGATCTCGTCTAAAATTATTTCCGAAAATGACATTAATGCTAATAGTAAAGAGAATAGTAATTTCGAAATTATAACAGGAAATTCTGATGACAATATTTTTGAAAACCAAACACTGGCTTATGTCTGCGGTTACATAGTTAAAAAAATTGATACCCCACAGTGTGATATATGCAAATCGAATATTTTTGCCGACAGTCCAGGACCTAGTCATTTATTTACTACTTTCAAAGAGCACAAAAACACTAAGATTTCTTTAAATTATACAACCGAAAATGTTATGGTATTCTTAAAGAATATATATGACATTGTTTATTTGTTCCTAAAAGATAATGGTTGTGAGTTAAATATAAGAATCAAATTGAAACTTATTGTTCTAAATAACGTTTTCACGGATTGGTATACCTGCTCAGAGCATAAAATGCAAGTAATTAATAATTTTATAGACGTGTGTTTACCTTTTTTAATTTTTAAATATTGTAAAGACCAAAGATTACAAGCTTTACAAGAGAAAACAAAGAACAGTATAGGAAAAAATATTCAAAAATTTTAAACAAAACTAAATGAATTTATTGCTTGATATGTGATACTGTGATGTAGTTTTAAAAAAATATAGTTTGTTTTATTTTTATTATTAACAAAAAGACTGCTGGTATTATCGTTTATAAATACCAGGCATAAAAATATGTAATTTATTTTTAATAAGGAAAAAGAAAACACTTGGCTAAGTTTCACAATGAGATTTATTTTTCTCTTGATCGCGATTTCGGCTTTTACACCATCTTCAGAAGAATGACAACTATCTTTGAAAATTACATGTATTTATATGTACATTGTATGCAAGTATAACCGTTGGGATTAGGCTATTGGGAAATACAGTCATAAAAGGATTATTAAATTCCAAATTTCGTTAATACCTGCAGTATATTTGAATGGAGTACATCTGTTTGGTCATTCATGAGTTTTTCGTTACGTTCAATGGCTTTGTTTATTTCATATGCTTCTAAGAAATTTAGTTTTGGGCCTTTCTTTTCTATATGTAATATTTTTAAATTTTTTATAGAGCAACTGTGGTTGTTATTAAGAAGGTGTGTGGCTAAATTGGAATCTGTTTTATTGTTCTTCCATGATCTCATGTGCTCATTGAACCTAATTAGAAAACTTCTACCTGTTTGACCAATGTATTTGTAATCACATTGCTCACATTGGATTTCATAAACACCTGATTTGTTAAACATGTTCTTATTCCTAATTTTATTATTAATTAATTGTTTTTTTAAAGTGTTATTGTTATAATAAGCTGGCTTGATGTTGGTGTCTCTAAATTCATTTTTTATTTTCATATTAATTTTCCCAATAAAGTTGAATCTTTTGAAATAACTATTTTTGTTTGTATTTGGTTCTATGGCATAAAATGATTTTGAGTTTACTAGTTTTTGTTTATTTTTTAAAATCTGATCTATAATTTTCTCATCATATCCGTTGTTCGAAGCTATTTGTTTTATAGTATTTAATTCTATTTTGAAATTTTCTTTAGATAAAGGAATTGTGACTAGTCTATGAATGAAACTATTAAAAGCGGCCATTTTTATATTTATTGGATGATTTGAACAATACGGTATAATACTATCGGTATATGTAGGTTTCCTGTAGATTTTATATTCTAATGTGTTACCTGTACGTAGAATGGTTAGGTCTAAAAAGTTTAGTTGATGATTGAGTTCTTTTTTTAACGTAAATTGAAAGGATTTATAAACGGAATTAAGATATGTTAGTAATTGACTTAACTGTCTGTCAGTGCCGTCAAAAAGACATATGATGTCATCGACATAGCGATACCAAAAAATAATTTTATTGATTAATTTGTTTTTTGAATTTAGAATTTTTTGTTCAAAATTATCCATAAATATTTCTGCAGCTAGTGGACTAAGAGGGGAACCCATAGGTAAGCCATCTTTTTGAATATAAAATTTATCATTAAATTGAAAATAATTTTGAAAAAGACATAGATCTAAAAGTGAAAGAATTTCTTTTTGGACAACTATATTAACATTTAGACTTTGAAGATTGGTTGCTACTATACTCTGGACTTCTTTAATTGGGATTGATGTGAAAAGATTTTTAACGTCGAAAGATACTAATTTGGCTGAATTAGGGACATTTATATTTTTGATACGTTCTATTAGGTCTATGGTATTTTTAACGCTGTATTTGGGTTTGAAATCCAATGTGTCAATTAACAAGTTATTGACAGTTTTACATAGATTGTATGTGGGCGCTTGTACATAAGAAACAACGGGTCTAATTGGGACGTTATCTTTATGAAGTTTTGGTAGTCCATACAAAATAGGGGGTTCGGGGTTCATATTAATGAGCTTCCATTTAGTATTTTGATTTATAACAGCATTACAATTG
Source organism: Stenolophus ochropezus (assembly GCA_035578165.1). Taxonomy (NCBI): domain Eukaryota; kingdom Metazoa; phylum Arthropoda; class Insecta; order Coleoptera; family Carabidae; genus Stenolophus; species Stenolophus ochropezus. The sequence goes on along the minus strand of JAQOWZ010000013.1, from coordinate 11,724,744 downwards.
TTTAAAGCGTTTTTTGTTTCTGACTGAAATTTAGAGGTAGGATCTATCTTAATTTGTTGAATATTTTCATTATCCAGAAATTCATTGACTTTGTTTATGTAATCAGATTTATTTAAAATTGTGATTGTGTTGCCTTTATCGGCTTTGGTTAAAATTAACTGATTGGTGTCTAATTTTGTTTGAATATTTCTTATTAATTTTGTTTTGTTAGTAGAGGCATTATTTTTGCTAGTGTTTTTTAATTATTTCAACCATGAACTAAAAACATCAACTAAATGAGGAGGAGTTACATCGGATGACTTACGAGCGATTTCGGTGTTAATTGCTAATTCTAAAATGTCTCTGTTGTTTGGATTTTCCTTGGGAGCGTATGAAAGACCCTGATTCAATAACTGAATTTCATCTTTCGTGAAGCTGGTGTTAGAGAGGTTCTTCACTCGGGGGTGGAACACGTGTGTTGTAAAAGTTGTGGTAGACTCTATTGGACACTGGTTGAAAAGTAGATTTTGTAGTTTCTTGAATTGTTTTTTATAATGGTGATGCACTTCACTATTCACTTCACTTCTTATAATATTATCTAACATGTCGAACTCCACGGGGTGCAGAATGTGTACTAATTCACTGTGAACTAATTTTAGATGTAAATGTAGATTATAACGTTTTGTGTACAGTTTTTTGATTTCCGCTTTGATCCATACTATATGCGCGAACTTGATGGCTGTTTTTGCTGATTCAGTCTTATTCCTGCACTTGATATTAACATAATTCGGGATGATTTTACGTTTAAGGCACATTGTATTAAACCATAGATGATTACACGTAATTTTATATTTCAATAAAATCTTCTTGTAGATGACGGTTAATTTGGCTTTGCTAGCAGTTAAAATATAATTGATTGAATCCGTCGTTGGCACTAGGTGAAACATTTTACTAACAAGGAAAAAGAAAACACTTGGCTAAGTTTCACAATGAGATTTATTTTTCTCTTGATCGCGATTTCGGCTTTTACACCATCTTCAGAAGAATGACAACTATCTTTGAAAATTACATGTATTTATATGTACATTGTATGCAAGTATAACCGTTGGGATTAGGCTATTGGGAAATACAGTCATAAAAGGATTATTAAATTCCAAATTTCGTTAATATCTGCAGTATATTTGAATGGAGTACATCTGTTTGGTCATTCATGAGTTTCTCGTTACGTTCAATGGCTTTATTTATTTCATATGCTTCTAAGAAATTTAGTTTTGGGCCTTTCTTTTCTATATGTAATATTTTTTAATTTTTTATAGAGCAACTGTGGTTGTTATTAAGAAGGTGTGTGGCTAAATTGGAATCTGTTTTATTGTTCTTCCATGATCTCATGTGCTCATTGAACCTAATTAGAAAACTTCTACCTGTTTGACCAATGTATTTGTAATCACATTGCTCACATTGGATTTCATAAACACCTGATTTGTTTAACATGTTCTTATTCCTAATTTTATTATTAATTAATTGTTTTTTTAAAGTGTTATTGTTATAATAAGCTGGCTTGATGTTGGTGTCTCTAAATTCATTTTTTATTTTCATATTAATTTTCCCAATAAAGTTGAATCTTTTGAAATAACTATTTTTGTTTGTATTTGGTTCTATGGCATAAAATGATTTTGAGTTTACTAGTTTTTGTTTATTTTTTAAAATCTGATCTATAATTTTCTCATCATATCCGTTGTTCGAAGCTATTTGTTTTATAGTATTTAATTCTATTTTGAAATTTTCTTTAGATAAAGGAATTGTGACTAGTCTATGAATGAAACTATTAAAAGCGGCCATTTTTATATTTATTGGATGATTTGAACAATACGGCATAATACTATCGGTATATGTAGGTTTCCTGTAGATTTTATATTCTAATGTGTTCCGATGTAACTCCTCCTCAACTAGTTGATGTTTTTAGTTCATGGTTGAAATCCTTTTATGACTGTATTTCCCAATAGCCTAATCCCAACGGTTATACTTGCAAACAATGTACATATAAATACATGTAATTTTCAAAGATAGTTGTCATTCTTCTGAAGATGGTGTAAAAGCCGAAATCGCGATCAAGAGAAAAATAAATCTCATTGTGAAACTTAGCCAAGTGTTTTCTTTTTCCTTATTAGTAAAATGTTTCACCTAGTGCCAACGACGGATTCAATCAATTATAATTTATTTTTGTATTATCCTTTTTTTACAACACCATGTTTGTGATATTTTTTTGTTTGACTGTTATATTTTAGTACTATTTTTAATCCAAGAATCTGTGATTTTTTTTTATTTATATAAGAATGTGATTTTCCTTTGAACAATAAATATAAAATTATATATACATACGTAAAAGTGTTTTATTTCCAAATAATATCAATTTCAGGATATTCTGTATTGCGATAATTATTTATTATTAATCAATTTGATTAAATTTGTTGTTACATAGTTCTTAATCATAATGGCTGATAGCACGAGCTCTGTTTTTGCATGTTTTAAGGAGCATAGTTTTAAGCTGTTTTAAGCGCCGAAACAATGTAAGCTATTTAATTCTTTAAAAATCCAGTTGGATGTTCTTAATTTTTAAAACATCCAACTGGATTTTTACATAAAGAAGTAACTTATATCGTATCGTGCGCTTAAAGCTGCTTAAAACCATGCTCCTTAAAACACAAAAACAGATTCGTGCTACTAGCCAATGTTTCAAAATTGGATTCATTCAAAATACGCGCTTTAGTATATATTGCGTGGTATTAGTTTGCCAGAAGGACACGGGTCGCAGCACTATCGTGTTTCTGAAATCACAACGTTGATCTTCGCTTCTTGTTTACCTTAGTGTTCTGTGGCGAGCACCCTTTCCTTCCCATCCGCCTCCAACCCAACTACTAAAGGCGAGCTGTGCCTTTCTCACCCAAGGCGTGTTGAGCCTTCCTAACATACGACGTGCTGAGCCGTTCTTACCCAAGGCGTGTTGAGCCTGTTCCGCATACGGCGTGCTGAGCCGTTCCTCAAGGCGTGTTGAGCCAAATATTAAATATACAAGAAAAAACTAAATAGGAAACTTGTGTAATAAGACCTTGCCTATAAAATAGAGTTAACAGATGTTTTCCATGGCCTACTGATTTGGCGGAAATATATTTAACTTTGGTTTTTTAAATGGAACACGCTGTATGTTTTTACGGAATAAGATTCTACATCAATTTCTCTTTACAATTATTATATATTATATTTGTTTATTTTATAACTTTTTCATACTTCCCTCTTGTTTCAGAATAAAATTGGGTTTAATTTAGTTATTTTATTTAAATGTACGGCATGTTCCGCCACCCAGTCTATTTCTACAAATCCAGCGGCAACGGATAAAGAAAATATTAATTTGGCAGCTGTATGGGGTACTATAGCCAGTGGGAAAGGGTACTACGGTATGGAGGAACCTCTCTCAACCATGAATCTCCCAGTTATGACGGCAAAGACATTCACCAAATATCACCAGGAAGTTGAAGAGGTGTGTAATTTATACATTATTGCATTTCTTATTCTTCAATAAGAAATATTTTATATTATACAACAATATTTTTTTTCTAAAAATTACAGTATACTTATACTTCTCTATTTTAAAGACATGGTTCGAGTCCCTCACAAAGCTATCGAAGATGCTTCAGCTGCTGAATACCGAAATAACTGTGTCGCTTGATGGAGGTGGGAGTCAACGCTGTTATAATCATAACTATACGGCAAAATCCGGTGTCGCAGTTATTATTGGGCAACACACGAAACATTTCCTTTATCTGGGTGTGCGGAATAAATACTGCAGCATTTGCACTATTGCTGCGAGAAAATATTGTGAACCACAACGTCATCGATGTTATCGTAATTGGAGTGATTCTTCTCCCGCTATGGAAGCAGACATGATAGTAGAAGGATTTATGAGCAGCGAATCCATGTTCAAATTACGGTATACAAAATTTATCGGTGATGGTGACTCCAGTGTTCGAAAGCGCATTGAAGATGTAGTTCCTTACAGCCGGCACATTAAAAAAATTGACTGTACTAAACTAAAAATGTTAAGAAACACCTTCACAAATTATCAGCAGAAAATGTGACGCACCGGAAACATCTACCCGACAGTAAAATCATTTTAATGACATAATACTGCCGCAAATTAATAGTTTACCACGCTAATCAGTTGGAGCCGTCTGTATCAGCATTGCAGAATGATTTGGCACGTGCGGTAGAGCACTCATTTGGGGAACATTCTCGATGTCGAGATACAGTTTGCAGCCAAGCGGGAACCAGCGCCATTGAAAATGGATATAAATGTATGAGTGGCACAGTGAAGGCTAGATTGACTATAATCATCGGTACACTATCTGCTAAAGCTCAATCAAAAAGATTATGGACCCAGTTCACAGCAACCTGATTTACCATCTAACGAAGTTGAAGCTCTTGCTAAGGCACAAGTGGCGAGTCTGTGCGTCAGTAAAAAGCAGCAAGCGGACATTGAAGAGCAAACCCGCGGACAATCAGAGAATCCGTTATGGATAGAAGAGAGATCACTTCGTCCAACGGCGTCACATTTCGGTGCGGTGTGCAAACGACGCGCTCCTCCTGGTCCTTTGGTTCACACCATCCTGTACCAAAGTCAGCTGCATACACAAGCAGTGGAGTACGGCAAACTGAACGAGAAGATTGCACAAACTGTGGTTTATTTATTAGAATCACACCGGATTCTGGTTACTTGGCAGCATCACCAGACGGTGTAGTTGATAATAATAAAAAAGTTGAAGTGAAATGTCCCTATAGCGCCAGGCTGATGACACCTATAGAAGCAGCAACAAAAGTACGAGCTTTTTATTCTGCAGTTATTGATGGACAATTGCGGCTTAAGAGAACGCACAATTATTACTACCAGATACAAGGGCAGCTGTACTGTACTGGTAGAAAAAGCTGTGATTTTGTGATTTGGACTCCATTGGGAGTAAACATTGAAACCATATTTTATGATCCGAATTGTATTACAGATATGTTACCCAAATTAAAAAAAAATTATTACGAAGAACTAGACCCAGAACTAGTAAATTCTAGGAAAATAAGGTCGTTACCACTTAGAAATATGCCACCTCCCAAGAAAATAGCGTAGTGCCCGTCAACACTTGATGCATCTTAATCTCGTTCTGCTATTATTATTGTCGTTATCTCTTATATACTTTTATCTGAACTGTGCTGCCTCAATTTATACTGATGCAAGTCAACGCATCTTTTACTTGTTCTGCTGTTATTATTGCCGTTATCTCTTATATACATTTATCTGAAATGTGCTGCCTCAATTTATACATATGCAAGTCAACGTATCTTTATCTCGTTCTGCTATTATTATTGCCGTTATCTCTTATATACATTTATCTGAAATGTGCTGCCTCAATTTATATTGATGCAAGTCAACGCATCTTTTACTTGTGTAATGTGCCAGTAAAATTCCGTTCAGATTATTCACTAGTTCAAATATCTTCTTAGAAATGTTTTCGCCTATGAATTGTTTGTTTCCCATGGTCACGAATTGACCGGACTATGTCATCTTTTTATTGTCACTTTATCATATATGTAAACTCAATTCTTGTATATATATTGTACATCTTACAACCATCAAAAAAATTCCTCTCCCATTCATCTGTACGACGTTACGCTGCTGCGACTCCGATAATAATAAACGGTAAATTATTCATATATCAATTGTTATTATTTTTACTACTACCAATCAAATCAAATCCGTCTCTCTGATCCTCGAGAACATTACATAAAAAAATTGGTGTCAGAAGTGGGATGTACTAATTAAATTCGGGATTGAATACAAGTGTTTCGCGTTCGTTAAAACTTCTCGTTTTTCGCGTTATCAACTGTATCTCGACTTCACGGTACATTCACCTCCGATCGTGTCTACGACCAACTCCGAGGTATTCGAACCGATCTCCAGGACATCAGAGCCAGACCACATCTCCAGAACTTCAGAGTTCCAGAGTCCTCCAATCCTACCAAAGAAGGAGAAGTCATCATCTTCCACCGTCAACAGCAGAGCAACTCCACAACTTCACTATCTACAGCCTTATGCAACGTCAAACCCTCACAATGCAAATCTACATGTAAGTTGCACAATAATTCTAATATTTAAACTCACATCGATTCAACTCTTTTAAAATCACTTTAATCAAAAAAATAAAATAAATAAATAAATAAATCTAATTAACACTATAACCCAAAATGAATTCAAATAGTAATGCAACCCCATCTAGTTCACAACATTACATTTCATTAGAAATCGCTGAGAAAATGTTATTCAAATTCGTTGGAAATAAAAGTAGATTATACGAATTCATTCACAATTGTACTAAAGCCATGACATTAATTAGACCTGAGTTAAGAAGTATTTTATTAGCCATCATAGAGACCAAACTAACAGACAACGCTAGTATAATTATTAGGAACCGGAATTTCGATGATTGGGAAACTTTAAAAACTCATTTCTTAGATGCATATTCAGAAAAAAGAACCACAAGCCAATGGCAACTTGAATTAAACTCTTGTCGTCAACTACAGAACGAAAACGTATTATGTTATTCAAACAAAGTAGAGAATTGTTATATGAAATTAATAAATTTAATTAACACGTCACGTGAAGATCAAGAACGTACAGTAGCTATTAATTTAATAAAAAACGAAGCTTTAGAAGTATTTCTTAATGGACTTAATCCACAATTAGCACTAATAGTAAAATCTCAAAAATCATCTACTTTAGAAAACGCAATTTCATTAGCACAACAAGAGGAACAATCTCAAAAATCTCGTCTCGAAATACAAAATTATCAGTTAGTAAATTCATCAAACGCACGATTTTGCTCATACTGTAATAAATCCGGACACACTTCTTTTAATTGTCGTAATAGACAACCTTCTAATTCTAATTATAATTTCCGCAGATCTAATAATTGTGTACAAAATGTGAGACATGTCAATAATTCACAGAACTTTCAAAATCATTCAAATTATAATTTCAATAACCAACCTCGTTAATCTACACCCAATTATAATAACAATCCTGGTACCCAACCAAAAATTTGTAACTACTGTAAAAATCCTGGACATTTAATTAACGAGTGTAGGAAAAGACAATTCAATAACAGTAGAAAACAAAATAATTCAAATACAAGTAGATTCACAAGTAGTCAAAATCAACAACCACGTGGTAACAATAACCAACAACCTAATAACCATTCTTTAAACATGAATGGCTCCCAAGGACCTTCGGCAACCTTGAGGACTGCCAATTTTCTCCAGGCCGACTTCGAACACTAAATTTTACGGGTATTACTTCATACATAATACTTGATATTCCTGAACTTAAACGACCATCTAAATTCCTAATTGATACGGGTGCAAATATTTCTTTAATTAAATTATCCCTTTTGAATCCAGATGTTATATGTTACGAAGATAACCCCATTAACCTCAAAGGTATCGACGATGTTGAATCTCCTCAACAAACTGTTTGCTATTCTTTATTAAATTTAAATCTCCCAAATAACAATTCATTACATATTTTTCACGCTGTACTCGACAAATTTCCCATTGAATTCGACGGACTAATAGGTAATGATCTATTAAAATCATTTAATTCAACAATTAATTATGAATCTGACACATTATATTTAGATAATTATCCAATAAAATTACATATCTCAACTCAAATCGTAAAAGACAACGATGCGTCAGAAACAAAATCAAATATCATTCAAGATAAAAATTCTGTCAATATCCCAAGGTACGATGAGTCACTCAGCAACGATAATCCTTATCCAAACCCTACAATATCTCATGAAGAAACTCCAAACAACTATACAACAAATGTTAACGATTCTAACACGAATGTAATTAAGCTAGCCGATAATTTTGAAACCAAACGGAAAATTCTTTATAAAATAAAACCAAGATGCGAAACCATTGTCAAAATTAATGTTCTAAACTCTAATTCAGATTTCGCAATTATCCCAAACACAACGATCCTCGACGGTGTATACCTATGTTCCAGCTTAGTAAAAATTAATAAAAAGAATAACACTGCATTAACTTCTATATTGAATTCAACTGATAAAACTGTCAATATAAGACAAATCGATATCACTGCTGAATCTTTCAAAATTAATAGCTCTACCGATCAAAATTTAGTTTCAATAAATTCTATTTCAAACAATTCAGAAAATTTTAACTCTTCCAGATTAGATAAAATTACAAAATTATTAAGAACCGATCACATGAACGAACAAGAGAAAAATTCCATAATTAAAATCTGTCACGATTTCAATAATATATTTTATTTAGAAGGCGACAAACTTTCTTCTACTACGGCTGTCATGCATGAAATTCCTACTACTCCTTCTATTCCGGTTAGTACGAAGGAAACCTATCGTTATCCCGAAGTTCATAGAAATGAAGTTTCAAACCAAATCAACAAAATGCTAGATCAGAATATTATTTCCCCCTCCAACTCTCCTTGGAATTCTCCTGTTTGGGTGGTCCCTAAGAAAATAGACGCGTCAGGTGAAAAGAAGTGGCGAGTAGTAATAGATTATCGTAAACCGAATGAAATTAGTATCGGTGATTCTTACCCCCTTCCCAACATCACAGAAATCCTCGACCAATTAGGACACTCCAAATATTTCACAACTATTGACCTCACTTCTGGATTCCACCAAATCCCTATGCATCCACAAGACGCAGCTAAAACCGCATTCTCAGTCCCTTCCGGACATTATCAATTTAATCGTATGCCCTTCGGATTAAAAAATGCCCCTGCAACCTTCCAACGTCTCATGAACACTGTTTTTGCAGGAATTCAAAATTACAGATGCTTTGTTTATCTCGACAATATTGTTATTCATGGTGGAGATTTAACCACTCATAACAAACGTCTTGTAGAAATTTTCAATCGTTTATCTAAATTTAATCTAAAAATTCAACCTGATAAGTGTGAATTCCTTAGAAAGGAAGTCATGTATCTTGGATACCTTATCACTGAACACGGAGTTTAACCCGATCCAAAGAAAATATCCGCAGTCCTTAATTATCCTCAAATTAAATCTCCAAACGACATTCGATCCTTCCTAGGACTCGCAGGTTATTATCGCAGATTTATCCCAATCTTTAGTAAAATCTCCCAACCTCTCACTAACCTTTTAAAAAAGGATATACCTTTTAATTGGACTTCACAACAACAAAAATCCTTTGAAACCTTAAAAACTATTCTTACATCTGAACCTCTTCTCCAATATCCTGATTTCTCTAAACCATTTTACCTTACAACCGACGCTACTGATTATGCTATAGGCGCTGTTCTCTCACAAGGTGAGCTAGGTAAAGACCTACCTATATCATATGCTAGTCGAACTTTAAATAAAGCCGAAAGTAACTAAAGTACAATTGAACGAGAAATGTTAGGTATTGTTTGGGCTGTAAACCATTACAGACCATACCTTTACGGACGTAAGTTCACTATATTTACTGATCACAAACCCCTCCAATGGTTGTTTAATATAAAAGAACAAAATAACAAACGGTTATTTCGTTGGCGCGTTTCTCTTGAAGATTATGATTACTCTATAATTTATCGAGAAGGTAAACGTAATCAAAACGCAGATTCATTATCACGTATTAGATAATCAGACCCCATTCCACCTTCTTCTACTTCCAATATAAACATAATTAAAAATCCTTCTACATCAAACGGTAATCCTTCCTATCAAGAATTTTTACATAAAATCAAATCGACTAATATATTAAATAGCAAAATTGACGAATCTAGCGATCATTTCCTTAAAAATAAAAACAACATAGCTTTATGTATTTCAGAAGACTTAGAGTTCATAGAAAAACCACAATTAGACTTAAAATCAAAATTTAATCACATTGACAAGCTTTCTGATCAAAATTTAAAATTAGGAGATATATTTACTATAAAAGAGAAAGATCAAAATATTGTATACATTATTAATAAACAATTATATTGGGAAAATGCAAATTATGAAATTCTTTACGATTGTTTAATAAAATTCAGAGATGTTTTAATTAAAAACAACATAACTTCAATAAACCTACCTAGACTAGGTATTGGTTTTGATAAATTAAATTGGACAAAAATTAGATGTATGTTTCGTTTTATATTTCAAAATTCTGACTTAAACATAAAAATATTTCATGGCGTACTTACTGAAACTACCGAACAAAATATTCCCGATATCCTCAAAGAAAACCACTCCAACCCTACTTCCGGTCACTCAGGTTTTCATCGTACATTTAATAGAGTAAAAGAAAAGTATAAATGGAAAAATATGAAATCAGATGTCAAAATTTTTGTAAAGAATTGCATAGAATGTCAACAAAACAAAGTTATTCGTAAGAAAATAAACAACCTATGGAAATAACAACCACATCTACTAAATCGTTTGAAAGAATCGCTCTTGACATTGTTAGTGGATTTCCAATCACTGAATCAGGAAATAAATGCATCCTCACACTCCAAGATGACCTAACAAAATTCACCCAAGCTTATGCAATCCCTAATCACGAAGCTCCCACTATCGCCAAGATCCTTGTTCACGATTTCATTTGTAAATTCAAAATCCCTAATTCTATCCTTACAGACCAAGGTAAAGACTTTACCTCTAACCTCATGACAGATGTTAGTAAACTTTTTAAAATAAAGAAAATTAATTGTACGGCATATCACCCCCAAAGCAACAGCGCTCTTGAGAGAGTTCTTTCAACCTTAACTGATTATCTGAAAAACTATGTAAACATCAATCAAACCGATTGGGATCAATGGTTAGACTTCGCAACTTTTGCATATAACATTACAACACACACTTCTACAAAATTTACCCCATTTGAATTAGTATTTGGTAATAAACCATCAATTCCCTCCGAATTTGATGAATCCCCTGAATTCAAATATTATTACGATAATTACGTCGACGAATTAAAACTTAAACTTCAAAATTCTCGCCAAATTGTTCGCCATCATTTAATTAAAAGTAAAGAAACTAATAAAATAATTTATGACAAGAAATGTAAAAATGTCAAATATAAATTTGGAGATAAAGAATTTTTAACAAATGAACAAATTAAACCAGGAAAATCACGGAAACTTTCAAAAACTTATAATGGTCCCTATAAAATTTTAGAAGTCAATTCTCCTGTCACGTACACTTTATTAGTAAATAACAAGAAACTAAAAGTCCAATCTGACAGATTAAAAGATGCATTTGTTTCAGACTTATTCTTACACTGATCATCACAACATGTGATACTTCACCTGTTATCATTATACTGTGTTTAGGAAAGATCGTAATTATAGTGAAACAAATAAAACTCGTGGAGGTGGAGTCCTTTTAGCTATTACAAATTACCTTCAAGCCGCAGCAATAGATATTGCGTCATTACATGATGGGTATAAGAAAATTCTACATATTGATATAATATTAGTAAAAATATTTATTAATCATTCTATTATTTATGCAATGAACATTTATATTCCTCAGACTTGTACCATTACAGACTATGATATTTTATTCGAATCACTTGCAAGTTCACATCTTCTTCATAATTCTAACGTTATTTTCTTCGGAGACTTCAACATTCCACATTATCTGAAATGCTATAATAATACACCGTTTTGTCCCTTTTATAAATCGTTAAACAGTTTTTTATCTTTTCTAAATTTGCAACAGTTCAACTTTATACTCAATGATCCCGGCAAATTATTAGACTTAGTTATCAGCAATATCCACTGCATTGTCTCGAGATCCATTGATACTTTATTTCGTGAATATGCTCATCATCCTCCTTTAACGGTTGCAATGTCTTTAAATACTAAAGTCAAGAAATTCCAGTCCGTCAGTAATTACAGTTTTAATTTTAATAAAGCTAAATTTTCGACACTTTATGATGATCTTTCTCGTATTAATTGGGATTTTTTAGATAATATAGAAGATTGATATGGAGGTGATATCGTAGGGAGGTGGATTAGGTCGAAAGAAGTAATTTCTGTTCACTTGTAATTTAATTGAGCAAAAATGTGACACAAAACACGAATATATTGCAAAAGTGACACACAAAACAATGAATAAAGTAATACAAACACATTTACGTATAAACTAAATAACTGAATGTTACGCAAAACTAAGAAATAAAACAAAAGGCACAACTGGTTTCTTGGCTTGGCGGACGCGAGTACTCGTGAAGAATGTGGTCAGCTTGTGACAAAGGTCCACCGGTAACTGCTTAAGGGATGGAATTTTCCACCCTCGGCTGGCGTGGGGGTGGGAGATATTGCCAAAATGTCCTCTCTAGGAGAGTGACTGAACTAATTTGTAACAGTCTCCCCCTCTGGATCGGACAGGCGACCTCGACGACGATCCAGGCTACTGTTTGGGTGTCTTGCGAGGGCGTCTTCTTCTCCTCAATGGATTCACCGGTTGTTGGTCAGCGCCGTTTCTCTCCTGGAAGGGCGTCAACGCTGACACATGATATCGTCCTAAGGGCAACTCTGGTTGCCTGGGGGAAGCCACTTCGTACACGCCGCCGTGAATACTTGTAATGATGTACGGCCCATCCCGCTTGGGAGTAAACTTAGCGGTTATTCCCCGTCCAGCGTCACTTAACGTATGGGTGGTAACAAGCACCAGGTCTCCAACCTGGTAGTTGGGTGCTGGCTTCCTTTTGGCGTCAGAATACACTTTATGTGCATCCTGTTGGGACTCTCGGGTTTCGCGGGCCTCTCGAAAAACATCTGCCATCCGTAGTAAGTACGGGGTAACCTGGGGCAAAAAATTCTCACCATTAACAATACGTCTCAAGTCGCTCTGCGCGTCGTCAGGGGTGCGTGGCTCGCGACCAAACGTGAGGTATGCTGCGGTGGTACCAGTCGACGTCGACGTTGCCGTGTTCATGGCGAACCGAACTGCTGGCAACTTCTCGGCCCACGTGTTGTGGTCTTCGCCAACGAGTATGGACAGGCGGGTTTTGAGATCTCGATTCTTCCGCTCCACTGGATTCGCCTCCGGATGGTAATAAGGAGTGAGAGCTTGATGAATTCCCAGGCAATGCATGGAATGCTGCATTACGGCGCTTACGAATTGTACTCCGTTGTCCGAGATCATCCGCCTAGGCATCCCATACCGTAGGAAAACTTCGTTGATCAGAGTTTTCGCGCAAGACTCTGCGGTTGCCTCCGTCAGGGGAAATAGCTCGATCCATCCAGTTGCCACGTCTTCCATTACCAGGATTTGTCTATATCCGTCCACGGAAGCTGGGAGTGGACCGAACAAATCCACGGCCACAACCTCAAATCGTTGCGTTGTAGCAGGAGTACGCAACAGTCCAGCTGGTTTCTGATTAGAAGCCTTATAACGTTGACACTGCGGACAGTTTCGGATGTAGTCCGTTATGGTTTTCCTCATACCTGGTCAGTAATAACGAGCGGCTATCTTGTTGTATGTTATATCGACGCCATAATGGCCGGCGCTCGGTGCGTCATGGTATTCGGCTAATACCCTAGCACGACCTGCTTGCGGTACCACTTGTTGAGCTTCTTCGGACTCTCGTTCTGGAACGTATCGATATAACACACCACCCAACATCACATAACCGCGGTCGGTCCAGTTTCTCAAGTCGGGATGCCCTAATGTCTCAAAGCTCGTTATGATCTTTTCGACTTCAGGATCTGAAAGTTGTTGTTCTCGTATTTCTTCGGCGCTTCTTCTCGGAACGTCGACCGTGATCGTGCATACCACACATTCTTGGTGCGTGCCTTCCTCACATGGTGGACGTGAAAGTGTGTCAGCTACGACGTTTTTGCGGCCTGGAGTATGCCGTATCTCTTGTATGGAGAGCGCCCACCTGGCGAGCCGTCCAGATGGAGCTTTCAAATCCATTAACCATCGCAGAGCCTGGTGATCCGTTTCGACGGTTATTTTGGTCCCGTCGATGTACCCCCAGAACTTCTTCAGAGCATACACTACCGCTAGAGCTTCCCTCTCAGTGGTGTGATAATTCCGTTCTGCAGCGGTCAGAAGGCGGCTGGCGTATTCAATGGGACGCTCGTCTACCCCCTCCCCCTGTGACAGGACTGCCCCTAGGGCGTAATTACTGGCGTCTGTTCGGATGGTAAATGGCAGGGTATCATCTGCTTGACGTAGAATAGGCGTCGTGGTGAGAGCTTCCTTCAGATGCTGGAAGGCGTTGGACTGCTCCGTCCCCCACATCCACGTGACTGTCTTCTTCGTCAAGTTTGTAAGCGGCCGGACTACAGCAGAAAAGTTGTTAATAAAACGACGGTACCAAGAACACGTCTGTAAAAATGATTTTAACTGTTTTATATTACGCGGCGCGGGCATTTTTGCTATGGCGGCTACTTTATCCGCATCCGTATGAATACCCTCGGGCGTAATTAAATGTCCCAAGAACTTCACTTCCTTTCTATAGAACACGCACTTCGCGCGATTTGCATTTAATGAGAATTGTCTTAACCGTTCGAACACCAACTCCAAGTCCTGCATATGTTTTTGAAACTCACTGGATATCACAATTATATCGTCTATATATACTAAAATTCGCACTTGTGGTAGCCCACTTTTAAATCTCGATTTGAAGAAGCGGCCGAGGTCGTGGTTGAACAGCATGACTAGGTGATGCTGCTGCAGCGCCTACTGGACAGGAGCTAACGGCGGAGTTGCTCGTTGAAGCCTTGGCCTTGCATGTTGTACAGTTGCTACGAATGACCCCTGGAGTATCACATCCGTAGCACTTTATTGTAGAATTTATGCGGGTGGAAGCTGCGGGACGTGGTGAGTGCAGGGCCGATAAAGCCTGCTCCGAGATATTGCTCTTTTGTTTCCCTGCGAATTTCCGACATTTCTCCTTGGTGTGTCCAAAATTGGAGCAGAAATCGCATCTAGGGCGGTCGCGACGTTTGTCCGTCGTTTTTGTATGTGGACCTGATGGTTTCTTCTCCACTCGTCGTTTTTCCTCGAGCGTCGCCTCGGCACTTCTCGCGAGCCTTAGGAGATCGTCGAAATTCGTGATGTCTTCCCGCCGTACCTGTTTTCGAATACCCCGATGTAGCAAACCGTATATCATGTCAAGCTGTATAGTTTCACAGGGACGCGGCTCAGGTAGGTGGGCCAGGGGAGCGCGAGCTTTACAGATAAACAAGTCAGTACGTACATGTTCGCTTTGTTTTTCTGCGAATAATTCCTGGTACACCTGGTACGCTGGTTTCTTAGGCCCGAACGTACTTCGCAAATTGTCCATAGCACCCGAGAATGTTGTTATGGTATTTTTCACTTCGGCCCACCATTCGGCGGCGGTATTTATGAGCAGCATAGGTAACCCTTTCACGGCGTTTTCGTCCGAGATTTCGGTGCATTCTTTATATACCGTGATGGCGTCTATAAAAGTATCTACACACTCACCCTTCTGTTCTCCAAATCGCGACGTGCACCTGCTGAAATTGGCGTATTGCCCTTAAAGAACCGAAAGTGGTGACGCGGTCGAGCGTTCGTTTAAACGGTCCAAAATGGCGTTCATTTGGCTTAAGTGAGCCTGCTGCATACTGTGTAGTATAGCCTGGAGTTGTTCATTTGTCATATTCAGGTTTGTTGCGTCTTCTGTAGGTATGGTCACTGTTTTGGCTGCAGCTAGTCGTGCACTTCGGCGTGGCGTATCCACGTTGCTTTGTTTTCTTCTCGGCGTGGTGTTGTTTAAAGATGGCGACCGGAAGGAGCGAACGGTGAAGGCACGCTTGGAAGATGGCGTGCGATGACGTCATCGGCGCAGTACTGTATTGCGCACGCTTGCAAAATGGCCGGCGGAAGTTGCAGTACGCGTGGGTTGATAGCGTGGGCTTCTTTTCCACGAATTTTCACTTTCACTTCACGTTTTCACACTACACTTTGTTCTTTTTAACTACAAATTTCGGCCTTTTACGTTGGGCGCCACTGATACGGAGGTGATACCGTAGGGAGGTGGATTAGGTCGAAAGAAGTAATTTCTGTTCACTTGTAATTTAATTGAGCAAAAATGTGACACAAAACACGAATATATTGCAAAAGTGACACACAAAACAATGAATAAAGTAATACAAACACATTTACGTATAAACTAAATAACTGAATCTTACGCAAAACTAAGAAATAAAATAAAAGGCACAACTGGTTTCTTGGCTTGGCGGACGCGAGCACTCGTGAAGAATGTGGTCAGCTTGTGACAAAGGTCCACCGGTAACTGCTTAAGGGATGGAATTTTCCACCCTCGGCTGGCGTGGGGGTGGGAGATATTGCCAAAATGTCCTCTCTAGGAGAGTGACTGAACTAATTTGTAACAAGATATAAATTATAGTATAGACATTTTTTACTCTGCTATATATACCACTTTTCATAAAAATGTACCATTAAAACGTAAATGTACTAGTTCTTATCCTCAGTGGTTTACGGGTTCTATAATACATAAAACCAAACTAAAGTATAAAGCATGGGAGAAATATAAGAAGCGTAACAGAACTGAAGACAAACAAGAATTTATTAAATTAAGAACTGAAATAAAAACTGAAATTAATGAAGCATATAAGAATTACTGTTCTAAACTGCAAACAGACTTAGTTCAGGAACCAAAGAAATTTTGGTCATTCGTTAACAATAAACGTAAAACTTCGGATATTCCTTCTGTCATGAATTATAATAATAATTCGATTGAAAATGCTCAGTGTATAGTGAATTGTTTTGCTGATTATTTTTCTACCTCATTTAATGATAATTCAAAGTCTGATAGCTTAGATTTGCCTAAATCCAGCAACTTCTCTACTCTAGTTATAAGTTCAGTAACAGAGGAAGAAGTATTATCTGCTATTCTAAAATTAAAATCAAATATGACAACTGGACCTGATTTAATTCCTTCATTCATTATTAAAGACTGTGCTGCTGTTTTTGTAAAGCCGCTTTTAACTATATTCAATGTTATTCTAAAAAATTCGACTTACCCTGTGAATTGGAAAATATCAAGAGTAAAACCAATTTATAAAAAAGGGGATAAAAATGATATTACCAACTACAGACATGTTGCAATAATTTCAAATTTCAGCAAAATCTTCGAATTTATTTTACATAGTCGAATGTACAATCATGTGTGCGGTATGATTTCCATAAATCAGCACGGTTTTATGAAAGGTTGATCTACTGTTACGAATCTTATGTGTAAAACACAGATAATATGCGAAGCAATGGATCAACAACGCCAGGTTGACGTCGTGTACACAGACTTTTCTAAGGCTTTTGATAAGTTGGATCACTCTCTTCTTTTGAATAAACTTAAACATTATGGTTTTTATGAATTACTTTTATGTCTTTTAACATCATATATCCATAACAGACATCAGTTTGTCAGCATAAATGGATTTCAGTCCGAGTATTTCTTACAAATATCTGGTGTACCTCAGGGTTCTGTACTGGGGCCTCTATTCTTTAACATTTTCATTAATGATATAACAGCTAATATCGACGTCGAACATTTATTATATGCAGATGATCTGAAACTCATGTGTACCATCTCCTCTATCAACGATTGTGAAAATTTACAAAAAAATTTGGATAATATTTATGAATGGTGCAAAGATAATAAACTTAATTTAAACACGAACAAATGCCACTTCATGATTTTCAGTAAAAAAACATACCCTAATTATTTTTCAATACTCTATAAATAATTATGTTTTAGATAGGTCAAATATTTCACATGATTTAGGAGTAATTTTCGACCTAAAATTAACTTTCACTAAACATATTGAAACTAAAAAAGCGACTGCACTAAGATGTCTGAAATGTTTACTGATTTGAACACTTTAACACTACTATTTATTTCACTAGTTCGTCCGCATCTTGAGTACTGCTCTGTCATATGGAACCCGTTACACAATAACCAAATTGAGATATTGGAAGAAGTACAAAGGAAATTTTTATAATTTTTAAAATTTATTTTAGAAGGCACATACCCTCCTAGAGGTATACCACAAGCCTCTCTGTTGAAAGCTTTTAATCTGCCTTCGTTACAACAGAGACGACATGTTAATGCTGTAATTCTATTACACAAAATTATACATAATCGTATAGATTGTATTCAAATTATGAACAGAATCTCCTTCCAAGTTGTCAGGATATCAGGACGACACAAAAATACTTTTAATCTAAAAACCGCAAAATCCATTATACTAAATAAGTCACCTGTACATCAAATGGTAAATTCCCATAACATAATTGAAATTGACATAGATATTTTTTTTAATTCCATTAATGATATCAAAAAGTATATTTCCCAATAATAAATGTTTTTTCCTCTTACCCTGTAATTGGGCATTTTTGCCTGTTGGGTAATGTATCAATAATAATAATAATAATAATAACACATAAAGCTTGACGGCGGTGAACGTAAGGTAAATTAAAGTTAACGTTACCGGAACTAGGAGATACTGTTCCTGCATCCAGTATGGGCGATCCAGGTAGTAAGATCAATACGGGTGTTAAGGGTCGGCTAGCATTTAGTTTAGTAGTTTACCTCCTTCCTCAGCGGAAGCAAGATGGGCGCCAGTTCGTCCGGTGGTAAAGTTATCAGCAGACGAACCTCTGGAGTAACGTGAGATGTGCACCTTCAGAGCCAAACCGGCATGCATAAGCAAAGCAGCGTCTAGAGCATATAGAGTACTATATACATAAAATATTCTGTAACTAGTAGTATCACCTGCTGTGCGAACAGCGGACAGAACATAGAGAAAATTATAACATAAATTAGCGGGCAAAGCTATACTAACAATAATACCTATGAAAATAAGCATAAGCATAAACTAGCAGCGTAAAAGCTAATGACCACGTCACCACATGCGTCGTAAGCAACCTAACCTCAACTAGCAAAATAAAACTAGTGCACTTAACTGGAAGATACAAACTACGATCTACTTCTAAATACGCAGGCATAAAAAATAACAAAATAACTACGGAGCTACTTTTAAAGTAGAACAGCACGCTACGCGTGGAGCAAAATGGCTCGTACGGTAACAAAAAACCATAAGATCAAAAATTGTAGGTACTTAACTTATCTCAGAGCGCTTATACGCTATCAGGTACGGTAATGGAAGTCTGGAAATCCTTTTCCAGGCAGAAAAATCTTCAAAATTCTCTCAGTACCCGGCGCAAGAAAAAATCCCGTCCGCCATTCTTCGTTCTACGTCCTCTCTCTCTTCGCGTGACTCCACGCGAGCAGTCGTGCCAAAGCCAGGCAAAAAAACCAAAACGAACCAAACAAAAAAATACAAAGAAGAAGAAGTTCGTTACAATATATAGTTCGTTTTTCGCTGTTGACCTTCACGTCATTAATTGTAACCATGTGTTTCAAATCTTTGGGGGGGTTGGGGGGTTAAGGGGCATTGATGACATCATCTTGTCGGGTGAAGTCGTGTGATTTCCGAAATAAATAAATGTCAAAACTGAGAGTATTATTTACAAATATAAAAATAATTGATACATACGAAAAGAGTTGTAGAGCAAACTAACCGACACACAATGAAGCACTAATTGTCGACGCCAAAATCACCTTCATAAATGACATGAATGACATATTCAAGTTTTTTAAATATTTGAAAATATCCGTGACCGTCGTTACGCCACTGTTCCTATTTCATTTTTGTCGTTGGTTAGACGCATATAGCATACATACCCCTTTGTAACAAGTACGATAATGAGATAGCGAATAAAAGTCTCATCTATGCCATGCGTATACCACAAAGATGAGAGACAATAGTATATTGTACAACAAGAGTGATGCCTATATCGCACGAGAAGGAATTTGCAGGCACGTTCGTTACTGACATGCCGATTCGAAGTGCAATTGTCCAATTTTTGGATAATATTTTGTCACTTGGGATACAGTATAAACTATAGGCGTTGTGAGGTGTAATTAGTGCATTGTAGCACGTAACATTATATATGACATTTACTGGTAATTATTTCAACCTGAGAATGTAATGTACACTATGTATCTCACTTTCTTTTGCAATAAATTTAAATTAAATCGGTTTAATATTACACACATTTCAATGCGTGACATCAACGTTTCCTTATTTCTCTAGTTCAGATGTCACCCACATTGAAATTTTTCGCCAATAAGATCTATGGACGTTTATCAATCAATGTTGCCAACCTAAAGTAGAAATGGAGAAAAATAATTATTCTTTTCAAGATAAAATAATGTCATTAAATATTATTTAAGAGTTAATTATAATTAATTATGATTTTATTTTATTTATTTCATGCAAAGAGAATAAAAATAAAAATTCTATGCACCAATAATTACTTGACAGATTTGGTCGGGATTTGAGGTTGGTAATGAATTTCATATCCGCACATGGTGTGGATATAACATACACATATATGTATTAGTAATATACCGCTGATTCCCAATCTCCCCAATGTACTCTAAACACGTTCAACAAAGCGTAATAGAGATATATCTCCATCGCACACAACTGGGACAGTGCACTTGGTGCGCACGCTCGAATTGTAGTATTCTAAAATTCTATTGGCTACCAGCGGTAACAAAGATACGAGTGGGATTGGAAATTTTCTTACAAAAATAGGTTGTGTTTTTCCAAGTGACATTTAATATATAAAATAAATAAATATAGAAATTTGAAAAAAGTAAAGAATTATTATACATAATACTGTAATAATCATTTAATATTGTTTATTTATAATAAAATTACTACAGCATATCTCCGTTACCGCCCGTAGCCAATACAATTGTAGAATTCGAGCATGCGCACCAAGTGCACTGTCCCGAATGTGTGCGATGGAGATATATCTCTATTACGCTTACTAATAAGTATATGAACATACATATAGTATGAAGGAATGATGCCAATATACAGTAGGGAGTACAAAAAAGTTTAATAATTCTTGCAGCAGAAATTGATGACGTGAGGGTCAACAGCGAAAAACGAACTATACCTACTTTTTTCTGTGGTAACATAATGTTTGTTTATTAATTTTATCACTCAGAGATTAAATTCATATTTAATCCCTCGGAGATTACAAGTGCTACTTCAGTCTTCAAAATGAAAATTAAAAGTAGACTTTTGCTCCTAGAAGTGCATAAATTTATTTCAATACATTGGCTATATCAAACTTGTATTATTAATATTTATTATGTGACAGATGAGTTTTCGAGCATTAATTTAAAGATGGACACACCGGCCCTAAATATATGAAAATTGTATGCCTGGTTAAGTACTACCGAATAATTATCTATGTCGTATTAATTTTATTAATAATCAACTTTAAATATTACAGTATACATATATTTTTACATTTAACTACAAAAAAAAAACAAATTTGAATTTGGAGAACACATAAAATTATTGACATAATAACATAATTTCAGCACGTAATGTAATATACAAATCAACTGCATCAAAAGGATTATCACATAATGATAATTTTTTTTCTTCCATAATAATTTTACATAAATTATATATATCTACATCACATTTTTCTTTTGTTACTAGATTTACTTCTTCGTTGCACGTCTCAATTACATTTTGAGAAAGTTGACATAAATAATCCTTCGTAGAATATAATTCTGGTAAATGGTACAATATAGTTGCTCTTCCTCCAGGGGATATTGTATTCTTAGATTTTCGTATTAAATGTGCATTCCATTCTTGTACTATTGTTTTCAATTCGGCCTAAAATATAAGTGTTCGTAATTCTAAAGTAATAAAACATGTACCTACTTAAATTTACTTTTATTAATTTTAAAAAACAAAACTGTATCCGAGATTTATCTAGAAACAAGCCTGAAAAATAGTTATTGTCCTTTAGATTCTGAAATAGATTCATCCAGAATTGAGACCCATGCTTTCTTAGAAATGACCACCAAGCTTCAATACGTTGATTAGATTGACTAGTACCGTATATGAATGGTGGTGGAGATGTGTTATCATTATTATTCATACTAGAATTAAATTTAAAAAATTGTAACTGACTTATAATAGAATTTTCAGTCCCCATATCTGTTCGCACTACCTGTGGAAATCCACCAAGTTTCTTAATTACTTTCATATAATAGGTAGCAATAACTTGTGGATCGCTTGTACTGGTAGAACATTCCAACCATACAATAAACCGTAAAAATCCATCAATGCAACCATTTATACACAATCCGTAAGGTTTAAGTTTATCGTATGAATCAATATGCCAAAGAATATTTGGCCCTTTACTGAAATATTCGCGACGACATAATGTATTTCTTGATCGTAGAAACACTCCTTCTGGATCAATTCTTTGTAGGGTATTTCTAACAGTTTTTTGTTTAACAACAAAACCATTTTGATTGCAATTCAAATGCATCCACTTATAACCGTGTAGTTGACTCGATCCAGTTACTTCCTCCATTAAAAAATTAATAACATTTTCAATTGGTGAATAATGTTTTCTTCTATATAATTGTAATTTATTTAATTTTCTTTTCAACGTTCGTTCGTTTATATTCATATTATGCTTTAAAGACAAAAATGATAATATTTCAAATTGTCGAAAGCCCATAAAAAAATACATTGATATAAGAGCATCTTGTGTTTGTAAATCCATTGCCGTTTATTTAGTTATGTGATTAGGGGTACATTAATATCCACAAACAAATTATCTGCAAAACATGCCAGTATTATTTATCAAAAATCTATAACTCATTCTCAAATTTATAATGTAACTGTATAAGCTTTTCTAAACCAAATAAAATATCGTAACAAAACTGATATAATATATATATATATATATATATATATATATATATATATATATATATATATATATTCCGAAAGCTAGCTAGACAGTAACTCAAAAGAGTATTATTTTCAAAATTTAACACCATCAACCTCCGACTGCATAACCCGTGATACACCTACTACTTAACTGATCAGTCGTGATCACATCCCAAATTACATTCCAGATATGGGTTTTTTCAACGCCATTCAACATCAATATGGCAACAATGCCATGTTACTCCTTAAAAGATGGGCCAACAACAACATCAAATTAGCAGCCATGAAGAACCGTCGAATTTTTCTACTAAACTGCAGAAAGGAAGGGGTCCTTCCGAACCATATTACTGATAGAACTAAACAGACAATCTCTAGCATACAAATAGAAGCAGGAACAATAGGTCATGAGATCATCAAATTAAATAACAGGTTAGGTAGTAAAATATTAAATTTAGAAATTAAAAGTACAGTCAGTAGTTTGGACCGAATTTATAAAGTTATGGGGGATTTAGAAGTTGAATTAAACAAAATTATTCCAAATATCATTTTTAAATTTTTTAAAATTAAACAACAATGTAAATATAATAAAATTTTCCATCAGACCAAGAATAAAAACAAAGAAAAATTAAAAAAATTAATTGATAAACAGCGAGAAAAATATAATACACAACCAAATTGGATTAAAAATATTAGTAGTGTGTCAATTCCGCCCGAAATTCTATTTTTTTTAGCATTAGGTCCTAAATTTAGTATAAATCCAGATGTAAATCATGTTTCGATAAAAAACCTCCTAGCTGATATTGAAGTAACTATTGCACATTTAGATAATGATAAAAAACAAACTATTAGAGCCAGAATAACTAACATTATAACTAATTACCTACATTCTGAACATAGAACTAGGTCCAACAAAAATGTATAGATAAAGAACAACAATCCAATGTTGTCTACAAAATACCGTGCGCTGAATGTGAGATGGTCTATGTTGGACAAACAACAAGATGTTTAAAATCAAGAATAACGTCACATAAGAGTGATTGTAGATTGAGACCAAACGCATGTGCTTTATCACAACATTGTAATGAAACTACACACCGTATAGGCTTCAATAATTCATCTATACTCGAAATAGAATCCCATTCCAATAAACGACAGTTTCTTGAAATGGTACACATAAATAATGAGAGTCATACTATGAACAAAAGAACTGATGTGAATGGTTTGAGCTCAATTTATAATTACATCTTACAATATCAAAATAAAACTACAAATTATTAAAGACATTTTTTTTTCGTGTTCCCCCAATTTGCTTGAGTTTTTCTATCGAAATATGTTTTTCATATTGGCTTCTTAAATATTTGAATTTAAAAATTTCCCGCCATAGCTTTATAATTCTTCTTCTTTCATTCGCGCCAAGTAGTCAGCATGTCTATCTAACTTCATTTAATTATCGTTAAAATTTTTGATAAAAAATTTTTTGCTTATTTATTATTTTTATAATTTGACTTCGACTGCACCTATTGCTTCGATTTTATTTTAAGTAAAATTGTGTAAAATTTAGTCAACGACTTATAAACCATCTAATAAAATTGTGTTCCTAAAGAATAACCAAACAACAAAAAAAACTTTTTTCGCTTTCAATGGTTGCAAAATTCAGAATTTATAAACCTCAAATGAGTAGTAAGTATTATTTATACTCGTTTGAAGTACAACTTATTGTAATTTTGGCATTGTATTATTGTAGTTATCCTGATGAAGGAATAAATTTTTCCGAAAGCTAGCTAGACAGTAACTCAAAAGAGTATTATTTTCAAAATTTAACACCATCAACCTCCGACTGCATAACACGTGATACACCTACTATATATATATATATACACTGTAAAAAAAAAATCGCGATTTTCCAAATATAATATAGGAAAATTGTACATAATAAATCTGTAATGTTGATTTTACATACTTAAACCACATTTCTTGTTAATATAAATAAAATATGTTATTTTCGAAAACATGTAATTTTACTACATATTCAGTATTTTTATTGCTATAAAATATATGTAAATGCAGTATTAAAGAAAATGTGTATCGAATTACGTAGATATATGTAAAAATACTATATTAACACATATTTTATGTAGGTACCCATTATAATAGTTACAGAATATTTATGTAAAACAAATTCTTTCATATACAGAAATCTAATAACAAATAACACTATAGTGTTAGTTCACGCAAGGACCTAACAACTATTGATGAAAAGAGTGTGTGTAGTCGGTTCTTGGTGAAATATTTTAACGGAATTAAATAAAAAATTATTATAACGCCTATGTTTGCATTAATGTGTAATGTATTATATAAAATTATGCGTATTAAATCGAGGCCCTCGGAATGAACAGGCCAGAGTACATCCCCACTACCAGTCGCATACGTCACAGCATACGGCCGATGCACACACTTGTCGCGCTGTCACACGCTTGCATTTTACGTAGATGTTGTCTAAATCAGTTAGTATTTTAGTAGATATATGCTGATAAAAACGAAATATAAATTTTTCTTTTTACAAAAAACATTATTTAAAACAAAAAATGCCAAACAAATGTTGTGTACCAGGCTGCAAAAGTAACTATAAATCATGTATGGATAAAGTATCTACGTTTACATTCCCTAAAAATAAAGAACGTTGTAACTTTTGGCTGCGAAAAATTAACAGATCTAATTATACCGTAACTAAAAATTCATATGTTTGTGAAAAACATTGTGATCCACAATGTGTAATTCGGGAGGACAAAATTACTAGAGATGACGGAACAATTTTAGTTGTAAAACGACAAAGGCCAACGTTGACAGAAAATGCGTTTCCTACAATTTTTGAAGGCCAACCCTCTTATATGACTAAAAAAATGCCTTCTAAGAGAAAAAATCCAGAAATTCGACATCAAGGAATAGAGAAGAGGAAAAATATAGCGGAATCGAA
Organism: Stenolophus ochropezus; assembly: GCA_035578165.1. Classification (NCBI taxonomy): domain Eukaryota; kingdom Metazoa; phylum Arthropoda; class Insecta; order Coleoptera; family Carabidae; genus Stenolophus; species Stenolophus ochropezus. Next base: position 11,698,858 of record JAQOWZ010000013.1, on the reverse strand, counting down.
AAAACTGGAACAGGATATTATTTGTAAGTACGAAGATATTGAAAAGGACCTTCAAAAAAGAATAAAAAATATTAAGGAGACTGTTGTATTTACAAATAATTTTACTTGTTTTTATAATACAGAACTAGAAAGTAAAATTCCATATTTTAAATATTGCTTAAAAATTTTTAAAGATTTTAGTACGGAAATATGTATAAAAGACTGCATTTATGAGGATAACGAAATTCGAAAAATGTTAGATAATGGAAAAATGTGTAACAAATGGTCAATTCTTACAAATGTATTATTACACCTTAGCAGTTTTACAGATAATCTAATAGCTCCAGATGTTACAGAAAAATTAATAGAAAAATCAATCACATATTTAGAATTAATAAATTATACTGATACGAAGAGTAATGATACAAAAAGGTGTCCTAAAATAAAAATTCTGAAGGAACAACTCCATTTGCTTTTAATGAAAAAAGTTACATATTCTACGGATACATTACTTTACAGTTTTATATTACATTTATCGTTTCCTGGAGCGTATGTCAAATTAAGAAATCTAAATATTTTAACACTTTCTCATCCGAAATATCTTCAGCAAATGGTTAGCAAATTAAATTTACAAAATTCTGGATTGAATAGCTCACACATAAATTATCTTAAAAATAAAGCAAAATTATTAAAACAAGAAGAACTATTAGTAAATCTGATGATAAATGTAATTTATGTTAATCCGGAAATAACTTACACTGGTGGTAAAATTGAAGGATTCGCAGAATTTAAACAGAAAGAAGTAGCAACAACAGTACAAGCGTTTATGATTTCATCTATTTTATCTAAGAATAAAGATATTGTTGGACTTTAGCCGGTAAAAAATTTAAAAGCCGAACAGCTAATGAACCTATTAAGAGAAATTATTAGAATGTTATGTTGTGAAGCAGGTTATAATATTATAGCTGTTACATCCGACAATAATCGTGTGAATCGCAAGACCTTTGAAATTTTTTCTGATAGTAGCATTTCGGACTTAAAAACATTTGTTATGAATCCTTTTGTTCCAAATCAGAAAATATTTTTAACTTTTGACTGGGTTCACATTTTGAAATGTATTGCAAATAACTGGAGAAATCAACGTGATGACAATGAAACTTTTATAATACCAAAAATAGATATCACAAATTTTGAACATTTTAGTGAAAAAAATTAAAACGGAAAAAGGATATGCTTGTTTACAAGATTTAAAAAAGTTATACAGATTACAAGAAAATAAAATAGTGAAATTGGCACCTGCATTAACAAAAAAAGTGCTGTATCCAAGTTCAATAGAAAGACAAAATGTCAATGTCGCTGTAAATTTGTTTGATGAAAAAAATATAATATCTTTAATAGAATTAGGTATATCACATGGTAATAGTACTGTTACTTTTATGCAAATTATTTCGACCTGGTGGAAAATTGTGAATTGTAGATCTGTAGATGCAGGTACAAGAAAACGGGACAATTATATGTCATCAGTTACGGGAAACGATGATAATAAATTATTGTTTTTAAAGCAGATGTTGATTTGGTTAAGTAAGTGGGATTCCTTAATTGTACAAAGGGATACATCGAAAAATAAGAGAAACGGGAAACTAACGAAAGAAACTCATTTTGCACTTTCTCATGCCATTAAAGTATCTATTGAACTATGTGATTATCTTTTTGATGTTCTTAATTTCAAATATATTTTATTGGGAAAATTTCAGACGGATGATTTGGAAGCTAGATTTGGTCAATATCGTCAGTTAAGTGGAGCCAATTATCATATATCAGTAACACAAATTCTTCAATCTGAAAGAAAACTAAAAATGTTGAGTTTGATCAATTTAAAGTCTTCGAAAAATGGAGATTTTGAATTAAAAGATTTCCTGGATTCGTGTGAAACTATGGAAGACGATGAATCAAGTGTCAATAATGTATGTACAATTACAAATAAAACTTCTGATTTGTTAAATAATGCTGAAGTGTATGAAGAAATTGAATCTTTAATGGATTGTGAACATGTTTGTGAAAACGACAACATGGTGCTTATTTATATTGGTGGTTATATTGCGTTTAAACTTTTAATAAAAATAAAATGTGATTCTTGTGCAAAACAACTTTGTTACGATCGTAAAATAGAAACTGATTGTGCAATAATTAATAATCCTATGTTCAAATATATTTCTTTAGTTGATAGGGGAGGCTTAAAATATCCGAAAGATTACTTTGTTACAATTATTGTAAATGTGTTTGTGATATTTAAAATTTTAATTTCAGAGAACTATGAACATATATTTTTAAAACAAAATAATCAAAAAAAAGTTTTTGTAAATCTAGTTACACAAATTTTAAAAAATAAGTTAATAATTAATGACACTTCTCAATGTAATAGTTGTGGAACATTATCGCTAGATAATTTAGTCATAAATAGTTTTACAAATATTCTACTAAATAATTGTAGAAAATTTCAAAATAATGTTATATGTTCTGAAAAAACCCAAAGAAAAGTTGCAAAATTTAGAATTTCGAAATAATATTGTTAATTTCTTTAATTTATAAAAATACTTCTCCTTTCTATGTTAAGTACATAATGTATATTATTTTATTTTATACAAATTTTTATTTATTATTATTATTACTATATATGTAGGTACCACAACATGAATACTACGAGAAATATAGTAAGTAGGTACATTTCTGTTCATGTTCTGATTAGAATTAATTAAATATTTTGTATTGTTAATATAAAAATAATATAGTAATTTACCAATAAATATTTGTGTAGAATAACAAAGGTTTCAGTTACCCATTACCCTAGATATTTAAATAACAATCATGCGCTTGTGTTTATCCCTATACTAAACGATTACATTCACTATATATATATATATATATATATATATATATATATATATATATATGTTACATAACCTGAACCAGCAGACTCAGCAGTCCTGCAGCAGTTCTAAACTCTAATTCAGATTTCGCAATTATCCCAAACACAACGATCCTCGACGGTGTATACCTATGTTCCAGCTTAGTAAAAATTAATAAAAAGAATAACACTGCATTAACTTCTATATTGAATTCAACTGATAAAACTGTCAATATAAGACAAATCGATATCACTGCTGAATCTTTCAAAATTAATAGCTCTACCGATCAAAATTTAGTTTCAATAAATTCTATTTCAAACAATTCAGAAAATTTTAACTCTTCCAGATTAGATAAAATTACAAAATTATTAAGAACCGATCACATGAACGAACAAGAGAAAAATTCCATAATTAAAATCTGTCACGATTTCAATAATATATTTTATTTAGAAGGCGACAAACTTTCTTCTACTACGGCTGTCATGCATGAAATTCCTACTACTCCTTCTATTCCGGTTAGTACGAAGGAAACCTATCGTTATCCCGAAGTTCATAGAAATGAAGTTTCAAACCAAATCAACAAAATGCTAGATCAGAATATTATTTCCCCCTCCAACTCTCCTTGGAATTCTCCTGTTTGGGTGGTCCCTAAGAAAATAGACGCGTCAGGTGAAAAGAAGTGGCGAGTAGTAATAGATTATCGTAAACCGAATGAAATTAGTATCGGTGATTCTTACCCCCTTCCCAACATCACAGAAATCCTCGACCAATTAGGACACTCCAAATATTTCACAACTATTGACCTCACTTCTGGATTCCACCAAATCCCTATGCATCCACAAGACGCAGCTAAAACCGCATTCTCAGTCCCTTCCGGACATTATCAATTTAATCGTATGCCCTTCGGATTAAAAAATGCCCCTGCAACCTTCCAACGTCTCATGAACACTGTTTTTGCAGGAATTCAAAATTACAGATGCTTTGTTTATCTCGACAATATTGTTATTCATGGTGGAGATTTAACCACTCATAACAAACGTCTTGTAGAAATTTTCAATCGTTTATCTAAATTTAATCTAAAAATTCAACCTGATAAGTGTGAATTCCTTAGAAAGGAAGTCATGTATCTTGGATACCTTATCACTGAACACGGAGTTTAACCCGATCCAAAGAAAATATCCGCAGTCCTTAATTATCCTCAAATTAAATCTCCAAACGACATTCGATCCTTCCTAGGACTCGCAGGTTATTATCGCAGATTTATCCCAATCTTTAGTAAAATCTCCCAACCTCTCACTAACCTTTTAAAAAAGGATATACCTTTTAATTGGACTTCACAACAACAAAAATCCTTTGAAACCTTAAAAACTATTCTTACATCTGAACCTCTTCTCCAATATCCTGATTTCTCTAAACCATTTTACCTTACAACCGACGCTACTGATTATGCTATAGGCGCTGTTCTCTCACAAGGTGAGCTAGGTAAAGACCTACCTATATCATATGCTAGTCGAACTTTAAATAAAGCCGAAAGTAACTAAAGTACAATTGAACGAGAAATGTTAGGTATTGTTTGGGCTGTAAACCATTACAGACCATACCTTTACGGACGTAAGTTCACTATATTTACTGATCACAAACCCCTCCAATGGTTGTTTAATATAAAAGAACAAAATAACAAACGGTTATTTCGTTGGCGCGTTTCTCTTGAAGATTATGATTACTCTATAATTTATCGAGAAGGTAAACGTAATCAAAACGCAGATTCATTATCACGTATTAGATAATCAGACCCCATTCCACCTTCTTCTACTTCCAATATAAACATAATTAAAAATCCTTCTACATCAAACGGTAATCCTTCCTATCAAGAATTTTTACATAAAATCAAATCGACTAATATATTAAATAGCAAAATTGACGAATCTAGCGATCATTTCCTTAAAAATAAAAACAACATAGCTTTATGTATTTCAGAAGACTTAGAGTTCATAGAAAAACCACAATTAGACTTAAAATCAAAATTTAATCACATTGACAAGCTTTCTGATCAAAATTTAAAATTAGGAGATATATTTACTATAAAAGAGAAAGATCAAAATATTGTATACATTATTAATAAACAATTATATTGGGAAAATGCAAATTATGAAATTCTTTACGATTGTTTAATAAAATTCAGAGATGTTTTAATTAAAAACAACATAACTTCAATAAACCTACCTAGACTAGGTATTGGTTTTGATAAATTAAATTGGACAAAAATTAGATGTATGTTTCGTTTTATATTTCAAAATTCTGACTTAAACATAAAAATATTTCATGGCGTACTTACTGAAACTACCGAACAAAATATTCCCGATATCCTCAAAGAAAACCACTCCAACCCTACTTCCGGTCACTCAGGTTTTCATCGTACATTTAATAGAGTAAAAGAAAAGTATAAATGGAAAAATATGAAATCAGATGTCAAAATTTTTGTAAAGAATTGCATAGAATGTCAACAAAACAAAGTTATTCGTAAGAAAATAAACAACCTATGGAAATAACAACCACATCTACTAAATCGTTTGAAAGAATCGCTCTTGACATTGTTAGTGGATTTCCAATCACTGAATCAGGAAATAAATGCATCCTCACACTCCAAGATGACCTAACAAAATTCACCCAAGCTTATGCAATCCCTAATCACGAAGCTCCCACTATCGCCAAGATCCTTGTTCACGATTTCATTTGTAAATTCAAAATCCCTAATTCTATCCTTACAGACCAAGGTAAAGACTTTACCTCTAACCTCATGACAGATGTTAGTAAACTTTTTAAAATAAAGAAAATTAATTGTACGGCATATCACCCCCAAAGCAACAGCGCTCTTGAGAGAGTTCTTTCAACCTTAACTGATTATCTGAAAAACTATGTAAACATCAATCAAACCGATTGGGATCAATGGTTAGACTTCGCAACTTTTGCATATAACATTACAACACACACTTCTACAAAATTTACCCCATTTGAATTAGTATTTGGTAATAAACCATCAATTCCCTCCGAATTTGATGAATCCCCTGAATTCAAATATTATTACGATAATTACGTCGACGAATTAAAACTTAAACTTCAAAATTCTCGCCAAATTGTTCGCCATCATTTAATTAAAAGTAAAGAAACTAATAAAATAATTTATGACAAGAAATGTAAAAATGTCAAATATAAATTTGGAGATAAAGAATTTTTAACAAATGAACAAATTAAACCAGGAAAATCACGGAAACTTTCAAAAACTTATAATGGTCCCTATAAAATTTTAGAAGTCAATTCTCCTGTCACGTACACTTTATTAGTAAATAACAAGAAACTAAAAGTCCAATCTGACAGATTAAAAGATGCATTTGTTTCAGACTTATTCTTACACTGATCATCACAACATGTGATACTTCACCTGTTATCATTATACTGTGTTTAGGAAAGATCGTAATTATAGTGAAACAAATAAAACTCGTGGAGGTGGAGTCCTTTTAGCTATTACAAATTACCTTCAAGCCGCAGCAATAGATATTGCGTCATTACATGATGGGTATAAGAAAATTCTACATATTGATATAATATTAGTAAAAATATTTATTAATCATTCTATTATTTATGCAATGAACATTTATATTCCTCAGACTTGTACCATTACAGACTATGATATTTTATTCGAATCACTTGCAAGTTCACATCTTCTTCATAATTCTAACGTTATTTTCTTCGGAGACTTCAACATTCCACATTATCTGAAATGCTATAATAATACACCGTTTTGTCCCTTTTATAAATCGTTAAACAGTTTTTTATCTTTTCTAAATTTGCAACAGTTCAACTTTATACTCAATGATCCCGGCAAATTATTAGACTTAGTTATCAGCAATATCCACTGCATTGTCTCGAGATCCATTGATACTTTATTTCGTGAATATGCTCATCATCCTCCTTTAACGGTTGCAATGTCTTTAAATACTAAAGTCAAGAAATTCCAGTCCGTCAGTAATTACAGTTTTAATTTTAATAAAGCTAAATTTTCGACACTTTATGATGATCTTTCTCGTATTAATTGGGATTTTTTAGATAATATAGAAGATTGATATGGAGGTGATATCGTAGGGAGGTGGATTAGGTCGAAAGAAGTAATTTCTGTTCACTTGTAATTTAATTGAGCAAAAATGTGACACAAAACACGAATATATTGCAAAAGTGACACACAAAACAATGAATAAAGTAATACAAACACATTTACGTATAAACTAAATAACTGAATGTTACGCAAAACTAAGAAATAAAACAAAAGGCACAACTGGTTTCTTGGCTTGGCGGACGCGAGTACTCGTGAAGAATGTGGTCAGCTTGTGACAAAGGTCCACCGGTAACTGCTTAAGGGATGGAATTTTCCACCCTCGGCTGGCGTGGGGGTGGGAGATATTGCCAAAATGTCCTCTCTAGGAGAGTGACTGAACTAATTTGTAACAGTCTCCCCCTCTGGATCGGACAGGCGACCTCGACGACGATCCAGGCTACTGTTTGGGTGTCTTGCGAGGGCGTCTTCTTCTCCTCAATGGATTCACCGGTTGTTGGTCAGCGCCGTTTCTCTCCTGGAAGGGCGTCAACGCTGACACATGATATCGTCCTAAGGGCAACTCTGGTTGCCTGGGGGAAGCCACTTCGTACACGCCGCCGTGAATACTTGTAATGATGTACGGCCCATCCCGCTTGGGAGTAAACTTAGCGGTTATTCCCCGTCCAGCGTCACTTAACGTATGGGTGGTAACAAGCACCAGGTCTCCAACCTGGTAGTTGGGTGCTGGCTTCCTTTTGGCGTCAGAATACACTTTATGTGCATCCTGTTGGGACTCTCGGGTTTCGCGGGCCTCTCGAAAAACATCTGCCATCCGTAGTAAGTACGGGGTAACCTGGGGCAAAAAATTCTCACCATTAACAATACGTCTCAAGTCGCTCTGCGCGTCGTCAGGGGTGCGTGGCTCGCGACCAAACGTGAGGTATGCTGCGGTGGTACCAGTCGACGTCGACGTTGCCGTGTTCATGGCGAACCGAACTGCTGGCAACTTCTCGGCCCACGTGTTGTGGTCTTCGCCAACGAGTATGGACAGGCGGGTTTTGAGATCTCGATTCTTCCGCTCCACTGGATTCGCCTCCGGATGGTAATAAGGAGTGAGAGCTTGATGAATTCCCAGGCAATGCATGGAATGCTGCATTACGGCGCTTACGAATTGTACTCCGTTGTCCGAGATCATCCGCCTAGGCATCCCATACCGTAGGAAAACTTCGTTGATCAGAGTTTTCGCGCAAGACTCTGCGGTTGCCTCCGTCAGGGGAAATAGCTCGATCCATCCAGTTGCCACGTCTTCCATTACCAGGATTTGTCTATATCCGTCCACGGAAGCTGGGAGTGGACCGAACAAATCCACGGCCACAACCTCAAATCGTTGCGTTGTAGCAGGAGTACGCAACAGTCCAGCTGGTTTCTGATTAGAAGCCTTATAACGTTGACACTGCGGACAGTTTCGGATGTAGTCCGTTATGGTTTTCCTCATACCTGGTCAGTAATAACGAGCGGCTATCTTGTTGTATGTTATATCGACGCCATAATGGCCGGCGCTCGGTGCGTCATGGTATTCGGCTAATACCCTAGCACGACCTGCTTGCGGTACCACTTGTTGAGCTTCTTCGGACTCTCGTTCTGGAACGTATCGATATAACACACCACCCAACATCACATAACCGCGGTCGGTCCAGTTTCTCAAGTCGGGATGCCCTAATGTCTCAAAGCTCGTTATGATCTTTTCGACTTCAGGATCTGAAAGTTGTTGTTCTCGTATTTCTTCGGCGCTTCTTCTCGGAACGTCGACCGTGATCGTGCATACCACACATTCTTGGTGCGTGCCTTCCTCACATGGTGGACGTGAAAGTGTGTCAGCTACGACGTTTTTGCGGCCTGGAGTATGCCGTATCTCTTGTATGGAGAGCGCCCACCTGGCGAGCCGTCCAGATGGAGCTTTCAAATCCATTAACCATCGCAGAGCCTGGTGATCCGTTTCGACGGTTATTTTGGTCCCGTCGATGTACCCCCAGAACTTCTTCAGAGCATACACTACCGCTAGAGCTTCCCTCTCAGTGGTGTGATAATTCCGTTCTGCAGCGGTCAGAAGGCGGCTGGCGTATTCAATGGGACGCTCGTCTACCCCCTCCCCCTGTGACAGGACTGCCCCTAGGGCGTAATTACTGGCGTCTGTTCGGATGGTAAATGGCAGGGTATCATCTGCTTGACGTAGAATAGGCGTCGTGGTGAGAGCTTCCTTCAGATGCTGGAAGGCGTTGGACTGCTCCGTCCCCCACATCCACGTGACTGTCTTCTTCGTCAAGTTTGTAAGCGGCCGGACTACAGCAGAAAAGTTGTTAATAAAACGACGGTACCAAGAACACGTCTGTAAAAATGATTTTAACTGTTTTATATTACGCGGCGCGGGCATTTTTGCTATGGCGGCTACTTTATCCGCATCCGTATGAATACCCTCGGGCGTAATTAAATGTCCCAAGAACTTCACTTCCTTTCTATAGAACACGCACTTCGCGCGATTTGCATTTAATGAGAATTGTCTTAACCGTTCGAACACCAACTCCAAGTCCTGCATATGTTTTTGAAACTCACTGGATATCACAATTATATCGTCTATATATACTAAAATTCGCACTTGTGGTAGCCCACTTTTAAATCTCGATTTGAAGAAGCGGCCGAGGTCGTGGTTGAACAGCATGACTAGGTGATGCTGCTGCAGCGCCTACTGGACAGGAGCTAACGGCGGAGTTGCTCGTTGAAGCCTTGGCCTTGCATGTTGTACAGTTGCTACGAATGACCCCTGGAGTATCACATCCGTAGCACTTTATTGTAGAATTTATGCGGGTGGAAGCTGCGGGACGTGGTGAGTGCAGGGCCGATAAAGCCTGCTCCGAGATATTGCTCTTTTGTTTCCCTGCGAATTTCCGACATTTCTCCTTGGTGTGTCCAAAATTGGAGCAGAAATCGCATCTAGGGCGGTCGCGACGTTTGTCCGTCGTTTTTGTATGTGGACCTGATGGTTTCTTCTCCACTCGTCGTTTTTCCTCGAGCGTCGCCTCGGCACTTCTCGCGAGCCTTAGGAGATCGTCGAAATTCGTGATGTCTTCCCGCCGTACCTGTTTTCGAATACCCCGATGTAGCAAACCGTATATCATGTCAAGCTGTATAGTTTCACAGGGACGCGGCTCAGGTAGGTGGGCCAGGGGAGCGCGAGCTTTACAGATAAACAAGTCAGTACGTACATGTTCGCTTTGTTTTTCTGCGAATAATTCCTGGTACACCTGGTACGCTGGTTTCTTAGGCCCGAACGTACTTCGCAAATTGTCCATAGCACCCGAGAATGTTGTTATGGTATTTTTCACTTCGGCCCACCATTCGGCGGCGGTATTTATGAGCAGCATAGGTAACCCTTTCACGGCGTTTTCGTCCGAGATTTCGGTGCATTCTTTATATACCGTGATGGCGTCTATAAAAGTATCTACACACTCACCCTTCTGTTCTCCAAATCGCGACGTGCACCTGCTGAAATTGGCGTATTGCCCTTAAAGAACCGAAAGTGGTGACGCGGTCGAGCGTTCGTTTAAACGGTCCAAAATGGCGTTCATTTGGCTTAAGTGAGCCTGCTGCATACTGTGTAGTATAGCCTGGAGTTGTTCATTTGTCATATTCAGGTTTGTTGCGTCTTCTGTAGGTATGGTCACTGTTTTGGCTGCAGCTAGTCGTGCACTTCGGCGTGGCGTATCCACGTTGCTTTGTTTTCTTCTCGGCGTGGTGTTGTTTAAAGATGGCGACCGGAAGGAGCGAACGGTGAAGGCACGCTTGGAAGATGGCGTGCGATGACGTCATCGGCGCAGTACTGTATTGCGCACGCTTGCAAAATGGCCGGCGGAAGTTGCAGTACGCGTGGGTTGATAGCGTGGGCTTCTTTTCCACGAATTTTCACTTTCACTTCACGTTTTCACACTACACTTTGTTCTTTTTAACTACAAATTTCGGCCTTTTACGTTGGGCGCCACTGATACGGAGGTGATACCGTAGGGAGGTGGATTAGGTCGAAAGAAGTAATTTCTGTTCACTTGTAATTTAATTGAGCAAAAATGTGACACAAAACACGAATATATTGCAAAAGTGACACACAAAACAATGAATAAAGTAATACAAACACATTTACGTATAAACTAAATAACTGAATCTTACGCAAAACTAAGAAATAAAATAAAAGGCACAACTGGTTTCTTGGCTTGGCGGACGCGAGCACTCGTGAAGAATGTGGTCAGCTTGTGACAAAGGTCCACCGGTAACTGCTTAAGGGATGGAATTTTCCACCCTCGGCTGGCGTGGGGGTGGGAGATATTGCCAAAATGTCCTCTCTAGGAGAGTGACTGAACTAATTTGTAACAAGATATAAATTATAGTATAGACATTTTTTACTCTGCTATATATACCACTTTTCATAAAAATGTACCATTAAAACGTAAATGTACTAGTTCTTATCCTCAGTGGTTTACGGGTTCTATAATACATAAAACCAAACTAAAGTATAAAGCATGGGAGAAATATAAGAAGCGTAACAGAACTGAAGACAAACAAGAATTTATTAAATTAAGAACTGAAATAAAAACTGAAATTAATGAAGCATATAAGAATTACTGTTCTAAACTGCAAACAGACTTAGTTCAGGAACCAAAGAAATTTTGGTCATTCGTTAACAATAAACGTAAAACTTCGGATATTCCTTCTGTCATGAATTATAATAATAATTCGATTGAAAATGCTCAGTGTATAGTGAATTGTTTTGCTGATTATTTTTCTACCTCATTTAATGATAATTCAAAGTCTGATAGCTTAGATTTGCCTAAATCCAGCAACTTCTCTACTCTAGTTATAAGTTCAGTAACAGAGGAAGAAGTATTATCTGCTATTCTAAAATTAAAATCAAATATGACAACTGGACCTGATTTAATTCCTTCATTCATTATTAAAGACTGTGCTGCTGTTTTTGTAAAGCCGCTTTTAACTATATTCAATGTTATTCTAAAAAATTCGACTTACCCTGTGAATTGGAAAATATCAAGAGTAAAACCAATTTATAAAAAAGGGGATAAAAATGATATTACCAACTACAGACATGTTGCAATAATTTCAAATTTCAGCAAAATCTTCGAATTTATTTTACATAGTCGAATGTACAATCATGTGTGCGGTATGATTTCCATAAATCAGCACGGTTTTATGAAAGGTTGATCTACTGTTACGAATCTTATGTGTAAAACACAGATAATATGCGAAGCAATGGATCAACAACGCCAGGTTGACGTCGTGTACACAGACTTTTCTAAGGCTTTTGATAAGTTGGATCACTCTCTTCTTTTGAATAAACTTAAACATTATGGTTTTTATGAATTACTTTTATGTCTTTTAACATCATATATCCATAACAGACATCAGTTTGTCAGCATAAATGGATTTCAGTCCGAGTATTTCTTACAAATATCTGGTGTACCTCAGGGTTCTGTACTGGGGCCTCTATTCTTTAACATTTTCATTAATGATATAACAGCTAATATCGACGTCGAACATTTATTATATGCAGATGATCTGAAACTCATGTGTACCATCTCCTCTATCAACGATTGTGAAAATTTACAAAAAAATTTGGATAATATTTATGAATGGTGCAAAGATAATAAACTTAATTTAAACACGAACAAATGCCACTTCATGATTTTCAGTAAAAAAACATACCCTAATTATTTTTCAATACTCTATAAATAATTATGTTTTAGATAGGTCAAATATTTCACATGATTTAGGAGTAATTTTCGACCTAAAATTAACTTTCACTAAACATATTGAAACTAAAAAAGCGACTGCACTAAGATGTCTGAAATGTTTACTGATTTGAACACTTTAACACTACTATTTATTTCACTAGTTCGTCCGCATCTTGAGTACTGCTCTGTCATATGGAACCCGTTACACAATAACCAAATTGAGATATTGGAAGAAGTACAAAGGAAATTTTTATAATTTTTAAAATTTATTTTAGAAGGCACATACCCTCCTAGAGGTATACCACAAGCCTCTCTGTTGAAAGCTTTTAATCTGCCTTCGTTACAACAGAGACGACATGTTAATGCTGTAATTCTATTACACAAAATTATACATAATCGTATAGATTGTATTCAAATTATGAACAGAATCTCCTTCCAAGTTGTCAGGATATCAGGACGACACAAAAATACTTTTAATCTAAAAACCGCAAAATCCATTATACTAAATAAGTCACCTGTACATCAAATGGTAAATTCCCATAACATAATTGAAATTGACATAGATATTTTTTTTAATTCCATTAATGATATCAAAAAGTATATTTCCCAATAATAAATGTTTTTTCCTCTTACCCTGTAATTGGGCATTTTTGCCTGTTGGGTAATGTATCAATAATAATAATAATAATAATAACACATAAAGCTTGACGGCGGTGAACGTAAGGTAAATTAAAGTTAACGTTACCGGAACTAGGAGATACTGTTCCTGCATCCAGTATGGGCGATCCAGGTAGTAAGATCAATACGGGTGTTAAGGGTCGGCTAGCATTTAGTTTAGTAGTTTACCTCCTTCCTCAGCGGAAGCAAGATGGGCGCCAGTTCGTCCGGTGGTAAAGTTATCAGCAGACGAACCTCTGGAGTAACGTGAGATGTGCACCTTCAGAGCCAAACCGGCATGCATAAGCAAAGCAGCGTCTAGAGCATATAGAGTACTATATACATAAAATATTCTGTAACTAGTAGTATCACCTGCTGTGCGAACAGCGGACAGAACATAGAGAAAATTATAACATAAATTAGCGGGCAAAGCTATACTAACAATAATACCTATGAAAATAAGCATAAGCATAAACTAGCAGCGTAAAAGCTAATGACCACGTCACCACATGCGTCGTAAGCAACCTAACCTCAACTAGCAAAATAAAACTAGTGCACTTAACTGGAAGATACAAACTACGATCTACTTCTAAATACGCAGGCATAAAAAATAACAAAATAACTACGGAGCTACTTTTAAAGTAGAACAGCACGCTACGCGTGGAGCAAAATGGCTCGTACGGTAACAAAAAACCATAAGATCAAAAATTGTAGGTACTTAACTTATCTCAGAGCGCTTATACGCTATCAGGTACGGTAATGGAAGTCTGGAAATCCTTTTCCAGGCAGAAAAATCTTCAAAATTCTCTCAGTACCCGGCGCAAGAAAAAATCCCGTCCGCCATTCTTCGTTCTACGTCCTCTCTCTCTTCGCGTGACTCCACGCGAGCAGTCGTGCCAAAGCCAGGCAAAAAAACCAAAACGAACCAAACAAAAAAATACAAAGAAGAAGAAGTTCGTTACAATATATAGTTCGTTTTTCGCTGTTGACCTTCACGTCATTAATTGTAACCATGTGTTTCAAATCTTTGGGGGGGTTGGGGGGTTAAGGGGCATTGATGACATCATCTTGTCGGGTGAAGTCGTGTGATTTCCGAAATAAATAAATGTCAAAACTGAGAGTATTATTTACAAATATAAAAATAATTGATACATACGAAAAGAGTTGTAGAGCAAACTAACCGACACACAATGAAGCACTAATTGTCGACGCCAAAATCACCTTCATAAATGACATGAATGACATATTCAAGTTTTTTAAATATTTGAAAATATCCGTGACCGTCGTTACGCCACTGTTCCTATTTCATTTTTGTCGTTGGTTAGACGCATATAGCATACATACCCCTTTGTAACAAGTACGATAATGAGATAGCGAATAAAAGTCTCATCTATGCCATGCGTATACCACAAAGATGAGAGACAATAGTATATTGTACAACAAGAGTGATGCCTATATCGCACGAGAAGGAATTTGCAGGCACGTTCGTTACTGACATGCCGATTCGAAGTGCAATTGTCCAATTTTTGGATAATATTTTGTCACTTGGGATACAGTATAAACTATAGGCGTTGTGAGGTGTAATTAGTGCATTGTAGCACGTAACATTATATATGACATTTACTGGTAATTATTTCAACCTGAGAATGTAATGTACACTATGTATCTCACTTTCTTTTGCAATAAATTTTAATTAAATCGGTTTAATATTACACACATTTCAATGCGTGACATCAACGTTTCCTTATTTCTCTAGTTCAGATGTCACCCACATTGAAATTTTTCGCCAATAAGATCTATGGACGTTTATCAATCAATGTTGCCAACCTAAAGTAGAAATGGAGAAAAATAATTATTCTTTTCAAGATAAAATAATGTCATTAAATATTATTTAAGAGTTAATTATAATTAATTATGATTTTATTTTATTTATTTCATGCAAAGAGAATAAAAATAAAAATTCTATGCACCAATAATTACTTGACAGATTTGGTCGGGATTTGAGGTTGGTAATGAATTTCATATCCGCACATGGTGTGGATATAACATACACATATATGTATTAGTAATATACCGCTGATTCCCAATCTCCCCAATGTACTCTAAACACGTTCAACAAAGCGTAATAGAGATATATCTCCATCGCACACAACTGGGACAGTGCACTTGGTGCGCACGCTCGAATTGTAGTATTCTAAAATTCTATTGGCTACCAGCGGTAACAAAGATACGAGTGGGATTGGAAATTTTCTTACAAAAATAGGTTGTGTTTTTCCAAGTGACATTTAATATATAAAATAAATAAATATAGAAATTTGAAAAAAGTAAAGAATTATTATACATAATACTGTAATAATCATTTAATATTGTTTATTTATAATAAAATTACTACAGCATATCTCCGTTACCGCCCGTAGCCAATACAATTGTAGAATTCGAGCATGCGCACCAAGTGCACTGTCCCGAATGTGTGCGATGGAGATATATCTCTATTACGCTTACTAATAAGTATATGAACATACATATAGTATGAAGGAATGATGCCAATATACAGTAGGGAGTACAAAAAAGTTTAATAATTCTTGCAGCAGAAATTGATGACGTGAGGGTCAACAGCGAAAAACGAACTATACCTACTTTTTTCTGTGGTAACATAATGTTTGTTTATTAATTTTATCACTCAGAGATTAAATTCATATTTAATCCCTCGGAGATTACAAGTGCTACTTCAGTCTTCAAAATGAAAATTAAAAGTAGACTTTTGCTCCTAGAAGTGCATAAATTTATTTCAATACATTGGCTATATCAAACTTGTATTATTAATATTTATTATGTGACAGATGAGTTTTCGAGCATTAATTTAAAGATGGACACACCGGCCCTAAATATATGAAAATTGTATGCCTGGTTAAGTACTACCGAATAATTATCTATGTCGTATTAATTTTATTAATAATCAACTTTAAATATTACAGTATACATATATTTTTACATTTAACTACAAAAAAAAAACAAATTTGAATTTGGAGAACACATAAAATTATTGACATAATAACATAATTTCAGCACGTAATGTAATATACAAATCAACTGCATCAAAAGGATTATCACATAATGATAATTTTTTTTCTTCCATAATAATTTTACATAAATTATATATATCTACATCACATTTTTCTTTTGTTACTAGATTTACTTCTTCGTTGCACGTCTCAATTACATTTTGAGAAAGTTGACATAAATAATCCTTCGTAGAATATAATTCTGGTAAATGGTACAATATAGTTGCTCTTCCTCCAGGGGATATTGTATTCTTAGATTTTCGTATTAAATGTGCATTCCATTCTTGTACTATTGTTTTCAATTCGGCCTAAAATATAAGTGTTCGTAATTCTAAAGTAATAAAACATGTACCTACTTAAATTTACTTTTATTAATTTTAAAAAACAAAACTGTATCCGAGATTTATCTAGAAACAAGCCTGAAAAATAGTTATTGTCCTTTAGATTCTGAAATAGATTCATCCAGAATTGAGACCCATGCTTTCTTAGAAATGACCACCAAGCTTCAATACGTTGATTAGATTGACTAGTACCGTATATGAATGGTGGTGGAGATGTGTTATCATTATTATTCATACTAGAATTAAATTTAAAAAATTGTAACTGACTTATAATAGAATTTTCAGTCCCCATATCTGTTCGCACTACCTGTGGAAATCCACCAAGTTTCTTAATTACTTTCATATAATAGGTAGCAATAACTTGTGGATCGCTTGTACTGGTAGAACATTCCAACCATACAATAAACCGTAAAAATCCATCAATGCAACCATTTATACACAATCCGTAAGGTTTAAGTTTATCGTATGAATCAATATGCCAAAGAATATTTGGCCCTTTACTGAAATATTCGCGACGACATAATGTATTTCTTGATCGTAGAAACACTCCTTCTGGATCAATTCTTTGTAGGGTATTTCTAACAGTTTTTTGTTTAACAACAAAACCATTTTGATTGCAATTCAAATGCATCCACTTATAACCGTGTAGTTGACTCGATCCAGTTACTTCCTCCATTAAAAAATTAATAACATTTTCAATTGGTGAATAATGTTTTCTTCTATATAATTGTAATTTATTTAATTTTCTTTTCAACGTTCGTTCGTTTATATTCATATTATGCTTTAAAGACAAAAATGATAATATTTCAAATTGTCGAAAGCCCATAAAAAAATACATTGATATAAGAGCATCTTGTGTTTGTAAATCCATTGCCGTTTATTTAGTTATGTGATTAGGGGTACATTAATATCCACAAACAAATTATCTGCAAAACATGCCAGTATTATTTATCAAAAATCTATAACTCATTCTCAAATTTATAATGTAACTGTATAAGCTTTTCTAAACCAAATAAAATATCGTAACAAAACTGATATAATATATATATATATATATATATATATATATATATATATATATATTCCGAAAGCTAGCTAGACAGTAACTCAAAAGAGTATTATTTTCAAAATTTAACACCATCAACCTCCGACTGCATAACCCGTGATACACCTACTACTTAACTGATCAGTCGTGATCACATCCCAAATTACATTCCAGATATGGGTTTTTTCAACGCCATTCAACATCAATATGGCAACAATGCCATGTTACTCCTTAAAAGATGGGCCAACAACAACATCAAATTAGCAGCCATGAAGAACCGTCGAATTTTTCTACTAAACTGCAGAAAGGAAGGGGTCCTTCCGAACCATATTACTGATAGAACTAAACAGACAATCTCTAGCATACAAATAGAAGCAGGAACAATAGGTCATGAGATCATCAAATTAAATAACAGGTTAGGTAGTAAAATATTAAATTTAGAAATTAAAAGTACAGTCAGTAGTTTGGACCGAATTTATAAAGTTATGGGGGATTTAGAAGTTGAATTAAACAAAATTATTCCAAATATCATTTTTAAATTTTTTAAAATTAAACAACAATGTAAATATAATAAAATTTTCCATCAGACCAAGAATAAAAACAAAGAAAAATTAAAAAAATTAATTGATAAACAGCGAGAAAAATATAATACACAACCAAATTGGATTAAAAATATTAGTAGTGTGTCAATTCCGCCCGAAATTCTATTTTTTTTAGCATTAGGTCCTAAATTTAGTATAAATCCAGATGTAAATCATGTTTCGATAAAAAACCTCCTAGCTGATATTGAAGTAACTATTGCACATTTAGATAATGATAAAAAACAAACTATTAGAGCCAGAATAACTAACATTATAACTAATTACCTACATTCTGAACATAGAACTAGGTCCAACAAAAATGTATAGATAAAGAACAACAATCCAATGTTGTCTACAAAATACCGTGCGCTGAATGTGAGATGGTCTATGTTGGACAAACAACAAGATGTTTAAAATCAAGAATAACGTCACATAAGAGTGATTGTAGATTGAGACCAAACGCATGTGCTTTATCACAACATTGTAATGAAACTACACACCGTATAGGCTTCAATAATTCATCTATACTCGAAATAGAATCCCATTCCAATAAACGACAGTTTCTTGAAATGGTACACATAAATAATGAGAGTCATACTATGAACAAAAGAACTGATGTGAATGGTTTGAGCTCAATTTATAATTACATCTTACAATATCAAAATAAAACTACAAATTATTAAAGACATTTTTTTTTCGTGTTCCCCCAATTTGCTTGAGTTTTTCTATCGAAATATGTTTTTCATATTGGCTTCTTAAATATTTGAATTTAAAAATTTCCCGCCATAGCTTTATAATTCTTCTTCTTTCATTCGCGCCAAGTAGTCAGCATGTCTATCTAACTTCATTTAATTATCGTTAAAATTTTTGATAAAAAATTTTTTGCTTATTTATTATTTTTATAATTTGACTTCGACTGCACCTATTGCTTCGATTTTATTTTAAGTAAAATTGTGTAAAATTTAGTCAACGACTTATAAACCATCTAATAAAATTGTGTTCCTAAAGAATAACCAAACAACAAAAAAAACTTTTTTCGCTTTCAATGGTTGCAAAATTCAGAATTTATAAACCTCAAATGAGTAGTAAGTATTATTTATACTCGTTTGAAGTACAACTTATTGTAATTTTGGCATTGTATTATTGTAGTTATCCTGATGAAGGAATAAATTTTTCCGAAAGCTAGCTAGACAGTAACTCAAAAGAGTATTATTTTCAAAATTTAACACCATCAACCTCCGACTGCATAACACGTGATACACCTACTATATATATATATATACACTGTAAAAAAAAAATCGCGATTTTCCAAATATAATATAGGAAAATTGTACATAATAAATCTGTAATGTTGATTTTACATACTTAAACCACATTTCTTGTTAATATAAATAAAATATGTTATTTTCGAAAACATGTAATTTTACTACATATTCAGTATTTTTATTGCTATAAAATATATGTAAATGCAGTATTAAAGAAAATGTGTATCGAATTACGTAGATATATGTAAAAATACTATATTAACACATATTTTATGTAGGTACCCATTATAATAGTTACAGAATATTTATGTAAAACAAATTCTTTCATATACAGAAATCTAATAACAAATAACACTATAGTGTTAGTTCACGCAAGGACCTAACAACTATTGATGAAAAGAGTGTGTGTAGTCGGTTCTTGGTGAAATATTTTAACGGAATTAAATAAAAAATTATTATAACGCCTATGTTTGCATTAATGTGTAATGTATTATATAAAATTATGCGTATTAAATCGAGGCCCTCGGAATGAACAGGCCAGAGTACATCCCCACTACCAGTCGCATACGTCACAGCATACGGCCGATGCACACACTTGTCGCGCTGTCACACGCTTGCATTTTACGTAGATGTTGTCTAAATCAGTTAGTATTTTAGTAGATATATGCTGATAAAAACGAAATATAAATTTTTCTTTTTACAAAAAACATTATTTAAAACAAAAAATGCCAAACAAATGTTGTGTACCAGGCTGCAAAAGTAACTATAAATCATGTATGGATAAAGTATCTACGTTTACATTCCCTAAAAATAAAGAACGTTGTAACTTTTGGCTGCGAAAAATTAACAGATCTAATTATACCGTAACTAAAAATTCATATGTTTGTGAAAAACATTGTGATCCACAATGTGTAATTCGGGAGGACAAAATTACTAGAGATGACGGAACAATTTTAGTTGTAAAACGACAAAGGCCAACGTTGACAGAAAATGCGTTTCCTACAATTTTTGAAGGCCAACCCTCTTATATGACTAAAAAAATGCCTTCTAAGAGAAAAAATCCAGAAATTCGACATCAAGGAATAGAGAAGAGGAAAAATATAGCGGAATCGAAAAAACTGGAACAGGATATTATTTGTAAGTACGAAGATATTGAAAAGGACCTTCAAAAAAGAATAAAAAATATTAAGGAGACTGTTGTATTTACAAATAATTTTACTTGTTTTTATAATACAGAACTAGAAAGTAAAATTCCATATTTTAAATATTGCTTAAAAATTTTTAAAGATTTTAGTACGGAAATATGTATAAAAGACTGCATTTATGAGGATAACGAAATTCGAAAAATGTTAGATAATGGAAAAATGTGTAACAAATGGTCAATTCTTACAAATGTATTATTACACCTTAGCAGTTTTACAGATAATCTAATAGCTCCAGATGTTACAGAAAAATTAATAGAAAAATCAATCACATATTTAGAATTAATAAATTATACTGATACGAAGAGTAATGATACAAAAAGGTGTCCTAAAATAAAAATTCTGAAGGAACAACTCCATTTGCTTTTAATGAAAAAAGTTACATATTCTACGGATACATTACTTTACAGTTTTATATTACATTTATCGTTTCCTGGAGCGTATGTCAAATTAAGAAATCTAAATATTTTAACACTTTCTCATCCGAAATATCTTCAGCAAATGGTTAGCAAATTAAATTTACAAAATTCTGGATTGAATAGCTCACACATAAATTATCTTAAAAATAAAGCAAAATTATTAAAACAAGAAGAACTATTAGTAAATCTGATGATAAATGTAATTTATGTTAATCCGGAAATAACTTACACTGGTGGTAAAATTGAAGGATTCGCAGAATTTAAACAGAAAGAAGTAGCAACAACAGTACAAGCGTTTATGATTTCATCTATTTTATCTAAGAATAAAGATATTGTTGGACTTTAGCCGGTAAAAAATTTAAAAGCCGAACAGCTAATGAACCTATTAAGAGAAATTATTAGAATGTTATGTTGTGAAGCAGGTTATAATATTATAGCTGTTACATCCGACAATAATCGTGTGAATCGCAAGACCTTTGAAATTTTTTCTGATAGTAGCATTTCGGACTTAAAAACATTTGTTATGAATCCTTTTGTTCCAAATCAGAAAATATTTTTAACTTTTGACTGGGTTCACATTTTGAAATGTATTGCAAATAACTGGAGAAATCAACGTGATGACAATGAAACTTTTATAATACCAAAAATAGATATCACAAATTTTGAACATTTTAGTGAAAAAAATTAAAACGGAAAAAGGATATGCTTGTTTACAAGATTTAAAAAAGTTATACAGATTACAAGAAAATAAAATAGTGAAATTGGCACCTGCATTAACAAAAAAAGTGCTGTATCCAAGTTCAATAGAAAGACAAAATGTCAATGTCGCTGTAAATTTGTTTGATGAAAAAAATATAATATCTTTAATAGAATTAGGTATATCACATGGTAATAGTACTGTTACTTTTATGCAAATTATTTCGACCTGGTGGAAAATTGTGAATTGTAGATCTGTAGATGCAGGTACAAGAAAACGGGACAATTATATGTCATCAGTTACGGGAAACGATGATAATAAATTATTGTTTTTAAAGCAGATGTTGATTTGGTTAAGT
Source organism: Stenolophus ochropezus (assembly GCA_035578165.1). NCBI lineage: Eukaryota > Metazoa > Arthropoda > Insecta > Coleoptera > Carabidae > Stenolophus > Stenolophus ochropezus. The sequence goes on along the minus strand of JAQOWZ010000013.1, from coordinate 11,676,464 downwards.
AAGTGGGATTCCTTAATTGTACAAAGGGATACATCGAAAAATAAGAGAAACGGGAAACTAACGAAAGAAACTCATTTTGCACTTTCTCATGCCATTAAAGTATCTATTGAACTATGTGATTATCTTTTTGATGTTCTTAATTTCAAATATATTTTATTGGGAAAATTTCAGACGGATGATTTGGAAGCTAGATTTGGTCAATATCGTCAGTTAAGTGGAGCCAATTATCATATATCAGTAACACAAATTCTTCAATCTGAAAGAAAACTAAAAATGTTGAGTTTGATCAATTTAAAGTCTTCGAAAAATGGAGATTTTGAATTAAAAGATTTCCTGGATTCGTGTGAAACTATGGAAGACGATGAATCAAGTGTCAATAATGTATGTACAATTACAAATAAAACTTCTGATTTGTTAAATAATGCTGAAGTGTATGAAGAAATTGAATCTTTAATGGATTGTGAACATGTTTGTGAAAACGACAACATGGTGCTTATTTATATTGGTGGTTATATTGCGTTTAAACTTTTAATAAAAATAAAATGTGATTCTTGTGCAAAACAACTTTGTTACGATCGTAAAATAGAAACTGATTGTGCAATAATTAATAATCCTATGTTCAAATATATTTCTTTAGTTGATAGGGGAGGCTTAAAATATCCGAAAGATTACTTTGTTACAATTATTGTAAATGTGTTTGTGATATTTAAAATTTTAATTTCAGAGAACTATGAACATATATTTTTAAAACAAAATAATCAAAAAAAAGTTTTTGTAAATCTAGTTACACAAATTTTAAAAAATAAGTTAATAATTAATGACACTTCTCAATGTAATAGTTGTGGAACATTATCGCTAGATAATTTAGTCATAAATAGTTTTACAAATATTCTACTAAATAATTGTAGAAAATTTCAAAATAATGTTATATGTTCTGAAAAAACCCAAAGAAAAGTTGCAAAATTTAGAATTTCGAAATAATATTGTTAATTTCTTTAATTTATAAAAATACTTCTCCTTTCTATGTTAAGTACATAATGTATATTATTTTATTTTATACAAATTTTTATTTATTATTATTATTACTATATATGTAGGTACCACAACATGAATACTACGAGAAATATAGTAAGTAGGTACATTTCTGTTCATGTTCTGATTAGAATTAATTAAATATTTTGTATTGTTAATATAAAAATAATATAGTAATTTACCAATAAATATTTGTGTAGAATAACAAAGGTTTCAGTTACCCATTACCCTAGATATTTAAATAACAATCATGCGCTTGTGTTTATCCCTATACTAAACGATTACATTCACTATATATATATATATATATATATATATATATATATATATATATATATATATATATATATATATATATATATATGTTACATAACCTGAACCAGCAGACTCAGCAGTCCTTACCAGCGGATGTTCCCGCGCCGTACCATGTTAGCTTCATATTACTTGCTTATACAAAAATATGGAAATGTAATTGTAAGAACAGTCTTGATGTAATCACAGAGCAATAAAGATCTCTTATTTGTGAATAAAATAAAATCTTTTTAAAAACTTACATCCTAACACCGTTAAATTAATTGGCGCAGTCGGTAGGATATTGAGAGGAAATTCACCGCGAATAAACCTTCAATATCAATTGTTTACTCAATAACGGAACCGCGACCCGGCAAGAATTCATCGAGAATCCAACAGCCACCATACCTGGAGAACTCCATCGTGGACATCTATCAGGGATGAAGATCATCGCATTGGTTTTGTAAGTTGCTTTCCTATTTATGTCAGACTCCTCGCTTTCTTCTACCTCTTCCACCGCGGAAAATAGTGAAAACGAGTTAGATTTAGATTACCCACAAAGTAGCATAGATACAGATTTAGATTTAACTATAATTAACAATATTTTATCAAACTTAGCTATAGAAGAAAATACTAACTTAATCATGTCGCTAGTACCGAAATTCGAAGCAAAATTATTAGAAATCGTACCTAGATTTGACGGTAATCCATCCGAATTATCCTCATTTCTAGATATAGCAAATGCTTTAATTAAAACCTATTGGGATCCAAAACCAGAAAATATTAATTGTGTCCAGAATATCACTGTAGTTTATGGAATTTACGCAAAATTGACCGGAGTTGCACGCGAGGTATACACCACCTGCATCTCCAAAGATTGGAAAACTGTAAAAGACGCCCTCGTTGCGCATTTTGGCGATCAGCGCGATGAGAATGGTTTATTGTTTGACTTGGATCAGCTCCGTCAAAAAGACGAACCAGCCTTGCAATATTATACGAGAGTAATGTCAAATTTAAGTGCATTACACAATTATATCGACATTCACGAAACTGATGATGCCATTCGAACTGTTAAAAAGAATTTTTATAATACCCATGCCCTAAAAATATTTTTAGCCGGTCTAAAAGAACCGTTAGGTTCAACTATTCGGGCCATGAAACCAACCACTTTAGCGGAAAGTAGACAATACATTGTTTCCGAAAATAATATCAGACACTTACAAAAAACCCCAGTTTCGAACAAAATTATTAATCATAAACCTCACCAAGTAAATATGCCAGTCCCGAGACAAATGCAATTCACTCGACCCCCATTACCAATGTCTTATCCACAATTTCAACAATTTCCAAATCAACCACAATTCTTTCCAAGCAACCCTATTCGCTTACAACATAGACCAGTCCATCCCCAAAGATTTTTAACTAACCAACAAGTGTTTGGTAACACAAATCTAAGACCTAACACAACAAATGTTTGGAAACCACAAGGCTCCGCAAACCGCCCTATACAACCAAAACCTACACCTATGAGCGGAATATCTCATGGAACTTTCCCAAAACCTGACTTTAGACAACAAAGAACTCAAAATCAAGGACAACCAAAATTTGTTTCAGAAGAATTATTTAACGTAGAACCAACACAATATTATGACCCTACTGAACATTACTCGTATTATGAAAATTACGAGACCGATAACGTTGAATATTATCCACAAGACAATTTATACAGCACTGACGAAATCGAAAACATTTACGAACAAGAACCAATAGAAGAGAATCAAAATTTTCCCCAGTCCAGCCTAAAAGAGAACCAAACATAGAACTACATTCAATATACGACAAAAAAGACCTGCCTTTCATTAAAATATCAAATCCACCATTAAAATTACTAATAGATACTGGAGCAACAAAATCTTTTCTAAATCCTGACATTGCGGAAAAATACTTTAAAAATAATATAAAAAAGGAAAATTTCACTATCTCCTCAATATTTCAAACAGCCAAAAGAGACTCCTGCATTGAAATCCCAGCTTTCCCGGAATTTAATGTTAATAAGACCGTAAAATTTTACCTATTCAAATTTCATCATTTCTTTGACGGTTTAATCGGATACGATACCCTAAAAGACTTAAATGTACAATTAGATCTGAACTATTCTCTCTTCAAAACTCCAAATACAGTGTTAAAATTATGCCACTACGAAGCTAGAAGAAAATTATTATTTTTTGCTCGTTTAGAACCTAATACTTTAGAATCATTAAAAATTCCAGTAAATTCAAAAGACGGTGACATTATAATCCCACAGACTAGAGTTTCAAATTGTGAAATTAGAGAATGTTTATCGCATTGTAGAAACGGATATGCCCCAGTTGATATTTACAACAACACAATTGCACCTCAAGAAATCTATTTATACGACCCTATTAAAGTTGACCCCTTTAATAATATAGAATTTGAGTTATTTAACGCTATTGTCAATAACAACCCGAACGATAACAAAGAATTCAAAAAATCAGATATAATTAATATGTTACGCATGGAACATATGAATTCAGAAGAAAAATATCAAATAGAAAAATTAGTAGCGTCATACTCCGATATATTTTATCGCGAAGGCACCCCATTAACCTTTACAAATAAAATTAAGCATAGAATAATAACCAAAGACGAAATTCCAGTTCATACAAAATCTTATCGTTACCCATTTGTACACAAACCGTAAGTTGAAAGACAGATAAATAACATGTTGAAACAAGGTATAATCCGACCAAGTGACTCACCATGGTCATCACCTATTTGGATCGTTCCAAAGAAGGTTGATGCCTCCGGAAAACAAAAGTGGCGAATAGTTGTCGATTATCGAAAGATAAACGAAAAAACTATAGACGATCGCTACCCTATTCCCAACATATCAGACATATTAGACAGACTTGGACGAGCTCAATACTTCACAACTTTAGATTTGGCGAGTGGATTTCACCAAATTGAAATGCACCCAGACGACATACAAAAGACAGCAATTAACGTGGAACACGGACATTACGAATTCTTAAGAACCCCATTTGGCTTAAAAAATGCTCCATCAACCTTTCAAAGAGTTATGGACAATGTCTTGAGAGAATTTCTTAATAAATTTTGTTTTGTATTCATGGACGACATAATAATATATTCATCGTCTCTTCAAGAACATATTGTAAATTTAAAACAAATTTTTCAAAAACTGCGTGAAAGTAATCTCAAAGTGCAACCAGATAAATCAGAATTTTTGAAAAAAGAAGTAACATTTCTTGGCCATCTAATAACATCAGAAGGAATCAAGCCTAATCCTGCAAAAATCAAAGCTATTCAAAATTATCCTTTGCCGAAAACTACACGCGAAATTAAAGCCTTTCTAGGATTATTAGGTTACTACCGCAAATTTATAAACAATTTCGCAAAATTAACAAAGCCGTTGACTTCATGTTTAAAAAAGGACGCTAAAATTGACACACAAAACCCCGACTATGTAAATTGTTTCAACACATGCAAAAATCTCTTATCAAATGAACCGATATTGCAATACCCTGACTTCAATCAACCGTTCAACCTGACAACAGACGCGAGTGACTATGCAATTGGCGCGATATTGTCCCAGGGCAAAGTAGGTTCAGACTTGCCGATAGCTTATGCTAGTCGTACCTTAAACGACACCGAATCTAAATACGCAACTATCGAAAAAGAAACTTTGGCAATCGTATGGGCAGTAAAACATTTTAGACCATACTTATTCGGACGTAAATTTACCATCTATACTGACCATCAACCTTTAGAATGGTTGTTTAAAATGAAAGAACCCAACTCCAAACTTGTGAGATGGAGACTCAAACTAGCAGAGTTTGATTACAAAATTGAATATAAACCAGGCGCGCTAAACAAAAACGCTGACGCATTATCCCGAATCCAAATTAATACAAACGAAACGATAGACAATTCTGGCGGAATATTTGATTATATAAAAGACTTTAACAAAAACTTTGATAACGCGGCACAAGCGGACGGAGATAAAAACCTGGATACAATTTCACTGATAGTACAACCAGACGAAGAAAATAACGATAACGACATATCAGATGACGAGACTGTACACACTAGTAGAGAAAACCCGATTGTAGGAATTCCAATTTGCGACAAACCTGTTAATTTTGGCACAAATCAAATCATCGTATCGGAAGTTAATTTTGATCCGAAGAAAACAAAAATTGTAAAATTATTTCAAAATACACAACGTTTTATAGTAGAAATATCAAAAAATAATTTTGTTAAAGACATTATCAATTTTGTTAAAGAATATATCACTCCAAAAGTTAAGTATTGTGTATATTTCGAAGATCCAATCTACGAAAAATTTAGTTCAGTAATACAAAAATATTTTAAGAATTCAGAAATTCAACTTGTAAAATACACCCAAAAGCTTTTAGACGTTGAAGACCCGGACGATATTAAAAACGTTATTCAAAATTATCATGAGAGTAAAACTAACCATCGAGGACTCGACGAGACTGAAATTCAAATAAAGAAAAAATACTATTGGCCAAATTTGAGAAAATCCATACAAACATATATCAACGAATGTGAAATATGTTTGAAAACAAAATACGACAGAGTACCATTAAAACCAAAATTTAATATATCCCCTACTCCTACAAAACCCGTCGAAATTTTGCATATTGATTCAATCACTTTGGAAAAACAAAAATTTTTAACAATCATTGACGCATTTTCGAGATGCCCAAGCTTATAGACTAAACTCTGGACAAGGTATAGAAGTCGTAAACAACCTCATTAAGTATTTTACACATCACGGTATACCGGACCAAATAATTTCGGACAACGGCCTAGAATTCAAAAACTCTCTCATTAAAGAATTATTAGAAGTTCACAAAGTAAAACTTCACTTTATTAGCTCACAACATCCGGAATCGAACGGATTAATCGAAAGGTTTCACTCAACACTCGTTGAACATATTCGACTATTAAACAATCAAGATGAATACAAAAAAGAACCAATCGAAACAAAAATTAATTACGCATTATTAGCCTATAATAATTCTACTCACTCCGCCACCAAACTTAAACCTTGCGAAATTATAACAGGCCATTTAGATGTAAACTCACCCCTAGATGTGGAATTAGAAAAACAATTAGTTAACAACTATATCATTAATCATAAAGAAAAAATCAAATTGTTATATAATAAAATGAAAGAAACCAATGAGCAATATAAACACAGAACTATTAATTATGCGAATAAAAACCGTGAAGAACTCCCTGAAATTCCTGAAACAGTATTTGTAAAGAACAAGCAAAAACAAAGTAAGACTAACAATAAATTTAAACCAGAAAAAATCGAAACAGTTAACCAACATTTAAAAACGGCAGAAATAAAACCTGAACATGGCAACACTTCCAAAAACATTCACTTAAGTAATATAAAACGACCCAGACAAAAGACTTTTAGTTTTAAAACAAAAAAGAATGATAATGATAATAAATTTAAAATTTTAGAAGACAAGGTAATAAAAAAGCCTTCCTTGTTGCAGACTTGTGACTCTTCACATGACAAAGACACAGGACGTACAAATACGGAATAATCCTGGTATCCTTCCTTTCAAGTTAGGTCAAGCCAGAATTAAAACATCCTCCCACACATTCCTACACTACATTGATCTAAAAATCATCAAAAATCGAATTGATCTACTAAATGAAAATTTCAATAAATTTAAGAACATAATAGAATCTGCTACACCTGATATTTATAACACTTTGAATAATTACTATGAACATCTTAAATATCAATTAAATACTGTAAACAGAAAATTCAAAACATTCTATCCCGACAAACGTCAAAAACGAGGAATTATTAACCCCCTAGGATCACTTGTTAAATTTATTACCGGAAATATGGACAATGACGACGCTCAGGAAATTCACAACTATATTAAAAAGCTACAAAGTAATGAAAATAAAATTGTTACCAAATTAAATAAACAAATATCGCTTTCAAAAAATATAATGGCAAACATCAATGAAACAATGACACTCATTATTAATAATCAAAACAATATTGAAAACAGAACAAACGAGCTTATTCAATCAATAAATACATCAAATTTTGCCTTTTCTCATTATTTGTATGCAAAAGAAATTCTGGAACAATTAAAATATAATCTCGATTCATTATTAAACTATTTAGAAGAGATAGAAAATGCAGTATCGTTTGCTATCCTAGAAACTGTACACCCGAGCATTATATCTTATCAGGACTTACAAGATATCATTAAAGAATTACACTCCATTTATGATCATAAACAATTACTATTTTCGAATTCAAATACTAACGACTTATTAAAATATTATCACGTTATCAAAATTAAAGTTCACATCATTAATGAAAAAATTATGTTTTCACTAGATTTCCCCTTAATACATCCTGATATATTTGATCATTATCATCTATTCTCTATTCCTAATTCAAACCAATCAACCATTATTCCACCTGCCACGTACCTATCAATAAGCAACCATGCATACCAATACAGTAACGAAAAATGCACCGATCTACAATCAGAATTCCTGTGCGAAAACACAAATCCTCTTCAACTGCAAAAGGAAGAAGAATGTCTATCCTCAATCCTATCGACTGACACAACAGCTAATAATTGCCAACAAATACCAGTCAAAATCACTGAAAGAGTAATATTGGAAATCAACGAAGCCCATTACATCGGAATATTTCCAAAACAACAGAAAATACAGACATCCTGCAAACAAAATACTATCGCATCCCTTAAAGGAACTTACTTAATCGTGATTCCTCCGAATTGTTCAATTAAAGTATCAACAAATGTCTATGCCAACAGATTAACAATAATACCAGGTCATCTAATGAGCCTCGAAATTATTACCATGCGAAACTCATCAGTATTACAAGTGGAGAAGTTAAAACTGGACAAGGTGTCCCTAGACAAATTACACCAAATCCAATTTCAAGAAGCACTTCCCATCGAATCAATCGATCTTCACAACAATTTCTCAGTGGGCTCGATCATTGGCGTTACCATCCTTTCGCTTGTGATTATGCTCTATTTTTTGATAAAATGTAAAAATGAACTTTTACAGAAAAAGGTAGCTGACCCGAATCCCGCAGCATTTTGCGAAACTCAAGTCGTTCCACCCTAGAGTTTCGTTTCAAGGAGGGAGGTGTTACATAACCTGAACCAGCAGACTCAGCAGTCCTTACCAGCGGATGTTCCCGCGCCGTACCATGTTAGCTTCATATTACTTGCTTATACAAAAATATGGAAATGTAATTGTAAGAACAGTCTTGATGTAATCACAGAGCAATAAAGATCTCTTATTTGTGAATAAAATAAAATCTTTTTAAAAACTTACATCTAGGCTAGTTCTCATGTTGTAATCAAGCTAGATAGTTGTATCTTGAAATAAAAACTTTTTAAAAACAATTTTTTAAAGTTGAATTTTATAATTGGCGCAGTCGGTAGGATTAGCCAACAATCAGTTTGTAACAGATAAACAAATCAAAGTTACTCATCTAATTGGCGTATTTCTATACGCAAATTGGCTAATCAACAACTCCACATCTGAGAAAAGATTACTTTATCTCACGGCTAAACAGTGCCCATCAGAGGACTATTCATACGTTCCATCACAGGACTATTCATACGTCCCATCAGAGGACTATTCATACGTCCCATCGCAGACCTTCTTTGCTGTCCGATCGACGATCGACCACGAGAATCCAAACTACAAGCTTCAAGAACTTCACATCTCGTCTACCCCTGAGTCTACGAGAAGCAGTTCGAGTACCCCATCAGAGAACTCCTTGCAATGAAAACGATAGTCATAAGTTTACTATTGTAAGTAAAAAAATTTTCTTATATAACCCACCGGGCACTCTTTTAACAATTATTAATAATAAAGAATATAAGTCCCAACACGAGACAATAATTCATGTCAGATTCCGATAACGAAAAATTCGTAAATACTATTCAAAATAGTATTAATAGAATTATACGAAATCCAGTAAGACTTAATCTTACCGAAACCAAAATGACTTCTTTACAAGACATTAAATGTTATGTCGAAATGATCCCAACATATGAAGGGGACATAACAACCCTTAATAATTTTATTCAAACCGTGGATGAAACATATATCATCTTAAATACATTAGCAATAACAGCAGCACAAAAAGTGTTCGCTTTTAATTTAATTAAAAATAGATTAATAAACAATGCGAAAAAGATTGTTTCACAAAATAAATTCACAAATTGGGAAGAATTAAAAATTTACTTGACTACTAATTTCTCAGACAGAACAACTGCCGAGACATTACTAGCAGAATTATTTGAAACTAAATATAAGCAAAGTACAGAAGCCACACTGAAAGCAATGTTAGACAAATTTGAAATATATAAATCAAAAATACTTGCAAAAGATTATAGTTTAGAACAAAAGAACGCGATTGTTCAAGAAAACCAAAAAGCGATCGTAAACAAATTCATATCATTATTACCGCCTATTATAAAAGGATCTTTTATAGTGAAACAACCTTCAACCTTAGAGCAATGCGATTTATTATTAAAAAATGAATTTAGCTACGCAAATTTTTTACATAATAGCCCAATGACAAGAAACGACAACAAACCAAATACAAACACTTCAAAAAATTTAAATTTTACTTTCAATCCTCCACCCAGACAATTTCCTGGACAATATTTCCCTTCAAAACCAGTCAATGTCTATAAACAACCAACTCCAGCCCCTAATCGGTTCTCAAGACAAAATTTAGTAAATAGTAACAAAACACGCAAATACCAACCTCAACCAATGTCATTACAAACACGGAATACGCAGCCTATGACAACTTCAACAATTAAACAAAATTTTAATACTGAAATCGAAAATGAAAATGTCAACCCTGAACAACAAAATTTTGAAGAATACGAAGAAGAAATTATCGATGAAGACTCTTTTTTAGAGGAAAGCCCAGAAACACTAGAACAAAATACGTAATGACTTCCAAATTAAAATCTATTCCTTTAATAAGATTTAACGATTACCTTATATTAATTGATTCTGGTTCCGATATAAATTTAATTTCTCCAGCCATTGTTAAACAAAGAAATTTAAAAATTACTGAGAAACAAATTACTTTCAAAACAGCCCAAGGAAAAGTAAAATGTAAAAATTGTGTAGAAATAAAAATTCAAGGCAAAATTTTTGAATTCTTTATACATGAATTTCATAAGGAAAGTAATATGTTATTTGGCGTAAAAATATTAGAACATTGTAATGCTTTAATGGACTTTAAAAATAAAATTATAACACTCGGAAATAAGAAATTTAAATTATTATCTTCACAAACACTAAATAACTCTTTTATACAATTCAGACACGAGCATCTCACTTACGAACAAAAAGAAAAAATTAAAACTTTATTAGAAAAATATTCAGATTTATTTCCAAACCCCGACGAAGAACTATCCATCACAAACACTACTACACATAAAATCAGAACAACAGACGACTCACCGGTTTTCCAAAAAAATTATAGACTCCCACAAATATACGAAAAAGATATTGAGGAACATATTCAAAATTTATTAAAAACTAAAGTAATTCAAAAATCAAAAAGCCCATATAATTCACCAATATGGATAGTGCCAAAAAAGAGTGATGCGTCAGGCAAACGCAAAACAAGATTAGTAATAGACTTTCGCAAACTAAACCAAAAAACAATTGAAGATAAATTTCCTTTACCCAATATCGACTCATTATTAGATCACATTGGCAAACCAAAATTCTTTACCACGTTAAATTTGCACTCGGGTTTTCACCAAATACCAATAGATGAAAATGATAGGGAAAAAACAGCTTTCTCGACATCCTCAGGCCACTACGAATTTGTCCGTATGCCTTTCGGGTTAATCAACGCACCGGCAACATTTCAGAGGATGATGAAGGAAAAACTCGCAGAATATATCAACATAATTTGCTTAGTCTACATGGACGACATAATCATATTTGGAAATACATTAAAAGAACACTTAGAAAACATTGAAAAAATATTTAAAAAGTTACAAGATGCAAATCTAAAAATACAGATCGATAAATCCGAATTTTTGAAGACCGAAACCGAATATTTAGGATTTATAATATCTCAGGAAGGACTTAAACCAAATAAAAAGAAAATTGACGCAATTGAAAAAATAATGATCCCTAAAACAGTTAAAGAAATCAAATCTTTCCTCGGAAAACTTTCTTGGTATAGACGCTTCATTCCAAATTTTGCAAAACTCACTAAACCTTTTACAGAATGCCTAAAAAAGAATAAACAAATAGATATTACAAATAAAGAGTATCAAAATTCATTTACAACTGCCAAAGAATTGATAAGTAACCCCCCAATATTAGAATTCCCGGATTTTCAAAAAAAAATTATTCTCACCACGGACGCTTCTGATTACGCAATGGGATCAGTAATTTCACAAGTTATAAACGGACAAGAGAAACCTATCGCCTACGCATCAAAAACATTCAATTCAGCAGAACAAAATTATAGCACTGTCGAAAAAGAATTAAAATCAATTATCTGGTCTGTAAATAATTTTAAACCATATCTATTTGGCAGAAAATTCACTATTCGCACGGATCACAAACCCCTTACTTGGTTGTTCTCAATGAAAAACGCAAATCAAAAACTTATGCGATGGAAAGTAGAATTAGATGAATACAATTTTGACATCGAGTATTTACCAGGAAAAACAAACAAAATTGCAGATTTCTTATCAAGACAAAGAGAACCATTTAAAATCATAAAAAAATATAGAGACGTAACTAACACTGACATATTCGCACACTGCATATCAAAAGATTTCAAATTTTCTAAAGGTCTTGCCAGACAAATAGATTTAAAATATGACAGTAAAAATTATTGTGAAAGAAATAACAACAATAAAAATATTATAATTCAAAATATAGAAAATAAAATAATTTTCCATCTAATTACAAAAGATATTTATTTAGAAAACGTAAACCGAAAATACTTTAAGAAAACACTTACTGAATTACGAGACTATTTAATAAAAAACGATATATATGAAATTAATATTCCATATTTATCATGTGGATATGACAAATTAGAAAAAACAGAATTAATAAAAATCTTAAAACAAAATTTAATAACACTCAAATACAAATAAATTTGTACGAACAATTACAAAATTATAGTTTGGAAACAGACGAATTAGATCAAATAATAAATGAATCAGTAGCCTCAATTTATGGTAATAACAGAGATGAAAAACAAAGCATAGACGTGAATCAATCAGAATCCGGAAACACAATTCATAGTTCGAATGAGAACCCAGTTAACGGAATAAAATTTGTAGACAATAGAATAAATATAGCAAAAAACCAAATTATATTTCACGTTTCTAATAAACCATTTGAAATAGAAATAAAAAATATATTTAACCATCAAAAACAAAGATTTATAATAAATATTAACATAGATAAAATGGAAGAACAATTATTAGAAACATTAAAAAATTATATAGTGCCAAAAATCAAATACTTGATATTAATTCCCAAACAATACGAACAAACCCTAAATGAAATAATTCAAAACAAATTTGAATCAAATACGATAAATTTAATAAAATGCAATAAATTTGTGGAAGACGTTGAGAACGAGGAAAAACAAACTCAAATAATTTTTGACAATCATAACGGATATTTAAATCATCGAGAAATAATGGCAACTTATAACGAACTCAAAGAAAAATATTTCTGGCCCAACATGCTTAAAGATATTACAGATATTATTAATCAATGCAGAATATGTAAAGAAAACAAATATGATCGACACCCTATACAACTAAATGACAATCTAACCCCTACACCAAAAACTCCTTTTGAAATTGTAAATATAGATCTTCTCACATTAAATAAAGAATATTTCATCACTATATTTGACCAATTTTCGAAATTTGGATTCATCCATCCTACCTTCAATAAAACTGGAAAAGAAACAATGTTAATAATCGAAGAATTTATAAAAACTTACAAAAAACCAAATATAATCATCGCAGATCATGGACTAGAATTTAACAATGCTTTAGTAAAAAATTATTGTAATAATCACGATATAAAATTACACTTAATCAGCATATCAAACCCAAAGTCAAATGCCGTAGAAAGGTTTCACTCTGTATTAATAGAACATCTTCGGATATTAAACTCAACAAACAAAAATAAAGATTTACAAACAAACATAAATAAAGCAATAATAGCATACAATAACACCAAACACTCAATAACAAAAATGACCCCTTGTGAAATAATTTTCGGACAGGATGAACAAAATAAATATTTTCAAAAACAAAAATCCGAAGAAGAAGTAATAAACGATTATTTTATTAATAAATCAGAAACAAATAAAATAATAAATAAATTAATTAATAAAGATAAAGCAAAAAGAACAAAAGAAAACGAACTACCATTAAAAATTCCGGAGAAAGTCTATGTTAAACAAAATAATAGATTAAAGCACAAATATAAAAAACCCATATTCAAAAGAGTTACTGTAGAAAATTATAACCCAATATTAGGAACAGTAGAAATAAAAAATAAAAGGCATATTCGGAAATTCAAGTTAGATAAAATAAAATTCTGATTCCAGGGCCTTTACCACCGGTCAACTAATAAACATCTCTAACAACAATGGATTCCTCTTATTTGGAATCGGTAATTGTAAAATAAAAGAAGGAGAAATCATACACTATTTTAATTATAATATCACTCCACTATATAAAGAATATTCAAAATTAAATAATATCACAATAAATGCCATAAAACAAATAGAAAACAAACACCAGCTAGAGGAACAAAGTAAAGCTTTATCTTACTTTCTTAATGATCTTACACAACAAATTCAAAAACTGTTTAATAAAAGAAATAAACGAGGTCTAATAAATGGGTTAGGGAATATCATCAGGTCAATTACAGGTAACCTAGATCAAAGTGATGCAGAAAAATATGACACTCTGATAGAGCAATTAAAAAATAATCAAAAGATTCTTCAAAATCAAAATGATCAAATAATAAAAAACGAAAAACATCTAACCGACAAATTTAATTCAAAATTAGAACAAATACGGATGAACGAAAATAAAATATCAGAAAAGCTTAACGCCATAGTACTCACACTAAACAAAGAACAAAATTGGAAAAGTCTAATCGACACGGAAGTAAAAATCAATGAATTATTAATTATTATTCAAAATTTAATAGACTTTTGTAAACATATAGAACTAATGTTAGTAATTTGTTCCTTAAATAAATTAGATACCACTATTATAAACCACGATGACTTAATCCAAATTACAGGCAAAAAAGACATTTGGTCACAAGTAAATGAAATCGTTACATATTGTAGATTCGAAGACGAAGAAATCCAGATATTACTAATAGAACCGGAACTTTCTCAGAATCTCTATCCTTTATATCAATTGTACCCAATTCCCTTTATCCACAACAAAAAATTATACGGATTAACAGAACCACCTACTCATTACATTTATAAAAATAATAAAAACATATTAATAGAAAGATTCAGTAGACAATCTAATAACATAAATTATTGTCAAACGAAAGGCATAGAAGTAAGTAATTATATTAATAATATAGTAAAACACGAGAATAATGATGACTGTGACATAAAGGAGAAATATAATAAAAATAACGTCATACAAATCCCAAATACCAATAATATAATAATTATTTCCCCAATTAACCAAGAATTAGTAATAAATTGCAAACATAAAAATATAAAGAAAAATTTTCAAGGAATCTTCAGACTTGCTAATGACGGAAATTGTAAAATAAACCAATGGACATCCAATAGAATATCAAAAGATTATAACGAATTAGAATTAAGCAATGTCCAACTTCAAACATTTGATACAAAAATAGATAAAGTCAATCTGAAACCATTACAAGGATTAAACATTTCATTCCCTCAACTTCAGAAAATAAAAGACATAAATAACTACGAAAATCACACGAATCATTATTATGTAATTTATATCATACTTATTGTAATAATATTTGTATTAATTATAAGATTTGTAATTAAATATTATAAGAATTATAAAACTAAACAATTAAAGAATAATATAGAATTAAGTGATTTAGAAAGAATAACAGAAAATTTGTAAATCTTGTGTAAAGTTTAAACTTGCTGGGGAGGAATTATAAAACGTAACTACTATAAGAATGCTGACTTAGAGATAAGTTATAAACTTTCCACAAGATGAGTATAAAATGTAATGTAACCCCTGTAGACAGGCTAGTTCTCATATTGTAATCAAGCTAGATAGTTGTATCTCGAAATAAAAACTTTTTAAAAACAATTTTTTAAAGTTGAATTTTATAATTTATATATATATATATATATATATATATATATATATATATATATATATATATATATATATCTATCTATCTATAGATTCATCACGAGCATCGAGTAACTTTTGTAATCGCCTACAGCCTGAACCATGCAAGTGATTGTTATATTTTTTTTTTAATATGTGGGGGCTAATGAGATCTGGTGCCTTTTGTGTGTCTTATATTTTTACTATTAGTAGTTTTCGTGTAAAAAATTAAAACTTTGCACAAATGCTGCCTTGAAACAATGGATCCCAGAGGCCATGTCTAACTTTAAGAAGAATCACGCCATCATCCGTCACTTTTGACAATCTGCCTATGAACTTTAAATGATTATATCTTTTAATAGAACATTGATATCAAAGATTTAAAAACAGTATCATGAATAATAGACTTGAGCAAATGTGTTACAACTAATTTAAGTTTAAAACATAACGTATTTAATTAATATAAATTTTGACGTTTCCAATGTCAAAAGTCAATGTTGCCAAATGTGTGATGAAGTAACTAAATTAAAACCAAATATTCCTAAACTAACTTCACTGAAGACGGTGGCAGTTGTATTAGGGTTGCCAATATTAATTTATAAATTTAAAAATTAACTACTATTTTTTAATACAAACAGTGTTGCCAAATTATAAAGTAACTAAATAAAAATCAAATATTCCTAAATAAAATAAATTAAATACTTTGCTGTATTTGTTATTAAAAGAAAGGAAACCATAAGGGCCAGTTTTAAAATGACAAAAAAATGTGTCATGTCGATCTGCGTTTGTTTTTCGTAAAAAGATGTTAAAAGTAGGTCGTCCTTGAGTTTTAAGGAAGCGACACAATACGGACTAGTGTGCACGAATGACAAAAATGTTCTACGTAGATTAGAATTTGTTTTTTTGCAAAATGTTGTCAGAAAAATGTCGTGTTTGAGTATTTTCGAATTGCATAAGTCAATATTGCCAAATGTTTAATAAAGTAACTAAACAAAGAACAAATATTCCCAGATGAACTATACTGAAGACAGTGAATGTTAATTAGGCTAGGTCACGATGAGGGCTAGCGTGCAAAATGAACAAAAATGTTCTATATCGAACGGCTTTTGTTTTTTGGAAAAAGTTGTGAGAAGTAAGCGGTGTTTGGTATCAAATGAAAAGGCTCGATAAGGGCTGGCGTGTAGAATTAACAAAAAAGGTCAATGTTGATCGTCTTTTGTTTTTTGCAAAAATTTCTCAAAGGTACGTCGAGTTTGGTCTCAAATAAAAGGTCTCGTTGAGGGCTAGCGTGCAGAATTGACAAAAATGTTCCATGTCGATCGGCTTTTGTTTTATGCAAAAAGTTGTTAGAAGTATGTCGTGTTTCGTATCAAATGAAAGGTCTCGGAGAGGGCTAGCGTGCAGAATTGACCAAAATGTGCTATGTCGATCCGTATTTGTTTTTTCAAAAAGTTGTCAGAAGTATATAGTGTTTGGTATCAAATGAAAAGTCTCGGTGTGGGCTAACGTGTAAATATGATAAAAATGTATCTTGTCGATCGACTTTTGTTTTATGCAGAAAGTTGTCAGAAGTATGTCGTATATAGTATCAAATGAAAGATCTCGGTGAGAGTTGGGGTACATAAATGACAAAAATGCTTCATGTCGACCGGCTTTTGTTTTTCGCAAAAAATTATTAGAAGTATATCGTGTTTGCAATATAATGAAAGGTCTCGGTGAGGCCTGACGTGGAAATATGAAATAATTGTTTCATGTCGATCGGCATTTGTTTTATGCACTGACAGCGGAGCTCTAGGGAATGCTCGGAATTCGCTAGTCCTATATACTAAACGATTAGATTCACTTTCTCTCTATAGATTCATCACGAAGATCGAATAAATTTTGTAAAGGCCTACAGCCTGAAGCATACAAGAGATTGATGTAATTTTTTTTTAGATTGTAGAGAATAATGTGAATTACGATCCTTTTGGGGTCTCATATTTTTACTGTGAGTGGTTTTCATGTAAAAAAATAAAAACTGTGCATAATTAGTACCTTGAAACAATGGATCCCAGAGGCCATGTCTAACTTTAAGAAGAATCACGCCGTCATCCGTCACTTTTGACAATCTGTCTATGAACTTTAAATGAGTATATCTGTTAATAGAACATTGATATCAAAGATTTAAAAAGAATTTCAGGAATAATAGACTTGAGCAAAGGTGTTACAACTAATTTAAGTTTAAAACATAACGTATTTAATTAATATAAATTTTGACGTTTCCAATGTCAAAAGTCAATGTTGCCAAATGTGTGATGATGTAACTAAATCAAAACCAAATATTCCTAAACTAACTTTACTGAAGACGGTGGCAGTTGTATTAGGGTTGACAATATTAATTTATAAATTTAAAAATTAATTACTATTTTCTAAAACAAACAGTGTTGCCAAATTATAAAGTAACTAAATAAATATCGAATATTCCTAAATGAAATAAATTGAATACTTTGCTATGTTTGTTATCAAAAAAAAGGAAACCATAAGGGCCAGTTTTAAAATGACAAAAAAAATGTGTCATGTCGATCTGCATTTGTTTTTCGTAAAAAGTTGTTACAAGTAGGTCGTCCTTGGGTTTTAAGGAAACGACACAATACGGACTGGTGTGAACGAATGACAAAAATGTTTTTTGCAAAATGTTGACAGAAAAATGTCGTGTTTGGGTATTTTCGAATTACATAAGTCAATATTGCCAAATGTTTAATAAAGTAACTAAACAAAGGACAAATATTCCTAAATGAACGTTACTGAAGACAGTGAATGTTATATTAGGCAAAGTCACGATGAGGGCTAGGGTGCAAAATAAACAAAAATGTTCTATATCGAACGGCTTTTGTTTTTTGGAAAAAGTTGTGAGAAGTATGTCGTGTTTTGTATCAAATGAAAGGTCTCGGAGAGGGCTAGCGTACAAAATTGTCAAAAATGTGCTATGTCGATCGGTTTTTGTTTTTTGCAAATAGTTGTCAGAAGTATGTGGTGGTTAGTATCAAAATAAAGGTCTCGATGAGGGTTATCGTGAAAAATTAACAAAATTGCTCAATCTTGATCGGCTTTTGTTTTTTGCGAAAAGTTCTCAGAAATATGTCCAGTATAATCTCAAAAGAAAGGTCTCGTTGAGGGTTAGCATGCAGAATTGACAAAAATGATCTATTAGGATCTGCTTATCTTTTTACAAAAAGTTTTCAAAGGTTTATAGTGTTTGGTATCAAAGGAAAGTTCTCGGTGTTGGCTAACCTGTAGAAATTTCAAAAATATTCCATGTCGATTGACTTTTGTTTTATGCAAAAAGATATCAGAAGTATGTTGTGTTTGGTATCAAATAAAAGGGCTCGATAACGGCTCGCGTAGAGAATTGACAAAAATGGTCTATGTTGATCGGCTTTTGTTTTATGTAACAAGTTGTCAGAAATATGTCGTGTTTGGTATCGAATAAAAGGTCTCGTTGAGGGCTAGCGTGCAGAATTGGCAGAAATGTTCTATTCCGATCAGATTTTGTTTTCTGCAAAAAGTTCTCAAAAGTATGTCGAGTTTAGTCTCAAAAGAAACGTCTTGTTGAGAACTAGCGTGCAGAATTGACAAAATGTGCTATGTCGATCGGCTTTTGTTTTTTGCGAAAAGTTCTCAGAAATATGTCCAGTATAATCTCAAAAGAAAGGTCTCGTTGAGGGCTAGCATGCAGAATTGACAAAAATGATCTATTACGATCTGCTTATCTTTTTACAAAAAGTTTTCAAAAGTTTATAGTGTTTGGTATCAAAGGAAAGTTCTCGGTGTTGGCTAACCTGTAGAAATTTCAAAAATATTCCATGTCGATTGACTTTTGTTTTATGCAAAAAGATATCAGAAGTATGTTGTGTTTGGTATCAAATGAAAGGGCTTGATAAGGGCTCGCGTAGAGAATTGACAAAAATGGTCTATGTTGATCGGCTTTTGTTTTCTGCAAAAAGTTGTCAGAAATATGTCGTGTTTGGTATCGAATGAAAGGTCTTGGCGAGGGCTCGCGTAGAGAATTGACAAAAATGATCTATGTCGATCGGCTTTTGTTTTATGCAAAAATTTCTCAAAAGTATGCCGAGTTTGGTCTCAAATGAAACGTCTTGTTGAGGGCTAGCGTGCAGAATTGACAAAAATGTGCTATGTCGATCGGTTTTTGTTTTTTGCAAAAAGTTGTCAAAAGTGTATGGTATTTGGTATCAAATGAAAGGTTTCAATGAGGGCTGGTGTGCAGAATTAACAAAAATTGTCAATGTCGATCGGCTATTGTTTTTTTTTGCAAAGGTTGTCAAAAGTATAGAGTGTTTGGTATCAAATAAAAAGTCTCGGTGTGGGCTAGCGTGCAGATATGATAAAAATGTTTCATGTTGATCGACTTTTGTTTTATGTAGATAGTTGTCAGAAGTATGTCGTGTTTGGTATCAAATGAAAGGTATCGGCTAGGGTTGGGGTACATAAATGACAAAAATGTTTCATGTCGACCGGCTTTTGTTTTTTGCAAAAAAATATTGGAAGTATATCGTGTTTGCAATCTACTGAAAGGTCTTGGTGAGGCCTGACGTGCAAATATGAAATAATTGTTTCATGTCGATCGGCATTTGTTTTTTGCACTGACAGCGGAGCTCTAGGGAATGCTCGGCGTAGCCGAGAATTCGCTATCACTATACTAAACGATTACATTCACTATCTATCTATCTATCTATCTATCTATCTATCTATCTATCTATAGATTCATCACGAGCATCGAGTAACATTTGTAAAGGCCTACAGCCTGAACCATGCAAGTGATTGTTATAATTTTTTTTATTATGTGAGGGCTAATGAGATCTGGTGCCTTTTGGATGTCTCATATTTTTACTGTTAGTACTTTTCGTGTAAAAAATGAAAACTGTGCACAAATGCTGCCTGGAAACAATGGATCCCAGAGGCCAGGTCTAAATGTAAGAAGAATCACGCCGTCATACGTCACTTTTGACAATCAGACTATGAACGATTATATCTTCATATAGAGTATTAATATCAAAGATTTAAAAACAATTTCATGAATAATAGACTTGAGCAAAGGTGTTACTCCTAATTTAAGTTTAAAACATAACGTATTTAATTAATATAAATTTTGACGTTTCCAATGTCAAAAGTCAATGTACCAAATATTCCTGAACTAACTTTACTGAAGACGGTGGCAGTTATATTAGGATTGACAATATTTATTTATAAGTTTAAAAATTAACAATTATTTTTTTAATACAAACAGTGTTGCCAAATTATAAAGTAACTAAATAAATATCAAATATTGCTAAATAAAATAAATTGAATACTTTGCTGTGTTTGTTATCAAAAGAAAGGGAACCATAAAGGCCAGTTTTAAAATGACAAAAAAAATGTGTCATGTCGATCTGCATTTGTTTTTCGTAAAAAGTTGTTAGAAGTAGGTCGTCCTTGGGTTTTAAGGAAACGACACAATACGGACTGGTGTGCATGAATGACAAAAATATTCTACGTAGATTAGAATTTGTTTTTTGCAAAATGTTGTCAGAAAAAAGTCGTGTTTGGGTATTTTCGAATTACATAAGTCAATATTGCCAAATGTTTAATAAAGTAACTAAACAAAGTACAAATATTCCCAAATGAACGTTACTGAAGACATTGAATGTTATATTTGGCTAGGTCACGATGAGGACTAGCATGCAAAATTAACAAAAATGTTCTATATCGAACGGCTTTTGTTTTTTGGAAAAAGTTGTGAGAAGTATGTGGTGTTCGTTATCAAATGAAAAGGCTCGATAAGGGCTGGCGTGTAGAATTAACAAAAAAGGTCAATGTTGATCGGCTTTTGTTTTTTGCGAAAATTTCTCAGGTATGTCGAGTTTGGTCTCAAATGCAAGGTCTCGTTGAGGGCTAGCGTACAGAATTGACAAAAATGTTCCATGTCGATCGGCTTTTGTTTTATGCAAAAAGTTGTCAGAAGTATATCGTGTTTGGTATCAAATGAAAGGGCTCTATAAGGGCTCGCGTAGAGAATTGACAAAAATGGTCTATGTTGATCGGCTTTTGTTTTATGCAACAAGTTGTCAGAAATATGTCGTGTTTGGTATCAAATGAAAGGTCTCGGAGAGGGCTAGCATGCAGAATTGACAAAAATGTGCTATGTCGATCGGTAGTTGTTTTATTGCAAAAAGTTGTCAGAAGTGTGTGGTGTTTAGTATCAAATGAAAGGTTTCAATGAAGGCTGGTGTGCAGAATTAACGCAAATAGTCAATGTCGATCGGCTTTTGTTTTTTGCAAAATATTGTCACAAGTATATAGTGTTTGGTATCAAATAAAAAGTCTCGATGTGAGCTAGCGTGTAGATATGATAAAAATGTTTCGTGTCGATCGACTTTTGTTTTATGCAGAAAGTTGTCAAAAGTATGTCTTGTATGGTACCAAATGAAAGATCTCGGTGAGAGTTGGGGTACATAAATGACAAAAATGTTTCATGCCGACCG
Organism: Stenolophus ochropezus; assembly: GCA_035578165.1. Taxonomy (NCBI): domain Eukaryota; kingdom Metazoa; phylum Arthropoda; class Insecta; order Coleoptera; family Carabidae; genus Stenolophus; species Stenolophus ochropezus. The sequence goes on along the minus strand of JAQOWZ010000013.1, from coordinate 11,654,122 downwards.
GCTTTTGTTTTTTGCAAAAAATTATTAGAAGTATATCGTGTTTGCAATCTAATGAAAGGTCTCGGTGAGGCCTGACGTGGAAATATGAAATAATTGTTTCATGTCGACCGGCATTTGTTTTTTGCACTGACAGCGGAGCTCTAGGGAATGCTCGGCGTAGCCGAGAATTCGCTAGTATCTCATACTATCTACGGCCGGCTAGTGTGACGTCACGCTAACCAGCACTCCGGCCTGTTCATTCCGAATGCCTCGATTAAATGCTATATAGTATATATAAGTATAGGTAAGGTACATAACATATTACTTTCGTCTGTTTTTATTTTCAATTTATTGACCATATTACATATTAACTTAAATTTATAGAATATTTCTGTAAAACAAATTGTTTGATGTGTTCTTAATGCCGCCCACCAATTAGAACCTACCACGCCGAGCAAAAACACCAGAAATACAGAGGGGTTTCATTTAGATACGAAGTCTACAGGCGAATACACGTCTATTATCTTCGAAGTAGTCCGTCCAATTTATTGAAATTATAATATAAGTAATAGTAAAAATATACAACAGAGGTACGTATATTTAATTTTATAGTAAATAGATAGAAAATAGCAAGTACCTACATTTGAAGTTTTGATATATTGCAGAAATTTATTGTTTATAATAAAAAACAAACGCTGTTGAACACTACATTTTTCTAATCCTATTTTTCATTTTCCTCATGTTTTCTTGCAACAAACTTATTAAAAATGTTAAATTTAAATGCTCAGTGGCTCAGTGCAATATGCAATTTTCAAAATACAAATCTTTATTAAGTCATAAATATCGAAACCACAGAAAGCAACAAAATATTAATGATATAAATAAATTTCATTGTCGTACAGTTTCTTGTAAATTTTCCTGTAATACAATTGCAGAAGTCATTAAACATGCCAAAATTCATATGATATCAAGTAATTCATTGCAATGTTTTGATCTGACATGTAATTCTAAGTCCGAGTACAAAAACATAAATTCATTTAAATGTCATATGTACAGACACCACTTTTATAATACAGCGGTGACTCAAGAAACAAATGATATTGATCTTGAACACATTATTGCTTTAGATAATAATAATTTAATGAAAAATGAAAACGAAATTGCAAATATATATGACAATACTTTACCTAAAAACAGTCTCGATTATATAGAAGACAAGTTAATAAAAAATTTAACATTATTTTACCTGAAATTAGAAGCAAAAAATCTTCTGACAATTGAAAATATACAATGTATAGTCGATGTTATTTGTGAAATAAATGCATTGAATCATAGAATTGTTAATAACAAATTAAACGATTTATTTATTAAACATAATATCGATTCTAATATTAGACATTTATTTTTCGAAGACTTAAAACAATGTAATTATATTGATATTTATCATAATAAAAATAAAAATGGAATTTTTCGAACCAGTTATAAAAGAAAATGTGCATATAAAAAATATTTTAACTACGTTGGTCCGAGAAAAATTTATTTGGGATTAAATTCAAATCATGTTCATTGTTATTATCATTATGTTCCTATTCAGGAATCTTTAGAAGCATTTCTTGCTAATGAAGGTGTCGAAATTCAATTGAAACACCCTAAACACTCTGAAAAAGATGTATTCACTAGCTTTGTTGATGGAACTATTAATAAAAATTTATATAATGATAAAAATATGATAAAAGTAATTATTTACCAGAATGTTACGAGAAGCATGTAAAATATTTTAGCATAAAAAAAATCCTCGCCCCCGTTATTGCTGATTTAAAACGTTTGGAAAAAAATTGTATTATTCTAAAAAGAGACGGACAAAATTTAAATTTTACTTGTAGATTAGTTGCAGTAATCGGTGATAATTTAGGAAGTCACATGGTAGGAGGGTTTACAGAAAATTTTTCAACTACTGAATATCTTTGTCGTTTTTGTTTATTTTCTAAACAAAATCTTAACAACGGTGACATTTTTAAAAAAGAAAAAAGAACGGTAGAGAATTACAATGAAAATGTTGAAAAAAAATTACAAACATCTCAGTTACATGTTTGTGGAATTAAAGAGAATTCTGTTCTCAATGATTTAGACTTTTATCATGTATGCAATCCTGGCCTACCACCATGTATTGGTCACGATCTCTTCGAAGGAATAGTACAATATGATTTAATGTTAATAATAAAATATTTTACTAAAAATAATTTTTTATCAGAAAACTACCTAAACGCCAAATTAAAAGCAATTAAGTTTGATAAAAATGATAAAACAACTATTCCGTTAATTAATATAAAATGTATAAAAATTACTGGTCAAGCATGTGAAATTCGAAAATTATTACAAATAATTCCTCTAGCTTTAATAAATAAAATTGACAAGCAAAACAAAGTTTGGATTTTACTTCTCACTTTAAGAAAAGCAGTAGATTTAGTTTGTGCGCCTAAGTTATCAGTAGCACAAACAGTGCTAATAGATATGTATTTCACAGATTATTTAAATATGAGAACAGAATGTTTCCCCAATAACTCTTTAAGACCAAAGCATCATTATGTAAGTCATTACGGTGAATTAACAAGACAATTTGGTCCTTTAATTCGATTATGGACATTGAGGTTCGAAAGTAAACACAGATTTTTTAAAAACGTAGTACGTCATCTAGGGAATTTCAAAAATATAACTTTAACATTGTCAGAACGGCACCAGTATTTGCAATCTTACCTTAGTTGTGGTAATTTTTTTAATGATTCTGTTATTGCGGATAATGCAAATGAAATAAATATTAGTAAATTATCAGGAAAAATAAAACATTATTTTAACTTTGATTTTAATAATTTTGTTGAATCTCAAAATATTGTTTATAGAGAGATTTATTACGGGACTGGTATGTTTGTAGTAATAAAAAAATATTATGAAAGATACGTATATAATATTTGCGAAATTAATGCAATATTTGTCACAAAATCATATGATAAGGTATATTTTATTGGAGTGGAATACGAATTAATAGAAGAAAATGACTCAGGATTGTATTGCGTAAATAATGTAAAAATAAACGACGAAATTATATGCGAATTGTCAGAACTTTTAGATTATTATCCTCTTAGCAAACATTCTATTAACAATGATTTTTATTTTTATTTGAAACATGCTTTTTTGATTCTTTATAATTTTAGAAAAAAGCTAAAAGAACTAGAATAATATTTTTTTATAGATGCCTGTATTCAAAGTATGGACTTGCGATAGAAAAATAAAAAAAATTGTAAATATCGACAGTTGTGACTTAAATTTATTAAAATTAACAGGTAATTAAAAACATTAATTCAAAATTTTTGTAATTTAACAAATTTTATTACTTGATATTATTTATAGCGTCAGATTAATTTAGTATTTGTGTAAGTGAAATAGTACTGGAGAGCGATGGAACTAGTCTTGAAGATGATCAAATTTTAGAGCTTATGAAAAACGAAACTTTAATTATTTTACAACAGCACGAGTCCTGGGCTGAAAAAGACTGCGAGAAAGAAAGTACTAGTTCCGTTTCTTCTTGTTCCTTACTGTCTTCCCCAATCCATTACACAGATGTAAACACAACATCATCATCAGATGAAATGCAAGATGCAACAATAAACATAAATTCTTTTGTTGTCACTATTCCTCTGGATCTAGCTGTCAAATTATCAGAAAAAACAATCTTAGACTCAAAGGATTTAACATTGTTTATTCATTTACTAGTGAATTATATAAGGAAATATATGAAATATCCAGGAATTAAAGTGTTTAAAAATATATGCGAACGCTTAATTAAAAAATATCCAAATTTAGGGGATTTTGATGAAGAAGGAAAACTAAATGGCAGCGGTTATTCTGCTTTATTAAAAAAATAGAGGATAGAAATAACTACCTCAATAGAAGTTTTACAAATCCTGATTTAACTTGCCGAATAAAAGTTAATTATAAAAGACATAAAGCATCTATTTGTCCAAACTGGCAACCCAATAATGAAGATACAAATGAAACTTCTACTACAAACAAAAAGAAACTGAAACACATTCATGATCAACAAATTGAAAATGAAGAAGTTGAGGATCTTATGAAATCGACATTTGCAGCACAAAGATATTTTTTAAACCAAAAGAACATACCAACGATGGCAGCTGTCATGGAAGAATGGCCTTATCTGTTTAAAGAAAAATATATATTCAAACATTTTCAACAATTAACAGAATGTAATATTGAGGACACGTTTAAAAATAGCATTCAAAAAATGAAAAAAACCATTTATTTTTTAACAAATCAAAAGTTCCAGACACAGGAGGATAAAATATTAAGAAAATTTATAATTTGTGTAACGAAACATTTTAAAGACAAGTTAGAATGTTTAATTCAAGAAAAAGAAGTAATAACAAAAATACTGAAACATGAAAAAAATATATTTTATTGGTATTTTTTCAGGATCACATACTTAAAGACAATTTATGTGATGATGATGATGTAACTACTCCGCATGTCATTTATTTGAAAGGTATGAAAATCACATTTATAATTAGGATAAACGCATTGATACAAAATAAATTTTATAACTATATATTTTACTGAAACTCAATAATTATGTTTTTTTTTGCAATAGTTATTATATAATTCCTATTATTTATTTTTTTCGTCTTTACTACTTACAATTAATTTCTAACTAATATTTCCTCTATTTTATTTGTATTTAATTATCACATAATTAATACCTATTTTTCAGATAAAATATACTACATTATAGTAGAGAAGCAAATTATTGGACAAGCAAATACATTGTCTACTGCGGTACAGCAGATATTTGCATTATTTTATTTACTAAATATTAAATATCCAGCTGCAGCCTCACTTACCCTAGAATTTTTTCAAAGGTATATCATAAAAATAAACCCTGAAGAAGGATCCAAGTCAACATCAAAATCAGCAAAAACACTAAGTATTCTAAACAGAGTGCTGAGTTTAACGAACAAGTTGAAAAACTTTCATTATTAAGATTTATCAGTAAATTAAGAGTTACTTACTATCAGGTAAAGTTATTGTACTCGCTTTTATATGCACCAAAATCACTGCCAATTTTTTTGACAGGTCTAAGAAGAAAAACCTTTTTTTTTCTACACATTTTATATTTATACAATGAATGTTATTTTTTAAAATAAATAAATAAAGATTTTTTTATTTTCCTATTAAATTGTTTTATTTTACGCGAAGGGAACAGTGATAACAAGTTTGTAAAGCACATATAATAAAAACCGGTCTTCAGAAATATTTGATATTGAAATAGTTCGAATTTATTTCTGTAAATTAATAATAACCATAAAGAAAATGTTTCTGCATATGAAAATATAAATAATTATGTTTTTAAAAAAAGCATTAAATAGTCAATCAAGTATTTGTTACGTCACGAGGTAATTGATTAAAAATTTTATAAGAATTACTGAGAAATTTAAATTTTTCAAATTAATTTATGTAATTTTATGTCAATAAGTGGGAAGAAGTTACAAATATTGAATAATTTTTTATATATAAATTGTAATATTAATAATATTTTAAGTAAATATACCTAAGGTTACTAAAATTTTGCAGGGAAATTATATAAATTTACAGTGAATAATTGCTTTATTACATAAAATATAGGTAAGAAATTATAACAAGTAATCAATTTTTGTAGTATTATATGTAATTTTAATAAAGTTTAATGTAAATTATTACTATTTATTTATTGTAGAAAAACAAAGAAATGTTTAAATTTAATAACTGTAAATTTTCCAATTAAATATGTAATTTTACAGCTTTAAAGCGAAAACAATTTACATAAACTTTATGAATCAGAATTACATGCGGTATGTATTATTACATTATTGTGTAAAATTACTTACAACACCTAGGCAGAAAAGTTTCCTAGGTTTTTTATGTAATTTTTTTTTAGAGTGTATATATATATATATACATATATATATATATATATATATATATATATATATATATATATATATATATATATATATATACAGGGTGAGTCACCGAAATGCCCGTCTTCGATATCTCCCTTGTCGTTAGAAATACAGCATAAATTTATTAACAAAAGTTATTGGTCAACTCAAGGAGCATAACGTAAAATTATTTTCACATATACAGGGTGTTGCGTTATTGGCTCGGCGAAAATTGTTTGCCTTTTATTAAATGGAACAACCTGTATATTTTTATATTTTTTCAAGTGTATTTCATTCCTCTATACAGACATATAAATTTTGTTTTAGTTTTCCGCGGCGTTGCCAAGTTATTCCGTTTATTCTCTAAAAAAGACCAAATACATGCATTGCTTTATAATGACGTACTGAAGGTATTTTAATAGTAAAAATTAAGAATTTTTTTTCTGTACAACTGTAACTACACTCTATGTTCTCACATATATTTTTTTAAATGTAATTATACAGGGTGTTCAATAAAGCGAATCAAATTTACTCAAATTCAAATGACTAAAACTCGTCATTTTCAAATGGAACACTCTTTATTTTATAATTCAGTTGTGCGTCTTTTTGTATTATCTTCATATTTTATTAAGTGTACCCTATGCCTAAAACCAATATTTTTTGGAGATTTTAACAATTTTTTTCTAAAATTATTTATTCAATTAAAAATTAAATCTAGTATACCATGGATATTACCCGGAGATTGTAGTTCCAACATGATGGTGCACCAGCTCACAACAGTCTTCGGGTTAGGAATAATTTAAATGAAGAATTTGCTATAGATGGATCGGAGGAGGTGGTCCAAGAAATTGGCCCGCTATATTTTCGGATCTTTCAAAATTAGATTAAAATTCGTAACTGTTTTAAAACTGTCGACGCAAATATCTGCGAAGAGTAAATTACTCATTTGTAAACTGTCTCAAACATGTTTCCGTGCGAATAGCTGTTACATTAAAAATCTTTTGGAATCTAATTTTTAGAAATAAAATTAAAATGGTGAAAATCTCCAAAAATATTGGTTTTAGGCATAAGGTACCCTTAATAAAATATGAAGATAATACAAAAAGACGCACAACTGAATTATAAAATATAGGGTGATCCATTGGAAAATGACAAGTTTTAGTCATTTGAAATTGAGTAAATTTGATTCGCTTTATTGAACACCGTGTATAATTACATTTAAAAAAATATATGTGAGAACATAGAGTGTAGTTACAGTTGTACAGAAAAAAAATTCTTAATTTTTACTATTAAAATAACTTCAGTACGTCATTATAAAGCAATGCGTGTATTTGGTCTTTTTTAGAGAATAAACGGAATAACTTGGCAACGTCGCGGAAAACTAAAACAAAATTTATACGTCTGTATAGAGGAATGAAATACACTTGAAAAAATATAAAAATATACAGGTTGTTCCATTTAATAAAAGGCAAACAATTTTCGCCGAGCCGTAACGCAACACCCTGTATATGTGAAAATAATTTTACGTTATGCTCCTTGAGTTGACCAATAACTTTTGTTAATAAATTTATGCTGTATTTCTAACGACAAGGGAGATATCGAAGACGGGCATTTCGGTGACTCAGCCTGTATATATATATATATATATATATATATATATATATATATATATATATATATATATACAGGGTGAACACGAACCTAATGTCATAAATTTAAGGGCATATAGTATTTAATGTGTAGATTACGAAACAGAAAGAATTTTTTGAAAATTCGAAAAACGAAAATTTGTCTTTTCTTAGCAAAACTTTTTTTTACTTCTGCTTTAATTATTATTTCAATAAAAATATGGTTAACAAATGCACATTCAAAATTAGTTGTATAAGATTCTAATTAATTAAATAGAATTTTTGACGAACGTAATTGTGTAATAAATAAAATATTTCAGTATTATTCTTCAAAGTATTGATGTAAGTCATTTTGGCAGTGTTCTTGTTCTTAAAAAAATGTATTCTAATTCTGAGTTAGTGGATATGTTGTTAATTTATGGTGAAGTGAGACAAAACGCGGTATTAGCAGCAGAATTGTATGCCGAACGGTATCCTCGAAGACGCCACCCTGATCGCAGAATGTTTATCACTGTGACACAACGTCTTCGCGACACGGGAAATTTAAAAAGGAATTCTGGACGTGATGGCGGCGGTCGCAGATTACGCCACGACACGGAGGATCAAGTCCTAGACCTAGTGCATGCCGACCCAACAATTAGTACCAGAGAAATATCTCGTGTTGTGGGAGAAACATCTCAGGCGACTGTTGTAAACATTTTGCATAGAAATGATTATCATCCATATCATTTTCAACGAGTCCAAGGGTTAATGCCTGCTGATCACCACGCTAGAATGATATTTTGTCAATGGATTCTGGGACAAAATACTACAAATATGAATTTTACTACTTCCATATTATTTAGTGATGAAGCAATTTTCACACATGCCGGTGTTTATAATTTCCACAACTCGCATTATTGGGCCCAAGCAAATCCACATGTTGTTGTGAGAAATAGTTTGCAACATAAATTTTCTTTAAATGTTTGGGCTGGAATCTTAAATGGTAATTTACTTGGTTCGTACATACTCCCCCACACATTAAATGGTAACCAGTATTTGGATTTTTTGCAAAATATCCTTCCAGTATTATTGGAAGATATTCCATTAAATATTCGTCAAAATTCATGGTTTTAGCATGATGGTGCTCCTGCTCATTTTGCGAGAAATGTGCGTCAGCACTTAAATAATATCTACGGAAACAGGTGGATTGGCCGTGGAGGTCCTGTGCAGTGGCCACCAAGATCACCTGATCTCAATCCCTTGGAATTCTATCTATGGGGTCATTTAAAGTCCCTAGTGTATGATAATCAAAGCCCGCCAGAAAATATTGAAGAATTGAGGATACGGATAAAAAATAGTGTACAAATTATTCGACAACAAAATCATATGCACTTGGCATGTAGTGTGTCACTAATTCAACGTAGTGCACTGTGTGTGGCTGTGAGAGGTGATAATTTTGAACAATATGTATGAATTTTTGTATTTATTCTTTGTTCTGATACATGAAAATGTAATTTACTAATATTATTACTATTTATTAGTTTAATATTTAATATGTTTTTCTTTGTTCTTTTTTAAATAAAAATAAGCCAGTGAAATGTTAAAATTTATCGTTTTTTGGGACAATGAACTCTCAAAATAAATATTATTAAAAATAATGAAGTTTTGATTACCCTTCAACATTACGTAAATTAGTTTTAAGTAATTAATTATGTTTTTATTTATAAAATAATATGTGTTGCCAGTGATACAGGGGTACCAAAAATGTGAGCTTCATGAAAACTACCCTTAAATAGGCGAATTTTCAAAAAATTCTTTCTGTTTCGTAATCTACACATTAAATACTATATACCCTTAAATTTATGACATTAGGTTCGTGTTCACCCTGTATATATATATATATATATATATATATATATATATATATATATATATATATATATATACAGGGTGGCCCAGTGAAAATTATCAGCGCAATTTTTGGCCACTTAACATTAATTTTTCAAAAAACGCTCGAACACGTCAATTTTAATATAAAGGGGGACACCTAAATGGATTAGTACCAATGGTGTAACTTCAACCCTAAAATGGGTGTGGACTGCACCTCAAAAATTTTAAATGAAAAAGGGTGTCAAATATTACACAGTTCGAAAGGTCTTTCAATTCTCTTTTCAACAGTTTTTTTATTTTTCAAATCCGATCATTAGTTCCGGAGAAATATCGTTTAAAACAAATTTTATCAGGTGTGAAAAACTGCAATCAAGTAGGCTTCAACAAATGACAGAAACTCAAATATCAGTTTATTAGATGTTCACAATGACTATTTTTAACTTCCATACAATAATAAAGATTTTTCTCAAAATTTTGGAGATACGGTACGTTGCCGTAAATCTTCTAAAAATTTGGGTAGCGTGACATAAACTTTAGACTTCAAATAACCCCACAAAAAAATCCAACTTACAAATTACTTGTTTATTACAAACAACTTGTCGAAAGAATTGTTTATTTAGTTTCTGTCATTTGTTTTAGCCTACTTGATGGCAATTTTGAACACCTGATAAAATATGTTTTAAACGATATTTCTGCGGAACTAATGATCGAATTTGAAAAATAAAAAAACTGTTGACAAGAGAATTGAAAGGCCTTTCGAACTGTATCATGTTTGACACCCTTTTCCATTTAAAATTTTTGAGGTGCAGTCCACACCCATTTTAGGGTTGAAGTTATGCCATTGGTAATAATCCATTTAGGTGTCCCCCTTTATATTAAAATTGACGTGTTCGAGCGTTTTTTGCAAAATTAATGTTAAGTGGCCAAAAATTGCGCTGATAATTTTCACTGGGCCACCCTGTATATATGTATATATATATATGTATGTATATATATATATATATATATATATATGTATATATATGTATATATATATATATATATATGTATATATATATATAATATATATATATATATATATATATATATATATATATATATATATATATATATATATATATATATATATATATATATATAGTAGGTGCAGCATTAATAATCGTGTTAATATGTGAATGAAAACTTAATTTCGTATCAAATAATACACCGAGATCATTCTTATGTTGTTTGCGAATTAAAGAGGTGTCATTCATTGTGTAACTATATTCAATAATTGTAGATTTTCTGGTGTAACTTATTATTTCACATTTATTTAAATTGAAATATAATTTATTGTTTATAGACCATTCAAAATTTTTATTAAGATCATTTTGTAGATTGGTACAGTCATCAATGCCTTCGATCGTGGCAAACATCTTAAAATCATCTGCGTAAAGTAAACAGTTACAAAAAGATAAGTTACGAACTAAATCGTTAATAAAGAAGATGAAAAGTAACGGGCCTAAAATACTGCTCTGCGGTACACTTGAAGTTGCAATAAAAGGAGTAGACTGAAAACCGTCTATGAAAACATAATGCTTTCTATTTAGTAAATATGAATTAATTATAGATAGTGTATTATTAGAAAATCCAATAGCATTCATTTTACTAATTAAAATTTTATGAGAGACATTGTCGAATGCTTTATATATATATATATATATATATATATATATATATATATATATATATATATATATATATATATAACAGCTACAAATTACTTAATAAAGATCCAACTAGCACTTCTCAACAAAAAGCCATTAATAGCATGCCTTGCCTAGAGTAGACGTGCTTTTTTGTCGCTCCGCTGTGTTTTTATAAGTGCTGCACTATTTTATTTTTTATATCGTATATATTTATTTTTTCTCCGTTTACCTTTTGTGATCTACAATGTCCGCAACGAGAGATTTTTCTGCTATTGTTGAGCGCACAATCAGCTCTTTATTATCAAACAATAATTTTGTCGGTAAGCTCTTAGACAAGCTTATTGATCGTTTTGATAAGAAGTTGGAGGAGCAAAAATCCCACTACGAAGGAGTCATCACCGAATTAACATCGCAAGTTAAATCATTGGAGGATCGGTTGGACCAGCAGGAGCAGTACTCCCGAAGAAACTGTATCCGTTTATTTGGTGTCTCTGAAGTGGTTGGTGAAAATACTGAAGATGTTGTGTGTTCTGTGTTAAATGAAAAGTTACGTGCTAATGTGGTGCCAGATATGATAGATCGATGTCATCGTACCGGTAAGAGGGATTCTACTATAAACAATACATCCAAACCTCGCCCCATAATCATTAAATTCACCTCGTATAAACACCGCTCAGCTGTACTACAAAATCGTAGGAAACTTAAAGGTACTGGAATCACTATAAAAGAAGATCTCACTAAAAACAGACTCGAGTTATTAAAATTAGCGTCCATAAAATTTGGTTTTAAAAATGTATGGTCTAATGACGGTGTTATTTTTGCTAAAATTGGCAGAACAATAAAGAGAGTTACACTTATGGATTTATAAATGTATTATAAATTTGTGTTAATTAAATTTGTAGCGTCAAATGCTATGCTATATATTGCATTTGATTCTATATTTTATTTCAAATTGTATTTTTAAAGTTGATTCTTAATTTACTCAAACTTCATCTAGTGTCAATAACCTTTTAAACAAATATTAGCAAGATATTTCCAATTCAATTTAATTATTTTTTATTTAAATACACACATTTCATACACTGCAAAGTTTACTTGTCTATTTTTATACTTATTTATTTTTTGTTACACATTTGAATGTCAAATTCACTAACTATTTATTATCAAAACGTTAGAGGATTGAACACCAAGTTAAATTCATTCCATAATAACTTATTTACATCAGATTTAGATATCGTCTGTCTAAGTGAAACTTGGCTGAATAACAGTGTACACTCATCAGAATTGTTTTCATCTCAATACGATGTGTATAGAAAAGACAGAGACGCACTCAGGAGTGGCAAATTTCGAGGAGGTGGCGTTTTATGTGCTATTAACAATAAATTTAAATCTCAGTCTGTCAACTTCTCTTTACACCCTTCTTCTCTTTCTGATCTAGTTTGTGTAAAAGTTCATCTTTCTCTCAGTATCTTCATCTATATTATTGTTGTATATTTACCTCCACCTGTATCTAATGAGCAGCTAAATTACATTTTTGATTGTCTTGAATCGCTTCTTAATATATCGAATTCTAATTTTATTATTGTAGGTGATTTAAATATACCTAATTTAGTTAATAGAGACAATTGTAGTGATAATCTTACTTCTAATTTTATAAACTTTACAGAATTTTTAAATGCATGTCAATACAATAATGTTCTTAATACTAAAGCTAGAATATTGGATGTAGTTGTTAGTAATTTACCCTGCACTGTTACCCATGATCTTGATCCACTTATTGATGAAGACTCACATCATCCTGCTTTATCTGTTTCATTAAATTTTAACTGTATTATTAAATTCCCAAATGTTACTTACAATGATAAATCTCCAACCTACAATTTTTCAGCTGCCAATTTTTACTTGTTATATAATTTACTGTCGCAAATTGATTGGAACGTTCTTAGACAATATGATGATCTAGATACTGCTTTTAAAAAATTTTATTCATTAATATATGATGTTTTTGAGAAATGTGTACCGAAATATAACAGGAATCCGTCTAATTATCCACCATGGTTCAACACCCAAATTATTAATAAAATAAAACTAAAACATCATTATCACAAGCTATATAAAATCTATAAAAATGAACAATATTTAACGGAATTTAAACAATTACGTACAACTATTAAAAAACAAATTAATATCGAATACAACAAATATATTAATAATGTTGAATCTACATTATCCTCTGATCCAAAGAAATTCTGGAAATTTATTAATTATAAAAAACGATCTTCTAGTTTCCCCGGATGTATGAAACTTCATGATCATAAGTACGTCAACACACCTAGCATAGTACAGGGTTTCGCCGACTTCTTTGCCAGTTTTTATATTCCATCCGAACAGCAAAACTACTCAACTTCAAACATTAAGGTAGATAACTGTACACACAACAATGTTAATATTTCTTATGTCACGGACGACCATATTTTGGATGCAATTAAATGTTTAAAACCTAGTCGTAATCCTGGACCTGATAATTTACCAGCGTATATTATTAAGGCCTGTAGTCACATATTTCTTGAACCATTAAAATACTTATTCAACTTATCTATCAAAAGTAAAATCTTTCCCTCTATTCTTAAATCTTCTTTTATCACTCCAATTTTGAAATCAGGTGACGTATCTGATATCACTAATTATCGTCCAATTTGTATTTTATCAAATATTTCTAAAATTTTTGAATCTATTCTCTACAAACAGATATACAGCAGTGTTGAAAATCTTATTTCAGTTCATCAACATGGTTTCGTGAAGGGCAGATCTACAACAACAAATTTAATTAATTTTACTGAATATGCATTAAATTCTTTACATGATAATTCTCAAATTGATGTTATTTACACCGATTTCAGAAAAGCTTTTGATACAGTTAATCACTCTGTCCTTCTTCAAAAATTACAAACTAATTTCAATTTTTCTTCTGACCTTATTACTCTTCTTCAATCTTACCTTCAGTCTAGAACTCTTAAAGTACGTATTAATAACTATAATTCTTCACCTTATATTGCCACTTCTGGTGTGCCTCAAGGGTCTAATCTTGGTCCATTATTGTTTGTTTTATTCATTAACGATATCGTTGATATTGTCAAAAATTCCGAAATTCTGCTCTATGCTGATGATTTAAAATTTTTTAGAATCATTAACAGTTTACAAGATTGTATTCTTTTACAAAATGATTTAAACAGATTATTATCTTGGTCTCGATCATCCAAATTATTTTTTAACTTTAGTAAATGTAAGATAATGAGCTATCTTGTAAAAAAATTTGTTTATACTTATCCATACATCATGGAGAACACTTATCTTGAAAGGATATCACAATTTAAGGATCTTTGAGTTATTTTTGATAGCAAGTTATCTTACAATTTACATATTGAGTACCTTAAAAAATCTTGTTTAAAAACATTAGGGTTCATTATAAGGTCTTGTAAACCGTTTCATAATTTGTATACTCTCCAACGTTTATATTATTCATTAGTTAGATCAAAATTGGAATATTGCTCACAAATATGGAATCCAATTTATAATAGATATGCTATTCAACTTGAATCTATTCAAAAACGATTTCTTAATTATTGTTATTATAAGAAACATAATCAATATCCCAGCTATGATACAGACTACGATTCTTTATTAACTGAATTCAAAATTATTTCCCTTTTCAATAGACGTAAAATACAATCATGTTTATTTCTATATAAGGTTTTAAATAATGTTATTAATGACAGCTCTATTAAAGGTCATCTGTTTTTAAATATTCCCCGTAAAACCTCTAGAAATAAGCTTGCGTTTCACTGTAAGAGAACTAGAACTAATTATGAAATGAAATCCCCTGTATTTCAAATGTGTAACATTTTCAATGGTATTACTTGCAGTATTGATATATTTGCTGACACCTTTAGTGCATTCAGACGAAGTTTGATTAATTATTTTACATTAGTAAAAATTTAATTTAAATTTGTATGTATTAATAGAATGAACTTTTTCTTTGTAATTTGTATTTTTTCTTGTATTTTTGTATTTTTTGTATTTTTTCTTGTATTTATTGTAATTTTGTGCAAGGCTTTTGTTATTTTGTTATACTTTTCATATAATTGTCCTCTAATTGGAACTTATGTTCTGTAGGATAAATTGTTCAATAAATAAATAAATAAATAAATAAAAAGCTAACAAACTAGTTTCAAAATTAAAACAGAAAAACATGATCACTCCTGAAAAAGCACGCACTTTAACAATTTACAATTCAGTAGCCCCTAGGTATTACGGATTACCCGAAATTCATAAACCAACACTTAGTTTACGACCAATCATATCTTGTATTAATGCACCAAATTAAAAATTATCGTCTTTTGCAGCGCAAATTTTAACCCTTGCTTATAATCAGAACAATGCATATTTTGTAAAAGATTCATTTGATTTTGCAAATGAATTTCAAAATTTTAAATTACCCGATAATTATGTTATAGTGAGTTTGGATGTTATATCACTTTTCAGCAATATTCCTTTAGAATTGATATTGGAAAGTATATCAGACAAATGGGATGTAATCTCACAATCATGTAGCTTAAATTTATAAACTTTCCTTGAACTTATAAAGTTCATTTTTGATACTAGTTTTTGTCAATTTAAAAATCATTATTATAAACAGATTTTCGGAACACCTATGGGCAGTTCATTAAGTCCCATCTTGCACAATATGTCATGGATAAATTATTAGATGTTTGCATACCTAAACTTAGTTTTGATCTTCCTTTCATAAAAAAGTACGTTGATGACGTAATTTGTTCAATACCTAGTGGAGGAGTTGATGAAATACTAGATATTTTCAACAATTACAACCCAAGAATACAATTTACCATCGAAAAGGAAACAAATAGAAGTGTACCCTTCCTAGACACAAAATTAATTAGAAACAACGATAACACAATCATTCTGGATTGGTATCAGAAACCAATGTCCTCAGGTCGGTACATACACTGTTTTTCGCATCATACTATGAAAACAAAGATCAACGTTATAATGGGTCTAAAAAGAAGAATAGAAAGTATTTCTCATCCCACACTTTTGATAAAAAATTTAAACAAACTTCAAGATATTTTAAAAAACAATTCTTATCCATCCGCTTTTGTTGCTCGATTGCTTTTTAACACCAGCTCGGAAGTGGCTAACATCCAAACTCATAATAACTTAAACCAGACTGGGAACGATATTTTGTTCACTTCATTACCACATATCAAGAATCTTTCCGATAAACTACTTAAAAAAGTTAAAAGTGACCAAGTTAAAATTGCTTTAAAAAATCCTCTTACTATTAGATCACTGTTCTCAAAAGTTAAAGATCCTATAGATAAAGAACATGTTGGACAAACAACAAGATGTTTAAAATCAAGAATAACGTCACATAAGAGTGATTGTAGATTGAGACCAAACGCATGTGCTTTATCACAACATTGTAATGAAACTACACATCGTATAGGCTTCAATAATTCATCTATACTCGAAATAGAATCCCATTCCAATAAACGACAGTTTCTTGAAATGGTACACATAAATAATGAGAGTCATACTATGAACAAAAGAACTGATGTGAATGGTTTGAGCTCAATTTATAATTACATCTTACAATATCAAAATAAAACTACAAATTATTAAAGACATTTTTTTTTTCGTGTTCCCCCAATTTGCTTGAGTTTTTCTATCGAAATATGTTTTTCATATTGGCTTCTTAAATATTTGAATTTAAAAATTTCCCGCCATAGCTTTATAATTCTTCTTCTTTCATTCGCGCCAAGTAGTCAGCATGTCTATCTAACTTCATTTAATTATCGTTAAAATTTTTGATAAAAAATTTTTTGCTTATTTATTATTTTTATAATTTGACTTCGACTGCACCTATTGCTTCGATTTTATTTTAAGTAAAATTGTGTAAAATTTAGTCAACGACTTATAAACCATCTAATAAAATTGTGTTCCTAAAGAATAACCAAACAACAAAAAAAACTTTTTTCGCTTTCAATGGTTGCAAAATTCAGAATTTATAAACCTCAAATGAGTAGTAAGTATTATTTATACTCGTTTGAAGTACAACTTATTGTAATTTTGGCATTGTATTATTGTAGTTATCCTGATGAAGGAATAAATTTTTCCGAAAGCTAGCTAGACAGTAACTCACAAGAGTATTATTTTCAAAATTTAACACCATCACGGGTTATGCAGTCGGAGGTTGATGGTGTTAAATTTTGAAAATAATACTCTTTTGAGTTACTGTCTAGCTAGCTTTCGGAAAAATTTATTCCTTCATCAGGACAACTACAATAATACAATGCCAAAATTACAATAAGTTGTACTTCAAACGAGTATAAATAATACTTACTACTCATTTGAGGTTTATAAATTCTGAATTTTGCAACCAATGAAAGCGAAAAAAGTTTTTTTTGTTGTTTGGTTATTCTTTAGGTACACAATTTTAATAGATGGTTTATAAGTCGTTGACTAAATTTTACACAATTTTACTTAAAATAAAATCGAAGCAATAGGTGCAGTCGAAGTCAAATTATAAAAATAATAAATAAGCAAAAAATTTTTATCAACAATTTTAACGATAATTAAATGAAGTTAGATAGACATGCTGACTACTTGGCGCGAATGAAAGAAGAAGAATTATAAAGCTATGGCGGGAAATTTTTAAATTCAAATATTTAAGAAGATATTTAAATATCTTGCATTGTCAGTTGTATTTAGTAATAGTTTAATAAACCGCGCTTGTACGCAATGTATTACCTCTGAATTGCAGTTTAGTAATTGTGACGCAAACTAGATTATACAAAAACTGCAAATATCGATGGACGTCAATGATCGCAAAAGTTGTATGTAAGACATTCCATCGATATTTGCGAAGTATATAATGACTCGATCAACTTAATGCCGGAGTTAGTTAGTCAATCGGGAATTGACAGGTATGTTATTTCGGTCAGTTTAACTTATTTGTTTGGTTTTTGTTTATTGGTTCCATTATAATTCATAGGCCCGGTTTTTCAATTCTTGGTTAACTCATAAACTATTGTTAACTGATAGTTAGAAATTAAATTGCGTTTTTCACTTTTTGCTTAAGCAAGATTCATTGGTTAACTAATAGTTATCCTAACCAATACCAAATGTATTAGTTAACTGTTAGTTTATAACCTAAAAAGTGACGCTGTAATCCTGACATGGATATGGATAATTTTGATGTAGATGTATATAGTGACGATGAGGATATAAAAATTAGAAAAAATAGAGTAATCAGATCTAGAATAAATAATTTTGAAGTATGGGATGAAAACGAGTTTTTTCGACGTGTCCGTTTGTCCAAAAAAACTGTTGAAAGATTGATAGAAGAAACAGAAGACGTTTTGCGTTATCCTTTAATCAGGTAATAATCATAATAATTTATTTTTCCGTGTCCCAATATATAATATTTGATTTATTGTAGATATGATGTTTTATCACCAGCAGATCAATTATTATGACTTCGATTTTACGCTACAGGATCTTTTTTATATTGTTATATTTTTGTTTACAAACTTCGCAGTCTCTATATTGATTATTGTTCATATTGGCATTAAATTTACTTTCTATACTTTTCCACGCTTTTTGTTTTTGTTGCCAGTTTGTATTAATTCTTCTTTACATTCTATTATTTTTTTTATGTTCTTCCGCCAAAGCAATAAGAAGACCCTCTTCTTCCTTTGTGAAATTGGTAGCACTTTTCTTATCTCGTGACATTTTTGTTATATATTTTTCTATGACACACGATTTTGAGGTTATTATTGTAATGTCAAATACAGAATAGGGTTCGTTCAACATATACTAAAGGTGTATTCAATGCTACCAATATAAGGCACTGTTTAGTTAACTCATAGTAACTTAACAAAATAATAAAAAACTTATCAAAATTAAACTAATAGTTAAACTTATAGTCAAAATAACCCATAGTTATTAAACAAAATGGTTAACAATAATCTGAAATACCGGCCCATAGTGTAATTATTATTTGTTAAATATATTATTTTTAACTTTGTCAACATAATTTACGTCGTAAAGTTTATTTATTCGTGCATCCTGTCCATCCTCTCTACTGTGAGAATCTCCAGGGAAAGGTGTATCGCCGTGGATTATCAGGTAAGTATATCTTTTCCTTATTCAATAATCAGCACGTGAACAGATCTGTGCTCCACGGTCACAGTCACTGTTACAATTGGCGCAGTCGGGAGGATAGTATAGGTTTTTTTACTATTAAAAAGTTAGGCTTGATTATTGACGAGACATTATGCCCGAAATTACAATCGTCATGACAACAACGACACCTACGCTTTCGACAATGACAACCGCGACTACTACCACGACAACTGCAATGTACGCACCTATACCACCCACAGTTCCCATTTCTATAAACCCACAGTATGTAATACCACCCGCACAGTTATTAAGTTATGCTCCAACTGCACCCACATCACATTATGCCCCGTTTTCCCACCATTTACCAAATCTGATAGCAACAGATTTTCAAAAACCTCTTGTAACTCATCCAGGCCCTTCACATTCCCCTCCAGAACATGCCGTGTTCAGCAACCCAAATTCCATGTCCGCATTGAAGTCAATAGAGACATATTCGGGTGGAGAAGATTTAGAAGCGTTTTTGGATAATGTAGCAACGGTAGCTGAATATTACCAACTAACCGAGTTACAGACTTTTACCGCGATTAAATTAAAATTGCGAGAAGAAGCGAGATCGTATTTCTATTCCTTGCCGCCAGACAAGAGACCAAAGACTACGATAGAAATGTGGGAATGGCTTATAAATTTGTTTGGAATAAAATTAGATGTAGGTTCAGCAGAACGGGAATTTTTCAAAATTTTTAGTAAACGTGATGAAAGCTTACAAAAATTTGCATTAAGATTAAAAATAGCGGCGGCAAACGTATTTCCATTGGTGGGTAAGAATGAAATGCAAAGATTCAGGGCTAAAGTAAAACGAGATGCGTTACTAATTAAAAAGGATGTGTTAGAAACCAGACTAGCGAACGAAATTTGTCGGATAAAACAATTTGAAACTATAGAAGAAGCTTTACCTTATGCTCAACATTGCGAGGAAGTTTTAAATAGGCTTTATAAAGAAACCAAGGCTGACTCCCATAAATTAAATGTTAGAGCGATGACCGTTGAAAAATCTGCTAAACCGACAACAAGGGCTCAGGTGACAAATAAACGCGCTGACACCCAGAAAAATAAAACTCAATTAACGACTTGTCAGCGTTACGAACAAATGCGAGGCCGATGTTTTAATTACGGTAGTTTAGATCACATAGTAGCCACTTGTCCAAGTCCAAAACAGAAATTTTGTTATGCTTGTGTTAAGGCAGGACATAGGGCAACAGATCAGACTTGTCCTTTAAACTCCAAATCTACCTAGACGACGACCCAACGTCTGGCAGAATACCTAACGATGTCGTTAAAGTGGTTCCAAGAGTCGCTGATGTCAGTGAAGATATAACTAAGCACATTATTTTCCAAATTAGTAATTCGGATTATAGCTTTCTTATTGATTCGGGTGCTGCTGTATCTTTAATTAAACGTTGTGTTGTAGAAAAGTTAAATTTGTCGATTTTTGATTCGGAAGATGTTTTAGTAGATGTTTCTGGCAATAGTTTACCGAATGACGGTGCGGTCATTATTAGCTTAAATATTGGTTCCAGAAAAATTAAACATCGTTTCGTGGTTTGTCCAGACGATTTGTGCTTTAAATCGGATGGATTATTAGACAATACAGTGGTAATAAATAAGACAAAAATTAGTTTATCTGACATCAGAAGGAATGATAACTCTAACGATATTTGTAGTGTAAGCCATTCACCGGTTAGTGAGATTCAAGTTTCGCCCACGTTAGCAGTTTCAGAAAATAGTTCAAGGTTGGATTCTAATAAAGTAACTTTAGATTCCGTTAAGGGTAATTCAGAAGCAATTGAATCTCCCGTGGCGTTAACTTGTAATTCAAATCTCGCAAAAAGTTCAGATGATAATAGTAAGTGTTATCAAAATTTTGATTCGGGCGCGAAGAGTTTTTCGAGTAAACAGTCTTCAGTAGTAAAACTAAAAAAAGAAATACAGATTCAACCGCGCCACACGGCTGTTTGTTCCTTGCGTCTAGATCCGAGAACGCCTGATGGATTGTATGTACTAGAACCGAAGGACGTTAACATACCGGGTGTTTTGGTTGCACGTACACTAATAAATTATACGCAAGCAGAAAAGGACGATATACCGCTCCAGATTTTAAATGTAGGCTCTGAAAATATTAACATTAATACAAAAATCCCCATTTGTTATGCGGTAGCCGCTGATTTAATCTTAGAAAACAAAAATGATAAGGATGTAGACAAAAAGGCTGTAGCAATAAACGTTGTAAATTCTGTAGAATTTCTAAAAGAGTTTCAGTTTGACCATTTAGATAACAATCATCGGGATAAATTAAAATCGTTTTTATTAAAACATGCTGATATTTTCAACCCGAAGAATGAATTACTGAAAAAGACCTCCATGGTTCAACATAGAATCATAACGAAACACGAAAACCCTGTGGCACGGGCTCCATACCGAGTACCTTTTAGTCGTCGCCAAGTAATTAAAAATTTAATAGCCGAAATGTTAGAAAATGATATTATTTGTCCCTCTACCAGTCCATATTCAGCACCAGTAGTTTTAGTTGAAAAGAAATCCCCTACTGGTGACTCATCATTTAGATTTTGCATTGATTATAGAGAACTAAATAAAATTACGAAAAGAGACTTTTTCCCTATTCCAAATTTACATGATACGATTGATCAACTCGGTAAAGCTACTAAATTTACTGCGCTGGACTTAACGAAAGGATTTTGGCAGGTCGAAGTGGACCCCCGGGATAGAGAAAAAACAGCTTTCTCTGTTCCATGGGGCCACTACGAATACAAAAGAATGCCTTTCGGTTTGTTGAATAGCCCCAGTACTTGGCAACGACTTATGAATACTGTTTTGTCGAGACTCACGGTGACCCACTGTTTTGTCTACTTGGACGATATTATTTGTTTTAGTTCAGATAACGTCGACGAGCATTTAAGTAAATTAGAATTAATATTTGACCGCTTGCGTGATGCTAATTTATCTTTAAATCCAAACAAATGTAAGTTTATGCTGAGTGAGACAAAATATCTAGGTCACGTAGTAAGTAGTAACGGAGTGAAACCTGATCCCGATAAGATAAACGTCATCAAGGAATACCCGAGACCGAGTCATGCCACAAACATACGCGCGTTTCTTGGCCTTGTAGGTTTTTATCGCAAATTCATACCAAATTTCGCCGATATAGCTTTACCACTAACAAAATTAACGAAAAAAGATTCTAAATTCGAATGGTCAAATGAGGCTGAAAAATCGTTTATTTCATTGCGCGACTCATTAATTAAAGACCCTATATTAAAGTACCCCAATTTCGAAAAACCCTTTATACTTTACACGGATGCGTCTGCTTTCGCAATTAGTGCTATTTTATGTCAAACTTACGATGGCCAAGAGTTACCCGTAGCGTATGCAAGTCGACAATTGAGTAAACCAGAACAAAATTATAGCGCTACGGAAAGGGAGTGTTTAGCTTTAGTTTGGGGTATCAAACACTATCGTTGCTACTTATACGGCCAACAATTTACAGTAATTGTTGATCATCAGCCCTTGAAATGGTTAATGAGTATGTCAGAACCCAATAATCGGTTACTCCGCTGGTCATTACTCTTATATGAGTACGATTTTACGGTAAAGTATCGACCTGGAAGAATACATTCTAACGCTGATACTTTATCATGAATCAAACCAGTTAGAGTATTGTTTCAGAAAAATTATGAACCTATTATTTGGGACCGTAACTCTATAAAGCGTGATCAGCTAAACGATCCAGATATTGCGTCGATCATAGAAAACGTGCATAATGATGACTCATACTTTTTAGATGACGACGGTATTCTGTACAGAAAAACAGAGGACGAGAGATTTGAGAGTAAGTTAGTAATACCAAAAATCTTAAGACGTCACATTATGCATGCATGTCATGATTCGCCATTATCAGGACACGTAGGTTTCGATAAAACGTTTGGGAAAATTTTTTCAAGATTTTTTTGGCCTAAACTTATAAAAGATGTGAAAGAATATGTAGATAAATGTATTTCTTGCGCTCAGCGTAAATCCTCGCCACACTTGCGTCCTTTACCCACGACTTACAATGGGTACAAATACGTACTAACAATACAAGACTCTGCTACTCGATATCTAGAAGCGTTTCCTATGAAAGAACAGAATACGGAAACGATAGCAAAATTATTTGTAAAAGAAATAATTTTAAGACATGGGACACCAAGACAATTATTGACTGATTTAGGGACTCCGTTTATATCCAAATTTTTTAAAGAAGTATGCAAAGTTCTAAACATAGAAAAACTGTATACGACAGCTTATCTCCCGCAAACTAACGCTAACCTTGAACGGACACACCGGACACTGAAAGACATGTTGTCGCACTACATAAACTCAGAACATCGAGACTGGGATGAATGGCTGCCTTATGCAGTCTCAGCATTTTGTAGCACAACACATTCAATGTTAGGTGAAAGTCCGTTCTTTTTGCTTTTTGGTCGCGACATCGAACTTCCATTTGACGAGATATGTAGACCGCTTAGAACACGGTACGATACGGACACTAATTACGTAGCCGAATTTATGCAACGACTTAAAATAGCTCACATTAGAGCTAAAGAGTTTCTAAACAACAATCTCGATCGTGTGCATAAGAATTTTAACAAAAAGGCTAAACCCATTGATTTTCAGTTAGGGGATAGAGTTTACTTATTTACCCCCACTGTCAGTCCCTACGACTAGTAATAAGTTAACAAAAAAATGGACAGGGCCGTACCGTATCGTCGATCTAAAGAATGTTAATGCGGTGATAAAAGAAATTTTTGGTAGACGCACAATGAAAGTTCATGTCAATAGGCTAAAAAGATGTCATTTGACGCAAGCCGACTTAGAACAATGCGATGAAACCTAACACCTTTCTTCCGACTGTGCAAATAACGAAAATAGCGACGATAATGCAGGAAGTAATTTAAACTTTCCACAAGCTGAAAAAAACGTTTCATCCGGCGAAAATGAACAAATTAATAAACAGATTGTTACACATTCGGTTAACGCAAGCAATTCACACAACGAATCTTCGGGATCAAGTGAGCAAGAGTCAATATTTGAGACGACCGCCGACTCTGTCGCAACTACCCTGACAGAACCAGAGATTCCTAGTGCACCAGCACCAGAACGTCGACGTTACCTGACAAGAAGTTGTGGGAACGTGCCCGACGAGCCGAGGATTAGGAATTCTAGGATATAGACTTATAATACCCTTTTGTTTTGTTGTGAAAAGATGGATTTGTATTGTCTAATAGTAGTTTTAAGCTTATTGCTCTGTCATGGGACCTGAGCTAACTTAATCGCCTATGACTGTGCTGATCCAGAGGCAGAGATTTCCAAGATTTCACTGTTGGACGTCCAGCCCTGTGTTGACCCCAAGAACTCTTCTACAGAAGTGTTGAAAAGAATCCAGCTGGTTCAGGAAAGGAAGTACACAGAAGTGCATGTGTATACTTGCCTCGTGAAGGTACAGCGCCGTCGCAGGCGGACTCTCGCGGTATGTTCATTATGTCCGTGCAGAGAACTGCATCGATGCCCACCGGTTCCACCGTCAGGATTGGGGGCTGGTGTTGTGTCAGGTTTACGTTCTAACGGCACCACCGAGGTATCCACCACAACAGCAGGTTTCCTGAAGCCAAGCGGAAAATGTCAAGGGGTCAAGTATATAGTGAATGGGGTGGTATATGAAGACGTCGTGGTTAGCGCCGCCATCACGATCAAACTTCATGACTATCTCGCCGTCGCTAACGTAGAAGAAAATTGCCTGAGACTCAGATCTGGTACAATATGCCAATATTCAGATCACTATTGCTTCGACGACGGTGCGGGAGGTCACGTGGTTTGGCGAGTCAATGGATCGGTGTACTCAGACGGGTATCGATGTGCTCTATGAAGGGACAGCAGTGCTACTCACAGTCAATCACACGAAATCCCAGTACATAGAGGTTGGGGCTAGGGATACGGTTTTCGCACTACGTCTGGTCAACGTAGAAACCCTCTGTTTCCAACAAGTGTGGAGGACGGAACAAAGTAGACTCATAATCATCTTCGAGTCTACTCTGGGTTTCTACTTCAAGAAGACACGGAGAGTTGACCAGAACACAGGGGGAGAGTAATGGGTGAAGTTCTGTATGTGGTAAGATGCCGAGCAAAGATTGTAGAGTTTAGGAGAACATCAGGTTGCTACCAAGAGTTGCCGATTACATATGAGAATACCAGTCGATTCATGATGCCCATCACACGTATCATCCAAGAACACGGGACAGAAATCGACTGTGGTAGCAGGCTACCGCCGATGTTCTATCTAGATGGGAAGTGGCTGGAGGCGGATCCAAATCTAAAGCACAGTGCAACGGAGCCTATTACTCTCAATGCTAATGTCAACGATGAGCAGGTACCCATGATGCGAGGAGCACCGATCAGTGCCCATGGGGTGTACACACAAGAAGAGATGGAAGCTTTCCAGCAAACGTTACTGTTCCCGAGCGAATGGAGACCTATCACAAATATAGTGTCTCGACGTGTGGCGGGAGTAACAGCAGATACGCAAGGCTTCCATCTACCCAATGTGTTTACAGAGGGTGAATTCTCCAACATGGCATGGAATGCGGCAGAAGAAGTCTGGGCATTCATGTCACGGTTGGGAAATATTTTTTCAACAATTTCCCTGGTCTACGTTATATTCACCATATTAAAATATTGCTTCGGGGTAATTCTAAATTTCTTCAATTTGAGGAAAGCTGTCAGTAATCAACCACGACTCAGGCTATTTTTGTGGGCAAGTTTGTGGGACTCTTTGGCTCAGCTGCTGTTAATTAAAAATATACAGCCCCATACCACGGTTCCAGCGACTTCTTCTACTCCATTGGAGGCCGCATCTCCGCAGCAGGTCTCGCCCCCACCACAGCAAATCCTGGCTTCACCGATGCAGTTACTTTCCCCGCCCGGTTATCTACCACATGGACATATGGCGGATTATCATGGCTTACGTCAGCACGTGGGTCCCATGAATGTTCGTGAGCACAATCATAATTGACTAGGTAGTTATGTGTAGATTAGGTTAAAATTTTCGAGATTAAGTTGACTGAATCATCTGTAAAGAGGAGGGCAGTGTAACAAGCGCGATTCTTCCAAATTGCATTGTCAGTTGTATTTAGTAATAGTTCAATAAACCGCGCTTGTACGCAATGTATTACCTCTGAATTGCAGTTTAGTAATTGTGACGCAAACTAGATTATACAAAAACTGCAAATATCGATGGACGTCAATGATCGCAAAAGTTGTATGTAAGACATTCCATCGATATTTGCGAAGTATATAATGACTCAATCAACTTAATGCCGGAGTTAGTTAGTCAATCGGGAATTGACAGGTATGTTATTTCGGTCAGTTTAACTTATTTGTTTGGTTTTGTTTATTGGTTTCTTTATAATTCATAGTGTAATTATTATTTGTTAAATATATTATTTTTAACTTTGTCAACATAATTTACGTCCTAAAGTTTATTTATTCGTGCATCCTGTCCATCCTCTCTACTGTGAGAATCTCCAGAGAAAGGTGTATCGCCGTGGATTATCAGGTAAGTATATCTTTTCCTTATTCAATAATCAGCACGTGAACAGATCTGTGCTCCACGGTCACAGTCACTGTTACAATTTCAAAGCTGAATACCTTGAAATTAGACGAAGTAAACATCAAATTCTATTTTTGTACAAAATTATTAATAATAAATTCTCAGTACCTGATATTCTAGCTCAACTTAATTATTACATATGACCGTTTAATTCTCGTTCAACAGTAACGTTCACTTGTGGTGTTGCCAAAACTAACTATATTAATAATTCTCCGATAAATTCAATGTGTTGCACTTATAATAAATACTGTAAGGAACTTGATTTTACTGTTTCTATGGGTACTTTTAAGAAACTGTTAAATAATATTAATTAGTTAAGCCATTTTTCTTTTTCTGTTGTATTAGCTATTTTGTTATGTTAATAATTGAGGTTTTTCTCATTATTCATTTACTTGTCATGTTTTGTGATATACTCTGTTTTTTTTTCTTTTTTGTATTTATTCTGTAATTGGGGTGTTAGCCCTGTTGAATAAATGAATAAAATAAATAAATAAATAAAATAAATATATGCAATATTATACGGACCTTTCTAGACAACACACACAAAATCTACTTTATTATTAAGAAAACTAACAAATATGCACAAAAGTAAGAAAGTAGCTGCCATATTATAAATATGTATTAGTCTGTATAAAAATATAAGCATTTACAAGAAAAATAAAATCCTATTACAACTTATTAAAAGTAGTAATACTACTTTAAAAAAGTGGTAGTACAAGTTGATAAAGAAGAAGTATTTCAAAAGTAAGTAATATTACCTATTTATAGTTTGGTATTACGAGTTATAAAAGTGGTAATACTAGTTATAAAACAAATTCAAATCATTTTATTTTAAATAATATTTTAATGTCTGGCCCTTCTACGCTTCCGTAGAATAGTGTATCATCACTGGGAGCAAACAGGCAGAACTTTTCCACATGGCAGCACTATTTCATCAATTTATTTTTTGAAGTTAATAGTGTAGACACTGTTATGAAAAATTGTTTATTTTGCTCATAGATTTATAAAAATCTGAATAAAAATGATTTGTAAAATAATAAAATAATGCATGCACTTGTATTTATGCCATACGATAAATAAATAAATATAAAAAACGTCTTAATCTTTATAGTGTGCTTACGAACTTTAAGTGAAGTTCGCGCATGCTTGCGTACTATGACAATTTTATTTAGTTTACGAAAGTCAAATTTTATAAAATAATGCAAAAAATGGCGCGTTTGTGCGAGAAAAAAGCAGATATAATTAAAAAGTATATTACGAAATACATATTTGAAATTTAATGTCTTCATAAAAGTTGGAGGGAGAAAAAGTAAATGGAACAGCAGAGCCTAACTGCTCCCATTACAAATTAAAATACGATATGGTAAATTTTACTATACTGTATTATTCTTTTTACTATTTAATATGATATCTTATATTATGAAATATTGTATATATGTTCCAAATAAATCTTATACTAATATAATATGGTAAAAGTTTACTATACGGATAGTATATGAGTTCTGCGACTGCGCATTTTACCATTTTAGTGTAAGTAAACACAAAAAGAGTCGGCTGGATGGCTGAGCGAGCTAGCGCACATCTCTAGCTCGCTGTGACGTCATACGAACCTGAGATCCTCAGTTCAAGTCCCAGCGACCGACAACGTGTGATTTGTCGTAAAATAAAAAACATAGCTACTTGTGTATCACACTCGGATGCTATAGACTTGCCATCTATACATCTTAAATAGAAGTAGCACTGGCAAATGAAACAACCGACAGTACGGCAGTTAGAACTGCGGCTCGGTGTGTTCGGTTGCCCTATGCTCCGCTTAGGAGATACAGGAACACATTATATTATTAAACACAAAAAGGGGTTTTAAATTATTGCGGTGTTCATAAACATTTCTTTTGTGTGCTTGCTTTGAGAATACCCACCGTGTGATTTAAAAATGGTAGAATATTCCGTTCTACAACTTTTAAAAGACTGCCAGCTAGCTCACCTAGTCAACAATTTCGACCGTAAGTAATAACATTTATTTTTTGAAGATTTACAAAGTATTCTTCAAAAGCGCAAAGAAAAACTGCTGAAATTAAAATTGACTACTCAACCCTTGCCCATTATAGTTGGTACCGACGTTGACAACATTATAGCTAATTATGTGAGTATTAATAATGAACTTGTGAAATTAGAAACACCCTTGAAAGCAACAGACACTTGCTTTAAAAGTTTTTTTGCATTAATGCAAAATACCCCCCTGAATCAGAACATGTGTGGACTTTTATACAGAAGTACGTTTACAATATTGATACTAATTTTGACACTAATTTTGTGTCTGTAAATAGTCTTATTTCTGATCTCTCGTAATATAATGTTGTTATGCATAATTGCTAACGATGTGAGCAAGAATTATTTTTGATTTAGTACAAATTTTGTATAAGAATAATATTTTTTTATATAATATTATATTGTTCATTTAAACCAGATTTGTCTATTCTTTCGTTATAGATATAATTTTATTTAAAAATGTATTGTCTAGAGTGTAATACAAGTTTTGAATACCCAAAGGCTCTTATAACTCATCTGGAATTATGTCATAACATTTCAACTGGACCATTTAAATGCACACATACTGATTGTAAAAGAATATTTTCTAGTATTAATTCTTTCAGAAAACATGTAGTTGTACATTTTCGTGAAAAAGATAAGGAAAGAGAATAAGTCTTTAATAAGTTGCCGTGTATTAACGTAGAAAATAATAATTATAATTTACCACAATGTAGTACTGACTTTTCACAAAATCGTAATGATTTGACCCAATTGTCTGACACAATGAATTTATTGAAAACAGAAATAAATAATTTTGTTTCAAAATTATATATTAATAATAGTTTGCCTAGATCCATGATCCAAATTATTATTGAAAGTACGACAGCACTATTTCAATGTGGCATTTTAAAAAAATTAAAAATCATCATTCGTTACTTTTTACAAAAAACTAACGAAACAAAAGAATTTTTAAAACAATTGGAAGATATATTCAAGTACATAGAAAATCCTTTTGCAGATTTGTCAACTGATTATAAAAGATTAAATTTTTTTACTTCCACAAATTATTTTGTGCCTCCTCAAGATATAAATATCGGACAAACATTAATAACAAAGAAAGTAAACAATGAAATAATTATTGAAAATGTAGCTGTTCATCAAAAATTTATTCAATTGAGAGATGTTTTCAAAAGTATGTTTAGTATACCTGGTGTTTTCGAAAAAATGTATAATTATTTTATTAGTTTAAAATCATCTGATAAATTAATTAGCAATTTTGTACAAGGTGATTCATGGGTTGATATATATAATAAACAAAATGATGGACAAAAAATAATATTTTCTATTTTTATTTACTTCGATGACTTTGAAGTTAACAATCCTTTGGGATATCAAGCAAACTTGAGAAAAATCGGTGCCATATACGCCAGTCTTCCATGCGTTCCTCCTGAAGTTGGATCTATTTTAAGCAGCATTTATTTGGTGTCTTTATTTTACACAAAAGATCGTTCCATATTTGGGAACAGCTCAATATTTAAATCGATTATTAATGAACTGTAATTTTTTTAACCAAAATGGAATCGATATTGTAACAAATAGTGGTCCGAAACAAATTTTCTTTCAGCTAGGTTTAATTTTAGGAGACAATTTGGGACTAAATAGTATATTGGGATTTATGGAAAGTTTCTTTTCGAATTATTATTGTCGGTTTTGTAAGTCTCATAAATCCGTATTAAAAAGCCATTGTAAAATCGATTATGAAAAGTTACGTACAAAAGAAAATTATGAGCAAGATTCTAAAAATTTTAATGTGAGCGATACAGGAATCAAGGAATATTCCATCTGGAATGATGTTTCAAACTTTCATGTAATTAGTAATCGAAGTATTGATATTATACATGATATATTTGAAGGTGTATGTCATTATGATATTACATTAATACTTGATTCTTTTATTAATAAATATTCCTTATTTTCATTAGAAACGTTGAATAATAAAATTAAAGTATTTAATTTTGGTTTTAAACGAAATAAACCTTTGACACCAATAACTCAAGAAGCAATTAAAAAAAGACGTTTAAAAATGTCTGCTAGTGTAATGATTAGGGCTGGGTATTCTTTTCGATATATCGATTACTTTATCGAATAGTCGATATATCGAATACCGATATTTAAAAAAAATAAATATCGATATATCGATAATTCGATATATCGATATATCGATAATGCGTCAATATCGATAATTCGATATATCGCATATTCGATAATTCGATATATCGCATATTCGATAATTCGATATATCGCATATTCGATAATTCGATATATCGTATATTCGATAATTCGATATATCGCATATTCGATAATTCGATATATCGCATATTCGATAATTCGATATATCGCATATTCGATAATTCGATATATTGTATATTCTAAAATTAGATATATCGCATATTCGATAATTCGATATATCGTATAATCGATAATTCGATATATCGCATATTTGATAAATTCGATATATTGAATAATTATACAGTCTGTTCAGATTTCATCGGTCACCATTGGGATCTTGGAAACTATAAGAGTTACGACTTCGGTTAAATGGGAGCTCGTTTTTTAAATCTTGACGAGTGCGAAAAAACATGTCATAAAATTCGTTCTTTAATATACCATTTTGATACCTAATTCTCTTTATCATTAAAATGATTTGTTATTGTCTATAAATCGTGAAGTTTATTAACAATTATAAGAAACCGTATTTTGTAAATTATTTCACTACAGCAACAGCATGTTTATCACTTGTTTGTTATGCCAATGCCTGCTGTTAGGTTGTGTTCTTGCGGTGTTGCAGCCAATGCGTTTGGTGCTTGCGGGCGTTTAGTTTCCTTTAGCCAGTTTCACTGTTAATATCGCGCCGCTACTTTTTAGCACTTTTGAGAGAGTCCGTATATTGTACTACCCATAATAATGCCTCCAAATAAAAGAAGTCCCATTTGGGAATATTTTGAAAAAGTGGGCACTACTATTAAGTGCACAATTTGCAAAAAGCACATTGCTACTAAAGGCAATACGTCAAATCTGCATGCACATCTTAAAAGTAAGCATCTAAATCAATATCTACTTCTACAAGAAAAGAAAAGATCTTGTTCTGAGGAGGAAGAAATTGATGAAGTTGAGAGTGTTAGGTAAGTCGTAAGTAATCTTCATCTCAGTGATAGAAAAGACATTTTTTGAAAGTGTTACATTTCTGAAATTCTTGAAATATTTATAGTATTTGAAATACTTTAACTTATTTGAAATACTACAGTACTTAATCCCTAAATAATGTCGTGTTTTTAAATACGCAACTCCAGTTTACAGCGCGCCAGCGCAAACTTGTCTCTATGCTACAGGCTAGACCACACACGTCGATTTATATTTTGGATGACATGCACAGGCGCCCGCAGGGGATGGCAAGGGGGGTCGCATGCCCCCCTTAGCTTTTAAATAGTTTTCAAAAATTATTACATAATGACTAATTTTGAAGAAGGATATTTTTACATATATTATCTTTACAAAATAATATTGTAAATAACAATATAGTGCATAAATACCTAAAGCTTAACAAGAAAATTATAATACGTTTAATTGAAATATAATATTTATAATAATTGTAAAGTATAATTATTAATCTCTCTTTTATTCAATGTGGATTTTGCAATATTATATTTAGAGGTATTATATATTTTTTTGAACATTAACATAAAAAGTCAAACAAAAGGAACTAATATGACAAGGGGCTCGTACCTATTCAGTTTATTTTGTTTTTTTCTCTCTATAAAATGTGAATTTAATTTTTTTGTTTTAATTTTATAATTTATTAGAGGTTTTCTAAAATATATATTAAAAAAAACTAATGTGAGTAAATTTCTTTTATAAAAATGGATTAAATAAATAAAAATTAACCTATACCTCAGATATACCTTAGAAAATATAAGCAAAAATATTAATTTCTAACGAAATTTCCAGTTAGCAGTACAGTACAAAACACGTCGTAATTCAATGCATTGAACCTTATTTTATAACGATCTTTGCTCTAAACTTTATATTGTATACTATATCAGATACAATACTCATTGACGAGTTCGTTAGAGGAACAATTTCATTTTCATTAATTGTGACAATGAACTTTGGAAATTGAGATATTTTCAAAATTATTTCTTTTAGTTCTCAATCAACAAACGTGAGGGAAATGGAAAGGGGAATGCATGAGTCCGAGTCTGAGTCTAAAATTATTATACAAGACTCTCCTATGACATTTGAGTCACCTGTACTTAATAGAAGAGCAGTGAAAAGAATTCAACCCACATTAGAGAATTTTTCAATTAACAAGGCTCAAACTGAAAAAATTCATGGAGCATTAGCTTATTTTATTTGTGCAGATATGCAGCCTTACAGCATTGTAGAAAATGATGGATTTAGACATTTTCTTAAGGTAATACAACCTGGCTATACACCTCCATCCCGAAAAACTTTGTCTGAAGTAAAAATACCACAACTTTATGCGGAAACAGTAGATTATATAAAATCGCAATTAAAAAACGCAGACTACATTTCATTCACGACCGATGCTTGGACTTCAGTCTCTAATAAACCGTACGTTTCCTTAACCAGTCATTTAATAGACAATAATTGGAATTTGCAGTCGTTTTGTTTAAACTGCAGAGAAATGAGTGATGACCATACAGGTGAAAACTGGGCTAGTGTAATACGTCACCTGTTTGTTGAATGGGATATTTCAACAAACAAACAAGGTGCTTTTACAACAGATTCGGGTACAAATGTAATTAAATGTGCAGAAATCCTTAATTTGCCACGTATTAGTTGTTTTGGACATACTTTAAATACAGCCGTATGCAAAGCATTTGAAATTTCTGATCTGGAAAAGAGTTTGGTTAAAATTAAAAAAATCCAAAATTTATTTGCACATAGCTGGCAAATTCAGAGAGAATTAGAAAAACATCAAAATCAATGCAATCTTCCTTTAAAAAAGATTCCATCATATTCAAAAACAAGATGGTGGTCACTCTTAAAATTAATCGAAGTAGCTGTTGAACAAAATGTAGCATTAATGTCCTTACTGCAAGATTACCAACGAGGCAAAAACAAAGGATTTATTTTAACAATAGATGAAATTGATACTTTGAAAATTGTAATAGATATATTAAAACCAATTTCCCATATTTCCGATGTTATGGCTGGTGAGAAATATGTAACGGCCTCCGCCATTTTGCCTATATATAATCAAATTACAAGTCAATTGCAGTCCTTAGACACTGATGAAACAAATATTGATTGTTATTTGAACACTATTAAAGTGCATTTCGCTGAAAAAATTATTAGCTATTTGGAAAATAGATATATAAAACCAAACCAAACATACCAATACTTACAGATATGTACTTTTATTGACCCTAGATTTAAAAAAACTAAAATAGTGATGGAATGTCTTAGTGACATCAAGATGTGTGTTATGAATGAAATTAAAAATTTAGAGATAGCTGAACATCCCACCGAGCCGAAAAAAAATAAAATATGCGGCCTTAGCCTAATTCTTGGTCTTGGTAGTAATTTTGACAAACCAGTTAAGGATGATGCTAATGAAGTACAGCGATATATTGATATTCAGAACCTTGATTTAACAGAAGATCCATTAGAATGGTGGAAACTAAATCAAAAACTATATCCCAAGCTAGCATTACTAGCTAAAAAATATTTATGTACACAGGCTACTAGCGTCTCCTCAGAGCGTGTTTTTAGCAAAGGAGGTATGATAATTTCTGATAACAGAACATCATTAACCTCTGAGCATTCGGAACAGTTAATAATGCTTTCTATGAATAAAATACACATCAAAAAGTAAAAAAAAATGTGTGTAATAATTTTTGTTATGTACAATTTTAGAATAAATATTTATTTTTTTTCAATATAAAATCAAGAATTTTTAATTTGCATTTGCCTGTCACAAGAACCACTTTTCACTGTAGTGTTAATTACAGCTTATCAAGAATTGTTGAGCGCTTCAGGTTTATAGATGCAGAGTCGAAAAATGGTTTTAGAAAACCGGTAAGTATAACATAATATATATTTTTGCATTTCAATTTATATATATATATATATATATATATATATATATATATATATATATATATATATTGCGGAAATAAATCTACCTTGATCTTTCTTAACAAGCTACAACTTTAAATTACGAGCTGTTATCTTCAATATTTTGACCAACTAACAAAATATGTAAGGAAATATAATATCTATTATAGTCAATTTTGATCGCGAAGCAGATGGTGCTTTGAGCGACCTAATACCCGACGGAGCCAATATATGCGCTATGCTAGAGACATCAGATATTGTGATTTTTGGTTTTCATTCGTTCCAAACGTCATCTGCTTCCCGGTCGAAAGAGTAATTCGATATATCGATAATCTAATGTAGGTATCGAATACTCGATATATCGATAATCTAATGTAGGTATCGAATACTCGATATATCGATAATCTAATGTAGGTATCGAATACTCGATATATCGATAATCTAATGTAGGTATCGAATACTCGATATATCGATAACTCGATATATCGATAATTCGATATATCGATAATTCGATATATCGATAATTCGATATATCGATAATTCGATATATCGATAATTCGATATATCGATATATCGAATATATCGATATTTTTTTTAATATCGATATTTTCGATATTTTTTTCAATATCGCCCACCCCTAGTAATGATGGTTTTCTGCAGATATCTTGGAGCAATAATTGGAGACAACGTACCTAGAGATAATCGCGTTTGGCAGCTGTTTAAAATTGTGTCAGATAATTGATATTATTACAGCGAGAACTGTACACCCAGAAACATATGCATTATTAGAAACAGTAATATTTGAATATCATGATATTTATGTTAATTACTTAAAGGATGATTTAAAACCAGAACATCATCATATGTTGCATTATCCACATATAATGAAAATGGTTGGGCCACTTATAAATTCATCTTCAATGAGATTCGAAAGTAAACATCGTGAATCTAAATTTGTAGCTAGTTGCAGTCAAACAAGAAAAAATATTCTTCATACTTTAAGCATAAGGCATCAGTTAAAATTATGTCATTTAAGAACTACCGAGCAATTTATAAAACCAAATAACTATTTTGTTAAAATCAACTACCTCAATAAAGACGCAATTACATCTGAGTTTAAGAGCCTCGAATTCCCTATATGTCAGGATATGTATCAAGTCAGTTGGGTTCAAATAAATGGAATTCATTATAAAGAACACATGGGACTTATAGTTTAGGTAAGAGGTATCTTACGGCAGATGAGATCAAGAAATTGATTCCTGGAGCCATAATCGGCTTCATCAAAAATCTGGATCTACTTCCGGAAAACTAAGTAAGTGGTGTGTCACAATAGATCTTCTAGGTCGCGTTGACAAAAAGCGACAAAACGCTTAAACCCTCGTATACATACAATACAATACACCCCCAAATATAATGGAAATAGGTAATTCTACCCTTGAAGCAATAATTCCAGAAAAATTACGTAGGATATACGAATTTTCTTACGACAGATTTTTGAAATGGGCTCGACAACAAAATGTACATAACCACAATTTTTCGGAAAATGTTATGTTGGCCTATTTTTCATATTTAGCCTATAATATGTAGAGTTCAATACTATGGTCACAATTTTCAATGCTAAAGGCTGAATTGAATATCAAACACAATGTAGACATTGGAAAGTATTCGAAACTAGTAGCTTTTTTGAAGCGGAAAAATGAAGGATACAAACCAAAAAATCTAAAGTATGAAATAAAGAACAATTTGATGACTTTTTACGTAATGCACCAGACAATACTTATTTGGCTACAAAGGTAAATAATTACAAATTATTTCATTAAAAAAATAAAAATTTACTTAAATGTGTTTTATAGGTTATGATGATATTTGGTGTGACTGGCGCATGTCGTTGCGACGAACTGTTGCAGTTGACTGTGGAAGATATTCAAGATTTAGAAAAATTAATTATGGTTAATATTCAAACTACTAAGACGAAAATATCAAGGTCATTTACCATTGTAGGAAATTTTTATATAAATATTTATAGAAAATATGCTGCTCCTCGCCCAAAAGACATAAATACAAACAGATTTTTTATCAAATATCAAAATGGACGTTGCCATCATGTAGTGATTGGTATACATAAAATTTCAAGTGTACCAAGAGAGGTTGCGACATATTTGAATTTACCGAATCCATCAGAATATACAGGACACTGTCTACGGCGAACTTCAGCAACACTACTTGTCGATAATGGATGGAAGTCAAGTAGTGTTGCTGAAGGCTATGTGGAAGAGTCGTTAATAAATAAAAAACAAACTGCTTTAAAAATACTTTCACCCATTGATTACAACGCTGGAACTTCTACAGAAATTTCTAGTTCACCTAACGTCAGTGATAGTACTGAGACTACAAATAATGTATTAAATAATGACTCTTCAACAACTGTTTTTCCAAAAGATTACCAAATTGCTACCAAACTAACCAGTAATGGAATAAATATTCAAAACTGTAATATAAAAAATTGTACATTTAATATTAATTTTACTAATAAAGATAATTAAAAAAATGTCATATTATTTTATAATACGCTTGAAGAAAAAATAGTATATGTCACTCGGAGTTGAACAGTCTTTTTATGTTTCGCTCAATTTGCATAGCCTCGGCTAAGGCCTCGGCCGCAAATATATGAGCTCAACACAAAAAGACCCGTTTCAACTCCTAGTAACATAATATACTATTAAATAAGAACTCTGAGTGGAAATTTTTACTAAAAAAGGTCAATGCATTGATGGTTGGTAAACTGGATATTACCAGTATTCTAAAAACATCGTTATCAATCGTATGGAACACATGTATATATACGCTGACCGGAGTGAATTTTATTTATTTTCTGTCTATTCCATTACAGAAACTATTTGAAACCGTGACATTTTGGTAAGAATATTTTTGCATGAATTGTAATTATTATTTTTGTTTAAAAACAATAACAATTATTTGTTTTGTTTAGAAATTGATTACAACAAGTTGAATGAAATAGCCTCTTTTAAATATGTAAAACATCAAATGAAAATAACCGATATGGAAATTAATAAACAATATAAACTAACAAATATTAAAGCTGTCAAAACAAGATTCAGAAGGAAGGTAATAGCAGAGTGCAAATATTTCATTATTTACCTCCCTAGTCGTTTTGATGAGTTGAAAGACAGCCAATTTGCCGGACTACAGAAGACCTTTGCGTTGAATTAGTGAAAATTACAATGTAATTGTATATTATATTTTGTAAATGTATATGACAATTTAAATAAATTATTGATTTCTATAATTTTTAGTTTAATGTATACCTTTGATGAGCAAGCATGTGTACGAAATTAAAACATCCCTTTTCCACAATAAGGTAGGGTAAGGAGGAAATAAAATACTCCTCGCGGACCAACAGGTTAAGGGTAAGAGGCCCCGACAGAAATCTCTCTACCCTGGAAAAGAAACACTGATTACGAAA
Source organism: Stenolophus ochropezus (assembly GCA_035578165.1). Taxonomy (NCBI): domain Eukaryota; kingdom Metazoa; phylum Arthropoda; class Insecta; order Coleoptera; family Carabidae; genus Stenolophus; species Stenolophus ochropezus. Next base: position 11,615,387 of record JAQOWZ010000013.1, on the reverse strand, counting down.
CCTAATGATCAGCCTCGGATAGGACGGAATACATGGAAACGATTAAAGCGAAGGAATATGGACTGGAAATTAGGAAAGTGGAATGTAAGAAGTCTTTACAGACCTGGCGCACTACAAGAATTAAAAGAAGAAGCTCAAAAATACAACATCAACATAATGGCCCTCCAAGAAACCCGATGGCCTAACGAAGGAATCCTACAACAAAGAGACTCTACATTTATTCACAGTGCATCTTTAAACGGGCAAGGAGGAGTAGCCTTCTTAGTAAGAGGAGAAGCAAGAAATAAAATAACTGATTACAGTATAATCAATGAAAGATTATGCACAGTAAGATTGAAAATGCAGTTCTATAACATAACTCTTGTAAATGTCCACGCTCCGACGGAGGACAAAGAGGACACACTGAAAGACCAGTGGTATACCACAATGGAAAATATAATAAACAAAATTCCTAAGAACGATATGAAAATTATAATGGGTGATTTTAATACCCAGATAGGAAGAGAAGGGTATTATAAACATATAACAGGAGGCAATAGTCTGCATATGATATGTAACAATAATGGGAACCGCCTTTTAGATTTTGCCGTAGCAAACAACTACAAAATCAGTAGTACGTGGTTTAAACACAAAGATATTCATAAGGTTACTTGGATATCACCCAATGGCGAAGTAGAAAACCAAATAGATCACATCGTTGTAGATACTAAACACGCAGTAAGTATCTTAGATGTGAGAACATACAAAGGCGCCAACGTAGATCATTATCTAGTAGTAACAAAATTACGACCACGAATAACGAAAGATATAATTATAAAAAGAAAAGTAAGTAAAAGATGGGATATAAGTAGATTAAGTGAGGAAGAGGTTAGGCGAAAACTAGAAGAAGGACTGAATAAAGAAGTAGAGTCAAATAAAGTAACAGAAACCGTAGAAGAACAGTGGCAAAAAATCAATGCGGCTATGCAAATAGCAGTAGAGAAAACACTTACCCAAAAAAAACCACACAGGCAACAGCATTTTTTGATGAAGAGTGCCGAGAAATTATAAAAAAGAAAAATTTTACAAGGAACAAAATGATACAACATAACACTAGAAATAATAAAGACAAATACACAAGATTAAGAAAAGAAAGCTTTAAATTGATGTCTTTCTATGTCTTGAAACCGAAGCAAAAAAGTTTGGCCTACATTTAAACACAAGAAAAACAAAAATTATGGCTATCGCACGACAACCCAATATAATAGGTCCCAAACTAAACATAGGTCAAAACGAATATGATGTAGTAACCGACTTTGAATACCTAGGGCAAGATATCAAAAATAGCAACAGAAATAGTATAGAAATTGAAAGAAGAATTATGTTGGGAAACAAATGCTATTTTTCTCACGCTAGAATATTAGGTTCGCGTCACATATCCAGAGGTATTAAACTAAACATCTATAAAACCATCATATGACCAATAGTTCTCTATGGATCTGAAATATGGGTGATGAAAAAGGAAGATTAAAACTCTCTCCTAAGATTTGAAAGGAAAATACTACGAAAAATCTGTGGACCAATTAAAACACCCGAAAAATTGTGGAGAACACGTATGAATTACGAGCTAGAAGAGCTATTCGACGAACCCAACATAGTAGCAACTGCAAAGAAACAAAGACTTCGATGGTTAGGCCACATTTCAAGATCACACGAGAAAAGTCTGACAAAAAAGGCATATGAGGCAAAAGTCTATAGCGTGAGACCTAAGGGACGACCTAAAACAAGGTGGAGAGATGATGTTCTAAATGATATAAAAAAGGCAAAAATAAGTAATTGGAAAGAGAAGGCCAACAATAGGAACGAGTGGAGGCAGATCATAAAGGAAGCCTGTATCCTCTTAGGATAGTTGAGCTATTTATATATATATATATATATATATATATATATATATATATATATATATATATATATTCCACAATATTTGCTGTGCCTTCTGGTTCTGGTAAGTCATTTTTCGTTAACAATTTTATTTCTAATATTAACGATATAAGTGACACGGTCTTTAAGGAAATATCATGACGCCATCGAAGAGAGTGCCCAGCGATGGAAGGAAGACTTCGAAGATGATACGCAGATCTATTGCGGAAATCATCTTCAAAAACGAGAAGTTCATCATTGATGATGCCCAGGCGCTGTTGACGGGTTCACCGGCTGTGACGCCTTTCATGATGCCCAACAACAGGGATTACCGCGATAATTGGGATCGCCTTCTAGAGTGCCGAATGTTCCCCCTTGACCTCTCACTAAGAAGATATTTGGCCGTCGGTATTAACCCCAATAACTTCAAAGTCAAAATTAGACTTTTTGGGGAAGTAAAAGAAAAAATATTCTTAGTTGTAAGTAATTTTTAAGTATTTTGTAGATTTTTAACAAATATAGAGAAAATTAGCACAATAAATAATATATTAGATTTTCAAATTAGATTAATAGATTATAAGTTACAAATTAGACAAGGTAGTCGTATTGTATTTATTAGTAGATTCAGTATATTAAGTATTAGAATGTTAAATATAGAAATAAATAATATAATAAATAGTTACAGTATAAAATATAAAATAATAACTTAGATTATAGGACATTATTACAAAACATCAGTGTACATAAATTAAGGTATTACTTATGTTGAGATGTAAGTATTTATCAATATATAAATTATTACAACATTAGTTATAGGAATTTATTCATAGAATTTTATATTTATTATAGTAATAAGTTAGGGAAAGATTGTAGTTATGTAAGTAAATTTATAGAAAAAGAAAAAAAATATATTATATAATTTATTGATATTATAAACGAATTTTATTTTCCTAATTAATAATTCACCATAAATATAATTTGCTTTTTTTAAAAATAAACTTAATATTCAAATGAAAACATTTTCACTTACTCATTCACAATAATTAGTATTACGGTATCGATCTTCAAATAGAATTTTTGACAAATAATCACAAATAGCTAATGAGTTTTCAAACATAGAGTGCGGGGTGACAATATATAAATAAGGAGATGGAAACGAACATATAGCTGTTCAGTGTCGATACACTATTCTGTTAGCTGTGTTTCGAATTGTGCTAGTGTAGAGAAATGGTTTCTCAGGAAAATTACATTAATTTTTTTCAATATTTGTGAAAATATTATCGAAACATTACTCACTGAAAACAGCAAAATTATTAATTGTGGTAACCAGGAGGGAGCAGACCCGCCAAGAGAAATTGTACAAGACTCCGAAAATATTAATAACGGTAACCAGGAGGGAGCAGGCCCCAGGAATCTTGTCAACGATACGCCAAGAGAAATTGTACAAGACATCGAAAATATTAATCCCCGTAACCCGGAGGAAGCGGGTCCCAGGAATCTTGCCAACGATCCGCCAAGAGAAATCAGTCGGTATGAAATTGTGCAAGACGTCGAAAATTGTGTGAAAAGATTTGGATTAAGAGACAGGCGTTTGACATTCCAAATGACAGATCCTCCAAACCAAGAAAAGCCGATCTATTGATTTCATGACAGCATAGAACAAGTATTTAATTAGTATTACATAAATGTATATAATAACAGAACAGACTAGATGTTAATTATTTAATTTGACTGGTTTTAGAGGACGTGTTAAAAGACATGAACGCTGGTGATTTTGTGGAGTTCACTTTTCACACCCCCCGTTTGGAAAATGGACCAGCTTGGTTGAGTTTTCGACGGATAGATCAAATCTACATCGATGTTCTATGGGACACCATCGACAGAATTCTGTAAAGTAATGCCGAAGTTTTCTCTGACGGCCAGTTTACCCTCGAATTAACACAGGTAGCTATGCCGACAGGTAACGGTAGAGCCATTAAAGGCCACGGTCTTAGCTACGCAGAGTTATGTCGACGGAAACATGGTATTATCGAGGTAAATAACGTGGATGATCTTTGTCTGCCTCGTGCGCTTATTACAGCAGAAGCCTTTTTCACAAATGCCCCCCGTTTTAATAACATTCGGAAAGACAACAGTGAAATTCAGCGTGCGAGAGTAGAGGAGTTATTGATTCAAACAGGGATTAAAATCAATGAAAGTAGGCCGGGTATACCTGAATTAATAGAATTTCAACGGTATTATAAGCAATACAATATATGTATATATGAATATAATACGCGTGATGAAGTGATTTTTGAGGGCGCCAGAGGTCAAAATCATCTCAGATAAAATCTCTTGCATTATCAGAATCATTATTCCGTAATTAAGATATTAACCGCAGCATTTTCAAGCAGATATTTTTGTGAGCAATGCCATGATCCTTATAATACCGTATTAGGGCATTCTTGCGACAATACTTGCGTGCTTTGTACAATGTCAATTTACTGCATCCATGTAAAAAATGTTTCAAGACATAAAATTTTAAAAGGAATAAAAACCTGGATGTGGTTAAATTTTTTGTAAATCTTGTGATTGTTATCAAATGCCGTGAGATGAATGTTACATACAGCCAGATACGAAAACGATGAATGACATAACTTTATTTGTTTATTACGACTTTGAGACGCGACAGAAAAAAATTGTAAATGGACTCCGCGAACACGAAGTAAATTTGTGTGTGATTCAACAATCTTGCTCTACTTGTTGTAATATAGACGATTTAAAAACTCTATGAAATGCATGTGGTGTTTGGCAGCAGATATTTAAAAAAGATACGGTTAAAAATTTTTTTTCGTATGTTTTGGCCCCGCGAGACTCATTTTCTTCAGTGACATGCATTGCCCATAATGCTAAATCTTTTGATGCGCAATTTATTCTAAAATATATTGTAGAAAAAATGAATTTGACACCAAAATTAATATTAAAAGGAAATAAAATTTTATTAATTGAAGTTAATAACAAAGTTAGATTTATTGATTCGATAAATTTCTTATCGATGTCTCTAGCAGCTTTACCTAATGCAATGGGGTTATCAACTTCAATTAAAAAAGGTTATTTTCCTCATTTATTTAATACCTTGGAGAATACTAATTATGAAGGACCTCTACCAAATGTTGAATATTACGGGATAGATAGTATGAATTCTTCTGCAAGACAAGACTTTTTGGCTTGGTATAATGAACAACAAAATAAAGCAATATTCAATATGAAAAAGAATTAATAGAGTATAGCGTGTCTGACGTCGATATTTTGTGTAATACCTGTACAAAATTTCGTGAAACATTTATCAATGACTGTAAGGTTTGTTCATTTACGGAAACTGTAACCATTGCTTCAGCATGTAACAAAGCATTCCATCGCTTGTTTTTGAAACCAAACACTATCGGTATAATTCCACTTCGAAGCTATAGATTGAAAGACAACCAATCTAAAATTGCCTTGCAGTGGTTAATATCGCAAGAAAATGAGCGAGGAATACGTTTGCAGCATGCTGGACATGGTTCGGAGGCGGTAATAGGTAGTAATTTAAAAGTTAATGGTTTTTACGTAAAGGGTAAATTAGTTTTTGAATTTTTCGGGTGCTTTTGGCATGGTTGTGAATCTTGCTATAGGTCGAATCTCGGGACAAACCAATTTATAATGATACGAAGGAAACGGATTTTCGGCTTCAAAACATAATGGCTAAATTAGAAAAAAATCAAAATTTAGGTTATAATGGAAATAGTATTTAGGAATGCGAATTATTTGAAACAAAACAGAAATTTAGAAAAGGAATTGAAAAACCATCATCTTTTCAATAACTTACGTCTATACGCGAGCGATGCATTACATGGAGGACGGACAGGTAATACTTATTTATATAAAAAAAAGTCGAAAATGACGAAAAAATTAAATATGTTGACGTGTGTTCATTATACCCATACGTATGCAAGTATGGCAAATATCCAACAGGCCATCCAAAAAATTTTGTAGATGCAGAATGTGATTTATTATGTCCTGATAATAATATAGATTTGGTAGAGGGATTAATAAAATGTACCGTTTTACCTCCTACTAATCTGTATCATCCGGTATTGCCCAGAAAAGCTCATGGCAAACTTATGTTTGTTTTATGTTGCTCATGTTACGACAAGTTAGAGCAGGATGACTGTACTCATAACGATGACGAAAGACAATTCATTGGGACATGGGTTTTAGACAAGGTTAAAACCGCTGTTACTTATGGGTATAAAATAATAAAATTACACGAGGTATGGCAGTACGAAATAACTCAATACAATAAATCCACAAAAACGGGGGGTTTATTTGTGGACTACATAAATAATTTAAAAAAATAAAATAAGAGGCGTCGGGTTTTCTAGTAGAATGTACGACAGATGAGGCGAAAGCCAAGTACATCTAAGATTTCTTGGAAAAAGAAGGAGTTCAGCTTGATGCGAATATAATAGAGAAGAACGCTGGAAAACGAGCCGTGGCGAAAATTTTCTTGAATTCGTTATGGGGTAAGATAATAATGTAATTTTTTTTCGGAATAATTAAACAATCTATTTGTATGTTAACAGGTAAATTCGCACAAGCTTAAAATCGACCACGTACAACAACTGTGCCATCGGCTGCAGGACTATACGAGTTGTTGGCTAATCCTGCCATTATATTAAATAAGATTATTCCAGCCGGTGATCAGATGGTGTACGTAAACTAGCTGTATCACGACGAGTCTGTGGAACAGCTTCCGACCGTGAATGTCATCGTCGCGGCATACACAACGGCTCAAGCCCGCCTAGAACTCTCAAAATATATGTATATCCTTTAGGAAATAGAGTCCTGTAATACGATACAAACTCCATTATTTACTATCATTCTCCAGGATAATCTGAACCATGTACAGATAATTTTTTGGGTGATTTGACAAACGAATTAGCTTGTTTTGGTTCTGAAACCGTTATAACGGAATTTGTTTGTGGTGGTCCAAAAAATTACGCGTACAAAACATATTGTCCGGAGAATGAAAGTACTAATGAAGTTTGTAAAGTAAAGGGATTCACAATGAATTATAGAAATTCCAAAAAAATTTAATTGTATTAAGGATTTAGTAATAGGAAATAATAATAGAAATCCAGTAATTAGTAGTTTTAACCCATTAGGTTCCAGTGTCCTATTTATAGGACAGTTAATTAAATATTTTTTTTGAGTATTAATAATTGTTTTAATTTTTTAAAGCTTTTACAGAATATTGTTTATTTATCTAAAAGTTGTACTGTGTTTTTGTATGTAACATTATTGAAATATTAAACGAATAAAAAATTATCGAAATTAGCATTATATTGTGTGAATTGCGCGACTACATATATTTATTAAAATTTTGTTTTATTTAGTACTTTCTACAGAATTTATCGTATTATTTCTACTAATATACCTTTGTATATTAGTAGGTATTAGCTAATAGAAAAATATTCATGAAATAAATATTCTCCATACTTTATTTATAGCGGATTGAAACTGACTGTCCTATGTACATATATGACGCTGGTACTTACTATTATCAAAACGCGTATTAGCGTTTCAGTTCTCATAGAGTTAAGGCTTGGTTTCACTGAGAGCGTCCGGCGTCCGCGTTCGGCGTTCGCGTTCAGACGCGTTTACTGCTCTTATGACTGTACGTGCATGTGGTTTGACTTGCGCGTCTCAAATCCTGAACGCGGCCGCCGGCAGCCAGCTGTCACTTCTCGACTGCTCGGAGACCAGTCTAGACGCGCGTCGAAACGAACGCCACTGAAAATGGCTCCGAAATTTTCGCCACAAGAAGACGAAATATTAATTACTGAAATAGAAAAATATAGGATTTTATGGGATATGGAGTGTAAGGAATACAAGGATACCATTATTAAAGAAAATATTTGGAAAACAATTTCAAAAACTGTAAACAAAAATGGTAAGAAACTAAATTTATTATGAACATTTAAAAGTACATTAACTAAGCCTGGAAACATGTTTTTCCTGCCAGGATACTGTATTTGTTTCATTAAAATATTTTGCAAAATCTTCTCTAACATTAAAACCTTCTTGATTTGCAAATCCACCAGTTTTTCGTAATGATATCAAACCCGTGGATTGTGTAATGTCATCGTATTCATTGTAGAAAGGTTGTCCATTGGTTTCCAAGTAACCGCTTCTTAGAAAATTGTGCAAGCAGCAAGCTGCCAATATTAATTTTTCACACGTTTCGGGTTTTAAAGCAATCGGAGTAAGAAATACTCTGAAAATCTGACAAAGAATCCCGAAAGCATTTTCTGAAACTCGTCGAGCACGTGATAGTCTATAGTTAAAGACCGCCTTTCTCTTATCTGAAGCTGCTGCTTCTCTAGTATACGGTTTCATTACATGTTTATGTAAACGAAATGCTTCATCGCCCACTATAATATAAGGCATAATTTTATTAAGCCCTTTTAATTCTTCATCTGGTGGAAAAAGTTTTCCAGAATATACCAATTTTCCCATTTCGGATTTTGCAAATATGCTACTATCTCCTTCCTTGCCGTAAGACCCCACATCTATAGCTACAAATTTGTAATTTGCATCTACCATCGCAAGCAGTACCATTGAAAAATATTCCTTATAGTTAAAAAATAGTGATCCACTATTATGTGGACATTTCATTCTAACATGTTTTCCATCAATAGCCATGGTACAGTGAGGAAAATTCCATCTCTTCATAAAATCAACAGCGTTTTGTTTTAAACTTTCAATAGTTGGTGGAGGCATAAACAATGTAACAAGATGTTTACACATTACATTTAAAGTCTCTTTAACTAAAATACTTATGTAACTGTGAGACACACGGAAGGCAAAAGAAAGAGACCGAAATGATTCTCCGGTAGCCATAAATCTGTAACAAAAATAAAATCAATTGTTATTGCACCCAGTATTTCATCAGAGGACATGATGGAACACATATACTAATATTTTACAATAAAATATATACTTCGTTTAATTTCAATAACAACAATTTTTTAAAACATTGAATTTATCGAAATCGTCGTTTGAATTTATTTTATCTTATACATTGCTAATTACAGTAGAGGAGTGCAAAAAACGATGGAAGAGTATGAAGGATAATTATATGAAAACAAAGAAATCTCAGAAAATGGGAACAGGAAGTGCCTACTGTAAACCTGTAAAATGGCCTTTGTTCAAACATCTCTCATTTCTGGAAACTGCAAAGCAGGAACGCAGGTGTCTATAAAAATAAACCATAAGAATATTACAGTTACTAATTTCATTTTTGTAGTTCTACAAACACTTTTTCACAAATTGATTCACAAGAAGCTTGTGGGAATACTGAATACGAAGGTGAAGGAGAGATACAGGATTCATCGTTTCCGGAAGAAGAACCATTTGAAAGTTTGGAGCAAAATAATAGTAAAATAATGGTAATCGAAGAAAACCAATATGTTGAAGAGGTGGATACTCCATCACATGCAAAAAGTGGTCATGTGGAACGTCGGATAAAGTATTCAGGATTATCCCACAATTCTGATTCAAGCAGATGTTCTACACCAACAACTGCAAAGCGTAAAAAAAAAAATGTGAACACTGCCATTATGGAAGAATTAGCTAATAGACGAGAAGAAAGATATGAAATATTTAAGGGAATTATGGGAAGAAAGGAAGAAGATGATGTAGATTCATTTATGAAGAGTATCGCAATGACAATTAAAAAATTTCCCCCGCACAAAAAAGCTCGTGCGAAAGTGGAAATTTTGTCTGTAGTTACAAATTTAGAATTTTCACAGGACTTTACAAATCCTCTTTATAATCAACCAAACCAAAATATGGCCTCAACGTCGTACTTAAACTCAACTGATGATGACTCAGTTAATACAATGTATAATCTAACGAATTTGTAAGTTTTATATATTTTATTATTCACCATCGATAAGAATTTTTATTTTGAAATATTTTAGTTATTTAAGAGTTAGTTTTTAGTTTGTAATTACTCATAGATGTTTATATAAAATAAATACTTATTGTGCTTACCTTAGAGTTATTGCTAATTTTTCCTCTGGTGATATAGGATGCTTTATTATGTTGCTTCTCAATTTTGTGAGATCTTCCTTTAAAATAGTTAATAAAAAATGAAACTGTTCACGGTTTACTCGAAAATATTCTCGAAATTTTACATCGTCTCTTTGTAAATGTCGTTTGAATAATATATTATAACAGCCTTCTTGAGACCTTGTTTTAAATAGCTCACGATGTTTTTTCCTTTCTCTATTTACTATTAATTGTAGTAAATCATCATCTGCTTCCTCTTCCAATAATAACAGTTGTAACAATTTTTCTTCTTCCATTGTATCTGCCTGATACATTTTTCTCCTCTGTTTATGCACTGTATTCAATAGTGGACGTTCGTGTTTAAACGCTCCCAAGGAAACCACTCATATGCAGCTGCTGACTGCCGCGTCTGAACGCGAACGCCGAACGCGGACGCCGGACGCGCTCAGTGAAACCAAGCCTTTATTGTCTTATACCGAAGTGCATCAGTAACAGGCGTGTGTCACTTGTATGTCCTATTCTAAATCTTTATAATTTTATTCATAATAATAATTACGGTAAGTAAATAAATTTTCAATTTTGCATTGTATTTATAACGTAAAAAAAATGATCAGGAATATGTATCGGAAAGCCCTGTCTTTACAAGAGTTGGAAGACATCATAAATGACCCAGATTTTATACACGCTGAAGATGTAGACGTTATAGATCTGCCACCGGATCCTGATCCTCTTACTTATGAAGACGAAGCAGATGACAACATTTTAGGAACAGCAACAGTAAATGACGTGCCTGGAGAACTTATAATAATTTATCATTTACCTGACAAAAATTCTAAACCGTATGAAACCTATGAATCTGATTATATCTGTGCTGCAGGGCCTTCAACAAGTCAATATATAAGTACTGGGACAACTAAATCTAAAAAGAAACGATATCTTACTGATGAAACTTGTGAATGGAGGAAAGCAAGGATACTAAACACTACAGGATGGCTCATCGCTTATGCTCACATATACGGCAGCGCTCTGCTGTAGTGGAGGGTTAATCTGACATCACGCGTGTACACTGTTTTCACCGCCAATGTATTATGATACCTATTTTCAATTTAATTATATTTCAGCGACTGTTTTATGAATATTTAGTTTACATTATTAGAATTATTCTATTTATTATCTTAATAACAATAACAATACTGTCTTTATTTAAACCAATACCTATTTAAACACATTCTTTTGTACTTAAAGCACCAGGTAAGTTGTATGGGCAATGTGTTTTTATTATACTAATTTCAGTTTCGGTATATTTAAGTGTAAACCGAAAAAAAGGAAAGGAGGAAAAACTTGTGCTACTTATTGCCACATGTAAAAATTATAGTTGTAAAACAAAAAATATTACATATCATGTATTTCCAAAAGAAGAAAAGTTTCGTCTCAAATGGATTCTTAAATGTAAAAGAGACGATACATTTAATCCAGCCACAAGTCAAATATGCTCCGATCACTTTAGACTTGATGATTATAAAAGAGATTTTCGTCATGAACTTCTTGGTATGCTTTAATGGAATGGTATTAGATTAAAAGAAATTTTCACTGTTTAAATTAATTAGGTACATGTAAACGGTTGATTTTAAAACCAGATTCAGTTCCCTCTCTTTTGCTACCGTCAGTTACTTCCGAAAAGCTTACTACGTCAAATTTACTAAGACAACGGATAGAAAACAGAAATAACTTAAAAGATAGACAAGACATTATTATATATTATATCAGAAGATAAAATTAATTTAACCGATAAAGGAATTACTCATGAAAATGAAAATATGCCAGTAACAATAGACAAGTTAACTAATGAAGATACAAATTGTGATAATTGGAAGGATAAATACGAAAAACTCTCGAAAGTCAAGTAAAATATTATAGAACAAAAAGAGCAAAACTAACACATTCTTACATAAAAACTAAAATTGTAGAAGTGCTTTCAAAATGTTTGACAAATCTGGCCCGGACGGTAATGAGTAAGAGAGAGATAGCAATAGTATTGAATCGATCTAGCTGGCTGATCAATGTGTGCGAGTGAGATATGATGTAGTAATGGTTTGGCCTAATGTGAAAGAGAGAGAGGGAGCGATCGGCCGGTATACTCGTATCACCAACTGGTTGTTGTTACCATTGTAACGTATTAAAAATATGTTACTGCCAAAAAGATCACAAATGGTTAAAATTAGCAAAGCTTTATGAAATTAGGTATTAGTGTAACTATGTTCTCGAATTAAACATTTTTAAATTTTGTTACATTTTAACTGCGCCTACACAAAATTTTATGTTTAAAACAATATGAGTTTGATTTAAAAATAATATTTTTAATTATTATATCTTAGTTTTAATTAAGTATTTTGAGATCTGGCACCGACAAACCTTTCTTATCTCTCCACGCAGCTGCAAGGCCTGCGGGTCTCGCCTGCGACCAATAGAATAAGGTATGTGTGTGGTCTATGGTCTGAAAGGGTAGAGGGAGAACGAGAACCATGCATTCATGCACCAGTCAGTACCAGTTTGCCTTCTATTGCTGTGGTGTTAGGATGTGCAGTATATGAGTAAAATATATAAAATAAAATAATATATTTTTAAATCGAGCGAGAAGACGTAAGTTATTTTAAACTAAAATTTTGGTCGTAATAATTTAAAAAAAGAATATTTGTATGTTAATATTATTCTTAGTAGATAGTATTTAAACCTGTTAGAGATGAAAATAAAAGTTGTTCCTGTTCTGCAAAAATTTATTATAAACCCAAAATACAGAATAAATATATATAATCAATGTGGCAGGGACTGTCAGCAGGGCAGATAATACCTGGGATAGGTTTAAAAATCAAGCTCCTGAAAAGAAAGAATCTATGAGTAAATAAACTCAGTAAGTGGTTTATCTGAAAATAAGACATTATTACACAATATTTATTTCGCATTCGTTAGAGGCTTAAATAAGCATAATAGATAAATAATTTCCATCAATAACCCCGAAACATACTCAGGAAGATTCAACTGCTAACGACTCGAAGATACACTCACAACGAGTTAATACGTATCGGTAACCCCGAGACACACTCAAGAGGCTTCATATATCAGGCAACCCCGAGACACACTCAAGAGGCTTCATATATCAGGCAACCCCGAGACACACTCAAGAGGCTCCATCAGCGACGGATATAAACGCACCGGTAACCCCGAGACACACTCAAGAGGCTCCATCCGCGACGGATTAAAACGCACCGGTAACCCCGAGACACACTCAAGAGGCTCCATCCGCGACGGATTAAAACGCACCGGTAACCCCGAGACACACTCAAGAGGCTCCGTATATCAGGCAACCCCGAGACACACTCAAGAGGCTCCATCCGCGGTCCTACAACCCGGAGACACACTCACGACGGGTTCTACGTATCGGTAACCCCGAGACACACTCAAGAGGCTCCATGTTCAGGCAACCCCGAGACACACTCAAGAGGCTCCATCCGCGACGGATTCAAACGCACCGGTAACCCCGAGACACACTCAAGAGGCTTCGTATATCAGGCAACTCCGAGACACACTCAAGAGGCTCCATCCGCGACGGATGCGAACGCACCGGTAACCCCGAGACACACTCAAGAGGCTCCATCCGCGCCAAACGTATCAGACACTATATCGCTCTACGAGTTAACCATCGAATAAAGCATCTCAAACCAAGCGTTAATCCACAAATATACTATCTCCCATTATACGTTAACTATTAAATAAACTATTCCATACTACGCATTAACCATTAAATAAAATATCTCACAATACGCTTTAAACATAAAATAAAACCGCTCACACTACGCGTTAAGTATAAGATAAAAACCCTCTCACCTGTTGTCACAACACGCTCTCTTAATAAGAATTTACAAAGAAATCACTTCGGAATGACGGAACTATTTAAAATTAACTTACGGAGTTGAAGTAATAGTGTACCGTAACCATTTACGTAAGACAATAGATAAAAAAATAGTAAATACATTCCTAAATTAATAAGGGAATTAAATTAAATAAAAGTGATTATAACAAACCAATTTTTATCATTATCTTTGTGTGAAAAATAAATATACAATATTTAAATTTTGTCGTAACATCAAAATGCTCGTATAAAATTATTTCACACATGTATTTTTATTACATATTTTAGTAGTAGTGTTATAAATATACTTTAATTTTCAAGTATATATAAACTAATCACTACAAATTCTCCTAAAATATTTCCATAATTATTTTTTGTAATTATATCATATCCATTTTAAAATGTCCAATCGTAAAATTTTAAGCAAACGACAACTTCGTCGTTTAATATTAAATAATACAGAAAAAACTTTAAATTTTGTATCGGGAATAAATACATTTGAATCAGAAAATCTGAATTTAGAAATTAATAAAACTGCTGATTGTATAATACCTCTGACAGAAGATAGTAAAGAAAATATTTTTGAATCAGATATAAATCCTGAAGATTCTAATTTTTGTAATAAAATTAAAATGTGGACCTTAAGAAATAGTATAACACATAAAGCCTTAAATGATTTACTACAAATTTTACGTGAAAAGGATGAAAATTTACCTAAAGATGTAAGAACACTATTAGTTACACCAAGACATATTAAAACTACAAAATTAGAAAATGGTGAAATGTTTTATTTTGGTGTAGAAGCGGGAATTATTAATATATTAAAATCTTGTAACTCTTTTAATGTCAGCGATATTAAAATTCAGATTAATATAGATGGTCAGCCTGTATACAAAAGTAGTTCTTTTGAAATTTGGCCCATATTAGGCTACTTTCAACATTTAAATAGTAGTCCGTTTGTTATTGCACTTTTTTGTGGAAATGGAAAACCTCAACCAATAGAAATGTACCTAGACAATTTTATAACAGAAATCATTTACTTGCAAGAACATGGTATAAATTATTTAAATAAAATAATTCATTTTGAGGTACTACTTTTTACGTGTGATACACCAGCTAGATCTTATCTCAAACAGACAAAAGGTCACACTAGTAAGTACGGTTGTGAACGTTGTAAAATAATAGCAGTTTATGAAGACAAACGATTGTTTTATCCAACTAATAATTTTGCTGAAATGCGTACGAATCTTTTTCATATTGATAATGATTTTCATTTTAAAGGGTTTTCACCATTACTTGATATTAACATTGATATAGTTACACAATTTGTTTTAGACCCGATGCACTTAGTTTATTTAGGTGTAATGCGAAGATTAATATTAAATTACTGGATTGAGGGTAAACGACCCTACAAACTTTTTAAAAATTGTATACATAACATTAATATTTCTTTATCTAATTTAAAATTTTATTTACCAACTGATTTTTCTCGCAAATGTAGAAGTTTTGTTGAAATAAAGCGTTGGAAAGCAACAGAATTTCGATGTTTTTTACTTTATCTTGGTGTTGTTGTTTTACGCGATAATATTAATACGGTTAATTATAATCATTTTTTATTGCTAAATTCGGCAATTTTTATTTTAAATTCAAATTCATTAATAAATTTATATTTCGACAAAGCGAAAAGTGCATTGTTCAGTTTTATTAGTGAAAGTTCAGTAATTTTTAATCGAGAATTTGTTAAGTATAATGTACATAATCTTTTACATATATGTAATGATGTTCAGAAATACGGATGCCTTGAGAGATATAGCTGTTTCAAATTTGAAAATTGTTTGGGAAAATTAAAACAAAAAATTAGGGGTCAAAAAATGCCACTTCAACAGTTATGTAGACGTATAATTGAAAAAAATGAGTGTAATAATATCGCTGTTTCACAAAATAATATTATAACACCGTATCACGTGCATAACGAAGGTCATAATCATTTTAAATGTACAAAACTAAAAACTAATAAATTCATTATTGCTACTAACAAGCCTGACAATATTGTAGCTGTTAGAAAAAAAATATATCAAATTAAATCTATTATATATATATATATATATATATATATATATATATATATATATAAATAATAATTATAAAATAATTGCTCTTCCTTTTAAATATTTGTATAACTTCTATTCGTATCCAATTCCGTCTTCCAAATTGGGAATTTATTATGCAAAAAGTTTCTTACAACCTGTAACAATAAATTTATGTGACATAACTCACAAATGTATTGCATTCCCATATAAAAATGGATATGCTATATTCCCGCTTATTCACCTTCTTTAACTTGCCTGCACCTGTTATGTTTGAAGAAAGAACAATGTACGCTGTAGTTGAATTTTTAATAACAGAAGACAAAAACAAGCAATTAGAGAATGTGCCGTTGTGCCGTTTTTATGGCTAAAAGGTGAAAATAAAAGCTGTTATTGGCCACCAACTTCTTCAGAGAAACAATTTTTATATCTGGTTAAAAATAATAAACCCTTCAAATCCAGCTGGCCACTATTTGATGTGCATAAAGTTATAAGCATAGACGGTAAGTTTAATTTTTGCTAAATATAATTTTTAACCCTTAGCGCGCCTAATCGCGTTACGATAGAGATTTTACATTATCATTTTTGTATCTTAAAAAATAATATTAACGAAGCGAATTTTTTTTAATAGGCAAAATTTAATGCTGTTCGTAGTTCGAATATTTTATTATATCTTAGATTTTTTTTTATTATAATATTTTCTTAAAAAAATATTTTCATTGTTACATAAATATATGAATCTATATTTTGTCTATTTTTTTATTGATGGTGTGTTCTTTTTAGCTACATTTGATGAAGCAGAGAGAAAAATAAAGGAACACTTAAATAAAGAAACATCAGAATCATCTAGTAATGAAATAATTCGTAAAAAAAAATTTGCGATAAAATTGTTAACAGTGAATCTGACACTGATTGTGAGAAGGACACATGGCATGACTTGCGTGATAAGAGAAAATTTGTTGATGATTCTGATTTATCATTAGATATTACAGTTTCTAATAAAAAAAGAAAAAAATCTACTAACGTGATATCTAAATCTAAAGTCAATTCGGCTTTTGTTGAGACATCTAAATCAAGAATTGATTCACCCATCCCTGGAACATCAAAATCATGCATCAATTCGCCTACTCCTGGGCCCAGTACAGAGACTCATTATAGTCAGAAAAATAATTTAAATTCATCTCCCGTATTGACACCCTCAAATTCCAAATTATTTCATCAAGTTGTTTTAAATAAATTAGAAAAAATTGAGACTAACTTAGAGCAACATTCAATTATTTTAGCCAAAATATTACAAATTAATTCGGAAGGTAATAAATTTATCAATATAAAACCAGACGATACCTCGGAATTTCCTAGGAAGTCCGTAGAAGATTACAAGGTATTAATAAAATATTTGGAAAGAGAAGAGGGATACAATTATGTGGTAAGTTCATTTTTTATATTTATTTCAGTAAATACATATAATACTCAAACTGTTATTTGTTTCAGTGAGCACGACTTGCTGCTGTTGGCGGATTTACCGGCCGTCAGACAACGATGAATATTTTAAAATATTTGTTTACAAATAAAACGGCAATGTATTTCAACTGGGCCGGTAGGGACAAAATTGGCTTAAAAGGAACTGTATTAACTAAAGTAATTTTTGGTAAGAATAAAAAAGTGGGTACATAAAAAAAAATATTTTCTATTTTTTTTTATATAGGTGCTATCCATCAGCAGTTTGGAACCGAAACCGACGAATTAATAGCCAGCGCTATAAAAGATTGGTTAAAGTTATCTAAAACTCGATATAGTTATGAAAAATCAAAAATTGAAAATGAAACTGTGCAATGTTCTAAGTCTAAATAGTGTTAACTACCATCATCTCTAAATTTGTTTTAATTATATGTGGTACATACATATGCAATGTAATTCATACAAATCACTTATTTGTTTTGCTGCTTCATATTTAAAAGTTATTATTTTTGAGTTATTGCTATAGAAATAATGGCAATCAAAAGCAACAGTTGTACTAAAAAATGACGTGAGATTTTAAGTAACTTGCTATAGTACTAGAATTATAGACTTGAGAAATTCTAACAATTTTTTGTTTTCTTTAAAATCAGAGCCAAATGTGAATAGATTTAAAAAATATTTTTTTTAATGCAAATTAATATCATTATGTATTTGTAGTGTTGAATTTTATATAAAATGTTCTAGTGTTAAAACTAGTTGTTTGAATTCTCGTGTCATATTTTAGCACAGATGTACAGATTGCTTTTAACTGACAACTTGGTTATATAGTTATATAAATAGCACTTGCAGCTTTATTTTTTATCCAGTACTTATGTTATTTTTTTTTTTTTTCAAATAAATACTGTATGAAAAATAAAGCTGTTCTAACAATTACCCTCTCACAGTAAATTTTAGAAGCTGAGGTATGACATTGTCATTCTTTTTATATTAATAACTCAAAAATAATGACTGTTTAAATGAGTTAAAACATAGCAGCAAATAAGAAATAATGAATATTTCTTTGATTTTGAAATATAAAATGTATTCATGTACTTATTCTTTTTTGTACATTTATATTAATAAAAAAATAAAATTTAAAAAATTATAATAATTGTTTTATTTAATCGTTTAATAAACATATCTATATTTCTGATAATATACGTTTATTTTAGTACGACATTAACGTTTTTTATATATGTATATTTGTATGAAAATTTATTCGTATAATTAAAGTATAATGTATACCAAATTTTCTATGAGTTTTTCTACGTATAATATACATTTATTTCATAAACAATTAAACGTTTTAGATATACGTATTTATATATAACAAAATAAACGTATAATTTAAGTATATAATAAACGAATAATTCCAATAACAATTAAACGTTTTTTGTCATACATATAATAGACGTCTAATCGGCGGTCATTTTGAAGAATTTTAGACGGTAGTATAATACCAAAACTATACGTTTATTATACCACTCTGTGTTTCCTGGGGATGTACCCACATTTTGGTTTTGAAGGTCCTGTTCCAGCGTTCAACTATGCTAACTTTTAAATGTGAAAAAGTCGAATAGTGATTAATGTGATGATCTTCCATTAGTTTCTTGAAATCTTTGTTAATTTTTTTTACCGTCATCTGTTTGTAGGTTTCTTGGTACTCGTCAACTTGAAAGAATTATTTTCATAGCTGCCGTTACATTTTTTGCCGATTTTGTGACGACTGGAACTGCCCATGCAAACTTTGAGTACGTGTCAATAATAGTAAGCATAAACTTGACATTATTATTGTCAAGGCCATACGTTGACATATCCACCAAATCTGCTTGCCATAAGTCATCGAAACCTTGCAATATAACTTTGCGTCTAATAAAATTCCGACGAGGCGGTTTATGCAGTTCATATGTTAGTAAACGATTAAAATTTCTCATTATTATTTTTCCTTGGGTTAAATAAATAAACTTATCTTTTGCTTAAAAATTGCTACGTCTGTAGCCGCACTCTTTACACTTTGTAAATCTCTGTTTAAATCATTAACTGAGTCATGAATACGTGATATTTCTTCTTTAAGTGTAATATTTTGAGTCTGTTCAATGAGACTAATATTATTCTGTATATTTTGTGTATCTTGATTTAGTTTATTAACAAGCATGCTACACTGTCTTGTACCATTTGTAAATCGTTTTGTATACTCTTTGTAAAAGAACTGACACTCTCGTCTACATATTTTTTGATGCAGCGTCGTGAAGATTGCGTGGAAAACCGATATTAGTTAATCGTTTATTGTTAAAATTTATTTCACCTTCACTTATTAATGGAAATTGAAGTTGAATTTTATATGACGAAGGAGAGGAATGTTTACCACCCGAAGTAATAAAAATGGATCCAAGTATCGTCCGAATTTGTCGATTGACATGATGAAACTGACTTTATACAATGATGTCCTCTTCTCTTAACTCTTCTTCTATCGATGCTATTTCCGAATCAAGTCTACTATGGTCCACCGATCGCACATGACGAAATGCATATCTGTGTTAACGTGATCTTTATAAATATGATTTAAATTCATATGATCTTGTTTAAAGAGTACTAGTAAGTTAGCATTGTCTCGAATTAAATGTTTCGGAATGTGAGTATAGGTTTGATACAAATAAAAACAGTCAACTAGACTGTGGCGATCCATACTAAAATATTCACTCATAGTTTTTTGTTTGTCACAAATAACATTATCGAATATGAAAAGAGAATTCTCTTTAGCATTATGTGGTTCTATAATATTTTCAGTACTATTAACCAGAAAATATCCCACATTTGGAACGCGTTTTAATATATTTTGAAGTAACTGATATTTAGGTTAATTCGGAGTTTTTGTATACAAGTCCATATTTTCAAATTTTAAACCATTTGGATCCATAATTAAACTTAACATTAAGTTAGTTTGATTTGGTAACAAAGAACTATGTCTGGGTGACTGTGTATTAATAAATTCGGATGTAATATTATCTAAATTTCGAATCGTTATTGACAGGGGTTGCTTAATCAACTTTATTTTATACACTGTTTCACATGCATTTAAGTTTATATATCATTTACAGTTAATATAATATTGTTATATTCGGATTAATGGAAACGACAAGTAGATATGAACTCGAGAAGGAATGCCTAGACTTAATTACCGAAAAATAAAAGTAGATATATCCATCTTTGAGATAGACAACATATACAGAATTTGAGTTAAAAAAGATCGCAAGAATAGACCAGTTTTAATAAGATTCACTTCAAGAAGGTAGGTAATAGATATTTTAACAAATACCAAGTTACTGAAAGGAACAAACATCGTAATCTCAGAAGACTTCCCAAACGAAGTTGCAGAAGAAGGCAAGCGGTTATTACCATTAATGAAAAATATGCGTAAAGAGGGCACACACGCAATAATAAAATACAACAAGCTGTATGTTGACGGTAAGCCAATTAAAAAAGAAGATGCAATAAGAACGTTGCACGAAAAAAAAGTTGAAACAAAGGAAAGAGGACCTCAAAAAATGTAACAAACAATGAAAAACAAGAAATGAAGAGACAGCCCCAGTAGCACAAAACTGATAGCCAACATGTGTATAACATTGGGAAAATATTGAATATTGGCTAAATATAGTAAATATCAGACCAAGTTTTAACCAATATTTCTCCCAAGTAAATATATCATTTTTAACCAATATGTATTTCAATAAATTGGACCCATATTTAACCAATATTTTATATTTTAAGCAATATTGTTTTAATATTTTACAGTAGTTGTAAACCAATATATATATCTAATTATTGGTTATGCATTGCGCCAACATTATTATAATTTTTTTAATATTGGCATAGTATTTCAAATTTCACTTTTAGCCAATATGTTATGGCCAACACTCTATTTATATATTACCAATATATTCAATTTATTATTGGCCACACTATCATCTATTAATATTTATCCAATATTTAACATTTATTTAAATTCAGTTTATATTTATTATATTAGTATTGTATAATGCCAATATTATTTAAATTTTTAAAATATTGGTAACGCCACTTTCAACCAATATGTTATGGCCAAAGCTATATGTATATATGGTCAATTTACTGAATACACTATGGGCCAAACTATCACCTGCTAATATTTATCCAACATTTTAACATTCATTTACACCCAGTTTGTATTTATTATATAAGTAATGTATTATGCCATTATTGTTTAATGTTTAAATTTTCAAAATATTGGTAACATTATATAGGTATTTGACTTTTAGCCAATGTGTTGTGGCTACACTGTATTTATATATTACCAACATAATGAATTTATTATTGGTTATTGTACCATCTAAGATTTTATTAGTATTAAACCAATTCTTATTATTGACGACGAATCTGCCCTTATTTAATATAGTAGTAATAACTTTCGTCAATCAAATTTCTTTTAACTAATAAATTTTAAACAATTTTATATTTTTTATAGACTATAAATTTATACATGATTTATATGTTCCGTTTACCTTTAAAATAAAAATATTTAGGTGTTCAATATATTAGTCATACATGCCACCAGTAATTATTACATTTATCAGTTATTAACAAATAAAAAATATAATAAATTGCTAATTTTATATTTGTATATTTTAAAGAAAAAAAAAGAAATTATTATTTACAAGTAAAAAACAACATGAGCATGCACAGTATAAAATTATATGTAAGATACTACCAACCATTATTTTGCTGTTCTCCGTTTTCTGTGTTTTGCTTAGCTTTTTCGTTTAGAACAGGGAGTGCATAGTTTATAAATTAATAGACAAAAGAATGTCTGTAGTGAACAAGTAATAAGTGTAATTAATAATTATTACATTTGTGAGTTTAAACGTGTTGTTGGTAAGAAATAATATTTATCTATATACAATTCGTCCGTATTTGTAAGATTATAACCTCTACCAAACTAATAAAAATTAACTATGGCATTAAGCAAATACAGATCGAACAAATTGAGATATTATAAATGTCTTGCAAAAACATGTGTAATGATAACAATATGGAATTACATCAAGATCAATATTTATCTGAGAATAAGTACATTGAGACCTGTATACCCAATATTACCCCAATATTGGTATCAGCAAATACTGTAACTTCAAGTATACGCAATAAAGATGAAACTTTTCCTATTAGCTCGGTTCAAATAAATGAAATTGTATTAGGTGCTACTACCCCTAAAAATGAGCTACAGCATCAATTAAAAGAATGGGCTATTTCATGTCACGTAAATAATTTTCAACTAACCTCACTTCTCAAAATACTAAAACCTCTGCATCCTGATTTGGCTAGTGATGCCCGATCATTGCTTAAACGATGCAGAAACACCGAAACGAAACCAATGCTAGATGCCAAACAAAACTTTGGCCAATATATTTATTTTGGAATAAAATACCATCTAAAAAACTTGCTAAATTCCGAAATTAGTGAATATTTTGTGAACTTAAATCAAATTTCATTAGTTTTTAATATAGATGGAATACCTATACATAAAAGCACATCATTACAATTTTGGCCTATATTATGTTTAGCTGAAAATAATAACTACAAAACTAATCCTTTTTGTATTGCATTATTTATGGGCAAGTCTAAACCTAATACTCTTGAAGATTATCTAAATGATTTTGTTGATGAAATAAATGAACTGCTGGCAATCGGTTTTTGTTATAACAATAATAAATATAACATTACTCTAAAATGCTTTCTTTGTGATGCTCCTGCTAGGGCATATATAAAACAAATTAAAGGTCATAATGGTCATCATGGTTGTGAAAGATGCAACGATAAAGGTAAAGCTATTAATCATCGTTTAGTATTTAATAATTTAAGTGCAGAAGTTCGATCGGATTCTAGTTTTGAAAATATGTCTCATCCTGATCATCATATTTCCAAATCTTTTCTTTTAAACATTTTCAACATTAATATAATTAGCATGTTTCCTTTAGATTATATGCATCTAATATGTTTAGGGGTAACACGAAAATTATTAAATTATTGGCTAAAAATTTAGATTATTTAAGAAAGTTTATACCAGCGGACTTTAATCGCAAATGTAGAGGTTCCAATGAAATTGATAGGTGGAAAGCCTCCGAATTTAGATTATTTCTTCTGTACCTAGGACCTATTGTTTTAAAAAATATTATAGAAACCAAGTATTATGAGCACTTTATGCTATTAGGTTGTGCAGTTAGAATTTTATGTTCACAAAAGTTATTAACCAAGTATAAAGCAGTAGCGCAGGATCTTCTCATAAAGTTTGTTGAAACATTTCCACATCTTTATGAAAATTGTAGTTTAGTGTACAACGTACACAGTCTTATTCACATTATTGATGACGTAAATAACTTCGGATGTACTCTAAACGAAATCAGTTGTTTCCCTTGTGAAAGTTTTTTAGGTCGTTTGGTTTGACTAATAAGGGACTCCTAACCGGCCACTGGCTCAAGTAACTAAGTCAATTAATTTAATAAATTATTCTATACAAAATATACATTATAATCGTAATGAAATTTGTAAAAACAAGTTATATTTTAAAAAATTTATTTTTTCTACTTCTCTCAAAAAGGAAAGTTTCGCATTGTTGCGCAATAAAAAATTGTTAAAAATTACTGAACTTCAACCTGAACAGAAAAAATTACGTTTTTTTCTATATACAATTTCAGATTTTTACTCTTATCCAATGAAGTCTAGTAAACTGGAGTTTTTTGAAATTAATAAATATTCCGAAAGTGTTTATGAATATAATGCTGACGAAATATTGTCCAAATGTTTATATTTACCTAAACATTCAAGAAATCTATTCGCTATAAGTTTATTGCATTAAATTTTTAAATAACTTAAAAAAAAATTCGTATGCTTTCTCAGATGCATTTAATTTTGATAAATAAAACGTCTGTCCTTAGGTTTTTATTTACTTTATTTCTTTGATAGAAAGTTCTGGTATACATTTCAGAGAAAACTATTACTTTCTTAGTTTAAAGCGTGATTATTTGAAAACATGTTTGTAGGTTTGTAGATTTGTCCAATAATTTAGTCAATATTTTAAACTTAATATAATTGTACATATGCTAAATTTTGCTTCACTTAAATATACAGTTCACAGAATATTCCTGCAGTATGGAAAAAAAATCGTGGGATATTATATTTTGGGAAAAAGAAGAGGCCGTAGACTATTTACCTACATGTTGGGGAAATCAGGATAAAACTCAATATAAATGGCCCAAAAATAGCAGAGGAATTAAGCCATCAATTGATAAATGTGCTGAATTAACTGATAATTACGAATGGCATAATGCTGTTTTCAAGAAACAAACAAATTCTTTAACTCAGGCTCGGTATTTATGTAAAAAAGGCGAACTTGAATCTAATTTAGATGAAACAGATGACAATCTTTGCGAAAATAATGAGATTAATTTGGGAAAAAATAAAAGATTAAATAATTCGCCAACATGTTCAACTAGGTCATCTGTAAGTAACGACTGGCCACGACCAAACATAGTTATTCCTGAAAGCCCCGAGAGCTTTCAATCTCCCTCATATTCCCCAATAACAAAACATAGAAGTAATAAACTACGTACATCACCTGAACCAGCTTTAAAAAATATTGATACCACTCCTTCTTCAAGAAACAATGAACTACGTACACCATCTGAACCAGGTTTAAGAAGTACTGCACCTTATATCACTCCTTCAAGAAACTTGGAAAATTTAAATCGTAAAATTACTTTCATTCAAATTATATATGGTTTCCATTTCTTTATTTTCTTGTTGCAGTACCTAACAATAATAAAATTCTTAGGTTGCTATTAGAAATAAAAGATGATATAAAATATATTAAACAAAAACAAGACAAATTGGAAAACTTATTATCTCAGAAAGGTATTATAGAAGAAGATATATTTTCCGAAATATTGCCTATGAACACTCTAGAAGAGGTTACACAGGTAGAAGAACTTTTAAAAGAAGAAAAAAATAGGCAATCTTTGGTAAGTTGTCCTTATATCTGAATATTTGTAAAAATTATAAATTTATTTGCATATTTATTTGAGTACTATTTCAGACTAATATTTTAACACTAATTGGTGGTGAAACATATTCGGCTGCTATTTGTTTGGCCCTTAAAAAAGTTTTAAGCAAGCAATTGGCCTTAAAATATCCCGCCTTCGGAAAAAAAGGAAAATTAAACTTTGCACAATTGACATTGTGCAAATGTATAAAAGGTATAGTTAGTTTATTATTTTTATTATTATTATTATTTTTGTTGTTATTATTATTCAAATATTTTCTCTAGAAGAGATTAGAAACAGATTTAAAAATATTACCGATCAGGAAATTTACAAAAAAATATCAACATATTTAGCAACAGCCAGAGACAGAGATGGTGGGAGAAAGGAGAGAGACAATAAAGATAAATAATTATCGAAGAAGTTAAACACATAATAATATTATTTTTTTTTTAATTTTTAAATTGAAAATATTATATAGGAGTAATATTTTTGGTAATAAATACCAGTTTTGTTAATATCTAATACAATCTTTTATTTAAGTTTTATCCCACAATTATTTTTTACTTAGGGCTCGTATTATATCTACGGATAAAGTTCAGGATAACTATCCGTCAAATAAATGATAAAACATAGCAACGAAATAAAAGCATAAATGATGTAAATTATGTTGAATGTCACTCTTTTATGTGATATTGCTAATTTATCCAGCACTTTAACTGAAAATGGAAATACCGACTATTAAATATTTAACAATTTGGAAATCATAGGCGAATAACGCAAAGTAATGAATTTTTCCTGAAATCGGCCAGTAATCTATCAAATGGCTGCCGCAAAATAGGCAGGGAAATCCAATTTCCCTGCCTAGGCAGTGGTAAAATGCAATGTTGCCAACTCTATTTTGACAAGTATATTTATATATATTTATATTTCAATACGAAACACTGTTTACGTGACCAATAAATAAAATTCAAATGTTTATAACATGTAGTATTTATACTAAATAAACTAAATTTAGAAGATCAATGCATTTAGCAAATTAATAAAAAAAAATAATTTCTTAATTTGTGATCTGGCAACCATGAGCTTGCCCTGCGTGCCATGTGCTAGCTAAACAAACAACAGAGCGGGTTGACACATAACCTCAGTAGCCTAGTATGTAAGTATTAGTTCAGTTCGAAATATTAAATTTTATATTTTTAATAATTAATTTTAGTTGAAAAGCCAGCAATAAATAATAACATGGAGAGTGAAAAAGAGAATACTCTCAGGAGACATCAACGTCCACATCGGATATAGTGTTAACCAGTAAACAGGCACCAATCAATATCAGTAACAATAAAAATTGTAAAATAATTATTAATATTAATAAAACTAATTAATTAAAACTAAAATAAATTATGTTCAAAATTCAATTGTTTTTAATGACAGTTACTCGTAAAATACATATAGGTTATGTATAAATACATATATTATTCGTTGATTTTAAAATTTTGTATGATTTCAGAAAAAATATAATACATATCTCGTCAGGGAGGTACCTTTTCATGACTCATTCATGGTTATTTGCCTCGGCCTGCGCCTCGGCAAACAATCTCCATATTCGTCATGAAAAGAATAACCTCCCTGCCATGATATGTAAATAACTATTACAATAAAGTAATATTTTTTACCAAAGTTAAAAAATTCATTTAATTTCTATTGTTAGATAATGAAGCTGGTAATTCAGATATAAACTTAAATATATGTTTTAGAATATTTTTATTATAGATTTACAGTTATTATGATGAAAAGAAAATTTATAACATACTTTCGAAAACTTGTAATCTATTGTTTTCTCCAAATTATTTGTCTTAATTCGGTAGTTATAATATTCATATCAATAAAATTCCGATCTCAAGGTAAACTAAGGCCAAGTTAATGAAAATTTAATTATTATAACCGAATTTCCCCTGAGATTTGAATCTACCCAATGTAGTTTCAATGAAACTTATACTAATATTATCCCCTATTGATGACATTGGCAAAATATTTAAAAAATATACAGAAAATACACTGAATTCTAATATAAAACCTATACAAACTGAAAATATTGTAAATAAAATTATAATTAAAATTTTACCAATATTAAATTTTGATAAATTACCAATCAGAATAAAATATAACGGTAAAATATATTTAAAAAATATATGTCCAATACAATAAAAATATATAACACCAATATATACATTACATATAAATCAAATATTTCAAACCGATATTAGGCCAATGTAGGGCTAGGTTATCCCAATACAGATATTGCCAATGTTACTTCACCAACATTGGCTCAATTTATTTGTGCTACTGGGGAAACCAATAACCTCATATGTAACACACACTCTTGATTATAGGGACCGCACCAAACGAGGAAGATCCAAAAAACGACTCAAAATAAGCGCGCTGAATAACACAGATCGGACTAAAATAGGATTTTGGAAAATCGCCGGCTTAATGAATAAGGACAATTATATTTGGAATTTTATAGAAGAATTTGATTTTATCGGGCTAGTAGAAACTTGGATAGAAGAGAAAGACTGGACGAACTGGGAAACTAAACTTCCGAATAAATTTAAACGTAAATGCGTATATGCAAATAGAGAACATAAAAAAGGAAGAGCTAAAGGATAAATAATAACTGGGGTCAGAAACATATTAGAGGAACTACCAGAGGGAAGAAGTATGGACCAAATGCAAGAACGAACATTACTAATAGAAGGGGAAAAATGGAAAATAATAACAACATACAGCAAAGAAGAAATAAAACTCATACAAGAGCAAATAGAAGAAACAGAGGACAGACATGAATACAATTGTAACGGATGTGAATTCAATTTGCAAAAATTGTTAGCGTAGGTGGTTGATTGAACTCGCTATCCGCTGCAGAGTGCTGGCACGTGGCTGGGTGGCTTCCGCCGTTCGATGACATTCGATAAGTTGGCAAAAACGGTGGAATACTCCCAAGCGATATGTCAGCAGTTTGATTCGACTTGGTGGAAGATCAAAAATTTGCGATCATTCTCACATCGGGTGTCGCAAATCACGGTCGTGGTTAGGATATTTATTAGTATTAATTTAATTTCAGTGGAATTGTTCATTTAGCTTACTTTAAAAATTATTGTTAGTATTTAAGTTATTGCAAATCTGACTATAATTTTTAATTTTTATAAAAATTATTAAACGTCGAAGCTTAAAGAGTAGTGTCTTTTGAAGTGCTCATTTTCACCTTCCACCCGCACCTACCCAGAGTACAGCATCAACGAAGGACGGCAGTGAATAGGTACGTATAAACTTACATTCTTTGAACCGTCCTGCATAATTCAATACGTCAACGAGGGCTTGTACTTCACTGCACAACCCTTCTGTTACAACTGGCGCTGCGGACAGGACCATGGACATGGCAGCGACTGATGTACTCAGTGTTATCAGGTTTGACGGTGACCCAATGTTTTGTCTATTTAGATGATATCATTTGCTTTAGCGCAGATAATTTAGATGAACATATCGAGAGATTAAAATTAATTTTTGATCGGCTACGAGAAGCAAATTTAACTTTGAATCCAGCAAAATGCAAATTTATGCTTGATGAAACCAAGTACCTGGGTCACATAGTGAGTAAAGACGGAGTGAAACCTGATACGGAAAAGATAAGAGTAGTGAAGGACTTCCCAGTACCTCGTGACGTCACGGAAGTAAGAGCATTTCTTGGCTTAGTGGGTTTTTACCGTCGATTTATAACAAATTTCTCGAGAGTAGCTTTTCCACTCACAACTTGACTGACGAAAAAGAATGCTAGATTTGTATGGTCTGATAAGGCGGAAGGGGCGTTTATCCACCTTAGAAATTTATTAACGCAGTCACCGATATTAAAATATCCTGACTTTAACAAACCTTTTATCTTATGTCCGGATGCATCTGCTTTTGGAATTGGAGTAGTTTTAAGCCAAGAGCATGATGGACATGAAATGCCGGTTGCGTATGCGAGTCGTCAGGTTAAGCCCGCCGAGCGAAATTATTGCACAACGGAAAGAGAGTGTTTAGCGTTAGTATGGGGAATAAAACATTTTCGATGTTATTTGTATGGTCAAAAATTCATTGTTTATACCGATCATCAACCTCTGAAATGGTTGAAGAAAACATCAGAGCCAACAAATCGTTTAATTAGATGGTCATTATTACTTTCGGAACATGTCTTTGAAATTCATTATCGTCCGGGAGATAAGCATACTAACGCCGACACACTTTCACGCATTAAGCCTGTACAAATCTTTTTTCGCACTAATTATGAACCGATGATATGGGATAGAGACGCTATCAAAATGACCCAACGGGAAGATAATCAAATAAAAGGTATCACTGACGAAATAAATTCAGAAGGAAATTGTGAATTTTACTTTGATGATGACGGGTTGATTTATAAAAAATCGTACGATGATCATCTCGAAGACAAGTTAGTTATTCCTTTAAAGTTTCGAAATAATATTTTGAAAGCGTGTCATGATTCTCCATTATCGGGTCATGGTGGCACAGAGAAAACGTTCGAAAAAGTTAATTCTCAATTTTTCTGGCCTCACTTGCGTCGCGATGTAAAAGAATACGTGCGCAAATGCGTATCATGTTCGCAAAGGAAAACGTCACCGCATTTACGACCTGCCCCACTGAAAAAGTTTCAGTCGGTAACACGACCGTTTGAGCGGATAGCAATGGATATTGTTGGTCCTCTTATAACCACTAGCGCTGGAAATAAATATATTCTAACGGTACAAGATGCAACTACACGTTATCTAGAAGCATTTCCCCTAAAAGACCAGACCTCTATAACGGTAGCGAAAACGTTTGTCAAGGGTATTATCTTAAGACATGATACGCCCACACAATTACTGACAGACTTAGGGAACAATTTCGTTTTAAAACTGATGAAAGAAATTTGTAACGTACTAAAAATCGAATGTTTGCATACTACCGCTTTCCACCCGCAAACAAACGCAGGTCTCGAGAGAAGTCATCGAGCGTTAAAAGATATGCTCTCACATTATATCAATGAGCACCATACGGATTGGGATGAATGACTACCATTCGTTGTATCAGCTTTTTGTAGTAGTATACATGCAATGCTTGGTGATAGTCCATTTTTCTTAATGTATGGAAGGGATATCGAACTACCTTTCGATGACCTCTTGAGACCTCTTCGCACTAGATACGATACGGACTCTAATTATGCTGCAGAATTCTTACAACGTTTAAAGTTAGCTCTCTCTAAAGCGAGAGAACAGCTGGACAAGAACATTGACCGTGTCCACCGTAACTTTAATAAGCGAGCGGCTAGTGTGTCAAGTTTCAAATGGGAGACCATGTATATCTGTTTACACCAACAGTCAAGGTCGGCACTAGCGCTAAGTTAGCTAAGAAATGGTCAAGTCCGTATCGTATCATTGAAATGCGAGAAGTGAATGCGGTAATTAAAGAAATTTTCGGACGAAAACAAATGACGGTGCACGTAAACCGATTAAAACCTTATTATTTAACGACCGATGACTTAAAACTTGACGATACGTCACAGCCAATTGAGTCGACCACTGAAATTGCAGATACGGATGGTATTAACCCTATTATCCCTTGGTCCTCTCAACCGATTATCCCGCAGGATTCCTTAGAATCAACCTGCAGTAGTACTAATGATAGTTTATTTACAGAGAGTAGAGCCAATACAACTTTACAGTCTTCCAGTGGTAGCCATAATCAATCACAGAACAGAAGTCATTTGTCGGACACCAGTACCACTAACTCGAGTACTGACACCGTCGTGGAAACAGCGTCCCGGCCCCGATACGCAACTAGAAGCCACGGAGCTGTCGCTGACCATTCGTGGATCCGGAACACACGGATCTAATTACAAAAAGACCATCACATTAGAGTAGTAAAGTTATTCATTAGAATGCTAAAGTTATATGTAGTTTTTGTTGTAGTTTTAAGATTACTTGTAATAGACTCATGGGCTGAACTGATTGCTTTCGATTGCGCAGACCCAGAAGTGGAAGTATCCAAGATCTCGCTGTTAGATATTAAACCTTGTCGTGACCCGAAGAATAGCTCAGAAGAGATTCCAACGAAAATCCAGTTACTGCAAGAACGACGGTACACAGAAGTGCATGTATATAGGTGCTTAGTGATTGTGCAGCAGTTGATCGAACACACCAATTTCAACGCTTAGATCTCTCAGGGTTAGGAGCTGGAATTATCCCTAGTTTGACTTTAAACGGAACTACCGAAGTGTCAACGACGCTGGAGGGATGCCTAGAACCCAGCGGGAAATGCTCCGGCGTTCGATACACCCTTAATGGCATTACGTACGAAGACGTGATCGTTAGCGCCGCTATCACCATCAAATTATTCGACTATCTCGTCATTGCCGACGTCGAAGAAAATGCCGTTCGACTGCGTACAGGCACAGTATGTATGTACTCCAAAAATTATTGTTTTGACGATGCAGCAGGTGAAGTGACCTGAGAAGCCGACCAGTTGGACCGATGCTCTGAGCGAGGTATGGACGTACTCTACGAAAGTCCAGCCACAATTCTAAATATCAACAGTACCGGCACTAAGTACATCATGGTAGAGGCCCATGATACGGTTTTCGCCTTGAGGTTGTTGTCCGCTGAATTGTTATGCCATCAGCGGGCATGGTGTACAGAGCAGAATAGATTGATAGTTATTTTTGAATCCTCGCTTGGCTTCTATTTTCAGAAATCAAAAAGAGTGACACACAATACCGACATCATGGCACAGGTTCTCAGTAAGTTGCTGTTCCTAGAGATCGCTTTCAAGCAACAGGCTAGAGAGCTCGTGTACGACGCCATATGGGTCGAGTGATGGGCGAAGTTTTATACATAATTCGTTGCAGTGCTAAAGTAGTAGACTTCATAAAAACGGACTTCTGCTATCAAGAGCTGCCAATAGTTTACAAGAATGAGAGCAAGTTAATGGCCCCTCTCACTCGTTTAATTCAGGACCATGGTACGCAGGTCGACTGCAGAAGTAAATTGCCAGTTATGTTTCACCTGGAAGGCAAATGGTTCGAAATTAACCCCGAACTTAGAAGAACGCAGCCCGATCCTATGGTCCTCGACGCTAACGATCCCAGCAACGTAATGCCAATGACGAAGATAGCCCCGATCAGCGCCAATGGAGTGTACAGTAAGCAGGACATGGAAGAGTTCCAACGCACACTCTTGTTCCCACAGGAGTGACGCGCCGTAACTAACGTAATCACGAGAAGGGTCACGGGAGTTCAAGTAGATAGCCAGGATTACCACTTGCCCAATGTATTCAGCCAAAGCGAGTTCGCCAAGATGGCATGGAGTGCTGCAGCGGAAGTGTGGGGTTTCTTATCATATATGGGAAACCTTTTCTCGGTTCTGATGCTTCTGTACACTCTGTACGCGCTGATAAGGTACGTAGCAAACGTAGTGTTAAACCTACTGAGTTTAAGGAAGGCGGTCACTCCCGATCAACCCCCTCGGAGATGGTTCCTGTTCGCCAGTCTGTGGAATGCCTTAACTACGCGATACCTAATTAACTTGGCACTACAACAAACCCCCAACCAGGTCGCGGAGGCCGAGCCTCCACCAATCTACCCGGGTCTCCCAATAGCCGTACCTCAGCAACCCAGTGGTTCTTCCGCCAACCTCGACATTCTGCGCCAGCCCATAGTCTAGTTTGTTTTTGTATACCACTACCAAGTTGAATGAAATTCAGCTAGACTCGACTTTGAATTCCACTCACAGTCGAGTTTAGAGGGGAAGATAGTGTAACGGATGTGAGTTCAATTAGCAAAAATTGTTAGCGTGGGTGGTTGATTGAACTCGCTATCCGCTGCAGAGTGCTGGCACGTGGCTGGGTGGCTTCCGCCGTTCGATGACATTCGATAAGTTGGCAAAAACGGTGGAATACTCCCAAGCGATATGTCAGCAGTTTGATTCGACTTGGTGGAAGATCAAAAATTTGCGATCATTCTCACATCGGATGTCGCAAATCACGGTCGTGGTTAGGATATTTATTAGTAGTAATTTAATTTCAGTGGAATTGTTCATTTAGCTTACTTTAAAAATTATTGTTAGTATTTAAGTTATTGCAAATCTGACTTTATAATTTTTCATTTTTATAAAAATTATTAAACGTCGAAGCTTAAAGAGTAGTGTCTTTTGAAGTGCTCATTTTCACCTTCCACCCGCACCTACCCAGAGTACAGCATCAACGAAGGACGGCAGTGAACAGGTAAGTATAAACTTACATTCTTTGAACCGTCCTGCATAATTCAGTACGTCAACGAGGGCTTGTACTTCACTGCACAACCCTTCTGTTACACAATTTATTATTAGGAGGAGACTTCAACGCCAGAATAGGGAAAGAAGGAAAAATTATTGATACTAGAGATGGGCCTGAAAAAAACAGGACATCAAAAGACAAAATAATTAACAGCGAAGGAGAAAAACTCCTAGAATTCGTGGAAGAAAATGGACTGAAAATATTGAATGGACATACGAAAGGAGACGAAGAAGGGGAATTTACTTATATTGGTCCAAACGGAGAATCAGTTATAATTGCAAATGAAGAAACAATGGATAAAATAATATATTTCACAGTAACAGATAGAATAGAATCTGATCACTAGTCACTTGTCATAGAATTAGAAAACCTTAGTGAAAAAACGAAAACAGTAAAAGAAAAAATATGAATAGATTGGTCTGAAGAAGGCAAGAAAAAGTATCAAGAAAAATTAAAAGAAAAAATATTTGAAGAAGACGACTGTAACAAAGCTCTAGACGAACTGATCTGATAGAAAATATACACAGCTCATTAACAAAGAAAATTTGGAAGAAAAAAATAATATAAGAAAAAGTAATTGGTGGGACTGCGAATGTAGAATCAAAAGAAATTTAGTACGAAACTTACAGAAGAACTGGAGAAAAGGCAACGGAAGAAAAGAAGACTTTCTAAAGGAGCGAAAAGAATATAGAAAAAAACAAAGCAGAAACTAGAACAAAAAAGAAAAGAGGAAAAAATAAGAAATATATCAAATGAAACAGATATCTGGCAATATATTAATTTAGAAAGAAAAAACCACATCACAGTCAGCAAAAACATACCATTGAGCACTTGAAGAAAATACTTCATGACTCAGTTAAACAGAACTGATGAAAAAAATACTATATCATTAGAAACACAAATTACACATAGTATAAAGACAGATATAACAGAAAGTGATGTAATACGACAAATATAGAAACTAAGAAAACGAAAAGCCGCAGGTGAATACGGAATACAGAACGAGGCTTGGATATACGGAACAAACGAAGCAGTCGATAGACTTACAAAAATAATAAATAATGTTTGGAAAGAAAAAGGCTTTCCACAAAGGTAGAGAAAAGGCATTATCAGTCCAATAGACAAAAACGGAGACAGAGAAGAAACTAAAAACTACAGAAGCATAACACTGTTAGACACAGCATACAAAATATACGCCATGACTTTAAAGGAAAAATTAAGTAAAGAAGAAAGAAATATACTATAAGATAACCAAGCAGGCTTTAGGAAAGGAAGAAGTACAATTGATAACATCAATATATTAAATTATGCAATACAGAAGGGAATAAGCAAAAAAAGGGAAAATTATATGTACTATTTGCAGATTTGAAGGCAGCATTCGATATTGTAAATAGGAAAAAGATGATTGACATATTGACGAAATCTGGCATGGAAGAAAACCTAGTAGAAAGAATAGCAGAAATATACTCTGAAACCATAAGTTCGGTGAAAATAGACGGAGAAGAAGGAGATAATTTTTGGACAACGTACGGAGTTAGACAAGGGTGCCAATTAAGCCCTATTCTTTTCTCAATTTACATGTTAGACATTGAAGCTCACTTAACTAAAGGACAGACAGGAGGCATTGTAATTGGGAGCAAAAAGTTTTAGACATTATCGTATGCCGACAACCTGGCAATAGTTGCGAAAACAAAACAAGAAATGGATTCCATAATGAAGAGACTAATGATATACTTAAAGAAAAAAGACATGGTGTTAAAACACAGAAAAAAACCAAGATTGTAGTTTTCAATAAAGGAAGAGGCAGGGAAACAAAGAAACGTGGACATGGGAAGGGAAAGAAATAGAAAAAGTGAAAACTTTCAAATACTTGGGGTATACATTTCACAAGAATGGTGGAGAGAATGAACATATAAAGCAAACAACAAAAAAAAACATAGCTCTTCCACAAATCTGGGGCATGGGGCAAAGAAATTCAAAAACAACTTTAAATTAATAATGTTACTGTTTGATAAATTGATAGCGAGCATTATAATGCAAGGAGCCGAAATTTCGGGTTGGAAAGAACAAAACGAAATAGAAAAAATTCAAACAAAATATATACGATGGATACTCGGACTAGATAAACAAACACCGGTGTATATAATAGAGGAAGAAACAAAACGGTTTAAAATGAAGACTGAAGCAGGAAGGAGACCAAAGAAGTAGAAGAGAAATTAAGAGGGACACCATGGAAAAGTCTTGCATTTTGATTGTTGGGTAGAAATAACAAAAAAAGAAGAAAGAAAACAAGAAAAGAACCAATGGGAAGCAAAACGGGCAAAATTCTATGAAAGCAACGGACACAACAACAGACATAAAAAGACGAAGAAATACAGGCCAAAACATGGTAGATGAAATTACACGGACGGAACAAGATATACAAGCTCAGATAAGAAGAGAAAATATATATAAATCAACTTATAATCCAGGATATAAATACTTAATGACTATAAGCAAACCACTATGCTTGCCAACAGAAAACAAAAAATTAAAAATAATCGCAAGATTTAGAACGGGAAACGAAGAAAAAAAGAATAAATACTGTATAGGAGACGAAGACAGACAATGCAGAATATGTGGGAGAGACTTTGAGACAATAAATCTCTTAAGAAGAGACTGCAACGAAAACCTGAGAAATGACAAATCTACTCAACATATACTACACGACGAAAACCCAGACACAGATTGTATGAAGAAAGTATATATAAGTAGGTTAAATAGTAAGTTATAATAATGTAAATACCCCATGAAATGTAAAATATAGATAATGTAGAAATTTGAACACCGAAAGGTATCAAATAAAATATTTACTACTACTATAAATATGCAATGATATTATTTAAAATATTAGTACATAAAAAGTCGTTGCCATGTCCAGTTCTCGTTATATACATACAGGCAGTGGTTTAGTGAACCCATTAATCAATCGTCTTCCATTCGAACTGCACGTGCCTGGTTACCAGTATTGTGGTCCCGGTACTTAACTTTAGAAACGTTTAGAATGACGCGACCCCGGAGTAAATGAGTTAGACAAAGCGTGTAAGGAACACGACATAGCATATTCTCGAAATAAAGATAATTTCACTGCTCGCCACGACGTAGATAAAGTTCTAGAAGATAAGACCTGGTCAAGAGTATTAGCCTCAGATTCTTCATTGGGTGAGAAAGCTGCAGCGTAGAGTATAGCCAACACCATGAAAGTTAAACGGAAACTAGGAATAGGAATGAAGATGGGTGGAAGAAATAAAATTAAAAAACGGGGAAATAAAAAACCAACTTTTAATACATTAAAGAAAATAGCAAAGTTAGCCATTAAATCGAAAGGAAAATCAAGCAAACTTATGGACGATATAACAGCATAAGGAATTATAAAAACAGCATTGAAAGCAGCTAAACGAGAAGTTAGTAATCACAAACCATCTATTCCTACTATAAATAAAGAAAGAATAATCCCATTACCTAAGACTGGTGGTATTCTTCCATTAATACCTATTTTTGCTGGATTATCTGCACTGGGAGCTGTTACTGGTGGGACAGCAGGGGTAGCAAAAACAATAATTTCTGCTAAGAATGCTAGAAAGGAGTTGGAGGAAAATAAGCGTCATATCCGTAATATGGAAGCTATAGCTATAGGAAAAGGCATACCAGTAGCCCCTACATCTAAAGGATTCGGATTATATCTAACCCCGTTTCCAAAAAACCATTAAAATTACCGAGAGTACCGCTAACTAATATAGATTTAGAAAATTATGCTTGTCACTACGAAATACCATTCTTTTGAGGGGTATATATGCGTAATAATTTGCCAAACAATCCAAGAATGAATGAATGTGCTATAGTCAATTTGGATGATTTGGATGGAAAAGGATAGCTTACAAAAAACGTGGTTATAATGTAATTTACATTCACAGCATAGGCAACTTACCACCTCCAAAAGAAATAATAAGGTATCTCGGTAATTGCAAAATTTTCTATAATTACAATCAAGAATAAGAGCCTAGTGCCGTAGTATGTGGTCATCTTTGTTTAAAATTTCTTATGAATAAAGCTAGAGGACAGTAACACAAAAGAATCATTTCGGTGATACTATTTGGAACGTAAACATAATAATGTCTTTAACATTAACGTTACAAAGTAATAGTTCTATATTAAATGCGAATTTTTTTCCGGCAATTGAATTAAAAGAAGATACGAATTGGGTTTAGTGCTTTTTCAATCATACAATTCTATACCCAATATAGAAGAAAAAAATAGTAAATTATATATTGGTGATTCATACATATATCTTCCAGAAGGATCTTACGAAATTAAATACATAAATAAATATGTTAAAACACAATTACCTAGTGAAATTAATTTTCAACTGAGAGCCAATAATAATACATTAAAGAGTGAAATAAAGTGCAGTGAATGGATTTATTTCAATAAACCAAATAGTTTTGGATCTCTTTTGGGATTTACAGAATGAATTCTCAAGCCAAATAAATGGCATGAATCGGACATACCTGTACAGATTATTAAAGTGTCTAATATACGCATAGAATGTAACATTACAACAGGATCTTATATAAATGAGAAATTAATGCATACAATTTATGAATTTACACCAATGGTACCACCTGGACAAAAAATAAGAGAAAATCCTAACAATATAATTTATCTGCCACTTCGAGTAAATACAATTGATAATATAACACTTAAATACTCGACCAAGATAACAATTTGGTCAATTTTCGTGGAGAAGCCATTACAGTAAGAGTACACATCAAACAGCTTTAATACCATGTTGTTACAGAAGAAACAAAATAAAAATTCACTACGTAATGCTTATCCTTTAGTAATTTCACAAAGAAGAAGAAGAAGAAGAAGAGGAAAATCTGGTATTCATAAATACAAATGCTCATCTCAAAACAGTATCAGAACCAATTCTTCCGTTCCGAAATTAACAACGTACAGTCAAAACATCCTGAGAGCTCTTGGCTATAAGTTAAACATGAGCAGTTTAACAACAACAAACATCACTGATGATATGTTATCAGTGGACGAAGATATTACGTTCGACGATTCTATTACCCGCATAGAGTGGCATACACATCAGCCATACGTGACAACCACTTTCAATAATAATGACGAGATTCGTATTCCAATTCAACACCAAGATATATACACACTAACATCACACAGTTTTCTCTACATAGAAGGTAAAATTGAAGCTAGTCAGCAAGGTCCACAGGCATAAATTAAGTTCATCAACAATGGAATTGTCTACTTGTTTGAAGAAATACGATATGAAGTGAATGGAATTGAAATTGATCGCACGAAAACATTAGGTATAACATCTACTGTCAAAGGATATACCTCATTCACAGCAAATGAAGTATTGTCTTTAGAAAAAGAAGGCTGGAACACAAAAAATGATAACCATGCAATTAGTTACAAAGAAAATTTCAATGTATGTAAACCACTGAAAATGTTGTTAGGATTCGCTGAAAATTTTAACAAAATTATTTTGAATGCACGTCAAGAATTAATACTGGTGCGTTCTAAGTCTGATAATGACGCTTTACTGTGTACACAAGCAGACTATGTAAATAATATATCTGTAAAACTTAATAAAATCCAGTGGCGATTACCGTACGTATATGTAGCCAATCCTGAACGTTTATCTTTGTTGAAGATAGTTGAACAAGGTAAACCTGTTCACGTAAATTTTCAGAGTTGGTCAACATATGAGTTTCCTATGTTACCAAATACAACGAAGCATACATGGACTGTAAAAACAAGTGCCTAAATGGAAAAGCCACGTTATTTGTTACTAGTATTTCAAACTGGTAGAAAAAACTCATTGGAAAAAGATACGTCCTCGTTTGATCATTGTAATATTACTAATGTGAAGCTGTATTTAAATTCTGAATGTTTTCCTTATGACAATATGAATTTAAATATTGACAACAATAAATATGCCTTAATGTATAATATGTATAAAAGGTTTCAGTCATCGTATTACGGTCGAAGT
The DNA here is from genome assembly GCA_035578165.1 of Stenolophus ochropezus. Lineage (NCBI taxonomy): Eukaryota > Metazoa > Arthropoda > Insecta > Coleoptera > Carabidae > Stenolophus > Stenolophus ochropezus. The sequence continues at coordinate 11,575,415 of JAQOWZ010000013.1, read as the reverse complement.
GGATACGGTGAACCATTATTTGGGACTCAAGAATTTAAAAACACACAGCTTATGTTTGCCACTGGCAGCTACTGGGTTCAGTACTCTTCTAGACGTACTGGACTGAGCCCGTAGGGTATCCTTTGCATTCCACACCCCTTATCTGCCGTCTGGCAATGGCCGTATGGAGGCAACCCAAATTGCGCTTGTGGTTGATAAACCACCTGATGTCCGTAAACAGTCGGAAGAAACTGAGGTATACAGACCGGGTAAAACCATGATAGAAGCTGCTGCGTAGCCCTCATCGCTGGCGTCTTGGTCGCAAACATCCTCCCTCAATGTCCCAAAACTTGATTAACTGACTTTAAACATCGGTACTTTTCAGATTAATTCAGGGTAAATGTTATATTTACCCTAAAAATCCTATCGATGACTGCGCCAATGTAACAGTGGAGGGTTGACGGAGATGAAGGGCAGTGAACGGTTGATTTTTACTTAGATGAAGGCATGATCATAGGATGATAACTAATGAACCAGGGATGACGTTGACATGATGAATCAGATAACCCAGATGAACCAATGAAGACAAAATGACACACACATGAGACACGCAAATTTTCTTTAACTAACTTTAAATTTATTTACATTATGTACAAGAAAACTATAACAAAATCAAAGCAATGAAACTTCCAGACCTAGCAGCTGTGGACTAAAGTCAGTCTGAACCATGTCAGATGACTGCTACCGAGTCGTTAACTACATTACGACAATCAGCTTACCACTATTCGCTTAAAACTCTAATTTCTAAGACTCTACTTACGACTATTGACTCCCTTCTACTGACTAAATTAAATCCTATTTATATCCAAAAACTGCAAAGGTTGGCAATGTAACTATTACGCACATCGCTCGTGGATAAGCTACAAAATGTTAGTAAGTTAATAAACTTTACGAAATATAACTTGTCCACGATGCATTTTTGTTAACCTGGAATTTATGTTACGAAATCTATCAAACAATAATAATTTACAATAATTTGTCAATTACTGTTACATTACCACCCCTTAAAGATTTAATTATATATTCGCAGAAAATATAATTAAATCCATTTTTCTGAATCTATGACTCGTGTTGTGGCCGGTATTATAATAGTCTGCTTTATCAGCAAAGACGGCCGTAGCTATTTGCTGTAGTCAGCATTTTGCTGACCTACCAACACCAGAGTCACAGACCTCAGAAACTATGATGAGCCGTAACAAGATGAAAAGCCTTGTCCGTTTTCATTTTGTTACACTATCCTTCTCTTAAAACATAATATATCGTTTGATCACGATATATTTATTTTTAAGTGGAATACTGTCCTAAACTTAAACCATACCTAAAACAAAACGTTTACAAATATTAAACAATGACCAAAAATTTGGACAAATACGTAAAACAAAATCACAAAATCGAATTAACAAACATAAATAATGCAATTATAAACAGATGACTGAAAACAAATTCTTAACTATCATGCATTACTAAACTAATACTTATCTAATCTATAAACTAACACATACCTGAAACATTTCAATGAAACTAATACTAATCTAATTTAATTCCATACCCACAGCGGTCTCTGTCCAGGCACAATAAAAAGTTTAGTTGCGAAATGTCTCTGTATCACTAAAACATCACATACCACAGGGTCGGGCTCACTACACTTTGCAAAAAGCAATACACTGGCTTCTTTGTCCTCCATGAAGATGTTGGAATGGTCGTAATCATTTACCTCGTAATTATCCCGTTCAATTCTACTTTCGTTGCCTTGTTGTTTCCACTGTGCTGCCTATGATCCTGATCAACTATTTCCCTGATGATTGGAACTTCTTTCAAGAGCTCCACCATATGACCTTCTGTCGGAGTTACCCGTTTGGTCGACTCCTCCGACAGGTGATCTTCTTTTACCTCCGGTTCCTGTATGCCTCCATCTACATACTTTGTGCCTATTTTTGCCACATCTTTCTCTGGACATAATATCCCAACCAAGGACGCACCTCTGCTGGCAGCAAAGCTTCAAATTTAGCCGCGCTTATGTTTGCTACTAGCAGCTCCTGCGTTCCGTACCCATCTACTCGTATTGGACCGACCCGGCAAGGAATCCTCTCGGTCATTTCCTTCGATCGAGAATCTTTCCCTCTTACCTCTGGTAGTTGTATCTCTTTATCTACAAACTTGTGAGAGATAGTAGCAAACTCTTCCTCTTCTCGTGGACTTGGTATCCCAACCACCTCAGGCCGCACCTCTGCTGCCAGCAAACCTTCAAACTCAGCCAGCCAGATGTACTTGATATCCATCTTAATGCCCAATCAGCCTTCTTCTTTACACATGGAATGTGTTCAGAGTTTTCAATGTATGTGTCAAAAAGTAAACTGTACATTTCAGAGTGAACATTTTCAATTGCAATTTGTAAACCATAACAGCAACGTGCTTCCGTTACTTGTACTTCATGACTGAATCTTTCAACAAGATTCTCATTCACAATTCCATCTGAAGCTGCGAAAAATGCTAATATATGTGAAATAAAATATTTCTCATCTTTATTGAGTTTAGTATTCCAATCATTTAAATCTTTTGAAAGATCAACCTCTTCAGCTACCCAAAAGGAAGCTTCAGCTTTCTTATACATAAGCCACATATCATGATACTGAATTGGAAATGTTACAAATCTATTAGGATTTTTATGTAACAAAGGTTCCATCTCTGAATCACCATGAAATTGCTCATCTGTTGCATTCATATTGAATGAATGATTATATCTGTTGAAATAAAACAAATTATTACCTTTCAAATTATTTATTGTTCAAATACATATATTTTTCATTTAGGAAATGTAACAAATCATTACACTCATAATATTTATTTATATGTATGTTAAAATAAAAGGAATTAAAAAAAGGGTTGATAAATAATACAAATGTATTTTATTAAAATATTTTATTATGTTTTAAGTATTCATATATTTTATAGACATTTTGTGTTGAACAAACGTAATTGTTTTTATGAAATATGCATTTTTGTTCAATTATACAATGCTTTAGTGCTGATGCATCTTCTATGTCTATAATAGTACAATTTATATTTAATGATGATATTTTTTTTTTCTGATCCCCCTTTACATATATTATGGTTGCATTTTTTAGCATGGTAGGTAGTATATTTTGATGAAATTCAAAATAATTCACGTAGCCATCATGCCAATCAAGTTCGTGGAAATTCTTCTGCAACCAGAGTACACCATGTTTTTGTTTTTTATTTAAATATGTCCATGGATACGGGGGATTCAAAATAAAATGTTCTGATATATTATTCTCGTCAAGCACTGTTATTTCTTTAAGGATGAATTCGTTAATATAGAGTCCTTGTATATCTACGATATATTTCATATTTTATTTATTTCCTAAACAAAATATATATATATATATATATATATATATATATATATATATATATATATATAAGAAAAAATATGACTTAAATGTGTTTGTAAAAGAATAAAGTAATAAAAAAATATACCTTAAATATGTTTGTAGAAATCTCTTCGTTCCACTGCTACGACTGTCAATCAAATATACTCGTTTTTGCCTTTACAAGTTTTTATATATACATATATAATCTCAGTATAAAAATATAGTTTTCATAACTTGTATGTGGTTCATTATTTCTTTTCTCTCACAAACTAAGTTGTAAACAGGATTTCATGGTTTTGAAATTTTTATATCAACTTGTTTGTGGTTCATTAGTTTTTTTTATCCTCTGATTAACACATGTTCACAACTGATTTGTAAGCAGGAATTCATGGTTTTGATACCGTATTTATGGAACAAAATTTGGTTAATTATTTTTTTCTCAACTGATTAATACACTAATATAAGCAAATAAGCAAACTGTTTTTTTTTATCCTCTGATTAACACATGTTCACAACTAATTTGTAAGCAGGAATTCATAGTTTTGATACCGTATTTATAGAACAAAATATGGTTAATTATTTTTTTCTCAACTGATTAGTACACTAATATAAGCAAATAAGCAAACTCAGGAGGATAGTTTACAAAGTGGCATGAAGTAGTCCACAACAACTACAATATGCAAATTACATCGTACAGCAAACCAAATCACGAAGTAAATATAATTTAATATTCTTATTACTTAATCTTAGTATTATTTTACTTTCAGATTATACAATTTATCAACAAACTAAATTTTGAGGTTTTTATTTTATATTTATTATTATTGTTATTCATTTCACTTATTGTTTGTACAGGTAATGCAGGTTATGAATCAAATCAACCCTGATGTAAGTACTATGTTTTACTAGTACTCTTATCATTTTTTTTTTATTCTTTTTTTGGGTTTATGTTCACAGTCAATGAGAAATGAAGAAGCACGCTTATCAACATTTCACGCATGGCCAAATAAATTCATAGATCCTATATATCTAGTGAAGGCTGGCTTCTATTATGTGGGCTTCCTTGACATTGTCCGCTGTGTATTTTGTAATATCGAACTATATAATTGGATAGAGGGTGATAACCCTTTACAAGAACATATAAAATAAAATTATTCCTGTGAATATATACAAACAAACAGCATCAACACAGCTGACACCGCCGCCGCCGCCACCGCCACCACACCTAAAGAAAAATATTGTTGTGGTTGTGAACTACAATGCTTTAGTAAACCTAGAGTAGAAGTTGATGGAATCGCATGTACATTATGCAAGTCTTTCTGTTATTGTAAATGTAAATGTGTTACATATATAATAACAAAATTAAATACAATTAAAAACAAATAAATAATATAAGATATATTTCTTGCTTTTATTGTGTGTGTTCTTTATTCCACATGTATCTGAGCAGATTTTACTTTGATAAAACGTACTCTATTTTCAAAAATATAATAAATAAAATAACTTGTATAAAGAGTAGTAGTAGTAGTAGTAGTAATTTTGTTTTGTGTACAAATATGAATCATTGTAATTGTTGTTTTTAACATATTTGTAATATAATATTTGTAAATAAATATAAAAGATGTAAAATACCTACCTACCCATGGGAGTTCAATAAATTAATAACAAAGATAAAATATGTTAATTATTCACCTCACGTCAATCCAGAACCCATATCCCAGATCCAGAACCCAGATCCAGATCTAGATCCAGATCCCAGACCCAGATCAAAAATCATAAAAATTCATATTTCACGCGCGACGAAATAGATCCCGGATTCAGATCCCAGATCCTCAAGAAATTCATATTTCGCGCGAGATCCAGATTCTCTCTCTCTCTCTCTTTCTCTATCTCTCTCTAAAGGGTTGAAGTGGAGAGTGTACCCCCTGGGGTGGGTACTGGCAACTAAAGTGGAGAGTGCACCCCGTGGGCACTCCTAACTGAAGTGGAGAATGCACCCCATGGGCACTCCTAACTGAAGTGCAGAGTGCACAACATGGGCACTCCTAACTGAAGTGAAGAGTGCACAACATGGGCACTCCTAACTGAAGCGGAGAGTGCACACCATGGCCACTCCTAACTGAAGTGGAGAGTGCACCCTATGGGCACCACCAACTGAAGTGGAGAGTGCACCCCCATGTGCACTCCATTCTAAAGTGGAGAGTGCGTCCCAGAGGGCACTACAAACTAAAGTGGAGAGTGTACCCCTAAAGGGGACGAGGGGTTGAAGTGAAGAGTGCACCCCTAAAGGGGACGAGGGGTTGAAGTGAAGAGTGACGGGGGTGAAGCATCGAAGGGGTTCGGATTCGAAAGGGTTGTGCAAGAAGTACGTGAAGAACTAACATACCGGATGTCTTCAGCTGAAGAATGGTCGATGTGGATGACCACGGTCATCGAGAACACCGGAAGTGAGGCCGAACGATTCTAGCTATACTACTCTAAATAATATTAATCTCTTTATTAAGATAACTACGACAAATATTCATGCCTTCTTCATAGAGCTGCGAACTTTCTCAATAAGAATCATTCAAGAATTTTTCAAAAACCTTCGTCATCTCAACGCGATCGCTTCTTGTAAACTATTTCATGTTCGTAGTCCCATGCCAAATTATAACACATTTGTTTCAAATTACTTATTGCTGATTCTAAATTTGTAGCGTCTTCTGGTATTTCATACATACACCTTATTTTATTTACACTTTAGACGAAGGAATATCATGTATTGAACTTTACACTAGCTTTACTTATATCAAACTCAAATTTTAACTCAGATCAATCTCTTATATATTAGCATCGGTGAGTAATAAAACTCATAAATTCATTTTTTATAAATTTTCAAGTTTTGCAAGTTCAGACGTGTTTAATATTGCGTATTTCGTATTTGTTATTTTTAAAAATAATCCATATATTACTGCGAAATGCAAAAATTTCAATTAGTAAAACAAATAATCAAATTATTCAGAGAAGTCTTTAGTATTTGTTATTTTTAAAAATAATCCATATATTAATAGGAAATGCAAAAATTTTAATTATTAAAACAAATAATTAAATTATTCAAAGAAGTCTTTATTATTCGAGAAGTTTGCAAGTTTAAACCAGTTTAATATTGCGTAGTTAGTATTTGTACTTTTTAAAAATAATATTAATTGAGAACTGAAAATATTTAAATTTTAAAAAAATATACAAATCTTTCAAAGATGCCTATATTAACCGATAATTCTCCAATAGCTTCATTCTTATTTCAGTTGTCTCAGTGACCATATAGTGATAAAGTTGTAAGTAATATATATATATATATATATATATATATATATATATATATATATTGTGACGAAGTGCTCGTCACAATGCTCACGTACCTGCCTTCCTCGTCGCTCCACCAGGTCACAACACCGACTTCACGAGGTCCGGACCGCACACCAGGTCAAGCGAACCCGCCGTCGAAACCAGTAGCCGCCAACCGCTGGAAACACCTTCAGGAGGCGGTGCGACATCTCCAACAGTCTACCGGATTCCCGAATAGTCGCCGGGAAACACTTTTGTAGAACGCACATGGCCGGAGACATAACCTCAAGAACACGTGGGTATAAACTTGCACCAATATGTAACCTACAACCACAGCACTTGGGGAAACAATAATAAATACATTTTAACACTTACCGCTGTTATTTTTCTGTATCTTTTCTTGTTATTTTTACAGTTTTCAAATTTTCACAAAAAACACCTGTTCGCCGCGCCAGCGCGTGCGCGCGACCGCAGTACTGCCAACTTCAAACACAAAACGCTTCGGAGGACCGAATTCCCATGATATATTTTTATAAAATATGTAAATCAGATCAAATACAATACAAAACTCTGTAAAGCTAAGGAAAGTGATTTTGCGAATTTTTAAAATAAAAATCAATTTATTAAACGAAAATAACAATACTTAAAGTCAATCTGTCTCACTTTAAAATCAGTAGCTACAGGATTAATTAAATTTCGGGTATAAATACGACCGCCGGGGCCGTATTTCTTCAGTCTATGACGACTCAGGACTCAGTCTACCATGACTCAGTCTATGACGACTCAGGACTCAGTCTACCACGACTCAGTCTACGACGACTATAACGTCTAACAGTCAGCCGAGAAGAGTTCCAGTCCGTTTCCGCACCGTTCTGTTCCGAATCGAGTCTTTTTGTAAGTTGCTTGTTTATTTTTGCATTTTTCTTGAATTCCGCTGCTGTCAGAGGATACAGGTTGGTAGCTTCTACCGCCGTTCCTTAGAGCCTTCAGCTCGCTGCATTCCACGCCTAAAGGGAAACTCCGTAGGTGGTTACCACCGCGTGTTTCTACGGCTGTCGGGCAGATCCGCGTTTTAACTTAGTAGTTTTTTTTCTCTTTGCTTCACGTTCCGTAGTTATCGGAGAAGACCCGTTGGTGGTTCCCCACCGCGAACTCCGCCGACGGCTGAGTAGAACCGCGATTAGTTTGTCACTATTTCACTTCCTACGGCTCAGTAAAACACTAGGTGTAGTAATTTTAGTACAATAAAATATTAAACTTACTTTTGTCTGTCTGTGCTAAACCTTGGCCCGACCGACCTAGAGCTCCCGTGGCACACGTCACTTTCCTCGCAGGTTCCACAGATTGGCGCCCGAGAACAACCCGACATCCAGCGAGAGAACCCACGACATCGCGGACCAACAACATCCCGCAGCGGCCCAAGTGATCGTCGCAAATTGACGCCCCCGAACAGGGACGCGTCACAATATATATATATATATATATATATATATATATATATATATATATATATATATATATATATATATTTCAAAATGGAAAGTATTAACAAAATTGGACATCATAATACTTTTAAACCATTAAAAAAAATATCCGATTTAAAATTAATCAGCCGTATATTTTTGAACAAATTAAAAGTGTAACAACAAAATTTGGTACTAAACTTCTATCTGAATTTAAAACATTCTCAGTATTTTTAGCTGAAAGATTTTCAAATTTAACAACTGATCAATTGACCGCTTTAAATACTGGAAATGTGGCAATAATTTTTTGCGGTACTAAAAATATGACTGGAGAACGCAAATCTGCCAATATAATTGAATTTAAAGAAATTAATGAAGGAGCAACAGAACATCTTACTACGAAACAAGCACCTTTACTTTTGGTTCCAAAAAGTAATGCTGGGTCTACAGAAAGTATATCAAATGTAGGTAATATTTTTTAATTATATTATAATTATTTATAAACAATTTTATTATCATTACAGACATAAACAAGATAACTACACTAGGAAGAGGTACAACAACAACAACTATATCTAATACTACAGTTACAACTACTACAAGCCAAGTCAACCACACTATCTAAACCAGATCAAAATTTAAATTCAACCGAAAAACAACTGTGTCCTTTTAAAATTATTTCAGTGCGTGAAAGACAAATTCGTAAATTTAGGTCAAAATGGCGTGAAATATTATTAAAAGTTGACAAATATTTACAAGATGACACTAATGATCACATTACTTGGATTAAATCAATTTTTCAAAAAAATTTAAATTACATACGTACAAATATGAACGTTAATGACACGGACAAAATTGGTCTTGATATTTATAGTAATGAGTCTCCTGATAATCCTATTGGTATTTCTTATAATAAATTTTCAAATTTAAATTCTGATTTAATTATAAATATAATAGAACAAATTATACAAAGTAATAAAGATTTTTAATAACTGGTGAGTTAATGATTTCTATTGCTCATACTGAAATGCCTCATGGAAAGGGGCGTTCAAAATATTACCAACTATCTTTCGACGAGTACTGCAAGACAAAAATTTTTATTATTTTTATTAAAAATAGCGATAATTTGTGTCTTGCTAGAGCACTTATTATTTGTATTGCATATTTGAATAATATTAATGACTGTAAAAAAATAAGAAATAATGAAACGTATCAAAAAAAGTGTGCTTTGCAATTATGTGAAAAATCTAACGTGGATTTGGAAGATGGAGCCGGTATAGAAGAAATTCAAATGTTTCAAAATTATTTAAAAGAATACAAAATTACTATATATAGAGACGATCGAAAAGGTGAAGAAATTATTTTCGAAGGACCTGATTTACAAACAGACTCAAAAAAATTTATAGATATTTTATATAATAACAATCATTTTTATCCTATAGTAAATATTAATGCTGCATTTAATGCTATATATTATTGTCGTCCCTGTCATAAACGATCTTATAATATGGGTCAACATGTATGTGTAAATGCCTGTTCACGTTGCAATCAAATACATGCATTACCAACCAGAATAAAAATTAATAAAATGTTATGATTGCAATAGATATTTCAACGGTTTTATTTGTTATAATAATCACAAATATATAAAAATATATACAAGGAGCCGAACTGTATGCGATGTTATAAAATACTGCGTAAAATGCAATAAAACATATTCTTTACAAAAAAGATCAACGCTACACGAATGTTCCGAAAAATACTGCGCCGTTTGCAAGGTAATGTACAGTAATTTTTTTTGTAATTTCTTTTAATTTATACCTTTTGTTTCATGTAGGAATATGTATCTTCTAATCACCAATGTTTCATGAAGCCCATCACAGAATCGCAGAACAGTAAATTTATGAAACCATTTATGTTTATTTTGTTTGATCTGCAGTGCACTCAAGATAAGTCATTTAGTGACACAGATGAAGACATGTCAACTAGTCGCGAACATGAACCGATATTGTATGTCGCCCAACAGGTTTGTAATGTGTGTATAAATAACACAGATATAACAAATACAAGTAGTTCTTGTGGTATAAGTGAACATATTTATTAAGAAAACCCCGTTCATAACTTTATTAAATATGTAACATTGCCGAGAAATAATATTAAAAATATTTACGTTTTGGCACATAACTTAAAATCATATGATGGTCATTTTATTTTAAGGTATATGGTTGATAATTTAAAAATAACACCGGAAATTATTATACGCGGTAAACAGATTCTTTCAATCAAAATAAAAAATATTAAATTTATAGACAGTTTAAATTGTATTCCGATGAAATTAAGTGAAATGCCTATAGCTTTAAATTTAAATATTAATCTCAAAAAAGGATTCTTTTCATATATTTTTTTTTAATCTGATAACATAAATGTTGGTCCCCTACCTGATAAAGATATGTATGGTGCTGATCAAATGACGGAAAAAACTTATGAATATTTCACACAATGGTATTCTGAGTTAAAAAATAGCAATTACATTTTTAATATGAAAGCTGAATTAATTGATTACTGCAAAAATGATGTCAATATTTTACGACTTGCTTGTAGGAAACAAAATTTAGAGAAATATTCTACAGTAATAATGATAATGTAGATGTGTTTCAATGTAGTCTTACAACACCCAGTGCTTGTATGTACACTTACAGAAAAAATTACTTAAAAGATAATACAATAGCTATAGTTCCAACTAATGGTTACCGATGTAAAGATAAATTTTCATTTGTAACAACAATGTGGTTACTTTGGCTTGAACATAGTGAAAGTATTAAAATTATTCATAGTATTAAAGGACCATGGTTGCTGGTTTCACGGGTGTCTGAAATGTTTCCCTTATAATTGTAATGAAAATATATACTCCGATGGAGGTCTTAAGCTAGTCGCCCACTAGGCCGCGCCTCGCCGCACTGCCGTCTGGAACATTCTGTGCGTCGTTTCTTAAGGGGTTGCTCATTTAGGCGCGCTTTTACTTACGGAATTGTAATTGACGTAAAAAAATATAACGATAAATTATTTGAAATCAAGCTCAGAAGACGAATTATTTGCAACTACAGTCTTTGTAAATGAAGCAGAAGTAAGATAAAAAAGAAAAATCCTGATGTACCAAATATTTTAAGAAAAGGGATTTTTGTGAGACGGTAGTAATTTTTTTAATTATTTATACATGTCGCTGGTACACATACACTTGCAAAATACAAAAACACAAGCCAGCGCGTGCAATATGACACGTAAAAAGAGTCCGAAATGTCATTACAGCTCATATTTTCTGTGATTCCTTCCGTGTACCCTCGCATATATACACGCGCCGAACGGAAAAATTCCGCACCAGAAACTTGAAGAGTTCTGCTGCAGAAGTTCTTTAGCGCGGCGTGGCGCGGTTCGGTGCAGTGGGCGCACATCCATTTGATTACATTAGAAACGCACAAGCGGAAATTTTTTAGTGGGCGACTAGCTTTACATTAGACATACGTTATGAAAACACAATTAGTAAAATGAATTTATTTAAAGATGCCTGTTACAAGGTAGTCGATATTTGGGAATGTAATTTTCAAGATGAATGTATGAAAAATGAAAAATTAAAATCTTTTATAAATTCTCAACAAATTCAGTCATTAAAATCATTAGAGCCGCAGGATGCGTTTATGGGGGAATGCATGAAAACTATTCACACTGTAAATGATGAAATAGGAGAAAAAATATTCTATTCAGATATTTGCAGTTTATATCCCTACATTAATAAATAAGGTTGTTATCTTATAGGGCATCCGTCAATCTATATTGGCGAAGAAATATGCCGTAAATAATATAACACCCGCTACACTTAGTGATTATGAGGGCTTCATTAAATGTTCCATAATTCCACCAAAACAGTTGTACCATCCAGTATTACCAATGAAAATTAACAGTAGATGTATGTTTGTTTTATGTCAAAACTGTGCATTTAATATGTCTGTAACAGAATGTTGTCATAGTGATGACGAACGAAAATTAACATCTACTTGGGTTATAGCTGAGGTTAGATTAGCTCTTGAGTATGGTTATAAAATTAGTAAAATTTATGAATTTTGGACTTTCAAAACTAGTCAGTATGATAAAAATACTAACTCAGGAGGACTTTTTACCGATTGTGTTAATAAGTTTTTAAAAATTAAACAGGAATCTAGCGGCTGGCCAGGGTATTGTTCACATGATGATACGTTGAAAAATCAATTTATTTCAGATTACGAAAAACGTGAAGGAATACTGTTAGACAAAAATAATATAACTAATAATCCAGGTTTACGTTCTGTTTCTAAATTTCAGTTAAACAGTCTTTGGGGTCGTTTTGGGATGAAAGAAAATTTGACTCAAACTAAGTTATTATATAAATATGATGAATTAATCTCTTATTTATCAAATCCAAATATTGAAGTGGTATGAAGTGTACCAGTTAATGATGATACATTATGTATTACACTGAGAAAAATGACAGTGAATTGAACAAATTTTTTAATGTTAAATATTTTTATTTCATTCAACATTATAATTCTTTATTTAACATTTTTTTTTATTTTTCAGAATCAGTTGGATCATTTAGCCTAAATACTAATATCATATTAACAGATTTGTTTGTGCCAAATACTAAATAATGATTGAAATAAATTCAAAATAAGAAAACTGTTTTACTAACATCATCTTTATTCAACTAAAACTAAGATTACTTTGTTGATGGAAATAGTCCATAAATTTTTGTCAATAACTTATAATATTGTAACAATATGTTGATTATTTAACTTAAAACTATATCGTTTTGATTTAAAAGTCGTCATTTTACGACCGTCTAGTATTGCGTTGTAAAGATGGCATTGTGAAGCCGGCATTTCTCTGCTCTTTGTGCGTGCATGTGCTGTCCTAATGATTTGCTTTTGGTGATATTAGCTTAGTTTCAACACAATGTACCATAAAATGAAATATTAAATTAAAAATTCGCATAATAATTAATAACATAATGAGTGACAAAATAACAAAGAAGTTGTTAACAGAGTGGGGGTTCGTGCAACATCTTACTGCGTTTGAAGGTAAGACATATATAACATTTTGTAGAAATTTATTTTTAAGATTAAATAATTGAGGATACTTTCAAATTAATGATATATATGATATTACTGCAACATGCGAGAATTAAAAAAATTTAGTCTTCGATGTTTTTTAACCAATCATTTACATATTTTTATGTTCATGCAGAGCAAGAAATAACGCACGACGTGTTGGAAAATTTGAATGACGATTTTGTCAAGGAAATATTACCGACTGTTGGACAACGGATACAATTTCTAAACAAATTAGCAGAATATAATGCTACTAAAAAATTATACGATGCGTTAGCTACTGACATGGTATAAGGAGTTTATAGAAAAATTCGAGACTGTGCACCGTACGGCCAAAATTTAATTATTAAAAAAATTGAGCGTACTAATCTTCTTTTACGATGCTACATTAATAAGCTGAAAGAAATCAGTAAAATTCCTCGAACAAATATTACCGTACGAAAATATATAGCAGAAAATTTGTTACGATTTCGAACAGCTGTGACTAAGGCAGTCGAATACAGGAAAAATACGCCAGTATCAATAACTGAACAAATTCAAGAACTGAGGAAGGATATTTTAAATGGCCCATCTCACATATTTGGAGATCATGAAAATTGCAAAGATTATTTCTGCACTAAATCAACTGTACTCCAGATTTTTAGTGCTGTCGAAAGACAGAAATATTTGAAAAAATAATGATTGCAGTGGACAGACTAGCAAATAATGCAGAAAGTTTAATACACGGTCAAAATAACAATTCTGCAGAATCATTTAATAGTGTTGTTGCTAAATTTGTTGGAGGCATAACAGTAAGACTAAGAAATGGATACAATGCGCGATGTGATACAGCAGTCATTTCTCGAAATTCTGCTAATTTCCATGAAAATATGCAAACATATTTGGGCAACAAAAACACTGGCGTATATACAAAAAAATATGCAAGCCAAATTCAGAAAATTAAAAGAAACAGAAATAGTAGAAACGCCAATAAAAGAAGAAAAACGACCCACGGTGGAGATGCAGACTTGGAATATGGGCCAGAAGCAGCAAATCCAACTCAAGATATGCCATATGACCAATTTGAAAAAGAAAAGGAAGCATACCTCCAGTCTCTAATGGAAACCGACAAAAATGAAATTTTCGCAAAAACTCTGGAGCAGCGGCACTCTGATATTTGGCATCAAGAAAGAAGGAAAAGATTAACTGCATCAAATTTTGGAAGTATTTGTAAGAAAAAAGCTACGACACCAATGGGAAAAAAGTATTCGGTTTACTATATAGCAATTTTAGGGGCAATGCATATACAATGTATGGCATTCAAAATGAAAAAGTTGCTATTAAAACATTTGAAAATAAATTTAATGTAAAAGTTCAACCAAGTGGACTGGTAATAGATGAAATATTACCATTTTTAGCTGCTTCTCCAGATGGCTTGATTGACCTCGACAAAATAGTTGAAATTAAATGTCCAGCAAAACTAAAAGCCCAAACAATAAGAACTGCCGTTGAACAAAATGAAATAAACTTTCTAAAAATACACAACGGAGAAATAATACTGAAAGAAAACCACAATTACATGTTCCAAGTTCAGGGTCAGCTTCATATAACGAAAAGAAAAGTATGTTATTTTGTTGTATGGTCTCCCGACGACATTTTTGTTCAAGAGATTCATCGTGATAATTTATTTTGGCAAGAAAAAATGGAAGAGCAATTGAAAAATTTTTACTACAATGGAATTTTGCCAGAACTAATAGATTCGAGGTATATACGAGATTTGCCTCCCCGCGAAACTTATTAGCAGAGATCGGAACATCCCATAAAAGAAGGAATGCACTAGGCTATAATTCCTGTCTTTTTTCTTCAACATATTCACATTTTTTATAGGTAATATTAATAATCTTGGTTTGTATATATTTCTCTTAAAACTTGTATTATGTTTTTATGATTAAATCTCATACATCCTACAATTTATATTTGAAATACGAACGACTGGAGATTTCAACTTTATACCTGGACTCTACCCGACTCCCTACTGCGTTTATTGCATCTGTGGTTCTTCAAAGCTGTGAGCCGAAAACATGAAGTTAAATAAGTTGCCTAAATTCTAGCGGAACGACAAAAATACGAATGAAAAGTATTTGAAAATTATGCATTTGTTCACACTTATTTTGGTTTTTTAAAGAACGGTTGATTTGATAAAAAGTGTACCAATGCTACAACGTAGTAGAGAGCAATTTTAAATAAACAAAATTATGGTAAATATGAACATCTTTACACTTTGGCTAGTACTGCCGATAACTTTTTAACAATTAAATAATTCAAAATTTCAAGTCTGCTAGTTTGTTCACAAAATATCCAACAATATGTAGTTTTTTTATTTTAATGAACAAACCGTCCAGGTACGAGAAAAGTCATGTTAAACTTTTGCAAAATAACACTATTTTGAGACAAGGGTCGAACAGCCTTAACCAGTAAAGCTCCAAATTTGTTAATGGATTTAATTATCAATGGCATGTGAACAGAGAATAGTTCGTAAGTATAAAATAACATAAAAATATGTCACGTGGTTGCTCGCGTTCTATAAATACTAATATTTTATCAAAATTATTCTACATAGTTCTCTTACAAATACGGATTTCGAATTAATAGCCCAAAAAATATACAGTCTGTTTCCAAATGAATGTAGTAGTACATACTTTATTCCTCCAATAAGTGCAAAATTATCGCCAAATAAAAAATCTATTAATGCCAAAGGAAAATTAGTGGATAAATACCGGAACCTTAAAAGATTATATACTCGTACATTAACTGCAGCATCTGAAGCCACTGATCAAGACGATTCGTTTTTCAAGGATATACTAAGTACTATTTTAATATTTTTATTTGAGTACCATGTGCACATATATCCATTTTTCAGATGATGATAGTATTCATACTAGTATTGCGTGGTTAAAAAGCCGAAGTGAACCATGGGATGAGGTACTTACGCATTGGGACACTACTTTAGATATAAGACGGACTGATATTTCTACTAATTTAGGAGATTTTACAGAAAAGTGGCCTATCTTGAAGCATGAAAAAGGATATTTGTTGGTAAATTTGTGAATTATAATAATAATAAATTTTAATATTATTTTTTTTATTTAATTTTTTCTCAGATTGAACGAGACTTCTCAAAAATATACAGACTATCTGTAAATTCCATTTTCGAAAATTGGGATAAATTTTTTAATCGCTTGAAGGAAATAAATCCAAATGTTACTAATGAATCGTTGGTATTTGAAGTAATTTCAGATTTAAGCGTAGGTATCGTTAAATAAACTACTAAATTAAAGGCACCAATCATTTCATTTTTAATTTAGATTCTAAGAATGCTATCAAAATATGGTGTTTACCTACATATTTGCCAATTACCAGCCGTCTCAGAATTAAAAAGTCACATTGGAAACCTTCTATCCTGGAGGCAAGGAATAGTATTTTATGTCTTGCAAAAGTAAGTTATTTTATTCATTTTATTCGGTAAAATTTTAAATATTTATTTGTTTTAAATATTGAAAATAACTTTCAGAACTAATGACAATAATAAAACAATATTTGGGTAAGGTTCTGTAAAATTTTTATTTAAAAACGACGTTTCGGCAACACATTTCATGAGGTATATGAATAAAAATTTTACAGAACCTTACCCAAATATTGTTTTATTATTTATTTGTTTATTTATTTAACTTAACATTGGTGCTGATTAAAATTTAGATTTTACATTTAAAAAAAAATATGAATTAGTTTTTCCTAGATGTATAAATATGGTAAAAGCGGGTAATGGGAGTCAGCGGGCAATGGTAGTCACCCACAGATCTACAATAATACAAATCCGAGAGCAGCGCAAACGATCTCTCCACCCCGCTCTGGGCCCCGCGTCGCCATAGTAAACGACTATTACCAGAAACCGCCGCACGTTTCATAGTGACAGCTAAGTTTTGTTTTTGAGTCTTATTGATGTAAATTTTCGCCGAAATAAATTAAACAGTAAGTATCGAATTTCTTAATGTACTTAAATAAGTTTTTTATGTGTATTTAGTCTGATATTCATTATTGTGATATGAAGCTTAGATTGCGATAATAATTTCTTAATTATTTTATATGTGAGTTTTTTCACAGTAGTGTACTTGTGGGCAATGGGAGTTACCTGACTCCCATTGCCCGCAACTGATCATCATTACCCGTGAAGTACTATGTCTGAAGACAGGGCCGGACTGGGACCTTATATTTTACCGGGCATTTTTTAGTGACCGGCCGAAAAAAATCATTGTTTAAATAATGAAAAAAAAACTTACTTTAATTTATAAACTGTATTCAATATTAATAACAAAATAAAAACCATCATTGAACATATGAACGTAATAAGATATTACACAATAAGATATTTTTTAAAAGTTTCACTGCTTTCTGTCACTGGATCTATTATTTCTTCATTATCAAGTTTGTGTAATATTTCTGTTTCGGTGCCCATTAACATCATGGCATTTAAGTTGTCCGGTGATAAGGTACTGTTTTTAAAAAATTTTAGTGTCGAAAAACTTCTTTCGCAGGCAACTTGGGTAATAGAAAGGGTTAAAAGTAATTTATAACCTAATCCAATTAAATGAAATTAGCTTGTTAGCTTATTATACCGTTGCAAAATTTGATAGCAACGGATGACACAGTTTTTACAAAATTTGCAACTCGTTTTTTTAAATTCTATGTCTTCTAAACACCATTCATAATTTTCAGTATTGTTTTTTTTTGCTTTAGATGATATTTTAAAAAAAGGAAAGTTGGTGTTTTTCTGGTCGAATAAAGTAATTGATATCTGATACATTATCAGATACTAAATGTGAATGAATAGTTTCGGTGTGTAAATTTGACTTGGAACACCCTGTTTCAGGAGTATCATTTACTTCTTTATCTGGATCATTAATATTAACCAAATCGGACAAACTGGCAACGCATGCGGATTGTGAACTGTCACATATTGATGTTTTACTTGAACTAGCACTAAATAAATCATTAATTTTACTGCAAGATCTGGCTGTATTTTTCATCGCCTTATGTTTTTTCTCTCTAATTTTTTCCGTTCCACCTTTTCTCTTTCTTGAAGTCATATTTATTATAACAATTTAACTCTTAACTCTCTCTTAACTTAACTAAATCCTGATTATCAAGGCGGAAGCAATATATGTTACAAGTTTTTTGTCCTTTATAATAATTATTTTTAAATTTAACTTAAGTCACAAAAATATTATATTTTAAAAGGAAAAGTAATTTTAGATTAAAAATTGGTTAAACTTAACTATTTATCAAGTTTCGATAATATCAATATTGATAATTTAATAGTTTATCTCAATAATAATTTTGAACACTTAACGTACACAAATGTGCACTATTCGAATGAATAAAGTAAACTAAACCTGGAGTGAAAAATGTTACCAAACCTATATTGCAATGAAGACATTAAAATAAATAAAAGTAAATAGATAAAACTTCTTCCAATATTTAAACGTTTATTGTTTTCTTTCTAAGAATGGCAATATCTAGGGTTACTTTTATAACCGTAATTTGTCATTCGATACTCATGCAAACGTACACATATAATACAGCGCGCTAACCATTACCAGTCGTATATTGTAGGCTTTGGCATTCATCTCAGATACAATATTTATCTGGCCTGGCGTATCAAATAATGAAATTTTTTTCTACAGATTGATGTTAAATATTATGTTATTTAAATATTTATAACATCAGCAAATATATGAAATAAAATTAATACCAGCGACCAGCCCGTTAGTTTTACGTATTTAATTTAGGTAATGCCAGTATCGTATAGAAAAAGAAAATGAGAAAATCGCAAGACAAAGAAAAAGGAAAAGAAAAAAAGAAATGGAAAAGTAAGGGCCTAGAAAAAAAGACAAAGGTGCAGAAGAATAGCCTTAAAAGAGAAAAGAGACAAGTTCTGCAGGAATCAAGTGATACTTCAGAATCAGACGTAAATTCTAATGAGTTATGCCAAGATGACGACGAAGACGATGCAGAAGACGCAGAAAACAAATGTCTCATATGCTGTGAATGTGGAAGAAATAACAAGATGTAGTACAGATGTACTTCATGTGGGCTATAGGCTCACGCGGATTGAATAGGGTTGGACTCAGCCGAAGGTTATACCTGCGATATGTGTTAAATTTTGCTTGACTCTGATTACCCACAGGCTGACCCGCATTACCCGCACCTTGGTGCAATGAGGGTCAAATCTATATTTTTTTTAACTGTTATAATTACCAACAACATTGACACATTGACTCGGACCACTATCTAGTAAAAATAAAAGTAAGACAAAGGTTACTAGCAACTAAAAGCAATGATCTGCCACGAGCAACAAATAAGTATCATTTAGATAAGTTAAATGACGAAACTGTAAAATCGAACTATATCAGAGATATAAATAAAGACCTGTTGGAAAAGTTTCCTACAATAGAGGGAATAACAGAGAGAAATTGGAACCAAATGGCAGATATCATAACACATAACGCTAATGCACATCTTGGAGTATGCGGAAAACAACAGAGAAAGAAGTGGTTTGATGAAGATTGTGCACAAGCTATACAGGAGAAGAATAAAGCTAGAACAAAAATGATACAAAGAAACACCAGAGCAAATAAGGATGAATACAATAAAAAACGAAAAGAAGCATTTAAATTAATCAGAAATAAGAAAAGAGAGGAACAACAGAATATTATGACACAAATAGAAACAGAATACAATAAAAAGGAAGTCAGACAATTCTATAGATCTGTAAATAACTCAAGAAAAGCATATAAATGTCAAACCTCAATTATTAGAAACCGAGACGGAATCCTACTGAATGACAAAAATAATATCGTTAATAGATGGAAAGAACATTTCTCAGCATTACTCAATCAAAGTGACGATATGCAATATGCACACGCACAAGATAGCCCAAATATATCAAATGTATCCGTAAATGAGATACAATCAAACGTACCTCCTCCAACAGTAGAAGAAATTGCTGAAGCAATTCACGGATTGAAAAACAACAAAGCCGCGGGATCGGACACAATTGCGGGGGAACTACTAAAGGTACAAACAGAAGAATTTATAGAAAGACTACGCCAAGTAATAAAGAACGTTTGGGAGAAGGAGGCACTTCCATCCGAATGGAAAAAAGCAATAATAGTTCCAATCCACAAAAAGGGAGACACTACAAAATGTGAAAACTACCGAGGGATAAGCCTTTTGAATATTGTATATAAAATATTTTCGTCCATATTATACAACAGATGTAAAATAGTGGCTGAGACAATACTAGGAGACTACCAATCAGGATTCCGACAAGAAAGAAGTACAACTGATAATATTTTCTACCTACGACAAACACTCGAAAAATGTTGGGAATATGATATTAAATTGTTTTGCATGTTCGTAGATTTCAAAATCGCATATGATAGCATAAATAGGTCAGAACTGTGGAAAGCTATGAAATCACTTGGATTTGATAATAAGCTCATAAATTTAGCTAAAATAGCAACAGAAGAACAGGAAGTCATGATCAAAGCGCAAGGCGTACTTTCAGAACCATTCGAGACGAACGTCGGTCTAAAGCAGGGTGATGCACTAGCCCCTCTACTTTTTAACATTGTTCTTGAAATGACACTACGACAAGCCGAGGTAAATGTAAACAACACAATATTCGTAAAATCGCACATAGTATCAGCTTATGCAGACGATTTAGTAATCCTCAGTAAAAAAGAAACAGAAATGAAAGAAGTATATATTAAAATAAAGAACGAAGCATCAAAATTCGGTTTAAAAGTAAATGTGGACAAAACGAAGGTAATGGTAATGTCTAGACAAACTCATGCGAATCCACAATTCATAAATATAAATAATGAGTCTTTTGAAACTGTTGATCACTTCACATACCTCGGATCCACTGTAAACTCAAAGAACAGCATGAGTGAAGAAATAAAGAAAAGAATTGCCCTAGGAAATAAATGCTACTTTTCTTTGATAAATACTTTAAAGTCAAAAAACATCAGTAGGACAACGAAAATTACTATCTATAACACCATCATACGACCAATTGTTACATATGCAGCAGAAACATGGACGTTGACCGTAACTGACGAGAAAAAACTTCGCTCATTTGAAAACAAAGTTCTGCGGAAAATATTTGGAGCAGTAATTGAGAACGGTCTGTGGAGAATCCGAATGAACCACGAAATAGAACAGCTATTAAACGACAAAAACATAATACATTTCATTAAAACCCAACGACTTAGATGGTTGGGTCATATAACTCGGATGAATGAAACAAGGAATGTCAGCAAAATTTTCAACGCCAAGCCAACATATAAAAGACCAACAGGTAGACCAAAATTACGATGGAGCGATGATGTGCAAAAAGATGTTAGGAGTCTTCAACTAAATAATTGGAAGAGAACGGCACAGAACAGAGACGAGTGGAGGAAGACAATAAGGGAGGCTTTTATCCCCCAGGGATAGGTACGCCGAAGAAGAAGAAGAAGTTATAATTACCAAAGCTGGCTACCAAAGTGATCAATATTAATCTCAATTAATAGCTAAATAAGAACATTTTGTTATTGAACCGTTAGAATAAAGATTTTATTTTGAAATAAGCTTTTCTTTAAAATCTTGCTTAAGTGACTCCCATTACCCTCTTCTACCCTATTTGTTTTGTTTTAGATTCCATCAGATATATTGGAAATAAAAGAGGAAAGAAAAAAAGCATTAGAGAAATATAATTTACCAATGCAACCATTTATTGTAGCAGTTGGCCTAAAAATATCTCACGTAGAGTCCTTTTACGTAATTATAAATTATATCATATACAAATAAGAATCTGTTTTACTTGCATTAGATATATGCTTCAAATCTTTTCATGTATTAAATACTAAGTATCCGCCAGAAAGCGAACACATATGGCTTCTTATCAAAAAATTCATATATAAAATAGACACTAAATACGACAATAAAATACCAAACATTGAACGAATATTGAAGTAATTAAATGAAATTTAAATTTACTTAATTATGTTCTTGTGTCCCAATAAGACTTGTGAAGCAAAATTTTTTGTTCTAAAACAATTATTTATTCATTTTAAAAAACACCATTCGTTTTTGTCTCACGATATATTTTTTTGTCGTCAACCTAAATGTACCCGACAGTTTAAAAGTATTTATTCTTTTCGAAAACACTTAAAATTAAAACATTTTGAAGATATGTATCTCATGCGTTATCAAATAAATCGATTGAAACGCCAAATATTTTCATGACAAATACGAAAATCGCAACAAAAGTTTTGCAAAACGAAATTGAGATTGATACTGATCAAGAGCAAATAACTGAAGAATCACAATATGAGTTCAATAAAACTATTGTAGAAAACAGTATGAAACAAATAGCAATTAAATTTATAACTAAATTAAATAAAAATTCTTCCTTTCGAAACCATATTCAAAATTTAATTACTGATGTTAACAAAATATTTTCAGATGCTTTACAAGTTGCACAGGAGCATATTTATAAAAAATTAGATGAAGAAATTGTAGTTTTTGTTAACGAGCTTTTTAGTATGATAAGTAACTTATTTGAAAGGCCTCGATACAGATTACCAAAGACTAAAATATTTCTAAAATTATTTGAACCTTATAACACCAATTACATTTAATATAGGTCAAATGACTAATGAAAATAAAAAAGAATCAAACGTCGTTTTTAGGATTTTTCAACTGCACTGGTCAATATGTTCCTATAAGTAAAACATTGCAATGGTTCTTTGAATTATCTACAATATACGATGTAATTATAACTTACGTAAATGCAATAAACAAATCAGATGTTATTTGTAATATAATGCAAACAAATTTTTGGAAAAATCTCACCAGTAAATATGAGAATAAAATTGTATTACCAATTTATCTGTATTACGACGACTTTGAAGTTGGCAATCCCTTAGGAAGTAGAGCAGGTATACATAAATTAGGGGCGACGTATTTAACTGTTGCGTGTATACCACCCGAGTACGCATCAATGCTAGAAAATATTTTTTTTCTACAATCGCTAGAATAAGACACCATATTATTACACTATATAAACCAAAAAGTAGAACATTCTGGTATATCAGCAAGTTACCATGTCAACTGCACTAAAAGTAAGTTACTTTTTGTACATGTACAAAAAGTAAATCACGTGACTGCTTACTTGTCCTCCTATTGCAGAAATTTCAGTATTCTAGTGAGTAGCCTGCGATCTCAGTGGCCTCTAGCGATAGCAAAAGGGAATAATAACATAACCTAATCAGCTTTTGACGACTTTAAGAAGGTTAGTTGAATGAATTTTCATTTACAAACATAATTAAATATAAAAAAATAGTGAAACTTAATGTTCATAATTCCTTTTTTAGAATTAAAATCATGGAAACTCTCATTGATAATGATATAGATAATGATAGTATTGAAAATACTCCACCTGATATAAAGCAATCTGCAAATAGTACAATTTTAGAAATATTACCACCAAAGTCACGTGAAACTTACGAAAATAGTTACAAAAGATTTATGGAATGGGAAAGAATACACAATACAAATTCGTTTTCAGAAAACGTAATTATTGCCTACTTTTCTGAATTGTCAAAGAAGGTTAAACCTTCTACATTATAGGGACAATATTCAATACTTAAAGCAACGCTAAATATAAAACATAATGTAAACTTAAAAGATTATGCAAAAATTGTGTCATTTCTAAGAAGAAAATCCGATGGCTATCGGCCTAAAAAATCTTATATATTAACAAAGGAAGAGATCAATAATTTTATTTTAACAGCTCCAGATGATAAATATTTAATGACTAAAGTAATGTCAGAAACATTGTAATAATCTTTTTTTCTTAAATTAACCTTAATTATTTTTTTAGGTAGCATTAATTTTTAGCGTGGCCGGAGCACTTTAAAGGGACGAAATGTCGAAGATAAAAGTTGAAGATATAAGTGATTTAGGAAGTGCTTTATTAATACATATCCCAAACACAAAAACCAATAAACCAAAATCATTTACAATAATAGGGGAAAATAATATAAATTTGTATAAAAAATACATCGCACTCCGTCCTACTAATATGAGAAACTCAAATTTTTTTATTGCGTACCAGAATGGGAAATGTAAAAAACAAGTGGTAGAATACATACATTACCAAGTACTGCACACGACGTTGCTACGTATTTAAGGTTGCCAGATCCAAAATCTTATACAGGCCACTGCCTAAGAAGAACTTCAGCAACATTATTAGTCGATGCTGGAGCTGATTTGACAGCATTGGTTGCGTTCACGGTGCCAAAATATGCTGCAGCGCTTAAGCTAATATTGTAAATGTCATTGATGATTTACCGCCTGTAGAAATACTGCGTGAACGAAGGCAACCAGCTCGAAACACAGAGTATTTTGAAATTACAGTTCCTCTGTACACCCTCGATGAATTCTTCGAACATTTCAGAATGGAAAGAGATAAAATGGAGGTAAATTATAATTGTGTTCTACTTCGAATAAAACTTTGCAAATATGTTATGTACATTATCTAAAATTTGTTTTCAGGATTTACTTCAAGCAGTGGGGGAAAACATGCACCGAGAAAGGAGATCTCAAATAGATTTGGAAAAAAATTACTTCTAACAATTTGGCTTCTTGCGAAGCCAGAAAGCTTCTTAGCGTGTGGGGACAGATTTGGAGTATCAAAGGGATGCGCCCATTATATTTTTAAAGAAATAGTCCAAATCATAAGTGGCATGGTCAACGAATATATATCATGCCCAAATCAACAACAAATAGAAGGAACTGCACAGGTATTTTATAGTAGTGCTAAAACTAAAAATTGGCATGCTTTGTTTGAAGCTAAAAAATTGAGTTGATTGCAGATATTTTTTGAAAAATCTGGAGGAATACCTAACGTAATTGGTGCTATTGACGGGAGTCATATTTTTATTAAGCAGCCGGTGGGAAATGCAGTTGATTATTATAACAGATATCAAAATAATTCTGTTATAATACAGGCCGTCTGCGATCCAAGAAAAAGATTCATCATTGTTAGTGTTGGACACCCAGGTCGTATGCACGATGCTAGGGTTTTTAGGAGAAGTTTGCTGTACCAAGCCATTACAGACGTGCAAAATTCGCTCATAATAAACAATCAGCACATCATAGGAGATTGTGCGTACCCGTTACTAAAATAAGTTTTAACTCCCTTTTGGAATACAGGCCATTTAACACCACAGCAAATAAATTACAATACAAGATTCAGCTCAATTCGGTCCATAATAGAGAGAGCTTTTGGAAGATTGAACGGCAAGTGGTGCAGATTGAAATATCTTGACATGTCCGATCTAAATTTGGTTAATGAAGTTATTACTGCGTGCTGTGTTCTCCACAATTTTACATTAGTTGAAGATAATGAAGAAGATGATGTTATGGAAGAGGAGAATGATATAATAGAAGATGAAATTCAACAAATACAACTAACCGAACGTGTTCGACATGCTATGGGCGAAGCCAAAAGAAATTAGATTCTTAACCTACTGATGTAACATATTAAAAATAAAATAATTAAAATCTTTAATTTTATGTATATGGAAAATCATTATTGATAGTTTAAACAATAAATGCAAATTAAACTTAGCAATATATTTATTTATTTACATTATTGCGTAAGCCACCCATAATATTTTTAAAAACAAGTATAACTAACCTTCAATAAGAAAAAGTTGAAAAATGCCAGCAGAAAAGAGAAAGAGCACTATAGAGCCTGATGACCTTAGCGCTATAACAGCATCTAAAAGACTAAAAATAGAGCAGAATGCAGACCTAAAAACAAGAGTCTTGATGTTCATAGCGCTCTCATATGTATATATACATGGAATAACAATGAAGAATGTTGATAAATCGCATCTAAATATAAACGTAGGAATGCAGATTGCTAATATACTATCTACTGTCTACACAATTTTAAGACAAGGGGCCCAAGGGAAACCAGGAAAAACAGAGGAGAAGATTGCAAAAACCAGGCCAAGCGTTACCCTCAACGGAAATAAATACGACTGCGATCCTGAATTAATAAAGGACAACATGACAAAATTTGCGAGTTTCTGTGGGATTCCTTTTGTAAAGTCAACTTCAAGGAAAGGGGAGCCTTCAACAAGAACAAACTGGTATGGGTTGGCAGGTCCTTACATAAACTTCCTCTGCGGCTTTCAGTGTAGATTGAAAGAACTCCGACTGGGGCATCAGGAAATAGTATTCCAGAAAACAGCTGAGGGAGAAACAGTCATACCTGTGTCAAGATTCGGATTGGGGAGATCACATGCTGTTTTGCTTGAAGGATGCCGGATGCCCCCAGAGAAAAGATGCTCAATGGCACAATCATTAGGGCCCATGACCATACTAATCTCATATCTGAAGGCTACTCAAGGGTATATTGAAAAGCCCCAGGAAGCTGTATTACGAGCCTTTGCTCATATTCCCTACATGGAATCCATATTAAACGTTATCAAGGGAAGAAAATACAGAGAGATAACAGGAATTATGAATATGTTGGGAGACATTTTAATTATGATGACAACCCGTCAAGCCAGCCGAGCTTTCCCACCTCCAAATATTCTGATTAAATCGCTAACCCCAATTGGGCTTCTAGAGACATGCGTAACCAGTATGCAAGATGTAATGGAGACTGACGATCCTACACAGACGGAAACTGCGTTCCAGGGACTTCTAAACAAGATGAAGCCTAATGTGCAAAGAATGGAGTTAATAAACTTCTCTGGTGCCCCTGCGTTCACTCTCTATAAAGAGGCTCAGTCATATTCCATGCCTGGTTCGGGACTTATAGAGAAGACTTGGGAGTGTTAAAAGCGATAACAAACCAAGCAACTTGGTTCAAGAGAGAAGATTTAGGAACAAAGTTCACTAAAATGAACACAGAAGGTACAGAAACCCCAATAAATTTGATCGCATTCAAATTCTTCTCTAAGCTCTCCTCCGCAAGCCAGACCGGTATTTACACAGAACAGGAACAGATGTTGTCTGCTCTTCCTGTATTTTCTGGGAAAAGGGTAAGATAATTTGCAGAGGATCTAATCAAGGCAGCTAGATTGAAGAAGGCAAAGGGACAGGCTGTATACTCAGATATTGCCTCAGTGGTACAAGGACTAGAATCTTTTAGGGCTGAGCTGTCACAAAGGATAGAAGAGGACGGATGTAAACAAGATGCAGGAACAACCGAATGGTTCAAAGCGGAATCCTATTCCTGGGAGAGTCTCAACAAGACCGATTTCAAGCCTTCAATTTAGGAACCTTGGAAGAATTATCGACGGTGGTGGCAACTCATGGATGTTTGTCAGGATATTCTAACGTGTTCGTTAATGAGAGTTTTGTATTAGGAAATGAAACTAATTCAGAAATTTTAAATATTAATTCAAAATCAGAAGATGTTATCAATAAATGGAGCGATGAAGACACAAATTTTCTTATTAACACATATATAAAGAATCGTAATAAGTTTAATTCTCCCATGTATAACAACAGTGGCGTATGGAAGAAAATTAGTGAAGATTTGGCAAAACAAGGAATTTTTAAAAGCCATGACAAATGTCATGAAAAATGGCGCAATTTAAAAAAGCGATATGACCAAATTCAGAAACACAATTCCCATACTGGAAACGATAAAAAATACTGGAAATTTTTTGATGAACTTATATTCTCTGTTTATCATTTTCCACAAGATAATACAATAATAATAATAATAATAATAATAATAATAATAATAATATTTTTTTTTCAGGTTAAAGGCATCGGCTGCTAGGGCCATTAGCCAGACTCAAGGTAAGTATTTATAAAACCCCCCCGCGGGCCCACCTTGTCGTGGTGGGGGGGCTTAGTACCCCTCTGTTGCCAGCAGAGGGGGAACTAACGGGTCCCGGACCCATTTGGATTTTGACTTTTGCTATGACTTTGGATTACGTTGATCGGCTCCTGTAGTAGAGGCGCTGGGAGTGCCCGGGTGCTCTGATGCCGAAAGGGTGGTGGTGCGGGAGTCCTCCCGCGGCGTCAGAGAGGAAGGGCTGATGTGAGCTTGCTCTGCCGATGCGTCGAAGCTACAGGAGTCAGGAGCCAGCCACTTCGGGCCCTGATCAGGAAGTGTGAGATGGGTAGAGGTGTCGGAACCTCTACTGCCCCGAGCGAGTCCGACCCGTCCGTGTATTCCGGGGTCGGTTAAACGGTTTAGGTTGGGCCCCGGGGAACTGGGGTAGGATGCGTCCGAGGGTATACCCGTTCCCAACTTACCGGCCCGCTCCTTCTCACACGATGCGCTGGACAAACCACCATAAAAGATGAACAAAGGGGAGGACAAACAAAAGACAACACCCGTCAAGCCAGCCGACAAAAAAGGCCCGTCTGGTGGGACGGTAAAAACCCCCGGGGAGAAAACCCCGCAAAAAAATCAAGGCTCCCAGTCGGGGAGCGAGAGCGGCCTTAACAAGCCGCAAAGTAGTATTGCATCTGCTGAGCAGAATAAAGTGAGCCAGGAAAAGGTGGGCCCTGTACCCCGGTTCCTGGTCATTAAGAGAACTGATGGAGGGAACTTTGATAGGATAAGCCCGTTTATTATACATAAACAGCTCTTTGGACTTATTGGAACAGTCAAAGCAGCAAGAAAGACGAAAGAAGGTTTATTTATAGAGACCGCTTCAGCAGCGCAAGCTGAACGTCTCCTTAAATTAAAAAGGCCTGGTGACAACGACGTTAATGTTTCGGGGCATAAAACCATGAATTCTTCTCGTGGTATTGTATATTGTCGAGATTTACTCAACTGCACACTAGAAGAAATTCAGTCAGAGATGGAAGAACAAGGTGTTATTGAAGTCAGGAGGATCAAGAAACGTGAAAGTGGTGAATTGGTGGATACACCTAATCACATCCTGACTCTCAATACACCAAAACTCCCGGATAAAGACAACGTAGCGTTCTACTCGCTCAAAGTGCGACTATATATTCCCGCGCCTATGCGTTGTTTTCGTTGCCAACGCTTTGGGCACACCTCTACAAGATGCTTAGGCCCACAGATCTGCTCTTGTGGCAAGGCCTTGCACGAGGGCAAAAACTGTGAGGAACCTGTGACCTGTGTTAACTGCAATGGTCCTCATTCTGCTAGATCACGCAATTGCCCAATTTATAAACAAGAGGTTGCCATTCAACAAATCAAGACGCGGGAAAATATATCTTACTTTGAGGCGAGGAACAAGGTAGTCGTACGAACTCCTAATCCGGGAGTTTCATACGCGACTGCTGCTGCCAATGCCCCGAAACCCAGCAAATCAGACGTGACGGGTTTAGTAAAAGAGCTACTACCTCAACTAGTAGCAGCTCTTAAATCCGTCTTCGTCACGCGAGATCCTTTCACGGCACCTACAAGCCGTGTAACTCGCACCACCTCGTCGCAAAGGGCATCGAGCCCTACGCCATCGGAGGTGACTGAGAAGAGGAAAAGAGGAGTAGATGAGGATTCCATCATCCCCGTCGTCTCGGACGAGGAATCCTCCTCAGTCTATTCCGCCTCTTCTCAAACTTCGGGCGTACAGCCGAAGAAGAAAAAGAAAGGCTGGGAAAAAGGTAGACCAAAGAAGCCACAGTAAGTTTCTCTAATTCATCACTTTTATGGATTCCATTCTTCAATGAAATATAAGGGGATGTGTATTCCATTATTGCCAGCTTAAGATGCTATTTAATCAGCTAAACCCTATGTGCACTTGTCTCCAAGAGACACACTTCCTGCCAGGACAACCGTACAACCTAAAGAACTACTCAATAATCCGGAGAGACATGCCACCGAACATAAGGGTTCGTGGAGGTGTAGCCATCATTCTACGGAGCGATGTCAATTATGAGCAAGTCGACGTCGATACAAATCTCCAAGCAGTAGCAGTCCGCATTGCTACACCATCCGCTCTCACGGTATGCAATGTATACCTTCCTGAGGCGGACTGGGATGTAGAACACTTACGGCACCTCATTCGGCAATTGCCGACACCGTTTGTATTGCTTGGAGATTTTAATGCTCATAATGGTCTGTGGGGCTCTGACCACACGGACGAACGAGGTCGACTCGTCGAGGAGTTTCTGCAAGCTCCTGACCTCGTACTCATGAATGATGGCTCACCAACGTACTTTAACGCCAGGTCGATGTCGTTTTCACGAATTGACCTTACAATTGTTTCTTCCGGATTGGCGAGTAGATTCTCATGGAAGGCCCTCGGTGATCTTCATGGGAGTGATCACTTTCCCATAGTGATCACTACGGATGTCCCTAAGTGCACACAGGTCTACCCAGCACGCTGGCTACATAAAAAAGCTGACTAGCAAAAATTTCACATGTCCCTTTCTGTTCCCACCGTACTAAGTGATGATATAGAGAAACTTACAAGCAGCATTATATCTGCTGCTGAAGACAGTATCCCACAAACTAGACCCGGAACCTTCAATAAATCCATCCCATGGTGGAATGAGAAGGTACAAGAGTTGGTCCATAACAAAAAAAGAGCTTTCAACCTCTTTAAGCGGTATCCAACACAGGAAAATCTCATCTCCTTTAAAAGAGCCAGAGCAGTCGCTCGTCGTTGTATACTTCAGAGTAAATGCAAATCTTGGGAAGAGTACGTCTCTGGCATTTCGACAGAGACTACTACTCAAGAATGCTGGGCTAGAGTCAAGCGGATTTCAGGCCGTGGTAACTCGTCAGGCATTTCCTGCCTGAAACTGGACGACGAAACCTACACTCGCGATCCACCAACCATCGCTGAGATTATGGCTGACCAGTTCCAAAGTGCAAGCAGCTCACGCAACTATGAGCCAGAATTTCAAAATTCAAGGGCTCTGCGTGAAGCTCCACTAGACTTCAGCTCAGCTGAAGTTCTACATTATAACGCACCTTTCACACTTTCGGAACTGGAACACGCACTCAGTCAGGCTAGGTCTTCGTCTCCAGGTCCCGATCGAGTTACCAATGACATGGTCCAGCATCTTACGTCAGCGTTCCGGTTGCATTTGCTGTCAGTATACAACTTGCTCTGGGAAAAAGGAGAATATCCTGATTGTTGGAGGGAAGCTCTTGTGGTGCCGATTCCCAAAGTCGGCAAAGATCTTACGGTACCGTCAAATCATAGGCCTATTAGCCTCACGTCAAGCATCGGAAAGATATACGAAAGGATGATCAACAATCGTCTAATGTGGTTCCTGGAAACGAACAGTCTTCTTTCCATCCACCAGGCTGGTTTTCGTAAGTTTAGGTCCACTGTTAATCACCTTGTATATCTGGAACATGCAATAATGACGGCGTTCACTAATAAAGAACATCTGGTCGCTGTGTTCTTTGACCTCGAAAAGGCCTATGATATGACTTGGCGGTATCAGGTCTTAAAGAAGTTGCATGAGTGGAAACTCCGTGGGAATTTACCGCAAACGATTGTTTCCTTTTTGGAACATCGTCGCTTCAGGGTACGCGTGGGAACGTCTGTGTCCACTGTCCGGACACTTGACAACGGAATCCCACAAGGATCCACGATAAGCGTTACCCTGTTTGTCATTGCGGTAAATGGACTTGTTTCCCGATTACCTGCTGCAATTCGCAAGTGTCTGTACGTCGACGATCTCACCATGTTCTTCTCTGCGAAGACAATGGGAGAGATTAACAGGCACTTGCAAGAAGCAATTAACATTGTATTGCATAACGCACAGGATTTAGGGTTCAAGTTCTCCCACGAGAAGACCCAGTGCATGCACTTCTGTCGACTGAATCGACCACACTATGGACCACTCTTGTATATGAGGGATACTGTCATCCGTGTTGCTGATACGGTACGCTTCCTTGGTCTAATTTTTGATCCAAGAATGACCTGGAGACCACACGTAGAGGAACTCAGAACCGCGTGCCTCAGAGCCCTGAACGTGGTGAAAATGTTGGCGGGTACAAGATGGGGCGCAGAGCCAAGGACCCTTCTGAGGGTCTATCAGTCTTTGGTTCTGTCCAAGATAGACTACGGTTGTATCGTTTATGCTTCCGCTAAGCGTACAACAATAAGTCGTCTGGACCCCATACACCATCTGGGCATTAGATATGCCCTGGGTGCGTTCCCTAGTACCCCCACATTGAACCTATGTTCTGAGTCGGGTTTGTCTCCCCTGAACGTCAGAAGGAAGAAATTCCTCTTGACGTACGTGTGTAAGCTCTGGTCATTACCTGGACATAAAAACTTCGAAACATTCTTCTCGGACAATAGGTACAACAGACGACTGATCCAGACGAAACTTGTCAGTGTCCGCGCAAAAGAACTCCTGGAATCCATGAACCTAGTACTGCCCCCAACTTCTCCTCTCGGAGAGTTGGAAGTACCACCGTGGCTTGTTCCACCAGTCGGCGTCAACCTTAGTCTTCTAAGGTTTGACAAGTCCGACACGCCACCAGTACTTATACGGTCATGGTTCCTTGAGATCTTGAACACTGAGTATAGGGACGCTGCGATCATTTATACAGATGGTTCGAAAACTCCCCATGGCACCGGTTGCGCTTTTGTCTTCCATGACAGTCCACACATATGGTCAATGCCTCGTATCACGTCAGTGTACACAGCAGAGTCATACGCTCTATGGCAGGTACTACGCTTCTGCGAGTTTTCAGAAGCTCGCAAAGTAGTCCTGGCCAGTGACTCACTGAGCGTCCTCCAAGCCATCTCGAACCCATTCGCCCTTGACCCGATTATACAGAGCATCCTGTCCCTCATGAAACATCTTCATGACATAGGGAAGGATGTGTCTTTTCTGTGGGTCCCGAGTCACGTCGGGATTAAAGGGAATGAGATGGCCGACGAGGCAGCAAGGTCAGCTGCTGATACCGACTCTGCTGATGTATCTCTCGTCAAGCCATCAGACGTCAAACTGATGGTGAAGCGAGAAGTATTGGCCATATGGCAACAAATATGGGATAGAGTGGAGAACCATCTACATAGTATAAAACCGTCTGTTATGCCGATTGTCCTACCGCGCGATCTGTCAAGAAGAGATCTAGTCAAGATCAACCGTCTCAGATTGGGTCATACAAGTCTGACACACGGCTATCGACTTAGTCGAAGTCCTGCCCCCCTGTGCGACAGATGTGGCGTTATTGTCACAGTACGTCACATTCTCGTCGACTGTCCACAGTATGACCCACTCAGACAGCTATTTGACATTAGTCATGATATAGCTGATCTCTTGACAGATCACTCGCATATGAAGAATGTTTTGAAGTTTTTAAAGGCTGTCAATTTATATGACAGGATTTAATTAATTTATTTATTTTTTCTGTGTTATTTATTAATATTTGTCGATTTTAACTGTGCCACGTCTATATTATTTTAATCAACTATTATTTATTATTTTAAATGTGACGTCTCTACTTTTTATCTGACATGACTGCCGACGGGCAATAAACGGGTTTTTAATGTGTAGTGTCGTCCTATAGATAATAGTACTTACCTGCCGACGGGCAATAAACAGGTTTTTAATGTGTAGTGCTGTCCAACATATAAATAATAATTAATATTATTGCAAGAAAGGCTAATGACCATAGCAGTCGATGCCGAAACCTAATTAAAAAAAAAGTATTTATAACTATATTAGACGTTACAACACTTTAAAAAAAAACTACGTTTATTGCCCGTCGGCCTAACAAGGTAAGTTTAAAATATTATTATTATATCTAGACGTCACAACATGTTAAAATAATATCACAGGTAAGTATCACCGTTTAAAGCCCGGCGGCATTGTCAAATGTTAAAATAATAATTGTTGGACAAACACAAAATAAATTAACATATATCTGACAAAACAAAATAAATTAACACGTTAAAAATTAAACTAGATTTCGCGGTACAAGTCACAAGCTCTTAGGAAGTGTAGAACTTCCTTTATCTTCCCAGGTTCAGCCAGAACTTCTGCTACATTCCTACCAAAGGAATATAGTCGTCGCACCGGTTCTATTGACGGACAGTCGAAAAGAATATGAGGCACAGTGACTGGCACTTGGCAATGCTCACATGAGCGAGGCTCTTGCCGTGCCAATCTGTGCCCGTGCGTCAGTCGCGTGTGACCTAATCTTAACCGGTGGACTTTGACTAGCTCAGTTCTGGACAGTCCTCTGGGAAGAACCACTGGTGCTACCGATGGTTTT
The DNA here is from genome assembly GCA_035578165.1 of Stenolophus ochropezus. Classification (NCBI taxonomy): domain Eukaryota; kingdom Metazoa; phylum Arthropoda; class Insecta; order Coleoptera; family Carabidae; genus Stenolophus; species Stenolophus ochropezus. The sequence continues at coordinate 11,540,761 of JAQOWZ010000013.1, read as the reverse complement.
ACTCGCCGCAGATGGTTGTCGACCATCTCCCACTGCCTTTGCCACTTGTCAGATAACCTCCGGTGCAGAGCATTTCTGACATCCGTGTATGTCAGGATTTGAGTATCTGAGTGTTCCAGGTCCGCTGCTTTACGAGCTGCCTCACTGCCAATTCATTGCCCTTTATCCCGACGTGACTTAGGATCCACAGAAACGAGACACGTTTCCCTACATCATCCAGGTGTGCGATGGTGCACAGTACCATCTGGATGAGTGGGTCGTCTGTGTAAGGCTTCTGAATGGCAGTGAGAACGCTCAGCGAATCACTGGCAATGATGAACTCGACGGAGTTCCTTTCATACACGGAGTACAGAAGAGCTTGCCAAATGGCATATCCTTCTGTACTGTACACGGAGGTATCTTTTGGCATGGCCCACGAGTGTGGGGTTTGGTCAGCCACGATGGCTGAGCCGGCACCATTGTTGGTTTTCGAACCATCGGTATATATGACACTACAGTGTCTGTAGTCGTCGAGGATTGCTAAGAACTTCTGTCGAATTAGCACAGGTGGAGTATGTGCTTTGTCGTAACGAGTTAGGTCCTGGATTACCTGAACTTGGGGTACAGTCCAGGGTGGTATTTCCAGGAACCCAATCTGAGTGACCTCAGGTAACTCGTACTGTAGATTCTCCAGAAGTTCACTAGCTCGACTACACAGTGGTTTACATAAGAGCTGTGACCTGTATCCGCTGTTAAAAAGAATGTTAAAATTCTTATGACTACGTTGTGCTGCAATCTTCGTTATGTACGAAAACACAAACTTCTCTCTTCGGATGTTAAGAGGAGCTAGACCCGATTCGCAGCAAAGGTTTGCTGTAGGCGTGCTCGGGAAGGCACCGATGCAATATCGGATGCCCAAATGGTGCACCGGGTCTAGGGTCCTCAAAATCGTCCTCGAAGCAGAAGAATACACAACGCAGCCATAATCTAGTTTCGCTAAAACGAGGGATTGGTATACGCGCAGTAAGGTTCTTGGTTCTGCACCCCACCTCGTGCCGGCTAACATCTTAAGGAGGTTCAATGTTCGGATACATTGTACCTTGAGATCCTTAAGATGTGTTTGCCAGGTAAGTTTGCTATCAAACTTCAAGCCAAGAAACCTTACACTCTCCTTGCAGCGTATACCTTCACCCTTCATGAATAAAAGTGGCCCGTAATGTGGTCGATTTAGCTTGCAGAAGTGGACACAGTTGGTTTTCTCGTGGGAAAACTTGAATCCTATGGCGTCGGCATTGCGGGTAACCTGGTCAATCGCTGATTGCAGTACTTTGTTGATGTCTCCCATTCTTTTAGCAGAGTAAAAGATGCAGAGATCATCAACGTACAGCGATTTACCCACTGAGTTGTTGACGCCGGATATCAAGTCATCTACCGCTATTGCAAATAAGACAACGCTTAGAGTCGAGCCTTGTGGTACGCCGTTTTCCAACTCCCTCTGAGTGGACAGGCTAGTACCGACTCGAACTCTAAACTTGCGATCTCGCATAAAAGAAGCGATGAAGAGCGGTAGGTTCCCACGGAATCCCCTTCTGTGCAGCCATTCCAAGATGTGGAATCTCCAGGTCATGTCATAGGCCTTTTCCAGGTCGAAGAACACTGCGACACAGTGTTCGCGGTTCTTGAACGCCAACCTGATGGCATGTTCTAGGTACACTAGCTGATCGGTCGTTGAACGGTACTTCCGGAAACCAGACTGGTGCTCGCTGAGCAGATTGCTCGTTTCGAGACACCACATAAGCCTGTTTTTGACCATTCGTTCAACTAGCTTCCCTAGACATGACGTTAGACTGATGGGCCTATAACTTGACGCGTGGAGTGCATCTTTTCCTGCTTTTAGGATGGGGACTACGACAGCCTCCTTCCATATTGCAGGATACAAACCAATCGACCACATTCTATTAAATGCTGAGAGAAGGAGCGATTTGAACTCAGGAGGTAGGTGTTTGAGCATCTCGTTGTGAACGTTGTCCTGTCCTGGAGATGAAGATTGCGATGTAGAGATCGCATGATCCAATTCTAGCAAGGTAAAGGGTAAGTTGTACTCGTGATCTTCGAGTGAATCGAAGTTTAGCACAACTTCCCTTTCCTGCTTAGTAGCTAAGAAGTCTGGAGTGTAGTTCTCCGAGCTACTCGCGCTTTGAAATTGGTCTGCCAGACGTTCGGCAATGCGCTCTGGATCCCTTGTGACCGTATCTTCATCCCATTTCAGGTATGTGATAGGGGGAGAGTATCCTCTGCCCATCACACGATTTGCTCTACTCCATACCTCCTGTATAGTTGTATCCGACGAAATGCCGGATACATAGGTGTTCCAGGATTCTCTCTTACTCTCAAGCATTGTTCCTCGAGCAAAAGCTCGGGCCTTCTTAAAACAAATAAGATTGTCCTGAGTGGGACACCTTTTAAATCTATTGAAGGCTATCTTCTTCTTCTTGACTGCATCTTTCACTGCCTCGTTCCACCACGGTATAATCCGTTTAACGGGTTTCGCGGCGGTGTGAACGATGCCAGCCTCTGCAGCTTTCAAGATGCATTCAGATAGCACTTCAATATCATGGCACACATCATCGGTTGGAGTTGGATACTCCAATGCTGCGGTGAAAGCGGACCAGTCAGCCGTATCGAAATGCCACTTAGGTAGCCGCACCTGTTCCCTGGATTGGGTGTCGGTGCCGATGACTATAGGGAAGTGGTCACTCCCATGTAAGTCATCAAGGGCTTTCCAGGTGTATCTACTATGTAGTCGGGAAGATATGATGGACAGGTCAATGGACGAAAATGTCCCAGAGCGAGCGTTGAAGTAGGTAGGAGAGCCTGTGTTCATGAGAGCGATATCTGGAGATTCCCGTATTCGCTCCATGATCCTACCTCTCTGGTCTCTGTGCAGTGATCCCCAAATCTCATTATGGGCGTTGAAATCGCCCAGTAGCAGTATCGGTGCCGGCAATTGCTGGATGATATTAAGAATATCACCAGCGTCCCAGTTGTCATCGGGTAGATATAGGTTGCAAATTGATATCTCAACCGGCACCGATATTCTAACTGCTACTGCTTGCAGATTACTTACAATGAAGATTGGTTCACACCGCACATCCTGCCTAACGAGGAAGGCTACCCCTCCTCTCACTCTGACGTTGGGGTCCATATCTTTCCGAAATACATAGTAGTTCCTAAGAGCATACGGCTGACCTGGTAGAAAATGGGTCTCTTGCAGACATGTAACCATAGGGTTATATGCTGCAAGTAAAGCTTTCAGACCGCAATAGTGGTAAACGCAACCGCGTATATTCCATTGGATGATGTGTTCCATGAATAGATTATTAAAAGGTTAAAATAAAAGGCAAGGATCAGGACTTGATTTTCCTTGCTTTCCCCTTCGGCCATCCTTTTCCTCTTTTGGGAGGTATCGAAGTAAGTGAGGAAGTGGAGAGCTCCTCCTCACTTGACTCAATATAATCTCCCTCCCTTGCCCTTTTATGGGACGATTCGGAGGGAGTTTGGCTGCCTGTTCTCTGCCGCAGAACTCGTGGTTCTGGAGCAGCAGACTGCCTAAAACTGTCTTTGGTGACAAAGACAGTTTTTAAGACTGCTACTAGTTGTGGTAGCAGTTCTTTGACGATGGACGCACCATCGGATTTTGCAGGTTTACTGCTGGCTACAGTGGAGTATGAAACTCCGAGTGATGGGGTTCTGATGACGACTTTGTTCCTAGCCTCAAAATACGGTATATTGTCGCGGACTTTAATCTCCTGGATGGCCATTTCCTGCTTGTAGGTGGGGCAGTTGCGAGAGCGAGCCGAGTGATTGCCTTTGCAATTCACGCAGGTCATTGGCTCTACGCAACTACTGCCGTCATGAGCCTCTTTCCCACAAGCACAAATTGCAGGGTTTGTGCATCTCAGAGATGTGTGGCCAAATCTTTGACATTTAAAGCACCGCATTGGTGCAGGTATGTACATCCGTACTTTGAGGCTATGAAATCCTGCTTTGATTTTCTCAGGTAGTACTGCCGAGTTAAAGGTGAGAATGTGATTTGGTGTATCCACCAGCTCACCATTCTCTCGCTTTTTCATTCGTCGTACTTCCGTCACCCTTTGATCCCGGAGTTCCTCACAAATTTCCTCCACTGTACAGTTAAGAAGATCTCTGCAAAATACTACTCCCTTTACGTAGTTCATGGTCTTATGACCAGAGACTTCTACCTCTTGGTTACCAATCTTCTTACATGTTAATAGCCGTACAGCTTGCGCCGCCGACACTGTTTCAATAAACAGCCCTTCCCTTATTTTGCGCATAGATTTTACATCACCGACCAGTCCAAAAATAGCTCTATTAATAACAAACGGGCTCACTTTGTCGAAGTTTCCTTCTAGACATTTCACGACCAGGAACCGGGGTGCAACCACCTTTTCCTGGCTCGCGTTCTTACTTCCCCCACTACTCGCAGGAGTAGTCTTCTCAACAGTCCCCCCTTGGGGAGTTTTTTTTGATGTCGGGGTTTTCTCTCCGGGCGCTTTTATCGTCTTGCCAGACGTGTCGTTTTTTTGGGACGACGTACCCGGTAGCGGCAAAGGTTTACCATACATAGTGTATAGTGCTTCGGTCCTGGGTATCCCCACCCTCCTTGGAGCCTCAAATGGGACGCTAGAACCGCAAGCCGGTATAGCGCCAGGGCTTCCCCACGACTATAGCAATCCCAGGGGGAAGCAGGGCCATTCCACGGGTAAGATCGCGTCGGGCCGCTAAGTCGACGCGCATGCCCGCTTCCTGGTTATCCCGCCCCACTCCCCAAGACTACTCACCCCCCAGCCTCGCAATGGGGTGGGGACCGATTGATCGCAGATGGGCTAGTCTGCGACCTCCCGTTTAGCTGAATTCAGAGCCAAAGTGGAGTGTTGGGGCTTCCTCAGCCACCAGGATCTCCTCCTCCAGCGACACGGGTCTCCACGCACGGCCAACACGCGGGTAGGTATTAAAGAACAGATCTCGATACGATCGCCTACTAATCGCACGGTATGAAACAGTATGGCCTGTTAGTTCCCCCTCTGCTAGCAACAGAAGAGTACTAAGCCCCCCCACCACGACAAGGTGGGCCCACGGGGGGGTAATAATAATAATAATAATAATAATAATAATAATAATAATAATAATAATAATAATAATAATAATAAGCCGAATGTGGAAAACAAAAACAGAAATTATCCCAATAATAATTGGAGCAACCGGATATGTAGACAAAGAATATAAAACAAACGTAGAAAAGTTACCAGGACAACATAGCCCTTCCGAACTTCAAAGAACAGCACTTTACGGTACAGCCCATATAATAAGAAAAGTGCTTATGTGATAATACTTACCCTCGAACTTGAGCGACATGGTTTGTTGCTGGAACGAGATGAGTTACCTTAAAGGAATGAAAATTTCTTTAAGTGAAAAAATAAATAATAATAATAATAATAATAATAATAATAATAATAATATAGGCGTAATGACTGTAGTAGTTTAAAGCGCCCTTAAAAAAAATTATAATAAGTATATTAATGTATTGTAGGCTCTTCAAGAAATTTATTTTAGGAACCCTAAAATAAATCCAGTAGCAACAGCATCCAGTAGTGGTTTCACGAAAATTAGAGAAAATTCCACTCCAGCGCCACCTAGAAATTCCGCTCAAGATTCATCTAGTGACAAAGGTAAGTTTTTATTTTACAGCAGTTCATAGTTGTTAATGTAGTTTGTATTTACAGAGATTGTTGAAACGCCCAAGAAAAAACGTAAAATAAGCGAAGTAGACAAACGCGAAGCTGCGAAAGAACGTAGACATCAAGAACGAATGGAACAAAGAAATGAGATGTTCTCATGGTTTAAAACTTACCTGGCGAACAAAGAGAAAAAGAAATAAACATGTCTTTAATTAATTATAAAATACAAATCTAGTATTATAACTTTGAGTTTCTACTTATTTGATAAATATAATTTATAAATAGGGTCCTAAACCAGTTTTTTTTATTTATTTTTTCTGAAAGAACAGTGGTATAAGAATATTAGTGAAAACGCGACAGAAGACTAAAGAGGTTTCACATAACAGAAAACCGTAATAAAATTTAATCTCTTAAAGCTCGCGAACGATTTAATATTTAAATAAAATATCTTCTCTAATACTCAATAATTTTATGTATATTTTCATATTTCATATTCTACTGCAAAATGGTAATATTTCTATTATGGTTTAGGACCCTATTGTATGAAGAACATCATGGCATTAATTCTTCACATAACCTGTTTCTTTTGTCTTGTCCAAGTTGCCTCCTAGCCCTTTATTCTCTCTCTGGAATTTCAACGCGATTATCTTCATCACGTTCATTTTCATTAGGTATATTATGTTGTACGTCAAAATCAGGTAGTATGTCATTCTGTAGAATGCATATATTGTGCAACACACAGCAAGCAATAATATATTTCGGAATCCATTCAAGACACCGTACGTCAAGAAATTTCATTGAACGTTGTCGTTTTTTTAATAATCCAAAAGCTCTTTCTATAGTACTTCGTGATGCTGCGTGCTTATAATTGTAATTCCTTTGAGCGGGTGTAAGTTGGCCGATTTCTTTATAAGGGGTTATCAATTGCGGGATACATGGGTACGCTTTATCGCCGAGTATATGTGTGTCATTTGGAAACTTTTCTACATTATTCATATAATCCCAAATTTCGCTATTTCTTAATACCAATGCGTCATGCTTAGAACCCACTTCCCCGGCGTAACAGGGTGTAAATAATAATCTGTGATCACAGACACCCTATAAAGTAATTATTATAGAACAAAATTTTTATACTATGATACTAGCAAAACGGTTTTTATACTTGTAATATTACACATGGGAAATTTTTTCTACAAATGTATGAAACACCATCCTCTTTCGGTAACGGAATTTTTATGTAACAGCCATCTACGCAGCCTATTGTATTAGGGAAGCCCATATCTTGAAAACCTTGTTTCACTTCATCTAAATAATTTCCACTAGGCCAACGAATAATTTGTGGACTAATATCAAATAATGCGTCAGTCACTCGACGCACCGCTCTAAGTGCTGTAGCTTTTCTGACATCAAATTTTGTACAAATGGATCTAAAATTTATAAGTATGCAATAAATGTAACACATAATACTGTGACTTAAATGAATAATGAGTAATACCTATAAGAATCTGGGGTTGCAAAATACCACAATGATAGTAACAACTGAGTCTTTGCATCTTTCGTATGTCTTCCGGTATCATCCACGGAGGAAGATATTTTACCTTTCACTAAATTTAAAATATATTCAAAAGTTGTTCTGTTCATTCTGAAATTTTCACGAAATTCACTATGTGAATATTTATCTACTACAGTTGTTATAAAATCTTTTATCCGTGGCTTATGAACATGTATGTCCTGAACTACTATTATATAAAAAATAAATGATTAATTGGCAAAACAACCAGTGAAAACAATATAACTTACTTCTTCTTTCTTCTTCAGAATCAGAACTAGATTCAGATGAATAAATGAATTCATTAATTGCAATAAATTGTAATGTATCACTGTCATATTCGACGTTATCGTCTAGATTCATTTTTTACAATGTCAATTTTAAAATGTCATAATAACTTATGTCAAATGTCATAACGACTGATGTCAAAGTGTCCCGAAATAGGTAAATATATTCAGGAACCCTGGTTCAACCAGGATCATGATCCTGTTTTTTTTGGTTGAGTTACGGAACATACTATAAGTAAGTTGCCTTGTTTTTATCCATTTTTTCCTGAAGTACTCTTTTGTTTTAAGGTTATCTTTAATCCCGAAAGTGAACCAAGGTGGAAAATTGGATGTACAGCACCTAGAAGTTAGATTACGGAAAGAAGCTGAATTTACACATGTGGCAGTATGTAGTACTATAAAAATTAGGAAGATTGAAGTCCCCTACCAAAATATTTTTTTCATTAAGGAATAAAAGTGAAAGAGCATCAGTAAAAGTTTCTATTTCATTTACGTGTACATCAGGTGGTATGTAGACAGCACATAAAATGAATGTGTGATTAGTGAAAAAATACTTGCAGGCTACGAGATCAATCAGTGGAACAGAATTTTTTATATACTTAGTATCAATTGTTTTGAAACTGATAGAGTCTTTTAGAGCAATTAACACACCACCACTCCTGGAACGTCCGGTAAGAGAAAATAATCTAACATCACGAATAACATTGTAATTAGATGGAAACATTTCAGAATTAAGAACAGATTCATTCAACGAAGATTCCGATACTACAATCATATCATGAAACAAAGAACAACAATTAACATAAAATATATTACATTTAGAATTTAAACCCCTAGTGTTTTGATAGTAAATGTTAAGAGAGATTGGTGAACTGTTGGGCGGAATTAGTATAAAGAAGACACAACTTTTGGAATATTACTAACATATTTAATAGTTAAGTTACTCTCACCAGCAGCAATACGATTGTTTAGTGCCTGCTTAATAGTTTTAAAATAATCTCTTTGCATTTTTGTTCGATCATAAGAAATAGATATGTGTTTCCATTTATCAATAGTTTTTAGAGTTTTTGATTTCTTCATGACCTGAATGACTTCATCAGAAGAAGATAGCTGCACTTTTAAAGGACGAGATATAGGTTTTGAACTGTCAAAGCGACCGACACGTGAAAATTTTACTATGGGATATTTTGCACCTATATCAGAAACTATACTGTTAATCATCACAGAATCTTGTGCAAGCGATTGCTCTTTATTTAGAGAACTATCCTCTGGTGATCCATATATCATGGATGTTGCAGAAACACTTCTGTCGCTCAAAAACTTCTTGTATGATACTTTCTGTCAATAAAGGAATGGATTGAGGAACATGCAGGTCATTTATTGATTTCTTCATTTCATCCAGATTTTTTTGCAGGTTAATTATTGTTAATTTGAGACTGTCTATATCATTACCGAGAGTTTGACAATTAGAGCAATTCTATTTTAAACCTGATTTAGCATTGTTTATGGATCGAGCAATAGACGCATGAACATCAACGCAGTCTATGTTAAAGTTGTTTTTACAGACGGATCATGTTACAAATCTGTGAGGTTCAACAGCTTTCATGCAACAATGGCATTGAATGGCCATAATGAACGAGGTAAAAACAAAAAAAAAACACACACTCTATACAGTATTTGGATGGAACATCCTGTATACTGTTACACCTGAGGCAGGTAGCAATGAACAGGTTAATGAACTTGTATGGATAGACAAGAATAAACAAAACTATCAACCACGCCTTTTTTAAAGCAAAAAGTAATTAAAAATTGAAGAAAACTCACCCCTAGTAATATATATCTCAACAATTCACTAATACACAGAGAGCCAATAACTTACTCTTGAATTTGATACCACAATTAGGTGAAGATCACAAAATAAACCACAAAGAAGAAAACAATAAATACGCAGAGCAAAGAATATACGTCTACTCTTAACAAAAAAATCACAGCTCAAATAACTACCTATATAGGAAGTTGACATTTGTACATAACTTACGACAAGAAAAATATTACATACAAAAAAAAAAAATTCTGAAAAAAAACATATTATAAAACATCCCGAAACTTATGGGCTAAATATTTGTGTAAATACATAAAATATAAAAATCTCAAAACAAAAAAGAAAATTCTGAAAACAAAACATATTATCAAACTTCACGAAACTTATGGACTAAATATTTGTGTAAATACATAAAATATAAAAATCTCAAATCAAAAAATATTCTCAAAAAAGAAAAACGAATCCTATAAATATAAATTAATTTTCTTTTAATCTTTAAATGTTCTCTTAATATCTCATTTCTTTCTTTTTGCACTTGCAATATGTCTTTTTACACATTTGTTAGTTCATTTATTGAACTAACCCTTTCTTTTTCGGCCTGCAATTGCTCATTTCTATAATGTAGTAAATTCTTCCGTTTTCTTTTTTTACTCGGAGTCGGTTCAGGAGTACGTTGAACTACATTTTCAGTAATATTTTGCTGATTAATCTCTGCTATTGGAGGGACTTCTGCTCTTTTTTCCGTTGGAGGAAACAATTGAGATTCAATAGACCTTATACATGAAAATATATTTTTGTCGGTGTCCAAAATCTCTGACATCACAGAGTAATATTTCCATGTTATTGTGCTCTGTCCTGTTGTTTTCCTTGTATCTTGATTGTCTTTGATACGGAGATATGTTTGTTTTAAATTACGGAATTTTTTATCTAAATTTGCGTCATTTACAATATAATTATATTGTAAAAATTCAGCTTGAATTTGCAACCACAAATCCTTTTTCTTCTTCTTTGGGTCTCTGAACAGGTCTTTTATTTTTTTGTATTCTTACAAAAGAAGAAATGTGTTGGCTTCCGTCCACATAAATTCTGCACATAAATATAATACTCGTAAATATATCGACATAAAATCATAAAGTATTCTATTATAAATCATGTATTTTACCTTGTGTTTCTCCTTCTGTTGTCTCTTCTGTTATATGTTCAGCTTCTGTTGTCTTTTCTGCAAAAGGTTGTGTATTTTCTGCAATATGTTGTGAACTATGCACATTTTCAAAAAACCTACGTGCATAATTACTATTTGCAATAAATTGTAAATTTACGAAATCAGTTCTGAATAACTAACGTGATTTTTCTATTATCACTTATAATCTGAATTTGTAACACAGTACGTACCATTTATTATCCTGTTTTTTTTTTCCTCTTCTGAGACCGACAACTCATATAGAGTGCCATTTTATTCAATATGAACTATTGACATGTTTGACATAATCAAGAACGAAAGGATCACGTTTAATAAATTTTAAAGGTTATGTTTACAGCGCTGCAGCAATATAGCGGAAAATATATACGCTTGAAACATGACCGAACGCTTCAAGAAAGTGCTTCAAAACGCAGTACACAGGGTATCTCATTTTAATCATACCAATAGGCCTAAAAATATTATTGTCAGATTTGTTTCCCGCTTGAAACGAGACAAAGTAATTGCAAGCTTTAGACAATTCAAAGATTTAATGTCTGACACCATAGGCTTCAGCGATAAAAACAAAATTTATATAAACGATCATCTCAGCCCCTATAACAAACTACTATTAAAGAAAGCAAAAGATCATGCACGTGAAAAAAATTATAAATATACATGGGTTAAAAACTGTAAAATTTTTGCCAGAAAAAATGATAATTCACCTATCATTCTCATTAACACAGAGAATGATTTGAATAAAATAAATTAAGAATACACGTATACATAAATCTACATATCACACATCATAGACACAATGATCTCGATTTACTACCAAAACGTTCGCGGGCTAAAAACCAAACTCATCAATTTCTATAATGAAACTTCTGCTTGCAACTATGACATCATATGCCTTACAGAAATATGGTTGAACGACTCTATTAATGATAGCGAAATATGTGATCTCTCTAAATACACTGTTTATAGACGGGATCGCAGTAATACAATTAAAAAACAAGGAGGTGGTGTAATGTTTCTTATTTCAAGAAATCTTCAATCCAGAGTTCATTTCGAATGGTGTTCTGCAGCGGAAGATATTTGGGTGTCAGTGTCGAATCTAAACCATCAAAAAATCATTTTGTGTTGTGCTTACATTCCCCCAAAAAGCGATTTAACTATCTATAGCAGCCACTTCAACAAAATAAGTGATGTGTGTGTGCAACATCCTAACAATAATGTTTTAATTTTGGGTGATTATAATCTTCCGGACATCCAGTGGTCTCCGGTACAAAATAATACCCTTCTACCAAACTTCACTTCCAGAAATGACATTTATCACCAATTAATTTCCATTATGTCCCTTTGTAATTTACATCAATATAATTTTGTTCTTAATCAAACTAATTCTATACTTGATCTTGTATTTAGTACTTTCAATTTAAATTTGACTACATGTAACTTCCCATTAAGCAAAATTGATAATTACCACCCTGCACTTGAAATATATTTCTCTCTTTCAAACAATAAAATACTAACTCATTGTCATCCTGCATCATATAATTTTAATAAATGTGATTATGAAAGTATAATTTGGAAGCTGTCAGCAATTGATTGGGACAATAAACTTTCAAATACAAATATCAATGACAACGTCAATATTTTTTATGACATATTATTCAGTCTCCTTCACACTTATTGCCCTCTCAATAATAATAAAAATAAAAAATATCCAAGATGGTTCTCGAAAAGCTTAATAAAGACAATTAAAGAGAAAAATAAATTTCATGTAAAGTGGAAATTGTACAAAGATCTTAATGCATACAATAGTTTCGCAGTTCTACGTAAGCGAGTGAAAATTCAAATGAATACTGATTTTAAAAATTATGTTAAATATATTGAAGACAATATAAAGACAAATGTAAATCACTTTTGGCAACACATTAAATCTTTACAAAAAGAAAACAGCCTACCAAACTACATGCACTACAATAATTCAGAAGCACACAACGGTAAAGATATTAGTAACCTCTTTGCTACTTTCTTTGAATCAGTATACAATACCTCCACTAATAACAATAATAATGTCTTACCTAATTTGGATTTTAACAACACAAACGTAGCAAATTTACATATCAGTGAAGAAGAAATTTTTAAACATTTATGTAACTTAAATGTAAATAAAGGCAGTGGTCCTGACAAAATACACCCTGTGTTTATACGAAATTGCGCTCAATACCTTACTTACCCACTTTTCCTCTTATTTAACATGTCCTTGAAAGATAGTGTATTCCCTGACATGTGGAAAGTGTCACATATAACGCCAATTTTTAAATCTGGAGATAAAAGCAATATATGTAATTATAGACCTATTTCCATACTTTCTTGCTTCGGTAAAATTTTTGAATCCTTAGTCGTTGATAAAATTAAATCTAATTACAATAATATCATTATTCCTCAACAAACTGGATTTTGTTCTAAAAAATCGATTTTAAATAATTTAATACCTTTCACTGAATTTATCAGCAGTCGTATGGATAACAGAATTCAGGTGGATGTGGTGTATACTGATGTTAGTAAAGCCTTCGATAAAGTCAACCATAATAAACTAATTGCTGCAGTGTTGTCTTACGGTATTCATGGTTCACTCTTACGTTGGATTGACTCTTATATTAGAAATCGCTCTCAGTTCGTTTTGTGTAACGGCTACAAATCTCGGACATTTTCAGTTTCATCAGGAGTTCCTCAAGGATCACACTTAGGACCTCTCTTATTCAATCTATATATTAATTCAATCTTCAAATGTTTTAACTATTGCAAGTTTTTATTATATGCCGATGACCTGAAAATGTTCCTTGAAATTCATAGTGTACAAGACTGCATCCGACTACAAAATGAACTGAATACATTCCAAAAATTTTGTATTGAGAATGACTTGCATTTAAATGTAGATAAATGTTCTGTCATTTCGTTTACTAGGAATAAAAATACTATATATTTTACTTATAAGTTACATAATACTGATATAAAACGCCAATCAACAATTAAAGATCTAGGCGTCATGCTCGATTCTAAACTATTATTAAATGAACAAATTGATACCGTAGCTAGAAAGGCATATAAAATTTTAGGATTTATATACAGGTCACTCAATCGCTTCAACAACATTGATTCATTTATATTATTGTTTAATACGTATGTACGTCCTATTGTTGAATATGCTTCTCCAGTTTGGAGTCCATCATATAACAAAAACATTGTTAGAATTGAATCTGTTCAAAAAAAGTTTATTTCGCTGCTTCAGTTTAAATTTAGTTTACATGAAAGCAACTATGAATCTACTTTAAAAAAACTAAACATGATAACCCTCGAGCAAAGAAGAACTAATGCTGACATGATGTTTTTATACAAAATCTTAAACAATATGGTAGATAGCACTTACATTCTTGACAATCTAAGTTTTCATAGTCGATCCGTAGTTGTACGTAAGAAACAGTTATTTTACGTCAAAAAATGTAATTCTAATAACTATAAAAATTCTCCTCTACAAAGACTCATGCATTGCTACAACAATAACTTTCAGCATTTAGATCTTTTCTGTTTGTCTTTAAATAAATTTAAACGTGCATTAAATATTTAAATATTTAAATATTTAATTTACGATCAATGTATATTCTATGTGTCCCACTTCTAGTTTTCTAAGTTTTCAATTATGTTATTAGTGTTATTTGTAACTTTTTTGTTCAATCAGAAAATTTAGTTTCTTTTATGTTCTGCTTACTGTATAGATTTTTAATTTATTTAAAGTTGTAATTGTATCTCGTGGAAACCTATAATTGGATGTATCTGTTGGTTTCCCAAATAAATAAATAAATAAAAAAAAAATTGTCATTCAAGCTGTACCGTTCAACGCATTTTTAGCATAAAGCTCTGCAGCGCTTTGACTCGCTGAACGCGACCATATTAAAACGACATGGGGGCTAGCAGTCATCTTCAGTAGCAGAAAACTACATCGATGAATCCATTACTAATAAACTAGAAACATCAAAGAAAATTCTGCAAGATGGTCCAAACCTTACAGAAAATGCTATAAATAATACAGTAAATTTTGATAATGTTGAACAAACTTTTATAAAAGAATTAGTTGGTTTGCCGCCAATTCACGTGTCTAATTGTAACAATTGTACAATTACATTTAATGTTAATAATTCTAAATAATGTACATATTAATAAATTGTTAAATTAAACTGCAAAAGGTACCAATTTATTATTACAGTTATTTAATTATATATCTTTTTTTGAGGTTATATTGTAGCGTTGCGTTCGTAGTGACATCTGTCATCAATGAAAATAACAATAATCTAACCTTGTTTATGTCATTTCACTGTAAGTATATATTTTAAATTATAATATAATTAAGCGATTGTAGAAAAAATATTATGTTTAACTCGCACAAAAAATGCTATTTTGGATTCTGTCGTCCCATAAACTTTCTTACTCATCCAAAATCTGCCATTTTTTGTACTAGTTAAACAAATAACTATTTAGTACAGCTACATTACTCAGCAGATCGTACAATGTTCGGGAATGAGTCGGTATTTAAGCATATAATTGATGATCTGATTTTATTAGAAACACATGGTATAAATATAAATCATAACAATGAACAAAAAAAAAATTTTTTTAATGTTTACATTACTGGGAGATAATCTGGGAATGAATTCCATATTAGGTTTTAGCGAATGTTTCCGTGCAACACATTTCTGTCGTTTTTGTAAGTGTGATAAAAATCAAGCTAGTAGCCAAATTGAAGAAGATATAAATACTTTACGTACTAAAAATGATTATCACTTTGATGTACAAAATTTAAGTACGGGTGTAAAAGAAATGTGCGTATGGAATAGAATACCATCATTTCACGTAACTGAATCATTATCTTGTGACATAATGCATGATTTGTTCGAAGGGGTTTGTCGTTATGATTTTGGAAATATAATTAATTATTTCATTAACAGAGTGCATTTTTTTCTTTGCAAGTTTTAAATAATAGAATAAAATATATTAACTACGGACGGTATACTAACAAACCGACACAAATTCTTCAATCCCAAGTGATCAAAAAAAAAGATTATCATGTCAGCCTGAAAATGCAATGTTTTACAGATTTTCTTTCTCTTCTAGTAGGTGATTTAGTTCCTAATAATAACCCAGTGTGGCAAATATATTTAAAGCTTAAACAAATTGTTCAAATTTCAACTAGGTAGTAGAATTCTTCATGAGAATGACTACCAATATTTAAAAATTTTGATTATAGAACATCATTCTTTATTCCAAGAGTATTTTGGCGAATTAAAGCCAAAATATCATTTTCTCATTCATTACCCAGAAATAATGAAAAAGTTTGGTCCGCTTATAAACTATTCATATATGAGATTTGAAGCAAAACACAAGCAATTAAAATCAAATGCAAACGTTGTACGATCTCGTCGTAATATACCTTATACATTAGCTTTAAAAAATCAAACTACTCTTTGAGAAAGACAGTTACTGGGAGAAGGTTTCACAAAATTGTTTGCATATGGTAATCCAGTATATGCTGATTACAATAATATATTTGACAGTAATTTTGGAAATTTAATTGCTTCAATACATCGATCTAATTATTTCTTTGTTCCATGGATACAAACTATGGGTGTAATGGTGTAAAATATAATAAAAGTTCTGTTTTTATATTAGATTATGTAGATTTTACTCCAGAATTTGGAAGAATTTATTTTATTTTTTTAAATTCAGAAAGACAAGTTTTGTTTATTTATAAAAAATACACTACTATTACATTTTCTGAACATACTCGTGCTTATGAAGTTGTGTTAACTAATGATTATGGTAGTGTACTATTAAATAACCTTATTGATAACACTCCGTATGTTTGTAATTTAAGAAGCAATGGAATTTACTATGTTAATATTTAAGTAAATATACATTTATATGTAAAAATTATATTTTGTATAACTTGTAAAAATATTTTTGTACAATAAAGAAAAAATATTTGCAAAACTGAACTAATTTTAAATTAACACATAATAACTAATTGGTATAAGTAAATATAGATGTTAAATTAATATGAAAATCCTTTTAATTGAATCTATTTATTATTTAGATTAATGTAATTTATGTTTGTTTTAAATAATATATTTCTTTAAAGTTATATTATAAGTATGTAAAATAACAATTTCAAGTTTTGCGAAAAAAAAATCAGATTAAAACAAAAAGTAAGTTACTTCAATAAAACAAGTCTATAACATAATGCAATATACTGTTGTGTTCATTGCAGCAGTTACAATTATTTGATTCAAAACTGTTTCTTGTTAAGGGTGTAATGCACCCTTACTGCTAGTGGTGCAGTGTGGGGTCGGGTGAAGACTGGTTGAGTAATAAAATTTCGCTTTCGTACTAAGAGTGCAGTAGTACTTTTCGTTATTTTCCGTTGAAACACTAGAAACGCCAGGCCATGAATGGGCACATGTTTCGCATTCATACAAAAATGAAAAGTTTTAGAACAGATGTCCGAAACTGTCGGAAATCCAAGCCTCCGTATCGTGCGCTATACCTCGGACTTATTCATGTACAAATAATTTTTACATGGTCTTATAGGAAATTTTCCGACGGATCTAATGGTATTGAGCGCGACATTCCATCTCATTGCAAACATTCAAAAATCCACATTTTTCCAAAAAATCATACATTTCCTTGATATTCACATTTTTTAACTTTAACTTTTTTATCTCGGAAGTTACTTGGAATATTTTGATTAGTTTTGCAGGAAAATGTTTCTGTATGTATTATGAATGTATTTAAAATGTAAAAATAAAATGATTTTGTTAAATACATACTTAAAAAAATTAAAACTAACTGGAGAACAAGCCTATTTTGCGTTTTGTAGTGCAATTTTCAGTGATCAAGTAACGTTTCGGTCTGAAGAGATAGACCTCCATATACTGTTCCAAACTTTCAGAAAAGGTACCAAACATGTTTTTAATTTGAAATTTAAAAAAAAAAATTTCTTTTCTGAGATACAACGAGGAAAAATTGAACCGTATATTCAACCAATATACGCGCGGGGTCATATTGCTATCTACTGTGTGAAACCGCTAAGCATATTATATTGTAGGTACACTCAGCCGACAGTTTGTACTTTTATAGCAATAAACACTCTAATTTATAAATTTTCAAAATCAGCATACACCTTTTAGTCTTAGTATTATGTTTATTTTCAATACCTTAAAATCCACAAATCTACGAGCTGTAGAAAATAATTTAGTTCAGTTTTGACTTAGAAAAAAGATTGGTTAAAAGTATACTCGTAACAAAGTTATAAAAATATTTGTTATTATGCAAATTAATTACAAAAATGCAATGTATGGTAAATAATACACCTATATTTTTTACAATATTTTTAAATTTGAATAATATTCAGATATTAATTTTGATAAATATTTAATTTGTCAAGATGTTCCTAATGAAATAATAAATAAAATTACAAGATGCTTACAATTCTCCTTTAAAAGCTGCAGAAAAAAAGACGAGAATGTTATTCATAAATGTAGAACAATATTATGTTATGTTATTTTTCAATATTTTAAATGACTTCAAAAATATTGACTTGCAAAATCTAAGTTACTAAAAACAAATTGTGTGAATATACCTTTACTTATATTCTGCAGGATATATACATTTGCACGATTACTGCATATATAAAATATTAAAATTTAAATAATATTTTATATATTTTTAACCAATAGAGTTTTCAGAAATGTAGATAATTTTAATAACATTACGGTTTCGGAAAACAATATTTGTTAAAAATTACTCTTGCATCAAAATTTTAAATATCCTGTGTTGTTTAACTATGCACATGTTTTTAGTTATGTGAAATTAAGCCAGCAATTATGTTTTTTATATCCTAATATAAATTTTTAATCTTAATTTGTTTTTTTTTTCTTAATTTTAAGTTTTTATTATTTTCATTATGATTAAATAAAACTGTTGAAATTAAACAGTTCACTTATTCCTTTTTTATTAGTAACTGTTTGTTATTTTTTTCATACCTATTGAAATACGATGAAATGATATAATTTATTATTAGAACTTACAGGAGAAAATTGGGTACATCATTTTCTTGTCAAATTAATTATTCTAAACATTGTTTTAATGTTTGTTTTCCTCAAATAACTGCAGATTTGTGCAAATCTACATACTTATTAAAATTAATCGTTTTGAAAAAAAATGTAGTAAATAATATTGATTTTACTGTTGTTCATTTAAGGTATATATTTCTATTTATTTTTTTAAATTAGCTGTAGTTAATATTATGGAATAATATCATTTAAAATATCTCTCAATGTTGTTATTGTTGGAATGTTTGTAGGATTACTTTTATGAGTACATAATGAAATACACGTTTTGCACTATATAAAATCATTATATCCTACAAATTTTGTTATCAAATAGTTATTTTTTTTTGTAACTTAATAATATCATTTAATTCTCTTATATAAGTTTTACCATTTTATCATCACTTTCAAATTTTTCTTTTTACTGTGATAACTGTTTTTTATTGTAATTCTTTAAAATTATATAATATTCTATAAAGATTTTTTTATCAAAAACAGTTTGAGAAATTAACCATTTAAAAACGAATTTCTGAATAATAAACTTATTAGTGACTTATGACGTATTTTCTTTATCTAAAAACATCATAATTAGAGCATTATAATACAGGGTGTTGGATAAATATTTTAAAAAATAATTTTATACTTGACGTTATAATACTGATATTTATAAATGTCGTAAATGTGGAATTAATTTCTACCTTTTAAATCAAGGCACAAAAATGCCACTTTTATGAATTGTAAAGAAAAATATTTTTTTCTTGTTTTGGCGGCTGCGAATACACGGGTTACATAGTCGCTCGAGCAGGCCTTGTATAGCTCTATCTTTGTCTACTCGGATAAAATCCCGAAAATCTCATCATCACTAGATGTGAAAGTTTTGAAAGTTGATGGTAGATGGCAGCATTGCATGATTCATTTTAACAGCATTTGTTAGCGAATAAGTGTGTCGGGAATCCGTTTATATTGTAATAATCACATGATAAACATGAAAAATAATACATAATTTGTATTAATTAAAGATCAATTTATAGCTAACCGGTAATAGTTTTTTGAAAATTTCTTCTAATATTAAGAAAGGGGGTGCATCATACTCTTAAAATAAAATACTCATGCTATTTGAAACAATAAATTGTATTGCATTGGATTAACATATTTATATGGTTGGATCAAACGGATAATAGTTTTGTATTGAACAAAATTCTTAACATTGTAACGCCACTGGAACGGAAGGTGCATGCGCAGTGTGTGTAGTGCGATATGGCGAGTTGTGTTAATACTAGTGTGTGGAAAACAATACAGTTGCATGCATCATCTCTAAAAACTTTGGTGAATCCACGTTAATTTAAGAACCCAATGTAATTATTAGTCAATATTATTATAATGTAATCTATTTTCTAATAGGTAAAAATGCAGTATACGTGAACCTTGTAGTGAAATTTTTTCCCGGCAGAAGGCCATTTGGCGATGTCAGTGGCACCAAAACCATGGTCATTTAAGAGGTTTTTTACAATGAAATTATTTTTAAATCATGTTCGAATATATGACGTTGAAATTATTGAAAATATGAACAATTTATACCATTTTTGGTTGGATTGTTTAAAAAATAACACAATATGGATAAATATTTACAGTGAAATTATTTACAAAGTTTCTAATTTAGCAGACGGCGTTAATGCTAAAATATAGAATGAACATGTGTAATTTTGCCATTGATCCGTCTTAAGAGATAATCGGAACTTTCCAGGTATTATAAAACGCCTTAATTTTCGCAGTTCTAAGTGAAAATGCCGACAAATTTGCGGAAATCATACTTTTAATCTATACTTTAAGGAAATGGTAATTTTAAATCATGTTGGAATATATGACGTTGAAACTAATGAAAATATGAACAATTTATACTATTTCTGGTTGGATTGTTTAAAAAATAACGCATTATGGATAAATATTTACAGTGAAATTATTTGGAAAGTTCCGAATTTAGAAGGCGGCATTTCCGCTAAATATAATGAATGAACGTCTGTAATTTTTCCATTGATTCGGCTTAAGAGATTATCGGAACTTTCCAGGTATTAAAAAACGCTCTAATTTTAATAATTCTTAGTAAAAATGCCGACATATTGTCCCATTCGAGTTTGGATGGTCATTATTATTTCCGCAGTTGTAGTGCTAACACGTATAACATGTCGCAAATAAATTTAAAGTTTCTTTATTCGATGTTGGGGAAAAAAAAAAATTAATAGAGTGGTTGATGAATGAAGGAATGATTGCTGCTTTTTATAAATGTAGTGTATGTGACGCGAATATGAAGTTGTGTGAACGGAAGGATATTTCTGACGGGTACATGTGGCGATGTAAGAAGGATGGACATCATGTGAGAAGAAGTGTGCGAAAGGGATCATGGTTTGATGAAAGTAAGTTGGGAATGCATGATATTTTGATTATGACGTATATGTGGTGTGTGAGAATGAGCAACGAGTGCATTATGAATGAGTTGAGTGTATCTTCGAATATGGTAGTTGATTGGAAGAATTTTTGTAGAGAGGTTTGTGTGGAAATGTGTATAAATGAGAGCGAGAAATTGGGTGGCGAGGGTGTAATTGTGGAGATTGATGAGAGTAAGTTTGGTAAAAGGAAGTACAATCGAGGAAAGCGTGTGGAGGGTAAATGGGTGTTTGGTGGAGTGGAACGTGAGACGAGTAAATGTTTTATGCGTGTAGTGGATGAAAGAAGTAAGGATGTGTTGTTAACAATAATAAAAGAACAAATTTTGCCCGGGACAACCATAATTAGTGACTGCTGGAAATCATATAATTGTTTGGCAGACGAAGGCTTCAAACATCTAACTGTGAATCATTCGATCGAATTTCGGAATCACGAAACCGGCGCCCATACAAACTCAATAGAAGGTACGTGGTCAGCAATTAAAAGAGGATTACCACGTAATCATTGCAAAGGCCACTTCGACAGCTACCTTTTTGAGTATATGTGGCGCCGGAAACGCAATATTTCGACAATAGCAGCGCAATTCTTCGAAGCCATAAAAAAAGTGTACCCACCAGCAAACAGCGACTAAGTAAGTATAATAACAACTTTGTGTAGTTATATGTCTAGTATTTAGCAATATGTGCATCTCTAATTTATCTATTCTTGTTGCAGATCTTTACCCGATTACATCGAGTCAACGGAACGAGATTAAGAACATCAGAAAGACAATACCACAGCTATTATGTAAGTACTTTTTTCGTATATTTGATAGCATATCTGACCTAACCTAAACCTAACCTAAACCTAACCTAACCTAACCTAACCTAACCTAAACCTAACCTAACCCTAACCTAAACCTAACCTAAACCTAACCTAAACCTAACCTAAACCTAACCTAAACCTAACCTGAACCTAATCTGAACCTAACCTGAACCTAACCTAAACCTAACCTAACCTAAACCTAATCTAATTTGATACTAAACTAAACCAAACCAATCGAATCAACCCTTTACATGTTTTAATATTTTTTTATTGTGGCAGATATCTACCCAGAAATGCTGTGAGGAAGAGCTACTGCGAGACACCGCGGAGGGTCAGACAAAATCTCAGCTATCCGGAGATGCTGCGAGGCAGAGCTAGTGCAAGACAGCGCGGAGGGCCAGACACAATCTGACGAAGAAGTTCAACGAACCACCCATTATCGAATTATTGCAATTGTTTGTAATTTCATTTTTATTGAGATACCCTGACCGATGTAGTGTAGTGGATATCGTCTCCACTTTATACGCTGAAGGTTCCGGGTTCGAATTCCAGATGGTGTATATAATTGACAGTCCTCATCCCCGATAATATGTAATAAAATAACAAATTGTGATAAAATATATATGAGTAAACTGTTATTGTTTAATATTGTATTTATCAAACTAATATTGTTATATTAGTTTAAATTTGTATTTGTTATTATAAATAAAATATAATAAAACAACTACTTTTTCATTCTATTTCAATAAGAGAAAACATCGGGTCAGATAAATGTTTGAGAATCTCCGGTTTCTGTCATTTTGACGCATGCGCACATCGGTTGCCCGTATACTGCATTCCAACCTTCTAATAAATAGTGTTATAACTGGCGCCCAACAGTGCAGCCAAAGTTCTGTGAGATTTTGTGTTCGCCGCCGCGTTTGTGTTTAGTGCTTTTGTGAACTTGTTTATCGGTAACTGTATTGAAAGTACTTTTGGTTATCACTAATTAATGCAATTCGTATCAAAATTGTCTATTTTAACAAACAACTCCGGTGAAAAGTAACACGTGGTTGCGCGTCTGTTTACATTGCACATTCTTGTGTCACGTCATTCTAAAGCCGCGCGTAGACAGTGTGTATTTGTCTGAAGCAGTTTGTTAAGCCCGATATAGACAGAGTTGAATTTTGATATTTATGTGTTTTGAACTGTTTCTTCGAAGTGAATGCCATTAAAGAAAACTACAAGAAGGGGCAGACCACCGAATGTGGATAAAATGGGTAGCGTTACCCTGACTGAAGAGCAGTTTACTCGGTTGCTGCAACAAATCCAGATTCAACCAGTAGCATCTAAAGTAAAAATGGAAATAGCTGGAAAGAAAGGTAACTTCGTGAAGTGCACCTCTCGTTTCGATGGTAACACGCAGGACATCGAAGCTTTCATTAGTTCAGTTGAAGTTTATATGAATTGTGCGGACGTAAGCGAAGAAAATGCACTCAAAGGTTTACCTATGCTGCTAACCAACACCGCCGCAGTGTGGTGGTTGGGTGTCAGCGAGTCGACAAAGTCTTGGCAAGATGCCATAACGGCATTAAGAGCCGCTTTTGGAAGAAAATTGGAACCTTACCAAATATATTCACAATTATTTGCTATGGTACATGAGGAAGGTGAGCCAACTGACTTATTTGTAAGTCGTGCAAGAGCTTTACTTGCAGGAATCCCAGACGCTTTGACAGAAAAGGTCAAATTAGATATGATTTATGGTCTGCTAAAAAGGAAAATTAAGAAAAGTGTTCCGCGTTCATCTTTCCAAACTTTCGATGAATTATTAACCAGAAGCCGAGTTGTAGAACAAACTTTAATGGAGAAACAGACCATTAAAGGAAAAATAAATGAAGAGAAGAAAGAAGCTTCCGAAGGTGTAAAGAGAAAAGAGCCACAGAAGATTAGGTGCCATTATTGTAAAACCTTGGGACACAAGGTTGAGGAATGCAAAACACTATTAAAGAAGAAGAAAGACCAGGAAACAACAAAACCTCCGCAAGATGGACCTATCAATCATAAGAGTGACGAAGAAAGAACAATTAAATGTTATGGTTGTGGGAATCCTGGTTATATTAGAGCCAATTGCCCACAGTGCAAGAAAAAGGTCAGTGAAGTATCTACAAATGTCCAATTTAACGCTGTAGAAACTCGAACAACAAATAGTTCTTGCAACCGACCACTTCTGCCTGCTTGTATTTATGGCCATCAAGGAGTTGTTACTGCAGATACGGGAGCGAGCCGCAGTATTATGGGACGTACATTGTACAACTTAATCTCTAGAAACTGTAAGTTCAGAACTGAACTAACTACGATTTCATTGGCTGATGGAATCAGTCAAGATGTAACAATTCAAGTTGCTGAAGTTCCTGTCACCATAAAGGCAAAAACTGTAAACATTGAGATGATGGTATTACCAACTAGTGCTGAAAATTATACGTTGCTGGGAGTTGATGCTTTATCCCAATTCAACATTGTTCTGAACATGGGTGCTAACCATTGGTACTTCGCAGAGAACCCAACACAAGAATACTCGTTTTCGGTTTTCCCTAAATCTGAGGAAGAGGAAGCTGTCGTTTTCGCTGTCCGAGACGAAACATTACAATTACGAAAAGATGAAGCTACTTCTTTGAATAGAGAACAACCAGAGAAACTTAATGTTATTATACAAGATAACCGAAAGATTTTTGCTCTAGGGGGAGACCCGACACCTTACGCAGAGCATTGTATAATAACGAAAGCAGATACAAACCCGATTGCTGTTCCTCCGTATAGATTATCATCTATTAAGAAAGAGCAGTTGAGAAATGAAATAAATAAGATGCTGGAACAGAAGATAATCGAAGAATGCGATTCGCCGTGGGCTGCTCCAGTAGTTTTAGTACCCAAAAGTGATGGGAAAGTTCGTGTCTGCATCGATTACCGGAAATTGAATTCCGTTACAGTTTCCGACACCTACCCATTACCCAGGATCGACGATCTGCTCCATGAGAGTCAACGAACGAAGTATATGTCTACGATCGACCTCCGAAGTGGATATTGGCAAATAAAAGTCAGAGAAACTGATCGTGACAATACTGCCTTCATAACACCATTTGGCACTTATAGATTTCTCCGTATGCCGTTCGGATTAAAGAACGCCCCCGCCACATTTTTCCGACTCATAGACAAGTTTAAAACGGGACTGGATGGAATACAGATGTTGGCCTACTTAGATGATTTAATCATCTTGTCCGAAAATTTTGAGTCTCATCTTTTAGACTTAGATGCCGTCTTCAAACATTTGAAGGTGTATGGATTGAGAGCTAATAGAGATAAATGTTATTTTTGTAAAGATGAAGTAAAATACTTGGGACACATCCTTACCAAACAAGGAATTCAGACAGACCCAGAGAAAATAGCCGCTTTAAAGAACAGACCTGTACCCAAGAATTTGAAAGAACTTGTGACAATTATTCAATCTAGTGCATGGTATCGTCGTTTCATTGCCAACTATGCAGAGGTTGTGAAGCCACTAACTGCCCTCACAAAGAAAGGTGCTGTTTGGCAGTGGAGATCTACACAACAGGCTGCCTACGATATGCTAATGGTGTTGTTAACAACTGCACCTGTCTTACGGCAAGCAGAGACCAGGCTCCCATATATTCTTAGAACGGACGCTAGTGATGTAGCCATTGGTGCTGCCCTATTACAAGTAGAAGATTCAGTAGAAAGACCAGTGGAATACGCTAGTAGAATGCTTACCCCGCCGGAACAGAATTATAACACAACGGAGAGGGAGGCCCTTGCCATTGTGTGGGCTTTGCAAAAGTTCCGTGGATATGTAGAAAGCTCGAAGGTGGTTATAGCAACTGATCACCAACCCTTACGATGGCTCATGAGTTTGAAAACTCCCACTGGTAGGTTAGCTCGATGGGCTCTCCAGATACAAAATTATGATCTAGAGATTACCTACACACCTGGAAAAGTTAATGTGATTGCGGACATGTTGTCGCGACCTCCGACACCAGATAAGATAGAAATTAATCTAATTGTTGCTGATTTACCACATGACACCGCTGAAACAATACGAAACGAACAATTAGAAGATCCCGATCTTCACAAAATTATTGAAGATTTTGAGAGCGATTTCGGAAATAGTGAGTATATGCGTTGGACAGAACGAGGGTACATAATGTCGAACGGAGTACTCTATCATTATGATGATAATGAAGATGACCGTGAAGAAGCACAATTGGTCGTTCCATCCCAGAATCGGCAGAAGGTATTATCCGAGTTACATGACGCTCCTACGGCCGATCACAACGGTGTGGAAAGAACCATACAACGAATCCGCAGAAAATATTATTGGCCCGGTCTCAGACGATTTGTAACCGAATACGTATCTAAATATGTACCATGCCAGAAATACAAGCCAGCGAATTATAAACCTGTTGGTTTACTACAAACACCTGCCTATGCTACAAGAATGGAAGTCATATCAGTTGATTTCTTCGGCCCTCTGCCGGAAACTAGTAGAAAGAATACTTGGATTCTCGTAGTAGAAGATGTATCAACACGATGGGTGGAGCTATTTGCAATGGAAACTGCAAATGCTTATGATACCGCCAAGAAGCTTATCGAGGAAGTCTTTATGCGATACGGATTTTCCCGACGAATCCTGAGTGATAATGGTACCCAATTCACGAGTGCCGTATTACAGCAGGTCTCGTATATATTAAATATTCAACAGATTCTGACGTCTGTGTATCACCCAGAATCTAATCCTACGGAACGAAAGAATAGAGATCTTAAACCCCAATTAGCTATCCTTGTTGGTAAAAACCATACCACATGGGATGAACAATTACCCGCTATCCGGTTTTCCTTGAATAGTAGCACCTGTTCCAATACCGGTCATTCCGCTGCCTTCCTAACTTTTGGACGTGAATTACGAACTGTCTATGAAATCCATAATGATTTACGCCCCATCCTAGATAATGATAATTTCGTACCTCTCATCACTCCCTACCTACGGAAGATGGATGACGTATTACGCGAGGCCAAAGAGACGTTTGAGCAAGCGCAAGATCGTCAGAAAAGGTATCAGGATGAAAATCGTAGACCAGCTCCAGCTTATTCTCCTGGAGATCGTGTGTTAATGAAAGTACACACGCTAAGTAACGCCGGTCAAGGTTTGACAAAGAAGTTCATGCCTCGAAGAGATGGTCCGTATACTATTTTACGAGTTCTGGGACCCGTTACATATGAAATAGCTGATCCCGAGAAGCATGAAGAAGTGCTGTGCAAGGTCCATGTGTCCGAGATCACCCCATTTATAGAACCGACGGATGGTTCTACTCCCACTGCCCCGGTCATCGAGAAGAGACGTCGAGGCCGACCCCGGAAGAACCCCGCTCCTAGAGTTTCCTGATCCATCCACGAGGACGCTTGAATGGACCAGAGGGGGAGAGTGTAACGCCACTGGAACGGAAGGTGCATGCGCAGTGTGTGTAGTGCGATATGGCGAGTTGTGTTAATACTAGTGTGTGGAAAACAGTACAGTTGCATGCATCATCTCTAAAAACTTTGATGAATCCACGTTAATTTAAGAACCCAATGTAATTATTAGTCAATATTATTATAATGTAATCTATTTTCTAATAAATAGTGTTATAACATAAAGAAAGTGTTTGGTTCAACATTACTAACTAATTGCTTCTAGAGAAACGAAAAATAGTGTTGAATTAACAGTATTTTGGTTGTGCCAACATTTTTTTTTCTGAGTGTAAACGTTTTTATTGCAGCCTTCACGACAGCACTCGCGCGTATTCATTTATATAAATATTTACATAAATTAGATCGGAGAGTACTCTATACTGACACAGATTCGGTTGTTTATACATACACACCGGATGAATGGGTTCTAGAACATGTAAATTATTTAGGATGTATGACTGATGAATTAGAAAAATTTGGTACAGGATCATATATTGACACTTTTATCAGTGGTGGACCTAAAAATTATGTGTATGGAGTTTGTATAAAGGGCAACAAAAATGAAACAAAATCTGTATGTAAGGTAAAAGGAATTACAATTAATTTTAGTAACAAACATTTAGTTAATTTTAAAAATTTATATCGTATGTGTTCAGAATATTCAGAGCCAATAATATTAACTTATCCAAATAAAATTGTCCGTTTAAATCATTGGCGAGTTGCTACACGAAGCACAACAAAGACTTATCAACCAGTATATCTTAAAAGAAATTTCGATAATCTTGGCGAATCTGAACCATATGGATCTGATAAAAAAATGAAATGTTTATAATTATATACATAGTTCGATATTAAATATTTTTAGTATAGTTTCAGTTGTAGTTTGCTGCTTCGAAATTTATGTTTTTTGTATGTCTTATATTTATTCTTTATACTTTTATTGGTTCAATGTATTTTATATATCTATTGTATTGTTACAATTTTTCTTATGTATTTGATAACTAAATGTATGTATTAACCAAAATAAAGAAATTTCTTTACCATGAAATGAATATGTATTTAAATACAAATTAATCTTACCTTTACAAAGATGTGAACGAAACTTATTCACTTTTATAATCCATTTTTCGAAGGGAAACTACACATTTATTTATTTAATTTACACTGTCCAACAGACCGAAGTCCAAATACAGGACAGGGGACCTACAGCTTATAGTGGGTTCCGAACCACTCGGACACAGCGGTATTTATTTTTGATTAGAGGTTTGTCGTCACTGGGATTTGAACCCTAGATCTCACACTCCGGTCAGCGAGTCGAAGCGCGCTAACCAACTAAGCCACCACTGCCCCCATTATTCACTCATAAACACAACACAATTATTAATCTAGCTTTTAAAAAATGAAATCTGTATCACTGAACTGTATGTACATTAACAAGATGCCAACAAATAAATGACTAACGTCTCTATGAAGAGACGCCGATATCCAGAGAATATTTGTTTATCTTACTGAAAATGCAGTTAGGTATATGAGTCAACCTTACTCTTAAGTATGTGGGTACAGTCAAACATAAAATTTACTTTTTATTTTCAACACATATCAAATTATAAATTTATTTTCTACAGACATTTTTACTGTTGTACATTTTCAAATATAATATATAAATTCCACATCGCGGATTCCTAAATCGCGGGATCCTGAATCGCGGGACCTAGCATCGCAGGAACATACACCCCACGATCCTATATCATACATACACCATACACACTTTCACAACATACCACTCACACATGCGCCAACTTCCCACAAAACACCGGCCGATCGTTCCATCTCTCGCTTTCACATTAGGCCAAACCATCACTACATCATATTTCACTCGCACACATTGATCAGCCAGCTAGATCGATTCAATACTATAGGTATCTCTCTTGTACTCATTACCGTTCGGGCCAGATCGACATTCTTACTACTGACATTATATTAAATAATAAAAAACGTGTAATTTGGAATCCAGAAAATAAAGCAATTGCTTTCACTTTAGCAAAAAGGCATATATATATATATATATATATATATATATATATATATATATATATATATATATATATATATTGTGACGAAGTACTCGTCACAATGCACACATACCTGCCTTCCTCGTTGCTCCACCAGGTCACAACACCGACTTCACGAGGTCCGGACCGCACACCGGGCTAAGCGAACCCACCGTCGAAGCCAGTAGCCGCCAACCGCGGTAAACACCTTCAGGAGGCGGTGCGACATCTCCAACAGTCTGCCGGATTCCCGAATAGTCGCCGGGAAACACTTTTGTAGAAAGCACATGGCCGGAGACATAACCTCAAGACCACGTGTGTCAAAACTGGCACCAATGTTTAACCTACAACCACAGCACTTGGGGAAACAATAATAAATACATTTTAACACTTACCGCTGTTACTTTTCCTTATCTTTTCTTGTTATTTTCGCAGTTTCCAAATTTTCACAAAAACACCTGTTCGCCGCGCCAGCGCGTGCGCGCGACCGCAGTACTGCCAACTTCAAACACAAAACACTTCGGAAGACCGAATTCCCATGATACATTTTTATAAAATATGTAAATCAGATCAAATACAATACAAAACTCTGTTAAGCCAAGGGAAGTGATTTTGCGAATTTTTAAAATAAAAATCAATTTATTAAACGAAAATAACAATACATAAAGTCAATCTGTCTCACTTTAAAATCAGTAGCTACAGGATTAATTAAATTTCGGGTATAAATACGACCGCCGGGGCCGTATTTCTTCAGTCTTTGACGACTAAGGACTCAGTCTACCACGACTCAGTCTATGACGACTCAGGACTCAGTCTACGACGACTCAGTCTATGACGACTTAGGACTCAGTCTACGACGACTCAGTCTATGACGACTCAGGACTGAGTCTACGACGACTATAACGTCTAACAGTCAGCCGAGAAGTCCGTTTCCGCACCGTTCCGTTCCGAATCGAGTCTTTTTGTAAGTTGCTTGTTTATTTTTGCATTTTTCTTGAATTCCGCTGCTATCAGAGGATACAGGTTGGTAGCTTCTACCACCGTTCCTCAGAGCCTTCAGCTCGCTGCATTCCACGCCTAAGGGGAAGCTCCGTAGGTGGTTACCACCGCGTGTTTCTACGGCTGTCGGGCAGATCCACGTGTTAACTTAGTAGGTTTTCCTTCTCACTGCTTTACGTTCCGTAGTTATCGGAGAAGACCCGTTGCTGGCTCCCCACCGCGAACTCCGTCGACGGCTGAGTAGAACCGCGATTAGTTTGTCACTGTTTCACTTCGTACGGCTCAGTAAAAAACTAGGTGTAATCTCCCGTGGCATACGTCACTTTCCTCGCAGGATCCGCAGATTGGCGCTCGAGAACAACCCGACATCCTGCAAGAGAACTCACGACATCGCGGACCAACAACATCCCGCAGCGGCCCAAGTGATCGTCGCAATATATATATATATATATATATATATATATATATATATATATATATATATATATATATATATTTACGCGAAAAAATGAATTACCCTCTACCTTCTCTATTATCTTTACAAAGGTGGGCCTCAAAAATTAATTTGCTACAGGGTATACTTAATGATATATTAAATTTGATGAAATTAGCAGCTGAAAATATGACTGATCTTGAAAAAGTTTCAGTTTTACAATTCGACGAAATGAAAGTAAAATCTATATTAGAATATAATGCAAGAAACGATGAAGTGATGGGACAACACTCGCAAATGCAAATTATTATGGTGCGAGGTTTATTTTCAAAGTGGAAACAGCCAGTGTATTGCGCTTTTAATACCAAAGTAAGAAAATATATATTATTTTCAGTGATACAAGCATTATATAAAATTGGTTATAATGTTGTTGCTTGTACAAGTGATTGTGGTGGAGGAAATATTGGACTTTGGAAAGAACTAAATATTTCTATTGAAAACACTCATTTTCTTCATCCTGATACAAATCAATTTATTTACATTTTTGCTGATGCACCACACCTCCTAAAATTAACGCAGAACTGGTTGTTAGATCATGGATTTTATCTAGAAAATAAAATCGAAATAGACAAGTCTCCTCAGCATCACTTGCCAGACAAAACACATGCAGAAGTTAATGTGTTGTACAAAATAACGCGCAAACATTTAATATTAGAAAAAACTAAAAGACAATATGTGCGAATGGCTTCAGAATTACTTTCCCATAGCATTGCAACAGCTTTAAGAAGATACGAACCGGGGCCAAATAAAAATTTAGTTGAAAATCTTCCCAATTTTATTGAAACTGTCAATATTTGGTTTAACACTTTCTGTAACAAACCGCCAAAATTTAAATAATTAGCTGATATAGACATTAATTATAAGTGGGGCAAAAATTCTGAGCAAGTCAGTTTTTTCAATCTTCTTGCTCTCGGACATCAGAATTCATTCATACATTCATTCGCAAGCAGGCGTGTCTCAACAGTAATTGGTTAATTTTTATCTATCGTTTGATTTTAAAAATAATTCCAAATTCCTATTAAATTAAAATCAAACGAACCTCAAGTGTCTCTCCTTCAACTCCCTGAAATAAATTGTAAGTACAAACTTTTATTATTTTACAATATTGTAGTTTGTAAGGATAAATTAGTGTGTAGAGCTAAGAAAATCCATTATTTACCTACGAGGGCTACGAACCCAAAACCTCTCAAACCTCCCAAAACCTTTTAATCCTTTTATTATTCTTCTGTCTTTTTATATAATAAATTATTAGGAAGATAATAATACTTCAAGTAAGTATTTATTAATCTTTTTTTTATATTTAATATAATTAGTCTTTAATATATTTCTATTAAGAAATATATTTAAAACACGTTACAAATTTGGTGGCAGCGGTGGGATGATCTGGAATCGGGCAGATATTGTTCGATTCAAGGATCAGGTAAAGACCTTAGTAGACCAGCAGGATATTATTACCAAGAATATTCGATCAGTGATTACATCACAAAACATGATTATTGATGACCAAAAACAATTGCATCTATGTGTCAATTCCCTCACTGAGAAGCTCAACGAGCTTATTAGTGATTACAACTGCTTTAAGCTCAGTTATACTGGAGTTATCCAGCAACTATCTACCTGGTCCAACCAGGCCCTAGCTTCTTTCATCAGAGCTCTAGCTTCTAACCTTCAAAGTAGAGTCTCTGTTGATTTACTATCGGCTGAGTCTTTAGAAATTCTTACAACACGATTGCCAGCATTTCGTGACAGCATTTATCTCTGTCAGCCGCCCTTGGCATACCAGTTAGCAACTTTTGAAATGATTCAAGTTACTGCCTATCCGCCTTCGATACGTGGGGTTGCCATATTTCCCATATTGCGCGCACAACCCATCGGAACACGATATTGTCACGGTTCTAATCTGAGTTTATTAATAACATACCGGATGCGTGACGTCATCCACCTGATTTCGGGTCGTATCAAAATAAATGATAATGCTGAGTAGAAGTATGAAGACTCATACTCAGTGCAAGGGTGTAAAATAATACAAGTTGTACTGGTTAATGATAAGTTTTAATAATAAAAAGTATAAACACTTACAGCTCGCGTCGTAGCAGATCCATATCGACTGACAGCGTTGTAGTTGTACACTGGCTAGGCGGACAAACCGAGGAGATTTATCTCGTTGAACACACAGAGATTAATACATGCCCAAGGATTCGGTACACGAAATATTTCAAGATAGAAACCCCGACGAGTAGTATAAGGTTATACAACAATGAGTGGATTTCAACACCCAACGACTGTATAACTGCAATCGGAATAAGTGTATGTCCGATTGATAAGCTGACTGGAGAAAGAAACTTCTGTCTTGAAGGTCTCTGGGAAAGAAATTTGACCACGTCCTGTGAATTAAGAACCACATCTAAATCAAACGAACCTCAAGTGTCTCTCCTTCAACTCCCTGAAATAAATTGTAAGTATAAACTTTTATTATTTTACAATATTGTAGTTTGTAAGAATAAATTAGTGTGTAGAGCTAAGAAAATCCATTATTTACCTACGAGGGCTACGAACCCAAAACCTCTCAAACCTCCCAAAACTTTTTAATCCTTTTATTCTTCTGTCTTTTTAAATAATAAATTATTAGGAAGATAATAATACTTCAAGTAAGTATTTATTATTTTTTTAATATTTAATTTAATTAGTCTTTAATATATTTTTATTAAGAAATATATTTAAAGCACGTTACATTTCAATAGCTTTGTATATAACAATAAAATACCTACAAAAAAGCATATGGGATTGACATTGATCAACAAAATAAAAACCTCGATCAAATGTATAAAATGGTAAAAAACATGATTCCAAGAGGATATAAAACCCTTCAAACATTTCAAAAAAGTATTCTGATCTCAATTACTTCATTAGATATTTATATGATGATATGAAGAACAAATACAATATTTCTTATATTTGCACTAACAATTTCAATCAGGACAGTTTAAAAATTTTTCTTTTCAAGTAAGAAGTCGAGGCGGTGCTGATGAACATCACAGTCCTCTAAATGCCATAAAGAGAATGCGCTTGAGTATAAAATAAAAATTGGGGAATTTTGCATATAGAAGTTAATACTGAAGATCAGTCAAATATATATATATATATATATATATATATATATATATATATATATATATATATCCGTGACTAGAGAAGCTAGAAGATTGAAAGAGCGATGTGAATGTAAAAGTAAAGCATTCAGTTGTGCTTTATTTACTGAGACAAGCAGGGAAGAAATATTTCAGATTTTCTGGAGCCTTCAGTCATGGGGAGAAAGGAAAGTATACGCAAAAAGTCTAGTAGAAAGAAAACCTGTTAATGAGCGTAAAGGTGACATCACTTCAAGACGGTCCGGATCTTTGTTTTACTTTTTACCAATAAATGAAAAGGGATCAAAAGTCAAAGTGTGTAAAAAATACTTTTTAAATACGATGTGTTTAGGAGAATGGTCGGTAAGGAGCTGGGTAACAGAGCGATTTAAAGAGAAAATTAATAAAAAAGCAGTAAAAGGACAAAGACAGATGCAGCGAACAGGCTAAAGGTACACGAGTTTTTTGATGCTCTTCCCAAACTGTCGCAAAAGTTGTATTTAGAAGAGCAATGGCAGTCCATGTCAGAACTTTACAGAGAATACAAAAAAAATTGTTTCGAGGCAAAGGTAGACTTTGTATCCAAACAAGTATTTACTGATATATTTCACGAAAAAAACATCGGACTGTTTACTCCCAAAAAAGACAAATGCGACACGTGCTGCGCGCACAAGGCAAAAAATATAAGGTTTGTTCCTACAGCAGTAAGAAACTGTCTGTGACTGTCAGGAGTCTGCGCAGTTGAATTATATGTGTTCCAACAGCGGTTGTGGAAAATCCGTGACTAGTCTCTGACTAAGAATCCCCTGTTCCTACAGCACCACATGACAGTTTGCTGACAGTCAGAAAAGTTTCTGTACTTTCCTCAAATTTGAAATCCACGCATGCGCATTCAAAATTGTACGCTGTAGAAATTGAAATTGAGAGTGTAACTGATAGATTTGATATTACTATAAGCAGTTTACATCGATTGATAAATTATGCCAGTAATTTAATCAAATAATTAAGTGGCCAACTAAAGACGAAAAAAATAATACACAGATGTTTTTTCGTAAAAATAATTAAATTTCAACCTACCGTCCATATTATAATTTTAACAGATTATTTAACGTTTATTTGTTAAAAATGGCACATGGTTCTTTTGACCAATTACCTATTACTAATTACTAATAGCTATATGCTTCTGACTACTGATCATGTGTTCCAACAAACAATCACCGACAGTTCAAAACAGTCCTTAACTTGCACATGCGCGTATTGAAAAAGTACGAAACTGTCAGGAACTCGTCAGGGATTTGCAGTAGGAACAAATCTATTGATGACGTAGAGTATCAAAAACATATACAACAGAAGCAAGAAGCCAGGTCCGAAAAAGAAAAAGATAAAGCAGAAACTAACACTGACGTGGCAGTTTTCACGATTGCTCTTCAGGCTGTTTTGCTAGCACCACGCATGCAAGCATCCGCCCTTTACTATCGCACAAAATTGAAGGTTCACAATTTCACTATTTACAACCTCAAAAACAATGAAAGGTTTTGTTTCTTATGGGACGAAACTGAGGGCGGACTAAATGCAGATGAATTTGCCACTATAATTTTTAATTTTGTGAGCGAGACTGTCCCAAATAATATCAGAGAAATTATTATATTTAGTGATGGGTGTACCTATCAAAATAGAAATGTTGTATTGGAAAAAGCTCTGACATTGGCGGCTGTTAAAAAGAGTTTAACGATAACCCAAAAGATTTTAGTAAAGGGCCATACTCAGATGAAGTGTGACTCAATGCACTCGACCATTGAGAAAAAACTAAAAAACCGTGAGATATACACACCATCTGGGTATGTGGAGGTGTGTAAAACTGCTAGACAAAATCCAAAACCCTATGAAGTTAAAGTACTCGAACACTCGTACTACAAAAATTTTCACTCTCTTGATTTCTTAAAGTCTCTTAGCCCTGGTACGAAAGTTGGAGACCCTGTCATCACAGATTTATGTGCAATTCAATACCATCCAAGTGGACAAATAAACGTCAAAGTGGGATCGCACTCTTCAAAGTTTGTACCATTACCTCAAAGGATGAAGAAAATAACGGGCAATGAAACTTTACCTGCATTATACAAGGACCGAATCAAAATAGAAGCCAGCAAGTACAAGCATCTGCAAGAAGTGAAGCACGTAATTCCAAAAGAATTACATTACTTTTACGACAATTTGCCTCACCACTAAATCTGATATATATTTAAAATGTACTTAGTTACCTTTATTTTTTTATAATTTGCATAACATAAATATGTGATAAATAAACGTATTTTAAAAGTTCCTTAAATGGTGTTTTTCTATCTAAACTTTTGTTAAATGTATTACATATCTATAAGTGAAATACTCGTAAGTTTCTATATATGTGGGATGAAAACCTCTTAAGTCTGATAACTTCAATAAAATATCAATTATCTCTCCAATAAGATAATAATATCATATATCGTAGTAAAAAGAATATAAATTTTGAATATATGTCAGTCAGCACACGGTGCAAAGTTAATTATTTAGTTTTATCTCTCTCCTGTAAAGTTTCGCTAACTAGACGTACGAGGTTTTCACTTGGACGCGACGATATGTAATGAGTTTACCAATTTAATAAAGTTTGTTTTACTAAAATTCGTTCATTCTTTTATATATTATCTTGAAACACGTTTCACTTCATAACTCCAAGCGTATCGTGTACACGCGTGACGTCAGCAAGCAACTTGACGCTCATTGGCTACACCGCGGAAGAGCCAGCCTAAATATTACAAAGTTTTTACATTTTGCCGATAATAATACCCACGTAGCACAATAATCCTAAAGACATACTATAGACGTATGAATTACACAAGTCTTAAAGACTTTTGCATTAAGACGTCATATTGACTAAATATTGATTATCTATACGACTTCAGGTTAAAGAAGTCTATAAGACGTCTTACTAAACATGTTTTGACCATGTTAACGTCTCTGTAGCTTTATATTGGACGTCTATACGACGTATATTATAAAAGACTAACTTACGTCTTTCAGACGTCGTACAATATTTTCCGCTGCGTCCTTTAGAACATGTAGCCATTTTATTGTGTAATGTATGCGACATTCCGATTTCTGTACTTAGTGTGATCACTGTGCTAATAGTGATTCTGCAAGTTTTAGGGTAATAAAGATATAAATTGAATAAATAAAAGGTAAGTTAATTGAATGATACGTTTTTAATGTTTACATACGTTTTGATTGTTATTTTTAATGCAAACATAACCTAAATTATTAAATTTATCTAAAAAATGTTATGCGAATATTGTGATTATTAATGTTAAGAAGCCTGGCAATTATTTGTTTGAAATAAAATTATATCATAAGTTTATAAACATTATTTGTCATATCAAAAGATAAGTGGCTGCGTGGTTAGTATCTGAAGTTCGTAGATGGTTTCACATGGCTATTCGTATTATTATTATTTGTTATTTATTAAAATGTCGATCAAAATAACTAAAACTTAATAATAAATTTGATATTAATCATAAAATAAATGACTGAATTTATTTGGAATTGTTTCACAGCGAAAAATGTTTACGTACGGGATTTAGATATTTGAAAGATATCTTGATTGTAGAATAAAAAAAATGAATAGAAAAAGAAAATTACAAGTAAGCGAACGACAAAAGTATCGCAGAAAGAAGGAAGCAGTTCAGAGAATCCTTAATGAAATAAATGAAGATTTTGTATCACATCAGAATCTCAGTAGTACGAGTCAAAGCGAGAATCAAAGTAAAAAATTAATTAGTTTTTCCCAAAATGAAAATTTTATGGATGGCAGTACTATTTATTTGTGCCAATATTGGAATGTCGACGTCGATGCATCTAAATTTGAGCAACAAGGAGTTATTAATATTAACTTAAAATCGACCCTGCAGCAGTCCTTACGAAGTTGGGCTATCGAATTTAATGTATCTCATATAGCATTCTCGTCCCTTCTTAAAATTTTGAACAACGAAAATATACCAAGCGATTCACGAAGCGTTCTAAAAACCAACTATACCAACTAGGCAGTTTGAAAAGTGTACCTGACATCTTGTATTTGAATATAAATTTTGATGGTTTACCAATAACTAAAAGTACTCGTGCTCAATTTTGGCCCATACTGGGTCTTATAGCAAATTTACAATATTCTACTCCATTTCTAATTGGTTGTTATTATGGAGTTTCTAAACCTAAAAATCTTGATAAATATTTAGAGAAATTTGTATTAGAATACTAATTTCACGAAATAATATTAATGTTAATGGTCACGAAGTAACTATAAAAATAAGGGCAATAATTTGTGATGCACCAGCTCGCAGTTTCATTACTTGCACAAAAGGACACAATGGATATTTCGGATGTTCTAAATGCATCCAAGAAGGTACATATATTAATAATCGAATGAATTTTCCTAACAATAAATGCCAGTTAAGAAGTGACTTACAGTTTGTACAAAAAACCTATGAAGACCATCATACCGGAATTTCTCCGTTGGAGAAACTTAATGTAGGAATGGTATCATGCGTTCCTTTAGATTATATGCACATGGTATGTCTGGGAATAATGAAGAAATTAATACATTTATGGCTAAGAGGTTATCAGTGTACAAGATTTTGTGCGAGAATAACTGATTCATTATCAAAAACATTAATATCATGTCGTTCTTATGTGCCACGCGAAATCCACCGAAAACGAAGATCATTGAATAAATTTGAAATGTGGAAAGCTACTGAATTTCGAAACTTTTTATTATATTTCGGAGTAGTACTGCTGCACAATGACTTAACTAAAGATAACTATATACACTTTTTAACACTAAATTGCGCCATAAGGATTCTTTTAGACCCACATGACTACAAAAAAATAATAAATATGCAAAATCATTATTGGAACATTTTGTATCCGAACAGTACACGGTACCATTTTTATTGACTGATAAAAAAATGTAATATCGCTAGAATAACAGAGCCATGAAACTTTACTATTTCAATGCACTGAACCACACAATATCTTAAAAATTCCAAATTTCATCTTAGGAAAAAATGAAGCAGATGGATGTTGTATGTTAAACAATGGTAAAATTGTTATTATAAAACATATTGGAAGGAACAATGGAAAGGAAATTATAATTGGCTATAGTTTTCTAAATTTAACTGCACTTCCGAATTATCCATGTTCTTCAATTAAAATGGGCATTTATCTCGCAGAAAACCATAAACTGTCACCTTTAAATTACTGGTTTGCAAACGAAATTAAAGCGAAAATGATGAAACTTCCTTATGATTCATTATATTTGTGTGTAATAAAATTAAATCACACGACTCTTTTGTAGAATAAGAGCAATTATGTACGCTGTAATTATAATTGACAATAATTATACATCAGCTGTACCCTTAAGTTGGGTAAACACATCAAAGAAGACTGTTTCGTGGTCACCAAAAACACAAAATGTATCAAATTTAATTAAGAAACTAAGTCCACCTGATAGTAATTGGAAATTGTTGCACTATAAAAGATTGGTTCATACTTGCGTAACTTACGAAGAAGTCAGAAAAGTTGAACAAGATAGTATGTATACATCATCAGATGCTTCATTTTCAACAAGTACACCGCAAAGCAAAAGAAAAATTATGAAAAAGAATTTTTCTGACTATGACATAGAATTTATGTCTGTACCACCTAGTAATTATGAAGATAACGATGATAATAATAATGTTTAGCTATTACTATAAAAATATGTCATTATTGTTATTAATTTGGTATTTTCTAGTCTGTGAATCACAAGACTTGTTGAGTTATTTGAAACCAAGTACTTCAAAAAGTAAGTACATTTAATTATTCTTAAATAGTTTTATATTCCTTTAAATTTTGTAGAAAATATGGGATGTAAAGAAATTGAAGTAAGTGGAAATGCGCTTCATATATTAAATTCCGAAATTGTTTATGAAGAAAAAGAATTTCAAAATGTTGATAATGCAGAGTTTCAAACTGAAAATTACAGCCAGGAGTATTACATTGAAGGTAAATAACAATACCGTTATTTTAACATATAATTAATTGTATTTTTTCCCCACTTTTTTGAGTAAATACTTTTAATTTGTTCGTTTTTATTTTTTAATATTTTTACAAATAAAATGTTAAAAAATTAAATAACTGTATTTGCTAAAGTCAATTCATACATAGTTCATTGCATTTTTAAATTTACAGATTTTTTTACTGAAAAAGTAAATGAAAGTACAAAACGAAAATCAGATTCTACAATAGTTCAATGCCGTAAGTTTAAAATGTTATTAAGCACCTACTTATTTATTTATTGTATATTTCAATTTACTTTTATGTGCAGCATGTCATGGTGCTATCAAAAAAGTATTTGATGAGATACATGAAATAATTAAAGAGGAAATCAAAGAATTAAAACAAAACTATGCAAACAAGAAGACGGTTTCGAAGGATTTCTCCCTTCTACCTGAGTTTCCCATAAAAACTGATAATCAACTCAATGATTTCGAAAAAGAATTACGTAGAAATCGGGAAATGCAATGCCAATTTGTAAGTATAATTTATTTTGTAATTTTTTAATCAAACTAGTACTATTTTAATTCTGTACTATAATTTTTTATAGAAAAATTAAATTGCACTTATTGGTGGAAGGGATTACGCTCATAATACAAGAAGAATCTTGTCACATATAATGAGCATAAACACCGCAATTAAATTTACCTGGACGGGAGCTAAATCCCCAAATATGGCAATTAGGGGTACTAAAATATTAACAGGTGTGTTACTATGATAAAATATAATATTACAC
This sequence comes from Stenolophus ochropezus, assembly GCA_035578165.1. Taxonomy (NCBI): domain Eukaryota; kingdom Metazoa; phylum Arthropoda; class Insecta; order Coleoptera; family Carabidae; genus Stenolophus; species Stenolophus ochropezus. The sequence continues at coordinate 11,499,748 of JAQOWZ010000013.1, read as the reverse complement.
TATTTCATTTAGTTTTGAATGTGACAGTTTTGCTGCTAAAAATCTCAGTAAATATATATTTTCTGTGCAAGTACATTTAAATTAGTTATGTGACGAATAGCAGTTCAGCCGAACAGCTGAACAAAGTATATTCGTTTAAATTTTAAACCGAATATTCCGCTTTACCGGGTGTTTTTGTTTTTTACAATTTGAAAGCGTTATTTCAGTTTTAAGAAAAATTAACGACTGGCAAACAATATAACTAAAAATTCTTTACTGTTAGGCTTCACCAACATCAATTAAATTTTAACCAACAATTAAAGGATCAAATGCAATGCGGGTAGAAATAGGGGTTCATTTCTGTTTGCGACGTAGTGGAGCTCAGATAAAATTTTGATAACAATGGTTAGTTGTGTATCGTGTGGTCGAACGCAGTCCAGAAGTTTAAAATGAGAAATATAAGTTATCATCGGTAAGTTATGCAAATTATGTACCTACTATAATTAATTAAAATTTGCTTTTTTTTGCACGAATTTGTTGTAATTATTAAAAATGTATTCCAGGTTTCCGAAGAATATAGAGAGGCAAAGCTTATGGGTTAAATTTGTTGACAAACCTCAATGGAAGCCATCTAAGAAGAGTTATTTATGCAGTTTGCAATTCACCGAGGATTGCTTTGATCGGAGTTCAAGTCAGATTATTCGACTAAGAGATAATGCCATACCTACAATTAGGATTGAAAGAGTGAAATACATAAGTCGAACAAACTATATTTTTTTTCTGTATCAGTCAATAAGAAAAAGTTGTTTAGATCTTTCTTCTACGACCATTAATATATTAGGCGGTCCAGAACAAATAAAATTGGAATATATTATTTCATGTTTATTAAAAGTTTACTGGTAATACAATACAATAATCCGATACACCTGTATCGATATTTCGCATTGTAGAGTTATTGTTTAAATTATACAGTGGCTCACAAAATTATTCGTACACCTAAGTTTTATATTTAAAAAGTGAAAAATGGAGTACTTTAAAAAAAATATTGATGTATTATTGACGGGATCAGATTCTCTTATTTTCCAGAAACAAAATGCAATAGCCAATTATGAAAAAAATATTATTTCTCTTATGTTAATTAAATAAAAACAAAATGTGTACAAGTACTAGGTACACAAAATTATTCGTACACTTATAAAATCTTACATATAACGAGTCAATATTTATATTTATAAACATGAAACATCTGTGATTGCATAATTATCATTTGTCTGAGTATTTTGTATAAGATTTTTTTAAAAATAGTTCACAAAAATAAGAAATTATGGTAGTTGAAAGGCTAATCTGCTTGAAATTACTTTGCTAGTGTAAATCTTTAAGGGAGGTTGACAAAATTAAACGAAGATCGCACTAAATGTTGAGAACGATATAAGTAAATATAAAAATAAGAACCAGTAGAAAAATATTCGCCGTTGAGGCCTTAAATTATTTTTAAGTCAGCAGAATAAACTATATATTGAGCGTTAATTGAAATCAAATCCTAAAAATCCCCTGAATAAATTAATATTAACAATAACTAAATTTTTTAAGGGTCTATTGGAACATAGACTATTCAAAGAACTTTAAGAAATTTTGATTCTAATGGTCTTATAGTAAAAAATGGGTCCTATAATTCCAAACAAAATAAATAAAGAGACTCGCATTTGGAAATAGTACATTAACACGGATTGTATTTTTTGGAAATTGATAATTTTGCGGATTTGAGTGGAATGGCAAATCTTTTGATTGGAGAAATCCAAATTCTGAGCTTAATAACTTCAATTTATGTAATACAGTGAAACACGGCGGCAGGATCATATTAGTTTGGGGATATGTAGGAGCTCCTTATGACTATATGGCCATCAAAATAAAAATTTCTTAGAGTTCTTCGAATAGTCTATGTTTCAATATATCCTCCAAAAATTTCAGATATATATTTTGTTAATTTATTCAGGAGTTTTTAGTATTTAATTTCATTTAATGCTCAATAAATCGTTCATTCTGCTGATTAAAAATTTTCTTACGGTCTCCACGGCAAATATTTTTCAACTACTTCTCATTTTTATATTTACTTCTAATGTTGTTAACAATTGAGAGCAATATTCATACAATTTTGACAACCTCTCTTAAAGATTTTCACTGGCAAAGTCATTTCACATAGATTCGTCTTTCAACTACCGTAATTTCTTGTTTTTGCGACTCATTTTTGAAAAAACCTTTTACAAAATACTCAAACAAATGATAATTATGTAATCACAGATGTTTTATATTTATAACTATTAATATTGACTCGTTATATGTAAGATTTCATAAGTGTACGAATAATTTTGTGTACCTGTTTTTTGTATGCATTTTGTTTTTATTTAATTTACATAAGAAAAATAATATTTTTTTCATAATTGGCTATTGAATTTTATTACTGGAATATGAGAGAATATGATCCCGTCAGTAATATATCAATATTATTTTTAAAAGTACTCTATTTATCACTTTTTAAATAGAAAACTTAGGTGTACGAATAATTCTGTGAGCCACTGTATATTCCCTCAAATTGTTAAAAAATAGATCTAATAGTGAAGTCTTACCTCGCTATTCGATATATTTGACAATCTTGAAGTAGTATGAGTGAATATATAATTTGAAGAATATCTGTACAATGCGAAATATCGATACAGATGTATAGAATTACATATTTTATTGTATTACCAGTGCACTTTTAATAAACTTGAAATAATATTTCGACAGCTACCCTCTGCCAATTTTATTTGTTGTTCATTTCATACTCATGCTCATTGTACGATATAACAGTGTAACAGTGTTTACCAGTCAAGAAATTAAAACGATTTAATATTTAATAATTCAGTCGTGTGCTTACACTCATAGTGAGCGGACGTGCCGAATGCCTGCAGTGATTACTACATCGACTCTAGTGAAATAACAGTAACCAAATTTAATTACTAATTAATTAAACATCTCATCATACAAATAACAACAGTGTAAGTGAACAAATTAGTTACGTATTACGTACAAAGGCCTCATGGCCGATGTACGTAATACCATCGCCAATACATGGCGCGAAATAAGCCAAATGAAAAGGAAACACAACAGAAGCGACACCAATCCGAATGAAAGACACGTAAGAGCAAGAACAATTACTAACTCACAACCCACTATCAACATTAACCCTGCAGTGGTGGCGCGGAGTCTGTGAGACTCCAAGGATTTTAAATGTTCGGTTAATATCGGGAAGCATTCGGTTATTTCCGTGTTGGTTTCAGTACCTTCCTAACTTTGTCTGTAGTACAGTTTACACAACAACTGCAGTGTGATACTTTTTCATATTAACAGTAAAATAGCAAAAGAGTCTGTCAGACTCCGCGCCACTTGTCGCGTTACAAAATTTGTTTACTGCCGTCTCTAAATTCTGTGGATATTTTATAAGACTGGTAGGTGTATATGAAAGTATTATGTTTTTCTGATCTGTTACTATTTATTCTATGTTATAGAGTATGAATTTCTCCTATGAAAAGGAACAAGAGAGATTACTTCGTTTATTCAACGAAGTAGATACAGCGGATGAACTTGAGAGTGATGAACCTGAAGACAATGAAGATGAATTAGAAGAGAGACTTGAAGATACCGATACAGAACAGGAAGGCTGTGATAGTGACTCTAGCGATGAAGTTGTTGTAACTAAAAGCCTAAAACTCCGTGTTATTTTGGTCTTGAAAATATAACTCGATGGAAAAAACATGTAACTGCACAGAATGTTCGCACACGTAATTGGAACAAAATTATACACTTGCCAGGCACAAAAGGAATTGCTAAAAACGCTAATAAACCTATAACATGCTGGGATCTTTTTGTGACAGAAGCAATGCTTAAAATTAGATTTGAAAATACGAACAAGTATATAAGTAATATATCTGAGGGTTACGACCGACCTAAAGCTACGAAACTTACAGACAAAATTGAAATAAAAGCACTGATAGGACTTCTGTATTTAGCCGGAATACTAAAAAGCAATAGCTTAAATGTGGATGAAATTTGGGATAGAAAGGGAACCGGAATTGAAATGTTTTGGCTTACAATGTCACAGCAAAGATTTCTTTTTCTTCTTCGAGTTCTTCGTTTCGATGATTTATCAACTAGAGAAGAGCGAAGAGCGGTGGATAAATTAGCCCCGATCCGTGTATTCTGTGAAAGTTTGTAGATAATTGCAAAATGAATTATTGTATTTCTGAGTACGCCACAATAGATGAGAAACTAGCGGGTTTTCGTGCTCGTTGTGGGTTTAGGCAGTATATTACGAGCAAACCAAATAAATATGGAATTAAAATATTTGCCTTATGCGATGCTCGTATGTTCTACACGCAAAATCTAGAAGTTTATGTAGGCCTGCAACCAGAAGGTCCTTTCCGTGTAAAAAATGATCCAAGTAGTATTTTTGAACGGTTAATAGCTCCAATCTCCGGCACGGAAAGAAATCTTACATGTGACAATTGGGTTACATATACAATACCGTTGATAGAAAAATTATTAGAAGATAACAAATTGACTTACGTGGGAACTATCCGTAAAAACAAAAGGGAATTGCCTTTATTATTTGTAAATACACGTGATCGACCAGAAAACTCAAGTATTTTTGGATTTCGTAAAAACATTTCTCTAGTTTCATATGTTCCAAAAAAAGCCAAAAATGTGACTTTGGCCTCGAGTTTTCATAATAGCGATACAATAGATCCCCAAACTGGAGACAAAAAAAAGGCCGAAGTAATTACTTTCTACAACTCTACCAAAGGCGGGGTCGACATGGTTGACCAACAGTGTGCTACGTATAATGTAGCCCGTAACACTAGACGTTGGCAATGGTAATTTTTTATGCACTGTTAAATATTGCGGGAATTAATTCACAAGTTATTTGTACTGCAAACAATCTCAACCCTGCTAATGACATGAAAAGAAAAGGTTTTATAAAATCAGTTGCTCTTTCACTCATAGACGAACATATGAAACGGCGTTCCACATTACAAAACGTGCCAAAAGAAGTAAGACTAAGAAGACAGGAGGTAGCTGGGACGTCCGAAGTTCAAAATTTCAGGGGTAACCTTGAAAATACAAGAAAATATTGTGTCAAGTGCAAAAATAAAAATAAAAGTAAATATTATTGCACAAAATGCAAAAATTTTCTTTGTCTGAAACATGCAAATATCATTTGCGATCTTTGTTTAGCTACAGATTAGAATAAGATAAACTTATGTTTCTTATCTGGGCATATGCATATGTTTTGTATATTTTAAATTGTTTTTGTTATATATATATATATATATATATATATATATATATATATATTGTTTATATGATTTAGGTGACGTTATGTTAGTGTGGAGCAAAAAATGCGTGAATTTAAGTTTTTATTATTTATATTTTTGTGAAACATAAAATATCTTTATTTTCCGTTTTAAATTATCGTCAATACAGTACTATTATTAAATAAATAAACATTTTTTTTTTATTCGCCCAGTGACTAACAATAATGGCTAAAATAATAACGGAGTCTGTCAGACTCCGCGACACCAGTGATTTTACATTTTTGAGCGCCACCACTGCAGGGTTAAAAACCGCTTCCAAGTGTTAAGTGATAACAATGATATCAATAATGATACAAGCACAACAAATAAAACACCTAAGCCAGCTCCCATATTTATACCAGGAGTTATTGACATCAAACCTTTAATAAACGGCTTTCAACTCAAAGCAATAAACAATAACCTATTAAAGTTACAACCCAACAACGTTGAAAACTACAGAACAATAGCAAATCATCTACGAGAAAAAGACACATACTTCCACACATATCAACTGAAAGAGAAACGCAGTTTCTGAGTAATTATACGAAATCTACATCCCTCAACAGACCAAAATGATCTCAAAAAAGAAATAGAAGAAAAAGGACACAAAGTCATAAATATCTATAATATGAAACAAAGGATTTCAAAGAAATCTCTTCCCCTCTTTATCGTAGAGTTATCTCCAGATACTAACAATAAAACAATTTATGATGTTGGGGTTCTTCAGTTCACGAAAGTTCAAGTAGAGCTCCCTCTTCCAAAGAAAGAAATCCCTCAATGCGCCCGGTGTCAACGATACAAACACACTAAAACTTACTGCTTCAGACAGCCTCGCTGTGTTAAATGTGCCAAAAATCACTTAACTAACAAATGCAATAAAGAAAAAACTCAAGCACCTACATGTGTACTGTGTGAAGGTACCCATTCGGCAAACTGCAAAGGCTGTACTATCTATCAACAAATATACAAGAGAAAATTTCCACCATTGCGTGAAAGATACGTTCCTGAACCCCAGTTCCCCAGGCAAACACTTGAAAATAATCAAGAAACAATAGAAAAAGAAACTCCAACTTCGTCGTATGCCCAGATAATAAACCAAAATCAAAATCAACCACAAAATAATAATTTGGAAGCAATATTACACAAATTAATGGAGAGAATGGATACTATGTTAAATCTTTTAACCACAGTCATAACCAAACTAAAATAATGTCTCACATCCTGACTATTGCAGTATGGAATGCCAATGGCCTGGTTCAGCATAACCAGGAGTTAATATCCTTTTTAAATAATAATAATATTGATAAATAAAATCAAGAAATACATAACATTATTTATGAAATTTCTCAAAAATATTTTAATCTATCACTTCGAGATGAAGATATAGATGAACTCAGACTAATGGACAAAAGAGAAAGTGAGACACGAAGAATCGTGATAACTTTTACATCGATTAAAAAAAGAAATCAATTGTACTTCAATAGAAAAAACCTAAGAGGCTTTAATATCTACATAAATGAAGATATGACACAACAACAATTAGAAGAACGAAGGACATTATTAGAAGCTCGAAAAAATCATCGAGAAAATAGTATCCTCTCAAAGATTGTTGGCAATAAATTAATAATAATAAAAGACGATAGAAATAAACAAGGAAGTAGTAAGAATAATGAAAAGAAACGAGATATAGAGCCAAGAAAATCGGAGGATTCCCCAAACTCACTACGACAACCACATAAACAGTTGCGGATTGAAGGTATCGAATTACAAGGCGATGGTGAATTTACTGCCAATAACTCAACGTTTGTATCGGCGGAGAGCGAACTGACAGAACCTGATAATACAGCGTCCAAGGGCAGCCAGCATTCCTTTCGCAATTCAACGCCAAGATCATAGACAAAATGATGAGATATTCGAAACACAAAATAGAGATTCTTCAAACCTCCGCACACCTAAGTAAAGTAATTCTAAGATAGAAAATAAAAATGATACCTTAGAAAAGAAAAAATTACCCCATTCTAATATATGTTTTTGGAACATTTCAGGGATCCCTAATTTATATAATTTAGACAATGAGATAATCCAAAAGCTTCTGGAGTCGGACATAATCTGTTTTTATGAGACTTGGTGTCAATGGTCTGTAGCTGCTTTGCCAAAATTCCTTAAAAACTACTCCAATAATATCATTTATAGTTTGGCGATCAAAGATAAACAAAAAGAACGAGCAAGTGGAGGTATTATGGTTATGTTTAAAAATAACACATGTAAGGAGATTAAAATCTTAGATAACACAAATGTAAAGATATGGAGTGAATCATCACCAGCTTTGCATCTAACTATTTGTAGTTCTCATGGACGACGAGATTACGTTGAAAGATTAGTGAATGTTTCTGACTCAGTGGGATATTCAAAAATATTTACTTTTCTCATCAAATTCTCTGGTCGAACCAGGGGTCGTGCAAATAGTACGATGACCGTTCAACGGTCGTTGGCAGATGATTCACCCCAGCTAGAGGTTTTCGAGACGGGGATGATGATATTGAGGAGTTAGTTGGAAGTCAGTCTCGAGCGGAGTCGGTTGTAAGAGAGCTGACATACCTTCGGTTTTAAATAAAGTTTGGGTAAATAAATTGACGACGAGTTTAATTTGTTGACTCTTCTTAAGTCCAAAACCCTATAATAGTGAAGCGGGCAAGTGTGCTGACGGGAGAAGTCAACAGGCGAGTCGAGGTGACCAACGCAACCAAAGGTGTCTTTAAGGTAGGTGCCGATTTCACCACACAATCTGTAGATTTATTAGAGTTTTGCGCCCAAACAAGCCCCCGAACAAGAACCCGCGTGCGCAACATATTTTGCTATTGTAAAAGGTACATAAACAGAAATATTACATTGGTGGCAACGGTGGAATATATAAATAAAATAAATGGAAAAAAAAAAATTATTATGTTTGGGGAAATTGATAATTAAAATTTAATTTCAATTTAAGTATCAATTACAGTGTTGCTTTGGGAGCATCAATATTAAATATAATAAAATAATTGCTTAGTTTTTATGAATTTCGGTAAAATTTATTAATATTTATGAAACAAGCAAGAAACTTATTCTAATCATCTTAGTAATTATTCTAAAATTAGCCAAATCTTTATTAACAGTGCAGTTTTATGTCTGAAAGTTAATTCTAAGTTTTGTATCGTAATTCTAAATTATCATATATTAAAATCCAATCTTGAATTTAAATTATAATTATCTTGTTATTATTTCTGAAGACATCTGCCTTCTTTTGTACTGTAAAAAAAAAAAAATCATTCAAAATGACTGGTGGTAACACCTCGCAAACTTCTCCAACAACGCAAAGAACAGCTGTAATCATGTCTTCAATAGAATCAGTACCAACTTTTAAAGGCTCACCCAACGAGGATGTTAAAAGGTTCCTTAGAAATATAGATCAATTTGCCCAAATGTGTGGATGGTCAGAAGCACAAAAAATAACAGTATCGCGATTAAAATGCACGGGAATAGCAGGACAGTTTCTGGATGCCCAAGAAGAAAATTATTTAGAATCTATGCCGTGGACTTCATTTAAACAAGTTCTCATAAAACAGTTTGATAAACGCGTAGTCTCAGGAAAAGCAAAATTCGATTTTTCACGATGTATACAAAATCCAAGAGAAGCCGTGGTAGATTACGTGACCCGCCTGAAAACCTTAGGGAAGGATATAATTACTTGGAGTGATAACACTGACGAGAAGGAATTTCAAAAGAAATATCACGAAAACGAACTGATAGAGCAATTTAAAAGTGGTCTCAGTCCTGCCATACGAAGAATTGTTCTAAGTCGAGTCGCTACCTTAGACACAAAGGAATTAACATTAGAAAAAGTAACGGAAATCGCCTTGCAAGAGGAGCATAACGAAAATATGATCGTCCATACTTCAACAATAAATTATGTAACTAATGTACCAAATCAACATAACTATAATGAATATATGCCAACTAGTGGACAAATTACAAGTAACGACAGCAGGCCAAAATCAAACTATGACTGGAGAAGATACAAAAAGACCCCGGTGGATGATAGAAGAAGGGATGGAAGTTCTCGTTTATGCTATGAATGTGGTAAAGACGGCCATTATGCTCGAGATTGCAATAGTCGAAGCAAAGACATTGTATGTTTCAATTGCCAAGGATTGAATCACATTGCCAAATACTGAAGACAGAAGGGAAGAAGTTGTTTTAATTGCGGCCGATTTGGACATATAGCGAAAAACTGCACCAAACCTTTAAACGAACAAAGCCAACCTCGAAACACCCGCGACGGTTTGGCCAGACCCACCCAGTAAACCAGTGTCAAACTCTACATCCGTTTGAAATTCAGAAATATCAGCACTCGCGTAAATATCAAAGTAGTATGTCAACTTTTCAAAAAATTCCAGCGTCAAAAGGTAATCGGATAAGTTATCGATATAGATCTTCTAACTTAAACGAAAATCTTTTGAAAACATCATGCGAAAAGCCAGGAGACACTGAGAAATCGGAACAAGAGATAAAGAAAATAATTATGACTGCTTTTAATTCTGAACAAGATTCTGGATGTATAGTAGAAGTAGAAGTGGACGGAGCGCTCAAATATATGTTGATGGACACAGGGGCAGCAATCTCAATTTTGAAAAACGAAGGAAAACATGAAGACATAATACCGGTAGATAACTTATTGGTTACAGGACTGAGTGGAAATCAAATAGACAAAAAAGGTAAATGCGATTTTGAGTTTATCATGGAAAATAAGGTTTTCAGCGCAACTTGTATAATATGCAGTGAAAATGTACCTCTAGAAGTAGACGGCATACTCGGTAGAGATTTTTTGAAGAAGCGTGGAGCCACTATAAATTTTGATAAAAAAGAATTAACGTTTCGGAACAACGTGAAGGTTCAATTGCTGACCGAAATAAGAAACATCGACGGAAAACTGGAAGCTTGTAAAACTAAAGTAGAAGATAGTAGCTCGCAGACAAGTGATAAGAGACATGTAAGATTTAAAGCGGAAATTCCGATAGAGAATGAAGAAACTGGAAGAGAGGGCGAAAATGAAGAAACAAAAGGAGATGTAAGGTACGACAGTGACGAGCTCATGAAGAGTCCTGCAGAAAATGAGGAAGGGGAAAATAGTATCAACACGGAACTTTATGTTCGCATCAAAGAAAAAAAAAGGACAGACGGCAAAGGTAATGATGAAAGCGTAGATTTTTCAAAACCGCCTATTTTGTAAGATCTAGTGGAGAATGATAGTGTTAGGCGCGCTATCGTTCGCTTAAAGCAGAAAATCGAAATACCAGCGTCATCAGAAATTTTGTGCAAAGGAATTCAGGAAAACGCGAATTTTCCAGAAATCCATGAAGTGATCCTAGAGCCTGTTGAAATAAAAATCCACGGAGTCTTTGCTGCAAGAGTGTTAGTGAGAAACACGAAAATTATTCAACTGCGAATAATAAATGTGACGTCACAGGAAGTAAGAATTAATAAAAATACGATTGTAGGACATGCGATTGGAAGCTGCTCAGTGCCACAGTTACCAGTAAATGTAGTAGAAGCAAAAAAATGCAGGCAAAAAAACATTGAAGAATATTTTAACTTTGATAACATCGAGATAAATGACAAAATCAAATTAAGCCGTTTGCTACAGAAGTACGACGATATTTTTCTGACAAAAGAGAAAAAATTAGAAGTAACGTCTAAAATGAAACACGAAATAAACGTAGAAGATGTACATCCTGTCACCAAAGCTCCATATAGAGTACCATACGCACAGCGACAAATATTACGGGAGCAAATAAATGAAATGCTACAAGATAAAATTATAGAACCCTCAAATTCTCCATGGTCTGCACCAGTCGTCATGGTAGCGAAGAAGTCGGAGAACAATGATGAACAGTATCCTGTATGTATTGATTACAGAGGAGTAGGTATGGGGGCGATTGAGCCACCCCCCACCACTTCTCCTTACGTGCTCATAAGCCACGCCCACCCATTTGTGTCTAGCAATTTGATTGGCCGCGACGTCATGATGACGTAAGTTGGCGGGAAATTTAAATTGGAAAGGTTTTTTGAAATTTTGGTTTTCAGAACAGGTGTCGTCAGGTGTCCAGTTGACCTTGAACTTTTTATATTTGTTAACATATGTATTGTGTGATTTGAAAAAAATACATAGCGCCCAATATCTCCGAAACTGTGAGGAATTTGAAAAATGTATCGCACGAACACAAATTTTAACTCATTAACTGTTGTGCGGGATAACAGGGATGGATACCCAGGATATCGAGTATGGACGATGGTAACAATGGTGAGGTCGTAAATCTCACTTTCACACAACCACGCGAAAAACACTTATTTATTTACACACAGCACAACCAAAACTATACAAAAACAGGTATAACAAATGTAAATACTTTACTGGAGCAGTACAACAATAGATTGTTGCGGAGCGATACAAAACAACTTTGGCGCGACAAGGCCGGAACCGAACAGACTTGTCCTTGTACGATTTCAAAACCAACAAAATTCGCTAGCGACAGCGCCACTAACAATAAACTACAAAAAATATAGAGAAGCGTATATGGCGTTGACATTGGCAAATATGTGTTGTACCTTTGACAATATACGGAGCTGACAACAATTAAAATCTCAAACAACTGTATTTTTATACTTACGGCGACAATGTCCCATTTGCGCCCCTATGCTCCAGGAACCTGCACGTACACACTCCCACGTCTAATCACTTAATGATTCGTACAAAGACTAAGAAGGGTTTAAGAGCGTTGTATTTGTCATCATCCCTGGTGGGGAAAAAGTAGTGGGGAAGACAATGTGCTTTGATTTACATGTAATTAAATACGAAAATGTAACAGATTGCAATTTAAAGCAAATTAACATTGATTCTTATGGAAAACATGCACAAATTTGTCTATAGAGCGGTGCATACGTAGCAGTGTTATTTCTTTTCCGTCCGATTTGTCTTATCTGCGGTTTAAATAGCTATAACAGATGGAGACTGGTCATTGTTTATTTAATCGTTGACGAATATACACGTATCTGCTTAACAGCTATTTTAAACTTATAAATTAACATAAAAATGGAAAAATTTATTGTGACTAAAGAATATATGAAGAAAGTGAAACGGTTTAGATTACAGATACTAAAAAATAAAGTTATTGAAGGATTTATGCTTCATCTTTTAGCAGTAAGAAAGAAATTTAAAAATATTGTAGTAATAGCCCATAACGGCCAAGCTTTTGATCATCAGTTTGTGTTAAATTATATATTAACACAAACAGATCTAACGCCAGAGTTAATTATGCGCGGAACAAAAATTGTATCTATGGTAGTGGGGAACATTAAATTTGTCGATTCATTAAATTATTTCCCTATGGCACTGGCGAAAGTACCGAAAGCATTTGGTCTTGGAGATAATTTTAAAAAGGGATATTTTCCTCATTTGTTCAACACAGCAGAAAACGCAAAATACATTGGTCCACTACCCGACGTTCGTTATTACAGTCCAGACACTATGAAAAATGAGGAAAGAATATTTTTTTTAGAATGGTATAAAAAGCATAAGAACGATGAGTTTGATATGCAACGCGATATAGTCGAATACTGCATTTCGGATGTTGAAATTCTCTCTCAAGCATGTTTAAAATTTAGAGAGCAGTTGATTTCCACCGGTAATGTATGTCCGTTTACCGAGGCGTGTACTATTGCGTCTGCATGCAATAAAGTATACAGGCGTAATTTTCTACAACAAAATACAGTTGGTATAATACCAAAAGGGGGTTATCGGTCTTGTGATAATCAGTCAAAAATTGCTACTAAGTGGCTCATGTGGGAAGAGCATGTTCGGAATATAAATATTTTGTACTCTGCCAAACAAAAAGAGATTAGATTAGGTGGATTAAAAGTTGACGGTTATTGTGAACAAACGAACCAAATTTTTGAATTCCACGGTTGTTAGTATCACGGTCACCCCGAATGTAAAAAATTTAATAGAGACAATCCGTTACATGAAGACCCCACCCAAACTCTTAATCAGCGTTATGAGTCAACTGTATCTAAAACTGATAGACTTAGATCGCTGGGGTATGAGGTTGTGGAAATGTGGGAGTGTCATTTTAGGCGACAGTTGCAGACAAACACTGAAATTGAAAAATTTATAAATACATCGTCTTTAATTACAAATATACCACTTAATCCTCGCGATGCTTTTAACGGAGGAAGAACGGGAAATACTAGAACGTATTACAAATGTAAAGATGGTGAAAAAATTCACTATATTGATATTTGCTCACTATATCCTTATGTTTGTAAATAAGGAAAATATCCTGTGGGTCACCCGACTGTATTTGTTGGCGATGAATGTCCCAGTGATATTTCTGGTCTTGACGGCGTAATTAAATGTACGCTTCTACCACCTCAAAATTTATATCACCCCGTATTACCGATGAAAATAAATAACAAATTAATGTTTGCACTCTGTCAGACTTGTGCTCAAAATTTTAATATGAAGGAATGTATACATAATGATCATGAGAGAGCCATAACAGGAACTTGGGTTATAGATGAAGTTATAAAGGCACTGGAGAAAGGATATCAGTTGCTTTAAGTTTACGAAATTTGGAAATATAAAGTTCAGCAGTTTGATAAAGTAAATAATGTAATGGGTCTTTTTACCGGTATGACGTTGATGAAATATTTAAAAATATGAAATTAACATTTTCATACCGTAAAGATTATACGGGGGATATTCTGAAATTATTCACTAGATTTGGTGATACACCAGGATTAGTATTTTAATTATTATTCTAGCATAAGGAATCATTTCAACCAAATCAGCCTGGAATAAGTCATTTATTCCCTTTGTAATTACACGCCTCCTGGGAAAGTGTACTCGTGCTGATTTATGTAATTCTTCCACAATTTCACGTTTAATTTTCGACATAGTTATCAGATGTTTCTAGTACGATTTCCACATATAAATCACTCGTATTTAAACTTGCAGGACTGGGATATACTATCAATTTATCATCCTTTACAACATGTTTATTAACTATTATTGAGATACGGAGTTCTTTATTAATTCGATAGTTTAGTAGCTCTTTTGGATTACTTAAATTAATTTGAATTATTTTACCAGTACAAGGAAAATTGTAAAAAGATAAATTAGAGCTGTTTATTATATTATACATGTCACCATCTAGTTTTAATTTTAAATTAATAACAATAGTAGATTTTAAATTATTTTTTACTTTAGACAAATCTATTCGGAATTTATTTTCAAGTATATTTATTTTCTTTATACAATCTAATTCTAATTCCTTAATTTGTTTCGAAACAAAAAGTAATTTTTTATTTGTATATTTTTTAGTATTATGATGGTCAATATGACGTCCGAACTTATCAAGAGTCATTATTAAACTGTCGCTATTCTATAACTCCCGCTTCTTTTAACTCTTCAATTATGGATATAACTTCATTATCGTGACCTGTATGACCGGCATCACGTGACGCAATTAAAAGACGTAGTCTATTAACCAATTCATTAATATTGTCCCAGTACACGTACTCCACTTGTTTTTTAGTAAACGTTTTCAAATAACTACCACCTGACGTTGAACCTGTTCTTTTAGAAACCGAACTTAATTTTCTAGATTGTAAAACTCTCCTTCGAGGATCTATAATTGGAGCTATTACGGTAGTATACTTATGTGACCTTGATCCTGCTAATTGTTCATTTTCACTATAATTTCGATTGGCGGCATTTGTTCTTTTTACAATATCAATATAATTTTTTTGATCAGCCTGGGTATATCCCAATGGCTGCTTTTTACATAAGAGCTCATATAAACCTGGTGTGCCTAAATATTTCAAATTTTGTAAAACTAAATCTTTACCCTGAATTTTGAACTCAGAATTACCGATATAAAATTTATCAGTTTCAACATCATATCGCACGTTATACTTGAAATCAAATAAATCCTTATCACCTTTTAATATATCTTCAATGTATTGTCGTGGTAGTGGATCATACTGCTCCAAATACTCCCTGAATGAAGGTTCCTGGGTTAAATTCAAAATATCATCTCTAGTTATTGATAGTTGGTCTTCTATCACGGTTGATTGAAATACATCATCATCCCCACTCTCACCCCCTGATTCTGCTATAACACTTGTTTCCAAAAATTTAGGGCCTGCTAAAGTTTTATTTTTCTCTGGTATTTCCTCTTCCTCCTCCTCTTTTGGTTCTCTTTTAATTTCATCCTTTATATTGGTCATTGGTAGATTGACTGCAATATCTTATAAAGATTTGATTATTGGCTTATATTGGAATTCTAATTCAGCTTTTCTCTGTAATGCACCACGTTTAGGATTACGAAAACAGGTACCCGTTCATCCGTTTAAAACAGCTAAAACAGCCCTGTTCTGAAAAACAGCTATCGGTTCAAACCTAATCTAAATCTGTTCTGGAAAACAGATACCGGTTGAACAATTTAAAACAGATGGCAAACAGGTTCAAGTTCATACATGAACTCATAAACAGGTGATTATTAGAGCTGTTATTTGTAGAAACAGGTAAAAAACTGATCCAACAATTGATAACCAGATCATAACCAGATAATGATATGCAAAATCAAATCAAAAGCACATATAATTTAAATTCATCCGTTAATGTTCTATTTAACCTGTTTGAGATGTTTACCTTACGACAAGTAACTATCAACTGATACCTCTTAGCTCACATCACTGTTATTTATTATAATATACTGATCAAAGCCTTTACGATAACGCCCTCTATTTAATTCACTCTCTTTGTCAATAACCACGAATCCATACTTATCACACCAACAAAATGAGCAGAGATTCTTAAATTTTTCATATGACATATCTGTATTCACGAAATCAGAATATACATGTTTTAAATTCATATCATCTTGTTTAAATAATACTAATAAGTTCGCATTATCTCGTATAAGATGTTTAGGGATTCTGGTATAAGTCTGACATAAATAAAAACAATCTATAGCCTTATGGCGACCCATACAAAAGTATTCTCTAATTACATATTGTTTATCACACGCTACATCATCAAATATAAATACTGAATTGTATTGCGCATTGCACGGCTTTTCAATATCTACGTTTTCATTATACGCAAAGTAACCTACTCCGTATATAGGTTCTAATAACATTTTTAAATACTCATATTTAGGCTGGAATAATGATTTTGAGTATATGTAGATATTAGAAAAACATAAGCCATTTTCATGTTCTAATAGTGCAATCATAACATTTGTCTTACCGCATCCGGATGGACCGGCTAAAATACATCTTACAATATCTGGTAATAATATACTATGGCGCGGCTCACTACTGACATTATTCAAATCATAATTCTTTACGTCGAGGCTATGACTTTGTTTTACAGTATGCATTTTGATATAAATAAGGAGATGAACATTACATCAGCACAGTTCGTTACTGACTGCGGAAGAGGTAAGACGTGCGCTCCTTAAATAGTCATGATGCGGGTGCAGAAGAGGAAGAAAATTGGCGGAAGTTTGTCGTTTCGCAACGTGGTCAACCGCGCACGGAAAGCCATAAAGAAAAATACCAGTGGTTCTGATTTGAATAAATCTGAAAGAATAGCTTTACGAACGGTTAAGAGAATAAAGCGAAAGACTAAAAATCCAAGAGTTATATCAGTACCAAAAACCGGAGGGTTCCTTCCCCTAATTCCAATTTTCGCCGGCTTGAGCGCTCTAGGCGCACTTGGGGGTGGTGCAGCAGGTATCGCCAAGGCTGTTCACGACGCTAAAGCTGCTACCGAGCAATTAAAAGAAGCTCAGCGCCATAATAAAATGATGGAATCTATAGCTATGGGGAAAGGTCTATACTTGAAGCCGTACCGTAAGGGACTTGGACTATATTTATAAAACTCCCAATAGATTTACCATCGCGGGCATTAACTAATATTGATCTTGAAAAATATGCTAAACTATTAAAAATCCCTTTCTTTAGAGGAGTTTTCATGAGAAATAATTTACCTAAAAAAGTAAATCATAACGAGTATGCAATAGTTAATTTGGATAACAGTAACGGGCCAGGATCTCATTGGGTTGCATACAAAAAACATAATAATTTAGTTACATACTTTGACAGTTATGGAAACCTCGCGCCGCCAAAAGAACTAGTAAATTATTTCGGAAACAGGTGCTCAATACACTACAATTATGATAGATACCAACCTAATAACAGTGTAAGGTGTGGTCATTTATGTTTAGCATTTCTTTATGAACAAATCTGATTACTCCTCAGTATTGGTTGAACCGTCATGTCATACACGTTTACGCTCTTCGGTACTAATTCAATTATAACTCAGACTTTTTATCCACCAATTACACTCGATGAAGATTCGGAGTATGTTCTCGGTTTAATAAATTTTGAAGTTTATAATGCGATACCGAACATTGATAATCAAAATAATAAATTTTATATTGGTAGTCGTGTAATAACTATTCCGGAAGGTTCTTATGAAATTGATGATATAAATAAATTCTTAACCAGTAAGTTAGATGCAAATAATAATACTCTTAAGTGTGAAGTTAGAAGCAATAAGGAAATAAATTTTATGCGAGACAATTCAATTGGTAATATTTTAGGGTTTAAACCTCGTCAATTAGCAGCTAATATATCACATGAATATGACAATCCAGTTTCTATAATTAAAGTAAATGCAGTGTGTATTGAGTGTAGCATAACTACAAATTCTTATTCAAATAATAAAAATGTGCACATAATTCATGAATTCTTTCCGCGCGTCCCGCTAGGATTCAAAATTATAGAGGCACCAAATCAAATAATCTATCTACCAATCAGCACACGAGTAATAAATTCTTTAACCCTTAAAATAGTAGACCAAGACGGAAAGTTAATTAATTTCAGAGAAGAAGTTATTACGGTAAGACTGCATCTTAAAAAACAAAATGGGGATAAACTTTAATCATACTACTTGCAAACATATAAATACTGCTCGAAAGTGTAGTTACATCATTCGTAAGAAGACTGTTGAAGGGTTAACACCCGTCAATTATCAATTTCTAAAATCTCTTGGGTTTAAAGTACAATCTGGATAATAATAGACCGAGAAAGCGGATAAAAGCATTAATTATTTGGATTGGAGTTAAATATAAAAAGTCTAAAAATTTTATTTTCTGCATTTATCAAAATGAATGCTAATATTTTGAGCGTGTCCGAGAAGGCTTTATTTGATGATTCAATCAGTCATGCGGAAAAACACACACATCAACCGTATGCATCTACAACTTTAAACAATAATGATGAAATTCGCATACCCATACAGCAACAAGATTTGTACACTCTACCGTGTAATAGTTTACTTTATATTGAGGGAAAACTTCTCATACATGACAACAAACCGTCAACTACAGCTAAATTGGTTAACAACGCATTTGCATTCTTGTTCAGTGAAATTCGATATGAAATTGGTGGAATAGTTATAGATAGAGTCCGTAATCCTGGCATAACTTCTTGTATGAAAGGTTATGTCTCTTATAACACGAATGAAAGCAAACGATTACAAATTGCTGGTTGGTCACCTGTAACTGATAATACAAAACATATAATTGACGATAACGGCAATTTTAACATATGTATTCCATTAAACATGCTATTGGGGTTCTGTGAAGAATTCAAAAAAATTATTTTAAATTTACAACAAGAATTAGTCCTTATTCGAAGCAGCACAGACATGAATGCGATTGAGAATAGCGCAGCAAACGAAAATATGAAGATTGAGTTAAGTAAAGTTCATTGGAAGATTCCACATATATCTGTAGCTGATGCCGAGCGATTAATGCTTATGAAATATATGGAGAAAAGTGTTAATTTGGAGATAGCATTCCGCAGCTGGGAGCTTCATGAATATCCCCTACTACAAAAAACGCAGCGACATACCTAGCCGATCAAAACGACAGCTCAATTAGAAACACCGCGTTATGTCATCGTGGGATTTCAAACTGATCGCAAAAATAAACTAAGTAAAAATATGAGTATATTTGATCATTGTAACTTAACTAATATTAAGTTGTATTTAAATTCTGATGTGTATCCTTATGACAATTTAAATTTAAACTTTAAGAATAATCATTGGGCAATGCTGTATGACATCTACAGTCAGTTTCCATTGTCTTACTATGACCGGTCATGTGAACCTATTTTCGCGCCAGATGAGTTTTTAAATACAGCACCTCTAGCAGTTATAGATTGTTCCCATCAAAGTGAGACATTGAAGTCGGGTAATGTTGACATAAGATTAGAATTTGAAACTACTGAAAATATGCCCGAGAACACAGCTGCATATTGTTTAATAATCCATGATAAAATAATTAACTATAATCCGTTAACAAATATTGTTAGTAATATATAAATGTATTTTGTATTATTTTTTGGATGTAAAATAAATGTTTTACAATAATTAGATGACTTTTATTTAAAAAATGTAATAAGAGCTGGTAATTGCACAGGAGGCGTGTGTTACTGATGATATCTAAACGAATGATTACCAAGCGTCACCTCTCTGACGACCAATGCTACATATGAAGTATTATCTGCTGTAATGCACTTTGGAATGCACACAGTATAAATAGGGTTAAAAATGAATTTTTAAATAGTACAAAACAATTAGCCATCATTACAACATGGCACGAGTATTTTCTGCGAGAGTTGTTATTCCCGAAGAACTTATCGGGTACTGTGACTGCTGTTCCAATAACTGGCTACAGCTTCAAGAATATAAACAATATTGTGAATACCTCGAAAAGTGCATCACGGATGAGCAGGAATATATACAAGCTGCTAATTTGTCACTTAAGGTGTTACAAAATTTTGTTCAAAATCAGGCGATGGAAGAGACGATGGCTCAAGAACAACATGCTGAGCACAGACCAGATGCAGAGGAAGAAATTGAAGAAGAAGAAGATGCCGAAGAAGACATGGTGTGGATTGTTCACCGCACACCAAACATTGATTTTTTTAAAAACTGTGTGTTATGTAAATGTAATATCTGTACAGAAGTAAATAAGTATTTTTAATGTAAGTGAGCATTTAATTTTAGAGTATATATAATATTTTAACGAATCAGAAATTAATAGCTCGTTTAAATAAAATATTATAATAGTTATGATTTCTAATGTTCTTCATTCCTTCCCTACTCCCAGCGCAATTTGTAAAGTTGTAGCTTGCATGTTCAGACATGTATTTTTGAATGATGCATAAATTAAAATAATTAGTGGGTAATGAATTATTTATAAATTGGAATGCACTGTTTTGATTGGTTACTGTGTCTGATGTTGCACATTCAGCCCTTCAGAAGCGCGATGTCATTGCAAATCACTCATTTGAGCTCCGTTACGCGCACAGAACAGATCGCGATGTCAAGCGTTGCTAAAGTAAGTAGCAAAGCATTAGACACTTGTCGACGGAATTAAAATTTTAAAAACTCAAGACGAATGTATACGATGGTTAAAGATTATTAATAAGTTTATTTTATTAATTAACCGGGCTTTAAAACAAAATGGTGAAATTAATGGTAATTTATTTCAATTGGAATCTAATTTAGCTTTATTCAAATTTTACCGCGAAAAGTTAAAACAAATAAAACGAGGTATTTATGGCGGTGGGTTAAAGTCAAAAAAAATAGTTTGGCAAGATCTACAATCCTGTTTTGAATCTCGAATATGTACGGAAATTATCGCAAATTTAAATTACAAAGATCCTTCATTATTCTTAAATAAGTGTTTTAGAATTTTTTCTAATAAAATTAAAGAACTTCTAAAATATTCAAATTTGAAAGTAAATTTAACCTTTAGTGCAAATTTTATATTACCTAAAACAGGTGTGGTCGAAATAAAATTTTTCAATACAGCCAATAGTATTATAACCAAAACGGCAAGTGCGAAGATATAATTAAATCTTCAAGGGGTGGTAATGTAACAGTAATTGACTAATTATTCCAAATCATTATTGTTTGATAGATTTCATAATATAAATTGCGCGTTAACAAAAATGCACCGTGGACAAGTTATATTTCGTAAAGTTTAATAACCTATTAACGTTTTGTAACTTATCCACGTGCGATGTGCGTAATAGTTACATTGCGAACCCTAGCACTTTTTAGGATATAAATAGGATTTAATTTAGTAGAGGAGGATCAGTAGAGTCAGAGTGTCGGTTAAGCAAGGTAGAATCGTAAGTAGAGTCTTAGGAGTTAGAGTCTTAAGTGGATAGTCGTAATGTAGTTGACGACTCGGTAGCAGTCATCTGACATGGTTCAGACTGACTTTAGTCCAGAGCTGCTAGCTCTGGAAGTTTCCTTGCATTGTTGTTTGTTATAGTTTTGTGTTGTAAATAATGTAAATAAATTTAAAGTTATTTAAAGTAAATATGTGTGTGCCATGTTGTCGTTATCCTGGTTCAACCGTCATCACCAGTTAGTAATCATCTAGCATCATCGTGTCCTCCTCGAAGTAAAAATGACAACATTCATCGCCTTCATCGTCGTATCGACTTATAATTGTGTAAACAATGTACCTAATTGTAAACAATGTACCTGATTGTAAACAATGTACCTGATTGTAAACAATGTACCTGATTGTAAACAATGTACCTGATTGTAAACAATATACCTGATGTACTTTAAGTTGCTATGTTATATAACTTTATATTTAGAAATTACGACTGATTTAGCTTGTAATCGTAAATTGCTCTCTAGTCTATGTAATACTCCTTATTACGAGTATATTAATAGGTGAGCATTATTTGCTGAATTTGTAATACACCAAAATAATTTCATGAATATAAGAATATTATTTGCTTTGTAATTTTATTGTTTTATTTTATTAAACCTATTATATAACTACTATTAACACTAAATTGTACACTAATACAACACTATAAGTTCACACTAGAATAACACGATATGTTCACACTAACACTATACGTTTACACTATATTAACACTGTTTAGACTATAATAACACTAAATGTTTTCACTACAATAACACTATGTGATCGGAATATAACACTACGAGTTCACACTACGTCTTCACACTGTTAACTAGTTCTTTTACCAGAAGAGTTTGGTTAAAGTTCACTAAAATTAACCATTCTTGACAATGTAAATGTTAATACTAAGTATTTTGTCCTCGAGGGTACACTATTTTTGGTTAGTTTAATGTTATTTTTAACACGAAATTTTTTAGTGTGTAAGAATATAATTGTCCATATTAATAATACCAAATAATTCGGCAACCGGTAGGCGAACAGACACAATGATATCGTTGCGGCCACATAATTGCAACACGCCGCAGGCAATACACGCTTGTTTAGTTTACAGTGCAAGAGTATTGTCACAGCGTGGACTGTTCAGTTCTTACAGTTTGTACCTCGTCAGTTCACTAGTTCGGTTTTGCTGTTTCTTGCGTTCATACAAGTGCATTTTGTAATTCTATTCATATTCTGCTTTTGTTAATTCTAATTAAATTTGTTACATATATGTATACATAACATTTTTTAAGTATTTAAGTAGCGTGTTCGGATGACAATAAAAAAAACTAACTAAAAAATTAATATAGATATTAAAGTGTTATTAACGGATTTTCTTTTAAAATATTAGCATCTATTTTTATAGTATTTTTCTCGTTATAAATTTTTTCGAAAACCAATTATCCTCATCTAATATTACATTGGAAACGAAACAAGGGTAATAACTATTTTAAAACTCAAAAAAAATATTGTTTATTTATATTTTTGTTTTAGTATTAATAACTTCATAATGGATAAATGGTTAAAAATAGGTACCCAACCTCAAGAAAATGAAAAGAATGACTATACAACTAAAAACAATGAACCAACATCTAATAAACTTAGAAAAACTATCGATGAAAATCCAAACAAAAGTCAATCAAGTGGAACTGTTTCTACTTCAAAATGTAACGAACAAGATATGTTATCCAATAAAAAATTGAGAAAATATCAAGAAGAGTTTATTAAATACGGATTTACATTTTGCGTTATTAATAAGTAAGAACGTCCGTTGTGTGTTAATTGCTCGGATTAATTAGCAAATGAAAGTATGAAACCTGCTAAATTAAAAAGACATTTGGAATCTAAACATAAGGAACTAGCAAATAAATCTGAATCATTTTTTAGGAAACGAGCTGAATATATGAAAAATCAAAATATATTTTTGAAAAAATACACAACAATTCCTGAGAACGCTTTACGGGCAGCCTTAGAAGTTTCGTATTTAATAGGAAAAAATATGAAACCACATACAATTGGGGAATCACTCATTCTTCCTTCAGCAATTAACATGACATCAATTACGCATGGAGAAAAATTTGGTAACGATTTAAAAACAATACCATTATTAAGAGACACCATTTCTCGCAGAATTTCCGACATATCACGTAATATAGAATCAATTTTATTAAATCGAATACAAAACTCTCCTGCATTTGCTTTACAACTTGACGAAACTACTGACATTACAAAATGTCTCAATTAATTATTTATGTGAGATACGTTTTCCAAGAAAACATATCAAAAGATTTTTTATGTTGCAAAAAATTAGAAGGAAAAACAACTGGAGAGAAAATATTTGAAATTATTAATAAATATTTTGAGGCAAATGACCTTACCCGGACACACTGTGTCGCGGTTTGCACTGATGGCGCTGCAGCATTAACAGGTAATAATAAAGGACTAAGAGGGTTAATAATGAAAATTGCTCCCCATATAGTATTCAATCATTGCATGGTACATAGACAAGTTCTTGTTGCAAAAGATATTGATGAAGAATTACACAAGATATTACAGAAGGCTGTTACCGTAATTAATTATATTAAAAGCAACGGCTTAAATAGTCGTCTTTTTTCAATACTCTGTAATGAGATGGGTTCTGTGTATGAGACATTATTACTACATACCGAAGTCAGATGGCTCTCACGCGGCAAAATACTGCAACATATTTTCGATTTGAGAAATTAAGTTCACATTTTTTTGACAGAAAAGAAACATACATTGGCAAATTCATTCATCAATGAAGATTGGCTCGGAAAACTGAGTTACATGGTTGACATTTTCGAAAAACTTAATGATTTAAATTTGAGTTTACAAGGAGAAAATACAAACATTTTAACATTTAGCAGTAAAATTGAAGCTTTTAAGAATAAGCTGATACTTTGGCAAGGTGAATTGAACAAAAACAACACAGACATGTTCTCGTGCTTTTCAGAATTTACTAAAGAAAATAATATAGATATCATGTTATTTAAAAACATCATTTCCCGTCACATAAAAAAATTGGGTGAAAACTTTTCCAAAAGGTTCGAAAAATTTCCAGCTAATGAATTAGGTCGGATCCGTGATCCGTTTTCGTTTGATATATTAAATTCCAATGTCCTTTTAATGAAAAGAAACAGTTAATAGATATTTCCAGCGACGAAACATTGCGCATTGAATTTAAAACACTTACTTGCCAATAACTTTGACTATCGATTGGAAATGAATATGCCGATTTAAAGAAAAAGGCAATCAATATTTTCATACAGTTTGCATCGACCTACTTGTGTGAAGCCGGCTTTTCAAAATTAGTAGCCATTAAAACAAAACATCGATCTCGATTGGATCCAGAAGATGATTTACGGCTTGCAATTTCCAATATAGATCCGAATCTAGAAGCAATCATGAGCACTGTGCAAGCGCATACCTCACATTAAATTGTTATTATGTAACTTGTAACCTGTTTGTAAATAAAAATATTGTTTCACAAAATTTAGTTTTATTCTGACCTCTAATAAGGCGGAAACATAAACACAAATCCCAAAAAGAATTTCACTTTAACAATGTTGACGATTAAAAAAACGTCAACTGTCCATCCAGGGGTCGGGATAAAATTTTATACGAAATGTTGAGTCGGCAATGAAAATAATTTGCGCACCACTGGTGTAGATAAGCAACATAGCCCTCCCTGTCCAATTGGATGGGTTACCGCACAACGGCTCGGTGTGTGTTGATCTTGCAGCGACTGTAGGCTGACAACCTGCATCACTAAAATGCAAGTAAAACATGTCATGCAAAAAATACCTCAGGGTACTTGAGGCCCTGTCCCACATAGGAATGTTGCGCCATAGATGGAATATTAGATGTGCTTTAGATCATAACGTAATAACAAAAAAAGAAATTTTCAGTTCATTTTATGAAATGTAAATTAGTAGATAATTTTAATTCCATTCCGTATGGCATGAAAACAATTATATTGTAATTAGAATAGTTATTACTTATTTATTTTGGTGTACTTAGGTTAGTAAGAAATTGAAAAATCAAACTATCGCGTCTATTTTAAAATTCAAATCGTTTCTTTTTTATTGAACCAACAATATACAAGTGTTTTAATAATAATTATTATAATAATAATTAAACATATCTCTTACTAATCTATCGTTATCATATTTATCACATTTATTAAATAAGGATATATAATTATTATGGCTAAAATTATTAATTCTGAATAACAAATATACTGTACAGTAATGTCCGCAAACAGCGGTGGAATGATCTTGTAAAACAACAGTATTAGAGGTCCATGTTTTCGTATTATGTTTCATAAATTCTTCATGTTCTTTGACAAGGGGCGGTCTTCCGAAACTATCAAAATACATTCTGTAACAGGTACGGCCGCCTAAGACGAAATCTAGTACCTGACATAAAAGGGTTTTAATTTATGAGTTTTACTTGCCTCAAAAGTAATCCACGAATTATATTAATGAACAACTTTTACACGTAGACAAGGGTAACGGTAGACGCTGCCACCACTATCACTTTATTTATTTATTTAAAAGTCTGCCGTGATAGAAGCAGACAAGGGAATGATTAATAATGATAACAGACGCGGTTTACTACAATTATGGTCAAATTGGTGCAGGGTAATAATTTTAGAATAATAGAATTTTACCTACGCGTTGTGCTACCACGTCACAAAGTCAAGGGTTGGAATAGGATGGGCTAAATCAAACACGATATTCCAACAATAACAAAATTATATAAATTTTAATAATCAACCGCGATCAAAAACAATTATATAATTCAAATAAACTACAACGCGTAACTTGATTCTATATAAACTCTAAATTCTTACTTTTCTACTTTACAAACAATTTTGAAAACCTTTTTACATCGATCTACAAATCAATAATAATTCACACAGAATATATAAAAACTACTTACAAATTTACACCACGATGAGAGAGCCTTTACACACAGTAAAACAACTAATTGGTTGTTTCACTAAGAAATACCAAGGTATGTCTGACATTCAGTCAAGACATCCAAAACAGTCGAATGTTACAACAAGAGAGAGAGATTTCGAACTTCTAAACACTATTTAATAGTAAAAATCCAGAAGTTCTCAACCTATGTTTATCCGGCTCTTCTCATCCCCTAAGTACGAACTATGCTGAAAATGACCCAACTATTGATGTCCACCGAGGGCATCACTTACGGAAACGGACAGTTATGTCTTTTGAAAACAAGCTTGAGGACGCAAAATGCACGTCCTCAACCATAAATCTGTCCATTTCGTAACATCTGGAGTACTGCACTAACAAAAATTTACAAAAATACACAGCCGCCAAGCGACCGTGTTACAATTCCATGGCCATAGCGATCAATAAAAATACCGACCCAATGTTGTCCAGGTTTTGAGTCCCTGTCTGTATTAACAATAATTGTACATGGATAATTCACACGGTATGACAACCTACTTGCAGCATGAACTCCACAGTGTCCCACATTTTAGAAATTTCGTTGAAATATAGCTTCTATCAGAACTGCATTCATTTTTGATAAACCACTGTTGCAAAAGATGTACGTTTTTCATAGCAAGACCATTCCTTCATGAGATTGAGGTATTAGACAAGCGGTGACGTCCCGCTAATCTAATAATTTCAATAACGACGGACATCCAAGTTCTGATAACTCAATTAAATCAGTTTTTAGTAAAGTTTCCTCGATAATTTTCTTTTTTTCCGCTCCTTTCACATAAACCTTATCCGATGTTTCAATAATACTTTTTAATATATTTGATAGTTGATTATATTCCACGTAACCATAGTCTCAGTCAAACCCGTGGTAATTATGCTTTAGCCAGCGGACTTGTTAGTAGTGTGTGATGACCTATTCGACGCACCCGGATAGTAATTAAAAACTAATTAACTGCCGCCAGTGTCTAATGAAAGTTTTTGATAAATAATTGAGCATAATATTTAGAGAGTTTCAAATAATGGTTTTAAAATATTTGTAGTCTTGAATTCTAATTATAGTAAATTAGCTTAATATCTAGTAAATGATATTCAATTTTCCTAAGCGATGGATGATATTCAAAATGACTTAAAAATATATTTCTAGTAATGATAATTCTTGAATTCTAATTATAGTAAATTAGCTTAATATCTAGTAAATGAAATTCAATTTTCCTAAGCGATGGATGATATTCAAAATAACTTAAAAATATATTTCTAGTAATGATAATTGCTTTTCAAGTGATTACTAATATGAGGTAAATATCTCTTTAAAAATGATAATTGATTTGCAATGTGTTCACTAATAATAGGTAAATAAATAAAAGCTTTGTAAAGGATAGAAAGTTATTCAAACGACTTACATTTCTAATATATATAGAAGGTTTGGAATTATATTTTCAGTATACAGTGTTTTGCGATTCTGTGTATTATCTTTGTACGACAATGGCCTTTAGCAACTCCACCATGGACTTCATATCTTCGACGGAAACGGTTTCCAGAAGAATCGTCATACTTTCCAATATCCAAGTGAGGAAGCCGTGTTCTTCTCCGGTACGTGACCAAGGGGAAGCCCCCGACGTCATCTTTATCGACGAGTTGGTGAACGACATTGCGAAGGCTTTGCTGGACAAGCCGAAACCGTTTTCCCCAAGCGACAGCATGGAGACTCTACCGTCTCCAATATTAACACAGCTGGAAGCTCCAGAGGAAGACCCCGACATCGTCATCATCGACGACCAGGTAAGCGAAACCGCGCCGGCTTTACTGGACAAGCCATTAAAAAGAGCCCGAGAAAAAGAAGGCGGCGAGGCCTCTGGTTTAAAACCAGAAAAACAACGTTGCCTGTCTTCCTCAAAAGATGAACTGTGCGGGCAGCAGCTCATTGAAGAAGACGAGGATTGTTTTGAAGGATGTTGGGCAACGTCGACCTGGGATTGTTGTTAGGTTCCGCGGAAGCCATTCGTTCTGCACGAGAATAATGACAGACTCCTGGATGTGGTAGTTATTCCTCTCGGAAAAGAGAGAAGGAGCTTTATCACCGTGGGGGTCGATACAAATGGTGTTAGAGTGGCGGCGCGTTTCGTTGGTAGTGTGGAAAAAAAACAATATTTTAACATTGAATCATTTTCTAGGCTAGCGGAATTTTTTAAAAAAGTGAATAACAATAAACTTAGCATAAATATTAGTTGCTGTGTCGGTAGCGTACATTTTACAGTATTACCCAAACGACACTTTAAGTATAGATTAGATAGTAAGTATTTAGTTATAAGAAAAGAAATAATTGAACAAATAATTAGTTTAGACTTAGAAATAGAATATTAGAATATAGTGTTAAATATAGGCAACTTCAAAAAAATTATTAAAATTATATTCAAGATGTATGTGTACATAGTTTAAGACATAGTGTAGATTTAGATGTAACCTTTAGATATAATTTAGTTTTTAAGGAATTATTTAGTGATATGTATACATACTTATAACAAAAAAAAGAGATATTAATAGTGCTTATGTGTTTATAACTAAATAAACCACCAGTCTCAGTGTGTTTGTTGTACATTGTCACTTCGTATTGCCATATCTCGTGCACTTTTATGATTTTATATCCCGCAGACACCGCACAACGCACTTCATCCGCTACCCAAGTTCCAATAAAATATCTTTCAGCATCACTATGACAACAATCTTCCTGCTGTCACACCATGTTCGACATAAAGCAAACATTAGTTTTCTATGTGCTTTTCGCGGTACTACAGGGTGAAAAAGATCAGAAGGCGGTAACTCAGTGCACTTAATTAATCCTTCAACATTATTCAATATTATTATTAGCACACAATATGTTAATTTCAGCACCCACAATAATTTTTGGATGGCCTACTGGGAATTTACCATATTTGCAAACATACGGATAGAGCGAAGAAACATCTACGTATTTTATTTTTTCGTTATTTTCAGCTTTTTTTATATAATACCGTATTACCAGTGCGGCCTCCGAATAAAGCGTCGCGTGGTTGTAGAGGTAAACTGTTTAAAGTTTCATGGATATTCAGCATTTTATTTTAGTTTTTATCATTTTTTAACTCTTTACGAAATTCACATTCCCAAATTTTCATAACTGTGTACCACAAATTTTGAATTTTGTCTAATTTTTCTAATATTCTATGATATCTATCATCTAGTGTTTCTTTTGAACTATTAAATATTGCTTGATTTCTTTTTGTTTTATAACAAACAGTACAACCATGCCAAAAACAACCGAGAAATTCAAACAACAAATTATTAGATGCACAATAACGATCAACTTTAAATAACTTACCAATTACAGCTTCCGCACCATTTCCTGCATGCTAAATAGATATGCCTCTTATATTTTCTTGTTGTATCAACCACATTAACGCTATTTTTGATTGGTTATCTTTTAGGCGATAACCTTTTTGTGGTATAATACCTATTGAATTGGGTTTTAAATACATTCTACGAAATACGAGATTACATGCCAGTAGTATAGCTAGGCCTGTTCTGCGACACTTCCGGTGTTCGCGATGACCGTGGTCATCCACATCTACCATTCTTCAGCTGAAGACATCCGGTGTGTTAGTTCTTCACTTACTTCTTGCACAACCCTCTCGAATTCGCACCCCGTTTCATTTCACCCTGTTTTCGACCTCGATGACCGTGGTCATCCTCACCTACCATTCTTCTTCGCCCGCACTTCTTGCACAACCCTCTCGAATTCGCACCCCGTTTCATTTCACCCTGTTTTCGACCTCGATGACCGTGTTCATCCTCACCCACCATTCTTCTTCGCCCGCACTTCTTGCACAACCCTTTCGAATTCATCCACCCTGTATGCTCCGCCCCTATGGCCTGCACTCTCCACTTCAGTTAGGAGTGCCCGTGGGGTGCACTCTCCACTTCAGTTAGGAGTGCCCGTGGGGGGGGGGGGTGCACTCTCCACTTCAGTTCGGAGTGCCCATGGGGTGCACTTTCCAATTCACTCAGGAGTGTCTATGGGGTGCACTCTTCACTTCAGTTAGGAGTGTCCATGGGGTGTACTCTTTACTATAGTTATGAGTGTCTTTTGTGGGGGTGCACTTTCCACTTTCGTTATGAGTGCCTTTTGTGGGGTGCACTCTCCACTTCAGTTAGGAGTGTCTTTTGTGGTGTGCACTCTCTACTTCACTCCACTTTAGTTGACAGTGCCCACTCGCCACTTTAGTTAAGAATCTGGATCCAGGATCCGGGATCTATTTCAGCGCGAAATATGAATTTTTGATCTGGGTTCTGGGTCTGGAATCTGGAATATGAATTTTTATGATTTTTGATCTGGGTCTGGGATCTGGATCTGAGTCTGGGATCTGGATCTGGATCTGGATCTGGATCTATTTCCCACATCCTTTGTAATTTTTTTAGTTGGGGTGATTAGGGAGAGCTGTGATGTAAATAATTAACACATTTTATCTTTGATAATATTTATTGAAAATTATAACCCCATGGGTGTGTATCTGTATATAAATAGTTTATAATTCGTTTGTCGTCAAACGGACTTAAAGCTAACTTATTTTGTTTTATTGTATGTACAACATGTTTCTTAGATCTAACAGAACATTGATTTATATTTATAGTTTTATTGTTAAATAAACAATTATAGTAATCACTAAAAGTTATAGTATTGAGTGCTGCTTTTGTTATGCCCTTTGCTTTTTTATTGATTTTTTCTTTATTAACATCTTGCAAGACTTTGTACGTGTACATTTTTGATCGCAAACCAATAAACTCTGTCATAATTTCGCCATTATTTTCATCCTTCATGAGACCAATAATTTTTTTGTTAACAAGAGGTATGTTGAAAATATTATTATGTGGATAATCAGAAGTATCAAATTTATAAATATCTCGTTTCATTACGTTATAGATATCAATATTTTTAAATAAGTAAATAAGACTATCTGTGTCTGTGTACAATAATTTTGTATTGTTACAAACATTTTTCTTAATATAATTGTAGTGAAAGTCATAAATGTAAGTTTTTGAAATGTCTAAAATAGAGAAACCAACGTATATGGGCTTGTTAAAAGTAATATTTTTTTTACTCATTTCTATTAATATAATATCATCATCTAATATGGTACAACTATGAAAATTTGGTTGTTGTATGTAAGATTTTGCACCGTATCTTCCCTCCCAATTTGAAACTATTTTTATATCTTTATATTTACGAACGTTCTCCATGGTTTTACCAAACACCGCGTTATTCATTAATTTATAAAAAATCTTTTTAAATTCATTATTTGATTGTTTTCGCATGTTTGTATTTATATCTATATATGTTTTTAACCATGGTCTTTGTTTAAATTTTAGAACTTTATGAATTTTAGATATTTTTAAACCCAATTTCAAACATTGTTTTAAATTTTGATAATGAATCACATAGTTTTTTTTATCATACAAATTTGTTACTAATTTTGGTAGTTTCGATTGAGGTGGTATAAAATGTTCAGGGCATAACGGTAAATCTTTATGATCATTGTGTAATTCTTTCGGATACTCTAAATCAACTTCAAAAATGTAACCTATGGGAGATTCATTACTTAAATTCATCAAATCTATTTTGTATATGTCTAAAATATCAACCCACTCAAATTCTGAGTAGGGTAAATAATTACTCATGGCAGCACCATATAAGTTATTTACATCAAAATACATTAAATAAGAGTCAGATTCATTACAATTATATTTCTCCCCCATATATTTATTATTCGCTTTCCCATATCTATTCGAACACTGTGACACTCCACCCCGGATTCCCTTTTCAATAAACAAAATTTTATCAATGTCTGTTAAAAGTTCCAATTGAATTTTACTGCATTTTAACATGGCACTAAATGCTAATCCGGGTGCAGTATAGTAGTGTAATGCATCTAACTGATATGTTTCTAAGCAACTTTCACGAAAATTTTCAAATATATCACTTAGTAATAAAACATCAGTTTTTAAATATAAATCGGCATATTGTCCTAAATTTTGAATTTCAAATAAATTCCAAACATTTATAGCATGCTGATAGTCTTCATTTGATATGTTTTCCCCTTTGAGTGAACTGTAAAATTTGTCTATACTAGGTAGTTGTTCCTCATCTAGTTTATCCCAACTATCTAGATATTCATATGGGAATATACCTTTTTTAGTAACTAATATAAATTTCTCTTCTGAATCAGTGTGAGCTCTTGTTATCAACTTTTCACTATCTGTTAGATAAGAAGCTAATTTTTCTAAACTGCTTGCCATAAAGCGGAAAGAGTCTATAAATCTGAAATTAATTTCTGTATTTTTTACGTATTTTGTGAAGGATATATATCTTTCTTTGTTTATTGGTAATAGCGATACAGAGCCTGGAATTTTTGTAGTTATTTCTTTTATAATAAAGTGTGCATCGTACGAAGATAAATTATGAAATACAACAGGTATAGCATGTGAATTTGTATAATTTAAATTGCAATTTTGATGAGCGGCTCCTCTGTATTCTCCAGTTAAATGTGAATGATCACGTACTTTTATGTTAAGCAGAGTGAATACTTCATCGCAAATATGACATTTTTTACTATTTATAAAATTTATTTCTTCATTAGAAGTTAATTTCATTGGTTTAATATCTTTCATTATAGTGTCAATTTGGTTCGCTATATTGCTGAGTTCTTCAACAAACCAGTCAATGCAGTGTCTTCCACGGTAAATATTAAATTTTGAATATGAGTTATTGTATGAACATTTCAGGTAATACGCAATACTAAACGGTACATGTTTCTGTGTATATACCGTATTTTTGCCATGTGCTTCTTCAACTTTTTCCAAAATTGATTCTATATCAGCATATATTACAAACGGTACTTTTTCTTTGTGATGAAAGTTTTTAAATTTCAATATTTTATTTTCTTCCGTGGGCAATGTTATTTTACACTCATTAACATTTCTACAGTTTTCTTTGTGTTTTTCTAAACCACACTCGCTTCTAAAATGATTTAAACATCTATCACAAAGAAAGGCTTTATGTGCGTTTGAAATTTGACTTCTCAATAATCGTGAAAGATTTTTTATCCACATAAAATGATAATTTTCAAGAGATCTAAGTCTTCTAACATTGTCAGTGATGTCAACATCCATGCTGTCATTATCTTGAATCTGATCTTCTTCTGCTTCTTTTTCCTCCTCCCCTTCCTCGTCTCCGGCATACATCATCAGTAAATGTATTGTTTTATTATATTCACATTTAGTTAGACGTACTGGTCTATAAAATTTATTTCTTCATTAGAAGTTAATTTCATTGGTTTAATATCTTTCATTATAGTGTCAATTTGGTTCGCTATATTGCTGAGTTCTTCAACAAACCAGTCAATGCAGTGTCTTCCACGGTAAATATTAAATTTTGAATATGAGTTATTGTATGAACATTTCAGGTAATACGCAATACTAAACGGTACATGTTTCTGTGTATATACCGTATTTTTGCCATGTGCTCCTTCAACTTTTTCCAAAATTGATTCTATATCAGCATATATTACAAACGGTACTTTTTCTTTGTGATGAAAGTTTTTAAATTTCAATATTTTATTTTCTTCCGTGGGCAATGTTATTTTACACTCATTAACATTTCTACAGTTTTCATTGTGTTTTTCTAAACCACACTCGCTTCTAAAATGATTTAAACATCTATCACAAAGAAAGGCTTTATGTGCGTTTGAAATTTGACTTCTCAATAATCGTGAAAGATTTTTTATCCACATAAAATGATAATTTTCAAGAGATCTAAGTCTTCTAACATTGTCAGTGATGTCAACATCCATGCTGTCATTATCTTGAATCTGATCTTCTTCTGCTTCTTTTTCCTCCTCCCCTTCCTCGTCTCCGGCATACATCATCAGTAAATGTATTGTTTTATTATATTCACATTTAGTTAGACGTACTGGTACGACATCATGCTTTTTCTTGCCCACCTTTTCAAGTGTGTAGATATTTATGTTAAGTCCATTCATTTTGTTCGAATTTCACAATATTTTTTAATTTTATTGGAAATTCTATTCCATCATACTTTAGTATTGTTGAAAAATGGGGGTATGCAGATGTACGATTAGAACCGTTACGTACTGGATATAGCGCTGATGTAACAGCCCAAAGAAAGCAATAATCGTCATCATTGTTAACATTAATAATTGCTTTTTTTGCTTTTATGTCTGCAGGTAACGATACATAACCCTTTCCAGAAGCAGTGATCGGTGAATAATTGTTTATATTTACTTTCAGGTGTAGAACTTCATATAAAGCCCAACCTGAGTCTCGTTCTTGAAACTCTTCTAAATTGTTCATTATTTTATCTAATACATTTTCTTTATACCATTCTTTTATGTTTGTTGAATTGTCAATTACTTCGTTTCTTGTATTGAATGTTTTAATTTCACTTGTACCTGAACTTGGTAAAATGAAATGTCCACTAAATATAACATTTACTTTTAATATTGATGACTGTAATGCTTTCTTTATTTTATTTTTAAATATTGTAAATGCACGTTGTAGAAATATTTTAGGATCTTTAATTCCCGCTTTGTTTATTATCACACCTGTTTTAATACGTTTTTGAAAAACAGATTTTATATCTTGCCATAGTAAGTTATGTTTTGGTTTTCCGTTTTTAGATAATCCAGATCCAGTTTTAGTTTTTAAGTTTTTTATTTTTTCTTTATATGTTTTTAAAATTGTTAAATTAGCTTCAAGTTTTAATGAATTTTCTTCTTTATTATTTTTATAGCCTTTCTTTTTTATATATTTATTTAGTAATGTAATTATTTTATTTAAATGTTTACACCATCTATTAATTTCATCATCGGTTTTTATTAACTTTATTGCTTTTCGAATATGAGTTATTAGACTACTATTCATTGTTTAGCGGTACCCAAAATAGTTATTCTTCAGAACAATGCTTTCAAACAATTGATGAAAACTGAGCGATGTTTGTTTTTTATATTTATAAAATAATATCAGATAAGTTTTAATAATCTAACGTTATTTGCTGTCTTCTTCTAATCTTGAATTTGATGATTTTTGTTCATTCTCTGAACAGGTTTCACCTGCTAATAAGCAGAGAAAACACCATTATATTATTTAATTCATATTAATATTATTACTTACATGAATACTTCTTGTATTTTGATTTTGGATAAGTTTTAAATATGTGTGTATATATTCTTCAGAACAATTGTTCTTGTTTGCGAGAATTCACTGTGAATATCGTTCTATATGAGTTGTAAACAGGAATTTGTGGTTTTGATAATTTTATATCAACTTGTATGTGGTTCATTATTGATAAACATTATCAAAGTAAATATTTCATTAGTATACATCCGTAGTTAGAAATGGAAACTAGTATTTTATTTTAAAAAATACATATAGATTTCAAATAATGACTAAAATTCAAATTGTAAATGAATTACATAAACCAGCTCGTCGAAATTATCCACGTAGACGTGTAATAGTGAAGGGAATTGATGATTTATGGCAAGCAGATCTCGTAGAAATGATTCCTTATGCTAAGGAAAATAAAAATCATAAATATTTATTAACAGTTATTGATGTATTGTCCAAATATGCTTGGGCTGAACCTATAAAATCAAAATCGGCTGATGATATTGTTCTAACAATGAGTAAAATTTTCAAACAAGGTCGTATTCCTAAAAATTTACAAACAGATAATGGGAAAGAATTTTATAATACTAAGTTTAATAGTTTAATGAAAAAATTTAATATAAATCATTATTCAACGTATAGTAATTTAAAAGCATCTGTCTGTGAAAGGTTTAATCGAACACTCAAAACAAATATGTGGCGTCATTTTAATTATCAGGGATCTCATAACTGGTTAAAAATATTATCAAATTTAATAAATAACTATAATAATAAAGTACATAGAACAATACATATGAAACCTGTTGACGTGACTAAGAAAGTTGAGAAATATTTATTAAAAAATGTTTATAATAATATTAAGATTTGTTACAAAAGTAAATACAAAGTAGGCGATTTTGTAAGAATTAGTAAACATAAACATATATTTCAAAAGGGGTATGAACCTAATTGGTCAACAGAAATTTTTGTAATCAATAAAGTTCAGTGTACAAACCCGATTACTTACAAATTAAAAGATCTACAAAATAATCCAATTGAAGGTGGTTTTTACGAATTTGAGTTACAAAAAACAAAATATCCAAATGATTACCTCGTAGAAAAAGTATTACTTAGAAAAGGCGATCATGTGTTTGTTAAATGGCTTGGTTTTAGTAATAACCATAATTCTTGGATCAATACATCAGACATTTTGAAAGTATAGATAAAATAAAAGTTAATTTATCAAAAATCATATATATATATATATATATATATATATATATATATATATATATATATATATATAAAGTAAATGAAAAATTAAATTACTTTCTAACTTGTACGTTGAACAGTAAACATATAAAAAATGTGTTTTGCATACCACCATCGTGTGTTTCTACCATATAGTACAGATGAAATATTAGATAACATAGAAATTAGAGTAAATGACTTTAGCCCTAATTCATATATTATAGTTTTATTTAAAAATAGAGAAGTGTATAGTGTATGTAGATATAGACAATCACTTAAAGATTATCATATTATTCACATTGAAAATGTGGAGGAGACAGTGTGTACAAGTTACGTTATACTAGAACATACTGTATTTTACGAAGATTGGGGGAATCTTATTCCTGAACAAGTATTACATAGAAGAGGAGGGGAAAATGTTGACTATTAAATAATATAAAATGGATTGTTTTAATATAAAGTTAGTCATTATCAAAATGAACGTCAACAAATTTGGACAATGTTCTGAACTAACGCCTACTGCGTTATCTACAAACTTACAAAACAAATTTTTGATACTTATAAATAATTTAAATAAAAAAATTATTGAGTTAGACAACAAATATTCAACAAATTTTAAAAACTTAAATATAAATTTAAATAAAGAAAGAAAAATAGAAGAACTCAAAATACAAGAACAATTTACTACAGTAAATAATAAAATTAAAGAAGAAATTATTAAGCTCCAAAACAGATACAAAGAAGATTTTAGTAATGTAAATAGAACTTTACAAAAAGAACTCATTGTGGTTTATGGTGAATTTGAGGAATTTGATAAAATAAAAGAAGAAATTATTACGTTAGATAACAAATATTCAACATATTTTAATAATGTAAATAAAACTATACAAAAACAAATCACTATAACAAATAATAAAATAAAAGAAGACATTCAAAATCAAGTCAATCAAATTAAAAATATTTTTGAAACTAACATGCATACACAACAAACAAATATGAAAAATTTGCAACAAAAATGTTTAAATAATGAACACCAAATACAACAACACGTCACTGCAACAAATCTTAATAATGTAAATAAAACTATACAAGAACAAATCACTATAACAAATAATAAAATAAAAGAAGACATTCAAAATCAAGTCAATCAAATTAAAAATATTTTTGAAACTAACATGCATACACAACAAACAAATATGAAAAATTTGCAACAAAAATGTTTAAATAATGAACACCAAATACAACAACACGTCACTGCAACAAATCAAATAAAAGAAGAAATTCAAAGTCAAATCAATATAATTTCAGATATTTTAAAAACTAATATGCTCAATATATATAATTTACAAGAAAATATTAATAAATAAAAATAAATTGTATATATATATTTTATTATTTTGTAAAAATATTACATTATGTACCTATATGTATGTATATAAATATATATTTATAAAAACATTCTGTTACATTTTATTATAATCCATTTCATTTTTAGTTTTGAAGAAAATCTCAATGTTATTTAGCTCATTTTTTCGTATAAACAAATATTGTGTTGGGAACAACGACTCCACTTCATCTATCTCCAACGTGTTGAAACGTTTTGGTAGAAATATTACGAAGTCACCCATGTCTAGTAGTATCGAGCGTCCAAATTTTGTAAACACATAGCGAGCTTCTTTAATGTAGTATGGTGTATTTTCTTCTAAGTCTTTTATTTTTATTATATTTTTGCTTGGATATCGTCCATGTAGATTTAGCTTCTCAACAGCCGCAGCAGAATCCATTATTTCTAATAAGAAAAGAACAAATTTAATATAAATATATACATTATAAAATATAAATTTAATATAAATATACAAATATTACTTACCCTTCTTTTGTTTGTAGTAACTGGAGGAATCAGCAACGATAACGGTAGCTGTACAGTTCTTGTTATAATGAAATGTTAGCTTTATGCACACATTTTATATTAGTTTATGTTAATTAGTAGAGAAAAATAACTAACCATATTTTTTCTGTAAATACTTTATCAAACCTCAGGTTCCTGTTTACAAGTTAGTTGTGAACACGTGTTAATCAAAGGAAAACTAATGAACCACACATTTCTGATTATTTTTAACAAGCTACATACTGAACCACACATTTCTGATTATTTTTAACAAGCTACATTTATACATGATATTATTTAATAATTTCTTTTGCGTTTTTTTATTATTGTATGTTCGTTATGTTCACGTTTCCTTTTATAACTTTTTGTTTTATTACATTTGTTGTTGTTTAAATTTATTATTCTTATAAAGTCTTTCATATACTGTTTTAATTCTTCTATTTTTAACAGAATTGGTTTAATTTGTTCACAAATTTGTTTAAACGATTTATTTACCATTTTATTATTAGTATTATTATGTTCTAACTGAAGTTGTGTTATCCCTTTAGTTATACAATACATTTCAGTTATATATTTTAAATGTTTAAGGTTTAATAAATAATTATCAATTTTTGATAATAATTCTTTGTTTTTATTCATTGCTATAAGTATAACTGTACATATACACACTGTGTAACATCAATTATTCAATTATATTAGCTTCACGCATCTCTTCTATAATTGATAAAATTTCATTATCATGTCCTGTGTGACCAGCCTCTTTGGAAGCAATTAACAATTGTAGTCTTTCAACAAGTTCGTTGGGATTATCCCAGTAAATATATTCACGGTGATTGGGTGTAACACTCATATATTTTGGTAAAATACCATATTCTGTAGTAGTGTCTGTAAGAGAATAACTCCTAATTTTCTCGCCTCCACCGCCCGCTTCAATGGCGGGTTTAATAATATCTCTGTATTTTTTACTTCGATTATTGTTAAGTCTATTTAACTCATTATAACCATATCTGTGTGCACTTGTACTTAGAACTATATCAATGTAATTTTTTTGATCTTCTTCAGTATAATTTTTATAATTTTTTTTGAAAAGCAACTCATATAGACCAGGTGTACCTTCATACCATTTATCTTTTATCTTTAAATCATTATTGTCAATTTCAACTTTTGAATTTCCAATCATCCAATCTCCATTTGAAGTTCGACGAATCCCATAAATATTATCCTTATCTCTATCATTTGAAGTTAAGTAGAATTTAAAATATTCTGCAGCAATGTTACCCAACAAATCTTTCAATTCTTCACGTGTTTCAATAGATTTTTCCAAATGATCTTGTATAATTTTTGTGGGTGATTCTTCACCATCTGTTTCCGCTATAATTTCACTGTCAAGTACAAATGGTGTTGTCCTTGGTGTTTGAAAAGGTGTCCTGCTCACTTTACGTTTTTTAGAACTTCTTGCAGGCGTAAATGTAGAATAAAATGTATCTTCAGGACTTTTTTCAGGTAATTGTTTTACAGGTGACACGTTATCTGGTAATTCTAATTTTATTTGTTCTTTTTTAACTAATTCTTCTAAAGGTTCTGTGATTGGCTTGAATGTTTTGGCAAGCTCATGCTCAGATTCAACTTGACCTCGTTTTAAACTTTGATATTTACTTCTTATATCTTTACTTATACGTATAATTTTTTTAAGTGTATCTTGCTTACTTTTCTCCATTCTTTGTTTAGTTCTTTACTTGGTAATGTTTATTATGTAACTGAGTACAATATATCATATGTATAACTTTTATAGTGCATATTAAATTTTTTTTAGAAAACTATCAAATCCGTTTCTATAACGACCGTTTAACAAATCACTATCTTTATCGATAACAGCAAATCCATACTTATTAGTCCAACAGTAAGAACAAAAATCTTTAAATTTTTGAAAAGTCATATCAGTATTACAATGATCTGAATACACATGTTGTAAATTTTTTTCATCTTGCTTAAAAAGTATTATTAAATTTGCATTATCTCGTATTAAATGTTTAGGTATACGAGCATATGTCTGACAAAGATAGAAACAATCAACTGAATTATGACGTCCTTGACTAAAATATTCCCTCATGCAGTCTTGTTTATCACATGCAATATCGTCGAATATGAAAATAGAATTTTGTTTTGAATCTTGTGGTTTAACGATTTCACTGTTATCTGTATAGGGAAAAAATCTCATACCTTTAACACGTGATATGCAATTTTCTAAAAATCTATACTTTGGTTGATTTAGTGACTTTGAGTATAAGTAAATATTTTCAAATTTTAATCCATTCTTATTAGTTAATAAACTTAGAATGACATTTGTTTTACCACAATTAGAGGGACCGCAAATTATACATCTAATAGTATTTGGTAATAAATCACCATGTTTTTTATTAATATTATTGGTGTTTATATCAAAATTATCAACGTTTAAACTTTTATTTTGGTGTTTGAAATGCATTCTGTTCAGAGGTATGTTACATAATTGATATAAATAGAAGAAAACTTCTTTATTTATATTCATTTGATTTGCAACTCTTCATGATTACACATCACAGCGGACAGGGTTTAATCAATTCTGTTATAAATAAATTACCTTTTGAATTACACATACCTGGATACCAATATTGCGGACCTGGTACAAATTTACAAAAACGATTAACCCGAGGTGATCCAGGTATTAATGCTTTGGATGCAGCCTGTAAACAACATGATATAGCATATTCTAAAAGTAATAATTTAGAAGATCGGCATATAGCAGATAAAATATTACAAGAAGCTGCGATATCAAGAATTAAATCAAAAAGTGCATCTGCAGGTGAAAAGCGTGCAGCTTGGATTGTAAAAAATTCTATGAAATTAAAGAGAAAATTTGGAATGGGTTGTAATAAACGTAAAAGTAGTGTAAAACGCAGAAAGCAGGTGA
Organism: Stenolophus ochropezus; assembly: GCA_035578165.1. NCBI lineage: Eukaryota > Metazoa > Arthropoda > Insecta > Coleoptera > Carabidae > Stenolophus > Stenolophus ochropezus. The sequence continues at coordinate 11,457,713 of JAQOWZ010000013.1, read as the reverse complement.
AAACGGGAGGATTTTTACCATTACTGGGTCCGTTATTACCCTTAATTGGTAAGGCAATATTGGCGGGCGCCGCCACTGGTGTTGCATCACATGGTGTGAAAAAAATGTTGGGTGGTTCAGGATTATATTTGAAACCCTATAAATATGGTAGTGGTCATTCTAAAAAAAAACCCAAAAGAGAAGGAAGAAAAAAAAACATTAAAAAAATTACCTAATCGTGCGTTGACAAATCACGATTTATTAAAGTACACACACAAAATTCCAAATTTTCGTGGTATTTACATGCGCAATAAATTACCTAAAAAACCATTAAAATATGAAAACGCTATCATTAATTTAGATAATTTTGATGGATCTGGAACTCATTGGGTTGCTTATAGAAAAAATGGAAATTCTGTTATGTATTATGATAGTTTTGGTAAATTACCCCCACCCCTTGAATTAATCAAATACTTTGGTAATAATGTAAAAATAAAATACAATTACAATACTGATCAGAGTTATGATTCATTTAAATGTGGTCATTTATGTTTAAAATTTCTATATAAACAATAAACACTTTAGTTTAATTCATTTTACTCAAAATGTCGAGAACGATAACATTATCGGGAAAATCAAATATACTAAGTGTAGATTTTTTCACACCTATTGAATTAAACAATGATGAACACTATGTAATAGGTCTAATTAATTTTAGTACATATAATTCAGTACCAAATATAAATGAATCAAATAATAAATTTTATTATAAAAATAATAATAATAGTAATAATAATAACAATTATGATGTAATAGAATTACCCACAGGTAATTATGAAATTAATGATATAAATTACTTTTTACGTTTGAAAATTGGTGACCCCAGTGCGGATGACAATTTTGAAAAAATTTTAAACTATCAGAATGAAATTAAGAAAAGACAAAAAGAAAATTTACTAACAATTAAGGCTAACACTACTACTTTAAAATGTGAAATTGCATCTACCTGTGAAATAAATTTCGAACCCGATGATAGTATTCGTGAATTACTGGGTTTTTCCAAACGAAAACTGATACCAAATGTAATTCATACTTCTGATTTTCCTGTTAACATAATGAAAGTAAATACAATAGCAATTGAGTGTAATATTGTTACTGGAGCATATAGAAATAACGAATTAGTTCACACAATTCATGAGTTCAATCTTTCCGTCCCCCCAGGCTATAAAATAATAGAAACACCAGGAAATATTATTTATTTACCTGTGAACGTTCGAACTATAAACAACATAACTTTACGTATTGTTGATCAAAACGGACAATTGGTAGATTTTAGGGGTGAAGAAGTTACAATCAGATTGCATTTAAAAAAAGTATAAATTATGGGTATTAATTTTAATACCTGTAAAGTATATAATAAGAAGAAAAGTTCAAATAAATTCAATTCATTGTCAACTGCATACTCGTTAACACGTAAAAATATAAACTTTCTGCAATCACTCGGTTTAAAACTAAAGAAAAAAACAAAAAAAGAACATTGAATGAGCTATTAAACATCAATGAGGGTGTGAGATTCAGTACTGCTATTAGGCGTGAAGAATTACATACTTATGATCCATATGCACCCACACAGTATGAGAACAATGATGAAATTCGAATACCTATACATTATCAAGATATTTACACAGTACCCCACGATAGTTACATTGTAATAGAAGGAAAATTTTTAGAAAAGGATGGAAAAACTCCTATCAAGGCTAAATTAGCTAATAACGGTTTTGCACACCTGTTTGATGAAATACGATATGAATTATTTGGCATGGAAATAGATAAAGTAAAGAATGTTGGTATTTGCAGTACAATGAAAGCATATGTTTCAATGAATTCTAATGAAAAATCAATATATGAAACTGCGGGATGGTACAACGACAATATTATTAATGACACTGGAGAATTCATAGTTTCGATACCTCTAAAACTGCTTTTGGGTTTCGCAGAAGATTTTAAGAAAGTTATTGTGAATGCCAAGCAAGAACTTGTTTTAATACGTGCTAGAAATGACAGTAACGTCTATATTAGTCAACAAGAATTAAAAATTAAGATAAATAAAATACAGTGGCGTATCAAACATATTTATGCAAATGATGAGGAAAAATTGAATTTATTAAAAATTGTTAATAGCAAAAATAACTCCTTATATATTCCATTTAGAAGTTGGGATTTACATGAGTTTCCAGTGTTACAAGTTACGTCACAACAAACATGGCAAATAAAATCATCTAGTCAATTAGAAACTCCTCGATATGTTATTATTGGTTTTCAAACAGATTATAGAAATAAGTTTAATGCCGATATTAGCAAATTTAATCATTGTAAAATTAGAAATATCAAGTTAATTCTAAACTCTGAAACGTACCCCTATGAAAACATGAATATTAATTTTGAAAAGAATCAATACTTAATACTATATGAAATGTATACTAAGTTTCAAGCGTCATATTATAACGAAACTAGTTACCCCTTACTAAATTGGAAATCTTTTAAGGAAACTGCACCTTTAATTGTAATTGACTGCTCAAAACAAAGTGAGAAACTTAAATCTTCTACGGTTGATATTAAATTACAATTTGAAGCAATGGAAATATTTCCAGCTTCAACAATAGCATACTGTTTAATATTACATGACAAATTAGTTGAGTACACCCCATTGACAGGTATTGTTAAAACTATTTAAAAGATATGTTTTTGAAAAAATACTTTAGTTATTTATTAACTGTTGTAATATGAAGGTGCTCTCTTTAATATTTATTTTATTTACACAATATGTTTACACATTTGACGAAACTGAAATCATAGTATATTTGAATATTTATGGTTACTTAAATTTCACCAATGAAAATAGTTCGAATTTGGAATCATTTGAGTACAAACATGCTTTAAACTTATATCAACAAAAATTTGGTTTACCTGGAAATGGAACAATGAACAATGAAACATTAACATTTATGCAAGATCCAAGATGTGGTGTTCCGGATAATTTACAAGCTCTTAATAATAACATAAAATGGCGTAATAAATTAGTAAGATGGAATTCATATCATATGTCTGCACAACAAAACTATTTACTAGAAGAAGCGTTTAAAATGTGGTATAAAGTAGCAGATATAAATTTTACTAGAGATATTTACAATCCAAATATACGTATTTCATTTGGAAGAGGAAAACATTTAAAAGCAAATAGTTATCAATATTGCCCTGATGTTTTCGATGGACGTGGGAAAGTATTAGCACATGCAAATTTACCTAACTATCAACAATCACCTATAGAAATTCATTTTGACATAGATGAAAATTGGGATTATGAGTTACGTTATTCAGATAACGATTATTATAAATTTTTTAAAGTTGCGGTGCATGAAATTGGTCATGCTATCGGTTTAGGACACATATATGATGAAGAATCAATTATGTATCCTACATATAATTATAATGTGCTTTATAATAATAATAATAATAATACACCTGTATTAAGTAATATAGACCAAAAGATAATTCAGAGTTTATATGGTACTCGTTTTACTAAAATATTAAATACAACAAAAATCATGCAGTATACTACTACTACTCCTGTTACTAAACAAACAACGAAGAACGATGAGGAGGAGGAGGATGACACTAAAATACCAAATATTTGCAACATTAATGAAAAATTAAATAAATTTTTAGTTATTAAAGAAAATTTATGTTAACGGCAAATTTAGGTATTATGCAAGTATAAAATTTATTAATGATAGAGTCGAATTACATAAGCAGGTATGTTTAAGAGAGGAGCTATTTAATTATTTAGTCAGTTGTGATTTGATTGTTGACGTGAGCACAGTGGTATTCAATAGTGATAGTGAGTGTTCATCATTTGTAAAAGGTGGGTGTCACCATTCAGTTTTTATATATGTGTGTGTGCTAGAATGGCCTCCCCTGAGGCGGGTGTTGAGTATAGGGTGTCGAGAGTTGAGAAAGGGCTATTCTGCGGTTTAGCTATCCCCTCTTCTGCGGTTGAGGAAGAGTCTACAGTTCGGCTGGGACTGCCACATTCGCTGCGGTGATGTGGGACAGTACTTTGCGGAGGCTGTCAACCTCATACCAGGTTTGGTTGAGGCGTGCTCACGCTGCGGTGTTGAGACAGGGCTATTCTGCGGTTTAGCTATCCCCTCTTCTGCGGTTGAGGAAGAGTCTACAGTTCGGTTGGGACTGCCACTTTCGCTGCGGTGATGTGGGACAGTACTTTGCGGAGGCTGTCAACCTCATACCAGGTTTGGTTGAGACGTGCTCACGCTGCGGTGTTGAGACAGGGCTATTCTGCGGTTTAGCTATCCCCTCTTCTGCGGTTGAGGAAGAGTCTACAGTTCGGTTGGGACTGCCACATTCGCTGCGGTGATGTGGGACAGTACTTTGCGGAGGCTGTCAACCTCATACCAGGTTTGGTTGAGGCGTGCTCACGCTGCGGTGTTGAGACAGGGCTATTCTGCGGTTTAGCTATCCCCTCTTCTGCGGTTGAGGAAGAGTCTACAGTTCGGCTGGGACTGCCACACTTACTGCGGGGGTGTGGGGCAGTACTTTGCGGAGGCTGCCATCCTAATACCTATATCCTTTCTCTCACCTATTCTCTCTTTTAAGGTTTAGGAACTGGTACTGATCACTCACTGAGCGAAGAGTTTCTCATATCTCTGTTTATTTCAGATTTCGAGTGTGTCCAGCCCAGAAGTCCCCCAGAACTAGATGACCGAGAAGGGAGCGTCGACTGGGAGATATATTTGTTAACCATAATGTTATTTTCTTTCATAATTGTATTTTAAAATAATTAATAAATAGGTATACTTAACATTTCAGAAGTGGGATCTGAACACCTTTAACCTTCAGATTTACATACATAACTTTTCGAGCAGTGCGGATATTTGTTACATTTATGTTCAGCTGGATAACGAAACTAGAACAACATTTTCAGTACGCAAGTTCAGTTAGAAGTCTATTACCGAATAATGTGCAACGGATGCAGGAAAAACAATTCTCAGTTCAACCATCTAATTACTCTGTCCGTCCAGAAAGCCGTAGAACCATACCTTATTTTGATCCTTCAGATACAAGTCTTTCAAACGAAAAATGGATTCAGAAAATAGAGGATTTGCGCGCTATGTATAAATGGGATGAAGTAACTTCCATTATGTATGTGACATCACGATTGAAGGGGTATGCGCAAACGTGGTATAAAGGTCTGCAAGGAATAAATCATTCTTGGGAAACATGGAAGACTATGTTGTTAGAGGCATTTCTGTCACAGAAAAATTACTTTCAGTTGCTTCAAGAAATGATGGCTCGCAATAAGAAACCGGATGAACCGATGTTGCAATATTACTATGAGAAGCTGGCGCTACTCAATGCTTGTGACATCACAAGAGAAAGGGCCGTCTCATGCATCATTGGTGGAATTCCTGACGAAAACACCAAAACTGCTGCTCTTTCTAGAGATTACAAGAAACCGGAGTCTCTTTTATTATTTTTGAAAACGGTCAAGGATAATGTATCTACACGAAGCCTGTCTGTTCCCCATAAACGCGATTTACATTGAATTTCTCAAAAGAACAAGCGGCCTTTCTATACTACCCAGCATCACAATGGTGGTATGGCAAACGTCCGTTGTTTTACTTGCAGAAAATTGGGACATACACGCGCACATTGTGGCATCAAACGGCAACGTACATCGAATTACGTAGGACGAAATGGAGGTGAGTTCAGTGGAAATAAGAACCACCAACCACAACAACGTCAACATCTAAATGTTCAGCGTCAACAACATCCACAACCACAATTGCCAGAAAGGAGGTAGTTGTTTACAAGGTTTCAAATCGGCTAAGATTTTACAGGAAAAACGACTCACCATTCAGTGAAATCGAAGCGACACCCCATAAGAAGGTAAATATCTGGACCAAACATGCAACTGTTGTACCTCCAGGACATGTAGGACGTGTGGTCTGCTATGTAGAGGACAAAGGATAACTTTTTGTAGATTTAAGCGTACGAACACCTGAAGGAAACGAGCATGTATTCCCGCGAACAATTGTAGAAGCAGACCAGGATATGGAATGTGTAAATCTAATCAGATACGGATATAATATTTCAGAAGGATAAAATTGTAGCAAGAGGATGGAAGTGTCAAGCTGATAATAATGAAGTGCAGAAAAATGAAGGAATTGATTTTACGGAGGATCAACGCGAACAACTGATACGTCTATTGCAGGAATGCAGAGATTGTTTTGCAAGAACTGTGAAGGATATTCGATGCACGAATGCGACTGTAGTGGATATTTTACTGACAGATGACACACCCATTACGTACAGGGCCGTACAGATTATCAATTTCAGAAAGAAAACAAGTTCAGGGAATAGTACAAGAGCTTCTGGATAGCGACATTATACGCGAATCAACTTCACCCTTTTCAGCACCGATTCTACTAGTGAAGAAAAAGAACGGAGAAGCACGAATGTGTATCGACTACAGGCATTTGAATAAAGTAACCGTGAAAGACCGATATCTCTTACCAAGAATTGATGACCAATTGGACCGGTTGCAAGGAGCGAAGTTCTTCACAACTTTAGATATGAAAACAGGATACTACCAGACACCTATCGCGGAGAGTTCAAAGTATAAAACTGCATTTGTAACACCAGACGGACACTGAGTTCAATCGTCTTCCTTTTGGATTATCCAATGGACCATCAGTTTTTCAGAGGCTAAGCAACAAAGTTCTAGGATCATGTCGTAACACCATCGCCATGGCCTACGTAGATGACATCATCTGTCCATCATCATCATTTACAGACGGAATTCAGCGGCTGACGACACTGTTCGACATTTTTAGGGCGAAAAACTTGACACTGAATATGAAGAAATGTTTCTTTTTTCAGAGCAGCATAAATTATTTAGGATTTGAGATTGATCGAGATGGAGTTAGATCTGGAGCAGAGAAAATAAAAGCCGTTACCGGATTTCAGGCACCGAAGAATGTACATCAAGTAAGACATGTTGTAAGATTTTTAGAGCACATCTTTAATAATTTTGGAGTCCCGACAAGATTAGTTTCCAATCGAGGAACAGCCTTTACATAGAAGCAATTCATGAACTACTGTCGGGAAAAGGGCATTAAACATATAATGAACGCTGAGGCTACACCACGCGATAATGGTCAGTGTGAAAGGGTAAATTCCACGATCTTAGCGGCTACTTCAATACAAGAAGAAAACAAATGGAACACAAAATTGGCACAAGTACAATTTTCAATTAATAATGCAGTAAACTTGTCAATTAAGAAAACACCAAGCGAGCTTTTATTCAGTTACCGACCTAGATCTACTAGTGACGCAATTTTGAGCACCGAAGTTCAACCAGAGCAGCCAGTCATACATGCGACTGATACTCGGCAAGAAGTGGCACAACAATTATTAAACGAACAACAACGGATTAAAAGTAATTACGACAAAGACAGGTGCAAAGGGCGACCATATAAAGAAGTTGATTTAGTATTAATTAAAAAACAAGTTTCATTTGAAAGGGGTAGTAAGAAACTCCTAGCCCCGTTTGACGGACACTTTCAAGTGAGGCAAGTCCTACCAAATGACAGATATTTAGTTGAAGAGTTACCTGGTTCTAAACGAACTAAAAGAGGCAAGTATAGTAATGTTATTGCAATAGGCCGAATGAAGCCATATGTCGAACCGGAAGGAATATCTGCGTCGTCCAGTAGTGAAGTAAGCGAGGTAGATGACGATATACACGGCATCGTAGATTAGTCCGCGAGGACGCGGAAAAGTCAGGATGGCCGAACTGTTAACGGCAAATTTAGGTATTATGCAAGTATAAAATTTATTAATGATAGAGTCGAATTACATAAGCAGGTATGTTTAAGAGAGGAGCTATTTAATTATTTAGTCAGTTGTGATTTGATTGTTGACGTGAGCACAGTGGTATTCAATAGTGATAGTGAGTGTTCATCATTTGTAAAAGGTGGGTGTCACCATTCAGTTTTTATATATGTGTGTGTGCTAGAATGGCCTCCCCTGAGGCGGGTGTTGAGTATAGGGTGTCGAGAGTTGAGAAAGGGCTATTCTGCGGTTTAGCTATCCCCTCTTCTGCGGTTGAGGAAGAGTCTACAGTTCGGCTGGGACTGCCACATTCGCTGCGGTGATGTGGGACAGTACTTTGCGGAGGCTGTCAACCTCATACCAGGTTTGGTTGAGGCGTGCTCACGCTGCGGTGTTGAGACAGGGCTATTCTGCGGTTTAGCTATCCCCTCTTCTGCGGTTGAGGAAGAGTCTACAGTTCGGTTGGGACTGCCACTTTCGCTGCGGTGATGTGGGACAGTACTTTGCGGAGGCTGTCAACCTCATACCAGGTTTGGTTGAGACGTGCTCACGCTGCGGTGTTGAGACAGGGCTATTCTGCGGTTTAGCTATCCCCTCTTCTGCGGTTGAGGAAGAGTCTACAGTTCGGTTGGGACTGCCACATTCGCTGCGGTGATGTGGGACAGTACTTTGCGGAGGCTGTCAACCTCATACCAGGTTTGGTTGAGGCGTGCTCACGCTGCGGTGTTGAGACAGGGCTATTCTGCGGTTTAGCTATCCCCTCTTCTGCGGTTGAGGAAGAGTCTACAGTTCGGCTGGGACTGCCACACTTACTGCGGGGGTGTGGGGCAGTACTTTGCGGAGGCTGCCATCCTAATACCTATATCCTTTCTCTCACCTATTCTCTCTTTTAAGGTTTAGGAACTGGTACTGATCACTCACTGAGCGAAGAGTTTCTCATATCTCTGTTTATTTCAGATTTCGAGTGTGTCCAGCCCAGAAGTCCCCCAGAACTAGATGACCGAGAAGGGAGCGTCGACTGGGAGATATATTTGTTAACCATAATGTTATTTTCTTTCATAATTGTATTTTAAAATAATTAATAAATAGGTATACTTAACATTTATATATAATATATAATGAATGGGTATGGATAAAAAATTTGTTAGATAATACTTTTAATTACAAACCTGTTCATTTGAAAACATGGATACCGTTTATTAAAAATTTTAGTGACATTTCAGCAATTTATCAGAGGCCAAACGGTAATATTGTAATTGTTGCAGATAAAATTTATAATATTAAGTTTCCATCATTTGAAATAGAAAATTATATATCCTTACCAAATATAAATAATATTACAGGTATATTCAATTCATATCAAGGTCATACATTTATTTTTTATAGTAATACATTTTGTTCTGAATTAAACGAATGTAATTTAGCTATTAAAGAAAATTCATATGTTTATAAGAAATTTCCAGAAATACCTACAAATATTGATGGAGTATTTCGTTACATTGATGGGCTAATCTATTTTTTCAAAAACAGAAATTACTATTCGTTTAATGAATTTACCAATAAACTTGTAAAGGCAGGACAATTTGATTTATCTTTGTTTAATATAGAATGTGCTAAAATAAGTGTATTTAAACAACTAAAAAATTTGTTACATAGAATAACTCATTTATATAATTTTTAATGATATGTACTATTTTTTTTTAAAAAATAAATGTTTTTATTAAATATATTTATGTACTTATAAACTTATACCCTGAATTCCTATATATATTATTTATATATATATATATATATATATATATATATATATATATTTACCAAAGAAACAAACAAACAAATAGAAGTCAGTTGATGCCTAACTGTTAGACTGTAATTATAATATTTTCTATTATGAAAGTCAAATCAGTTTACAAAATGCTGCAACGGTGTTCAATCATTATTGTACCTGTTTTATACCTATTTTTACAAATAATTAGTCTTCTAATTTAATATTTATGTACATTGATAACATATTAAAGAAAAAAAATCTTTAAAAAAGTTTATTCCACCACTCCATGCCTCTGATAACACTAACCACAAGAGATATAATTTGCTTTAAAAGTGCAAATTTTCTCCTCCTATTACTCATTACAGTTCTAGAAATTCTGTGTATGTGTTTGTGTGATTTGTGTAAAAAACTGTAAGTAGAATCTTTTATCTTTATATCAAAATTTTAATTTAAATATTTATGTTTAATAGATGGATGCACAAATGTATTTATTAAAAAAAAATTTCACAAAACTCGATCGTCTAGAAAATGATTTAATGAAATATAATGAAGAACAAAATATTTTTAAAGAACAAATATTTTCAAAATTAAATAAAATCGAAACAGAAATATTCAAATTTAAAGATGATGTAATAATACATAATAATATAACATCAGTAGAAGATGATGAGGAAATATTTAAAATTCTAGAAACAGTCAACAAAGACAATATTATTGATAGGTAATAATTTGTTTATGTTATTGTTATTATTTTATTAATTATAATAATTTTCAGTATCATAGATAATGTCAAATTATACAATGATGATTATGATGAGGAAAAAATTCCAATTGTTGATATGATGGAAGTAGATATTTCAAATATCAAAAGAAAAGAAGATGAAGAAGAGGAAGAAAAAAAATTAACAAAAAGAATGCATCAAATGGCTTTAAACGATAACAATGATGATGATGATGATGATGGGGTATCATCATCATCCATTTGCGTGCATAAGTAAATTTTTGTTTGTTTTTTTTTTATTTATTTATTTATTTTTCTTCTTTTGTTACAGAACTAAGAAAATTAAAACGAACTATACAACAGTGTGGGAGAGCGATAAAATATATTTTAAGTTGTAAATTTATACACACATACATAATAAAAAAAAATTATTGTAAATATATACACATAATAAATATTATAATATTTTATTTTAAAATATTTTTGTATAATAATTCAAATTTCTTAATCCTTTGTTGAAATCTTTCCCTATCACGTGAATACATTTCCCAATTTCCTTTACGTGCATTCTGTGAAGCAAACTGCCACACATAAAGGTAATGTACTATTACTTTATCATTAAAACAAACTTTTTTAATATTTTTATCCATTATTACACATTTATTATAAATTTTTAAAAATCTACATCTGTTCTAAAAACACCATCAATCTTATTCATAACTCCATATTTCTGATATTCACCAACTTTCTTTTCGAAAAAATTAGTTTTACCTCCTAGTGAAATTAACTCCATAAAACTAAATGGATTTTTAGAATTATATAGCTTTTCAAATCCTAACTCTAAGAGTAATCTATCAGCAACAAATTCAATATATTGACTCATTAGTTCACAGTTCATTCCTAACAAACGTACAGGTAATGTTTCTGTAAGAAATTCTTGTTCTATAGTAACTGCATCACGGATAATTTCAACAATTTTTTTACAAGATGGTCTCTGTTGTAAATGTTTAAACATTAAGCATGCAAAATCACAATGTAGACCTTCATCACGGGATATTAGTTCATTGCTGAATGTTAGTCCTGGCATTAATCCTCGACTTTTTAATCAAAAAATAGCAGCAAAACTACCCGAAAAAAATATTCCCTCAACAGCTGCAAAAGCTACAATTCTCTCGCCAAATGTAGATGTACTTGATATCCATCTTAATGCCCAATCAGCCTTCTTCTTCACACATGGAATTGTTTCTATTGCATTAAATAAAAATTGCTTCTCTTCAGAGTTTTCAATGTATGTGTCAATAAGTAAACTGTACATTTCAGAGTGAATATTTTCAATTGCAATTTGTAAACCATAAAAGCAACGTGCTTCCGTTACTTGTACTTCATGGCTGAATCTTTCAACAAGATTCTCATTCACAATCCCATCTGAGGCTGCGAAAAACGCTAATATATGTGAAATAAAATATTTCTCATCTTTATTGAGTTTATTATTCCAATCATGTAAATCTTTTGAAAGATCGACCTCTTCAGCTACCCAGAAGGAAGCTTCAGCTTTCTTATACATAAGCCACATATCATGATACTGAATTGGCAATGTTACAAATCTATTAGGATTTTTACGTAACAATGGTTCCATCTCTGAATCACAGTGTAATTGTTCACTTGTTGTTACATTCATATTGAATGAATGATTATATCTGTTGAAATAAAACTATTTATTACATTTCAAATCATTATTTATTGTCTACATACATACTTTTTGTTTAGGAAATACAACAAATCATTACACTCACAATGTTTATTTATATGTTCAAATAAAAGGATTTAATAAAGGGTTAATAAATAAAACAAATGTATATTATTAAAACATTTTATTATACCTCAAATAATTAAGTATTTTGTATACATTTTTTGTTGAGCATACATTATTCTTTGTATGGAATAGACATTTTTGTTGTTCCACTTTACAATTAAGTAGTGATGGTGCGTCATCCATATCAATTATATGGATATTTAAATTTAAAGATGATAGAAATTTTTTTTTCTGATCACCTTTAACGTATATTGTTGTGGCATTCTTTAATATGTTGGGTAATATGTAATTCATAAATTCAAAATAATTGACATATCCATCATGCCAATCCATTCCATGAAAATTCTTTTTCAACCAAAACACATTTTGTTTTTCTTTTGAATTTAAATTTGTCCACGGATATGGTGGAAGTAATATAAAATGTTCTAAGTTATTGTCTTCGCACATTATTGTAATTTCTTTTAATATAAACTCCTTTATGTAGAATCCTTGAACATCTACAATATACTTCATGATTCGTTTTATGTTCTAAACAAAAAAAATATAACTTAAGTATGTTTGTAATAGAATAAAATCATAAAAAATACCTTAAGTATGTTTGTAGAACTGTAACAAACGAATCTCTTCGTTCAGCTGCTACGACTGGTAATCAAATATACTGGAATTTGCTTTTATAAGTTTATATAAGCATAATCTAAAATATAATGAAATATCAACTTGTATGTGGTTCATTATTTTTTCTCTCTATCAAACTAAGTTTTAAAAACAGGAATTCATGGTTTTGATAATTTTATTAAATATCAACTTGTATGTGGTTCATTAGTTTTGTACTGATTAACACGTGTTCCCAACTAACTTGTATACAGGAATTCATGGTTTTTCATAACATATTTATAGAAAAAATATGGTTAATTATATTTTTCTACTGATTAATACACAACATTTTGTAGTATATAAAACAAACTCAGTATTTAAAACACACAGTAGTCCACAACAGCCAGAATGCAAATTACACCGTACAACAAGCTAAGTTACGAAGTAAATATAATTTAAAATTCTTATTATTTTTATTTTTTATTATTATTATTATTTTCTTTTAGATTATACAATTGATTAACAAACTAAATTTCAAAGTAATTATATATTTACGTTGTATTTATTAATAACTATTTTATTTCTTATTTGTACAGGCTATGCAGATTCTACATCAAATCAAAAATGATATGACAAATGAAGAAGCACGTTTGGCTACATTTAACAGCTGGCGAAATAAATTCATAAATCCAATACATCTAGCAAAAGCTGGATTCTATTACATAGGCTTTCTTGACATCGTCCGCTGTGCTTTCTGTACTATTGAACTATACAACTGGATACAGGGAGATGACCCTTTAAAAGAACATCAAAAATATAATTATTCATGTGAATTTATTCATAATCAAACAAACAACATCGCCACTGCAACCACCTCAGCCGCCAACACAGAAGATACCACAAACGAGGAATATTGTTGTGAACTAAAATGTTTCCCTATACCTAAAGTACAAGTTGATGGAATGGCATGCATATTATGTAAATCTTTCTGTTATTGTCGATGTAAATGTGTTACATATATAATAACCAAATTAAATTTGTGTACAAATATGAATAATTGTAATTGTTGTTTTTAAGATATTTATAAATAAATAAATAAATAAATATATAAAATGTATTTTTTTCATTTATTCAAACTCACCCCCCAGTATTTACCATAAATCATAGTATAATATATACAAACAGATTCCCAGATCCAGATCCAGATCCAGATCCAGATCCAGATCCCAGACTCAGATCCAGATCCCAGACCCAGATCAAAAATCATAAAAATTCATATTCCAGATTCCAGACCCAGAACCCAGATCAAAAATTCATATTTCGCGCTGAAATAGATCCCGGATCCTGGATCCAGATTCTTAACTAAAGTGGCGAGTGGGCACTGTCAACTAAAGTGGAGTGAAGTAGAGAGTGCACACCACAAAAGACACTCCTAACTGAAGTGGAGAGTGCACCCCACAAAAGGCACTCATAACGAAAGTGGAAAGTGCACCCCCACAAAAGACACTCATAACTATAGTAAAGAGTACACCCCATGGACACTCCTAACTGAAGTGAAGAGTGCACCCCATAGACACTCCTGAGTGAATTGGAAAGTGCACCCCATGGGCACTCCGAACTGAAGTGGAGAGTGCAACCCCCCCACGGGCACTCCTAACTGAAGTGGAGAGTGCACCCCACGGGCACTCCTAACTGAAGTGGAGAGTGCAGGCCATAGGGGCGGAGCATACAGGGTGGATGAATTCGAAAGGGTTGTGCAAGAAGTGCGGGCGAAGAAGAATGGTGGGTGAGGATGAACACGGTCATCGAGGTCGAAAACAGGGTGAAATGAAACGGGGTGCGAATTCGAGAGGGTTGTGCAAGAAGTGCGGGCGAAGAAGAATGGTAGGTGAGGATGACCACGGTCATCGAGGTCGAAAACAGGGTGAAATGAAACGGGGTGCGAATTCGAGAGGGTTGTGCAAGAAGTAAGTGAAGAACTAACACACCGGATGTCTTCAGCTGAAGAATGGTAGATGTGGATGACCACGGTCATCGCGAACACCGGAAGTGTCGCAGAACAGGCCTAGCTATACTACTGGCATGTAATCTCGTATTTCGTAGAATGTATTTAAAACCCAATTCAATAGGTATTATACCACAAAAAGGTTATCGCCTAAAAGATAACCAATCAAAAATAGCGTTAATGTGGTTGATACAACAAGAAAATATAAGAGGCATATCTATTTAGCATGCAGGAAATGGTGCGGAAGCTGTAATTGGTAAGTTATTTAAAGTTGATCGTTATTGTGCATCTAATAATTTGTTGTTTGAATTTCTCGGTTGTTTTTGGCATGGTTGTACTGTTTGTTATAAAACAAAAAGAAATCAAGCAATATTTAATAGTTCAAAAGAAACACTAGATGATAGATATCATAGAATATTAGAAAAATTAGACAAAATTCAAAATTTGTGGTACACAGTTATGAAAATTTGGGAATGTGAATTTCGTAAAGAGTTAAAAAATGATAAAAACTAAAATAAAATGCTGAATATCCATGAAACTTTAAACAGTTTACCTCTACAACCACGCGACGCTTTATTCGGAGGCCGCACTGGTAATACGGTATTATATAAAAAAAGCTGAAAATAACGAAAAAATAAAATACGTAGATGTTTCTTCGCTCTATCCGTATGTTTGCAAATATGGTAAATTCCCAGTAGGCCATCCAAAAATTATTGTGGGTGCTGAAATTAACATATTGTGTGCTAATAATAATATTGAATAATGTTGAAGGATTAATTAAGTGCACTGAGTTACCGCCTTCTGATCTTTTTCACCCTGTAGTACCGCGAAAAGCACATAGAAAACTAATGTTTGCTTTATGTCGAACATGGTGTGACAGCAGGAAGATTGTTGTCATAGTGATGCTGAAAGATATTTTATTGGAACTTGGGTAGCGGATGAAGTGCGTTGTGCGGTGTCTGCGGGATATAAAATCATAAAAGTGCACGAGATATGGCAATACGAAGTGACAATGTACAACAAACACACTGAGACTGGTGGTTTATTTAGTTATAAACACATAAGCACTATTAATATCTCTTTTTTTTGTTATAAGTATGTATACATATCACTAAATAATTCCTTAAAAACTAAATTATATCTAAAGGTTACATCTAAATCTACACTATGTCTTAAACTATGTACACATACATCTTGAATATAATTTTAATAATTTTTTTGAAGTTGCCTATATTTAACACTATATTCTAATATTCTATTTCTAAGTCTAAACTAATTATTTGTTCAATTATTTCTTTTCTTATAACTAAATACTTACTATCTAATCTATACTTAAAGTGTCGTTTGGGTAATACTGTAAAATGTACGCTACCGACACAGCAACTAATATTTATGCTAAGTTTATTGTTATTCACTTTTTTAAAAAATTCCGCTAGCCTAGAAAATGATTCAATGTTAAAATATTGTTTTTTTTCCACACTACCAACGAAACGCGCCGCCACTCTAACACCATTTGTATCGACCCCCACGGTGATAAAGCTCCTTCTCTCTTTTCCGAGAGGAATAACTACCACATCCAGGAGTCTGTCATTATTCTCGTGCAGAACGAATGGCTTCCGCGGAACCTAACAACAATCCCAGGTCGACGTTGCCCAACATCCTTCAAAACAATCCTCGTCTTCTTCAATGAGCTGCATACCTGGATACCCTGAAGAATGTACGGACGAAGAAAGTAAAGCAGCTTATATCCGCTGTTATAATGATAACGAAGGTGTTGTGTTGGATCCGATCCAGATTGAGAAAAATGCAGGAAAGCGTTCTATAGCTAAACTAATGCTAAATTCTTTCAGGGGTAAGTTAAACTAGTTATAATGTGTATTTTCGTAATATCTTAATTTATTTTGATTACAGGAAAATTCGCACAATCAGAAAACAGAGCAACTACAACTACGGTATCTTCAGCAAAGGAATTGTATGATATGCTTGCAAATCCAGCATTGCAAATCAATAGAATTATCCCTGTTGGAGATCAGATGCTGTACGTGCACTGTGTGCGTGAAGAAGAAGCGATAGACCAATTAAAAACAGTGAATGTTGTTATTGCCGCGTTTATCACCGCTGAGGTACGGTTAAAACTATATGCATTTTTAGAATCCTTGGGCAGTAGAGTGTTGTACTACGATACAAATTCCATTATATACTCTTATTTGCCTGGTGACTATGAACCACTTAACAGGAAATTATTTAGGTGATTTGACAGATGAACTAGAAGCACTTGGCCCTGAGAGTCATATAATAGAAATTGTATGCGGGGGTCTTGAAAATTATACATATATATATACAAAAGAGGTCTGCAAAGTGAAAGGTATAACCTTAAACTATAAAACCAGTGAAATCATAAACTTTAATTGTTTAAAAAATTTAGTTTTTAATAGAGATACTGATAACCCCGTACTAGAATATAATAGAATTAGGTGTATAGAAAAGCATGAAATTTTAACAAAAAAAGAAAAAAAAACATTTAGTATTAGATTTATGGAACGTAGATTAGTGGACGACATTAACATTAACCGAGTGAGACCAATGTGTCATCACACACGTTTCCTGTCTGAACGTGTCAGTGACTAAGAAGTGTGCGTGTTTTATTCAGTTCGTGGCGCATAACGCAACGATGCAGTCGTATGAAGAAGAGCTGAGTCATTTGGAACAATTGTGGCAACAAGTCCTATCTGATGAAGATGATTTCATGATGATGAATCTTTGTTCGGCGATATATATATATATATATATATATATATATATATATATATATATATATATATCTTTCGGATGAATACCTTGAAAGTATTTCAAGCACCCCCACATCAGATGATGAATTTAAGCCGCAGAAAAAAAGCGACGACAAAAACAACGCGGTTCAAAAACATCGAAAAAATTCCCGTAGTGATTTGGGATCATCAACCAGTACAGTACATGAAGAAGTACGAAGAACTGATAATTCAACAGAATTAAAACACGTGGACGAAGTGATTGAAGCGGTTATTGCGAGCACGCAGCAAGACTCCGATTCAAATAATTCTGGGGATGATGGGAATACAAGAATTATAACACCGCAAAATGAATCAGTACAATGGGGCCCCGTGACAGCAAACAACCTGAAAACATTTGTGTTTTATGAGAAAAACGTTGCTGGTTTGGTCCAGAAATGTACGCAACACTACATGACAAGACTCCTTACGATCTTTTCAAATATTTTGTAACCAATGAGATTTTGAACTTGATTGTGTGTTGTATATTTATTTTATTTCATTATTTTCATTGAACGATTTTAGGTGGAACAAACTAACCGTTATGCATTGCAATGTGCTCAAAATACTGAACATCCACATACTTCCATAACTTCATGGCATGACACGAATCTGGCTGAAATAGAAACATTACTTGGTATCGTCATATGGATGGGAATTTGCCGATTTCCAGCGCTTCAGTCCTATTGGAGCAAAAATCCAAACTACAAAAACCACATAAGGTATGTCATATATAGGTATCGCTTTTAGTTGCTTCTAAAAACCCTGCACTTTAGTGACAACACACAAATTACTGAAGACAGACTAAAAAAAATTACTCCACTAATAGTCATGCTGAAAAGGGCATTTCAAAACGCGATTATTCCTGGAGAGGAGGTGTGCATAGATGAAACACTGGTATGGTTTCAAGGACGTCTAAAATTGAAACAATACATCACCAATAAAAGACACAAGTTTGAGATCAAATTGTTCAAACTGTGTGTAGCAGGAGGATATACATATGATTTTAATGTGTATTGTGGTAAAGAGCATGTTGAGGGAAGTAGTGTTCCAACAACAGTTGTTATGAAGCTAATGGATCCTTTGCTAAATAAAGGTCGAACCCTATGCACGGATAACTATTATACATCAGTAACTTTGACACATGAATTATGATTACGCGAGACGCACCTTCTTGGCACATTATGAAGTAATCGGAAGTAAAAAAAAAATTCGTATGGCCGAGAGAATTCGATGGAAGAATCTATCTTCAACTCCGACTTCAACAACCGATAGCGAGGCTTCGCAAAGTGAGCAGGGGTCTAAATAAAAAAAATATAAACAATAATGTAACAGCCATGTGTGTGCCTTCGGAAATTTTATAAATTTTCTGTCTGTGGTGCACCGTGTCCGTTGCACTCGCTGACTCGTGGCTGGCGAGTTTCCGCACACACAAATTGTTAACGTTGTCGAATGAACCATCTTGCAAAGACTGTGCGTTTCCAGCAGCGAAGATTCTCGATTTGGTCGTGGAAGCGAACAGTCGCACCTTTCTAAATTGTACTCATATTTTAGAATTTGTTACTAATTAATTTTTAGTTACATTTATATTTTTTACAACTTGTTTCGTTCTTTCGTGTGTGCACCCATTATCCATTTCTGCAGCAGTGTGTCTACCCAGGCAGCGTAGTGACACAGGTAAGTATAAATTCATTATTTTTTCTGTGGTTGTCCGGGTAATAGCTCAATACGTCAACGATAGTGCGGCTCACTACTCAAACGCACTGACTGTTACAATTGGCGCAGTCGGCAGGATATAGTAAAAAAATTTGTTATTCCTTAATAAGCAAACGATCGATTGAATTAGTTTGACACAAAACCAAAATGGTAAATCACACGGACGTAGTGCCTCCAACCACGACTACGACGACTGTTCTTAATTCGCTTACTTCCACGACAGTGGTATGTATATTCAACCACTACGACTACGACAACTGTAAAAAATCCGACCGCTCCTCCAGTTACAATGCCCTATTATTGTCCTTTTGAATATTTAACGCAACCTGATCCGTCCCGTGCCCCACCACCAGAACTTCATATGGCACTTTTTTCATATCACCTCCCAAATTATAAACCGAATATTGGTCTACCTACAGAACAACCGATACAAACCAGTTCTCCACAAGCGAGACAAGCATTCACTGACCCGACGTCTATAACAGCCCTTAAAACGATTGATACTTATTCCGGTGGTCCTGATCTGGAAGCCTTACTAGATAATGTAGCGACGGTAGCCGAATGTTATAGATGGACTAATAGTCAGGTGGTTACGACCATAAAATTGAAATTAAAAGGGGAACCTTAAAATTGCTTTTACTTACTTCCGGTAGATAAACGGCCAAATTCAATTATTAGTATTCGTGAATGGTTAGTTAAATTATTTGGAAAGAAAACCGATTTTGCAATAGCCGAAAAGGAATTCTTCAAAATTTTCCGTAGAAAAGATGAACCACTGCAAAAATTCGCATTACGTTTGGAAATTGCAGCCGCAAAACTGTTTCCTGTGTCAGATGGCAGCGAGTTGACGAGCTTGCGAAATCGAATAAAATGCGAGACGATGATGATTAAACAATTTTTCGAGGGCCTAGATTCTAAATTAGTAAATGAAGTTAGTAGAATCCGGCAATTTGAAACTGTTGAGGAGGCATTACCGTACGCGGAGTATTGCGAGGAGGTCTTAGCGCGTCTTTATCGTGAAACGAAAGCCGACGCACATAAAGCACATGTCCGCGCGTTGAGTTCGTCTCAAAATAATAAAGGCACCCGGGTTGCATCAGTAGTTACACCTTTGGAATCCCACCGTAAAATAACACCAAAGAAGAACACAGTGTTACGCATGGATGAGCGATACCACAATATGAGGGGTCGTTGCTTTAACTGTGGTAGTACTGACCACATATCGAAAAAGTGTCCTCAACCTAACCAGATATTATGTTACAATTGCGTTAAAGTTTGTCACCGTGCGGATGATAAGTCGTGTCCTTTAAACACCAAACCTGTCTTGACGGCGACCTAACGTCAGACAGTTTAGAAGAACGCCGCTTTATTGTTCCACGGGTCGCAGATTCTAACACAGATAAGACTAAATTTTACATTTTGGAAATAAATCAATCAGATCGTACGTTTTTAATAGATTCCTGTGTCGCTGTATCGCTATTAAAACGAAGTATAGTTGATGAGTTAAATTTATCCATCACACCCTCAAACGATATATTAGAAGACGTTTCTGGACACCAAATGAGTAGCTAGGGGGTTACTAACGTAGAATTGACCGTAGGTTCCAGTAATTTAATACATCGTTTTGTAGTTTATCCCGATGAACTGCATTTACCAGCTGACGAACTGATCGGAATAGATATTTTAATCCGCCATAAAGTAACCATTGACTTTGGGAAAAATCGATTTAAGATTTATAATCAGGTCTTATCTATGTTAGATTATATAAAACGGAACAATTACAGCTCAGGCGAGAACGTACGTGCTATCTCTGCTGACGAAGCAATGGAGATAAGCAGTAAAGTATGCTCGACAAATTTGTTTAAATCCCAGGATCAAATTAATAGTACTATAGATCGCAGTAAAGTTGATGAACGAGGCTGTGATCAACCTTGTTCGGATCCTGTACCGTCAAATCAAAATTCGAGAACATTGACCGAAAGTGTTTAACGAAAAATGAGTCGCACCCTGTAAATACTCGTAAAATTAATATTAGTCCGGTGATTTCGAACACTCTTCATCAAAATTTTGTAGTGCGTTTGAAAGAAAATTTAAAAATTTCCGCGAGGCATATCGCTATTGTCGAATTATCTCTTGATAACAGAATGCCTAATAAGACATACGTAATAGAGCCGCATGATGTAAACTCGCCCCGCATTCTAATAGCACGAACGCTGTTTCAAAAAACAAGTAGCCCTTCATTTATTAATATAGTAAATGTTAATAATGAGGAAGTAGTCATTCGTCAACGTACACCTGTACGTTTGGCAGTAGAAACCGAAGTGCAATTAGAAGCCAACGAGAATCATAGCAACAGTATCAATACCTTGAATATGATCGGCCATCATAAATTTAATTTAGATCATTTGCCAGACAACGAACGAGATAAATTTGAAAAAAATTTAAATGAATATGTTAACATATTCAAAGTAAAGACCGCACCACTAAGTAAGACGACACTTGTACAACACCGGATACACACAAGCACTGACGTCCCAGTGGAACGCGCTCCTTATCGTGTACCTTTTAGTCGCCAACAAGTATTGAAAGAAATTGTAGATGAGATGTTACAAAATAACATCATTCAGCCATCGATTAGTCCTTATTCCGCTCCAGTAGTTTTAGTAGAGAAAAAACTAAGCAATGGGGAAAGTTCATTTCGATGTTGTATAGGTTATCGCGAATTGAACAAAATTATTAAACGCGACTACTTTCCCATTACAAATTTACAAGACACGTTAGATCAATTGGGAAAAGCCGTTCGTTTTAGCACTTTAGATTTGGCGAAAGGTTACTGGCAAGTAGAGATGGACCCGTGAGATAAAGAAAAGATCGCTTTTTCCGTACCTTGGGGTCACTATGAATGTAACCGGATGCCATTTGGACTAATCAATAGCCCCAGTACTTGGCAGCGACGGATATACACCGTTTTGGCTGGATTAACGGATTCACATTGTTTTGTGTACATGGACGATATTATATGTTTCAGCTCTGATAGTTTGGATGAACATATTGAAAAATTAAAATTAATTTTTGATCGCCTTAGAGAAGCTAACCTCTCATTAAATCCTGAAAAATGTAAATACATGATGAGTGAAACAAAATATCTCGGACACATTGTCAGTAAAGACGGCGTGCAACCTGATCCGGACAAAATAAAAGTAGTAGAAGAATTTCCAGTCCCACGTAACATTACCGAAATTAGATCATTTTTAGGGTTAATTGGCTTTTATAGACGGTTTATTCCAAATTTTGCGAATGTAGCTTTACCATTGACCGTTCTAACTAAGAAAAATTGTAAATTCTCCTGGACAGCGGAAGCAAATGAAGCGTTTAATACGCTACGAAGTCTTTTGACAAAATCGCCTATTTTGAAATATCCGGATACCAAAAAACCTTTTATACTTTGTACTGATGCTTCCGCTCACGCGATAGGTGCTGTGTTCTGTCAGGTTTACGAGGGTCTGAGTTTCCCGTGTCATATGCGAGTAGACAACTCAGTTCGGCTGAACGTAACTACGATACTACGCAAAGAGAGTGCCTTGCCAGAAAAATCTTGCATATATAAAATTTCATGTAATTTTTGAGACAAAATTTATATAGGTTTAACAACTAGAAATTTAAAACTA
Source organism: Stenolophus ochropezus (assembly GCA_035578165.1). Classification (NCBI taxonomy): domain Eukaryota; kingdom Metazoa; phylum Arthropoda; class Insecta; order Coleoptera; family Carabidae; genus Stenolophus; species Stenolophus ochropezus. The sequence continues at coordinate 11,434,728 of JAQOWZ010000013.1, read as the reverse complement.
CGATTTAACGAACATTTAAATAAAAGACCGCCCTCAGCCATACATACACATATTAATGAAACTCATCATCAAATATCTATGGAAAATAGTATCAAATTACTACATAGCGAAACTGCATACCAAAAATTAAATTTATTAGAAAAATACGAAATTCTTAAACAAACTATGTCAAATGAAACCATTCTTTTAAACGAAAATACTTCATTCCCAGAGCCACACTTATTTAAATGTTTACCTCCTTTTTCCTCATAATACACCAATCCAAACAATTCCAACTAACGCCACCTACTTCCTCTCACTAAGTCTAACTTCCATAGTTTATAAATTTAACATTCCACGACATTCTTTAAAGTTTTTCCAAACTAATTCAACCATGTGTTTTCAACTTTTCAGTTATTTACTTTCTGTATAAACAAATATCAACTAAGCAATGGATTTTGCCTATGAAACCATATATATTTTACTACTTGACTGTAAGTGTATTTTTTACATAAAAATTTTGATCAAAAGCATGTGCACTTAACCTATATTTAGAATTTAAATTTAAAGTTTTAGAAACTAGTTATGAATATTTTTTAAAACATTACAAAATATATAGATAATAATTAAATTAACAATAACTACATATAAAAACACTACAAAAATACCCCCACTTTTTATAATAAGACAAATATTTATATTACATTTTATTTATATTTTTGTATTATATTTTTAGCGTCCGCCTGATGATGTAGCCCTTGTAGCTACGAAATCGATAGCGACTTAAATAAAATTTATAAAACATTCTGCAACTTCATGCCTTGCATTAGTATGGAGTATTAAACTTTTCAGAATTTACTTGTATGGCCATAAGTTCGTAGTATATACCGATCATCAGCCACTTAAATGGTTAATAAACATTTCCAATTACCGCCCTATCGCAATTTTATCAAATATTTCAAAAATTTTTGAGTCTATTATTCATAAACACATTTACACTAATATTCATAATTTAATATCTGTTCAGCAACATGGTTTCGTTAAAGGTAAATCTACAACCACTAATCTAATCAATTTCACCGAGTATGCATTAAATTCTCTTCATGCTAATTCTCAAGTAGATGTTATTTACACTGACTTTAAAAAAGCTTTCGATACTGTTGATCACTCTGTTCTTCTCCATAAACTAAATAATAATTTCAATTTTTCTACCAATTTAATTTCTTTTCTTAGTTCCTATTTACATTGTCGTAAAATGTCAGTGCAACTTAACAACTACAATTCCAATACTTTTATTGCCACTTCCGGTGTTCCCCAAGGTTCAAACCTTGGTCCTCTTTTATTCATTTTATTCATAAATGATATTGTAGATGTAGTTAAAAATTCTGAAGTGTTGCTTTACGCAGATGATCTAAAAATTTTCAAAACTATTAATTCTTTACAAGACTGTATACTACTACAAAATGATATAGATAGTTTATTAGCTTGGTCTCTAAACTCAAAATTATTTTTTAATTTCAGTAAATGTAAGATTATGAGCTATCTAGTGAAAAAATTTGTTTATACTTATCCTTATGTAATGGATAACTCATATCTTGAGCGGCTTATACAGTATAAGGATCTTGGTGTTATTTTTGACAAAAAACTTCATTTTCATTCGCACATTGATTACATCACAAATTCGTCTATTAAAATTCTGGGATTCGTTATTCGCTCATGTAAATCATTCTATAATTTGTTGACTTTAAAAAGACTTTATTTTTCGTTAGTAAGATCAAAACTGGAATATTGTTTACAAGTATGGAACCCTATATATAACAAATATATTCTTCGGCTTGAATCAGTACAAAAACGGTTTATTAAATTTTGTTACTACAAAAAGTATAATCATTATCCCCGTTTTGATATTAATTACGAATCATTATTGTCCGAACAAAATATAGTTTCATTAGATAGTCGTAGAAAAATACAGTCATGTTTATTTTTATATAAAGTTTTGAACAATATCATTAATGACAGTTTTATACTTGGTCATCTCCCGATAAATGTTCCCCGTATAACATCCAGAAATAAGTTAACTTTTTATTGTAATATCGCTAGAAGAAATTACGAAATGAAATCTCCTATCCGACAAATGTGTACAATCTACAATAATATTCCAATTAACATTGATGTATTTGCTTCTTCATTGTTTGTATTTAGGTTTAATTTAGTTAAATATTTTGTTTCTTCTTAAATCTTAGGTGTTGCATATATTCGTTCATGTGTATAAATCTTGTATTTGATATTATCGTGTATTAGCAGTAGAGCAATTATTATTATTATTATTATTCTTACTTTTAATATTTACTTAATTAATGTACTTTTTATATGTTTATTCTTCTTCCTCTAAATTCTTTGTTTACCTGTATTTTGCAAGGCTTAATATTTGTTATTATTATATAACATCCTGTAATTGGAACTTCGTGTTCTGTAGGATTTGTTTAATAAATAAATAAATAAATAAATAAATAATGAAAACATCGGAGCCATCAAGTAGACTGATCAGATGGTCATTGCTCTGATCAGAGTACGATTTCGAAATTAATTATCGTCCTGGTAAGAAGCATACTAATGCAGACGCTTTCTCGCGTATCAAGCCCGTACGGCTTATGTTTCATCAGAAACATTACGAGCCAGTGATATGGAATCGCGATGTCATGAAGGCCGCACAAAGAATACATGCTTAAGTTGCGACCTACTTAGATAACATCCGTGACCAACCCCACTGTGACTTTTATTTTGATGACGACGGACTTGTTTATCGTAAGTCGGACGATGAACGCTATGAAGATCGCCTAGTAGTGCTTGTCAAATTTCGGAAACCAATTTTGAAAGCGTGCCATGACTCACCTTTATCAGGTCATTGTGGAACGGAGAAAACCTTCGAAAAAGTAAATTCAAGATTCTTTTGGCCAAATCTCTGTTCCGACGTTCAGGACTATGTAAAGAAGTGTATGTCGTGCGCACAACGGAAAACGTCTCCTCATCTGAATCCGACCCCTTTAAAAAAGTTTAATCCCGTCACTGGACCGTTCGAACGCATTGCCATGGATGTAGTTGGTCCGTTAGTTACTACTGCCTCAGGTAATAAATACATCCTGACAGTACAGGATGCCGCAACTCGTTATCTAGAGGCATTTCCTTTGAAGGATCAAACCGCTTATACTGTCGCCAAAACTTTTGTAAAGATCATAATCTTACGTCATGGGACACCTCGACAGTTATTGACCGACCTTGGTACAAATTTCGTATCTAAAGTTATGAAAGAAATTTGTCAAATATTACAAGTAGAACAATTACACACGACCGCATTTCGACCACAGACTAATGGTATTATAGAACGTAGTCACAGGACATTGAAGAATATTATCGCACTATGTAAATTCGAGCCATACTGACTGGGATGAGTGGTTACCGTTTGCTGTGTCTGCCTTCTACAGTACTGTCCATTCTATGACTGGAGAGACTCCATTTTTCCTTATGTATGGACGAGACATAGAGTTACCATTTGACGAAATATTTCGCCCCTTAAAGACGCGTTACGACACAGATCTCAATTATGCGAGCGAAATGATACAACGGTTAAAGATCGCACACGCCAAGGCCCGAGAACAGTTGGATAAAAACATAGATCGTGTACATCGAACTTTTAACAAAAAAAGTGGCGATGTTAAATTTAAAGTAGGTGACAGGGTGCTCCTATTTACTCCAACAGTTAAAGTGGGCAGTAGTGCGAAATTGGCAAAGAAATGGTCAGGACCGTATCGCATAATTGAGTTGCGTGAAGTAAACGCTGTCATAAAAGAAATTTATGGACGAAGACAAATGACCGTACATGTTAACAGATTAAAACCCTGTTACATGTCGATAAATGACGTTGACTTAACATCCCCACTCGATTATGTCGACTCGCCTAAGACGGTTGAACTGTTAAACGGTCAAGAAGGGATTACGCCTATTATACCGTGGTATAAGCCGGCCCAGCAAAAGAATATCGTAACACAGACTAATAATTTGCCAGTTTCAGATAGCAGTTCCTTAACAGTAGTTACCGAATCTCCTGAGGCGATAGACTCCACCTTGCAAACCTCGACATCCTCAGACTCCTATTCGACGATAGAAGAAAATATACCGCCACAAAACGCCCGCTACGCCACAAGGAGTCGCGGATCTGTCCCAGACCACTCTTGGATCCGGTCGAATAGAATCTGAATCATGTATATCGTTAGAATACTTAGTATTATATTAGTTGTAAGTTTTACTGGACTATGAGCTGAACTAATAGCATATGACTGTGCAGACACCGACTCGGAGATATCAAGGATATCCTTACTGGACGTACAGCCTTGTCGAGACCCCATGAAGGATTCGACCGAGACCACCACCAAGATCTCTACTCGGAAATACACATGTTTAACTGTCTTGCGACAGTTCGACAACTAATTAAACACTGTGGTATGCATTCCCACACCAGTGCAGTCCCAGAGGGTCTGGCGCGGTACGTGCATCGAGTAAATGGAGAACGATGTCTAAAGACCCACCGTTTCAAAGAATCGATCTCACCGGCCTGGGAGCCGGAATTGTATCTGGATTACTAGTAAACGGAACCACAGAAGTATCAACAACTATAGCCGGTCACTTGGAACCTAGTGGTCGTTGTTCTGGGGTACAATATATGCAGCATGGCACCACCTAAAAAGACGTCATCGTCAGCGCGGCGATAGCTATAAAATTGTCGGATTACGTCACCATCGCAGATGTCGCAGAGAGTACTGTACGGCTACGATCCGGAACCGTATGTACTTACACCGATACTTACTATTTCGACGATCTAGCGGGTGAAATAACCTGGAAAACCCAAGTCAACGACCGATGTTCGGCTGAGGGGATCAACGTCCTGTATGAAGCCAGCTACCTCAAGATACGGTTTTCGCCCTCCGATTAGTTCGACAGGAGCTGCTCTGCCACCAACCAGCTTGGCGGACTGAGCAGAATCGACTTTTAATTATCACGGAATCCTCTCTAAGCTTCTACTTCAAGAAATCTAGAAGAGTGAGCCAAAATACGGACTTGACACAAGTCCTTAGCAAACTATTGTTTTTAAAAATAGCATTTAAACAACAGGCTAAGGATTTAGTGTATAACGCTATATTGAAACGGTGTCATCTAAGAGAACAGATCATGCGGAACCGTATCATGCTAGCCCTAAAGAACCCAGACGTGGTAAGCGGCTTAGTGAAAGAAACATCAGGACACATGGGGCGAGTAATGGGAGAGGTCCTGTACGTGATAAAATGTAACCCGAAAGTAGTAGACTATCGGAAAACGACTTCGTGCTACCAAGAATTTCCAGTTATGTTCCACTTAGAGGGCAAGTGGTTGGAGTTGGATCCGGACCTACGCAGGACACAACCTGATCCAACGACACTGGATGCTAATGACGCTAGCGAAGCGATCTCTATGACCACGATTGCACTCATAAGCGCACACGGTGTTTACACCCAACAGGATATGACTGCGTTTCAACAAACACTGCTCTTTCCGAACGAGCGGCGTGCCATAACGAACATCATGACGCGTCGAGTGATAGGAGCAGAAACTGATGGACAAGACCTCCACATCCCCAACGTCTTCAGTCAAAAGGAGTTCGTGAAAATGGCTTGGGGTGCCGCAGCAAAAGTCTGGGGATTTCTGTCATATACCGGCATCCTGTTCAGTATATCTTTATGCTCCTATACACTCTATATAATGTGATACGGTACGTATGCTCAGTCATACTAAACATGTTTAAATTGAGGAGGGCAGCAAACAACCAGCCCCAACGCAGATGGTTCCTGTTGGCGAGCCTATGGATGCAATGACGACGCGGTATTCAACAACAGAGCGCCGAGACGACAGACCGTGCCACCCCAGCGACGAACACGATCAACATCGGATCCACGTTAACCATGTACCCGAGCCTCCAACAGATAGCAACTCACCCTCCTGCTTACGCCACCGATCCGCCAGCCGATGTCAGTCCGCTCCATCAGCATGTAGTGCCTTAGTTCAGTCAGTCATCAAGTGTAGTTCAGTAGGGACATTAAGTTTAGTTGTAGAGAATTCAAATGTAGCCATTGTTAGTTTAGAGTAGTTAAGTAGATTGTTGGTTCATTTGCTTCTTTGTGCTCAACTGTGTTGGTTTTATACAGTTGAGTTCAAAGGAGAAGGCAGTGTAACAGCCACGTGTGTGCCTTCGGAAATTTTATAAATTTTCTGTCTATGGTGCACCGTGTCCGTTGCACTCGCTGACTCGTGGCTGGCGAGTTTCCGCATACGTAAATTCTAGTGGAACCGCAGAAACTTACCGGTCGAAAATTGTTAAAGTTGTCAAATGAACCAGCTTGCAAAGATTGTGCGTTTCCAGCAACGAGGATTCTCAATTCGGTCGTGGAAGTGAACAGTCGCACCTTTCTAAATTGTACTCATATTTTATAATTTGTTACTAATTAATCTTTAATTACATTTATATTTTTTTCAACTTGTTTCGTTCTTTCGTGTGTGTACCCATTATCCATTTCTGCAGCAGTGTGTCTACCCAGGCAGCGTAGTGACACAGGTAAGTATAAATTCATTATTTTTTCTGTGATTGTTCGGCTAATAGTTCAATACGTCAACGACAGTGCGGTTCACTACCCAAACGCACTGACTGTTACAATAATAATTGTATTATATATATATATATATATATATATATATATATATATATATATATATATATATATATATATATATATATACGGGCCCTAACAACTAAATAATGGGATAAAATAAAATACATATATAAGTTAAGTATTTGACAGTTTATTGGTTTTTCTAATAAATTTTTAAACTGAATACTAACTAATTAATTAACAACAATAGAGAAGGAAAGGGTGACGTCACGCCGCCATATTGTTTGGGGTAGGTCATAGCATACTCTCCAAACAAACTTTGTTGTGCGTTTGGCTAGCGTGGTAGAGGGAAGAAAATAATTGTTTATACATTTTATATACACGGAATATCCTTCTATTTTACGGTAAGTTGAACATAATACACTAACTCATATATTTAAATAGAAATAAATCTATATATTTCATAGTTTTGTAAAAAAAATAACTTTTAAAGACAGCTTCTTTTGAGGTTATGTTTGTATAGAAGTTTTAGTGTTGTATTTTAATTATTTGTGATCATTATACACTATGTGCTAAAATGTAAGATGTAAAATTAATTGATTTTTGTATATGCAATCAAAATGTTATTTTTAAAGCAATAATTTTGTTGTATTTTTCTAGAGAAATGGCTCAAAAGCATGTTCTTCGGTTGTCATCTATAAGTAATTTTTTTTAAGATGATAGTAGATTGGTTTCCCGTGGTGAAAATGCGGTGGAATCAAATCATGTTGAGAATATGATATACGATAGCGAGCACATGGTCATAAGAGGAGAAGTTCATGCAAGTATGCGGAATAAGAAATATAAAGTGGAAGTAAGTGTAAACATTTGAATGATAATAATTAATGTTACTACAAAACGTATTTATCTTTTGCAGTTATATTTAGATGCAGAATATGAAATTTTGGAAGCTTCTTGTACATGTCCTAGTTATTGTGTCATCATATGCTGCATTGGCGATATATGGACACTACAATATATCTATAATAGATAAATCTTGTTCGTAGGCCGTTCGAAAACCTAAAGAACAAGAAACGAAGACAACCGATGAAATATTTCCTGGGAAACAACATCGATCAACAATTAGGAAAATTAGCCCGAGGAAATAGAGCAACTAGCAGAAGATTTGTCAAAATTCGGTGGTGCCGTCGGATTTACTTGGTTGTTAAGTACCCAGAATGTGGCAGAATTTGATCGTTTGTGCATTGATGTAGAAGAATTGCTTTCATCATCTGATTACAAACAAACAAAAAATAAGAAGGAATTCTTATTGGAAAAATTAAAGTTATCCGATGAACAGGTGCAGACAATATTTCAAACCACAAAGGGCCAATATAAAAATGAAAATTGGTTAGTATGTAGGAAAAACAGGCTTACCGCCAGCAAATTTGGAATCATTTTGGAGGCTGTACAAAGAAACAGATTTTCTGAAGCATTTTATAAGCAGTTAACAGGTATATTTGTATTTATATATATTTTTTAGTATTATACGTTCATTTTTTTTAACTTATTACAGATTCATGGATGAAGTGCGTACAATTCAAGTTAGGGTTAACGAAGATGCTGCAGTTAAAGTTTTTGAGGAGCAAACCCAAAAAATGTCGTCCAGTGTGGAATTTGGTTACACAATTGCGGTTTTCTAGGTGCTAGCCCAAATGGCGTAGTAGGCGATGATGAAATTATTGAAGTTAAGTGCCCATACATGTATAGAGAAGCGTCTCTTTATGAAGGATTAAAATCTAATAAGCAGTACATTGTAACCTTTGAAAATGATACATATGTTATAAATAAAAAACATAATTATTATAATCAAATTCAGGGACAGTTATGTAAAACAAATAGAAAAGTTTGTAATTTAATTATTTGGACCACAAAGGAATGTCTATTAATGACCATTGATAAAGATCCCGAGTGGGAAAATAACAAATGTTTTGCAAACTTTTTACCTAGAAAAATATTTAGATTTTATTTTGAAATAAAACACTTTTAAAACTAATGTGGATGTTATTTATTTAAAATTATTTCCTACAAAATAAATTTTCAACCTCTTTAATTAGAGGAAATTGAAAATTTGTCAATGCTGCAGAGACTTGAAATATACAAGACGATTGAGAAATGAATGTGCTGGGGATTGTGTTTAAAATATCATAGCACTTTATCCTCTGTATAGCACGTTCTACGTGAATCCTCGCACGAGCTATTTTCTGTGTTGCGATGACTTGTTCAGGAGTAAATTGCGGTGTCGATAAAAATGGTGGTATATTGAAAGTCACTCCGTCCGGTAGTAAATCTGCTATCAAAAATCCCTTATCCGCTAGCACTAAATCACCTGGCTTTAATTTTTCTTTCAATTCGCAATGATCAAAAATTTTTTTGTCGGAAATTGAGCCCGGGTACAATTTGCTCACAAATGTACAAACACTATTCGGAGCAACACCAACTAATCCTTTCAATGTTGTTTTGTGTTTGTACGAACTGTACGTCAATTGCTGCTTTCCATATTTGACGGTGTTTCAGCAGACAGCTCTGTACTGTCGATAATAATTCTGCAGTTTATAAATGTATTGAATGCAGTTGGAGCACATAATTTATTTTTTTGTCGACTCGGAATTTCCTCCATTAATTGTTCGAAAATTATTTCATGAAGTGCATGGCACCACGTCAAAAATGTATTTGTCACCGTTGTTCTGCTTATATTGAATCTACAAGCAAGATCTTCATTAAGGAGATTCAGTCTTAACTTCATTAGGGTGAGAAGCAACTGGTTAATTTGCGAAACTCCTAACAATGACCAACCATAATAATACCTCATTTCAAAGTTTTTCATGAGGTTAAACAAACTCAAAAAAAATTCTTTATTCGGTAAGCCAGTATACATTAGAATCCGTTTATCATTGTTTTCGATATATTCCCAAGAGAAACAAACGGAAAGATGATTTAATTTTTCTGTGAGTTGTTGAACTTGTTGGTTCAATATATAATTTTCTGCCTCTCTCATGGCTGTAAATCAATACGAACTTCCTTGCAAATCTAACTTTTTAAAATTTTTCGTTCAACTCAGATGTCTCCGACAAAGATGTTCCAGCAGATGTAGATGGTCTAGATTCATATTCCGGTTCAGGAGGCTGATTCTGTAAGTGGCATGAGCACTTGCGGGACTATATTTGCGTGAGTACATTGTATGACGTCATTGTTTTTTTTTCTAGTAACCGTCTAGGGAATTCGGTGTTAATAGGTTTCTAAGACAAGTTTTATGTTGGTATTGGTTTCAAAAACATTTTGATCTGTCAATATTGAGAAAAGTTTGTTTGGTTTACATCGTTGTGTTTATTGTGCTCAATTTACTTTTCTGCCTTATTTTACATCATTTTGTTGGTTTTGTTTGTTGTATTTATTAAGTTTTTCGTTTTATTTTAACCATTTTGTTGGTTTTCTTTGTTGTTTTTAATATAGTTTTCCGTTTTATTTTTAATTTGTAAGTTTTTTGTTGTTCTTATTTTATTTAATTGTTTCCATTCTTATTATGGCAACCGATAAAAAAAGAGATGCAAATGTTACAGAGGAGCAAAAACAAATTTTATTGTCTTTCATGGAAGACAATATAGATTTTGGAAAAGCTAAATTTATAGATTGTGTGGAAGGAAAGAAAACCTACAATTCATTGTGGGATGTGCTTTCGCAATCTTTAAATTCCACAAATGGGCCTGCTAGAGATACTGCGAAGTGGCAACGTGTAAGTATTTAATTTTTTCATGTACATTTAGTTTAATATTTACATAATTTTTTTTTTTGTTATATTTAATTCACATTTTTCAGTACTGGTCAGATATGAAGACCAGAGTGAAGAAGAAATTTGCAGAAATTAAAAAAAGCCGAGGAGCTACAGGTGCTGGTCCGTAACTATCAAAATCTTTAAGCGATTTTGAAGAGCGGGTCCTCTTTTTCATTTCCCCAGAAGCAGCTTATGGTGTGGCTGACCCTGAAGCTGGTGGTAGTAATGTATCTCTGGAGAGCGATATTCCGCTCAAGAGGAAGAGAACGGAAGAAGAAGATGTAGAAGAACAAGATATGTTTTCCGAAACGGATATATCTATGCCTACTGTAAGTCTTTATATTAAATAACAATATAAATGTAGACAGCTATTATTTATAAAAAAAAAAAATTCAGACACCGACATCTGAAGCAGATATTGCGCCAGCATCTGTAGCAGAGACATCAGTAACGCCTTCATCATTACCCGATACGGTATTAACGCCGTCATCTTCAAAAAGAAGTATAATTATTTATTAAACATTTTTTGTTAATTTTATTAAATAATATGTTATTTTACTACAGAGAAAGTCATAACCAGCGATGACATTTCGTTGCTACTACAACAACAAACGGAATTAAATACACAGGTAGCAACTATCAACAGCAAGTTGGACATTTTAAATTCCACTCTAGAGCGGAACAGCGAAGTAACTAATCGCTTTCTAGAAACAATTGCTGTTGCTCTGGAAAGATGGTCCGAAAGTTAGATATGTTTTTTTGTTTTAATTAAAGAATTTATTTTATTTTGTATGACAAAAATATGTATAAATAAACAGATATTTTTTCTATTCTTAAAAATATTCATTTATATAAGCCGCGCGAGCTTGTTGTCCGAAATGCCTATATTGTATGCCAACAGCGTCAGGATTTTGTAACTCTTCTATTTCTAAATCTGTATCGTCTAATATACGTCGTGGTTCATCAACATTAAAATGGATGCATACATTATGTAAAACTGCACAGGCCATTACAATTCTACCCGCGTTTGAAGGGCGATAATGTAAAGTACGGTCCTTCAAAAGACAACGAAAACGACCTTTTAATAGCCCAATACAGCGTTCAACGTTACTTCTTGCAGTTTTAAATGCTGCATTAAAACGTTCCTCTTGCTCTGTGGTAGGATGTCTTATAGGAACCATTAGCCAAGGCAAGCATGGGTAACCCGAATCACCTAAAAAAAGATGTTCAAATTTTGCTATGCTATATATTTATTATCTAGCACCTATCAATCTTGAGATGTGATCCCCATTTTCGTAGTTAGCTTGCATAATTGAACTGATTCGGCTACTTCGCCAAATAAATGAATCATGCGAGCTGCCTGGGTACCTAGATACTAAACTGATGATTTTGCTGTGCGCATCGCAAAGCTGTAATTTTTTCAAATAAAATTAAAATATTTACGTAACAAGTATGTAAAACTTTTTGTTCGCTAAATCTTAATTTGATTGTGTTGCATACATTTTTTTGTAAAAACTCTCCAAAATAATACAAAAATACTTTTATTAAAAACATTACTTGAAGAAACGGAATGTAATAGTAAGCGATGATATAAGAACGAAAACTAGTTTATTTATGAACGGTTTGTCAAAACATCATGAATAAGATTCCAATAAGTTTAGTGGGAATTTAAACATATGAAAAAGAAATTAATACTCTGTATAGTCCCAAAAGTAACGAGTTTGTGGAGCATGTACAAAAAAATGTTAATGTAAATTCCTTACAATTTGAACATTTAAACTGTGATAGCCTTTACGGTTAATAAAGGCTTGTTCATTTTCCACGGGTTTTACAATGGCCACATGCGTTCCATCAATCGTGCCTATAATATGAGGCATTCTATGTATTTGCTGAAATCTATAATCAATATGCAATAAATTCTGTCTAACAACTACTTAATTTGTTACCGTTGCTTGCATAAATTTCTACTTTCTACATTTCTGGGAAACTTTATCCAACGCTGCATTAATTGCCCTATTAAAATATTCCCAAACTCTTTAATGCTCCGACTTACAACCGGCTGACTTATATTGGACAAATAATTATTTGCTATTGAGCGCTGGTAACTACCAGTAGCAAAAAAATTAAGTACAGAAAGAAACTAAAAATTATAAAATTTACTTGCAGGTGTACGTATTTTTTTAAATATTTTATTACCCTTATATGATTGGGTACTTTTGTTTTGCGTTGTCCAATTTGCAAATGCGGTTCCATTTGGTTTAAAAGATGTAAACATGCATCTTTACTTAACCTGAAATTTTTTAGGAATTCAGAATTTCCAATTTCGAATGGATTTTGAATATCCCGTAATTGTCTGCGTATGAGCCGTGTATTATTCCTCCTTTCCTCTATTATGTCCTCTTCATCCACAGCTACAAAAATTCCAACCAACGCCATTAGTTGCAGATATAATCCTAAAACTTTTATAATAAATTATTTCAATCATAAATGATTTGAATATTTAAATGCAACTTACCGAAAATTGAATAAATAAATGTAGAACAAATAAATTCATCCGAAATTACGAAAACAATAACAAATATAATAAACTCGATAATAAACAATATGAAAATAAATTATTTCAGCATTCAACTGCAACGAAAATTAAATAACTACCTAGTAAACATGTTTTATCTGTGAAACATCTCAAAATGTCTCATATTATATATCTGCATGATGTTCTCTAAAATGTTAGTGAGATATCTCTGTAATGTTCCTATGAAAATATTTCCTAAAAACATTTTATATATATATATATATATATATATATATATATATATATATATATATATATATATATATATATATCATAATGCTTTTCTATGGCATGTATCATGAAAACATTTCAAATATATTTCATATTGCTTTTCTATTATATTTTTCGTAGAAACATTTTATACAGATTTCATAATCCTTTTCTACAGTATATATCGTAAAAATATTTTAAATATATTTCATTGTGAAAAAAGCTCATGTCTTATGTATTATAAATGCGTGAAAAAATTTAAACTGTTAAGTTTTAATCACTTTGCTAAATATTGTGTCCAAAAATAAAAAGGTAGCACTGAAGAACGTATAATGTTTTTGCTTTCATATGTGAAAAGTAAATATTATATTATCGACTGAGTCACAGACCTGGGCCGTTTATCTGTTGATGTGTTATATTTTTTATTATTTATTATGAAATCTGAATAATATTAGAAAAAACAAATACTTTATTTTTGTAAGTTTTCAAATATCCCGCCAGGTGTCGTTTCACATCTTCATTTTATTATAAATTTCTTGAAAAAGTCTTATAATTTCTAAATTTAATAAAAAATATTGATTTCAGTTCTCTGAGAAGATGTACCTGTATGAATATCAAATTAATTGCTAATACCACAAGTTCAGTTTTAGTACTGTTTTAAGAACTCCTTTTAAGAAACATTTCATGGTCATGGTTACTCATTGGTATTTCAGTGTAAACTAAGAAAACAAAATTTTATTTTTTAGAACAGTGTTTTAAAACAACTTGCAATACCATCAAATGTGTTTGATACGGTTGGAACAAGCAAAAGCCACATTCTTGTAGCCGTTGCGAACAATATGTTTTTGGCATGTATAGTACAACTGGGCATTCGCAGTCGAAAGTCCACATGCGCGTTCAACAAGTGTTGTATTGTGATTGTGATCGTCATGGTTACGGTTACTCCCTGATCGTCATTTGTGTGTGCATTGTGCGTCATTTGTTGGTGTTTCTTCGCCATGCTGGCTAGACATAGCTTACAGATTTAAATAATTATAAATTTAGTCCTGTTAAAGAAGATCCTATTATTAAAAAAGTGTTCATTGGAGTTTATTCAATATGTCCCAAGGTATGTACCTATAAATTATATACCTATTCAATAAATTTACGAAGTTTTTGTTGTTATACAAATTATGTTTATAAATTGTGTGTTTTGCACATTGTTTTATTCGAGATAATTCATGCAATTTTGAAGTTAAATAGAGTTTCTTATTTTATGAACAACAAACTCTTCTGTAACCTAGTTTTAAACACTTTACACTTTTCATTATTGGTCATAAATGTATTTGTTTTAAGATATTGGAGCCTCAACTTCACGTACACAGGATTCTCCAGCAATGAATACCAGTGGGGTAAGTTTTGTTATTAAAATTATTAATAAATAAATCAGGGTAGATTGAGAATGTTCTTATACAGGTGGTTGATTTTTCATTGTACAGTCCATATCTCCGGAAATATTAATATACAAGAAAAAGCTAAATAGGAAACTTGTATAACAAGACCTCATCTATAAAATGGCGTTAACAGATTTTTTCTTGGTCTACTAATTTGGCAAAAAGTATTTAACTTTGGTTTTTTAAATGGAACATCCTATATGTTTTTACGGAATAAGGTTCTACATCAATTTCTCTTTACAATTATGTATAACAAGTCGGGATTTGCCTTTAATTTATGTTTAATAATGCAAAAAATAAAATTATGAAAGTTGGCTGCATTTTGTCGCTGTTAATCACTAAAAATTTGTTATAAATAATATAGTGTTTATTAAAAGAGTTTTATTACTATTGTTTGATTTGTGGAAACAGCAGAGCATATCAACTTTTTCACAATTTGTGAAATTCATGACTACAAGTATAAATAATAAAATAATGGCAAATCACAGGCGGCTCACATAATTTTATTTTTTGTATTATTAAGCATAAATTAAAGGCAAATCTCCAGTTGTTTATTTATTTGTAAAAAAAAATATTCTAGAATATATTTTTACAGGCAGATTACGGCAAAAGTAATTATTATCAGTATAATTCAAATTATTTTTTACTTACCAGACATTTTCAGAAAATTCGTACTTATTTAAATTCCGATTTGAAATTTTGCTTACAAATTTATAGGCTAACAAAAACATTACATTACCATCACGTGCCCATCACACGCTGAAACTCAACATTTTCTTGTGTCCGGCAGTGTTCGCTTGTGTCGTTAATGGAACGATCTGTGTCGTACACTGTGTAACAGTGTCTCTCTGTGTCTAATTGGAATTTGCAGTCTTGTTTGTAATAATTGGCTACATTGTTTAATTCATAATTTCTTGCTTTAGATAACTTTTTGTTAATAAATAAAGCCATTAAGAGGAAAATTTTGTAGGGAAAACGAAAAATGTCGTTTTCTCTACAAAATCAAAGTCAAATACTAATATACTCGTATTTCAATAATACTTTTTTTAAAATGCAAATTTATATCGGAAGTATGCTTGTCTAGTGTTGAATGTTAACAGTTCTAGTGCCGAAATAATTTAATTTTGTTTTTCTTCTTAAGGTTAAAATAATAACTAAGCAATCAGTAAATTATATAAAAGTTGCATAATACTTAAATTTTCCATTAGCAAAATAACATAAATTCTTATTTCTATTTCAGATGCAGTCAAGAAAAATTTCCCAAATATTAAAGAGTCCGACTATGAAGAATATATGAAAACATGGTTCCGGCAAGCAGCTCAGCGGTTCGAAAGATCGAAAAAGTAAATTATGGATATTTCATTAAATCAAACTTGAAAAAACAGTATTGAGAATAGTGTTAATTTATTTTTGTATTTATAATATGTATTTATGTTTAAAATATTAAAACGAAATACACCAAATATTGTAATTTTTAGATACATATCTCCTACATATCCTATATATTTTTAATGGATTTATTTGCAATATTTTTCAAATGTTTCTTAAATTGTTAATGCTTCATATAATACTAGTTCCAAGGACATATCTGGAAACATTTTTCAAATGTTCCCTAAATTGTTCCTGCTTCATATAATTTTAATTCCAACGACATATTTCGAAACATCGTATACGCATTCATACAATAAATAATTTTGACTTCACTGAAACATCACAGAAATATTTTGAAATGTTTTAAAAACATTTCTGAAAATGTTTCTAAGGGCGGACATAGGAGGGTCTCTGCAACATTTCCAGAATATATTTGAAGCATAAATGACAACATCGCACTTAAGATGTTCATATTCCTGAAACGTTTTTGAAACCAAAATTTGTTTACTGGGTTGCTTTTAATGTTATCATTAACAGAGATGCTGACCAGAGTTCGAGATTAATTACTGATGAAAGCACCAGAATTGCAGATTCACTAAATACTGTTGAGGAGAGCGATGTAGATAGTGACATGAATATAGAAAGTTTTGAAGATGATGAGTCAGCAAAGAAATGCTTTTTTTGTACAAAAATAAATATAAAACGTAAAGGGCGGCAATTATACTGTCGTAAAATTAAAAACAAAATACCCTTTCTAGAAAAAATTAAATATTATGCTACAGAACTAAATGATGTAGAGATGTTACAGAAAATTGAAGAGAATAACTCCGTTAATGATACTTTTTTAGCGTATCATAACAACTGCCGTGTGAATTATTTTTCTAAATACCAAAGGAAAATAAACCCACCTGCAACTGATGATTGGATCATAAAACGAGATAGCCAGAGAACGATTGATTAATTACATTCAAGAAGAAATTATTAGAAATCGACGAGTATTATCATTAGCTCTCCTGAAAGATTGTTATGCGGAGTTTCTTATAGAAGTATATGAAAATGCAAATTTAGAATCTACCATAAGTACCATATTCTGTAATCAAGCTCTCAAGTACTTCATACAAAATCAATTGAAAAGAAAAATTTCATTCATTAAAATTTCCAATAAACAATTTGTTATATCTTCTGAAATAGATACTGAAACAATCGTTGATGAAGAAATCCAAGAAATATTATTTGAACAAGAAGCACAAGATTTCGTCTTGAAATATCGCAAAAATATATTGAAAATAAAAAAAAACCTTTAACAGAATTCATCGATAGTGAAATTTTATATCAAGGAGAGTGTGATGTTCCCAAATGGTTAAATATATTTTGGACTACTGCCTTGAGCGGTGTTGGCAAAGAAAGCTCTGATCGGGTTCAAAGATTGTCTTCAACTTATTCGCAAGACTCCATCTACAGCATTACAAGAGGTTATATTAAATCGCAAAAACATATTTTATTGGGTATAACCATGAAAAGTCTAACTGGAAGCAAAAAAGTCGTGGACATATTAAATAGGCAAGGTTACTGCATCAACTATCCAAGTATACTGGAATTGGAGACGTCTGCTGCATACTCTAGTACTTCTAATAATAAGTTATGTCCTTCCGGCATTTTACCAACTTCTATATTATCATGTGGAGTAGCGTGGGATAATTACGACAGATTTGTGGAGACAAGCTCTGGTAAAAACACCTTGCATGATACAGTGGGTATCTTTTATCGAAATATCCCTACAGAAGAAGAATTGAACATCATTCAAAGGCACGATGCATCTACAGTACCTCAATTATCAATTAATGTTCGTGATTTGTCTGGTCGTAGAATACGTTCGTTTGATGAAGAGCCAGTTGAAAATTTACTGCACACGAAGCAACGTCGTCCAGAATTTTGGCATAGTAGTGTAGCGTCACCCGAAGATGTACAAAATTTAAATGATTTTCAACATAGATATTTTACATGGGTACTTTCCCATAAGTTACAAATTGTAAACACGCCAATGTGGGTAGGATATAATGCCAAAATTTTAAAAGATAACAGTAGAATTAAAAAAATAGAGTATTTGACGCAAATTAATAATTCACCCACGGATCCAGCTGTTGTAAAAGAGACGATGCGAAGAAGTTTGCAACTCGCTTCGGAATGCCAGAAAAATTTCTTCCTCGTTACTTATGATTTAGCCATGGCCAAGATTGCTTTACGAATACAGAGTGCCGAAGATGAATTTCAAAAACTTTTCATTAATTTTGGACTTTTCCATATAATGTTATCATTCATGAAAGCTACCGGGAAATTTATAAGTGGATCTAGGTTGACAAATATTGTTATAGATAGTGAAATATTGGCCGGTTGTTCTATCCAATCATTTTTAAGTGGAAAACACTTTAATCGGTGTAGAAAGATTCATCCTCTACTCTCTCTTGCTTCGCAGATTTTGCATTTGGAGCGGTTTTTCAACAATATGACGAAAACCTGGAAAATATTCAAGAATACGTAAAAATATTTAATGAAAATTCCTACAGTACAGCTTTAAGCTGGTATCTGGTTTGGCTGTACTTCCTTTCAGACCGTGATAAATTCAGACCGCGACTACGACTGTGACTTCCCAGCGTTAACGTCGTATGGAACCGAAGGATCTGCAATAAAAACTTGTTTTTTAGTAATTCTGGGTTTTAGTGTTACCACCCTGGCCTAACCGACCTAGAGCTCCCGTGGCACTTTATTTTTCTTCCTAGGATCCGCTGATTGGCGCCCGAGAAAACACGACTTCCTGGGGAAGAACCACGACATCACGGTCCGACAAGTAGCAGCGGCCCAAGTGATCGTCGCAAATTGGCGGCCCGAACAGGGACTCATCACCTTCATTCGGGTAACACTAGAATCACAGAGAAGCCGACACCATGCCGCAGGAAGGAGACTCCGAACAGCCGGCCAAGAGCGAACACACGTTCAGCTCGCCGAATACGAACCAGACGTTCATATTACCGTCACCAACATCCGGCACCAGTGCCCTCATGATACATGACCGGAACGCCGGCACCCCGGGTGCCTCAGTAACCCAACAGACCGTTTCACCGTCATCACCAATCGCGACGACAGACAATCACGACGCGACAATCAGACGCCCCGCTACCAGCAACATATGCGACGTCGTACGCGAATGGAATGTTGCGTTCGACGGCAAAACCGACCCGGCCGCATTCCTGGAGAGAGTAGCCGAACTACGAGACAGCTACGGGTTCAGCGACGACCAGCTGATGCTGGCACTACCCGAGCTGCTCCGAGGAAGTCCGCTGTTAAGGCTCAATTTCCCAACCGGAAGAGCCTACCCAGCTGCCAGTCATTCATGGGAATGATATCACCGACAATAGGCTTTTCCTGACGGTGGGAATAAAAAATCAAAACATAAGAGCACTAGTGGATACCGGTGCGATGTACTCTTACCTGGACGCCACCATTGCGGCAAAGCTGCGTGACCGGATGATCCCTTGCAGCAAGCAGACCACCAGCAGGTACAGTTGGCCAATGGTGCAACTATGACAACGACAGGGTCGCTCCAAGTAGGATGTATACTAGGTGGAGTTTGGCGACGAGTACTGGAGAATCTCACGTGTCCGGCAATCCTGGGGATGGACATACTACAAATGTACGGCGTGAGTATAAATATCCAGCAACAGGCCGTCATATTTAACACACCAAGTACAGGAGCCGCTTGGCTTAATACCATGACGTCCACAGATCCAGAGGCAACCCTAGCCATTTTCCTCGAGGAGGAACTAAGCAAGTTCGCTGATGTCACCGGTATCACACCTAACATAAAACATCAAATTAGGCTAAAGGACAAAACGCCAATAAAACAGCGATATTTACCTCGCAATCCTAAGATGCAGGAAATCGTCAACAAAGAGGTAGATCAAATGCTGACGGATGGCATCATCGAAAAGTCCTAAAGCCCGTGGAGTTCCCCAGCTGTCATCGTACGAAAAAAGGACGGGCGGCCCCGTTTCTGCATCGATTTCCGGCAGCTCAACAAGGTGTCCGAGAAAGACGCATACCCTCTCCCTTATATCACGGCGATTTTGGACAAGTTACGAGGGGCCGCGTATTTCTCCACGCTGGACCTGAAGAACGGCTACTGGCAGGTCGCACTCACGGAGCAAAGCAAGCCGCTGACCGCATTCACCGTTCCAGGGCGCGGTCTCTTCCAGTTCCGAGTCATGCCGTTCGGGCTACACTCGGCCCCCGCCACGTTCCAAAAGCTGCTGGACACCATCATCGGCCCAGAACTGGAACCGCACGCATTCGCCTACCTGGACGACATTGTCGTGGCCAGCACTACTCTGGAAGAACATATTGTGCACCTGCGAGAAGTGTTCACAAGATTGAGGGCAGCTAACCTAAAAATCAACCCAGATAAGTGCTAATTCGGTAAACAATCTATCAAGTACCTGGGACATGTGGTGTCGTCCAAGGGCATTGAGACCGATCCCGACAAGGTGCTGGCGATCAACGACATGCCACCGCCATCAACAGTCAAGGAACTGCGACAATTCTTGGGTGCTGCGTCGTGGTACCGGCGGTTCGTAGAACACTTCTCCACCGTGGTCGCGCCGTTAACGCTTCTGCTCCAGAAAAAGCAGCCCTGGGTCTGGGGAGTACCACAAGAAGAAGCGTACCGACAACTCCAGCGTGCGTTGATCACTGCGCCCGCTCTTGCCTGTCCCAACTTCGAGGAACCGTTGATCATCCAGACGGACGCTTCCAACGTCGGCATCGGGGCGGCATTAATACAAGGAAGCCTGGACGAGCCGTCAATCACCACTACATGTGGATAAGAAATTTATTCTGCCTATTAAGCAAACATTTTTCAAAGCATGACCACCAAAGCTGGTTGTGTCACAGATGTCTTAATCATTTGCAAAAGAAAAGACTACAGAAACATTATGAGTATTGCAAATATAGAACTACCATCAGAACATGAAAAGAACTTCAAATTTAAGAATTACAAAAAACAAGAAAAAGTACCTTTTGTTTTATACGCTGATTTGGAAAGTATTTGGAATCTCAAAGTAAATCCGTGACAGATGTTTTGGCATACAGGACAAAGCCCAGACTTAGAGATGAACAATATAAAAATGTCTACACCATCGACTGGAGAACTCCACGACAATTCCTTAAAAATAAACCAAGTTCGTTAAAAACCGTGACAAGTGCCATATCTGCTATGTCAGAAAATGAAATAGCAGCTATGTTAAATGAAATACGAGAAAGTGGTACACAATCAGCCATTATGAAAGTTGTTTCTCCATTTTTCCAGAAACACATTATTTCGAAATATAATTTGCCACATCCGTTAACTAGCCTTTTTAATGAAGATTTAAGTACAAAAAATTTTACTAAAATAATACCGCGTCGATCTTCAAGCAAGTTTGCAGGACAAATCGTTCAAAGCCGTCCATTTCCCTTATTAAAAGAATTTGTTATCCTAGCAGGTATGTTTTCGAAACAGCTGCTATTGTATATGACTGTGAGCATGAAGCGGAGGCAGCAAATTATTATTTGGAAATAAATAGTAAGAAGCATGGAAATTTTAAAATGGATGATACTGGGTTGGTAATAAATCACAGTTATCCATATTTTGGAGCTTCACCCGACAAGGTAATTACATGTGCTTGTTGTGGAAATGGTTGCCTGGAGATAAAGTGCCCATATTGTTTACGAGATAGTAAATTAGAGGATATAGACACAAGGAAATTATATTTTAAACCTGGCACCACAAATTTAGATGAAAACCATGCATATTTTTATCAAGCACAAATGCAGATGGCTGTTACTAAAACAAAATATGCAGATTTTGTAATTTGGGGGAAAAAGGACATTTTAATTCAAAGAATTAAATTTTCTGAAGCTTTTTGGCTAGCCGAAAATGAAAAGGCTGAATTGTTTTTTAGAAATGTTATTTTACCTGAACTTGTATTACATTTTTATACAACAGAAAATAATAATTTATGAAAAATCTTTTATCTTTTTTTTATTGTGTCAGTAGTACAGCTATGTATGTTCTGGCTCACCTTGAACTTTGTACCCTGTTCATCCGGTTTGGACGATGACCTTGAATGTTTTTCGCTTCGGATGGCTTTTTTTGGCTTTGGGGGTAGTTTTTGTCACTGGGGTAGTTCTTGTGCGAGGTAGTTCTTGTGCGAGGTAGTTCTTGTGCGGGGTAGTTCTTTTGCGGGGGTTGTTCTTGTGTGGGGGTTGTTAGCTAGTTTTAAGAAGGACGCAACCGCAATGCACTTGATAGCGCTCGCTACTAGCATCGCCATCTATTTGATAACGGTGGTCACATTTTGAACTACTATTTGCACATGTTAGCATGCGGCTGACTAGCATGTGGTGGATGTTAAACGTTATCTATTTGACGACGATTTGATATTATTTTTAGGAATTTAACTTGTTTGCGTAAACAGCACATGTACAAAAGGTTAGGCGGGTTAAGGACATGAATTTGATAGCACATTTTAAGAAATTTTGAAATTATAATAGCCTATTTGTATCCGGGTACAAGAGTTTAATGTGTTTTCGTAAACATCATATGTATGGGAAGGTTAGGGGTTAATGATATATATTTGATTACAATTTTGAGTAAACTGTATATAAGTGAAACTGTGTATGTGAATATTATCATATGTTGATGAATGAACTGTGAACAGACAATGATGAACGGTAAGAATATATATATATATATATATATATATATATATATATATTTGTTTATTTATTTATTTGTACGTGTATATATCTAGATATGCACAAGAATTACAAGGTGGAAAGCACCGAAAATTGGGATAATGATCCCGTTAGACCGAGTTTTATGGCGTGTTCACCACCTTGTAAATGCCGCATATGTAGAAGAAAACGAGCAGCAGCCAGCAGTGGTAGAAGCAGCAGCAGCCAGCAGGGGCAGAAGCAGCAGCAGCCAGCAGGGCAGCAGCAGCAGCAGCCGCAGCAGAAGCAGGGGCAGACAGAAGCAGCCTAATATGGTAAATAGCAGTCAAAACTAGTATAATCTTGTAGTCAATGTATAACATAGAACTTTTCTTCTTAGCCCCACGACGACGAAGAAGAAATTAGAATTTATGTAATGTAGTAATATAAAAAAATAAAAAAATTTTAATATGTATATATTTATTTTATTTCTTAATCCTATTACATAATATATTTTATTAATACAAAAATTACATTAACATTTTGTGCAGTAATGTATGAAAATATAATTATTTGTTATAAATGTAATAGTAAAATAGTAAAATAAAATATTTTATTAATATTCATGTTTTACATTTACATTATCATTCTGATTCAGATTTACTAGCATGCTGCAGAGGTTAAAGGTTATCAATTACTCTGACTATAACGATTACTTTGAAACCTATAAAAGTGTGGAGGAGCTAATTTTGTGTGTTAATCGTACACGTTACATTTTGTAGAAAGAAAAGTAATTTTGCAAATATGAATAATCCTACTAAAAACACTGTCAGCTGTTTAAGTAGTAAAGTTGTTAATAAAATTCAAAGTGTTTTAAATCTTATTAAAACTGAAGAAGAACATGAAACCTGGCGAAAATATATCAACAGAATAATAAGAATTATCAATAAATGTATTAAACAACAAAAAGAAAACTATAATACATCGGAGAACTTATTCAAACTAGAAGGTAACTTAACGCTATTAAAAACTTACCGAGAGGATATAAAAAAATGGAGAAGAAATAAAATGATATCAACAGAATCAGGTTATGAAGATAAGAAGAAGGGGAAGAAGAACGTGGATAAAAAGTTAGTGTGGCAAAATATTCAATATGTATTTAATAGCAGGATACATACAGGCAGTATAATAAATAAAGCCGGTTTTAAAGATCCAAAATTATTTTTACAAGCTGCAAGTAAAATATTTTTAAACAAAATAAAAAATGCTTTGAAAATATCTTTATTGAAGGTAAATGTGATATTTTGTTGTGAATTTATACTCCCACATACAGGGAAATTAGATATAAAACATTTTACAACAGCTAACAAAGTTATTGATTTATGTACAAATATAAAAGAATGGTATAACGATAATATTAAAGATAAAGTATTAAATAAGCTTGAAGAATTTTAAGAACGAGATTCAGGGTGGGCATTATACAGAATTTTATATTTAAAGGTAAATATTAACAAATATACACCTATAAGTGGAAATTGCTATATTGATTTACCACCAGATATAAAATCTAAAAAAGCTATTATCAACGTACAAAATAATGATAACTTTTGTTTTCTTTGGGCTGTTGTATCAGCTTTATATCCTGTTGTAAGAAACTCAGATCGCACTTCTTCATACCCCCATTTTGCAAATGTTTTAAATTATAAAGGGTTAGATTTTCCTATTAAGCTTAAGGATATTGAAAAATTTGAAGATATGAATGAATTATCAATAAATGTATACACTTTTGAAAAAGTTGGAACTAGTAAAAACACTAAAAATATTGTTGTACCGGTTAAACTAACAAAGAAACTGTTCAAAAGAAAAATACATTTATTGATGATTTCTAATTTCACAGAAATTTGTAATACAAGCAATGAATCTGATGACGCTGATGACGATGATGAAATATCGAATTTTGTTGATATTGATGAAATAAGGTCACCTAAACATTATCATTATATGTGGATAAAAAAATTATCAAGATTATTACATAGTCAATTAAATTTAAAACACACGCGTAAACCATTTCTTTGCGACACATGTTTAAATCATTTTTATGTAGAAAATAGTTATCTTAAACATATTGACTATTGTCAACGTGTAAATAATTGTAGGATTCAAGTACCTACAGAAAAAAATAAAATACTAAAATTTAAAAATTTTCTTTACAAAGAAATGGTACCGTTTGTTGTATATGCAGATATTGAGTCTATTTTAGAAAAAATTCATGAAAATCATGGAAATAATACTACATTCACTCAAAAACACATTCCTTTTAGTATAGCATATTACATGAAATGTAGTTACAAAAATGAATTATCAAAGTTTAATTTGCATAGTAGTAGTAATTGTTTAAAATGGTTTTGTGAAGAATTGCAAAATATTGCTAAATTTGTTAATGATATTATGAATAAAATAGTACCTACGAATTTAACACAGCATGAACAATATCAATTTTCTATTAGCTCAGTATGTCATATATGTAATAATTATTTTGAACCTGGTGATATCAAAGTAAGGGATCATTGTCATTTAACTGGAAAATACAATGGAGCAGCACATCAATCATGCAATTTAAGGTATCGAAAATCGCGTATAATTCCAATAGTTTTTCATAATTTGAGTTCATATGACGCTCATTTTATAATTAAAATAATTGCAAAACTTATTCCAGGCAGAACTCTACTACTTCCAATAAATAAAGAAAAATACATATCTTTTACAAAATATGTTGAAAACACACGAATCCAACTTAGATTTATCGATTCATTTCGTTTTATGAGCAGCAGTTTAGATAAATTATCTTCATATTTATCCAACGAACAAAAGCCTATTACTAGAAGTTTTTGTACTTCTAATGATGAATTTCAAATGTTAATTCGTAAAGGAATTTTTCCATACGAATATATTGATTCGTGGGATAAACTGAAAGAAACAAAATTGCCTGACATAGAAAAATTTTATAGCTCGATTAAAGGTCAAAGTGTATCAGACGATGATTACCAATTCGCAAAAAGTGTTTGGCATATTTTTAAAATTAAAAATTTAGGTGAATACGCTAATTTGTATTTAAAAACTGATGTTTTGTTATTAAGTGATGTGTTTGAAAACTTTCGTATTAGTTGTATGAAAACGTATGATTTGGATGCGTTGCATTATTATACAGCACCTGGATTAGCCTTTGATGCCATGCTTAAATGTACAAATGTGCAATTGGAATTATTAACGGATGTAGATAAAATTCTTTTTATTGAAAAAGGTATTCGAGGTGGTCTATCTCAGTGTTCTAATAGATATGGGAAAGCTAATAATAAATATATGGGGGATATGTACAATTCTAATGAAAAAGAATCATATTTAATGTATTATGATATTAATAATTTGTATGGCGCAGCTATGCGAATGTTTTTACCATATGGAAAATTTGAATGGGTTGATGAGAAAGATTTCAATGATATTGATTTCCTAAATTTAAGCGATGAAAGCGACACAGGTTTTATTTTCGAAGTAGATTTGGAATACCCAGTTTATTTATATGATAAACATAAAGACTTACCGCTCGCTGTGGAACATTTTACACTGCCTAGTTCAAAAAATTCTAAATTAATAGCAAATTTATATAATAAAAAAAATTATGTGATACATTATGCAAATTTAAAACAATATATAAATTTAGGATTAAAAATTATACGTATACATAAAATATTAAAATTTAAACAGAGCCCCTGGTTAAGAAAGTATATAGATCTGAATACAGAATTGCGCAAACAATCAAATAATGAGTTTCTTAAAAATTTTTATAAATTAATGAATAATTCTGTTTTCGGTAAAACAATGGAAAATGTTCGAAAACATAAAATTGTAAAATTAGTTTCAGAATATGAGGGGCGGTATGGTGCAAAGAATTTAATATCACAACCTAATTTTCATAGTTGTACTATATTAAGCGATGATTTGGTACTTATTGAACTTAAAAATCAGAATGTTATTTTTAACAAACCAATTTATGTTGGCTTTTCAATTTTGGATTTGGCAAAAATTTATATTTACGATTTTCATTTTAATTATATAAACGTTAATGTAGGTGAGAATGCAAAATTATTGTATACAGATACAGATAGCTTAATTTATAATTTTTTTAATTTTGATATTTATGAAATGATGAAACGTGATATTCATAAATTTGACACTTCTGATTATAGTAAAAATAATATTTATAATATGCCACAAGTTAATAAAAAAGTAATTGGTCTTATGAAAGATGAAAATAATGGAAAAATTATGACAGAATTTATAGGATTACGTTCAAAAATGTATAGTTATAAAGTTTTAGATAATGATATTAAAACAAAATTATATAAAAAGGCTAAAGGTGTTACAAGCGCAACTCTGAGAAATATTACGTTCGACAACTATTACGATTGTTTATTCAATAATATTTCTGTAAGTAGAAGCCAAAATTGTATATTATCTAAAAAACATGAA
This sequence comes from Stenolophus ochropezus, assembly GCA_035578165.1. Classification (NCBI taxonomy): domain Eukaryota; kingdom Metazoa; phylum Arthropoda; class Insecta; order Coleoptera; family Carabidae; genus Stenolophus; species Stenolophus ochropezus. The sequence continues at coordinate 11,407,380 of JAQOWZ010000013.1, read as the reverse complement.
GTGTATACTGTAAAACAAAAAAAAATAGTTTTAAGTCCGTACGATGATAAACGCATTGTTCAATATACTTCTACAGATACATATCCATGGGGGTATTCATTATAGTTAACTGGTAAAATTATAATAAGCAATAGTTATTGTTATATATTGTTATATATTGTTGTATTACACACTGCTTATTTTTAAATATATATATATATATATATATATATATATATATATATATATATATATATCACATTATTAGTACTACTTATATTATTATTACATCATCATCCTCACTGTCTGATATTATCATTATCACCTCTTCATTGTCACAACATTCCACTTCTATCATCTCTTCTTCCTCATTGTCACTACAATCTATATTTATCAATTCTTCTTCACTATTCTTATCCTCTACTTCCATTATTACCTCGTCGTCGTCTTCTTCTTCCTCGCTATCGACAATTTCAATCACAGATCCAGATCCATCCTCAGGCTCGCCATCATCCTCAACAACCATGTTATAGGTATGGGCCTCGCTATCGACAATTTCAATCTCTTCCTCGCTATCGACAATTTCAATCATCGATCCATCCTCAGGCTCGCCATCATCCTCAACAACCATGTTATAGGTATGGGCCTCGCTATCGACAATTTCAATCTCTTCCTCGCTATCGACAATTTCAATCACAGATCCAGATCCATCCTCAGGCTCGTCATCATCCTCAACAACCATGTTATAGGTATGGGGTAACGGTGATAAGAACAGCTCACCTGTATCAATATTATCTTCTTGACAACCATGTTATAGGTATGGGGTAACGGTGATAAGAACAGCTCACCTGTATCAATATTATCTTCTTGAACAGACTTCACGTTTTCAAGAGCCATACTGCTTCTCGGACACATAACTAGTATGATATGCTTACAGATATCCATTTATACAATTTAAGTAAGAATTTCTAGTCAAAACATGTCCATATTGATAAAAAGGTTAAAGATCAAATGTATCCGTGTTGATAACTTTGTGTTGCCCTATGTAAAATAATATTAATGATTTTAATTGCTAACGAATTCAACACGTGTAAACATTTTGAAAATAACAAGTTATGAAATTGTTTATCCATATTAATAACTTTGTACAATGTCAAATAATATCCGTGTATATAACTTTGTAGCACAATGTCAAATAATATTTATCATTTTTAATTGCTGACGAAATCAAAACGTGTTAAAATTTTAAAATACTGTGTTAATAATTGTAATATTTTTTTAAAAAATAGGTATAAAAGAAAATTTATTTTATAAATTTCATTATTGTAAAATATTCATTTATATGTGTACAAATAAATATAAAATAATGAAATTATTAAATTTATTTTTAATACAAGTATATATATGTTACTTTAGTTTCTGTGAAAATACAACTACGAGTATAAACTCTAATGACTTTCTGGAATCATTAGAATTCTTAGAAACCTATGGGTATTTGGAAACTAACACAAATGAACTATCAACAATATCTAAAAACGATAGTACATACATAGAAGCGTTAAAGAAGTATCAAAAATATTATAATTTAAATGTGACAGGAGCTTTAAATGAAGAATTATTAAATTCATTCAAATCTAAACGATGTGGTGTCTCTGATAATAACAGCAAATATGATAGATATTTCTGGAATAAAACTGTTATAACGTGGGATTTTATTTACGGTTATGATTATCAAATTAAAGTTGCAAAAGAAGCATTCAAAATATGGGAAAAATATATTAATATTAAATTTGAATATACTCCAAATAATAGTACTAACTATAAAAAAAACAAGCAAGCAAATATTCTAATTTCAATGGGTGGAAAACGGCATTATGCTTATTATTTATTCCAAAATTGTCCGTATAATTTTGATGGGCGTGGAAAAGTTTTAGGACATGCAAGTTCTCCACATCCACATTTAGCTTCTGTTGATATTCATATGGATCTATTTGAAATATGGAGTTACAAGTTATCAAATAACAAAGAAGATGAAAGTGTAAATTTTTTGGAAGTTTTAGTCCATGAAATTGGACACGCGTAAGGCTTAGATCATGTGCGAGAAAAAAATGTTCTTATGTATAGTCATTATAGAAACGCAGAATTTAAAAATATTTCAGATTTCAAGTTACATCCAATAGATATTGAGGAAATACAAAGTTTATATGGAAAAAAAACTACAACTCTGCCTACGAAATTATTACCTCAGCCAATACCAACGGAAGAAGCAGAAACAACGAATAAAGAACAGGCTCCCGCAGAAGAAGCACCAGAATTATGTGATATAAAAAATTTAACAAATTTTCTTATTATTAATGATAAATTATTGATATTTTATGATAACTGGGTATGGGTAAAACATATTTTAGAAGACGGTTATACTAAGCCATATTATTTATTAGATTGGGTGCATTTATTAAATGATAGTTTCAAACATTTAGCAGCTGTATATCGCAAACCTAACAGTAACATAGTATTAATAAATAATAATAAATTTTATGATATTAAGTGGCCCTTGTTGACAATATTACAAATTACAGATGGAAGTTCTGTTTCAAAGGAGATTAAAAATATTACTGCAGCAGTTCATACAAATTTAGGTCAAACTTATATATTTTTTAATAATATTCATGTAATACAGCTAGACGAGTGTAGTAATTCAATTATAAATCGCGGAACAATAAATTCAATGTTTCCAGGTATCCCACCAAATATAGATAGGGTTTTTCAATATATAAATGGATATTTGTACTTTTTAAAAAATAATATAATATATGAATACAGTGAATATTTAAAAACTGTTACAAAGGCACTACCATTTAATTTATCTTTTTTTAATATACATTGTCCAAATGAATCTATTTTAAAACAATTGAAAAATCTATTATCAAAATATTTTTCAAGTAAACATTAGCGTTTTATCACATTGAGATAACACAACAGTATAAATACCGCAGTGAAGAGTTATATACGTACTAGTAATACAGCACAACACACAAGCAGCAACATGTCCTACGCTGAAATCAACAAGTTAGCTGCAGTACTGCCGATTCGAAGACTGAGATCCTTGGAGGTATGCACACCTTACAAAGTTAATAACGTGGAGAGAGCTACCACTAAATTTGGGGAAAGGGTGTTAGTCGAGCTGGAAGAGTTCAGGGTATACCTAGGGGAGAGGTATAACACCCTAACTGAAGAACAAATATCAATGATGAATACGGATGCTGCAGCCAACATTCTGTATATGGAATCCGAGGGAGCTGATGGACAAGCTGTTAAAATACAATTTAAAATTATAAATGCTGTTACTAGCACTAGCACTAGCAAAAATTAAAATGTATTAATGGTATGTTGTAAATAAAACACTTATATTGATAATAGTTTTTTATTATAGAAAACCTTATTTCATTACATATTACATTGAGAACAATCTTTTATTAGAGTATACTCCGTAATCCAACTATCTTCTTCTTCCAAACGTCTGTGAATTCTACATCTTCGGTAAGTTTGGAAAATTTTATTATTTTGCCATTGTATTGGAAACCTATCCCAGTTAGAATCTATTTCTGTTGATACATACACCATTATCAATTCCATTGGTAATAATTCTATATCTTCATTACACATATAATACAAAACTTGATATGTGTTATAAAATGTTTTTATAGCATTGTATATATTAAATCTTAAACGGTACAATGCTGCTAAGTTCATAACATTTTGTGTAACACAGTTTGTAGTATTGTACTGATATCTTATTTTTTCTTCTTCTGGTTGTAGTAGTAACGGTTTCAAATTTATAATATTACAATTTAAAATATTTTCTAACCAAAATTTGCACTTTTCACCCCACACGTAAACACGTGAACATTCAAAACTGTCGATTATACTTTGCAGAAATTCTTGACGATTAGAATATATAATATCCCCAGAGCTCCATTGGATGTTATGGATATTATTCGCTTCTTGATGTTGAATTTGTTTTTTGCTTGCATCACTTAATAAGGAATATGCAAAGGGTTGTTTAAAAATTCCGCTTTTACATTCGTTTGTGTCTAACTTTAACACTGCAAATTCTTTACAAATAAAACGATTTCTTTTACCAAAGGTAAAACCTTTCAAATCTATAATTACAGATATAGATGTAATAGTGCTCATTTTATCGAATTATGTTTCTCGAATAAAGTATGGAAAAACACTACATTATTCCAAAATATCAAAGCAGTATTTATACTCAACCGTTATCAATACTTAAACTACTCCTAAGCGATTTCATTTTTATTAACCCAACTATTATGAGTATTGTCAAATCCTAACCATTTTACAAACATTTTATTATTTTTCTTTTTTAAAATTTTTTCAACTAAATAAACATTTGGGTGTTTTACTTTTTGTAATTCCTGTTCATAAAATGCGCCATCAATTAACTGACCAAATTTATCTTGTAATATGTACGTAATTGGATTTGTTAATTTCACCTTTTTTATAATAAATATTTCATTAGACCAATTTGGCATATAACCTTTATCAAAAATTCCTCGATATTTACTAATGCGAACGTTATCATTAATTTGAAATTTTTGCTTTTTATTTGGAACTATTTTAATATTATTGTATACTGTGTTTAATATTTTTTGTTCATTATTACGAGTTACATTAATTGGTTTCATATTAATTGTTCTATGTTTTTTATTATTATATTCTGAAATAACAATTGGTAATAATTTCAACCATTTATAAGAACCTTGCAAGCTAAATTTTTTATACATTATATTTTTTAATGTACGGTTTACACGTTCAACAATAGAAGCTTTTGGTGTTTGTTTTGCAAAATAATGATTTATACTATATTTTTCTGTTAATTGTTTAAATTTATTATTTTTAAATTCTTTCCCCAAATCTGTGTGTAAATTTTTATGTAGAAAATAGTTATCTTAAACATATTGACTATTGTCAACGTGTAAATAATTGTAGGATTCAAGTACCTACAGAAAAAAATAAAATACTAAAATTTAAAAATTTTCTTTACAAAGAAATGGTACCGTTTGTTGTATATGCAGATATTGAGTCTATTTTAGAAAAAATTCATGAAAATCATGGAAATAATACTACATTCACTCAAAAACACATTCCTTTTAGTATAGCATATTACATGAAATGTAGTTACAAAAATGAATTATCAAAGTTTAATTTGCATAGTAGTAGTAATTGTTTAAAATGGTTTTGTGAAGAATTGCAAAATATTGCTAAATTTGTTAATGATATTATGAATAAAATAGTACCTATGAATTTAACACAGCATGAACAATATCAATTTTCTATTAGCTCAGTATGTCATATATGTAATAATTATTTTGAACCTGGTGATATCAAAGTAAGGGATCATTGTCATTTAACTGGAAAATACAATGGAGCAGCACATCAATCATGCAATTTAAGGTATCGAAAATCGCGTATAATTCCAATAGTTTTTCATAATTTGAGTTCATATGACGCTCATTTTATAATTAAAATAATTGCAAAACTTATTCCAGGCAGAACTCTACTACTTCCAATAAATAAAGAAAAATACATATCTTTTACAAAATATGTTGAAAACACACGAATCCAACTTAGATTTATCGATTCATTTCGTTTTATGAGCAGCAGTTTAGATAAATTATCTTCATATTTATCCAACGAACAAAAGCCTATTACTAGAAGTTTTTGTACTTCTAATGATGAATTTCAAATGTTAATTCGTAAAGGAATTTTTCCATACGAATATATTGATTCGTGGGATAAACTGAAAGAAACAAAATTGCCTGACATAGAAAAATTTTATAGCTCGATTAAAGGTCAAAGTGTATCAGACGATGATTACCAATTCGCAAAAAGTGTTTGGCATATTTTTAAAATTAAAAATTTAGGTGAATACGCTAATTTGTATTTAAAAACTGATGTTTTGTTATTAAGTGATGTGTTTGAAAACTTTCGTATTAGTTGTATGAAAACGTATGATTTGGATGCGTTGCATTATTATACAGCACCTGGATTAGCCTTTGATGCCATGCTTAAATGTACAAATGTGCAATTGGAATTATTAACGGATGTAGATAAAATTCTTTTTATTGAAAAAGGTATTCGAGGTGGTCTATCTCAGTGTTCTAATAGATATGGGAAAGCTAATAATAAATATATGGGGGATATGTACAATTCTAATGAAAAAGAATCATATTTAATGTATTATGATATTAATAAATTGTATGGCGCAGCTATGCGAATGTTTTTACCATATGGAAAATTTGAATGGGTTGATGAGAAAGATTTCAATGATATTGATTTCCTAAATTTAAGCGATGAAAGCGACACAGGTTTTATTTTCGAAGTAGATTTGGAATACCCAGTTTATTTATATGATAAACATAAAGACTTACCGCTCGCTGTGGAACATTTTACACCGCCTAGTTCAAAAAATTCTAAATTAATAGCAAATTTATATAATAAAAAAAATTATGTGATACATTATGCAAATTTAAAACAATATATAAATTTAGGATTAAAAATTATACGTATACATAAAATATTAAAATTTAAACAGAGCCCCTGGTTAAGAAAGTATATAGATCTGAATACAGAATTGCGCAAACAATCAAATAATGAGTTTCTTAAAAATTTTTATAAATTAATGAATAATTCTGTTTTCGGTAAAACAATGGAAAATGTTCGAAAACATAAAATTGTAAAATTAGTTTCAGAATATGAGGGGCGGTATGGTGCAAAGAATTTAATATCACAACCTAATTTTCATAGTTGTACTATATTAAGCGATGATTTGGTACTTATTGAACTTAAAAATCAGAATGTTATTTTTAACAAACCAATTTATGTTGGCTTTTCAATTTTGGATTTGGCAAAAATTTATATTTACGATTTTCATTTTAATTATATAAACGTTAATGTAGGTGAGAATGCAAAATTATTGTATACAGATACAGATAGCTTAATTTATAATTTTTTTAATTTTGATATTTATGAAATGATGAAACGTGATATTCATAAATTTGACACTTCTGATTATAGTAAAAATAATATTTATAATATGCCACAAGTTAATAAAAAAGTAATTGGTCTTATGAAAGATGAAAATAATGGAAAAATTATGACAGAATTTATAGGATTACGTTCAAAAATGTATAGTTATAAAGTTTTAGATAATGATATTAAAACAAAATTATATAAAAAGGCTAAAGGTGTTACAAGCGCAACTCTGAGAAATATTACGTTCGACAACTATTACGATTGTTTATTCAATAATATTTCTGTAAGTAGAAGCCAAAATTGTATATTATCTAAAAAACATGAAGTGTATACTGTAAAACAAAAAAAAATAGTTTTAAGTCCGTACGATGATAAACGCATTGTTCAATATACTTCTACAGATACATATCCATGGGGGTATTCATTATAGTTAACTGGTAAAATTATAATAAGCAATAGTTATTGTTATATATTGTTATATATTGTTGTATTACACACTGCTTATTTTTAAATATATATATATATATATATATATATATATATATATATATATCACATTATTAGTACTACTTATATTATTATTACATCATCATCCTCACTGTCTGATATTATTATTATCACCTCTTCATTGTCACAACATTCCACTTCTATCATCTCTTCTTCCTCATTGTCACTACAATCTATATTTATCAATTCTTCTTCACTATTCTTATCCTCTACTTCCATTATTACCTCGTCGTCGTCTTCTTCTTCCTCGCTATCGACAATTTCAATCACAGATCCAGATCCATCCTCAGGCTCGCCATCATCCTCAACAACCATGTTATAGGTATGGACCTCGCTATCGACAATTTCAATCTCTTCCTCGCTATCGACAATTTCAATCATCGATCCATCCTCAGGTTTGCCATCATCCTCAACAACCATGTTATAGGTATGGGCCTCGCTATCGACAATTTCAATCTCTTCCTCGCTATCGACAATTTCAATCACAGATCCAGATCCATCCTCAGGCTCGTCATCATCCTCAACAACCATGTTATAGGTATGGGGTAACGGTGATAAGAACAGCTCACCTGTATCAATATTATCTTCTTGACAACCATGTTATAGGTATGGGGTAACGGTGATAAGAACAGCTCACCTGTATCAATATTATCTTCTTGAACAGACTTCACGTTTTCAAGAGCCATACTGCTTCTCGGACACATAACTAGTATGATATGCTTACAGATATCCATTTATACAATTTAAGTAAGAATTTCTAGTCAAAACATGTCCATATTGATAAAAAGGTTAAAGATCAAATGTATCCGTGTTGATAACTTTGTGTTGCCCTATGTGAAATAATATTAATGATTTTAATTGCTAACGAATTCAACACGTGTAAACATTTTGAAAATAACAAGTTATGAAATTGTTTATCCATATTAATAACTTTGTACAATGTCAAATAATATCCGTGTAGATAACTTTGTAGCACAATGTCAAATAATATTTATCATTTTTAATTGCTGACGAAATCAAAACGTGTTAAAATTTTAAAATACTGTGTTAATAATTGTAATATTTTTTTAAAAAATAGGTATAAAAGAAAATTTATTTTATAAATTTCATTATTGTAAAATATTCATTTATATGTGTACAAATAAATATAAAATAATGAAATTATTAAATTTATTTTTAATACAAGTATATATATGTTACTTTAGTTTCTGTGAAAATACAACTACGAGTATAAACTCTAATGACTTTCTGGAATCATTAGAATTCTTAGAAACCTATGGGTATTTGGAAACTAACACAAATGAACTATCAACAATATCTAAAAACGATAGTACATACATAGAAGCGTTAAAGAAGTATCAAAAATATTATAATTTAAATGTGACAGGAGCTTTAAATGAAGAATTATTAAATTCATTCAAATCTAAACGATGTGGTGTCTCTGATAATAACAGCAAATATGATAGATATTTCTGGAATAAAACTGTTATAACGTGGGATTTTATTTACGGTTATGATTATCAAATTAAAGTTGCAAAAGAAGCATTCAAAATATGGGAAAAATATATTAATATTAAATTTGAATATACTCCAAATAATAGTACTAACTATAAAAAAAACAAGCAAGCAAATATTCTAATTTCAATGGGTGGAAAACGGCATTATGCTTATTATTTATTCCAAAATTGTCCGTATAATTTTGATGGGCGTGGAAAAGTTTTAGGACATGCAAGTTCTCCACATCCACATTTAGCTTCTGTTGATATTCATATGGATCTATTTGAAATATGGAGTTACAAGTTATCAAATAACAAAGAAGATGAAAGTGTAAATTTTTTGGAAGTTTTAGTCCATGAAATTGGACACGCGTAAGGCTTAGATCATGTGCGAGAAAAAAATGCTCTTATGTATAGTCATTATAGAAACGCAGAATTTAAAAATATTTCAGATTTCAAGTTACATCCAATAGATATTGAGGAAATACAAAGTTTATATGGAAAAAAAACTACAACTCTGCCTACGAAATTATTACCTCAGCCAATACCAACGGAAGAAGCAGAAACAACGAATAAAGAACAGGCTCCCGCAGAAGAAGCACCAGAATTATGTGATATAAAAAATTTAACAAATTTTCTTATTATTAATGATAAATTATTGATATTTTATGATAACTGGGTATGGGTAAAACATATTTTAGAAGACGGTTATACTAAGCCATATTATTTATTAGATTGGGTGCATTTATTAAATGATAGTTTCAAACATTTAGCAGCTGTATATCGCAAACCTAACAGTAACATAGTATTAATAAATAATAATAAATTTTATGATATTAAGTGGCCCTTGTTGACAATATTACAAATTACAGATGGAAGTTCTGTTTCAAAGGAGATTAAAAATATTACTGCAGCAGTTCATACAAATTTAGGTCAAACTTATATATTTTTTAATAATATTCATGTAATACAGCTAGACGAGTGTAGTAATTCAATTATAAATCGCGGAACAATAAATTCAATGTTTCCAGGTATCCCACCAAATATAGATAGGGTTTTTCAATATATAAATGGATATTTGTACTTTTTAAAAAATAATATAATATATGAATACAGTGAATATTTAAAAACTGTTACAAAGGCACTACCATTTAATTTATCTTTTTATAATATACATTGTCCAAATGAATCTATTTTAAAACAATTGAAAAATCTATTATCAAAATATTTTTCAAGTAAACATTAGCGTTTTATCACATTGAGATAACACAACAGTATACATACCGCAGTGAAGAGTTATATACGTACTAGTAATACAGCACAACACACAAGCAGCAACATGTCCTACGCTGAAATCAACAAGTTAGCTGCAGTACTGCCGATTCGAAGACTGAGATCCTTGGAGGTATGCACACCTTACAAAGTTAATAACGTGGAGAGAGCTACCACTAAATTTGGGGAAAGGGTGTTAGTCGAGCTGGAAGAGTTCAGGGTATACCTAGGGGAGAGGTATAACACCCTAACTGAAGAACAAATATCAATGATGAATACGGATGCTGCAGCCAACATTCTGTATATGGAATCCGAGGGAGCTGATGGACAAGCTGTTAAAATACAATTTAAAATTATAAATGCTGTTACTAGCACTAGCACTAGCAAAAATTAAAATGTATTAATGGTATGTTGTAAATAAAACACTTATATTGATAATAGTTTTTTATTATAGAAAACCTTATTTCATTACATATTACATTGAGAACAATCTTTTATTAGAGTATACTCCGTAATCCAACTATCTTCTTCTTCCAAACGTCTGTGAATTCTACATCTTCGGTAAGTTTGGAAAATTTTATTATTTTGCCATTGTATTGGAAACCTATCCCAGTTAGAATCTATTTCTGTTGATGCATACACCATTATCAATTCCATTGGTAATAATTCTATATCTTCATTACACATATAATACAAAACTTGATATGTGTTATAAAATGTTTTTATAGCATTGTATATATTAAATCTTAAACGGTACAATGCTGCTAAGTTCATAACATTTTGTGTAACACAGTTTGTAGTATTGTACTGATATCTTATTTTTTCTTCTTCTGGTTGTAGTAGTAACGGTTTCAAATTTATAATATTACAATTTAAAATATTTTCTAACCAAAATTTGCACTTTTCACCCCACACGTAAACACGTGAACATTCAAAACTGTCGATTATACTTTGCAGAAATTCTTGACGATTAGAATATATAATATCCCCAGAGCTCCATTGGATGTTATGGATATTATTCGCTTCTTGATGTTGAATTTGTTTTTTGCTTGCATCACTTAATAAGGAATATGCAAAGGGTTGTTTAAAAATTCCGCTTTTACATTCGTTTGTGTCTAACTTTAACACTGCAAATTCTTTACAAATAAAACGATTTCTTTTACCAAAGGTAAAACCTTTCAAATCTATAATTACAGATATAGATGTAATAGTGCTCATTTTATCGAATTATGTTTCTCGAATAAAGTATGGAAAAACACTACATTATTCCAAAATATCAAAGCAGTATTTATACTCAACCGTTATCAATACTTAAACTACTCCTAAGCGATTTCATTTTTATTAACCCAACTATTATGAGTATTGTCAAATCCTAACCATTTTACAAACATTTTATTATTTTTCTTTTTTAAAATTTTTTCAACTAAATAAACATTTGGGTGTTTTACTTTTTGTAATTCCTGTTCATAAAATGCGCCATCAATTAACTGACCAAATTTATCTTGTAATATGTACGTAATTGGATTTGTTAATTTCACCTTTTTTATAATAAATATTTCATTAGACCAATTTGGCATATAACCTTTATCAAAAATTCCTCGATATTTACTAATGCGAACGTTATCATTAATTTGAAATTTTTGCTTTTTATTTGGAACTATTTTAATATTATTGTATACTGTGTTTCATATTTTTTTTTCATTATTACGAGTTACATTAATTGGTTTCATATTAATTGTTCTATGTTTTTTATTATTATATTCTGAAATAACAATTGGTAATAATTTCAACCATTTATAAGAACCTTGCAAGCTAAATTTTTTATACATTATATTTTTTAATGTACGGTTTACACGTTCAACAATAGAAGCTTTTGGTGTTTGTTTTGCAAAATAATGATTTATACTATATTTTTCTGTTAATTGTTTAAATTTATTATTTTTAAATTCTTTCCCCAAATCTGTGTGTAAATTTTTTGGAATACGATTGCTTAATTTGAAAATTTTCTGCATTGCATTTGCTACTTCAATTGCAGATTTGTTTTTTACCGGTTCTGCCCAAACATATTTTGAAAATATATCAATTACCACAAGAATGTAATTATAATTTTTGTTTAATTTAGCATGAGCGTTCATTTCAACTAAATCAGCTTCAAAAGTCTCATCTAATCCTTTTATAATTACACGTCTTCTTTTAAAATTTTTTCTTGCTGGTTTATGAAGCTCGTTGACTATATCTTGTTTTATTTGTGACATGTTAACTATTCATTTATATCATGAATTTTTAATTCTTTATATATGAGTGATATATCGTTTTTTATAGTATTTATTATTGTATTGGTTTTTTTCAATTTTTCATTAATAATTTTTTTACATTCATTAGCAATAATATCTTTTTGTTTTTCAAGAATAATATTTATCCGTTCTTCTAAATATTTCTTATTTACTGCATGCAAATCTGATATAGGAGTACCAACTTCAATTAAACTCTTATCACTATCTTCACTGTCACTGCTATTATAATGTTTTCGTTTTTTATTTAAATAAAAAGATTGTGAGCTGTGATGTCCAAACTTGTCAATAGACATTTTACTACTAATATTATTCGATAATGTTAGCCTCTTTTAATTCGCTAATTATAGAAATAATTTCGTTATCAAGATTATTATTACCAGCGTTCTTAGATGCTATTAATTTTTTTAATTTTTCAACTAATTCGTTAGGATTATCCCAATATTCATATTCTATCCGTTTTTTATTATAATTTTTAAGCAATAGATCTACACCAGAACCAGTTTTTTTATGTGATAAATTTGCAGCTTGTTTTGTTGGAAGGGAAACAGATGAATGTCTTTTAGGTATCATTAATGGTTTAATAATATTTCTATATTTGTATGATGTGCTTCCTTTAATTTGTCCTGTTGGACTATTATCACGACGGGCTGCATTTGTTATATTTAAAATTTGTTTATAATTATTACTATCTTCTTGAGTATATACATTATTAGGCTGTTTTTTAAAAACAAGTTCGTATAAACCTTGAGTTCCTGGGAATATATTTTTATCAACTCTTATATTTTGATTTTCAAAAGTAATTACTTTGTTACCCATTTTAAAAATTTCTCCCTTACCCCTATTTTTATTATATGTAATACCGTATATATCATCTATACACTTAGATTTTCTTTTAACGTCATCAATATATTTCTCAAGAGTAATATCCAAATTTGTTTCAGATTTTATATTTTCACTTGTAGTATAATATGGATTTAACAAAGATTTATTATGTTCTTCATATTCTTTATCCATCTCCTGTTCATCCTCTTCCTCCTCCTCCCCATCTTCCTCTGCCTCTGTTTTAACAGTAATTTTTTTTTATTTTTTTCATCACGTATGTTTTGTAAATTTTCAGTAATTTCTTTTAGTTTTTTAGTTATAGGGTTATATGATTTTTCTAAATTAATCTCTGTTTCTACTTCACCACTTTTTAATAATTTCAGTTTTCGTCTAACATTTCGTCTAGCTTCTATTAATTGTTTTTTTAAATTTTTATCTATATTCATTTTGTAAATAGGTTTTAATACTGGTAATTAACCTTAAACAGCTTACAAACAGCTTGTAAACAGGTCTGTATACTGGTCGGTATACTGGTCGGTATACTGGTCGGTATACTGGTCGGTATACTGGTCGGTATACTGGTCAGTATACTGGTCTGTTTTATATATTTATATAATGATCGAAACCTTTACGATAACGACCTTTATTTATATCACATTCTTTATTTATAACTATAAATCCGTAATTATTATGCCAGCACATTGCACACATATATTTAAATTTATCAAAAGTCATGTCAGTTTCCACGTGATCATTATATATATGTTTTAAATTCAAATCATCTTGTTTGAATAATATTAACATATTCGCATTATCACGGATTAAATGTTTTGGCATACGTGTATATGTTTGACATAAATAAAAACAATCAACTAGTTTATGACGTCCCATAGAGAAATAATCTCTAATAATATCTTGTTTTTCACACGCAATATCATCGAATATAAAAACAGAATTATACTTTGCCTCACTAGGTTTTATTATATTTTCGCTACTATCATAAGCATGGTATCCAATAGTTTTAAAAGGTTTAAATAGTGCTTCTAAATATAAATATTTCCGTTGATAAAGAGAATTTGAATATATATAAATATTTTCAAAGTGTAATCCATTTGGGTGTTCTAGAAGTGCAATTATAACATTTGTTTTTCCACAACCGGAAGGACCGCTAATAAGACAACGAATTGTTGTTGGAAGTAACACACCATGACGTGGTTTTTCTTTTTTCTTTTTTAAATCATAATTTTTCACAGTAAGCGTATCTTTTTGCTTTAATACTTTCATTGTAACTAAGCATATAATATATAAATACTACATTTTATACAAAATATATTTCAGTTGACTACGATACTCGAATGATTAAACACTTGAAAAAATATAATCAAAAATTAACTTATGGAGGTAGTTTATTAAACACAGTTATTAATAAACTTCCAATTGAACTTCATATACCTGGATATAATTATTGCGGTCCGGGAACAAAATTACAAAAACGACTTGCACGTGGTGATAAGGGTGTTAATTTATTAGACGAAGCTTGTAAGGTTCATGATATTGCATATTCCAAGAGTGAAAATTTAGAAGATCGTCATAAAGCTGATACAATATTAGCTGATAAAGCATCTAAACGATTTCATTCCAAGGACGCTTCTATAAAAGAAAAAATAGCTGCTCTTGGTGTCACAGGAGCAATGAAAGCAAAAATTAAATTAGGTGCTGGAAATAAAATGAAAAATCAACGAAAACGTGTTAAAAAAAATAATATAAAACATAAACATGTTAAAAAAATAAATAAACGTAAAAATATGCTTAATTTCAACAATGAAATTAAACGTGTTCGTTCTACATTACAGAACAATAATTCTGATAAAAAAAATATTGTCATTGCTTTAAAAGAATTTAAAAAAAATAAAAAAATACTACGTAAACCTAGAGTAATATCAATACCAAAAAAAGGTGGTATACTACCTCTTATACCAATATTTGCAGGGTTAAGCGCATTAGGAACATTAGCTGGGGGTGCTGCTGGCATCGCAAAAGCTGTGAATGATGCAAAATCCGCAAATAAACAACTAATAGAAAATCAACGTCATAATAAAACAATGGAAGCTATTGCTTTAGGAAAAGGATTATATTTACAACCTTATAAGAAAGGATTAGGTTTATACTTACCAAAATTATCACAATTTTTATCTACAAAACAAACAAAAAACTATTAAAAAAGCTACCAAAACGTGCCTTAACTAATATCGAATTATTGAAATATTCAAAAATTTTAAAAATATCTAATTTCAGAGGAGTTTTTATGAGAAACAATTTACCTAAACATACTAATTTTACTGAATGTGGAATAATTAATTTAGATGATTATAATAATCCAGGTACACATTGGGTTGCATATAAAAAACATGGTAGAAATGTGATATATTTTGATAGTTTTGGTAATTTAAAACCTCCAATAGAAGTAATTAAATATTTTGGTAGCTGTAATATTATGTATAATTATAATCAATATCAATTGTTTAACACTAATAATTGTGGACATCTTTGTTTACAATTTCTATGTAATATAAATTCTTTATAAATAAATAATTTAGTGTTAACCAAACAACAATGTCGTACACATTTACCTTTTCTCAAAATAGTTCTCAATTATCAACTACTATATATCCATCTATTCAACTTGATCCTAAGAGTGAATACGTGATAGGGCTTATCAATTTTGAATCTTTTAATTCAATTCCAAACATTGATGAAAGAAATAATAAATTTTATGTTGGTGAATACTCTATTACAATACCAGATGGATCGTATGAGCTTGAAAATATAAATATGTTTTTAGAGAAAAAAATGAAAAGTTTAACAAGTGGTGGAAATATAAAATCAAATATATCAATCAAAGCAAATAATAATACTTTAAAATGTGAAATGATATCTAATTGGGAAATAGATTTTACTAAGCCGAATACAATCAGAGAATTATTAGGATTTGAAAAGAAAAAATATGAAGCTAAAAAATATCATATCTCGGAAAATCCTATAAATATAATTAAAGTTAATGCTATTTGTATAGAATGTAACATAGTAACAGGTTCATATGATAATTCTAAACAAGTTCATAGAATTCACGAGTTTTTTCCAAATGTTCCATCTGGATTTAGAATTATTGAAAATCCATTAAATGTTATCTATTTACCTGTTAATACTAACGTAATTGATACGATAACACTTAAAATAATTGATCAGAATGGTGAGTTAGTCAATTTCAGAGGAGAAGTTATCACGGTAAGACTACATTTAAAAAAAATTTAGTACAATATGGGAATTGTATATAATAACACGAACTCGCATACTAAATCATATATAAAGAAAAAATATAGTAATACAAAACTTAGTTTGCGCCAAATATCCCAACAACTAACAAGTGAAAATAAAAACTACTTGAAAACTCTTGGTTTTAAAGTATTATCAGAAAATAAATATTTAAAAGATGAGTGTGAGTGAACAAATTTTAAATGTGCAGGAACGTATATATTTAGATGAAAGCATACAAAGTGCTGAAACGCATACTTATCAGCCATATGCATCTACATTATTAAACAACAATGATGAAATTAGAATAGCAATACAAAGACAAGATTTATATACACTACCATCGAACAGTTACATTTATGTTGAAGGACAATTATTAGATCATGAAGATAAACCTGCACCTCATGCCAAATTCATAAATAATGGAATTATGCACCTATTTGATGAAATTCGTTATGAAATTGGTGGAATTACCATAGAACGTATACGTTATCCTGGAATTACAACAACATTTAAAGGTTATTGTTCTTATTCTCCGAATGAATCTATTGCTTTACAAAATGCTTGTTGGAATCCATTAAATAGTGATAAAATGCTCGATGATAAAGGAAATTTTAGTTTTTGCATACCACTTCGAATGATATTAGGTTTTGCAGAAGATTATAAAAAAATAATTCTTAATTTACGTCAAGATTTAGTATTTTTACGTAGCAGTGCTAATAATAATGCTATAATTTCAGAGACAAGTACAGACAAGTTGAAAATAAATCTTACAAAATTACAATGGCATGTACCACATATAACAGTTGCAGATCGAGAAAAATTGAGATTATTAAAATATTTAGGTGGTGATACTGAACTACTTATTCCATTCCGAAGTTGGGACTTACAGGAATACCCCGTATTACCGCAAACTCAACATCACACTTGGATTGTAAAAACCTCTACACAACTGGAAAAACCAAGATTTATTATTTTCGGATTCCAAACAGATCGTAAAAATAATATTATAAAAAATATGAGTTTATTTGACCATTGTAATTTAAGTAATGTTAAGGTACAGTTGAATTCAGAAGTTTTTCCTTATGATAATTTGAATTTAAATTTTAATAATAACCATTGGTCTATTTTATATAACATGTATATTCACTTCCAATCAGCTTATTATCAAAAAAATATTGAACCCCTTTTCAAACCTTTAAAATTTAAAGCTAATTGTCCTATTGTAGTAATAAATACACAACATCAAAATGAATCTTTAAAATCTGGTCCAGTTGATTTAAAATTGAATTTTGAAACAAGTGCAAATATTCCTGCAAACACTAGTGCGTACTGTTTAATAATATATGATAAGATTATCAAATATACACCTCTAACAAATAGTGTACGTTTAATGTAATTATATGGATATGAAAATAAAAAAATACATAATATTTATATACAAAATAGTTTATTTATTATTATTGTTACAAAATATTCCTTATTTTAATTATTATGTTTTATTATAGGTAGTGTGTGTAGGTACCTCCACACTTTTATAGGTTTCAAAGTAATCGTTATAGTCAGAGTAATTGATAACCTTTAACCTCTGCAGCATGCTAGTAAATCTGAATCAGAATGATAATGTAAATGTAAAACATGAATATTAATAAAATATTTTATTTTACTATTTTACTATTACATTTATAACAAATAATTATATTTTCATACATTACTGCACAAAATGTTAATGTAATTTTTGTATTAATAAAATATATTATGTAATAGGATTAAGAAATAAAATAAATATATACATATTAAAATTTTTTTATTTTTTTATATTACTACATTACATAAATTCTAATTTCTTCTTCGTCGTCGTGGGGCTAAGAAGAAAAGTTCTATGTTATACATTGACTACAAGATTATACTAGTTTTGACTGCTATTTACCATATTAGGCTGCTTCTGTCTGCCCCTGCTTCTGCTGCGGCTGCTGCTGCTGCTGCCCTGCTGGCTGCTGCTGCTTCTGCCCCTGCTGGCTGCTGCTGCTTCTACCACTGCTGGCTGCTGCTCGTTTTCTTCTACATATGCGGCATTTACAAGGTGGTGAACACGCCATAAAACTCGGTCTAACGGGATCATTATCCCAATTTTCGGTGCTTTCCACCTTGTAATTCTTGTGCATATCTAGATATATACACGTACAAATAAATAAATAAATAAATATATATATATATATATATATATATATATATATATATATATATATATTCTTACCGTTCATCATTGTCTGTTCACAGTTCATTGTAACATATGATAATATTCACATACACAGTTTCACTTATATACAGTTTACTCAAAATTGTAATCAAATATATATCATTAACCCCTAACCTTCCCATACATATGATGTTTACGAAAACACATTAAACTCTTGTACCCGGATACAAATAGGCTATTATAATTTCAAAATTTCTTAAAATGTGCTATCAAATTCATGTCCTTAACCCGCCTAACCTTTTGTACATGTGCTGTTTACGCAAACAAGTTAAATTCCTAAAAATAATATCAAATCGTCGTCAAATAGATAACGTTTAACATCCACCACATGCTAGTCAGCCGCATGCTAACATGTGCAAATAGTAGTTCAAAATGTGACCACCGTTATCAAATAGATGGCGATGCTAGTAGCGAGCGCTATCAAGTGCATTGCGGTTGCGTCCTTCTTAAAACTAGCTAACAACCCCCACACAAGAACAACCCCCGCAAAAGAACTACCCCGCACCAGAACTACCTCGCACAAGAACTACCCCAGTGACAAAAACTACCCCCAAAGCCAAAAAAAGCCATCCGAAGCGAAAAACATTCAAGGTCATCGTCCAAACCGGATGAACAGGATACAAAGTTCAAGGTGAGCCAGAACATACATAGCTGTACTACTTGTGTCTTATTTGGTTTTATTATAAGTCGTTTTTTGTTTTATTGTAAATAAAAGTCAATTTGTTTCTAAGCTTATATTTATTGTTTTTTTTTTTTTATTTATGATGTACATCCTTTGAAATACTATGTAATAAATATGAGAGAATTTATACCTAATGTTATTGTATATTACACAGGTGAGTAAATATAAAATGAAAATATAAGAAAATAGTGCAAAAATAATATAAAATACAAAACGATTAATTTGTTACGACACTTGGACACAAATTAATTAAAGCACAGCATACAACAAGAATTTTATATATGCAAGCATAATCTTCATCTGCATATTTTTGTTTAATAATTTTTAAGGCTAATACATTATGCAGGATTGAATTATTTTTGACGCAAAACACCTATCACTCTTTCAACATGAATCCTAACATTTGCTAAATGTCTTGTATCTTCAACTTCTTTAGGATTTAATTGTTTTCTTCCTTTTAAAAAACTAGGAATATTTAATTCGGCATCCTTTGCTTTAACAGCTTCATAAATTAAGAATCCTCTGTCTGCTAATACTATGTCTTTCGGTTCTAACTTATTCAAAATTCCGCAGTCTTCTGTTATAAACTTATCACTGCATCGCCCAACATATGCTTTGGAAATAAAACATGTAGTACCTTGTGGTGTAATTCCAATTAAAATTTTTATAGTGTTGTGATGTTTATAATTTGACCACGAATTTGACTGAGTTAAAAGGTTTGAAGATTTTTCTATAAATATTTCAAAACAATCTATTATAAGCGAAACTTTATTTCCAAAATTTAGTTTGAAGCATTCAGGCATTGTTTGTTTTACAATACTTCTTTCAAACCATATTATAAGAGACTGCATTCTTGCAAATAGAATTTCTAAGCAATTGTAAAAGCATCTGGATACAGTATAGCGAGATATTTGAAAGCGATTGCTCAAATCTGTAAATGATAAATTCAAACGTAATCTCATGAACGTTAGAAGAAACTGCTGAAAAGGAGTAAAAGTGGTTTGAGGTGATAAAAAGTGTTAAATGTTTTTAAATAACGAATTTAAAACTTTGTACGATGGTAATCCAGTATAAAACAATACTTTTTGGTCATCGTCTATAAAACTACTTTCTGTAAATGTAGCATCTTCTACTTTCTTGTTTAATCTTTGAATTTCCATTCTGCTTTTTTTAAGTTCTTTTTTCAAATTTTCTATTTCATTTAAAGCTTTACCTAAAGATATTTCTGAAGTACTTGTACATGGTACTTCAGGTACAATATTTAAATTTGTTTCATTTGGAGCCTCCAAGGCACTTGTAACCTAATGTAAATAAAAAAATAAAATAAAATATGCAAACAAATGTATACATGTACTCAATAGGCCACAGCATGCCAAACACTTAAAAATGCAGCATACAGCATGCTAGTACAACATGTTGCAAATTAAAATCTAACTAAAAGCTTTAAAAAATATTATACATCATACATGCTACACAAATCAAGTCATGATTGCATATTTGTTCACCACAAATACATTTTATTTAAGGTTGTTCTGAAATCGAGAAAAAAAAACTCCATCCTGGAATAACACTAAAATGTTATTTTATATATTTGTTAATGAATTTCTTCTAAGGAACTAACTTTATCAGCTAGTTCTTTTGTTCTTCTCTTGCATCTTTTAGCAAAGACAGAGTCAGACTCTTGTCGTTTCTTGTAACCTAAGTATATATTTGGAATATAACCAACATCATTCTCGTCATTTGATGGTTTTCCTATGTAATAATATAAATTAATTATATAAATTTATATATTATATATATATATATATATATATATATATATATATATATATATATATGTAAAGAAAGTAAACTTTCTTCTTTATCAATATGCGCCCCTCTTTTAAATAACTCCCGAAGATGAAATGATAGAGAGTATGATGACACGCAGATTTCGAAGAAGAGAAAATAATAATTAAATAAATTGAAGAGAATTATTTTATGGAGTTAAGGGTTTAGGGAGTAAACCAAAGAAGGGATAATAATAAACTTTAATATATATATATATATATATATATATATATATATATATATATATATATATATAAAACGACAATTTTTGTCAAGAACCATGAAGTTACAATTTACATTCAAAGTTGTGGCTTCTCCAAAAGATGAAAAAACAAATGTGATAGCCATAACCTTAATAACAACAGAAGATGGAAAAAAATATGTGCTACCAGAAGAAGTCATGTACATTAGTCTACACAAAGATTTAATGAAAACTAGCACATATACTAAAGTAAAATCTAGTTTAAAAAGAAGACATGACAAAATAAGTGTATGGTTTATATTAACAGAAGATCTTAAAAAAACTTACATGGATGAAGCAGGTAATTTAGAATTTGAAGAGATGTTTTTAAAACAAGTAGATAATAATAGTGAGGTAGAAAAAACAGAATTAAGCAAAATATTAGAAAAACTAATAGAAACTACACAAAAAAATAAAGAAGAAAAAAATCTTAAACATATTGCAGATAAAATAATTATAGAAAAATTTAATAGCAAAACTGCAAATGTTTATCAATGGATAGATACATATGAAAAAGAATGTGCACGACTACAAATAGATAAAGAAGAAAATAAAATTGAAATATTAAGATTTTTCCTAGATGACATAAGTCAGACTTGGTATAATTCAATGATGATTAAAGAAAGAGAAAGCCAATGGGACATATGGAAAGAAAAATTCATAGATACATTTGGAAATAAAGGATGGAGTAGTAGAGCATATGCTCACTATTATAAGTTCAAGGAAGGCTCACTATTAGATTATGCAATAAAAAAAGAAAAACTACTATTAGAAATTAACAAAAAAATGGATACAGATACTATAATTGATAGAATTGCATTTGGTCTACCAGAATATATTAGAGAAAAAATAGATAGAGAAGATCTGAAAAATCTTACAGATTTATTTAATGAGTTGAAAAAACAAGAAGGAAAATTAATAAAGAAGAATAATCCTAAAATAAAAAAAAACAAACACGATTGGAAGAATAAATATATAGAAAAGAAACCTTGTAAAATATGTGAAAAGTTGAATAAAAAAGAAAGATATCATCCAGAAGATAAATGCTGGTTTAAGAAAAATCAAAATGAGACAGAAGAAAAACAGAAAATAAAAAGCAACAATGCAATCATAGAAGTAGATTTACAGAACGAGACAAAAAACGAATAATCACACCGTTGATAAAAGTTAAAATGTTGCTAGAAAATAAATTAACAATAAAAGGGACTTATGATCCTGGATCACAAATATCTATAATAAATTCAAAATTTATAAAATTAAAAGAAGAAAAAAAAAGATATGAATCAAATAACATTAAAAACTGTCAATGGTGTGACAAAAACAGATGGATTAATTAGAATAAAAATTAAAATATTTGAAATAGAAGAAGAAGTAGATGTATTTATAATAGAGAATGATAACTTTGAAGATTTTTTAATTGGCTTAGACATGATAAAAATATTTAAATTAAGTCAAGATGAAAATCTAAAGGTATCCTAGAAATTAATAGAGAATAAAACACAAATAGATACAGAAAAAATGCGGTAAAAGTTAAAGTAAATTTTAACGAACATATTAAAGAAAACGATTTCAAAATAAACATAGAAAATTTAAATAGTAAACAAAAATCTAAAATAGAGTATTTAATAGAAAAATATAAAACGATTTTTGCTAAAGATAAGTACGATATAGGCACAGTGAGAAACTATGAAGCGAGGATAGACCTAGCAGTGGATAAATTTTGCAGTAAAAGACCCTACAGATGCACCATTGAAGATAGAAAAGAAATAGAACAACAGGTGGCAAAATTATTAGAAAAAAATCTAATTGAAGAATCATACAGCTCATTTGCCGCACCAGTAACTCTAGCATTAAAAAAAGATGAGGGAAAAACTCGATTATGCATCGATTTTAGAGACTTAAACAAAATTGTGATACCTCAGGCTCAACCTTTTCCACTAATCGATGACATGATAATTAAAGCTAGAAACTGTAAATACTTCACATCACTGGACATAAATTCAGCATTCTGGTCGATACCACTAAGGATAGAAGATAGAAATAAAACAGGATTCATAACTCAAGAAGGACATTATCAATGGACTACTCTACCATTCGGCTTAAAAACAGCACCGGCAATTTTTCAAAGAATTCTATCAAGTATACTAAGAAAAAATAACCTCAGAAGCTTCACAGAAAATTATATAGATGATATATTGATATTTTTAGAGACATTCGAAGATCATATAAAACACATAGAACAGGTTTTGGAGGCAATAACAAAAGAAGGATTTAGATTAAAATTAAAGAAATGCACATTCGCATCAGAATCAATAAAATATGTAGCACATATAATTGAAAATAACACAGTACGACCAATTAAAGACAACTTAATATCGAAAAAAAAATTTCCAAGACCTACAACACAAAAAAATAATAGACAATTCTTGGGAAAAATAAACTTCTATCATGAATATATACCACACATTTCAACAATACTAGATCCACTACACAATCTGTTAAGAAAAGATGTAAAATTTAATTGGTCTGAAGACTGTGAAAAATCATTCACAGAAATAAAAAAATTATTATGTGCGCAACCCGTGCTAGAAATATTCGATAAAGACTTACCTATTAAAATATACACAGACGCATCACTGGAAGGCATGGGTGCAATATTAAAGCAAAAACAACGGAATGGAAAAGAAAAGCCAGTAGCCTATTTTTCAAAAAAATTAAACGAAACACAAAAAAGAAAAAAAGCCATATATTTGGAATGCTTAGCTATAAAAGAAGCAATAAAATATTGGGAACACTGGTTGATTGGAAGAAAATTTGAAGTGTATTCAGATCACAAACCTTTAGAAAATCTTAATATAAAGGCAAGAACAGATGAAGAACTAGGTGATCTAACATATTACCTGTCTCAATTTGATTTCAAGATTATATACATACCAGGAAAACTCAATACTGAGGCGGATTGTCTTAGTAGAAACCCGGTATTAGAACCAATAGACAGCAATCAAGAAATATTAAAAATAGTAAATATGATCAAAATACAAGAAATAAAAAAAGATCAGGATGAAAATATTACATTAAAAAAACTTAAGAAGAAAACGATAGATGAATATGGTATAATCTATAAACAGACTAAAAATAAAAAGAAGATAATATTATCAGAAAAATTGAGTGTTAAACTGATAAAAGATACACACAGAGACTGGTGCCACATTGGAATCAGACAAATGATAAACAGAATATGCCCATATTATACTTCAAAAAGATTAATAGAAAATATACAAAATATATGCAAAATATGTGAAATTTGTAAAAAAAATAAATCTAGAGGTCAAGCAAAATATGGATTGATGTCACATTTAGGACCAGCAACAAGACCGTTTGAGATAGTGTCGATTGAAACGATTGGTGGATTTGGTGGACAAAGATCTACGAAAAGATACCTTCACCTTTTAGTTGATCACTATACAAGATATGCATTCATACTAACTTCAAAAACCCAATCTGCAAATGATTTTATAAAAATGGTTCAAAACACCCTAGAAATAAGCAAAATAGAAATGATAATAACAGACCAATATCCAGGACTCAACTCAAAAGAATTCAAAATTTTTTTAAAAGGACAAGATATTAAACTTATTTACACCGCTTTAAATGCACCATTTTCAAATGGCCTAAATGAAAGATTAAACCAAACAATAGTTAATAAAATAAGATGTAAAATTAATGAATCTAAAGAAAAGAAAGCTTGGACAACGATAGCAAGAGAATGTGTTGATAAATATAACATAACAGAACATTCAGTTACAGGTTTTACACCAAAATATTTATTAGATGGTGTTGTGGTTTTGGTAGAATAACTTAATAAAACTCACTTTCTTATAAATCTCTTTATTATAAGTAGCAAACATAACATAACCAAAGAACTTATTTTTCAATATATATATCAAAGCGAGGGAAAAAACAAGCGTTCTTTTTAACTTAAAAACATTAAAAATTAAAATCCACTAAATACATTTGGTGGGAAATATGAATATATTTTTGGCGGTAAATTTAAATATTCGAAAGTAATTAAAATATACTCAACACTCCCCCTATTTTAAATACTTTGTTGATCTCCATGAATTCCACTTTTTTCTTTACATTTTTCTAAAATGGTTCTTCTTACAGCTTTTGTTAAAAAATCAGCCACCATGTCTTCACTGCATACATATTTTAGCTTGATGTTGTTTTTCTCAATTTCATCTCGTATGAAAAAGTATTTTCTATGAATATGTTTCGTTCTGGAGTGGAACATATTGTTCGTGGATAATTTTATAGCAGCTTGGTTGTCACATTTTAAACATATTTCTTTACCCAAATATTCTTCCTTCTGTAATTCTTTAAATAGTTGTTTTATCCATAATAATTCTTTCACTGCTTCCGTTATTGCTAGAAATTCACTTTCACAAGTGCTCAGTGCAACAACTTCTTGTTTTTTGCATTGCCACGTTATTGCTCCATTTGCCAAAATGAGTAGGTATCCTGAAAACCCTTTTGCATCTTGACCATTGTTCCAACTTGCATCCGTATACGTTTGTATATTGGTTTTGCTTGAGGTATACAAAATACCTTCATCTTTTGTTTGTTTTAAATATCTTAAAACGCATTTGGCTTGTTGCCAATGGGCTTTTGTAAATTTTGTATTAAATTGACTAAGATATGTAACAGCAAAACTTATATCTGGTCGTGTGCCTTAGGATAGATAGATTAAACAACCAATCAATTCTTGATATGGGTACACAACGTTCTTTTCAGCATTCTCTAAATTTATTTCATCTTTATTTAATTCAATTGGAACTTTTGCTCCTTTGCATTGATTCATCTGGAACCTTGATAATATACTATTTATGTATTTTTCTTGTTTAATTTTACTGCTTCTATTTCTTTTGTTTATTTCAATTTCCCATCCGAGTATATATTTAGCTTCACCTAAGTATTTTATATCAAATTTTGACATCAATTTTGTCATAATGCTTGTGTGTAAATCCTCTGATTTTGTCACAACTAAAATATCGTCTACATAAAGACATAAAATAAGATATTCATTTTCGTTTTTCTTGTATAGAAATACACAAGCAGCTGAATATAATTTTTGAAAATTCAGTTTCAGTAGTTCATGCTCTATTGTCTTATACCAAGTATTAGCGCTTTGTTTGAGTCCATAAATCGCCTTATTTAATTTGCATACTTTCTTTTCTTTATCACCTTCTATTCCTTTTGGTATTTTCATATAAGTTTCCTCCTTTAAAGTGCCGTTGAGATAGGCCGTTTTGACATCGTACTGATATAAATTTAAATTCTCTTCTGCTGCTAAAGCAATAATTGTTCTTAATGTGTTTAACCGTAGTACTGGAGAAAAACTTTCATTGTAGTCCTCTCCCATCTTCTGATTGAAACCACGGGCTACTAATCTTGCTTTAAATTTGTTTACAGTCCCGTCAATATTTTCTTTTGTTTTGAAAACCCATTTTGAATCTAAAATCTTTTTATTTTTCGGTCTGTCTACAATCTCCCATGTTTTATTAATTTTATGTGAATTTATTTCTTCTTTTATTGCTGAAATCCATTTCTTCTTGTTTTTACTTTGAACTGCTTCTTCATATGTTAATGGAATATCAATTATATTGTTAATTTTGTGTTCTTGTTTTTCTTCAATTCTTTTTGATCTTCTAAGTTCTACTTGTTGGTTTCTTATATTGTGCATTTTGTAATCTGGATCACTAGCTGTAGTATTTTTCTGTCCATCATCGATATCTGAACTTTCGTCATTATCCAAGTCCTCTATTTCTTGATCACTTGATTCTTCGTAACTTGATTCTTCAGTATTTTCTTCTACAACATTTCGTGTTTTCGGCATCTGCTTCAACTCATTTTCATTTTCTGGTAGTTCGTGTTCGTCTTCAGAATCTGAAGTAATTTCATTATTAAATGTATCTTCTTTGACTTCATAAATTTCATTTTCATTATTATCTTTATTTATATTCGTTTCAGAAGTATTATCATTACATGTTTGTATATATATTAACTTATTATGTGAGTTGGTGTTAGTTTCATCTGAATTTTCACTTATCATTTTGTGTTCATGAATTTTTGCATCTCTTACTATTATAATGCATTGGCGTTTTAAACAATATAATCGGAAATGTTTTGTTAAATAATCATATCCCATGAATATTGCTTTTTCAGTCGTCGGGTCTAACTTCTTACGATGATCCTTTTCAATCCAATAATATGCTAATGAACCAAATATTCTTAAATGTTCGACATTAGATTTCAACTTTGTATATTTCTCTTCTGGAGTTGTATCGATTATTTTCATGTAAGTTCTGTTTTTTATGTATATAGCATAGTATGCCGCCTCTGCCCAGAACTTTGTTGATAATTTTGTGTTTGTTAGCATACATCTAGTCATTTCTATTATTGTTCTATTGGTTCTTTCAGCAACACCGTTTTCTTGTGGGGTATATGGTGCTGATAATTCATGGATTATTCCTTCTTCTTTGAATAAATTTTTAAATGACTGATTTACAAATTCGAGACCATTATCGCTTCTGACTCTTTTTAATTTCTTTCCTGTTTGTTTTTCTGTTTCGTTTTTGAATAATTTGAATTTTTCAAAAGCTTCATTTTTCGATTTAAGAAAATAAGGGAATATTTTTCTGCTATAATCGTCGACTATAATAAATAAATATCTTGACCCTGCTATTGATGGTTCTTGCATGGGACCACAAAGATCCATGTGTACAAGTTCTAATACATCTTTTGTTTTTATTTTGCCATGTGTTTTAAAAGGTTTTCTTGATGTCTTCCCTATTGTACATTCTTCACAAAATGGTTCAATTTTGTCTGTAAATTGTAAACCAGTGACAATTTGTTCTTTGTTCATTTTATTCAATATTTTCATGTTTTGGTGGCCGAATCTTTTATGCCAAATTTCTGCATTATTTGACAGCACTACATTTGATTTTTCTTCAATTGCTAATTTTATATCAGCCACATACAAATTATCTTCTCGTTTTCCTGTTAGCATTAGATTGCCATCTTGTTTCGTTATTTCACAAAATCCATCTTCAAACTTTGTAATGTATCCCTTCTTCTCAAATATACTTATTGACAATAAATTTTCTTTCATTTCTGGAACATAAAGTACATTTAATATGTTAATGTAAGTATACTTACAATCTGGGTTTGTTGTTTTGATTCTAATTGTTCCTTTTCCATGTACTTTAATTGAATTGCCATTAGGAAGTTTTACTTCATTTATATTACATTCTTCAAGTGTAGTAAATGCTGATTTCTTGTATGTCATATGACTTGTAGCTCCTGAGTCGAAATACCAGTTACTTTGTTTTATTTTATTACATGAAATATGCATTGCTGTTTCATATGCTTCATCTGAATTTGAATTTTTTGTTCTATCATTATGATAATTGTTTCTTCTAGGTTTATATCTTGATGGATATCTACTTTGATTGCTTTCTTGACTACTTTTATTGTCTGATCTTTTATTTGCATTTTCTTCATAATTCCTTCGGTCAGTTCTATAATAACAGTCTCTAGCGTAATGGTTTCTACGACCGCATATATAACATTCCTTCTGTCTTCTATTATTTTCTTTCTTGTTTTTCTCAGATTTTGTCAGACAAGCTGCTTCCATTTTTGTTTCAATTTCAGCCACTGACAATTCTTCTTCTTGTGATTTTAGTCCAGTTATGAATTCTTCAGCTGTTATTTTATCTAAGCCAATTGTTTTCATCTGTAATCTTATTACATTAAAACTTCTTGGTAATCCATTCAACATTAGGCCAAAAAATTCCTCGTTCTCAATTTTTGTATTACATTGAGCTAGCTGACTTTTTATGTATTCACCTCTGGCTATATATTTTTCAATGTTTTCTTTTTCATCCTTTTTTATCGTGCTAAGTTCTAATCTGAGGTCTACTCTTTTTGAAGATGCTTTACCTTCATTTATTTGTTTTAATTTTTCCCAAATTTCTTTGGCTTCATCCAAGTTTAACACTTGTTGTGCTTGATTATTCTCTAGGGTTGACAAAAGAATGGATGCAGCTATAGCATCCTTTTCTTCAAACTCCTGAATTTCTTTGTTTCTTTGGGGTTTTTGTTCTTCGGGCTGGTTATTCGCTAATCTTTTTGGCTTTACTGTTTCTACTACTGTCCAGACCTTTTTTGCTTTTAGTAATAGCTTTGTATGATGACTCCAAACTTGATAGTTGTTATCGCTTAACTTTGTTATGGACAAACTTTCCATTGTGTTATATTATTCTTAATTAATATTATTTAGCTATTTTCACTTCCATAGAAGGCCTGGGCCCATAACCTGTTGTGATTTTGGTAGAATAACTTAATAAAACTCACTTTCTTATAAATTTCTTTATTATAAGTAGCAAACATAACATAACCAAAGAACTTATTTTTCAATATATATATATATATCAAAGCGAGGGAAAAAACAAGCGTTCTTTTTAACTTAAAAACATTAAAAATTAAAATCCACTAAATACATTTGGTGGGAAATATGAATATATTTTTGGCGGTAAATTTAAATATTCGAAAGTAATTAAAATATACTCAACAGATGGTACCAACACAAGGCTGTTACCTGAAGAATTAAAAGAATACAAAAATGCAGAAAATTGGAAAAAGGATAGAAAAGTAGCTCTACAAAACACCATAAAATCGCATGAATACAACAAAAAAACTATTTGACAAAAACAGAAAAGAGATTGAATTCAATACAGGTGATTTAGTATACATAGAAAACGGTAATAAACTAAATAGAAAAAAATTAGATGAACTTAGAATTGGACCATATGAAATAACAGAGAAAATATCAAACAGAATATTTAAAATCAAAACTGGAAAAAAGAAATGAAGAAACAGGATTATTCCACATAACGAAGTTAATACCAATAGAAGACAACAGATAAAAAAAATCCTCAAGAGAATTTTCACGGCGGGAGGGGGAGATGTAAAGAAAGTAAACTTTCTTCTTTATCAATATGCGCCCCTCTTTTAAATAACTCCCGCTAGATGGAATGATAGAGAGTATGATGACACGCAGATTTCGAAGAAGAGAAAATAATAATTAAATAAATTGAAGAGAATTATTTTATGGAGTTAAGGGTTTAGGGAGGAAACCAAAGAAGGGATAATAATAAACTTTAATTGTCGTTTCTTTGTTTTACAGGTATTTTGTAAATATACTTTTGTAAATATTGTAATATAATTTAATAAAATAATCTTTGTTTTACAGAGAAACTGAACTGTTTATTATTATTTTAAATAAAGAATAAATATCCTTTATATATATATATATATATATATATATATATATATATATATATATATATATATATATATCTATATATAAGAGTTAGTGGTTAATAGTGATGAGCTAGACACTATTGTGATACGTGACATTCCTTAGTTTAAGTACTATATAAGCTTGTAGAATTAGAATAATTAGTCAGTCTTACATTTGTATACTGAATTGCTGTTACTCTGTATCAACATTATATTGTACTCGTAAATAAAATACATTTTAAAAACGCGTTCAACCAATAAAGAAATTTAAGTGGCGCAGTCGGTAGGATTGCCAAAACAATTTAGCGGACATAAATTATTTCACTTCGTGATTAATTTGGCAATTCGAACAATCGGTTAACGCGTACTTGCATCCGCGGTTCCTGAGAGCAAATCAGAGCCAGGAGCATCTCGAGGAGCCAAGCTGAAAGCACATCAGCATCCCCAGGGCCAGTTCGAGATCCAGTAGACGACTTCAGAGCACATGAAGGCCGCACTACTTGTATTTTCGTGAGTACCACATGTCTTATAGAGATATTCCAAATACCTTGTCAGACAGTTCAGACGTAGACTCAGATCAAGACATTGAAATTAATAATTCTAAAATCAAATCAAATACCAATTTTAACATTGTATTAAAGACCCCACGACTCAACATGGCAGTATTAAAAAAAGAATATTTAGATATGCTGCCAGAGTTTCACGGGGAACGTGAACTATTACCTAGATTTATTAGCGTTAGCGAGAAATTAATTAGCACATTTTACAATACCACAAATCCAAATGACTTCCAAAACGAATATTTAATGAATAGTATAGTAAGTAAAATAAAAGGCGAAGCAGCAATTAATATCGCAAGTTGCACCATTACTAAATGGGAAGAACTAAAAATAGCGTTAAAAAATGCCTATTTCGATAAACGGGACTGGTTCACTTTAAACATGGAAATTACAGAACTCAAGCAAAATTCTAATGAAAACGTTTTTGATTTTTACGGAAGATTACAACACCTTTTAAATTTACAAATTTCGTATATTTCAACAAACGCCACAACTGAAGCAGCCGCTGTCATGATAGATTATTTTCGAAATTATGCTCTTCAAATTCTATTAAAAGGGCTAAAAGAACCTATCGGACAATTAATGAGAGCTAAAAATCCAACTGATTTAAATACAGCACTAAGCATGCTAGCAATGAATATTATTCAAAATCCAAACTTGCTAATCCAAACACAAACAAAACTATTCAAAAACCGACCAGACACAACATTCCAAAACCTGTACAGTATACGAATTTCACACACAGTAATTTCTACAGACCACCTCATTCTCAACAACCTGTACAACAAACAAACAGACAATATACACCGCAAACACAACCAGCAAGGCAAGGTGCTTCTCATAATCAAGATTATCCAAAACCTACACCAATGAGCATATCAACCCGAAATACTACAACACAATACCGTCCAAGACCTGGTCAAAATCAGTTTACACAAAATCGTGTGACAACGCCACACTACATGGCAGAAGAATTGCTAAACATAAACGACACAGCTGTTGATGATAACTCATTCGAATACTATGAGGAATCACCCGATCAAGTTACAAGCGATAACACTGAACATGATATGCAAACATTAGAAAACGCTGACGACCCTTTTTTAGAAACAATTGCCTCGGAAACCCATTACTCACAATCGAGTTAATGAACTTAACTAATAAAAGCAAACTACCCTATGTCTTGTTCCCTGAAAATAATTTAAAAGTGTTAATAGATACCGGCAGCACAAAATCTTTTATAAGACCTCATATAGCAAAAAAATTCTACAAATATTCTATCATAAAAGACCCCTTCCAAATTTCAACTGCACACGGTACATCAGTAGAAAATTACAGCACGTCTGTACCCATTCCAAAAATATTTAATTTAAAAAAAAATCTAGTTTAAAATATCATATTTTCGATTTTCATGAGGAATTTGATCTACTTTTGGGACTCGATAATTTGAAATCACTAAAAGTAACCATAGATTTGAACAAAAATTTGATTACAACACCTACTTGCAAAATTAAAATTCAACACCAAAACTCTCAAGTTAATATAAATAATATTAATCATAAAGACATTACTGTTACAATAGAACCAAAAACAGAAAGGGTTATTAAAGTCGAAGTTAACCAACGAAATGGGACTGTCTTACTACCACAACGATGTACAAACAATTTAATCTTCCCTGAAAGCGTTGCCACTGCAAAAAACCATTACGCATTATGTACTGTTATTAACAAATCCGATTCTTATATAACATTTAAACAAGTAAAACCAGTCAATGTAGAAAGTATATCCAATTATGTAACATACTCTTCCCCTAATCTAAATTCCATTCAGTCCGAAAAAATTAAAATTGACACTTCCAAAATTAGAAAAGAACACATGAATCAGGAAAAAAAAAGCTATTTCTAAATTGATCAATGACTTCCCCAACATCTTTCACTCAGATGACAAAAAATTAACCTTTACCAATCAAGTCAAGAATTCGATTAAAACAAAAGACGAATTACCTACTTACACGAAATCGTATAGATACCCTGAAATTCATCGCGCGGAAGTACGTTCTCAAATAAAAAAGATGCTGGACCAGAATATTATTCGACCATCATGTTCACCATGGTCATTGCCAATTTGGGTTGTACCAAAAAATTGGATGCATCGGGCAAACGTAAATGGCGCATCGTAGTTGACTATAGGAAACTGAACGAAAAGACTATTGACGATAAGTATCCACTACCCAACATTACTGACTTACTCGACAAACTAGGACGCTGCCACTATTTCACTACCCTAGACCTTGCATCTGGCTTTCACCAGATAGAAATGGACCCACAAGACATACAAAAAACTGCATTCAATACTGAGGACGGACACTATGAATTTACGCGTATGCCATTTGGTCGAAAAAATGCACCAGCAACATTCCAGCCTGTTATGGATAATGTTCTGAGAGGATTAATAAACGATAAATACCTCGTTTACCTCGATGACATTATAGTATTCAGCACTAGTCTACAGGAACACATTCAAAATTTAAAATTGGTTTTTGAACGATTACAAAATTCTAACTTTAAAATACAATTAGACAAATGCGAATTTCTAAAAAAGGAAGTAGCGTTTCTTGGACACATAGTATCTCTAGACGGCGTGAAACCTAACCCTGACAAAATTTCGGCAATTCTAAATTATCCTATTCCAAAAACAACTAAACAAATTAAAGGATTTCTTGGTCTGTTAGGCTATTATAGGAAATTTATCAAAGACTTCGCAAAAATTACAAAACCATTGACTAAGTGTTTGAAGAAAGATGCAGTCATAGACCCCAACAATCCCGAATACTGACAGTGCTTCGAAACGTGCAAAAATCTGTTGACTAACGAACCTTTGCTACAATACCCCGACTTCGAAAAAGAATTCAACCTGACATGTGACGCTAGTAACGTGGCAATAGGAGCTGTGTTGTCTCAAGGCAGCCTAAGCAATGACCTACCAGTAGCTTACGCTAGCAGGACACTAAACGATGCCGAGTCAAATTACGCAACAATTGAAAAAGAATTACTGGCTATTATTTGGGCTACCCAATATTTCAGACCGTACCTTTTTGGACGCGAATTCAAAATTTATACCGACCATCAACCCTTACAGTATATAATTTCGTTAAAACAATGCAGCCAAAAATTAATAAGGTGGCGCCTCAAATTGGAAGAATTTGACTATGAAATCATTTATAAGAAAGGAAAACTCAATACGAACGCCGATGCTTTAAGTCGTATACCATCTTGAAATAATAACGAAATTCAAAATTCTTACTCACCACCCTTAATAGACGAATCACCAATTATCTATCAGGATTATTTGGATCAAAAACAACATCAAAATTCTAACCACAGCAATATCATAGAAGTAACAGGTGATCTGTTTGACGCACCTCCTGATTATAGTCTCGCTCACTGCGTGAGCAAAGATTTAACAATGTCACTAGGTATCGCTAAACAATTCAGATTAAAATTCAATAATGTCGACAAATTAAAAGCCCAAAATCCAAAACTCCATAATATCGTCTACCTCAAGTTCGCAAAAAGATATCTGTTGTACTTAATAACAAAAGAACTACATTATAATAAACCCACCAAGCAAGACATTTTCTAATTCACCAATACCTCAAATTGAACTTAACATAAATGAATAGGAAAACATTGAACATTTTAATAAGTTTATGAAAGACTTTTACAAACAATTAAAAAAAAAGATAAAGACAATGACACTCAATCCTTAATAGTTGAGGTAGGTGACGGACAGAAAGACGAGGACGTGATAATAATAGACGACTCAGCAAGCGATAGCGCTATCACAAAACACCCAGTGAATTACGGAAAAAACCAAATTATCATAAGCGAATATGAATACAACCCTAAACCTGTCGATATTTCAAAATTATACGAAACCAAAAAGATGCGACTTTCCGTCGAATTTTCAAAAGGTAATTACGAAACCGAAATGATATCTTTTATTAAACAATACGTTGTTCCAAATGTAAAATATTACATTTTTTTCAAAAATGACCTCTACGAGAAATTTAGTCGTATACTACAAAAATACTTTACAAATTCACAGATAAAATTAATAAAATGCACAAGTTTCTTAACCGACGTTACTGAAAATGATGAAATCACAAATATTATATCAGTGTATCATTGTGGCAAAACAAACCATAGAGGGATTGACGAAACTGAAATGCGCATTAAAAAACAATACTATTGGCCTAACCAAAGGAAAACGATCCAACTCTTTATAAACAATTGCGACATATGTCAAGTTACTAAATGCGATAGAAAACCCCTTAACTTAAAACTAAACGTAACACCTACAGCTACAAAACCTTTCCAGATCCTGCATGTAGATAGCATCACGCTGGAACAAGCTAATTTTTTAACCATCATAGATTCATTTTCCAAATATGCGCAAGCATACAAATTAAATTCGGGACAAGGCTTAGAAGTCGTTAATAACCTTATACAATATTTTACTCACCACGGAATCCCTAAACATATTATTTCGGACAACGGGCTCGAATTTAAAAATTCACTTGTAAAAGAACTGCTAGCCTTGCACAAAATTGATATACACTTCATAAGCTCCCAACACCCAGAATCTAACGGCATAATAGAACGTTTCCATTCAACACTTATTGAACACATTAGACTATTTAACAATCAGAAAGAATTTAACATAGAACCCATAGAATCAAAAGTAAATTACGCCCTATTAGCCTACAACAACACAATTCATTCGGTCACCAAATTAAAGCCAAGTGAAATTATTACAGGACACTTGGATTTGAATTCATCATTTAACATTGATATCGAAAAACAACTCATAAACAATTACATAGAAACTCATAAAAATAAAACAAAATTATTGTACAAAAATATTAAAGATAGAATACAACAAAACAAAGAAAAGGTTATAGACAAATGTAATCAAACTAGAGAAGAATTACCCGATATCCCTAAGAAAGTACTCGTATATGTTAAAAACAAACAAAAACAACAAAAAACCAAGAATAAATATAAACCCGAAATTATCACAAAACTTAACAAAAATTTGAAAACAGGAAAAATTAAAACCACCCATGGCAATACGACCGAAAATATACACATTTCTAACCTTAAGCGCCCTAGACAAAATACTTAAAAAATCTAATCGGTTCCAGGTTGCTCACGTTGGGGCAAGAAGCAATCATTAAGAATGTAACGGAAAATTTCGGGATACTCCCCATCAATCTTGGACCTGCAAAACTGGAAAAGAAAATTTTTATTAAATTTTTCTGTTTATGGTGCACCGTGTTCGTTGCACTCGCTGACTCGTGGCTGGCGAGTTTCCGCACACGTAAATTCGAGTAGAACCGCGGAAACTTACCGGTCAAAAATTGTTAACGTGTTCAAATGAACCAGCTTGCAAAGACTGTGCGTTTCCAGCAGAGAGAATTCTCGATTCGGTCGTGGAAGCGAACAGTCGCACGTTTCCAAATTGTATTCATATCTTAGATTTTGTTATTAATTAATCTTTAATTATACTTATATTTTTATCAACTTGTTTCGTTCTTTCGTGTGTGCACCCATTATCCGATTCTGCAGCAGTGTGTCTACCCAGGCAGCGTAGTGACACAGGTAAGTATAAATTTCATTATTCTTTCTGTGGTTGTCCGGGTAATAGTTCAATACGTCAACGACAGTGCGGTTCACTACCCAAACGCACTGACTGTTACAATTGGCGCAGTCGGTAGGATCTAGTAAAAAAAAAATTGTTATTACTAGATAAGCAAACGATCGATTGAATTAGTTTCACACAAAACCAAAATGGTGAATCACACGGACGTAGTGACTCCAACCACGACTACGACGACTGTTCTTAATCCGCTTACTTCCACGACGGTGGTATATTCAACCACTACGACTACGACAACAGTAGAGAATCCGACCGCTCCTCCAGTTACAATGCCCTATTATTATCCTTACGAATATTTAACGCAACCTGGCCCGTCCCGTGTCCCACCACCAGAACTTCATATGGCACCTTTTTCATATCACCTCCCAAATTATAAACCATATATTGGTCTACCTACAGAACAACCGATACAAACCAGTTCTCCACAAGCGAGACAAGTATTTACTGACCCGACGTCTATATCAGCCCTTAAAACGATTGATTCCGGTGGTCCTGATCTAGAAGCCTTTCTAGATAATGTAGCGACGGTAGCCGAATGTTATAGATGGACCGATAGTCAGGTGGTTACGGCCATAAAATTTAAATTAAAAGGGGAACCTCAAAATTGCTTTTATTCACTTCCGGTAGATAAACGGCCACATTCAATTATTAGTATTCGTGAATGGTTAGTTAAATTATTTGGAAAGAAAACCGATTTTGCAATAGCCGAAAAGGAATTCTTCAAAATTTTCCGTAGAAAAGATGAACCACTGCAAAAATTCGCATTACGTTTGGAAATTGCAGCCGCAAAACTGTTTCCTGTGTCAGATGGCAGCGATTTGACGAGCTTGCGAAATCGAATAAAACGCGAGACGATGATGATTAAACAATTTTTCGAGGGCCTGGCTACTAAATTAGCAAATGAAGTTAGTAGAATTCGGCAATTTGAAACTGTTGAGGAGGCATTACCGTACGCGGATCATTGCGAGGAGGTCTTAGCGCGTCTTTATCGTGAAACGAAAGCCGACGCACATAAAGCACATGTCCGCGCGTTGAGTTCGTCTCAAAATAATAAAGGCACACGGGTTGCATCAGTAGTTACACCTTCGGAATCCCACCGTAAAATAACACCAAAGAAGAACACAGTGTTACGCACGGATCAGCGATACAACAATATGAGAGGTCGTTGCTTTAACTGTGGTAGTACTGACCACATATCGAAAAAGTGTCCTCAACCTAAGCAGATATTATGTTACAACTGCGTTAAAGTCGGTCACCGTGCGGATGATAAATCGTGTACTTTAAACACCAAACCTGTCTCGACGGCGACCCAACGTCAGACAGTTTAGAAGAACACCGCTTTATTGTTCCACGGGTCGCAGATTCTAACACAGATAAGACTAAATTTCTCATTTTGGAAATAAATCAATCAGATCGTACATTTTTAATAGATTCCGGTGCCGCCGCATCGCTACTAAAACGAAGTGTAGTTGACGAGTTAAATTTATCTATCACACCCTCGAACGATATATTAGTAGACGTTTCTGGAAACCATATGAGTAGCCACGGGGTTACTAATGTAGAATTGACCGTGGGTTCTAGTAATCTAATACATCGTTTTGTAGTTTGTCCCGATGAACTGCATTTACCAGCTGACGGACTGATCGGAATAGATTTCTTAATCTGCCATAAAGTAACCATTGACTTTGAGAAAAATCGATTTAAGATTTATAATCAGGTCTTATCTATGTTAGATCATATAACACGGAACAATTACAGCTCAGGCGAGAACGTGCGTGCTATCTCTGCTGACGAAGCAATAGACATAAGCAGTAAAGTATGCTCGACAAATTTGTTTGAATCCCAGGATCAAATTAATAATAATATAGATTGCAGTAACGTTGATGAACGAGACTGTGATCAACCTTGTTCGGATCCTGTACCGTCAAATCAAAATTCGAGAGCATTGACCGAAGAGTGTTTAACGAAAAATGAGTCGCACCCTGTAAATACTCATAAAATTAATATTAGTCCGGCGATTTCGAACACTCTTCATCAAAATTTTGTAGTTCGTTTGAAAGAAAATTTAAAAATTTCCGCGAGACATATCGCTGTTGTCGAGTTATCTCTTGATAACAGGATGCCCGTTAAGACGTACGTAATAGAGCTGCATGATGTAAACTCGCCCGGCATTCTAATAGCACGAACGCTGTTTCAAAAAACAAGTAGCCCTTCATTTATTAATATAGTAAATGTTAATAATGAGGAAGTAGTCATTCCTGAACGTACACCTGTAGGTTTGGCAGTAGAAGCCGAAGTGCAATTAGAAGCCGACGAGAATCATAGCAACAGTATCAATACCTTGAATATGATCAGCCCTCACAAATTTAATTTAGATCATTTGCCAGACAACGAACGAGACAAATTTGAAAAAAATTTAAAACACACAAGCACTGACGTCCCAGTGGCACGCGCTCCTTATCGTGTACCTTTTAGTCGCCAACAAGTATTGAAAGAAATTGTAGATGAGATGTTACAAAATAACATCATTCAGCCATCGATTAGTCCTTATTCCGCTGCAGTAGTTTTAGTAGAGAAAAAATTAAGCAATGGGGAAAGTTCATTTCGATTTTGTATAGATTATCGCGAATTGAACAAAATTACTAAACGCGACTACTTTCCCATTCCAAATTTACAAGACACGTTAGATCAATTAGGAAAAGCCGTTCGTTTTAGCACTTTAGATTTGGCGAAAGGTTATTGGCAAGTAGAGATGGACCCGCGAGATAAAGAAAAGACCGCTTTTTCCGTACCTTGGGGTCACTATGAATGTAACCGGATGCCATTTGGACTAATCAATAGCCCCAGTACTTGGCAGCGACTGATGTACACCGTTTTGGCTGGATTAACGGATTCACACTGTTTTGTGTAACTGGACGATATTATATGTTTCAGCTCTGATAGTTTGGATGAACATATTGAAAAATTAAAATTAATTTTTTATCGCCTTAGAGCAGCTAACCTCTCATTAAATCCTGAAAAATGTAAATATATGATGAGCGAAACAAAATATCTCGGACACATTGTCAGTAAAGACGGCGTGAAGCCTGATCCGGACAAAATAAAAGTAGTAGAAGAATTTCCAGTCCCACGTGACGTTACCGAAATTAGATCATTTTTAGGGTTAATTGGCTTTTATAGACGGTTTATTCCAAATTTTGCGAATGTAGCTTTACCATTGACCGTTCTAACTAAGAAAAATTGTAAATTCTCCTGGACAGCGGAAGCAAATGAAGCGTTTAATACGCTACGAAGTCTTTTGACAAAATCGCCCATTTTGAAATATCCGGATACCAAAAAACCTTTTATACTTTGTACCGATGCTTCCGCTTACGCGATAGGTGCTGTGTTGTCAGGTGTACGAAGGTCATGAGTTTCCCGTGGCATATGCGAGTAGACAACTCAGTTCGGCTGAACGTAACTACGATACTACGCAAAGAGAATGCCTTGCATTAGTATGGAGTATTAAACTTTTCAGAATTTACTTGTATGGTCATAAGTTCATAGTGTATACCGATCATCAGCCACTTAAATGGTTAATGAAAACATCGGAGCCATCAAGCAGACTGATCAGATGGTCATTGCTCTTATCAGAGTACGATTTCGAAATTAATTATCGTCCTGGTAAGAAGCATACTAATGCAGACGCTCTCTCGCGTATCAAGCCCGTACGGCTTATGTTTCATCAGAAACATTACGAGCCAGTGATATGGGATCGCGATGTCATGAAGGCCGAACAAAGAATAGATGCTCAAGTTGCGACCTACTTAGATAAAATCCGTGACCAACCCCACTGTGACTTTTATTTTGATGACGACGGACTTGTTTATCGTAAATCGGACGATGAACGCTATGAAGATCGCCTAGTAGTGGCTGCCAAATTTCGGAAACCAATTTTGAAAGCATGCCATGACTCACCTTTATCAGGTCATTGTGGAACGGAGAAAACCTTCGAAATAGTTATTTACATACCAAATGCGGGAACGACTGGTTTCCGGAGGAGTGTTTGGCGGCGCGAGCTCGCGAGCGCTGCCATAGAACGATTCCGGAAACCCAGTTCACGCAAGAGGTTTGTACAATATTTTTCGTACGAAAATCATAAAATCAGTAATTAATTTTCTATTTGTACAAATATTTTTATTTATTATATACACAAAATGATTTGTGGTTATGTGTTTCAGTACTAACAAGTGCTGTCAATCTGTCAACATGACAGCAGTTGTTGCCAACATTGTATATCAAATGCACTAAATTTACTTTTTCTACATTAAATTTCGTTCAATAATCCCCTATTTTCTTTTAATATTATTAGGTAAAAGAATGTTTAAAACATTATACTATTTTATTATAAATATAGTTTTTTAATAAATGCTGTAGAAGTAGGAGTGTTTTTTCCAAAATTTCCCGGTCACCTATCTGGTGGAGACCTGGGAAATTGACGTTCCAGGCGTTGTTTAGGCAACGCGAAACAACACATTTCAATGCATAAGTACGAAAAAGTAAATTCAAGATTCTTTTGGCCAAATCACCGTTCCGACGTTCAGGACTATGTAAAGAAGTGTATGACGTGCGCACAACGCAAAACGTCTCCTCATTTGAAACCGGCCCCTTTAAAAAAGTTTAATCCCGTCACTCGACCGTTCGAACGCATTGCCATGGATGTAGTTGGTCCGTTAGTTACTACTGACTCAGGTAATAAATACATCCTGACAGTACAGGATGCCGCAACTCGTTATCTAGAGGCATTTCCTTTGAAGGATCAAACCGCTTATACTGTCGCTAAAACTTTTGTAAAGGGCATAATCTTACGTCATGGGACACCTCGACAATTACTGACCGACCTTGGTACAAATTTCCTTTCTAAACTTATGAAAGAAATTTGTCAAATATTACAAATAGAACGATTACACACAACCGCATTT
Organism: Stenolophus ochropezus; assembly: GCA_035578165.1. Classification (NCBI taxonomy): domain Eukaryota; kingdom Metazoa; phylum Arthropoda; class Insecta; order Coleoptera; family Carabidae; genus Stenolophus; species Stenolophus ochropezus. Next base: position 11,365,021 of record JAQOWZ010000013.1, on the reverse strand, counting down.
CGACCACAGACTAATGGTATTATAGAACGTAGTCACAGGACATTGAAGGATATACTGTCGCACTATGTAAATTCGAGCCATACTGACTGGGATGAGTGGTTACCGTTTGCCGTGTCTGCCTTCTACAGTACTGTCCATTCTATGACTGGAGAAACTCAATTTTTCGTTATGCACGGACGAGACATAGAGTTACCATTTGACGAAATATTTCGCCCCTTTAAGACGCGTTATGACACAGATCTCAATAACGCGAGCGAAATGATACAACGGTTAAAGATCGCACACGCCAAGGCCCGAGAACAGTTGGATAAAAACATAGATCGTGTACATCGAACTTTTAACAAAAAAAGTGGCGATATTAAATTTAAAGTAGGTGACAGGGTGCTCCTATTTACTCCAACTGTTACAGTGGGCACTAGTGCGAAATTGGCAAAGAAATGGTCAGAACTGTATCGCATAATTGAGTTGCGTGAAGTAAACGCTATCATAAAAGAAATTTATGGACGAAGACAAATGACCGTACATGTTAACAGATTAAAACCCTGTTACATGTCGATAAATGACGTTGACTTAACATCCCCACTCGATTATGTCGACTCGCCTAAGACGGTTGAACTGTTAAACGGTCAAGAAGGGATTACGCCTATTATACCGTGGTATAAGCCGGCCCAGCAAAAGAATATCGTAACACAGACTAATAATTTGCCAGTTTCAGATAGCAGTTCCTTAACAGTAGTTACCGAATCTCCTGAGGCGATAGACTCCACCTTGCAAACCTCGACATCCTCAGACTCCTATTCGACGATAGAAAAAAATACACCGCCACAAAACGCCCGCTACGCCACAAGGAGTCGCGGATCTGTCCCAGACCACTCTTGGATCCGGTCGAATAGAATCTGAATCATGTATAGCGTTAGAATACTTAGTATTATATTAGTTGTAAGTTATACTGGACTATGGGCTGAACTAATAGCATATGACTGTGCAGACACCGACTCGGAGATATCAAGGATATTCTTACTGGACGTACAGCCTTGTCGAGACCCCATGAAGGATTCGACCGAGACCACCACCAAGATCCAGTTAGTACATAAACGACGCTACTCGGAAATACACATGTTTAACTGTCTTGCGACAGTTCGACAACTAATTAAACACTGTGGTATGCATTCCCACACCAGTGCAGTCTCAGAGGGTCTGGCGCGGTACGTGCATCGAGTAAATGGAGAACGATGTCTAAAGACCCACCGTTTTAAAGAATCGATCTCACCGGCCTGGGAGCCGGAATTGTATCTGGATTACTAGTAAACGGAACCACAGAAGTATCAACAACTATAGCCGGTCACTTGGAACCTAGTGGTCGTTGTTCTGGGGTACAATATATGCAGCATGGCACCACCTACAAAGACATCATCGTCAGCGCGGCGATAGCTATAAAATTGTCGGATTACGTCACCATCGCAGATGTCGAAGAGAGTACTGTACGGCTACGATCCGGAACCGTATGTACTTACACCGATACTTACTATTTCGACGATCTAGCGGGTGAAATAACCTGGAAAACCCAAGTCAACGACCGATGTTCGGCTGAGGGGATCAACGTCCTGTATGAAGGAGCCGCTGTGGCGCTAACTATTAACAACACCACAAAGTATGTCGTCGTAGAGGCTCAAGATACAGTTTTCGCCCTCCGATTAGTTCGACAGGAGCTGCTCTGCCACCAACCAGCTTGGCGGACTGAGCAGAATCGACTTCTAATTATCACGGAATCCTCTCTAGGCTTCTACTTCAAGAAATCTAGAAGAGTGAGCCAAAATACGGACTTGATGACACAAGTCCTTAGCAAACTATTGTTTTTGGAAATAGCATTTAAACAACAGGCTAAGGATTTAGTGTATGATGCTATATTGAAACGGTGTCATCTAAGAGAACAGATCATGCGGAACCGTATCATGCTAGCCCTAGAGAACCCAGTCGTGGTAAGCGGCTTAGTGAAAGAAGCATCAGGACACATGGGGCGAGTAATGGGCGAGGTCCTGTATGTGATAAAATGTAGCCCGAAAGTAGTAGACTATCGGAAAACGACTTCGTGCTACCAAGAACTGCCGATCACGTACAAGAACATAAGCAAGTTCATGGCACCCATTACACACATAATCCAGGACCATGGCACGCAAGTCGACTGCGGGAACCAACTTCCAGTTATGTTCCACTTAGAGGGCAAGTGGTTGGAGTTGGATCCGAACCTACGCAGAACACAACCTGACCTAACGACACTGGACGCTAATGACGCTAGCGAAGCGATCCCTATGACCAAGATTGCACCCATAAGCGCACACGGTGTTTACACCCAACAGGATATGGCTGCGTTTCAACAAACACTGCTCTTCCCGAACGAGCGGCGTGCCGTAACGAACATCATGACGCGTCGAGTGATAGGAGCCGAAACTGGTGGACAAGACCTCCACATCCCCAACGTCTTCAGTCAAAAGGAGTTCGTGAAGATGGCTTGGGGTGCCGCAGCAGAAGTTTGGGGATTCCTGTCATATACCGGGAACCTGTTCAGTGTATTTATGCTCCTATACACTCTATATAATGTGATACGGTACGTATGCTCAGTCATACTAAACATGTTTAGTTTGAGGAGGGCAGCAAACAACCAGCCCCAACGCTGATGGTTCCTGTTGGCGAGCCTATGGGATGCAATGACGACGCGGTATTTGGTCAACCTCATCTAACAACAGAGCGCCAAGACGACAGACCGTGTCACCCCGGCGACGGACACGACCAACATCAGATCCACGTTAACCATGTACCCGAGCCTCCAACAGATAGCGACCCACCCTCCTGCGTACGCCACCGATCCGCCAGCCGATGTCGGTCCACTCCGTCAGCATGTAGTGCCTTAGTTCAGTCAGTCATCAAGTGTAGTTCAGTAGGGACATTAAGTTTACTTGTAGAGAATTGAAATGTAACCATTGTTATAGGCCGTACAGCGAGAACTGGCGGCTGGCCGGGCGGAGCCGCGCAAGTAGATTTAGACTGTGCGGTATTTAGGAATCGGAGGTACAGTATGAGATACAAGTTTGGAAAACGTAATACGTTCCCAACAATTTCTTTTGCATGTCCGGTAAGCCTGGTATGTTTCAGTTTTGTCTTGAAACTCATATTGAACAATAATATCACAACACAAATAGAAAAAAATCACAGTAATTATGATGACACACTAAAATATTTCCTAGCAAAATTTTCTACGTTGTTTGTACTTTTCACAAATAAGAATCGTAAATCATACTAGGGTAGCAATAAATGAAGAGCGATGAAGAAGTTAAGTAGATTGTAAGTTGGTTCATTTGCTTCTTTGTGCTCAACTGTATTGGTTTTATACAGTTGAGTTCAAAGGGAGAGGCAGTGTAACGGCCACGTGTGTGCCTTCGGAAATTTTATTAATTTTCTGTTTATGGTGCACCGTGTTCGTTGCACTCGCTGACTCGTGGCTGGCGAGTTTCCGCACACGTAAATTCGAGTAGAACCGCGGAAACTTACCGGTCAAAAATTGTTAACGTGGTCAAATGAACCAGCTTGCAAAGACTGTGCGTTTCCAGCAGAGAGAATTGTCGATTCGGTCGTGGAAGCGAACAGTCGCACGTTTCCAAATTGTATTCATATCTTAGATTTTGTTATTAAGTAATCTTTAATTATACTTATATTTTTATCAACTTGTTTCGTTCTTTCGTGTGTGCAACAATTATCCGATTCTGCAGCAGTGTGTCTACCCAGGCAGCGTAGTGACACAGGTAAGTATAAATTTCATTATTCTTTCTGTGGTTGTCCGGGTAATAGTTCAATACGTCAACGACAGTGCGGTTCACTACCCAAACGCACTGACTGTTACACATTTATACATTATTACAACCTCACACCCATCTTCAATCAATACAACAGTTTAAATACACAATACACCACTTTAAAAACAACCATAGCAAGTAACCCTGAATATCTTAACGAACTCAGTAACTATGACAAAATATTAGAATTTATCCGGACAAATATTGACTCTAAAATTAATAACATCGGAATTCATTTGAATCATCACAAAACTAAACGAGGGTTAATCGATGGATTAGGAACAATATTCAAATCAATCACCGGAAATTTGGACGCAGAAGACGGAAAGAGATACAATATTGCATATTCATGCATATTCAGTAAATCACCAAATTATTCAAAATTTTAATAAAACAATTTCAGACATTCAACATAATGAAGAAATATTAAAATCAAAGATTCTGCAACTTTTCGAAATTATTAACAATATGCACTTCCAAGACATTTTGTATGCAAAAAATATTTACGACCAGTTAATTATATTATACAACTCTATACTGAACGTCCTACAAGACATTGAAAATTCTGTCACTTTCTGTAAACTAAGAACATTACATCCCAGCATAATACACCCCGCGGAACTTCTGGCCGAATTACAAAAAATATCTAGTCTCTACCATTTAGAACTACCATTCAAACCAAGACAAGAAAATTTATTAAATATTGAGTCCTTATTAAAGATAAATTGCAAAATTGAAACAACACAAATAATTTACTTTATATCAACCCCAATAAATTTTGAAAAAAGTTTCGAACTTTATTACATGTACTCTATTCCAACAAAATACGAGTTACGGTTTATTATTATTCCAAACACTAAATATTTACTAAAGTCTGACTAGGAGATTGTACCTCTGTATGATATGTGTGTCCACTCGAAAATATTCCATTGTCCAAATAAATACCATGGGCACTTCCCTACAACTTGCGAAGAAGAAATCTTTAACCAGCAAACGGCAAAACATTGCCACTACACGAAAATAAACCTCATTGAAAACCACGTCGAAGTAATCCCAGAAATCAACAAATATCTGGCCGTGCTTCCCAAGGAGGAAAAAATAACCATTAAATGCAAGGAGGAAATGAAAATTCAGCCATTACAAGGAATCTACTTAATTAATAACCAAGAAAACTGCGAGATCCACTTCAGAGTGCAAATTCTGGTTTTCCAAAGCAAAACCCATGGCCAACCCTTACTACTCCCAAAACTAAACTCAAAAATCCCAGTACATAAAATCGCTAATTTTTCCATCAATCTAAACCCCATTAAACTAAATGATATTTCCTTCAACCCTGTTGTACCTATAACAAATGAACAATTCACTATGCATATCCCGAGCATATGGTCAATCATTTTGTACGCCATTATCATAATCGCCTGCGGTTATGCCCTGCGACGACACATGAAGAAACGAAGAACGAGAAAACCGACTTCGAGGAACACAATTTCCAATCATCCAGAAGAGGTCGAGCTCCAACTACCCCGAGAGGCTCGAATCTGAGTTATAGTGGTTAATAGTGATGAGCTAGACACTATAGTGATACGTGACATTCCTTAGAGTTAAGAACTATATAAGCTTGTAGAATTAGAATAATTAGTTAGTCTTATGTTTGTATACTGAATTGCTGTTACTCTGTATCAACATTATATTGTACTCGTAAATAAAATACTTTTTAAAAACGCGTTCAACCAATAAAGAACTTTAAGTTATATATATAAATGATTTGAACAAATTCTCATGTACTTCAACTTACTTTCGGATAAATCAGCCCTTTTTATCACCCGTAACCATAAATTTTTTTTTTCAGTTATTTTTTTATTGATATTGCCGTGTGTATCATTTTCCATTGGCAATCTGAAGAACGATTTATCATAGTTTCTGTTTTCTCGATTAGAACAGTTAAAAACAGCACAAAAACTTGGCATATTTTCAAAAAACTATTATAATTACACACGGTGTAAGTGACAACTGAGTTTGCTTGTCCTCCTGTTCAAAGTGAGGTTATGTTCATGCACATGCCCTTCGAGCATATACTAACTAGAGACAGTATACGCCACCTAGGGTAGACATTGTTTTGTAGCAAACATGATGAAGTGGGAGGGAGGGTGATGCCCTTATAATGATGTATTGCTTGTTGCATTCTTTGTTTACAAATGTCATTTGAGCGTGCCGTACGCGTGGTTTTCTGTCGCTTTGTGTTTTGATTGTGGTTTTAAAAATGGTTCGCACATGTGCAGCTCCTAATTGTAAAGAAAAGTGTAAGGAATCCAAAGTAACATTTCACATATAAGTATAAAAGTTCAGAAAAGTAACCCTATGTATAATATGATTTTTTATACTTTCAGATTTCCAACTAACCCTAAAATGAAAGATGGAGAATTTTGTACTGACAAAATTTACAAGTTTATGTTCTCGACATTTTGCGGAAGATTGTTTTAAAACAACAGAAAAACGACGAGTTCTAAAGAAAGATGCTATACCGTCTTTAATGGAACCAATATCCATCAAAAAACTAAAAACAGAACTCTGTGTCAAGTTAGTAATTTATAAATTATAAAATTATAATATAAGTTAATGTGAACTATATTTTTTATTTGTCTTTAGACTGACTGCAAGTGAACCTGTAGTGATGCCGTCCACTTCTCAAATTGAATTTTCCCCGGAAAAAAAATTAACGTCCCCAAAAAGACAAATTAATTTGGAGTCTAGTCCAGAAAGTCCATTGGTTTCAGCGCATCAGTTAGCAAAAAGGTTCAAAATTTATAATTATATTTTATTATATCATGCGTTTCATTTTTTATATAAACATAAGACATAAGACATAGGAAATACAAAAGAGAACTATTATATTAAAACTTTATATTTGCACAATATTTCTTACTGTCTATGCACTTTATGAAATTTACTACGTTCCATTTATACGCTACTATCGTATTGACTTATTTGTTTTCAGATTAAAGCTAAAAGGTGTATCATGGCCTGCAAGAAGTGATTCCTCTATTAGTATAGCATTGAGTGGAATAATGCCATTATCTGCAAAAGCATCCCATTCCTCATCCACTTTGACAGCATCAGAAGCTGCGTATGAAATGAAACGTTTGGTAGTTTCGAAAAAGAGGTAAGTTTAATATTAAATATTAATAGGCACTGACTTAATTTTCATTAAATTTTAATATGTAGATCTCATAGCTCGAATCAACCAAAATTTTCATATGATGGTGACTGTCAGTCTGATGACATGATTTTACCAAGGAAGGCAAGGAGAAACTGGGCGATTGCTAGGGGAAGAATTACCAAACAAAATCAGAAAATTAAAACACTTACTCAACAACGAAGACGGTTGACATATAGGGTAAAAACTCTGCAAGGCCTTATTAGTGAGTTAATGCAAAAGTTTAATTTCTCACAAAACGCTAAAAAAGTTTTAATGATATGTAATAATAATAAAATACCAATTATTGTATAATTGTTATATTTCAAATTTCAGGCATGCAAAACCAGTTTTTCAACGAATGTTTCGCGGAAAATCCAGAGGGCAGTATAGTATATATATATATAATAAGAAGTTTTGCTTTAACTTTAAATTTTTATTCCACAAAAGCCTATAATTATGTACGAGAAACCTTTAATAAGGCATTGCCTCACCCTTCTACTATAACAAAATGGTTTCACTTTGTTAATGGAGAGCCTGGCTTCACCAAGGAAGCTATAAACGCTATAAAAGTAAAAGTAGCTTTGGCAAAGGAGCAAGGAAAAGAATTTTTTTGTAACTTAGTGTTCGACGAAATGCACATCAGGACGCAAGAGATTTGGACTGGTCGAGAATTTAAAGGCTATATAAATATAGGAACATCCTTTAGTGACCATGTTGAACTTGCTACAGAAGTGTTGGTCTTCATACTAGTAGCAGTGAATGATAACTGGAAAATACCAGTAGGCTATTTTTTTTAAATGGGTTGCAAGCTACTGAAATACCGAACTTGATAAATAATTGTTTGGAATTTGTACATGACAGTGGAGTTACAGTAATATCCCTCACTTTTGATGGCGCACCAGTAAACATGACCGTTCTAACAGAGCTTGGTGCAAATGTAATTAATCCGTCGAATATTAATTCAAAATTCAAACATCCGTCGACAATAAAACCAGTTTACCTCATGCCCGATCCTTGTCATATGTTAAAATTGATAAGAAATTGTCTTGGTTACAACATATTAAAATTTAAATTTTTTCCATTTATACATATTGGCATTAGACATCAATAAAGTTGAGCATATCTTCAAACACGCTAAAAATGGGTGTCATTTTTTATATAAATTGTCATTATTCTTATATTAATTAATTTAAAAATATGAAAATTAGAAAAACTATGTAGAAATATATAGTCCATAATCAAAACTTAATTTCAAATTTTTTGAATTTTTTTAAGCACGTTATTGAGTTTCAAACTCAGCTGACTATACTTATATACCCGATAGTAAAAGTTAATCCAATGTTTAAGCGTAAGATTAAAAGTGTTAAAAGTGTATTAGTAGTATAGAATTGGAGAAAGCCACAATAAAATTGGAATTTAATATGGAAATGCGGGTAAATGACATTTAGACATGTTTTAGCAACAATGCTGTAGTAATTAGTCAATAATAATTGCAAATACTGAAGAAAATATGAAAATGACAGGCTTTACATTTGTTTCTTTTGGTTAATTTTTTGTTAAAGTTGCCAAGAGTTAGCAACTTATTTACCGAATTGGGGTAAATAACATTGTGGTACCCAACCTTACAAAAAAAATTATCTCACCAGTTACAGTATATCTTTTTTAGAGTTCCGAAGACGCGATTATACCTGTTGGTAAAAGAATTTTAGTATCAGTTCCCATTAGTTATGACAATGAAAATACGGTAACCGAAACAATAAAGGCATCACATGCTAATATCGGAAACTTATCCGTTGACTCAAATTTTGCTTCACCTATTCCTAATGAAATACAACTGGCTGCAAAAATTACATCATCAAATCCCAATAATTTAAAATCTAATATCGATGAAACAGATGACAATATTTTTTACGGAAAAAGGCGCCGGCAAAAAGATTTTTGTTTCTATTGTGAAGAATTAGTGCAATGTTTCGCTAGACATGTTATTAGAAATCATTCTCTTGAGATGGATGTACAAAGAATTATGTCATATCCTCCGAAAAATAAAACTCGGAAAAATTTGTTGTCAGCATTACGACAAAAAGGAAATTATTTAAATTCCTATGAGATACAAAAAGCTGTTAAGAAAAATAGTCAAAATTGTGAACTATTACTTTGCACTCATTGCTTAGGGTTATTCTCTAAGAAACAATTATGGCGACATAGAAGAACTTGCCATGAAAATTTGTCAACAAAAAACAGTCAAATAGATGCACAAAATTTTATGATCCGTGGATTAAGAATTGACGAAGATTTAAAAAATAAAGTTTTTCCTAAAATGTGACCTGATAAAATATCACTGACAGCGAAAAAGGATCCACTTATTTGTGTATTTGGTGCTCGATATTTGAAGATACACAGAGAAGTTCATTTTATAAATGTGGCATTAAGAAAAATGAGGGAACTAGCGCGATTGGTGATTGAAATTAAATGTATAAACCCGGTTCTTACAGATCTAAATAAAATCCTACGCCCACAAAATTTCGATTTAATTGTACGGGCTACAAAACAAGTTGCGAAATATGATAACAATGATGATTTATATAAATCCCCAACTTATGCAATAAATCTTGGAATAACACTTAAACAGTGTTGCGAAATAGCAATTATGTCTGCTTTAAAGAAAAACGATGTATTTGGACAAATTCCTAGTTCAGAAATTGAAGCAGATTTAAGGTCCTTAATTAATTTAATAAATGCAAACTGGAAATTTGAAATATCATCACAAGCTGCAAATGATTTACACATGAATAGGTGAAATAAGATAGCTTCAGATCTAAAATTGTTTAAAGATTTTTTAATCGAAGAAGCAAACAAGGCTGCATCAAAACTAGATAGTAATAATGGCGACAAAAGTGATTTTAGGACCCTAATCGAATCAAGTTTTTGTAAGATTATTTTACTTAATCGAAGAAGACCAGGAGAATTACAGAGATTATTAGTATCTACCTATGAACGTTGCTGTCAAGACACAAATAAGAACTATGAAGAGTTTGAAGAAGCGGTAACATCAACAGAAAAAAAATTAATGCAAAGATTTAAACAAATAGTAATACGGGGTAAAAGAGGTCGTGGCGTTCCCGTACTTGTAAGCAACGATGTACAAATCCACATCGGATTAATAGTAAAGTACAGAGATCCGTTCTTAAACAAAAAAAATCCTTATTTATTTCCAAATATTAACAGTGCTGAGCCAATTAGTGAATATAAAGTAATGCAAAATATCCATCTTTAAGTGGGGCAAAAAATCCAAAGAATAACTTGCACCAAATTACGTAAACATTTAGCGACCCTATGTCAACTTTTCAATATGTCGGAAACTGACTTAGAACAGTTAGCGACATTTATGGGCCACACGTTAGGAATTCACCGTCAAAATTATAGACTCCCAGATTATGTATATCAGACCTCTAAAATTGCCTAAATTCTTCTTCTTATGGAAAAAGGAAGTGTCGGTGATTGTAAAGGAAAAACCCTGGATGAAGTTGACATTAATTTAAAAGAAAAACTTTTAAGCGATGAAGAAGAAACTAATATGACTGAAGTAGCTGAAATTACACCAAATGAATATGAAAGAACTGAAAATGACGAAAGTACGGAATGTATTAGTAAACCAAAAACATGCAAAAAAAAAGAGAGAGATGACCAAATGGACCGAAGAAGAAAAGAAAGTAGTATGTACTTTTTTTGCAAAAAATATTCAACAAAAAATGTCTCCCAAAAGAGAAGAATGCGAAAATTTAATCAAACAACATAAAAAATTACTATGTAATAGAACATGGTTGAAAATTAAAGTTTTCGTACAAAATCAATATTCCGGCAAATATAAAAAAGCTGTAAATGTTTAAAACAAAACGTATTTTTTATTCTTTGTAAATTTTGTATTCATTTACAACACCGTATTTATATTTAATTTTCTACAATTTATTTTAAACCAATAATTAGCATACGTTAAGGTATCGTTTACTAACTTTGTTGCTATTTTATGCTTATTGTCTATGATTTTAAATTACACCAGCACAAACGCACGTACACAAACACACATACACAACATACACATAGATACGCAGACGCACACACGCACACACACACACACGCACGCACGCACACACACACTTCGCACACACACGCACGCACGCGCGCACTTACACACACACACACACACACGCACGCACACACAGATACACACACACGCACGCACGCACGACAGACATCGCGAAAATGTAAGACTGTATGGACTCTAAAACTTGCTTATTAGTCAGAGAACTTTGCCTCTGTATCTCGCTTATTTTAAGTCGTACCCCGTACTTTTCCCGCTACAGTTAAAACTTACTTCATCTTATAGGAAATTTTCCGAAAAATTTGATGGTGCTTATTACAATGTTCTATCTTATTGCGAAAATGGAAAAATTGGCATTTTCCCATGAAAATGCTTCATTTCAAATTAAAAACATTTTTTCACTTTAACTTGTCATATCTTCATTATTAATTGAGATATTAATGCCATTCCTTCGGAAAATAATTTATCCATATATTCTGCAAGTACTGATTAAAAAAAATTATAAGTATTGTCTATAAAAATACTTTAAATAAATAAACTGTGAATTACAAACACGTAGATTTTTGGTTTTGTAGTAGAATTTTCTCACTGTTATAAACTCTTCGTGCTTAAGAGATAAACACCAACATGCAGTGAAGCATATATAGGGAAAAGACCAAAGAAGTTTTTTGTGTTGAAACATTTTTTTATAAAATGCATCATTTTCCCAATATTTAAACTTAAAGTTGAGTTGCAACGTTGCGCGTCCCCCGAGCGTTTGTAGAGTTGCGCACTGCATATCTGGGTGTTGACTTTTACCAGTGAGTATAAAGTAATTATAGAGGAATAACGTAACGGTATTCCTTGTAATACTTTTGACAACTTTTGTCGCCAGCGGGCAGTACTGTAGTATACTAGTTCGCAACTTTGACCTAGAGATGGCACAAAAACAACATGTGTTACTTTTGTGCCATCTATGATCTAGTAGGTACAATATAAACCACAAAGCAAGAAGGTAAAATAGAAACAGTTACTGACTAGATATGAGGAAATAAAGTTTGCTTGCATCGCTGCAGGGTTGTATGCTCAGAACGTTGATATTTGTTGCACCTTTTTCTTTACCTATGAATACCGTGACCCCTGATCTAAACTACTTGCAGCTAGCTACTGTATTCTTGATGATTCACACTTTAAAAATTTGTATTGTATTTATTTATGTATTTTCAATTTACATTTTTTTTTTTGGGAAGTAACTGAAACTTGTTTTAAGGTTTTTATGGATTTGGCACATGGGCATACATAGAGTGATGACGAAATTTTTTTTCTTTAAGTAATAATATAACAGAAACAATTTATATTAAAAAAAAAATTATTTTGGAAGTATTTTTTTTTCTTTATCTCCCATGAAAATATGACATTTATGCTGTCATTTGTTATTGTAAAGTTATTAATTATTAAGGAACGAGCAAAAAATAACGTTAAAATCAAGGGTAAAATACTCTTTGCTCACTTAAGTGAATTCTTATAAATTTTTGAGCATATTTTTTTATTTATTTGTAATTTTTTTTTATAACCTATGATAGTTGAGAACAGATTTTTTTATTTATTTACTTGGATATCAATATCGTCATGCTTACACACAAAACTGAACTTGATTAAATTGTACTAATCCAATAGGTAATATATGTTTTTACTTCCTTGTACGAAGTAAAGGAAGTAGGTATTGTAATCGCGAAAATTTTCGAATTTCAGATTTCAACAGAAATACACGTTTTCACTATCCCTGAATCCATATAGACCATATTCTAAATTATAGCGCCTCTCCCGGCAAATTTGTGAAATAAAAAAAGCGTGCCAGGATGGTAAACTGTTTTCCTATTACTTTGGCAATACTGACTAGATGTGACGCAAAAAGTGACAGTTTTATTGCCGCCAGTTTGAAGTGGACGGAGAAATGAAATCTTTAACTGTACAAAGTAAGTATTTTAATTAAATTCAAGTATTTATTTTTGATTCTAAAACTCCAATAAATTTTATTTCAGAATGGCGTGGGGAAAATCTATTAAAATATTTAATTTTTTAAAAGAATGTAATATCACAAACTATAAACAAGATATAAATAAGAAAGGAGTAGCGGCTGGATACAAAATGTTTAAATCACAGAAGAATAAAGAAATATATACATCAAAAAATTTAGAAATAAAAGGAAAAGTTGAAGCTTCAATGCGAGCTAAATTTTATAATGTTTATGTTAAATTTTCAAATGAACACGAAGGAAATATTGTTGCCACAACATGCACTTGTGTTGCAGGAGGAGGAAATACAAGTGTATGCAAACATGTGTTTTCCATTCTTTGGGAAATATTAGATTTCATACGCCAAGGCTTAACAATAATTCCAGAGGAGTTAGCTTGTACCTCACGGCCTAGACTGTGGGGAACATTATCACAAAAAAAAACAAAACATTCAACTTCATTTGAGAAATTAAAATTTGTTAAACATTGTCACATAAAACAACATAAGGAAACAACAGTTTACAGAAATATTGAAAACAGGCAAAGGAAAACAATAACAATCAGTAATATACCAGTCATAAAACAGACATTAGTTAATTTTTCAAATGCTAATAAATCCAAAAACATTTTACCCATGTTATCTGACGTTCTACGTGACAATGATTATATGCCACAATTTTATAATGTCAATAGCATAATAAAAGATAAAATAAAACAGACCTTTTGTGAGAATTTACAATATACTGTAATGGAAAACAACAATTCTGTACAAATTAAAGGCAATACACAGGCAATATGTGATCATTTGGAGAAGGTTTCAGCACACGATTTTATATTGAAGAATGAAGACTGCATCAATATTTTCAAATTAGAATTTATTAAATATACACCAATTCAATTAACTTATACTCGATGTAAAGAAATAGAATCCCTAACAAGACAACAATTTCAAAACATGCTGTGGAAGGAAGAGAGAAAAATTAGATTCACCAGCAGTAATTTTGGATTAATTTGTAAAAGAAGGAAACCGATAGACACAAAATTTTTAAAATCAATATTGGAAGGAAGAAATATTCAGCACTTGCCAGCTGTTCGTGCAGGAATTGAAAATGAAGAACACGTGAAACAACTTTATTATCAATACAAAATAAATAATGGAAAAATAATTAACATATATCCATCTGGATTAGTTATCCATCCTCTTGCACCACATGTAGGTGCTTCACCAGATGGATATATATTTGATAATTCTGAACATGAGAAATGGGGATTATTAGAAATTAAACATGTATCAAGTTTAAAATACAAAAATTTGGAAATGGCATCCAAAGAAAATTCTTTCTGTTGTACCAAGGTTGGCAATAATTATAAATTAAAAAAAAATCACAATTACCATTACCAGATTCAGGGGCAAATGTTAATAACAGGTGCAACATGGTGTGATTTTGTGATATATTTCAGCCAAAGCAACGATCTCTATATTGAAAGAGTGACTATAGATACAAGTTTTTGTAAAAACATGTACATAGCTTTAACAAAAACGTACAAAGAATATGTGATACCCTATTTAGGGGACAAATGTTCCAATAGTAATCATAATACACTTTTAAGGTTGTGATTTTTTTATTACGTTACGGGTTTATTATTTTTTTTTCTCAGAATATATTTTTTCAAATTCATAGCTTTATTAGTCGTTATCTGTTTATTATAGGTTCATATATGAAGTTAACAAGTAAACTGCAAATTTTCCAAATACTATTTAATTTTGTAGACATAGAATTCGGGAAAATATGTTTTAAAATGTGAAAAGATTTAACATGTTTTATAACTCTTTCGACTACTATACGTTCATTTGCAATACTTTTTGTTATTAACATGTCTTGTTCACATAATTGATTTTGCCCATTTAAAAAAGGTGGTATATTTAAAGTAATATTTTTTTCTTCTAAAACTTCACGAATTAAAAATCCCCGATCTGCCATCACATCATCATTTTCTTCCAAGAGTGCAAGCAAGCCACATTTAATAAATATTTCTTTATCACTGGTGCGCCCACCATATAAATGAGAGACAAAAGTGACCATTCCGTTTGGAGAAATTCCAAGCAATCCTTTTGCAGTGTTGTGACTTTTATAATTAGAATAAGTTGCAGATTGTACTCGAAAATGTGATGGCGTATCAGTGAATAATTCTGTGCAGTCCAATATTATCCGTGTACGTGGATATTTTTCTTTCATACTCTTTGGTAAATATTTCTGCACAGTTTCCTTACTAGGCCACATCGGTACTTGTGTTAACTGTGAACATAACAAATCTATCCAGAAGCTCCATACTTTGCTAACAGTTGCTTGTGATACGGAAAATCTATAAGCTAAATCCATCTCCAAAAGACCCAACCGCAATCTGCTTAAAACAAGTACTAGTTGTTGTGTGAAGGTTAGTTTTGTCGGTTTTGTGACATTATTTCTCTGAGTTTCTACAGCAAGATCATATCCAGGTTTTATAAACTTTACGAAATTTTGGAAATACGTCTCATTACAAAATCCTGTATAAAATTGGAGTTGCTGCTGATTTTCTATTATTTTCTTGACATCCCAAATTGCTGGTTTTTTCGGTTTCTTTAGTTTTGTAAGTGTTTCTTCGTACTTGTTTTTGTATATTTGAACCATTATCTTTTCAGTGCGTACCTATGAAGACAAATGTTAAATTAACACTAAGAAAGTGAAAATAATAAATAATAATAAAAACTCACCACTTTCTCCAAATTGTCAACCTTACTACGCAAATTTGTGATTTCGTCTTTCAGAGCTATTATATTACTAGCTAAAAAATAAGTGTGATCATGGGTTTCATAATGTTGAGTTCCATTTCGAATCTTTGAATTTTGTATATTTAATTTGACCTCTTTATTTATTGGTATAGTAACTTCAGCTCCAATACCATTATCTATGGATGAACTAAAATGTTTTTTCCGTAGACGAGTATTCTTCCTGGCTTCTGCAACAAGTGAATAAAACTAAATCTGAATAATTACTTGATAATAATTTGTAATTACCTGTTAATTCCATTTGCTTGTAGTCATTTTTATATTTACAAAAATGATTATTACATATTTTGCTATATTTTGCAGGCTTCCAAAGCTGCATTTTATTTTTACCTTTTCGATTTATTGCTTTTATAAAAAATAAATTCTCTTTATTATTCTTAGGAAAAAAATGAAAAGATATTCCTTTATTAATTATTGAATTCAAATTACAATTCGGGACGCAACAATTGTAGCCAGGCATCATTTAAGAAATATTTCACTCAACAGATGTATTTATTTCGCAACTTTCACAACAAAACATAACTTCGAGGTTATCTGTCATGACAGATGAGTTAAATAGGCGGTTAAAGATTTTCAAATTTTAGAATTTATTTAAACATTATTCTACAAATCATTTATATATATAATGGCAAATTGCAATAGTAAAATATGAAGTAAAACTTGCATGAAAATTTTATCGTTCAATTATGTCTAGAAAAAATTATATTTTACTTTAAAAATTCAATTTTTCTCATAAGGAAACATTGGTTTCATTTTTGATGTACTCTCAAGCATATGATTAGTGCGTTATGAGCATGCGCATTGAGAAAGTAATATGGTCTATTGACTAGTTTCGGCGTGACGTCTGTATGTCCGTATGTACGTATAGTAGAAGTTCAGATAAATTAAACTGACTTAAGCGGGTTTTACAACCTTTTATGGACGGGTAAGAGGCTTTGTGGTCAGGTGTTAAAATTATCCCAACTCAAAGGTATCACTTGAAAAGTAAGAACAGGTCCGTATTAAATAAATTCATACTATACTTAGTTTGTATAAATTTTTCTCCGTATTAGGTCTGTATGAGTATAAGTAAATTTTTTAAATGAACCCTTGTCGTATCTTACTTTCCTTTTTATAGCTCCAAATTTTACTACTCTCCACACTGCGTTGTCTTCGATGCTCCAGTAAGTTCAACGGTTTTTTCCAAAGGCAACTTTTCACCGTGGCTTTTTAATCTATTAAATACATTTAAAATCATATTCTTCTCGTCATAGGAAAAATATTTGCGGCTCCCTTTTTTCGACGTCGACGGCTGATCTGCTGGATGTTGAATAATTTCTTTCGAAATGTTGATTTCAGCATAACTCACGTCCACAACATTATGTTCCCAGGGTCTCCACATATTCGTATTCACAATTTTTACACACACTACTGAAAACTGCAAACACAGAAATAACTACGTTTTGATGACTTGTCCAAAACTGACCGTGTACCTCTAAAGAAAATTTTTAATAACTAATAATGGAGTTCTTAGAATATGTAATTGGAAATCCAAAATTCAATGAACAGAAAAATCTTATGAATGAACAACTTGTCTTAGTCAAATCTCCATTGATCTCTCCGCTTTAATCCTTTTTAGATATTCTTACCATTGAATAGGTGGTTAATACTTAGTTTCTGTCTTTGTTTTTCTATGTATAAATATTAAATATTTTCTGTGAAGTACATTTATTAGTATTTCGTGTTAATGGTCTTAAAAGTCGAAATATGAATAAAAATAAAATTCAATTTTTTAAACAACCAAGTATTTCTTATATTTACTTAATTTTGTATTTAAAATTTACGGTTGAATTTATTTTAATAATTTAATATTCTCAATTTACAAATTAAAATGAAAAGACGGCATTTAAAATGCATTATTATTTGAATATTTTACTCTAGATTTAAAAGTTAAGTTAAAAGGAAACATTTTGAAAGAAAATTTCTGGTACGGCCCTTAACATCATACGACAGAAAAATCTACCTGCCTAAAAGTACCAATATCGCAAGTCCCATAAAACTTTATAAGGGCCAATCGGCTTATCCGAAAGTGAATTTCAAGTATCTGAGCTTCTACTATACGTACGTATGTATCTCGCATAACTCAAAAATGACTGGCCGGAAAATTTTGAAATTTTGTATATGGGGCTGCTATAACATCTAGATGTGCACCTATTAGTCGTAGAATGTGGAAATTTTGTTTATGGAATTTCTATAACATCTAGTTTAAACCTCCATTTTTGGTTCCAATCGGCCTTTTCCAAAAGGCAGTACAATTTTGGCAAAATCTTAATAAAATTAATAATTTAGTTGACTTTTAATTGTTTTAGGAAACATTTTATTTGTTAAATTGACATTGACAAGCTGGAAAAATATATTCCTTAAAATTATGTACGAAGTAAACGAAAATAACATCTCTTTCTTTACGAGATTTCTAGCGATTGTAGTAATTTTGTGCAGTGCAATAAGGAAAAAACTAAAATTACTAGCGTGTTTATTATTAATTAAAATTATAGTATTTGATAAATTACAAACTTTTACTCTATTCTCATCTTTCTAAATGTTTATAATAAGATAGTTGAATTAATAATTGTAGAAATAATGTTAATAAAAACTAATACTTTAGCAATTGCGTAACTGCCCCTGTTTTTCAAGAATAGAAAAATCGTATTTCACTGTCTACTGAAATAAGTTTAATTGAAAGCAGCAAAAAATTAATGTATAATTTAATAGTCGTACAAGGAAGTCATGTGGTGCCCACATCAGATTTTTTTTATTATGGTGAGGAAAGACGTAGAAAAAAATAGTTGTGCATCTCAAGTGTAAAGTGTCTTTATTGTCTTTTCTGAATAGGAGTACGAACATCGAACAATAAAGATCCACTTTACTTTCTCGATACACATAAATTCTGGTTTAAAATATCAAATTAATGCTTAAAAAGATGATTATTCAATTGCTTTTTATTTATTAATGAAAGAATAGTTTCATATATACCTAAACTATAAATTTTTGTTAATAATTGTTACATTACAAAATGATTAAATTATTTCTGGTATTTAAAATGAAGAAAAAACATTTGTTAGTATGTCAGTTAACATTTATTTACACAAATTAAAATATTATAATATAAAATATTTTCCCTTAATACAGTGCAATTACAGATATTCTAAAAAATAATAATATTAAGAAGCTATTTGGAGAATTTCGGTAATACCTTGAAGTAAGGGTGAATGGAATAAATCCAGATGGTCATTCATGGCAATTGTCAATTAATAACCATCTGGATTTATTCCATTCACCCCTACTTCGAGGTATTACCGAAATTCACCAAATAGCTTCTTAATATTATTATTTCTTAGAATATCTGTGATTGCACTGTATTTAAGGGTTGCAACGATAATTCCACTTTCATTCCTGGTGATGATATAGCCGAAACTAGTCGAATTATCTAAATTAATTTCGTGGACATCACCAAGTGTTTTTTATTTTATTAATTATTTTGCTTAGTGCGTGTATATACCATTTTGGTCATTTCGTAAAAGTGAAAATACAATGTCGTATTCAAGATGTAATTATGCCGGTTGCATGCATGTAAAGAAAAGAGGCACATGCAAATTTTATACTTTTCCGGTGAAAGATGCAGAAAGATGTGAAAAGTGGATTCTGTCATGTGGAAATCTAAAATTACAAGGTAAGCTATTTTTTTAAAAGTTTTATTTTTTGAGAGATGAGATAAATAGAAGAAAAAGTAATTAAAATTGAATTATTCAGATTTGGTGCCGGATCAACTAAAATTGATGTCAGTGTGTGAACATCATTTTACCGAAGATTGCTTCATAAATATAACACACCATTGGCTCACGCATACAGCTGTTCCGGTACATTTTTCTTGCCAGGAAGAACACACATCTACAAGTAGTAAAGATTTCCCAACCGATTTTCCTCGTACTGCTCATACAGATTACGAATCAGTTTCTATGACAGCGGTAAGTAAAGAACTTGTCACATGTTGTTAGCACACGAGAAATAGCTTTTTTCTACGACCACCATGAAAAGTTGATATTTATGCTCTCTTTTGTCATCGTAAGGTCAATGATTACTGAGGAACGAGCAAATAAATACTTTACCGCGCGTCTCCATAAGCAACGAGCGGTAAAGTACTTAATTTGCTCGCTTAGATTATTTATTTACTCATATCGTCATGGTTACAGCAACACAAAACAGGAAATTGGTTAAGATTGAATTGAATTTTTATTTCGTTAGTAAAGTCGTAGAAAAAATTATGTGTGCATCTCTAGCGTAAAGTATCTTTATTGCTCTAGCTCGATTGTAGCGCTCGCTACGCTCCCGCTTCAATTTACGAGCACGAGCAATAAAGATTCACTTTACGCTCTTGATACACAAATAATTATTATTTATTTTTTGCACATTATTTAACCTATAATTAGCAATAATATATCGGATCTAAGTCACAATTCACAAAGACGTTTACAGGCACAATTTTTTGTGAATATTCGTTTTTGACCTTGAATGCAGCACGAAACATGATCGCTTTTTTAATTATTTTTTTTAATTAATTTTTTTTTAATATTTTTTTATTAACCGGTTTAATCAGGTATCTAATTTTTAAAAACTGGTTATCAAACTAAAACCGTTATTTTTATAACGTTCTCAATATGGGTTAACCGTTAACCAGTATTTTTTCCGGTTACTTGCCCTCATTTAAACAATAACTTATTTTATACAAAAAAAAAAGGAAAGTAGGTAAGATGATTATATTTTATATTTCAATTCACAAAGAACAGACAAAAAATATAAAAGTTATAACAATTGTTGGAATTGAACTGCAGATTTTAAATTGATAGTCCGTTGTGCTAATCGCGCAGCCACCGTACGACAGCTGTGAATATTTTTTGAGAATTGTGTTATTTAAATGATATAATTTGTATTAAATAAGATGCATGAATAAGGATAGTATTATCCTGAGCAATATGATATTATAATTATTTGCCGGACAATTTTTATTAACAACAATCCGTTCTTTCATGTAAAATGCCTGGCACGCATTCTCTGGGACACACTGTATATAAAATCACATAAGCGCTCTCGATGTAATGAGATATTTACATGTTTTTCTAATCTTTGTATGCTTTTCACGATTTAAAGTGTTTTTTTTTTATTTTTCAGACTTCTTCTAGTACTGTGTTGCAAGTTCTTCGTCCTGAGAAAACGTATACACGAAAACGTTTATTCCCTAATGAATATGTTCCTGCACAGCAAGACTTGCAACAAACTCCACCAAAATATAGTGTAATACCTTTTCTAGACGTCGAAACACCGCCAAAAATTAAAAAAATTGAAGTAGATACACCACGAAAAAAGAAATTAAAATTAAAATTATCTATTAAAAATAAATTAATTTCAAAACAAAGAGTAACGGAACATAGATTAAAAAAAAATATATTTTTCTCTAATGAAAGAAATTTACTTGAGCGATTATTATCCCCTTTGAGCGTCAATTCAAATTTTTTTATTAAAATGCAGTTTTTGCACAAATCAAAACAGCCTTGGACACATCAGGAGAAAAAATTATGTTTAGCAATTTATTATAAATCACCATCATTATACAGATATTTAAGGGATAGTTTGAAATTTAAGTTACCTGCAATTGACACAATTCGTAAGTGGTTAAAAGTTTTTCGATTAAAAACCGGTTTTTCATCTTCGTTTCACAAAATGTTAAAAGAAAAAGTGGAAACTATGACACAAAGGGAAAAACAATGTGTAATAATGCTTGATGAAATGGGAATTAAAAAAAAATTGGATTATAATGATAGTATGGACTTCATAGAAGGGTTCGAAGATTTAGGGAAAGATTTAGGAAGAAATGGAAATTTAGGAAAAAATGCTCTTACATTTTTAGCTCGGGGTTTATACGATAATTGGAAAATACCGTTAGGCTACTTTATTTGTGGAACTCATATAAAAGGTAACCAAGTACAAAAATTATTATTTTCATGTTTGCAATTAGTTTTTTCAATAGGCTTTAGTGTAAAAGCAATAGTATGTGATCAAGGGTCGAACAATAGAGCAATGTATACAATTCTAGGAATTTCATCATGTAACCCCTTTTTCGTATTTAAGGAACATAAAATTTATTGCCTATTTGTAAGTGTAAGGAATACTTTATTAAAAAAAGACATTCTTGTTTGCGAAAAACGTGTATCATGGCGTGATATTAGAAAAACGTACGAAATAGACCATAGAAGTACTTTGGCAAGATCATTAATTAAAATAACACCAAAACATATACAGCCAAATTCATTCGAAAAAATGAACGTAAAACTTGCTGTTCAAGTTTTCAGTAAATCTTTTTCTGCTGCTATGATGACAGCAATAGCTACAGGTGAATTAAAATCAGACACAGCACTGGAGACAGCAAATTTTTTGGAGCGAATAAATAATATTTTTGATTGTTTGAATTCCAGACTAATATATAATTCAAATCCGTACCGAAAAGCTATATCTGCAGAAAACAGTGTAGTCTTAAATACTCTGAAAGAAGGCATTAATTGGATTAAGTCATGGTATGTACCAAAAAATGCACCTTACTGCTTTGAAGGATTAATTTTGACAATAAACGCCGTTTTAAATTTATGGTCTGATATGTCTCCTGAATACCCTTTTTTACTTACAAGTAGACTCTGCCAAGATCCATTGGAAAATCTTTTTTCTAAAATTAGACAAAGACGCGGTTATGATCAAAATCCGTCTACTAAACATTTTAGACTTGCTTTGCAATCAATAATAAGTGCTTCATTAAACATGAGTATTGACAAAAGTAATTATGAAAATGATAATGACGAATTTTTATTTAATCCACTTAAACAATCTACAACTTTACCTTCTGTCAGTACTGATACTAGCGTTTTTGAAACTAAATCGCAAAATAGTGACTCTTGTGCCACTGATTCCACTTCATCAAGCTCAAAGGAAAGTGAAGTTACTCTTGAAACTTGCTCTATTGTGTATTTTGCAGGTTACTTAGCTTACAATGTTTTACAGAAATTTAACTGCGATTTTTGTTTACATGAGCTAACTACCCAAGATGACTTGTATGAAGAAAATGAAATATTAATACTTAATAAAAATTATGGAGCTAATTTAAATTCGGCATGTCATCTGAAAAGACCTGAAGGGAACATGATCCACGTAGTAGAAACAATTTTAAAATTGTTCTCTAAAAAATATAAACAGAAATGTCACTTATATAATTTAAAACAATACTTTGTTGAAAAAGCAAAAAGTATTGATAAAATTCAAATATGGATTAATTCAAATTTTAATTGCATTGAACACAAAATTCACATTATAAATCATTTAATTCGAACTAAAAATTTTTATGTTACAAAATCGTTTAGTAAAGAAGTTAGAAGTATCGCTCCAAATAAGAAAAAAACAACACGGAAGCTAAATATATTACAAAATGTTTAACTTCAAGTCATTGTTTCATCTTATATTGTTTAATTGTTCAATTATATTTAGTTTACATAGTGCTCTGTTTAACTGACACTGGCACACTATTGAACAACAAATTAATATTTTCGTTGGTATTTATAACTTTATTTTACAATTTTTTGTGTATAAAATATATTTTTCATATTTTTTCTTTTAACTCTATTATAAGGATGGTCGAAGTTATATTTTTATTATTTAAAAAATAATTAATTAAATTTTAATAATAAATAATGTATATACAAGCAAATATGTAGTTAATTTTCCTTTTATGTTTTCCTAGAATTTATATATTTACGATAGGGGAACACCTGCTCTGGTCTTGGCTCTGACCTTTGGACCTGCATTCATTATTTTATTATTACAGGGTTCTTCTCTTCTCGAAATTTAAACTTTTGATTCATAGATGGCAGCATGTTCCGGTGTATATTCACAGTCTAACTTCCCCAAAAATTCTATTACTGTTAGCCCATAAGGATTATTCCTCTATATAGCTTTATACTCACTGCTTTTACTAACTTTACTTTATATTTACCATATGTATATTTTGAATACTTTACGAAAACAATGATTATTTTTATTTCAATGATCGGTAAGTATTTATTGTTAATAATTATTTATTGTACAAGATTATTGTTTTTTTGCAGTATGTTTACATAGAAATAAAAATATGGTTTTGAAATAAATGACGAGAATATGTGTTATAGAATAAATTACAGAGGGTAGAATTAAATTTTAAGAATATTTTTATAAAAAAGAGTGGAAAATTGAAACAAGATTTCAACGAGTTTCGTTCATTTTTACAATGTCTGAGAATAACAGATGAAAGTAATATTGGATTTACGGACATTTAGTTTATAGCATGTTATAGAACAATTAGAAACAGCTCTTCGAGTTAGAAATTGTTGTTCAAAAAACCTTCGGTTTAATATATTGTCGTCAGAATATCTTAGACTTCAGAGACGTAATATTACAAGTTGACAAGTTCAGTGTGTTATTCTTATTCAATAAAAAATTCAGAAAGGCTTAGACGTACTACCAATTTTACGAAAAATTATGAAATACAGGATTCAATTCCTTTACCGGACTGGAAATTTTTGAATAATGCACAAAATAAAAAAAATATTCTTAAATATATAGCCGAATATATCATTCAAAATAATAAAAACTAACCCTCTAATATAACAATATTTACAACTGGAATGTTAGAAGACGAGGGTACAGTATCTATAAGTTCCACTTTTCAAAATATTATATTAGAAAATCAAATTTGTAATCACGAAGAAGCTGACACCAGAATTTTTGCTGCAATCCATTTCAGTGTTAATTATTTTAAATGTGAACAGGCCATAATAATTTCTCATGACACAGATGTTTTTATTTTGTCGTTATACTACAGTGATATTTTAAAAATACCTATATGGTTGTATAAAAACGACAATCATATCAATTGATTATGTTCTTTTAAATATTACTAATAAATATTCATTACCAAAAAACCAAATGGCAAATTTGTTGGTATCTATTTGTCATCACTGGCTGTGATACAATAAGTTATTCTTTTAATAAAGGAAAAAAAGGAGCATACAACATAGCTTTAAGCAACTATGAATCTTTTAAAGATTTAGCTAATTTTCCATGGAGCAACAGAGATAATGTGACAAAAAATGCCAAACTATTCTTTAAATATTTATATAAAAGACCAAATTTTACAGAAAATTTGAATAGCTTGAGAGCACACCTTTTCTCGGAATGTAAACAAGACATCCGGTAATAAATATTTATGATAAAATAATTTCACAAGTATATATTATTTATTTTGTAGGTACCTGCCGCCAACTGAGAGTGCCTTTAAATACCATGTTTTGCGGTCTTTATATCAAAATGATATATTTAAAAGGGCTGTAATACCACAATATAAACCTCCAGAACCGACTAACGCTGGTTGGTATTTAGAAAATGAAGAACTGTTCCCAATTTTAATGGATATGCCGCCTAAACCCATGCATAATATAAAAAATCTTTATTGCAAAACATTGTGTTCTGCAAAATGTAAATGTAAAACAAATAAAGTTGTGTGTACCATAGGTTGTATTTGTTTAGGGAAATGTAACTAAAATCCTAATTAATTAAAAAAATATATCTTAATATATTTTTTTAATTAATTAAGAATATTTGTTAATTTTGATTAATTATATATAAATGATAGTAGTAAAATTGATAATCTCTATCTGATTATATATATGTATGATCAACAGCAATTAATTATATTTGTTTTAAAATAAATGTATTGAATTAATGTAATTTATTTGGAACCCTTATATTAATTATTATAAATAAGTTAGAACAGTTGATAAAAAGAATACGGCATACAAATGGTAAATATAAAGAAAAGTCAGTAAAAGTCAACACTCAGCATACGCAGCGAGCAACTCTAGAAACGCTCGGGGGACGCGCAACGTTGTAACGCAACTTTCAGTTTAAATATTGGGAAAATTATGCATTTTACAAAAAAATGTTTCAACACAAAAAACTTCTTTGGTCTTTTCTCTATATATGCTTCACTGCATGTTGCTGTCTATCTCTTAAGGACGAAGAGTTTGTAACAGTGAGAAAATTCTACTACAAAACCAAAAATCTACGTGTTTGTAATTCACAGTTTATTTATTTAAAGTATTTTTATAGACAATACTTATAATTTTTTTTAATCAGTACTTGCTGAATATATAGACAAATTATTTTCCGAAGGAATGGCATTAATATCTCAATTAATAATTAAGATATGACAAGTTAAAGTGAAAAAATGTTTTTAATTTGAAATGAAGCATTTTCATGGGAAAATGCCAATTTTTCCATTTTCGCAATAAGATAGAACATTGTAATTAGCACCATCAAATTTGTCGGAAAATTTCCTATAAGATGAAGTAAGTTTCGACTGTAGCGAGAAAAGTACGGGGTATAGTGCACGATAGGAGGAAAAGTTCTCCGACTATATCCACTCATTCATTACCTCCTAAAATTTCATTTATTCGGTTATAAAAACTGGCAACGTTGCCGGCCGTTTCATTGACGGTATATTACACAAAATGGTCGTCATAATAACTCCAAACATAGATAAATGTATATTTTGGTC
Organism: Stenolophus ochropezus; assembly: GCA_035578165.1. NCBI lineage: Eukaryota > Metazoa > Arthropoda > Insecta > Coleoptera > Carabidae > Stenolophus > Stenolophus ochropezus. Next base: position 11,338,391 of record JAQOWZ010000013.1, on the reverse strand, counting down.
GTCACATTGACTGACTTTTAATAGCCGTCTTATTGAAATAAGATTAAAAATAAATACAAAAATATGAAATGTATAAAAGTCACTTCTACGTAAAATATTCAAAGTATTAGCGTATACTCCAACCGAAATTAAGATATGCAGCGTATTTCAGGTGGCTGCCGTATTACTTGTTTGTTGAAGGCCTTCGCAATGATAGCGGGATATAAATATATATATATATATATATATATATATATATATATATATATATATATATATATATATAAACCGGTAGATTTGCAAACTTGGATAAATATTTTGGAGAGACTTGAAATGTATAAAACTTACGTTAGCAAATTAAAAATAGGCGATACATCTGTACTGCAAGGAAGAAAGAAAACTGGATTCGTTGGCTTCCTTATTGTAATTGAAAGTTTAAAACAATTATATGAAGATTTAATTAATATAGAAACTACAAAATTGAAATATCTACTCCTTTACAAATTTAGCCAGGACCATTTAGAGACTTTTTTAGTGCAGTTAGGAGTAAAGGTGGTTCAAATAATAATCCAAATGCATTTCAGTTTGAAAATACTTACAAAAAATTATTATGTCACATAGAAGTCAAAGGATCTGTTTATGGGAATTGTATTGCTTTGGACAACACCTCAATACTGCATGTTAGTAGCAGGTCCATAAATATAACAGAAATGGGTAAAATCTAGAATCTGAAGAATATATTTAACTTGTAAATGAAACAGACCACGACTACACAGCATCTAAAGTCTGGCCCCTGACTATATACCAGAACGCCGTGGTTGAATATATCGCAGGATTTGTTGTTAAACGACTCCTAAAATCAACGTCATGTGATGAATGTTGCAAATCGTTAACCACCGAAGAAACTTTGTCCCGTTTACAAGTAAGAAAAACTTACGAGAAACTTACAAATGCTTCCACATTTGTAATTAAACTATTCAAATTAGCTGAAAAATGCTACAGACAACAAAAAGCACAAGGTTTGAAGGAAAAATATTTTAGAATTTTTATTAATTCGACTAATGAACATGATGCCACACAATATTTTTAATGAATTTAATTTAAATCACTTATTAGAAGATCAACCCCTAAATAACCATGGGATACAAATTATTTGTTTTGTTTCACACAAGTAAAAAAAATTCCGATATTAAAGACAGAATTAGAAGTAAATTAACAAAAACCATTAAAAATCAGTAAAATACTTTGTAAAAATATACAGTGTGTGCAACGAAATGCGGAACATAGGACTTTAACATGAGATTTCAAAAAATTGCGGATACTCTCTCTCCTGATAGATTTAAAGCAAAACTGCAAGAGTACAAAGTTGTTCAAAATTAAATTCTACTTCTAATAAGATCATAATTGTTGCAACAGCAAGACTATAATATGAGATATATTAAATATAAAACACTTTCGTTAAAAATCAGATAGCCATGGAAATAAAAGAAAATATCTATCTGTCAGTGTAGAGAAGTTTCACTAATTATAATACTTATTGTCCATATTTTAATATTATTTACAAATAAAGACAAAGAAGAATTTTATCTCAAGCTTATAAAACAAGAAATTAAAAAACTGTCTAGGAAGGAAACTGTAATACATATGAAACTAAAATTTCTACACCACCATCTACTCAAATACCTACATACCATAGAGTACGAAACACTAACAACAAATCTACAAGAAATAGTAACCACAGAAGAACTCGAACACGACCAAAAAAGAAGGTATAAATTACACAAACTAATACAACAACAACAAATGACAAAACACCGAAACACAACAACACACACATCAACACACACACCTACAACACCACATACATCAACACACACACCTACAACCACACCCAACAAGACCATCACATCTCGCACCACCAGTTTATCTTCAGTTAATTTTTCCACAGAAGAAACAAAACTTCTAAACAAGAGCCACAAATTCGCCCCCCAACCGACCAAAAATGATCTACTCCGTATAACAATAGACATAGAAGCCCAAATACAATATCACCCACAACGCCAAGAAATTTTCAACGACATATCTAAATTTATCTCACAAGAAGCCCAAGTAAGTACACACATCAATATTAACAAGAATAAGTCAAAAACACATAAAATTCAGATCAAAAATAAATTTACAAAACAAAATATTAAAAATATTCAAGAAAAAATTAAACATAACAATTTAACTATAACTAAAGCTGATAAAAAGGCAGGACTTGTCATATTAAATACCGACGATTACATTCAAAAAACAGTCAGCTTTTTTCAAGAAAATAACATTACAGAAACGCAAAAACTCCCACACTATACAGCCTCATAAAACTACACAAACCTAACAAATCCATCAGACCCATTACCAGTTCCATCTCTTCACCAGCCAACAATCTATCCAAATTTCTCAACCATCTCATAAACAATCTCACAAACTATTATTCACCACATTCAATTAAAAATTCAGCAGAACTCATAACACACATTAACAACACCCCGTTACAAACCAATAATTACACCATGATATCATTTGACATTGTAAACTTATACACAAACGTTCCAATAAATAACACTAATAATATTCTATCAGATTTCATTAAAAACGATGCAGAATTTATTAACTCATTCAATTTAGATAACAATGACATTAACAATATAATTAATCTTTTCAAAATTACCCTAAAACAAAACTTTTTTACATTTAACAATAAAACATATACACTTAATGACGGTCTACCCATGGGAAGTCCGATCAGTGGAATGTTAGCTAATATTTTTATTGATGATTTAGAACAAAAAATAATGAAACTTCCAGATTCCAAACACATTCTTCTTTGGGTACGTTATGTTGATAATGTGTTTTGTTTATGGAGTGGCTCAGACTCATATTTACAAAATTTTCACAATTCAATGAACAATATATCTCAAATAAAATTCACGTTAGAAAAAGAACAAAATAACTCAATAAACTTTCTAGATCTCACACTTACCAAAAACAATAATTCAATAGAATACAAAATATACCGAAAACCAACCACCATAAATTCCATAATACCTTACGACTCATTTCATAACCCAATAGTAAAACAAGCAGCCTTCCGATATTATTTTAACAGACTTATTACAACACCACTATCTATAGAAAATTACCACGAAGAATATCAAAACATCATTAATATAGGACTCAGCAACAATTTTCCAATAGAATATATACACAAAATATACCATAACATAATTAACAACAAAATTTTAAAAGACATATACCCACAAACCAAACCAATAACACAATACATTTCAGTTCCTTACAACACCCATTTTAATAAATTAAAAAAACTTTTATACAAATACAATCTTTCCATCACCTCCAAATCAAATAATACAATAGCCACACACATAATAAATAATAAACCAAAAACCGATACATTTGAAAAATCAGGCATTTATAAAATTTCATGTAACAACTGCAATAAAATCTATATAGGCTTAACCACACGAAATATAAAAACCAGATTTAATGAACATTTAAACAAAAGACCTTCTACAGCAGTCGGAACCCACATAAACGAAACACATCATCAAATAACAATTAATTCAAATCTAACTCTATTACATCAAGAAAACTCCCACAAAAAATTAGAACTACTGGAAAAATACGAAATTTTGAAACATACAATGTCAAAAGATAACATTTTACTAAACGAAAATACAAGCTTCCCGGAACCACATATTTTTAAATCTTTACCGCCTTTTCACACTCCATCATCATAATTTCTCAAACATACAATAAAACAAAAACCAACTCCCCTAGCCATATTCACACTATTCATTCCAGTTTCCTTTCTAGACGGCGTAACACACGTTACAAACAAAAACGTTTTTTACAAATTATAACTTCTAAAATGTTTAATAAGATTTAATAAATCCAAAATGCTATACAAAGCACTATATATATATATATATATATATATATATATATATATATATATATATATATATATATATATATATATATTAACTACTTCTGACGGTAAGTTTGTTTTTACTATTGATGTGTATACTTAACCCTAAAAAATTAAACACATGGTTTATCTAATTACAAAATTGTATAAATGATGTATATTTCAGCGGCGGCCTGAAGAAGGGTATTAACCCGAAATCGATAGCCACTTAAATAAAAAAAAATTAAAAACATTTTGCAAATTTATCATTTCCAAACATAATAAAACATACAGAACAGCCTGGAGTCTTTTTGTCAATTTATAAACTGTACTATGACAACTATTTTTCATCATTTCAATTATTGTAAATTCTGACACATAAGAAACCCTCCAGTTCTAAATGACAAGGAAATGAAAAGGATGGGTCGGGGATCTCAAGATGAATTAGTAAGTGAAGACGGAGATGTAGTTTTGGTAAAATGGTTAGACAATCGATCCGTTGCTTTAGCTTCGAACTTCGTTGGAACTGGACTAGTAGATGAAGTTTCTAGGTGGGATAAAAACGAAAAGAAATATGTATCATATTTGATGAAATCATCGAATTGTGCAACCATTCGATGGGTGGTGTTGATCTCCTCGACCAAATTATTGATTTATACCGAATATATGTACGTTCCCGGAAATGGACCTTGCGTATGATATTTCATGCGGTTGATCTGGCTATTGTAAACAGTTGGTTTGAATATCGACGGGATTGTGAAAAGCTAAATTTGCCGAAAAAGAAACAACTAGATTTTCCAGAGTTTCGTTTGTATCTTGCAGACTGCCTCTGCAAAGTTGGAAAAGAAACATCCAGTAATAAAAGAGGGCGTCCAAGTAATACACCTGAACCTGAGTCAACTAGAAGTAAAATCCCAAAACGGAATGAAGAAGTTCGACCTTTACCAGACGTTCAACATGACTCAGTAGATCATTTGTCATTTTTAGATGGGAACCAAGAAGGAAAGCGATGTAAACATATTCAGTGTGACAAAAAGACGCATTTTTATTGTGAAAAATGCTTTACAATGTTTCACACAAATGAGTAAAATAGGAATTTTCACCAAAGAAACTGTATTTTTATATTTTTCTACTATTGTTCACTGTTTTATATGTAATATGTAATAAATAAAGTTTAATTTTGCATTATATATAGTTTGTTTATACCGAGGTTTATTGATAATTGAGCAGAATTGAGCATAATTGTGCCCATTACGTAACTTCTAAAAAAAAGAGTATTTTTTGTAAATCAACTGAAATTAATAAATATAAGAAGGTCAATAAGAAAAATTTTAAAAACAAAAATTTTTTTCTCAAAGAATATAAATCAGGTTTGAAAGGGTTAACAAAAATATTCTAAAATATTTGCATACAACAACATTCCATATTGAAAAGTAAAATACCTCTTAATAAACAATACGTCTTATATTTCTTATAGAGAAACTCACTACGCGAGGAACGGAGTTTCTCCAAATTAAAATTAATTAAAAACTTCTTACGTTCTTTTACCACAAAAATCGTCTTAATGGTTTGACCATTTTGGCGATTGAGCATGAAATTGCTGATTAGATAGACGTAAAAGAAATAATACAAAAGTTGGCAGAACTTAAAAAAAAATGTTTCTTATGATTTTTATGTACTTGATGTTACTTTTATTAGTTTTTATATGATATTTGTTTAGTTTTTATATTTCTACTGTTCTGTACTTATTTGGATATGTTAATTTCATGTTACATTTATAGAAATGTACGTTTTCGTTATAATTATAAACCATACGATTTTTATTTAAAATAAGGATATATGTTTTTTAAAAGTTTAAGTTTAAGTTTTGTCCAGGACGGCATAAAAGCTAGAGCGGGCGCTGTTCAATTACCACATATTATTAAATCTTCTAATAAAAGTCTGAAGTGTATTATTCGAAATAGTATCTCATTTAAAAGTATATGTACAGTAAAAAGTCTATATTATGGAAATGAACAACTCGCGGCGAAATCTACAAAATTGTTTTCACCTTTAAAAAATAATAGTAGTATAGGAGGCTCCAGAGCGAGACTTTTCAATGTATAAGACAAAAATGGGTAATCGCGGTTAAATGGACATTCTGTGCGAGCGCGAGAGATGCAAGAGTAGAAGGAAAATCGAGAGAGATGGGTTGCCAGAGTTTGAACGAATCGGGTTGCATATTGGCAAAGATCGCGATAAGCTGTTTGAATTTCAGCGAATTAGAGTGCTTATGTTAACTGACCATGCGCTATTTAGAAATCATACTTATTCTTTGTCATGGGCGCCGCGCCTGTAGGAGAATTTGTTGCTGTGATTTAGAATGTATTTTACGTAAATATGAGTATTCTGATATTATGTTAACGTGCATCGTGCATGTTGGTGTACCCCATACTAGCATATTAGTTAATATATAATCTTATAGTTTAAAGAAAAAATAATTTTATTCATTGTCCATATAGAAAATATAAAGATACGGTCTTGCTACCCATGAATGTCTTAAGAAAATAAATACAAACGCTGAGATCAACTCATGGGTTGAGTGTAGTAATTATTAAATTAACAAATTGCAACTTTGAGAAGCTAGGAATAAAACAACCATAATTATATATTTTATAACATTTATTTATAATTTTTATTACAGTGCATTACATATTATATATATATATATATATATATATATATATATATATATATATATATATATATATATATTATACAATAATCACACTAAACTATCTTTTGAAATCCATGAATTATATTTACTGTCGAATCCTAACCACTCTTCTGTAATTCTTCTTGATAAAATCCACCTTTAATGCGATTCCCATCCAAGTCTTCTAATATAAATGTGACAGGTATTGTATGTTTTACTTCAGCTATTCTAAACACTTCTGTCGTCCAATTTGGAGTATATCCTTTTTCAAACACATGTTTATGCTTACTAATTCGGACATGATCACCCACTTCAAATAACGATGGTTTCAACAAATGATGTCTTATTACGATAGGCTTGAATGTATGTATCTTGTTTAACTTCTGCCGGTTTCATTTGTATTGTACGATGTTTAGAGTTATTATATTCTTCAACCAAATTATTGAGAATATCTATCCACTTATAGGAGCCCCTATAATTGAGTTCTACCCACATTTTGGTTTTAAGGGTCCGGTTCCAGCGTTCAACTATGCTAGCTTTTAAATGCGAAAACGTAGAATAGTGATTTATGTGATAATCTTCCATTAGTTTTTTAAAATCTTTGTTAAAAAACTCTTTGCCGTCATCTGTTTGTAGGTTTCTTGGTACTCGTCCGCTTGAAAGAATTATTTTTATAGCTGCCGTTACATTTTTTGCCGATTTTGTGGCGACTGGAATTGCCCATGCAAACTTTGAGTATGTGTCAATAACAGTAAGCATAAACTTGACATTATTATTGTCACTGGCATACGTTGACATATCCACCAAATCTGCTTGCCATAAGTCATCGAAACCTTGCAATATAACTTTGCGTCTAATAAAATTTCGACGAGCTGGTTTATGCAGTTCATATGTTAGTAAACGCTTAATATTACTCATTATTATTTTTCCTCGGGTTGAATAAATAAACATATTTGTTGCTTGAGAATTGCTACGTCTGTAGCCACACTCTTTACACTTTGTAAATCTTTGTTTAAATCATTAACTGAGTCATGAATACGTGATATTTCTTCTTTAAGTGTAATATTTTGAGTCTGTTCAATGAGACTAATATTATGTTGTATATTTTGTGTATCTTGATTTAGTTTATTAACAAGCAATGCTACACTGTCTCGTACAATTTGTAAATCGTTTTGTATACTCTTTGTAAAAGAAGTGACACTCTCGTCTACATATTTTTTTGATGCAGCGTCGTGAAGATTGCGTGGAAATCCGATATTAGTTAATCGTTTATTGTTGAAATTTATATCACCCTCGCTTGTTAATGGAAATTGAAGTTGAGTTTTATATGACGAAGGAGAGGAATGTTTACCACCCGAAGTAATATAAAATGGATCCAAGTATCGTCCGAATTTGTCGATTGACATGATGAAACTGACTTTATACAATGATGTCCTCTTCTCTTAACTCTTCTTCTATCGATGCTATTTCCGAATCAATTCCGCTATGGCCGATCGCACGTGACGAATGTAGTAAATAAAGTCGTTGAACTAATTCATTAGGATCGTTCCAATATTTGAAATCAATTGGTTTTTTAGAAACTTGTATTAAATTTGTACCACCCTTTCCAGTCACTGGCTGAGATTCAATATATTTTATAATATTTTTGTATTTATACGAATTATTCTTTTTAGTCGGTTCCAATGGTAAGTAATTTATCTTATGGGCGTTTGTATCGAGAAGAATAGCTTTATAGTTTTGTAAATCTTCCTCTGTATACTCTGTTTTATTAGGAGAATTAAGAAAGAGTAACTGAGCCAGACCTCGTGTTACTTTATACTGTTTATTGTTTATAATAATGTTGTCATAACTTGTCATAAACAAGTGTGAATCTCCAATTTTAAAGTCATTCCTTATGCGTCTTACACCATACTGTTTATCTATAATCTTATTTTGTCCAACACGAAATAATAATTGTTTAATATATTTTCGTATTATTGGCCCTGTATGTGTTTTAAGATACTCTTCAATTACACTTCTTCCATTTTCCGTTTTAATGTATCAAAATCTATTTGATCTACAATTAATTCTTTACATTCCTGTTTGATATTTTCGTCTTGTTTCTTATGTATATCTGTTATTAACGGAATAGATAGTTTATCAAGTGCGTTTGTGAGTGGTTTTACAATGGGATCATATTGTTTTGCATAAAAATCTTTTCTACTACTCTCTCGGTTTACAATACTTCTATATTTACGTCGTATATTATCAGCTGTTTTTTCAATGTCAATAATAATATTATTACTTGACAGTGCATTCTTCTTCGGCTTATATTTTTTATTCATTATCTGTGAACATAACAATGACATACTTGTTCAACAGTTCAATATGTACTACTTGAAAAATTTACGTACCGACCTTTATGTATGAATCAAAACTGAATGATACCGTCCATTATTTAATTCTTTATCTTTATCAATTACCAAGAAACCATACTTGCTTTCATTCCAGCATAGTGAACATAAATCCTTAAATTGTGCGAAATTCATATCTGTGTTAACGTGATCTTTATAAATATGATTTAAATTCATGTCATCTTGTTTAAAGAGTACTAGTAAGTTAGCATTGTCTCGAATTAAATGTTTCGGTATGTGAGTATAGGTCTGACATAATAAAAACAGTCAACTAGATTGTGGCGACCCATACTAAAATATTCACTCATAGTTTTTTGTTTGTCACATATAACGTCATCGAATATGAAAAAAGAATTCGCTTTGGCATTGTGTGGGTTCTATAATATTTTCAGTACTATTGAACAGAAAATATCGCACATCTGGAACGCGTTTTAATATATTTTGAAGTAACTGATATTTAGGTTGATTCGGAGTTTTTATATACAAGTAAATATTTTCAAATTTTAAACCATTTGGATCTATAATTAAACTTAACATTAAGTTAGTTTTGCCACAGTTGCTGGGATCACTTATAATACATCTGATTGTATTTGGTAACCAAAAACTATGTCTAGGTGAATGTGTTTTATTAAATTCGGATGTAATATTATCCAAATTTTGAATCGTTATTGACATGGGCTGCTTAATCAACTTCATTTTTTATACTGACGAATTTCACATGCATTTAAGTTTATGTATTATTTACAGTTGATATAAATATGCAATGATATTATTTAAAATATTAGTACATAAAAAGTCGTTGCCATGTTCAGATCTCGTTATATACATACAGGCAGTGGTTTAGTGAACTCATTAATCAATCGTCTTCCATTCGAACTGCACGTGCCTGGTTACCAGTATTGTGGTCCCGTTACTAAACTTCAGAAACGTTTAGAACGGGGCGACCCCGGAATAAATGAGTTAGACAAAGCGTGTAAGGAACACGACATAGCATATTCTCGAAATAAAGAAAATTTGACTGCTCGTCACGAGGCGTATAAAGTTGCAGCGTGGAGTATAGCCAACACCATGAAAGTTAAACGGAAACTAGGAATGGGAATGAAGATGGGTGTAAAAAATAAAATTAAAAAACGGGCAAATAAAAAACCAACTTTTAATACAATAAAGAAAATAGCAAAGTTAGCCATTAAATCGAAAGGAAAATCAAGCAAACTTATGGATGATTTAACAGCAAAAGGTATTATAAAAACAGCATTGAAAGCAGCTAAACGAGAAGTTAGTAATCACAAACCATCTATTCCTACTATAAATAAAAAAAAAAATAATCCCATTACCGAAGACTGGTGGTATTCTTCCATTAATACCTATTTTTGCTGGATTATCTGCACTGGGAGCTCTTACTGGTGGGGCAACAGGGGTAGCAAAAACAATAATTTCTGCTAAGAATGCTAGAAAGGAGTTGGAGGAAAATAAGCGTCATAACCGTAATATGGAAGCTATAGCTATAGGAAAAGGCATACAAGTAGCTCCTACATCTAAAGGATTCGGATTATATCTAACCCCGTTTCCAAAAAACCATTAAAATTACCGAGAGTACCGCTAACTAATGTGGATTTAGAAAACTATGCTCGTCATTACGAAATACCATTCTTTCGAGGAGTATATATGCGTAATGATTTGCCAAACAATCCAAGAATGAATGAATCTGCTATAGTTAATTTGGATGATTTAGATGGAAAAGGAACACATTGGATAGCTTACAAAAACGTGGCTATAATGTAATTTGACCCACATTTACAAAAAGATGTCGTGTACCAAGTCACATGTAACACATGTAATAACATTTATATCGGTGAAACATCTCAACCCTTGGCAAAACGTATTTACCAACATAAATATCACTGCAATAAAAACAACCCCGATCATAGCGCAATATCCAAACACAAGTGCCAAACTGGTCACGAAATAGATTTTGATAACCCCAAAATATTAGAGAAAGTACAATTTAAAAATCATAGACTTTTATTTGAAACATTTCACATTACAATCAATAACCATAATGTTCTAAATTACATCACAGATTACAACAATAATGTGCAGCACATTAAAAACATAATTAATTCTTAAGTTTGACATCGCGCCTCATTTATTTCTTTCTCTGCGCACGCAACATCATTTGTTCTTCCTCCCATCATTATTTTTTAAACAGAGTTCCACCAGACATGCTGTCGACACGTGTGTGTACTATCGGGGGTACAATTATCTACGAATAATAGTCTCTTAAAAGTTTAACAAATGTACCTCATAATCGTTACAACGACTTCGCCTTTATTAAATAGAACTTACAATCTTCACAAGTTTTTTGGAATGTATTCAATCAAAAAATTTTTTAAAAATGTAATTCTGTTTAACCTCTTTCATCTGGTGAGTTGTTAATAAAATTGTAATTGTAATATTGTAATTTTTGTAAAATTTATATTATAGCTGATGATGGGCTAACATTGCCCGAAACGTCCTGTATTAATTTATGATCTCGACCAATGTAATAAAACCTACATCAGGAACCTAAAGGCCTAAATAAGTTCTACAACCTTAACCGCCGAGTTCCTAAAAAATTTTCAACAAATAATGTAATTTACTTTGACAGCATAAGCAACTTACCACCTCCAAAAGAAATAATAAGGTATCTCGGTAATTGCAAAATTTTCTATAATTACAATCAAGAACAAGAGCCTAGTACAGTAGTATGGGGTCATCTTTGTTTAAAATTTCTTATGAAATAAAACTAGTGGACAGTAACACAAGAGAATCATTTAAATGATACTATTTGGAACGTGAACATAATAATGTCTTTAACATTAACGTTACAAAATAATAGTTCTATATTAAATGCGAATTTTTTTCCGGCAATTGAATTAAAAAAAGACACAAATTACGAATTGGGTTTAGTGCTTTTTCAAACATACAATTCTATACCAAATATAAAAGAAAAAAATAGTAGATTATATATTGGTGATTCACACATATATCTTCCAGAAGGATCTTATGAAATTAAAGACATAAATGAATATGTTAAATCACAATTACCTAGTGAAATTAATTTTGAACTGAGAGCCAATAATAATACATTAAAGAGTGAAATAAAGTGCAGTCAATGGATTTATTTTAATAAACCAAATAGTTTTGGATCTCTTTTGGGATTTACAGAACGAATTCTCGAACCAAATAAATGGCATGAATCGGATATACCTGTACAAATTATAAAAGTGTCTAATATACGCATAGAATGTAACATCACAACAGGATCTTATATAAATGAGAAATTAATGTATACAATTTATGAATTTACACCAATGGTACCACCTGGTTATAAAATAATAGAAAATCCTAACAATATAATCTATCTCCCAACTAGCAATTTATGTTTCTTAAGAATCGTAAGAATATTATAGTAACATATCCATAATGCATTTTTGTCATGTAATTGGTTATAAAAAATATTCTTAAAGAACTTATAAAACAGGTATACAGCGCAAATAGGCACAGCTTATACGATAAGTTATTGTATTATAACTATCACAAATAGAGCACCTATTAAACTACAGAGTTTTATAATAATATGCTTTATAAATGTGTATATGTAACGGATATATTATACAATCTCTATAAAATTAGTGTTTATTATAAAGATTGTGTGCTGTACTATTACAAAACTCTTCAATTATTTTATTATGTATTCTTACAAAAACATTTTTATAACCAAAATGTTTCAGTTTTGCTTCTGTCGTTATATTAATATATCAATTATTTTTATAAGAAATTTGTTCTTGTTGTAATATATAACATATTCACAGCACTGCATCTTCAAGTATTTCATTTCACTTTAGATATTGAGTGTATTCATAATATTTAAAAAATAAGTTGTAGAGTTTATTAGACATTAAAATTGTTACGAAAGAAATTTTACTGTGAAACAGAGATATTTTAGTACGAAACCAATTTATGCGCCTTCTGAAATCCCATTATATTTTAGAAACATTTTGTAATAATAAAGATAAATAAAAAAATATATATTCGTGAATTAACAATTAAAAGTCAGTAATCAATGTAGAATGATAAGATATTAGCTAAAAATAAATATTTTCAATAAATGCATTTATTTTAGATATTTTAATAATTTTGTTGTTTATTTCCAAAATGAATGCCGTAGTTGCTGGTAAAGTTTATTAGAAAATATGGCCGGTTTGAAGTTATATAGGTAGAAATAAAAAAGACCTTACAAATTATTTGTAATACAATTATATTTTATATACGATGTAAAACAGCATTTATAAATCCTATATATTTATAGTTCATATTTATACAGCCTTTATAAAACCAAATTGTTACTTAGTTATCGTATGATGCAACAAATTTGTTGTATATTAGTTCATCACAGTGCAGATGTGACTCACCGATATTGCTTCTTGACAGTCAGATTTTTAATGCTGGACATTTTACAGCCAAGCTAAAAGCGAGAAAACATATTTATATATAATTGTGCACTTTTATAGAAAGGAATACATCACACATTTGATTTTAAAGGTAAGTAAAAGGTACAGATAATATAATTAATTTAAATGATTTTGGTTATGTTTAGAACTGCACAAATTTATAATTCCAAATGTTTCAGATGTCATATAAAATATTCCAAACAATTGAAAAGGGTAAATTAAACCTAACAATAATTCCCAATTCATGGGAAAAAGATGGTTTGTTATTGTGGCCAAAAAACAAAATTGATAAACTTATTCAAAATAAGTTTTCTGTACCGGAAAAAGATTGGTTACAAATGCCTTGTATTTTAAAGAGAAGTAATTTAAAAACATATCGCGAAGCTGAAAATGAGGTCGAAAAGATGTGTGAAGATGACGATACAGAAGGATTATATTCAGATAAAGACGGGCCATCAAAAAAAAGATACAGATCTACGAATAAAACATTATATTCACCAATTCCCGATTTTAATAATTTAATGGTAGGTATAATAAGCATTAATATAAAATATTTTTAATTATATGTACTTATCTTCATTTTTAGCCACAAATCTTAGAACCTTGTACTTCAGTTGAAGGGACCAAAAATGAAAAAATAACTGTACAATCAGAAGAACGTGACATCAATAAATTGGTATGTCAACATTTTTTTTCGTAACTTATTTTATTGAATACATATTATTTTTTTCCATACACGAAACATAAATCTATCTTCATCCATTGTTACAGTGGAAGATGACAAAGTTGTACAGTATGCTGAACCACAAAGTGATATATTATATCAGGGACAAGAAACACAGTCTTCGTCATATGTGATATTAGGAGAAGCGTCAGCAAATGGTTTTATACGTATAAACGAAGAAAATATTTCAATGTCTCAGGTGCAGTTAGATCAGTCAACTGAACAGAAAATAGACAACATTATAGCAAATCAAACCGTAATGATGGAGCGTTTAGCTAAATTGGAGACTATGTTTGACGAGTTAATCAAACAAATGATAAAGCAAAGTGATACTTCTCTATATATTAATTTTAGACGACTCAAAATACTGATTTGTTGTTACCAAATCCGATTGATACCGTAGAAGAGCTAAAAGTATTTGAAGATAAATTAAAAGACAAAAACAAATTACAAAAGTTTGTGCATGATATGAGTTTTATTTGTGGAAACTCGAGAAAAGGCAATGGGATAGATCATTGCTATATGCTTATTGATAAATTTTTTACAAGAAGATTTATGACTCTTTGTTCTTGGGCAGGTGGATCAAGAGAGAAGAAGGAAAATATTGCCTTTAAATTTTACAAAAACAGTATAAATGCTTTTTTTCATATAATTCGTTTAGCAGATAACGATTTTTCATTAGAATCTTGCCATATGTTTTTAAAAAATGTTATTAGAAATAAAACCCGGAGAAATAAAAGTTTTATTACGAACTTCAAAAAGCAAGAAGAGACCAAAAAAGCTTTTGTATAAGAACAATAAGAAAACAGAAGTATTATCAACTGAAGAAACACCCAAGGAAATTGAAAGAGATATGCAAAATGATAAACATTGAAGGGGATGATGAAGGATAAGACGGTTAAGAAATCAGTAAAGTATAAAGTATATTTGTTGCCGCATACAAAATAATGTTCATAAATAATGAAATGATGACATGGACTTATCTGCTCTAATTTAGACCAACGGATTTGCTTTTATATGAATTATTAGAAGTTAGTTTACTGTAAAAATAAATATTAATTCGCAGAATAAATAAAACTGTCAATACCAATATCAATGTTCGCTACGTGTCGTAGTAACAGAAGTACGAAAATTATAAATAACATATAAAGCGGCAATAAATATTGTAAAGATGTTTTAGCTATTTTTGTTAGCCTAGCCTTGATAAAACAATTTTTTGTTATCAATAAATAGTGTTGTCAAGCAGTTGAAAAATATAGAAAATATAGCATTTGAAGTGTAGTAATTTATATGAAATAAAACTCTCATAAAAATTCTTCCATCTTCTTCTTCACACCAATATCAATGTTCGCTACGTGTCGTAGTAACAGAAGTACGAAAATTATAAATAACATATAAAGCGGCAATAAATATACTTGATATTTTTAAAGGTTTTTTGTATTATTTTTATAAAGGAAATGTTATTCATTTTTTATTATATTTAATATTACAATATTATTCATAACAAAAGAACAGAACTGTGATTTTCTTTTGTAAGTAAATTGTTGTAAAAGTATAAAAATAAACATTTATATGTATTGTTCAATATGGAATAAAAATAATATTTTTACAACATCAGTGCCAACAATTAGATCTGCAATGTATGAAGTAACGGTATGAATACAATATTTGTCTTATGATACTGAATGGCAACTAGTTTGCACTTTATTTCTTCCATAGTGTAAAATTTTGGTAATTTTTTTTGACAATCAGAAGCATATATATTTAAGTAACTGGATTTTATTGGTTTGTCAAAGAAAGTTTTAATTTGACTCAATGAACATCCGTATATATATACTATCCCGTTTTGTAATACAGCATGTTTCATTTCAATTATTACATTTTCACGAGTTAAAAACCATTTATTTCGAGATTCGTTACTTAATGAAAATTTTTCGAATTCTACTTTTAAGTAAAAATCATCATTAGTACTTTTACGTTTTAAAATTGGATAATTTTTTATGAATTCATTTATACTTATTTCAATTTCGGACATAGTTATTTCACCTAATCTTTTTGCAGCTTGTATTAACGGACAATTGCCATTTCTTAACAAATTCTTAATTTGATACAATTTGCTTTCGAAGGGATATGCACTGAATATTGATAAAATACCAAATTTTTTCACTTCATCTACCATATGAGATAGATTATGAACATTATTATTATTTTACATAATATTCTATGTAGTAATCAAATAATGTTTCTGCCAAAGGTAACATATTACTGTAAACAGTTGAAGAACAGATAGTAACAGCACAGAAGAGTAATAAAAAATGCTCATAAATATCAGGTGGTAAGAATTCCTTTAAAATAACTATTCCAATATAGTATAAAAATGTTCTGTATTCTAATCCTTTCCAATGAGAGAGACATTCTAATCCTCGAACACTTCGGTGAATTTCTGATGGTATTTTACATTTTATTAAAAATTCAGATATTTGTATTATATCTCTCGCAGACCACTTGGCTCTATAATTACCAAAACTTCCATCTCGCCAGCCAATTAAACATTTCTTCATTATACCCAGGTCAATTAAATGTAGAGAATCGCCAACAGGGAAATCTTCTATCATATCAATTGGAAGCTCTGTTAGTGGTGTTTCACATTTATGATGTAAACCGTATTTTCTTTCTCGAAATAATTTATCTGTTCGCTTTTCAAACTTATTCCGTGGATAATAATTACAACGAGAAATATAGGAATACTCCCCAACTGTAGTGCATTTTATGCAACCATGTTGATGATTAAAATTAGCTACACCTGTATAATGAAAATACATTAAAATAATTCGTGTTTAATTTATATATCTCAATTTAATAAATTACCTTTCACAAATGCTCGCGCAGGAGAATCGCAAATGAAACATCTGATTTTAACATCTATTCTCCGCATTTTCTTATGCTAGCAATAACTATTGTTTTCATTTATAATAATTCCATTTCATAATATTTCGTTCATTTCATCAACAAAAGGCTTTTATATTTCCAGGCTTACCAAAGCCACAATAAATACCAATAACCATTGGTTTAATTTGTGGAATTTCGAAAATGTTTCATAGAATTGGCCAAAATTCTAAGCCATCGATATTGATATTCAAAGACACAGACGTTAAATTTGCGGGAATATTGGTTAGATATTTTTTCAAGCAAAATTGCACTCCTTGATGCCAATATTCGCCACCTGGTATTTTATTTACATTCACAGTTCTTGAAGTTTGAAGTAAAGTTCGAGGGTCCAAAGGTAATAAGTTTGGAATACGTTCATTCCAAATTTTAAACAATTCTCTTAAAGCAGTGTGGTTAATATTAAACGAATTGGCCCAAACTTTTAGTCCAAGCCTAACATTTGCATTTTTAATTGAATCATCACTTTCAGAATGTTCACTTGATAACTCTTCCCCATCACTGTTCTCCAGCTCTACATTCCAATTGGTTATTGTGTGATCTTCTATTTCTAGTGTATTTTCCTGTTCTTCTGATGGTCTATTTAGAGTTGGTCCTTCTGCTAGGATGAGCTTAGTCACAAAATTAGTATTCGATTCAAATTTACAGTGTTTATTTTCAATCAATTTTTGTGTCTTGTAGAACTGTATCAGGCTTAATTGTCTTTTCTTCATTTTATTGAAATTTTCATTCACTTTTCCTCGAAAATTTCCGCTTCTCTTTAATTGTTTCCAATTTTCCATGATGAAATAAAATAAATTTGTTTCACAATCTGCTGTCTTCCTTCTAACCTTAGCAAATGTCAAATGCGTGTGTCGAAATTAATTACACAATTTGATCTTGTTAAGTTCTCGATAATAAGCAAATAGCTTTATAAAGGAAATAATGCAATTCTTACAATAATGATGATATTTCATAATGCATATTTATTATATAAAGTATTTATTAGGACATTTTAGGAACACCACTATAAAACTTTTATTCATTTATACAATTGTGTTTCTTATAGGTTTTATTAGGTATGTGATTAACTATTACATGATACTAATAGAACATAAATGTTCATTGAAACGAAATGCTTTGTAAGCCGTATTTTAGAATGTTCTTACAGCTAATGTAAAATGTTTATATAAAACAGTTTCATTATATAGTTTTGAGAACATTTATATAAACATATTAAAATACATTTCAGCTTCTAGTGGCATTTTTGTACCAAATAAAATAGATAAAAAACACTTCTATATTTAAACAACAACAATATATACTTTATAAAATTACAATGTTATAAGATTTTGTGTTATAAAATATCTGTGCTAGTTGGGTCTGCCACTTCGAGTAAATACAATTGATAATATAACACTTAAAATACTCGACCAAGATAATAATTTGGTCAATTTTCGTGAAGAAGCCATCACAGTAAGAGTACACATCAAACAGCTTTAATACCATGTTATTACAGAAGAAACAAAATAAAAATTCACTACGTGTTGGTTATCCTTTACTAAGAAAGTGTTATAAAAATGAAAGAGTTTATTATTGATATCCAAGGATATGGACTCAGTAATGATCGCTTTATTTTGAAAGAAGTGGCAATCTTAACAAAAAATGATACGCAGTTACAACACTTATACGTACGACCGCCTTGTTTTTGGAGTAACGTCAGTTTTTCATTACGAAAACAAATATGTTGGCTTGAACGCAATTATCACGGACTTTCGTGGAATGATGGATATATAGATTACTATGCAGCTCAAAATATAATAAAGAACATATTGTCATGTGAATGCAGGATATATTTGAAAGGAAATTCGAAAAGAAAACTCATTGAAAAGTTACTGGAAAATAATAATAATATGTGTACTATAATTGATTTGGGTAAAAATGTTCATGAATATGATAAAATGCCACCGTCACTACGAATGGAGAACAAATATACTTCAAATATTACATGTTTTTCTCATAAAACACTTTCAACAAGAAGAAATTCCTTGCCATCTTGTGCCCTTCGGAATGTATTTACACTTCAAGCGTGGTTGACTAGAAAATACGAGGATGATTTACTCTAATTTATACATATAATAGCTATATTTTCTTTTATTGTTATTGTTAAAAAAATATGTTAATAATATAACCAAAATTAATGTTAATAATATTGTACTTATATGTATATATGTAATACTTGTATGTATATATGTTGTAAAATATTTTTTTTTTAAAAAAAGAACATCATTGTATTATTTGCATATGCATATACTTAACCGCTATACTTACTTCATTAGTTTTTCAGATGATACAACTAAATATTGGTCAAGGATTAAAAAGAATAAGGTAAGTATAAGATTTGTAATTATACGCATAAAAACATTTATTTTGTATTATATTTTCAAATCTTCATACAGTTTATTTACAATTTTCATTTATTAAGTGTTTAAATTTATTATAATTACTGGGTACATAATACATATTTGATTTTAAATCATCTACTATAAAGTTTGGATAAAAAATCAACATTTCTTTATATATTGTACAAACAATTTTGTTCTCTTTAGATATAAGTTTTTTTATATTGTCAAGAGATTTTCCGGGCATTAAATAGGCTTGAGTATTAATGTCCCTATAATATTCTTCAAAATAAAGAGATTTTAAATAATTTAAAGTATCTAACAAAACATCACTTATTTCACATATGTGTTCTAACGATGTTTTATCCAAAAATATTTCATTTTGCATCCATTTTGTAATTATTGAATAGTTAATTTCTAGTTTGTGAAATTCAATATTATTCCCTAAACTATTATTGCTGCTTATGTTTACAACATTCTTAATATATTCTACAAAAGCATTCCAGTCTGACATATTAAATACTATACTGTTCTGCGATTTATAATCTGTAATCTTGACAACGACTTCTACATTTATGGGATAAATGCCAACATACAGGACTTTTTCATTCTTTCTGCACAGATTGTAGACTTGTTGTAGTAACAGGCGAGATTCATGACTGGTTATCATTTGCTGGGCCATTCTGTATAAAAAAGAACAAATACCAAATATACCTAATGACTGATTTTATATTACATTAATCTCACCTTGTTTTCTATCGAGTTATTTTTAATTTCCAATTGAAAGTTGTTGATTTCTAACAATTTTTCGGCCTTTAGCTGAGATTTAAAAAGTTTTAAAAATCTTTCACGTCGTCTTCAAGGAAATTAACAACTTCGTATTCAAGTTCGAGTAATAATTTAATTTTCTTGAACTTTACAAGTAACTGAATTATATTAATTTCTTTATTAAGATAACTGCAACAAATTTTTTCGTCTTCTTCATAGAGGTCCGAACTTTCTCTATAAGAATCATTTAAAAAATCTTCATCCCAACGCGCACGCTTCTTATATACTATTGCATGGTTGTATTCCCATACCAACTGATTAAATTATTATAGCTGATTCTAGATCTTCAGCATCTTCAGTTTTTGTATATAAGCAACTCATTATTTTTATCTACACTTTAAAATAAGAAACAACATATATTGTATTGCTCACTATCTACTACTTATTTCAAACTAGAATCTGTTTCATATGAATCTGCTATATATATATATATATTAAACATCGATGACTAATAATACCCATAAATTTAATTTTTTAAAATTTTCAAACTTACAAGTTTAAACGTGTTTCATATTGCACAATATTTTTAATATTTGCAAGTTCCGGCTTGTCAAATATTTCTTAGAATTTATAAAGTACACAGAATAATATACACATAAATAATTGCAGAATTATGATGAAAAATTTATTTATAATTTATTATCATAATTAAGTGCTAATTGATTATTATTTTATTATAATGGAAACTGTTGTCACCCTACATATTAATAATAATAATCATTGATTCAGGGGTCTAAAAAATTTTTAACTACGACTTATTTTTTCGTTCAGTAATAGAGTAAAAAATTCTTATAAGAATATACTTTTTGAATACCCCTGTCCAAGATTTTAATATAAAAGGCATCATTTTGATCGAATTTTCTTCATTCTGTACAAAGTGCACTTGTAAGTTGGTTCAAAATACGCAGTTTCATAAATTTAACATGGACAAAATTAACGATATAGGACAATTGTCCAATTTCAAACCAACCAAAAAAGTGCGCGAATTAATACAAAATCGTGCATACAAAGTTTTAGAAGTTAAAAAAGTAAAAACAAAATCTTTAGGTGATAAAATTTTGTGTGATTTGGGGGCCTTTTCGATATTTCTACCGGAAATATTTTCAACATTATCAAACGACGATATCAAAACACTCAATGATACGCCTAACTTGGGTATTATATACATGGGGTTAAAAGATATGAGTGCCGGTCGCAATGCAGCAACTCTAATTAAATTTACAAGTATGGTGCCGGGATCAAATGAATTTTTAATGGCCGAGATAGCTGCTGCTGCTCTCATCAAAGATGATTTACAACAAGGTCCTTCCGGTTCAGGTTTACAACCACCTACATCTCAAGTAAGATTATATATTTTAAAAATATTTTATAAATGTTCTAACATAGTCTTCAATTGTTCCAGTAACTTTGTCTACATCACCTAGTTACCATCGTAATCGCATACCAAGTCCTACTCCTACAGCTAGTATTAATAAGAATGCCTCTTCAAACAATACTGTTTTATCTTCAAAGAATTCTGTGATGTTACCTTTTGATCAAAATACAGATATGACTTCACATATTGATAATCAATTATTCAAAATTTTAAATATTCGGAAAAGAAAAATAAAAAAATTTAAATCTGCATGGCGTGAAATTAATATTTTAGTAAATACATATTCTTCAAACGAAGATCCTGTTCAATGGTTACATACTATATTTGATCAAATAACAAAATATTTAGCTGATGAAATGAAAATTTTACCTTCAGACCGAGTTGGTATTGAAATTTTTAGTGAAAATTCTCCAGATTTTCCAATCGGTATAAGTTATAAAAATTTCTCCGATTTGTCATCGAACGTTATTGTCAATGCTATACAAAGTGTATTACAAAGTAACAAAAATTTTCTCTTAAATGATAAACTTATGTTATCTGTAGCTCACACAATTATGCCGTCAGGTAAAGGAAAATCAAATTTGAAATATGTATCGTTTGAAGAATACTGCCGTCGAAAACATTCCATAATTCACATAAAAAATAACGATAATTTATGTTTAGCTAGAGCTATTGTTCTAAGTATTGCATATTTAGAAAACAGAAGTCTGTTTAAAAAATTACGTGAAAATGAAAAACTACAAAAACAACACGCCACGGAATTATGTCAAAAATTTAACATAAATTTAGAAAATGGTGCAGGAATTGAAGAATTACAGAAGTTTTAAAATAATTTAATAGAATTTAAAATTACACTCTTTGGAGATGATAGGCTAGGACGGGAAATTATTTTCGAAGAACATGATGTACGTACAGACAAATATATAGATATTTTATATTTTGACAATCATTATAATCCGATAATCAGTATAACTGGTGCATTTAATCTATCATATTATTGTCGTAAATGTCACTTAGGTTATAAAATGAAGGGCACTCATAAATGTCCGTTTTTATGTTCACGATGTAATAGTTCACACAGCGAAAATGAAAATAATGTACTTTTAACATGTGACGAATGTAACAGACAATTTGATGGCCAAGTTTGCTTTCAAAATCATAAAATGGTTAATACTTACTCTAAAAACAGATCAATGTGTGAAGTTATCAAATATTGCAAAAAATGTTCCAAAACTTATAATTTGAATAAAAGGACATCACCGCACGAATGCTTCGAAATATTTTGTTCTGTATGTAAAGTAAGTAATTCAGTTTTACTATACTTTATTTTAATAAATAATTTTTTATTTTTGTTTTTGTTAGCAACATTTTCCACCCAATCATCAATGTTATATGAAAGTTATTACAACTGACGATTCAAAAACGGCTGCCCATGTGCTCTATGTCTTTTTCGATTTGGAGTCTTCACAAAATACACCATTTATCGACGATAATAAATTGTCAAGTTTGTCTAAAAAGAAGAAAGAAAATAGTTCATTCGAACATGTTCCTGTCCTATGTGTAGCCCAACATGTTGTACAAATTGCATGCATACCAGTATTAATGTAAGTAATAAAATTTGTAACACTTGTGGTATGCGTGAACATATATTTATAGAAAATCCCATAAATTTTTTTTTTGAATATCTAATGTTACCACGACAAAATCTCAAAGAGATTATTGTAATTGCTCATAATCTAAGATCGTATGATGGACATTTTCTTTTAAGATATATAGCAGATACTTTAAAATTAACACCTGACGCATTAATTCGCGGTAATAAAATACTAAATATTCGTTTAAAGAACATAAACTTTATAGATAGTTTAAATTTTTTGCCTATGAAATTAAGTAAAACGCCAGGTGCATTAAACTTGAAATGTGATTATGTTTTGGAAAAAAGTTACTTCCCTTATTATTTTATTCGAAGTGAAAATTTAGATTATGTGGGATCCATACCTCCAAAACACTATTATGGTATGATGCAAGCAAACAGTCAAAATATATTTTCAATATGAAGAAAGAATTATTAAATTATTGTATAAATGATGTCAATATATTACGTGAAGCGTGTATAAAATTTAAAGATTTATTTTTTGAAAATAATAACGTTGATATTTTCAGACGATCTATTACTATAGCTAGTGCATGTCTTTATTCGTATAGAAAAAATTATTTAAAAGAAAATACAATTGCTATTGTACCTTCATCTGGTTATCGGTGTCAACAAAAATATTCATATGAAGCAACTGTTTGGTTATTATGGGAGGAGAAAGAACGAAATATTAAAATTGAACAAGCATATAATAATAATGAACGCAGTATATTTGGTTTTAAAGTGGACGGTTACGCAGAAATAGAAAACAAAAAATTAATATTTGAATATCATGGCTGTTGGTATCATGGTTGTTCGCTATGTTTTCCACATAATCGTAATAATTTATTATTTAAAACTGCAAATGATACCATGAATTTTAGATATGAATCAACAATTAGAAAAACAGAAATATTAAAAAGTACAGGATATGAATTAGTAGAAATGTGGAGTTGTCAATTTGAAAAAATTCGTAAAAATAATATTAATTTGCAACAATTTTTAAATACTGATAAAATAATAACAATAAAACCCTTAAATCCACGTGATAGTTTTTACGGAGGAAGAGTTGAAACAATGACAACTTATTATAAAATAGATGAAAGTAAAAACGAAAAAATCTATTATTCTGATATTTGTAGTTTATATCCATTTATTAATAAATATGGAAAATATCCCGTTGGTCACCCCAAAATATATGTAGGCGACGACTGTCCAGATATTTATTCATTTGAGGGTTTAATTAAATGTACAAATTTGCCGCCACAAAATCTCTATCATCCGGTATTACCATTAAAAATAAACAAAAAAATGTATGTTTGTTTTATGTCGAACTTGCGCTGAGACATTGAATATTTATGATTGTAAACACATTGATAGCGAAAGACAGCTGACTTCTACATGGGTTGTTGACGAAGTTCGCTTAGCTGTTTCTAAAGGCTATAAAATTATTCAGATATATGAAGTTTGGAAATTTGATACTGTACAATATGATTCAAATTCAAAATCTGGTGGATTATTTGCAGAGTATGTCAATAATTTTTTAAAAATTAAACAAGAAGCTAGCGACTGGCCTGCTGAATGTTTGAATAAGGAAATATTAAAAGAAAAATATATTCAAGATTTTTATAAAAGGGAGGGAGTCCTTTTAGATAAAAATAATATACAAAATAATCCTGGTTTAAGATCAACTGCAAAATTAGAATTAAATAGTTTATGGGGCCGTTTTGGCATGAGGGATGACTTAACTCACACTAGAATTATTTGTACTTATGAAGAATTATTAACATATTTCTGCAATCCAAATTATGAAGTACAATCTACCATACCTATCAATGACGAAATTATGTACATTACTTGGAAAGACAATCAAAAACAAATGTCTCCTACTACAAATGTTTTCATAGCGGCATATACAACTGCTCTAGCAAGAACTCACTTATATAAATACTTAGATAAACTTGGAACACGGGCACTATATTGCGATACTGACAGTATTGTTTATACTCAAAAACCTGATGAATATATGCCTGAACACGGAAATTTTCTGGGTGATACGACTAACGAACTAGATAAATATGGAAAAGGGTCATATATAAATATTTTTGCATCTGGGGGTCCAAAACATTACGCTTTTCAAGTTTGTGTATAAAAACAATATTAAAACAGAATACAAAGTTAAAGGTATAACTATTAATGTAAGCAACGAAAATAAAGTTAACTTTGATAATTTAGTAAAAATGATTACAGAATATACTGAACCTATAGTACTATAATACAGAAATATTATTCGAACTAAGCATTTTAGAGTACTCTCTGTGGATCAGACCAAAACATATCAACCTGTTTATCTTAAAAGAAAATTTAACGACAGTATTTCTGAACCCTTTGGATATTTTAAGAGGCAAAAAATATCATAGTATTGTTTAAAATATATTATATATTTAAATATGCTTTAAATGTATTTATCACATATATTAGAGTTTTAATATTCATAAATATGTAAACTTATTTAAAATACGAAATATTTATTCCTATTATTGTGTTACCTATATTATTAAAAACACTTGTAATAAAATATATTTGCGATGGTAATTATCATATGTATTAGAGTATAACAATACGACTGTCAAGAATAACAATGTTTTAACTCCACTTTTCCAGTAAAACGGTGTTTTGATGGAAGGTTGTTCTAACTCCATAATTTTATGTCTTTATATATATACATTGAGAATAATACTGTTTTAAATGCATAAAATTCGTATCTTTTCTTATGTCATAACTGTAATGTCAATAACATTTTCCGAATAATATTGTTCTAACTCTACTTTTCCGAATAAGAATGTACTAACTCCTGTTGGAACTGGAGTTAGGACATGGTTCTTCGCGGTATTATATTTGTTAAGAGGAGTTAAAACCCTGTTATTTTCAGTTTGTTTTGTTGTTCATAATTTTACTTGCTTGTTAAAACGTGGTTCTTCCGAAAAATTACATATAAACAATACCCAATTATGAATGAAAATATGTTACGAATAGATTTCAACAATAAAAGTGATGTTTTGGTGATACAGGATGACTTGTAAGTTGGAATAATGTTATTCATTTAATTCCTAACCTCAAAATTGGCTTTGCGTAGGTTTCTTCGCCAACTTATGGACGATGGCGCAATTATTATAGAATCTGAAGACCTAATAAGAGAGAATCAGCCAGCAGATAATAGCACTAACGAAATTACTGCAGAAAACATAGTTTCAGAGATTCAAGATAATATCTTAGAAGAAAATATTACAGAAAAAAATGATAATTACTCTTCTCCTCTAGTGCAAGTTGAAAACAGAAAAGAGGAAAATGGGTAAGTTTGTATTTAAATACAATTATTAAAAATGGTATAAGTACTTAATTAAAATGATATTTAACACAGAGGTGAGAAGATTTTAAGTCGAAAAAGAAAGAGAAATGTAGAAGACTGGAAAACTAGTGTGAGAAAAACCTTACGACAAAGTGGAAGAGAGTACATAGATAAAAGAAAAAAGAAGCACCCGGTTCGAATTTTCAATTATAAAATATGTACAAAGTGTCCCTTTAAATGCTCAGAAAAGATTTCGGAAGATATTGCTCATGACATTTTTATCGAATTTTGGGAATTAACTGATGATGAGAAATTTAACTTTTATGACAAAACGACTAAAAAAAATCCGAAAAAACGGGTGCGGAAGGAAAACAAGAACTCATCTAGACCAAGAGGGTACAGTTATGTGTTTAAATTTTTTGTTGCTGATCAAGAAATTCGTGTCTGTCGTGACTTCTACCTAAAAGTTTTGTCAATTAGCTGCAGAAGAGTCTCATATTTCCACTC
Source organism: Stenolophus ochropezus (assembly GCA_035578165.1). NCBI lineage: Eukaryota > Metazoa > Arthropoda > Insecta > Coleoptera > Carabidae > Stenolophus > Stenolophus ochropezus. The sequence continues at coordinate 11,311,115 of JAQOWZ010000013.1, read as the reverse complement.
ACAAAAAAAAATCAGGAACCACTAACACTCCAAAGAAAGACCAAAGAGGAAAAAAAACACAGATTGAAATCCCTGAGAACCGCCGATTATTAGTAAAAGAACATATCAATGGTTTTCCTCGTGTTCCAGGTCACTATTGTAGAAAAAATACTAAAAAAGAGTACTTACAATTTGGATTAAATTTGTCTAAAATGTATGAACTTTATCTAGAAGAGTGTCAAATTAAAAATATTGTCCCAGTAAAAAAATGGTTGTATACCAAAATATTTAACGAAGAATTTAACATTGAATTTTGTGCACCTAAAAAGGATCAATGTGATTTGTGTTGTGAGCATGAAAATCAAAAGAAATTTAACAAGGTGACTAAAGAGTTACAGGATAAGTTTGCCGCACATGTGAAAGAGAAGGAATATGCAAGAGCTCAAAAAAATATGGACAAGGAATCTGTAACTGAAACTACCGCTTTAATATGCTTTGACTTACAACGTGTCTTAAATATACCTCAATCAAATGTGTCAAAAGCGTACTACTTGCAAAAATTAAACATGTTTAATTTGACAGCATGTGATGTAGCAAGAAAACAAGGTTATTGCATTATATGGCACGAAGGGATTTCTGGTAGGGCTGGCAATGATATTGTATCTGCACTAGTGCAAATGCTTCACAAATTTGTTGAGAAAAACCCCACTATTTCTAATCTAGTGCTGTGGTCTGACGCCTGTGTACCACAGAATCGCAATTCCCATATGAGCACAGCTCTGATAAATTTCCTTAACAAGGAAAATCACAATATTTTTACTATTGAACAGAAGTTCCAGGAGCCTGGCCATAGCTGCGTGCAAGAGGTGGATGCTATCCACAGCACAATAGATAAGGCCTTTTCAAGAGCTGATATTAATAGCCCTCTAGATCTGGTAAAAAGCTTCTGCGGGTTAGAGCAAAAAATCCTTATGAAGTTTATCAGATGAAGAAAGAGAACTTTAAAAACTATCAAGATGTAGCTGTCAATACAAACTTGAAGAAAATACCCTATAGTAAGGTGAAACACGTAATTTATGAAAAAGGGAGCAATATGGTTAAATACAAAACAACATTTACAACCGAAGAATTCCAGTTAGAAAGCATTCTAGTCAAGAAAAAGTTAAGAAACAATAATGAAGAAGACATTTTACCAGTTCCTAAAGTAATAGGTGCGACGAAGAATATTTCTGAAGATAAAATAAATAGTATCAGAATTCTATATCCTCAATTTCCTCCCGTTGATATAGAATTTTGGGAATGTATATTCAAACAGCCAGAAAACGCTAAAGAAACTAAGGACAAGAAGAAAAATAAGATGAAAACAAATATCAATAAAGCTAAGGGCACAAAGGAGACGGCAAAGAAAAAGAATACCTAATCTGTAATTTTAATATTACCGTACATTAATAAGTAGTACGTAATATAAATTTTATATTTTTCTATACAAGCATACAATAAAGCTTAACTTTTGATTTAATTGTTTTATTAAAAAATTAAAATTAAATCTTAAGAATATAGGTAATATAGTCGTTACACATACTTTGTTCTAACTCCTTGGAGTTAGAACATTGTTCTTTAACAAAGCTGAACACCGCATTGTTCTAACACCATCAAAAACTACAGAAATCTTTTTTTCCTGTAGGTAGGCAATATAGAAATTTGTAATATAGTATTACAAAATCCGTTTTTTCATGAACATACCTTTAGATGGAGTCAATTTGCTCAACATTTATGAGGTGGTTATTTCAAATATTCATCACCTCATACTGAGCAAAACGAGAAAGTAGAGTTAGAACAATGTTATTCTCGACAGTCGAATAGTAAAATAAGCTTATTCATTTTCAAAATAAAATATTTATTCATTGTCGTATATTATTAAGATTTAATTATTGTATACTGTGTTCAATAAAACAAGATTACTATTTTTAGTCCCTTAGTTTATTTTTTCCTTTCACATATTTTATAGGCAATATGAAAATAAACAAATCAAATATTAAAGCGATTATATTTTACGTAAGTATTAATTCTAATTAAATTTATTAATCATACCTTTATACAGATAAAACTCCTCTCGTATTCCTTTTGGCTTTAATTCCACACACAGGCCCAAACACACAAAAACAGTACACATTACTAAGTTAGTACACATTACTAAGAAATAGAAAAATGAACATAGAGTTATAAAAGTATATGTTATAGATAACACAAAACAGTGAAATGTGAACAGTTCGTCTCTGCTTGCAACAATCAAAACTTTGTTTATTTAATAATTCCTACACTCAACCCATGAGTTGATCTCAGCGTTTGTATTTATTTTCTTAAGACATTGATCGGTAGCAAGAGCGTATCTTTATATTTTCTATATGGACAATGAATAAAATTATTTTTTCTTTAAACTATAAGATTATATATTAACTAATATGCTAGTATGGGGTACACCAACATGCACGATGCACGTTAACATAATATCAGAATATACATATTTACGTAAAATACATTCTAAATCACAGCAACAAATTCTCCTACAGGCGCGGCGCCCATGACAAAGAATAAGTATGATTTCTAAATAGCGCATGGTCAGTTAACATAAGCACTCTAATTCGCTGAAATTCAAACAGCTCATCGCGATCTTTGCCAATATTGCAACCCGATTCGTTCAAACTCTGGTAACCCATCTCTCTCGATTTTCCTTCTACTCTTGCATCTCTCGCGCTCGCACAGAATGTCCATTTAACCACGATTACCCATTTTTGTCTTATACATTGAAAAGTCTCGTTCTGGAGCCTCCTATACTACTAATAATCAATGGTCTATTAAACGATCTAATTTCTCTGGGTCTAATACCAAAAAACGTTCCGCATATGATATGATAACTTTTTGAGAAGGAATTCTGAATTAAAATCTCCATTGGTTCGCTTTGTAACAATTACAATAATTTTGTGTAAACAGCAACACTACCATGGATATATTCAGTAACTCGTTTAGCAAATTAAAAAAAAATCTTTAAATCTCTTAACGTTAGATGTTAAAATATTTAAATATTAGATGTTATTTTCTATTTGTTCCATATGTATTTTTTTTCAATATAATCATCCTGTTATTGGGATATTCGATCCTGTTTTATAGATTTGTTATAAATAAATAAATATCGTGCAAAATACTTGGTATTTTGCAGACTGCCCGCAATGCTTTAAGATTTACCGCAGGACCCGATGCTTAACATGTCGAGCCACGCAAGTGTTAGTTTAATCTTTAGCTTTCGCAATGACGAAAGTACAACGCTAAATCAGGATCAACACAAGAATCTGGGCGACTTAATCAAGGCCAACGAGGATATCTTTAGGCCAGGGAAAGAACCGACATCGTTTGCTAAAAATTTTAATAACGTCGAGGCCATATTCCCATTGCGCTTTTCACCAGATAAGATGTCCGTGCCTGAAAATGAAATGCCCCGAGCCGATATTAGTCCAGGCAACGAAGACCAAAAAATACCAAATAGCGGAAATAATTCATGTAGAAGCCAAAATTGGTACAGTTGTAGGGGAAGGTATCCTTAACAACATACTAAAAGTACTGAGGGGTGGGGGTGGAGCTAAGGGTGGGGGGCGTCTCGAAAGGTCCATTTTTTTCAATTTTTCGTTAATAACTCAAAAACCACTGCTTCTATCAAAAAATTGTTTATATATTAAATTAATCTACATAAAATTCTCTACAATATAGATTCTATACACTTTTTTGATAGGACCAAAGCTTAAGGAAATATGGAGGGAGTTTCTTTAAATTACAGGTACTTAACCCGACAACAATTCAATCACAAGTGATTTATTTTCTCAAGCCATTCTCCGGCAGTGTGCATTTGTTTATAAGTTTATATTAGTTTACGATAAGACTCAGAACAATGGTACTAGTCTTCTCTGATGTGCTGACTTCATCGTCTGGCCTGAGTTTTGCCAAAACACCAGGCGTGTTTTTACGTATAAATGAATTCAGGGTGAATATTCCATTCCATCCCCGACATATATATTTGCACGCGTTTATATAACATTAATATTTCCAGTGTGTATGTGACTATGGCTGAGAAGTGTTTAATTTGTGAGAGTGAAGTTGAAAGTGATTTGTGCAACGTTGGAAAAAAAGGGATAATTGGATTAGTGAAGGCAAGTGTATTAAGGAAAGATGGGAAAGATAAAGGTTTCAGGGGTAGGACAAATGGTGTTGTTCATAATTCTTGCAGAAGAGAATACGTCAGAACTGACTCAATAAAAAGATTTTTGCGAGAAACTCTTTCAGATGAACCTTCAACATCACGTGATGCTTCGTCTTTGCGTTCAGGACAAATGAAATTTGATTTTAAAACAAAGTGTTTTTTCTGCACGGAAACGTATGACGAAAAAAAGGAGATTAAAAAACCGTATGCTAAGCGACGAACAGTTTTTTATGTTCGTACGGTTGCGTTTCACAATTCTATTTTGAATCGTGGGCAGGAAAGAAAGGATGAGTGGGGAAACGATGTAGTGAGACGTATCTGTACTGTTGGGGATTTACACGCAGCAGATGCAATATATCACGAAGATTGTTACAAAAGATTCATGTTAACCTCTGTGCCTTCAAAAAGAAAAGCTGGACGTTCACGAGATGAAGGGATTTCAGAAGCTATGGAAGAAATATATGATTATATTGAAAGGACTGATAATTGCCAATACTCTATGGACGAGTTGTTGGAACAGGTTATTGCAGGGGAACTACCACATATGAAGACCATTAAAGATAGAATGAGGAAAAAATATGGGGATCAAATATTTTTCAGTACTATTCGCACTAGACAAACTGTCGTCTCCTTTCGTAGTTTTAGTGATAAAATCTTGAACGACTCATGGTACACTTCAAGGTGTAGAGATGAACAAAGAGAACGTGAGAGGATTGTACAAAAAGCTGCTGAAATTATCTTGGAAGACATTGAATCCATGGCTTACGACAACAGTGCCTATCCCCCTTCATCTAGCTTCTGCAGTGAGGCTGAACAATTAATACCTAAATCTCTTAAAGTCTTCATGGATTGCATTGCAAGGAAAAAAAGGTCGAAAGAGGCAGTGAGGAAAAAGATGACAACTATTGCTCATGCTCTTATTGCTGCTGTTCGCCCTCGATGTTTCATATCCCCGATTCTGACCAGCATCGCTCTGTTCATATACAGAAAATTCGGATCAAAGAACTTGGTGTCCCTACTATCGAAGTTGGGATTAAGTTCCTCTTACTACGAGGCTCAGCAGCTAGAGCTCTCCACCATCCACCATCCGCAAGAGCCTATCCCAAGTGACACATTTTGCCAGTACATCTTTGATAACGCAGACTTCAATGTATCCACTCTCGATGGCTGGAATACCTTCCACAGCATGGGAGGAATCAAATGTGTTACACCAACCCATGCTTTCCTTACATCCACGAAAGTGGAAAGACTGAAATCTGTTCCCCCCCAGGAAGAAGTGGGCCAGCTGGGAGTTCTGGAGCTGCAAGAATTTGAGGGAAGGGGAACCAACGCATTGCAGCAAATTACTATCGAAGACTTGAGCGTGTTGATGCCCATCCCCTGTGACATATTCACACCCACTGTTCAAGATTTCCTGTGGATGAGTGGTAAGTGGTTCCAGGAGGTGAACCTCACTGCAGAAGTGCCAACCGTTCCAGAATGGAAGGGTTTCATGCAATTGGTGAGTAAAGTCATTAACAAAGAGAAAACTTCGGTAACCTTTCTCCCATTCATCAATGCACCACCTGACGAGTACAGCACAGTACATACAGCGTTACAGTATGCTTTAAAAAATAGTCAACAGATAGGGGCCACAGTTTGCTTCGTAACATTCGACCAGCCTTTATACCTAAAGGCTAGAGAAATCGCGTTTGAGAACATTGTTGTGAGATTTGGTGGGTTTCACACCCTAATGTCCTTCATGGGGTGCATTGGTCACACAATGGCTGGATCTGGACTGAAAGATGTATTATGCCAAGTATTCGCTGCTAATTCTGTTGACAAGATGTTAACAGGCCACGCGTACAGCCGAGCTGTTCGAGGACATTTGCTTGTTCAGCTTGTTTTATGCCAAATTGTTCTGGAAGGAGCCAATGTTTTAGAGGAAGAGCAGAGAGAGATCTTGACTATGCTGACCAACATGGAGGAACTTACTCCGGACAAAGTTGAAGAGAATGCTTCCTTGGTGTCAGCTTTGACAAAATTTCAGAATCATCTGAAATCCCTGAAGGATAATGGCCCTACCGCTGCTTTGTGGGTTCAATATTTCAACATGGTTACCCTGATGAAGAAGTTCATCGATTCTGAGCGTCGTGGTATTTGGGACGGGCACTTACAGTGTGTGCAGCAGATGATCCCATTCTTCCACGCAAGTGGGCACTTCAAGTACGCAAAATGTGCCCATCTCTATGTCCAAGATATGATACAACTGAAAACTAGCCATCCGGAGGCGTACAAGGAGTTTGCAGATAAGGGGTACTTCAGTATTAATCGCACAGGTATACCTTGGGCAGGTAATTGGTCGGATATGATCATAGAACAAACTCTTATGCGCTCCATGAAAAGTTCAGGTGGCTTAACGCGAGGAAGAGGAATTACTGATTCAGTACTCGCCAAATGGATTTGTGGATCACCGGGAGGCACCGCCATATGTTCGTCATTGGAGGAGTTTGCTGAAGTGGTCTTTGCAACTGGAGAGCAGCACGTTGATATCCGAGAGATTCACGAGATCGAGGTAAAATACGCGAATGGTTCAATGATCATCCTCCTTTTCCAAAGTTGGATTCACTGATGTCACTATCAGCAGGTATCGTGGGAAATTCCAAAATAAATTGCCACCAAGCCCTGGATATTGGAACTAAAACTATGCAAAGTTTTATCGGCAGTAAATTTGGAGATATGAAGCAATCTAAAAAGAATGTGGTCTTGTCACTAGCCAGTATGAGCAGCACCATTAAAATCAATGGTGATAAAATTACAGTTAACCCTCTGATAATTTTCCAAAGAATTGTCATATCAAAAAAGGACGATAAAGATGTAGAAGAGCTTTTGGCATATGAATTAACTCCGTACCCCCTGGCCCTGTTCAGCGAGGGCGGAATGCGAAAAGGGAAAAAATCATTACTCTATGATGTTTTGCCTGTAGAGGACAACGCAACTGTGGATCTCACCCACAGCTTCAATGTAGTAGACGGTGGTTTCCTACTCCAACGCATGAAATGGAAACAGTCTTCCAGCATATTATCAATTTGCCATCAGTACATTGCCTACGTATATAAACATTACGGTAAAAATTGTTCGGTAGTTTTTGATGCATATGGTGATGCCAACAGCACCAAACGAGCAGAGCAGAAGCGAAGAGCGCTCACAAAAACTTCAGACTTCAACTTTCATGAAAGCACGACTATCACAGTTCAACAAGAGCATTTTCTTATTAATGAAAGAAACAAAACGAAGCTGATTCACTTGCTCAGTGAGAAAATGACAGCAGCCGGGATAGAAACAGTTGTTGCTACAGGAGATGCTGACATCACTATTGTGAGGTGTGGGTTGGATAAAGCTGCTGTACATCCAACTGTAACAATAGTTGCGGAGGATGTAGACTTGATAGTTCTCCTCATGGGATGGGCACCACCATCTATCAATATGTACTTCATGAAGCCAGGCCGTGGGAATGTGGAGACCAAATTATTCTCAGTGCGAAAACTTCAACAGCTTCCAATTTCCAAAACGATTCTCCTTCTTCATAGCTTCTCCGGATGCGACACCACCTCGGCGATACATGGAAAGAGTAAAGTAGGAATCGCTAAGCTTTTCACACAAAACCCTGCCCTCACTCAAGACATTTCAGCAATATTCAGAGATCCCTCAGCATCACCTGAGGATATTGAAAAGGCTGGCGAGAAGCTTTTTTTGGCTGTATACAAAGCGCCTGCACATCAAAACAACCTGAACAAACATAGGTACTTGGCGTTTTTGAAGGCGTCAACGAAGCCCAAATTAGACTTGGCCACTCTTCCTCCCTCCAGAGGAGCTTCAAAGCAACACTCGTTCAGAGTATATCTACAGGTAAATTCATTTAAATATAGTTTATTCTTTACCTTACAAATATTAGTTTGTGATGAATACTTTAGTTGGTATCATTACTTTCTTACATGTACAACAGTGGCTCGGCAACCCCCTACCGCCCATCCAATGGGGTTGGGTGAAGGGAGAAGATGGGATCCTTTACGCAGTTAAAACGAACGACCTTGTGGCCCCTGACTCCGTTTTGAACATGATATTTTGCCGATGCACGACTGGGTGTGGGGTGCGCTGCGGTTACCGCAAAGCAGGGATTGCCTGCTCCAGTGCCTGCGGCTGCATCGATTCATGTACTAACGGAGCTCCCGTTGAAAATATCTTCGATGAAGTTGAAAAAATGTTTAATATATATATATATATATATATATATATATATATATATATAAATATATATCCTTAAGCTGTATTTATTTCATTTTTAACAATAAAAACTGTTTATTTTTTAATTTTCTATTTACCGCCTCCATATATCCTTAAGCTTTGATCCTATCAAAAAAGTGTATAGAATCTTTATTGTAGAGAATTTTATGTAGATTAATTTAGTATATAAACATTTTTTTGATAGAAGCAGTGGATTTTGAGTTATTAACGAAAAATTGAAAAAATTGACCTTTCGAGACGCCCCCCACCCTTAGCTCCACCCCCACCCCCCAGTACTTTTAGTATGTTGTTAAAGATACCTTCCCCTACAACTGTACCAATTTTGGCTTCTACATGAATTATTTCCGCTATTTTTCCTTCGTTGCCTGGACTATATCCATTCCAATAGTTTGTAGCGGACTCGTACCGCTCAGCCGGTCGCACGCAACCGGGCCGACGCGCACCCCTCACGAGAGGTACCGGCCAATAGGGTGGCACTCCCTCTACTGCGCCGTCACCTCTCACGCCTGCCGAGCATGTATAAGGCCCGGCGCAAATTGAACCCAGCCCATGCGCAGCCCACGTGTGGGCTGTTTTGTAACACAAGGTTTGATACGGAGTGGCGCATATTAAATCTACTCCAAGGCCAGCACACGTTTAACTAGTCTTGGCGTGGATCGGGTTGTGCTTACAACACAGTTTCGTGGATCGTGGGTACCTACGTTTTACGTAAATGTGCATCAAATAAAGGTTAGAAAATGGAGAAATTAATTGAAATGGTTAGAGGCTTTCCAGTATTGTATGACACTAATCATGCAGATTATTTAAGGACAAAACTAAAGGATGATTTGTGGGAGAAGATTGCTGGAGAAGTAAATTACAGTGATGGTGAGTAATTTTATTTGTAATATTTTAACTCTCATATTTTATAAATAAAACGTTACATTTTTAATTTCTGTTCAAAAGTGTCCCATTTCTACTGCGTTACGCTGCCAATCAAGAGATCCGTCGTTTAAATTAAAACTTGAACTTTTCTCTAATTGAAAATGCTTGATTAGAACTTCTGTTTCGATTTGGTGCTAAAGAACTAAAGTTGTTTTCTTTCAAATTCTTCATAATTTCATCATCTTCTTCTTGTGTGCAGTTATTTGCGAGAGAGTCAGTTCTTAAATAATTATGAAGTACAATTGTGGCTAACACTATTTTATCTATGGTATCTAATTTACACTCAAAAGGTTTTTTATATACTCGGAATCTAGTTGCCAATATTCCAAAGGCACTTTCTACTGTTCTTCTACCGTTCTAGCTCGGGATAAACGATAATTAAAAACTTTAATTTCATAATTGCCAGTCACTCGCACTTTAGGATAAGGACGCATCAACTTTAGAATTAAAGAAAATGCTTCATCTCCAATAAAAACGTATGGTGTTTCTGTATTTTGTCCAGGTAGTGGTTTTGGTTTGGGCAATTGCACGAAAACATTGGTAACCCTAGAGTGCTCGCGCTATGAGCATTTTGCCGCCCGCGGCGAAAAAATCGTATTATTTTATACACAATGCATTTGTGAATATAGTGACCATAATACTGATACAGAACAATCCGCGGCAGAATCGGATAAGGAAGTGTCAACTACCTACAAGCTTCGTCTGTATTAGCCGCCACGCCTTCCCAGAAGTCATCTCGACATGGTCGCGGGCGCGGAGCCACGGTATCATAAATACCATCTAGCCGTCGCACACGTAGATCCACTGTAACGAAAGGAAGTCGTAGCCCTTCCCCAGATATCGTGTCCCAGAGACAGTCTAAGTGTTTACAACGTCAATGCACAACAACACAAAGAAGCCGCAGCAGTTCTCCCATCTCTGTTACTTCCCAAAGACCATCTCGTAGTCGCCAAAGGTCGCAAACTAGATCTCCTACACGATCATCAAGTGATAAACCTCTAGCTCAATTAACAGACAGGCGAAGAACCTCTGCAGCTGCTATAATTGTAGCAAATTTAGAGAGACGATCTGCAAGAGTTTCTATGTATGAAGGAATAGATGGAACTAAATGGCTAGTACATCCTCCTTTGAGGCCTAATATACGAACTAGGCAAGAAAATATTGTTATTATATATATTTGAAACCTTTCTCACTAATTGTCAGAAGTAGTATAGCAGTGAGAGAGCTAGCTCATTTGGTGGGATTTTAGGGGTTGGAGGAGTTAGAGGGGAGGGGGGGGGGGGGGTAACGAGTATTCCGGTGGCGGAGTGGGGGGTCTCAGATGTCGGTAAGGTCACAGTTCTGCAAGTGAACACGTGCAAGGTCAGATTGAGGGGGTGTGGTTCTGCACAGGTGTCTCTTGCCACACGTGTGGACACATTTGTACACCTGCTTGATGCTTGAAGATGGTGGTTGAACGCCTGAATGTATCAATAACCTAGTCCATCTGCAGAACCATTGACATAGGTCAGTGTATTATTTAAAGTACACGTGCAAGTTGCACCTGTGCGTGATGCTGGAAGACGGTGGTTGAATAACCTAGACCGTCTGCAAAAGCATGACATTGACTTATAGATCAGTAAGACACCTGCATGATGCTGAAGGAGACGGCGAGACATACGGGGTGAATGTTGAAAATAAAGAATTGGCATTGACTTCTACGTTGAAGACACACCTGTAATTTGCACGTGCATGATGCTGGAGGAGATCAGTGTCTTACAAACGTGCAAGTTGCACCTTTGTGTTTGTGTATGTGTGCGATGCTGGAAGAGAGTGGTTGAACACCTAAGTGTATCAATAAACTAATCTGACATAGAGTTGTAGTAGTAGTGGGGATATTTTTTAATATAAACCAATGATATATATTACATTTGATTTAGTTTAGATCAAGACATTCAACGTTTGATAACAATAATAGTAACATGTCTGCTAGTATTTTTGAAGTGTTTAATGAAGTAGCTCAAGTAAAAGAAACCATATCTCTAACAGATTTACAACAGGCAAGAAGTATCAAGTTTATAATATTAAACGTGTATCTACTACCTACGGTGAAAAAATTGTTCTCGAACTAGAGAACAACATATTGTTTTTGGGACCACGGTTCAATAAACTATCAGATGAGCAGATAGTAAGCGGTAACGAGCAAGCCGAGGCAGGAAAACTCTATGTGGTGTCCAAGGGACAGATTGGTAAAATTGTGGATCTAGAATTGGGTTCACTGTAAAGAAGATGTCACATACGAAACGTACGAGTTGTTGGCTGGAGGACTGTAAAACATTACTGCATAAAGTAAATTTTAATAACAATTTTATTATTAACATAAATAAAAATTTGAAAAAACTAAAAAATTTAAAAAAAGATATTTACAATTACTGTATTTTTAAAAATTTAAATGAAAAATTCAAATATTTTAATATAAATAATGGGTACAGAGCATAAATAAATGTACAGTTTACATAAGACTATCCACTATTGATGAAAGTACGGTTCAGAAAAGAAATTGAAATACAACAAGATTGCTATGTGTAGCCGTACTGAGTAGACGTGTTGTGTTGTGCGGCTGCTATCTTTATCGTAGTTTCTGTTTCATATTCTTAATCCTCTTAATACGAGCATAATATTATTACACTGTCCACCCGTCTTCAAAAAGAGGAACTCTCCACCATTGTTAAAGAAGCAGTGAAAGAAATGAGTGAAAAAATAATAAGTGAAATGAATCATAAATTTGAAGCTTTGACGGAACAACTTAATAAATTTCAACTAGTGCTTAAAGCTAAGGACGCTGTGATTGAACAGCTGAGCAATGAGTTTGACCGACTACAACAATACAGCAGAAGAAATTGCCTGCGTGTGTTTGGAGTGCCGGAGACCACGAATGAGTCCGTTGAAGATGTCGTTTAAAAGCTGTGCCAGAAGAAATTGGACGTTCGTCTTTCTCCCACCGCCATCGACCGCTGCCACAGTCTTGGACAACATAATAAAGCTAAGTGTCGTCCCATTATTGTTAAATTTACAAGGTATTATGAACGTGCTGCAGTGTTTAACAATAAATCAAAATTAAAGGGTTCAGGGGTAGTGGTGCGCGAAGATCTTAAGAAAGCTAGACTGGATATTCTTAAAAAGGCTAACAAAATTTTGGTAACTCTCAATTAAATCCTAAACCGTTTCTTACCTGACTATCTTGTTTGTTTATGTTTATTTTTGCCACAATAGTTCGCTCAGTTTTTGTCACCTCAGTTCGCACATTCAATTTATGCGTAGCACAGGACCGTCTTAAAAATATATTTTCAATTTTTTATTTGTTAATAATTTATTGTACTTTCATTTTTTTTACTACTATTAATGTTCAGTACTACGAACTGCAATCATCAAATCATTGATGAATATAACAATCTATTTACGATATGTCATATCAATATAAGATCAATTAATTCTTGTTTCTTAAAGTTTACTGAATTTATAAATGAACACAACTTTGATATTATTACCGTTACCGAAACTTGGATTAATGATACAACTCCGAGCTATTTATTTGATATTGAAAACTAAAAATTAATAAGTGTACAAAGATCTCATTCAGTAGGTGGAGGGGTTGCGTTTTATATTCGTGATGGTATTAATTTCAAATTGTTAGATGTGTCATTTGCACAAAAGAATAATATTGAACATGCGTGGGTACTGTGTACGATACATAATATTAAAATTTGTTTAGGTGTTGTTTATAACCCGCATGCTCAGTATTACGAAGAACTCACCATTCTTGATTCAATATTTACTGAATTTTTGCTTCACTGTGATTACTTAATCTGTACAGCTGATATAAATATCAACATGCTATCTAAAGATTATAAAACTCATTACTTTTCAAATTTAATGTCTGCAAATAATATGTTCCAATTGATTACGAGGCATACTCGACCATCATCTGGATCATTAGTTGATATTATACTTGTATCAGATATTCATATTTGCGTTAATTCAGGAAATATCGACTGTTCAGAAATGAGTGATCATGAGTGTGTATATTGTGTTCTAAACATTCCAAAATTAGCAAACTGTAAAAAAAGTTTACATTCAGAGACTTCAAAAATTTTAATAAAGAACTCTTTCAATATAATTTATTTGAAGGATATAAATGATAAAATCAAATTTCTTAACGAAAATATTCTAAACTTATTTAATAAACATGCACCCCTTAAAACAGTCTGTACTAACAAAAATTAGACTCCGTGGATAACACCAGTTATTAAGCTCATGCAGAACAAACGGAACAAAGCTCTTGCAGACTATAAAAAATCCAAAAGTAAAGCCAAACTAGATTACTACAAACAGCTTAGAAATTTAACTACAGCTGCTATAAGACGTGAGAAACAAGCCTATATAAATCACAATATAAACTTCTGTAAAAATTCCAGTCAACTATGGAGTAATCTCAAACAGTTGGGCGTTAATAAGAACACTGAGATAAAAATTGAGAATGAATTATTACAACCCGATGAATATGGGCTACATTTAATAAATAAAGTTGGTAATTTGACTGTTAATTCTGATACTGAGTCGTTTTACAAATATAATAAATTCTCTACAATTGATAATGAACATTTCTCTTTCACCCTAGTAGATGGTAAAAAAATAGAGCATATTTTATTTAATTTGAAATCGAACGCGGTTGGAATAGATGGCATTTCAAGAAAAATTATCCTTATTATACTCCCAGTAATTCTAAAATATATTACCCACATTATTAATACATGTTTATTAGATGGGGTAATGCCGGACATATGGAAATTAGCAATAATAAAACCCATTGCCAAAATAAATAATTCAACCACTTTTAGCGACCTACGTCCTATAAGTATTTTGCCTACCCTCTCAAAAGTCTTGGAGAAAATTTGTTGCGAACAAATAATCATTTACGTAACAGTAAATCGTATACTTCCTGTTATGCAATCTGGGTTTAGAAAGGGACACAGCACCAATACATGTTTGTTAATCATTCTAGATGATCTTATTAAAAATTTTGACGAATCAAAAATATCATTTCTCATCCAAATTGATTTCTCCATGGCTTTTGATATGGTCGATCATTCCCTACTACTTTCAAAACTTAAATACTATAGGTTTTCTGATTCAGCATTAAAGTGGAGTGAAAATTATTTTGACAATAGACAATTCAAGGTTTCTATGTCAGATAACTCCAATATATTAAATTTGACGACTTTTCCATTAGAACGAGGTGTACCTCAAGGATCTATTCCTGGGCCACTGTTCTTTCTACTTTACGTCGCGGATTTACCATCTGTCCTAAGCTATTGCGATATTCATTCATATGCCGATGACACAAAGATTGTTGCATCAAGTGATCATTCGACATTATCGAATATGTGTATTCAGGTAAATTCTGATTTAAATAAAATGGTACAGTGGGTAAAAAATAATGGTCTCCGAGTAAATCCTGATAAATCAGTAATGTTAGTATTTGGTAAATGTAATAATCCAGAAATAATTTTAGATGGGAAACAGTTACAAACTGAAAACATATGTAAATCTTTAGGTGTTTACTTTGATATAGATCTAAATTTTCGCTTTCATTTAAATTTCAAATTAAATAATTAAACTAACACATCTGTATCAATTTCGTAATGCTTTATCGCCTGAAATAAAATTACATTTGGTTAAAACTTTAATTCTACCTATTTTTGAGTATTGTGCAACTGTATATGTGCCAAATCTAACCCAAACGGACAAGAACCGGATACACCTTTTCCAAAATTCCTGTTTAAGATATGTATATGGGGTGCGTAAGTATGAACACATATCAAATTTTAGAGAACTCTAAAAAATAGAAGATATTGAATTACGTACTAAAAAGTTGTACTTATGCCTTGTTTACAAGATAAAAACATCTCGTATTCCAGAGTACTTATTTCATAAACTTGTTCCAAAATCTTATAATTATAGTATGCGTATCAGAGATATATACATAATACCATCTTTTAAAAAATCAAAATATAAAGTCATTTTCCTATCTTGCTCCTACACTTTATAATTCAATTCCGGATAAAATGAAATCTCTTACTGTAAATTCTTTTAGTCAAAAAATTAAGAAATCCAATACACTGTAGAAATATAATAGTTTGTTATTTAAGTAAATATATATTTTTTATATGTACATATATTCATATCGAATAAGGTTTATTATTTTTGTGTTTTCAATGATTAGCGGTTAATGTATTATTATATTTACTATGTACTGGTTGGGTTGAAAAGCAGCCTTTGGCTGAACCCCGCCTTTGACTTAAGTCAATAAAGTTTTATTATTATTATTATTATTATTATAACTCTTGGTGAAGTGGGTCTACGCCTACAGAGCAGCTCGAAGAGTTGATCGGGAGCAGTGTGCAAGAGATCGGCAGAGGTTTAAATTAAAGTTAGAAATGTATTATTCACCTATTATTAGTTATGTTTTAGAAAATAAAATCAAAAATTTTTTAAACCGTAGTAAATAAATCTTTGTAATCTATTGTAGTAGTAATAATTCTGTGTCAATAAATATGTAAAATATTATATGGTTTTAATTAACTGTCAGCTACTGAACCACCATCATCTCATCCTCTTCATCCTTTTTGCAAAAATTATGGGACATAAGTGTAACAATAAAAACAGACAATATTTTAAAATAAAATTTATTTTACATCTATTTAATTAAAATTTGCAATACAAAATTATATTATGTTACATTTTATTACATTCAACACAATACTTTTTAATAAAGTATACATTTCCAATTTGATCATCGTTATGGTCATCGATCAGTATGTGGTCCACATAGCGTCGATAATTCTGAAACTCCGGATTATTCTGCCATTGCTTCGGAAATTTGTCCCAGTAGGTATCAATTTGATTACAGGCGAAAATCATAACAAACTCCATTGGAAGTTGGGGAAGCTCTTCTTCTAGCATAAAATGCAAAATTCCACATTCATAAAAAATTTTAAACGATGCATATGGAGTAAAGCGCTGTTTATACCAATTATATAGCGCATGGACATTTCGCAGAGCACAGTTTTCTGTATGTAAATTACATATATTTAATTTTAAAGGTTCACATATATTTTTCAAATTAGGACAATCCAAATTTTCTACATCAATAATTTTTGTCATATGTGATTCTAATATATTTTCTAAACATTCAACTTTTTTATTTCCTTTTACGTATATAGTTTCAGCACAGGTTAGCCAAGATTTGACTATACTCTTTAAATGACGATAAGGTGTCGTACCAGAACTCCAATTTAAATTATGATGTTTTTTATTTAACCAAAGTATATTCTTTCTACTTTTTGAACTTAATTTAGTCCAATGATATGGTGGTAAAAATATTCCTGATTTGCATACGCCAGTTTTAATATTTAAAACTGAAATTTCTTTGCAAATAAAATCTACTTGTTGTTATTGTATATTTGAAATCCTTGTAAATCAACTATGATTAGACATATTTCTACCGCTTAACGTTCAGAAAACAAATGACTGTATAAAATCAAATAGTTGTCCTTTATACTCAGTGGGGTACTACAGCCCCCGCCCCCACAATTTCTCTCTCTCTCTCTCTCTCTCTCACACACACACATACACACACACACACACTCATATATTCACTCCACATTAGCTTTAGTTATCCAACTATTATGTTTATTATCAAACCCAAGTCATTTAACATAAACCATATTACCCTTCTTTTTCAAAATTTTTTCCACTAAGTATATATCTGGATACTTAGCTTTTTGTAAATCATATTCATAAAATCCTCCTTTAATAATTTGCCCTGACTGATATTTAAGAATATATGTGATAGAATTGGTTAACTGAATTAACTGTATTGTAAAAATTTCATTAGACCAATTAGGAGTATAGCCCTTCGCAAACATCTCTCTATGTTTACTTATACGCACGAAATTTCCGACTTTAAATTTTGGTTTACTAACTGTTTTTATTTTACTGTAAACACTGTCAAGAAGTAATTTTTCATTCTTTTTACTAACATCTGAGGGTTTTATCAGAAATGTTCTGTATTTTGTATTATTATACTTTTCCGTAAGTAAAGGTAATAAATTCAGCCACTTGTATGTACATTGTAAACTAAACTCTTTCCACATCATTGATTTCAAAGTATGATTAACACGTTCAGCAACCGATGCCTTCATAGTACTATAAGTTGAATAATGGTTTATATTATTTTTTTTATTAAATTTTGGAAATCTTTATTATAAAATTCTTTTCCCAGATCAGTTTGCAAATTTCTCGGAAATCAATTACTATTGAACAAAATACTTTTCATAGCTGTTGAAATTTCTGAACCTGTTTTCTTTTTAACAGATTTGGTCCACGAAAACTTGAAGAAAACATCAATAACAACTAAAATGTATCGATATCCTCTGTTCATCATTTCAACCAAATCTGCTTGAAATAAATCTATCTATTCCTTTACCAATTACTCGTCTTCTTGGAAAATTAACCCGAGAAGGTCTGTATAATTTTTCTACAATTCCACGTTTAATTCTCGACATAGTAAACAGGTGTTTCAAATATAATTTCAATATGTAAATGTAGAGGAGGATTTTTACTTACTGGAATAATACTTCTATTAATTATATTTGAAACTCGATGACGTTCATTTTTAATACGATTATTTAGGAATACTTTGGGATCACTAAATTGAACTTGAAGAACTTCCTGAACATGGAAAATTATAAGCATCTAAATTATTAATTTTATATAAATTAGATTTCAATTCTAATGCTAAATTAAAAATAATAACAGATTTCAGATTATTTTTTAATTTAGTTAATTCAAAATTATTTTTAATGTTTTAAATTTTGTTATCTAATTCTAATTTAATTTTATCATTATTTAACCGAATTAATGAATTTAATTCGTGGGACAGAGTGTCCACTCTTTCGTTCATATGTTTCCTAATTTTATGATGATCAATATGTCGTCCGAATTTGTCGAGAGTCATTATTGAAATGACACTATTCTATAACTTTCGCTTCTTTTAACTCCTCAATAATGGATATAGTTTCATTTCCGTGGCCTGTATGTCCGGCATCACGTGATGCAATTAAGAGCGGCAATCTGTCAACTAATTCATTAATGTTATCCCAATATACTTACTCTATTATTTTATTGAAAATTTTTAAAAAATAATTTCCATCTGATTTTTTTTCCTTAGATATTGAGCCCAATCTTCTAGAAGCTAAAAGAGCTCTTCTTTGAGTGTCAAATTTTGGAGAAATAATGGTTGTGTATTTATAAGATCATGTCCCTGACAACTGCTCACCATCACTATAGTGTCGACGGGTTCTTAGTTTTTTTCACTATATCAATACAATTTTTTTCATCAGCCCGATTATATCAGTAGTCTCTATTCTGTTGCTGAGAAAACAGCGTGCTTGGAGAGCACGCTGACTGATCAGTACCGAAATAGAGACTACTACACCTCTCGAAAAATCTGACTATTCTCTCTTAATGTATAATATACTATTTTAATGTGCACCTATTAACGAACTCACATATGCCAGATGCAATTGGGGGACGCCACCTCATTTTGTGAGATTCGGGAGATGCAAATTTAGCTTGTTTTTAGCACTTTCTTTGCTTAAAATACATAAAAACTTACAAATTTTTTATTTAATAAATGTATTGTTGTGATTTGAAATGTTTTGTTGTCCCAGACGATCAAGTAGATGGTATGGCTTGCAGAAAATGTAAATCATATGGTTTTTGCAAATGTAAGTGTAAATCACATAATACTATTTTTATAAAAATATTTAATAAGTTACATTCTCTAATTAGCAACTAACGAATAATGTCCATGAGCCAATGTATCTGTAGAATTTTCTAGTAAGTATCTTTTATCATCCTTCCAACTTAAAGATTTTTTATTTACTTCTTCAGTGAAGATATCATGTTTGTAACTTCTAATTACTGTTTGTTTATTATAAAATTCTTTTTGCTCAAATAAGCATGTTTTATAATTTTCAAAACTAATTTCTTTTTTTAACACGGATTTCTTAATTCCTTTTAATTTTTTTTCAATTGAGTCATTCGTTCTGTAACTGTACATTTTTGATCGTAATCCTATAAATTCCAACATTTTCACAGATTTCAACTCATCTTTAAATTTGCCTATTACTTTTTTATTTACGTCAGAATATAGGGGGTGATCTTTTGGATAATCAGAGGTATCAAAGTAATTGGAATTTTCCCCCATAAATTTATAGAAATCAGCATTTTTAAACTCATATATAAAACTATCTGTATCTGTATATAATAATTTTACTTTATTGCTAAATTCTTTTTTAATTACATTATAATGAAAATCATACATTAATAATTTCGATAAATCCAACACGGCCTGTCCAATATAAATAGGTTTATTAAACAGTACTTTGGTTTTATATCTATGAACTGCTACCAGATTCTCACTAAATATTGTTCTACGTTTAAAATTAGGTTTATTTATTGCTTTCTGTAATTTTTGCTCATCTGAATATAATTTAATATTTTGCTGGTTTCTAACTGATTGCATAGACTTTCCAAACACTGCATTGGATACTAGTTTCCAGTAATCTTTTTCAAACTCATTTTTTGATTTTTGTGTTTGCTCCGTATTAAATTTTATGTATGGTGCTATGAAATTTGATTGTGTGAATTTTAAACCTCTATGAATTTTATCAATTCTCATTCCTAAACTTACATAAAGCTGTAATATTTTATAATGTACTATATAGTTTGTTTTATCATAGAAATGACAAAGTAGTTTTGATACTTTACCACCAGGAGGTTTTCTTTTCTCTGGAGCTAGAGGAATATCGTTAAATTTATCGTGGAGATCTTGTGGAAATGATAAGTCAACTTCTAAAACATATCCTGTATCATCATCTGACACTAATATTTTATTAATATCTTGAAGCTCTTCAAAAGTCATCCACTCAAAGTCTTTTTGAGGCAATTTTTGGGATAAGGAATGACCATATAAATTATTTGCATCAATATATGCAAGTTGTGTGTTTTCATCTGCTTTTGCATACCTATTACTACATTGTGATATTCCCCCTCTAATTCCCTTCTCAAAAAACATGTACATTTCATAATCAGTTAATAACTCCAATTCAATTTTTGTATATTTTAACATACAATCCCACGCAAATCCTGGTGTTGTATAATACAAAGCAGGATCTAATCCATAACTTTTATTCAAACACAAATCTCTAAAATTCTCAAATACATCAGCCAATAACAAAACATCTAATTTTAAGTATAAATCATGCCATTCTCCTAAATTTTTAATTTTAAAATATGCCCAGATTTTCTGTGCATGTTCATATTCTTCTTGCGAAATTCCTTCTGATGTTAGCGAAGAATAAAATTTATCTATTGGTGGTAATTTTAATTCTTCAAATTTTTCCCAAGAATTCATATATTCATAGGGGTAAATTCCTTTTCTAATTAACTTATTTTTATCATTATTTGAAAAATATTTAGCTGCTTCCCTTATTTGTTCCGGTTCCAAATTAGATGATAAAGTATCTAAACTACTTGCTAAAAACCTAAATGAATAAATAAACCTTAAATGAATATACTCTTTATGTCCCACTTTCAAAATCTTGCTGAAAGATATATACTTCTCTTCATTACTAGGAATTAAATTCAAGTTACTCTTATCTTCACCCAAATTCTTTACAAACAAGTGACAGTCGTATGCAGACAAATTATGAAATACAATTGGAATAAATATGGGTTGTTTACACTTTAAATTACAGTTGTTACATGCTGCCCCTCTATATTTTCCAGTTATATGATCATGGTCTTCAACTTTTGAATTTTTAGCTGTAAATTCATTTTCACAAAGATAACATTTTTTTGCTTTTTTATATTTCTTTAAATCTATATCTGTTATAGGTCTATTTGATTCTAATAACTCATATATTGTTTTAGCATGGTTTGGTATTGAATTTATAAAATGTTTATCAGCATTTTCTCCTCTATAACTTTCAAATGGATTATCATAATCATTAATACTCTTAACATATAATCCATATCCACAGGGGGTATGAGATTGTTTTTTAATTGTATACGGTTCTTCAGGATCAGGGATGCATGTTTGAATAGGTTTTAAAAGTGATTCAAAATCCGCATAAATTACATAGGGATGTCTTTGCATTCTTTGAATGTTTTTAAATTTTATTGCTGGTTTAATTGTTATAATCTCATCTAAACCTTTAGTTTTAAGTTTTTGCAATATGCTAGTTTTAAGTTTTTTCAATATATTAGTTTCAGTGCATTTTTCCATATGCTCTTTTATTTCATTTTGATTATTACTATTAGCTCCAGTGCATTTTTCCATATGCTCTTTTATTTCATTTTGGTTATTACTATAGTCTCCACACTTACTACAAGCATATCTAATTGAAGGCATTACTGGAACACATGGTTCATTGCTAAAACAAATTTCTTGATGCCTCTTCAAATATTCTTCAGTTCTTGCATTATAATTCAAACATCTTCTGCAGATATATTTTCTATTTCTATTTATTTCCAGTTGATCATTTAATAGCGCACTCAAATTTTTTATCCAACAATAATGGTTCTTTTCTTTATTTCCAAAATATAACAAGTCGATATTCCTATCATAGATATCCTTATTATTATGATATAAAGGGTAAAATGTTTTACCTTCATAACTAAACACAATAATATTTATTTTGTTAAGTGTCTCAAATTTTGGTATGTCTTGAATTTTAACAGGGAAACTTATTCCTTCAAAATTTAATTCATATATATATTCCGCTTTATTATATTTAGACACTCTGTATGGATTATAACTTACAGGATGTAAGCAAGATATTACGCTATACATGAAACACTTGTCATTATTTTTAACATTAACACAGGCTTGTTTGTTTTTAATCCATTTAGGTAATTCAATATATGATTTCCCACTTAACGGTTTATATTTATTTATATTAATTCTTATACAAATTACAGATTCTAGAACCCAGTCTGAACCTTTTACTTCCATTTCATCACATTTTGCTATAAATAAAACCTTCTGATTATCCCAATATTGGGATAAATCATCCGCTTCTCCTAATATCACATTCTCCAACTGGAATGCATTGGTCATTGTTGTACTAGGATCTAATAATTTCTTAAATTTACATTCCATATTTAAATTAATTTTAATATTCTTATGTATACTCAAAGCGTTTTGAATTAAATTTATTGCTTTTTCTTTTCTTCTATTCATATATGTCTCTATGTCTATATTTATTTCTGTATTATTATGCTGATAGGTTAATAATCGACTCTTAAGAACACATTCCACTAAAATAAAATCTAGTTCAGGACTATGGAGTACTTTATGCGATTGCATACGGGATTCCTTAATATATTCTCCACACACATCACACTTTACTCTTTGCACTCTTTCTTTCTTCGGTTTTTCATATAACTCATCATCGAATGGAAAAATGTTATTGATTTTTTGCTCTCTTTTATATAACTCATTATCGAATGGAAAAAAGTTATTGATTTCTCCATCTTGACTTTGTTGGTCTTTAATCTTATTAATTAATTCTGCTTTCTTATACTTTGCAATTTCCTTTATTCCCAATGATTTTGCTATGTTGTATAGCTCAGACAATCGGAGATCTTCCCATTGAAGTGTTAGTGGGGGTACATGTGTTTTAATTTTATGTACTAGATCAGATTTCTTTAGTTTTGAATACCCTTTTATATTTTTATTTTTACATATTACTCGTAAATCTTTAACAGTTTTTTTACTTAGACAATCATGATGTGGGGGTACATGTGTTTTAATTTTATGTACTAGATCAGATTTCTTTAGTTTTGAATACCCTTTTATATTTTTATTTTTACATATTACACGTAAATCTTTAACAGTTTTTTTACTTAGACAATCATGATTATTACTTTGATCATAATCAATACCACAGAAATCACATTTTGCATATTGAATAATATTTGTAGAGGTGTTTATCTGAGATGTACTCGGCTCATTCATCTCCATTTATTACAAAATAAATTTGTTAATACTTTTCAATCTTTAAATTTTAGTTACTAATTAGAGAATGTATTTTTGTATTATATTACTCACTCCTGATTCTGCTTTTTTAATAAGAGAAAGAGATGTGATATCACAGTCTATTATAAAAGAAGATGACGATAAAGATAAAATTAAGAAAATTTTAACCCAAATTAAGCATATCTTTAAGTGCGGACTCCTTTTCTTTTAAGTACAATTTACCATAGTGTTTATTACTTTCTTTATGAAGTTTTAAATGTTGTTTTTTTACTGTTTCACCACAAGTACACACTTCGGTGTTTTCATTATAATATTTACGCATATATTTATTTATTTTGTCTTTATTTTTCTTGCGATAATCTTGCATGTAACTATTGACATTATTTTCAGTAGTCATTTATAAGAGAAAAATTTTGTTAATATTTTTCATAAGAAAACATATATTTAATCAAAAATTCATTCCACAACTTATCCTTTTTATTGTTAATTTTCTGTGGCTTGTGATTTGAGTCTAATTCAGCTAACGCTATGAATTTGTTTATGAAATATTTATGTGATACATTATTTCTATAACCACTTGCATATAAAAAGCTAAGCAAATATGGATATTTTTGAATTATTTCATCTTTAGTAGTAGCATTAATAGATGTATAAAAATTAGGTTTAATTACAATTCGATAATTATGAACTAATTTTTCAACATATTTCATTTTATCTACGTGTTTAATAAATAATTTCTTATTTTGTTTATTAATTACATGAAAATTACAATTAACGCAATGTGGTACATGAGCTGAATTATAGAATGAATATTCTAAACACTGTCTACATTTTTCATAGACTTGTTCATCAATATCTATAACCCGAGCATCTGGAATACTAAAAATGTCATTTATTTAATTTATTTTTTAACACTGGAGTAATAATAATTGAACATTTATTAATACGTTGTTGAAATCTTTCACGATCTACAGCATATAGATGCCAAATACCTTTACGACTTGCTCTATAAGCATAATTCCAAGTAAACATATAATGTATTTTAACATTATCACTAAATCTAACACTTAAAAACCTCTTAGCGCTCCTAGAAAAAATTCTGGAGTTATTGTATTTTTTTCAGTAACAGATTCCTCAACATACTCTTCAGTAACTGATTCCTCAACTACTGGTGTCTCAGTAACTGATTCCTCAACCGATTCTTCATTATTAGCAACTGCGACTGAAGGTGGATTCATGCAACATTCATTTTAATTTCATTTTCATTACATTTTAATTCTAAAAAGTTAAAATAATATAAATCGTTGGTCATGTTCATGCAAGTTCATTATTCATTTTAACTACATTATCATTTCACTAATACATTACAAAGTTGACCAACTTTTAACTTTTCATTTCATTTTCACTAGAAATGTAATGAAATAGACAACTGCGCGTGCGTGAAAAACGAAGTGACATCTATGGTCACGTTGATTTAATATGTTTATAACCTCTTTATTACTGTAAACTGTGCTGTAAACCCTTTAACTTAGAAAATGGACAAATCAGCTTTAATAGAGATTGTTCGTCAATACGAAATTATTTATAATAAAAAGAACAAAGAATATAAAAACAAACTTGCAAAAGAAAATGCCTGGACGAGTATAATTTCAATATTAGAATGTACGCGTAAGTATAAAGTAAAAAATCTTGATTCCTTTTTCCTTCAGAAGAGAAATTTGTAGGAGAAGAAGCGGAGACAACCTGGAATTCACTGCGAAATAGATACGTTACAGAAAGAAGAAAATTAAGGCAAACACCGTCAGGTAGCGGAGCTCAATCAGACTGGAGATTTTTTAATGAAATGGCGTTTTTAGAGGAACACGTCAGTGTTAGAAAGTATTTATGAATGATATTAATAATTCTGTAAGATATTATTTTTAATGAATTTGTAGAACTTATGCAAATGTAGAAACTTTATCGGCCTCAAATGTGTGGGACACACATGTAATAGACATGGAAGAGAAACCAGATGAAGAAAATACAATAGAAGAACATGTAAATCAGGAAACACAAGTAGAAACACTGGAAGCGTCATCTGAAAATTTAGCACAAGATAATACTTTAACACAAACACCAACACATTCAGTTTCCGATGATGGTGCCTCAACGTCAACATCAACACAAAAATATAATAAAAGTATTTACCAAATGAAAAGACGAAAACTCGAAGAATCGAAACTAGAGAAAACAATATCCTCTACACTGGGATCCATAAAAAATTTCATTGAAACACCTGAAGAGCAAGAGGATGAAGATACCTTATTTGGAAAAACAATTGCTTGTGCTTTAAAACAACAAAAAAATAGAAAAATGAAAACTAAAATAAAAATAGAAATATATCAAATATTAGAAAAATATGAAAATGACTAATAAAAATTTAACATTTTTTTTTTCTTTCGAAGTCATGTTTATTTTTACATATTTAGAATATACAAATAAGACTGATGTAAAGTGCCTTATTATAAAGTTCCTAATGTACATAGAATTTATGTTTATTTTTGTTATAAAAATGTACTTTTCTATAGATAGATATTTTATTTATATAAATATTGTCTCTTGTATTTACATTCTTGTCTAAATAAAAACACAGTATAAATAGCAAATTTATTTATTTAAAATATAAAAATAAAAGTATAATTATTATAAAACTGTATTTTATTATGTAAATTTACACTGGGACAGCACCAAATAAAATTTTATCTCGTTGGAAGGGAAGACTTCCTACTGGAGAATTAAAAAAGTCACAGAGCACATCTCTATTTTTTTGTGCAATTTTTGAATAATTGTTGGAGCCTACTCTTCTAACGGACGTTAAATTCCTATCTTGTCTCCATTCTCCCATTACTACATCTCCATTTTCATTTTCATAATCTACTAATCCTGTGGAGCAGTAACGCCTTTCGCTCTCCGGAAGACTTTCTTCGTTGCATTGAACGAAATTATGAAGGACCACACAAGCCATTACAATTTTTTCACATGTGGAAACATTAGCTGTAATTTTCTTTTTTAAAATTCTCCACCGAGCCACTAATATACCAAAGGCATTTTCTATAGTCCTTCTAGCCCGGGATATCCTATAATTATAAATTTTCTGTTTCTCAGATAAATTTTCTCCTGGGTAGGGTCTCATAATTCTTTCATGAAGTGGGAAAGCTTGATCTCCTACTATATAGTGGGGTAATTGAACATTTGTTTTTGGTAATGCCTTTAAAGGAGGCAAAATAAGTTTTCCGCTTAAAAACTCTTGACCAAAATAAGAATTTTTAAATATTGTACTATCATGCTGTGATCCTTGACCTCCTATGTCAACTATTATAAATTTGTAATAAGCATCACAAACTGCCATCAGCAAAATACTGAAATACATAGAATTACAAACAATTCTCAAAGATAAATGAAAAAACCAAAAAATTACTTACCTATAAGATTTCTTATAGGAAAAGTAATCTGTTCCGGAATGAAATGGTGCCTGAATTTCAACATGCTTGCCATCTACAGCTCCTACACAGTTGGGGATATTCCATCTCTTCCAAAACTCTTTTGCAATTTTATGAAATTGTTGTTCCGTTGGATATGGAAGAAACATTGGCATAAGACGTTTCCATATTATCTCACAAGTTTCTCTGATCACATAATGAGCTGTTGATTTGCCTATTACAAAATTTCGAGCTATTTCATTCATTGACAGCCCCTCTGCCAGAAAACTAGAAATAAATATTAAGTAATACACAAATAATATAGGTTTATTATTCACTCACTGTAATGTCAAAACCAATTTAAATTCTGGCTTAAGAGCGTTGTGTTTTTGTTTCTTCAGATCCTGTTCAACTAATGACAATAAATATTTAAAAACTTCTGGGCTCATTCTGGTGTAATTAAAAAATTCACGCTCATCGTTTTTTAACATGTATGTCACTAGTTTATCAAACTGATTATATTTTTTATTTTCTTGTAAAAATGGTCTTGTGCCAAATCTTCTCTTTCTCCGTTTTTTAATAAAAAGAAGCGACACTAAAGTAGACGATAAAGCCAATAAAGTTATCTTTTTCTTTCTTGATACTTTCATTTTTAATATAGTATTTACGATAATTTGACTGATGTGGATTGAAGGTGATTGTCAATTTTCTTAGAATATACTTTCCTAACACATGCGCCGTTCATTTTACAATTGTTCAGTGAACTTGCATGAACACCCTACGGTTTTATTGAAAATGAAATTATAATGTAATTTAAATGAAATTTAAATTAAATTAAAATGAATGTTGCATGAATCCACCTTAATTCTACGTCTGATTCACTTTCAAAATTCGTATACAAATACTTTTCTATTGCTTTTACTCGAACATTTGTATCTTTAACAGTGTTACTAATATCTTCAATCTGTGTTCTCAATGGATTTGCATTATCATTGGTAATAATTTCATTTGTCATATCTAGTTGATTTATTGAGTTTCTACAAACGTTTAAATCGTCGTTATTAAGCTCTCCACCTTTAGTATCAATTAGTTCATAAACAAACTGTTTTAAGCTATTACGATATTCGGTTAGATTTGTTTCATTTGTTTTGTCTAATAGAATTATAAAATCAGTAATTTGTGTCTTAATATCTTTAAAATTGTTATTAGACCAATTTAATTTATATATAAGTTCTCTTAAGCTAGGCGCACATTCTGACAGTTTCTCCTTATTCGCCATTTATTAGAGAAAAATTAATTTGATTTGAAAACAATATCCCAATGAATTTTATTATGAAAGTCTTCCAAAAATTGTTGACTATACCGTTTCCAATAATATGATAATACAGTCCAATCTAATTTGTCCTGAAACTCTCTAATAAACTCTTCATCTAAGTTTGGTTGATACGATATTTCAATAAAGTCAAGTTTATCCTTAAACATTCTAATAAAATCTAAACTTAAATTCTTTCTGGTTGAAATTATGTGCCATGGAAGTTTTTCAGCATATTTAGTCGTAAAGTATTCACTTAAATTATTTCTTTTAGCAACAACATTAAAGTCAATATACTCAATCATATCTTCTAAAAAGTCATCACTTAAATTTTCATGACTTGATATTTCGGGCCAATCTACTTTATGTAAATACCTCATACAGATATCTTCACTCAAATCTTTTCGCTTTGATAATATAGTAAAATTCACATACTCTTCGTATTTTACAATATGATTCTCATCAAAATCATAACGACCTGATATTTCATCCCACTTAACTTTACTATGATCAATTTCCATTGGAAAACCATAATCATTCACAAACTCAACAAAGTAAATATGTGAAAGACCTGTTAGAAAACTATCAATCAATCGAAGTTGCAAGTACTGACTCATCATTTATTAGATAGAAATTATACGTTTATAATTTTTGTTATCTCAAACAATAGTTCGTTTTGAGAAAGATGTGTTTTAAAATGATTTCCATAATATATCATAACAATAGTTTCTTTAATTTTGTTGTATAAATTAATACTGTTTGGATTATACTCAAGTCTAAGTATAACTTCCATGTCTGGGTAGACAGTTCTTAGCATCTTGATGCGATTATTAGCTGTATGCTTTTGAACTCTAAGCACATAATAAGGATATTCCCACATGTGATTTTTTTCAATAAGTATAAACTGATGATGTTTGTTTGTATTGTTTGGTTTAGAAACTACATCACGCTGTATTTCTTCAACCTTTTCTGCTAAAGATTCTACTTTACTTTTCAGATTGTTTACTATAGCCTTGTACTTGGACTCTATCTTGTATTCTCCATATTTTCTTAATGATGGCAATACTTCTTCTACAACCCAGTCTTGAAACTTTTGAGCAATGGGCATATTTGATTTCAAAATCACCGAGTATATACCTGGTTCACTTATATAAACAGTATTTTGTTGATTATTTAAAGGGGTGAACGAATCGTTCACCCCTATACTAGCATAAGTTTTACAATGCTTTTCTCGTACATGGTCACGTATTGCTTTCTGTAGGTTTGTATATCCCAATATCTCAGCAACATCTTTTGCTGTGAACCATATATTGTTATCTTTATCTGCTAGATAATTGATTTTATTATTGTTGAATATTAAATTGTTGTTTATAAGGTCTACAACTGATTCCATTTATTACAAATAAAATTTGTTAATATTTTATACTATTAAAATGATTCATAGTTTTTATACACATTTTACCATCTGGTTTATATAAATACTCTTTTATTAATCTTTGCAAAGATATTATTTTATTGTATTTACTTAATAATCTGTTATATTCATCACTAGGTATCTTGTCTTTAAATTCAGTTAAAAATTCTATTGAGAAAATATAGTTTTTGTAAGGTATAATTTCCCAAGCAACTTTATCTTGGAACATGACAATAAACTTTTGATATTTTGATATACATTTCCAATCAACTTTATCTTGAAACTCTCTAATAAAAGGTTCTGATAATTTTTGACAATATGATATTGCTTTCCAGTTAACTTTATCTTGAAACTCTCTTATAAAAGGTTCTGATAATTTTTGACAACATGATATAATTTCCCAAGCAACTTTATCTTGAAACTCTCTAATAAAAGGTTCTGATAATTTTTGACGTGATATGTAATACCAATTAACTTTATCTTGAAACTCTCTAATAAAAGGTTCTGATAATTTTTGACGTGATATGTAATACCAATTAACTTTATCTTGAAACTCTCTAATAAAAGGTTCTGATAATTTTTGATAATATGATATGTCATACCAATCAACTTTATTTTGAAACTCTCTTATAAAAGGTTCTGATAATTTTTGATAATATGATATACATTTCCAATCAACTTTATCTTAAAACTCTCTTATAAAAGGTTCTGATAATTTTTGACTTGATATTTGAACCCAATCAACTTTATCTTGAAACTCTCTTATAAAATCTTCTGATAATGTTTGAAATCCTGATATTAGATCCCACTTAACTTTATCTTGAAACTCTCTAATAAAAGGTTCTGATAATTTTTGACAACATGATATTTCTTTCCAATCAACTTTATCTTGAAACTCTCTTATAAAATCTTCTGATAATGTTTGAGATTCTGATATGTAATACCAATCAACTTTATCTTGAAACTCCCTAATAAAATCTTCTGATAATGTTTGAGATCTTGATATTTCTTGCCAATCAACTTTTTTATGGTTTATATTTAAAACCATGACTTTAGCAAAGTTAATATGATCCATATTATACAAGTTATCATGTATACAGCGTAATGTCCAGTAATCCATTTATTACGAAATAATTTTGTTAATAGTTTTATGTAGATAAGATTGTGATGACGTTTTGCTCAGCCGCGCGGCGGAGCAAGATTCTCATGGTCTGACTTGTCTGCGATAGACACCAGTCTGCGACTAAACAATATTCTTTGCATCAATCCAAGAATTATGAGTATTATCAAACCCTAACCATTTTACATATGTTTTATTACCTTTACGTTTAATTACTTTCTCAACCAAATATACGTCATCTCTAGCAAAATTTAATTCTTGTTCATAGAAACAACCTTTTAACTCTTGCTCTTTATAATCTTTCAAATGATAAGTTATTGGATTCGAATATATTATTTTACACACAGTGAATATCTCATTTGACCAATTAGGCGTATAACCTTTCTCAAAAACTGTTTTATATTTAGATACTCTAACTTTATCGCCAATTTTGTACTTAAGTTTATAATTAGGAATTTATTCTTGAAACAGAGGTTTTAATTTTTCTTCATTCTTTTTCTTTGATGCTTCAATGGGTGTCATTTTTATCGTACTATGTTTTGTATGATTGTAAGTATTTACTAGCACAGGTAACATGTCAAGCCACTTGTAATTACCATTAATTGTAAATTGTTTCCACATTTTTTCTTTCAAAGTTCTATTAACACGTTCTACTACACTTGCTTTTCTTTCTGAATATGTTGAATAATGGTTAATATTATTTTCTTTCATTAACGCTTGAAAATCTTTATTGTAAAACTCTAAGCCTTGATCAGTTTGAAGATTTTTCGGTACTCGTTTCACTAGTCGCAGACTTAAGTCTGCTTCATCTGACGCTAAAATTGATTTAAATGCGCTTGTTATACTGTTACCAGTTTTATTCTCAACAGGTTTTGCCCACAAATATTTAGAAAACACATCAATTACAACTAATAGATATTTATAACCTTTATTCACTCTTGAATACGGAATCATCTCAACTAAATCAGCTTGCCACAAATCATCAATACCATATGTTATTACTTTACGTGTTGGAAAATTTCGTCTTAGTGGTTTATGTAACTCGCTTGCAATTTGTTCTCTAGCGTTATTACTTAAATTTTTTTTATAAACTTTGATTTCTTTGAACCACATTGGGAACACTTTGCCTGTAACATAGGTCGACCATTTTTAGTTACTGTTTTAGTAACGCTAGTTGAATTTGTTTGAGACTTACATTTAAGACAATATATTAATTCAGCCATTTATTACTTAAGAAAATCAAAACTATAACTTATAATCAACTCAATATGTATTGGTACAATGGCTACATTATCTTTCTTCATAAATTTTAAAGTTTCACCTTTATTAAACGGCATCCTACTTGTTACTTTATCATATTTTTGTTTACCAATATAAAATTGTTTGAAACCAATAGACGGATAACAATTAATTGCTTCAATCCAACCATTAAATGGAAAAATATATTCTGTTACTTGTGATGGCTTTGTAAAGGCTAAAATATAAAAACCATCATTAGTACACGCGTTGTAATATAAATCTTTAAACATACAAAACTTTAAATTTTTAAATGTTTCATTAGTTGTTTCCAATTTTTTATTAAGTGTATTATACTTTAAATTTATAAATCTCTCAGTGCTATCTGAAAATTCCTTTATTTTTAAATTATTCTCATTAAATTTTGTTGTTATTAAAGCATTTATTTTACTTGTTTCTGAATGATATTTGTTATCCACTTGCTGAATTTTATTCTCATATTCACCAATAATTCTTGACACAAAACCTTTTGTACAAGCATCTGTGTCTTCTTCAGGATCTTGTGTGTTGCATAATCTCTTGTTTTGAATATCATAATTACCATCACTTGTTAATTTGAAACCAATTCCTGACTCGCCTTTTACACCTCTTGAAAATATTTGATTATTAGAGTAATCATCACTCTCACCAAACTTGTTTAATACCATTTATTACACTAAAATGTTCCCGCTTCTTTTTTGTTTTTTCTTCTTCTAGTTCTTCTTCTATATTCATGATTTCATTTCCAACATTGTCATTACCAGCGGTTTGTTCAGCTTTAAGGAAATTTAAACGTTTTTCTAGTTCGCTAATAGTGTTCCAATAAACATATTCTTTTTCCTTGTTGTTATATTTTTTAAATCCTTTTCCTGTTTTCGGTGTTGAAGTTAGGTCTTCCAATGAGTGATACTGTGATACAGGTGTTGTCGGCGTAGTTGGTATATCTGAAATATCGGATAAATCTTCTGTTTGAGGAAATTCTGGTGACTTTGCTCTAGCTTCGTCATACAATTGTTGTCTTTGTTTTTTACGTGGAGATTGTTTTTTGCTTGGAGATTGATCCTTATATTTCTCCCAAATAGGTTTAATAATTTTGTTATATTTGTTGCTTCTACTTGCTCTCGGTTTAGACGGATCATCAACTCTTTGTATACAACCGCTATGTATTAAAATTTTCTTGTAATTTTCTAGATCCTCTGGTGTGTAATCTTTAGGTTCTTTTTCAGTTAATAAACTCCATATACCATGTGTAGATGGAACTTTAAATTCAACTATTTTCTCATCTTCACCAACCTTGTGGATATTAATATTATCACGATCATACGTTACTAGCACGTTTTTACTACCAATTTTACCGCTACTTCTATTAATACCAAAAGTTTCATCTATGTTTGATTTGACTGTTTTTGTAAGATATTTATCTCCTAATGTTTCATCACCTAACGCTCTATGTCTTGATGTTCCCGGTTGAATTTCATCAATACTCAGATGTGGCCTTTGTATAGTTTTCTGTTGAAAATTATCTTGTATTTGTTTCAATATTTTAGTTTGTTCTTTACCACTTTCTGTTTGATTTAGTATGGCATTT
This sequence comes from Stenolophus ochropezus, assembly GCA_035578165.1. Taxonomy (NCBI): domain Eukaryota; kingdom Metazoa; phylum Arthropoda; class Insecta; order Coleoptera; family Carabidae; genus Stenolophus; species Stenolophus ochropezus. The sequence goes on along the minus strand of JAQOWZ010000013.1, from coordinate 11,277,363 downwards.
TGTAATGGTACTAGAGCGTTTGTAATAGGTTCGTATTGTTTTAGTAATTTTTCGTGTTTAATAGAATGGCCTTCAGTTCGTTTAATGTAAGCTGCTTTAGCTTTGTTGAATGATTCTCTATACTCCTTTACTTTTTTCTCATCCATTTATTACATTAAAATTACCGTTCATGTTATATGTTGATGTTTTATGTTTCTCATGTTTCATGTTTCATGTTGATGTTTCATGTTCATGTTCCATGTTGATGTTTCATGTTCTATGTTTCATGTTTCATGTTGATGTTTTATGTTCATGTTCCATGTTGATGTTTCATGTTCTATGTTTCATGTTTCATGTTTCATATTTCATGTTTCATGTTTATACTAAAAGCACCGCATTGAAGTTTCGACTGTATTTACCGTTGCTTACATCTTTTTCTAAATTTATTACAAGAAAATCATACTTCATTTTCCAACAAAAAGTACATAACTGTCTAAACGTTTCAAAAGACATATCTGTTCCAACATGATCATCATAGATATGTTTCAAATTAGTATTGTCGTTATGTTTAAAAACAATAAGCAAATTTAAATTATCACGTATCATTTGTTTAGGTATACGACTATATGTTTGACAAAGGTAAAAGCAACTTATTCTTTTATGTCTACCTCTATGGAAATATTCCTCTATTCCTTTCTGTTTGTCGCTAGCAACGTCGTCAAATATAATTACTGATAATGGTGGGATTTCTTCAACTCGTAATACATCATCTGAATTATTATATGTGAAGAAACCAATTTTATACTGTTTCTTAATATGTTTATTTATTTCACTTACATAATTTTCAAGATACTTGTATAGTGGTTGATTTAAAGATTTTGAGTAAATGTAGATATTACTATAGATTAAACTGTTTTTATTATCAGTCAATATTCGAATTAAAATATTTGTTTTACCACAATTTGATGAACCTACTATTCCAGCTCTAATTATATTAGGATAATATTTATAATACTGTATATTTTCTTGTTCTATAACACATTTTTGCAACCCGTTACCAAGTTTTTTTATTTTAAAATTGTTGCAGACCATTTATTTATAAAAATTATTCTTTCCTTACCATGTTATCACCAGGACTATATGCTACAAATGAGTCATTCGCAATAAGACAGTGAATCATCGTGTTTGTTGGTGCTTGTTTTTCAAATGTGAATTTAATTGTAAGATTTGTAGGTCCTTCTTTAATAATTCCACTCTTATACGTTAAATCAAACACAAACAAGGGATACTTTTTAATAAAATCTTGTTTCTTAATAATGTTATTCAGTAGATCTGCATCTTTATTGGGATAGTACGTTTTCTTAAGATCGCAATACATTGAATACAATCTGCTATACATGTTTAATTTTATATTCAAATCCATATCTTCTACAGGATAATATTCAACTTCACTAAACAATAATCTTATGTTTTCTACATCACAAAAATCAAATTCTGAATTATTTTTCGTAAAGTCAAATTGTCTATTGGTTTGTAAAGCAACAATAACATATTGAGGTCTTTTAGATAAAGTGGTAATGGACCAAGAATAATTTTTGGATTGTGCCAAGAATGTTGGGTGATTTGTATAGGACCAGTCCAAGTATGGTATTGTTAAATATTTATTTGATTCAATTAATTTATTGATTTTGATTTTCTCATCTATGATTGGTGTAATATGAGGCATTTCCCAAATTATATTGGTTAAATGAATTTTCAAATCTTTATCTTTTACTTTATTTCTCGATGCCTCTGTGGTAACAATTAAACAATTTGCGTCACTGGTATTTCTTAAAAACTCTATTGATTGCGATACTCTCAACACAGGTTTATTATAATTTTCAAATAGTGAAAATATTTGTTTAACTGGTACACTTATTGAAAAATAGCCATCATCAGTAATTAAATTGGAACCATCCCAACCTTCAAGAATATAATTATTTAGTGCAACACATAATCCTTTCAATAAAATATTATAGCCTGGACTGTTTACTTCTTGTACTACTTTATTATTAATTTTGTACACTATATCACTAAACATGTGCATATAACCATTTTTCACAAATTTTATATTTTTGTAATCATCTTTTAAGTCAACACCTGTACAAATAATTTGACCATTCAAAATAATATTACTGTTAGCTGTATCAAACTGAGCATCCTGACTATTAATATTAATAGTTGTACGTCTATTTGTATCATTTATATAATCTTTCAGTTGTGGGTAATATTTATGATAGTCATATTTTTCTATTATTTGTTTCTCACTTTTCGGAGCACCAGTGAACACTAGTGACGTACTCATTTAATTAGTAAAAAATAGTGCTTATTTAATTTTTCGAATCTCAAATTGTACTTCTACATATTCGCCTCTAAAATCAATGTATTCACCATGCTGATCTTTTAATTCTAATTTAATGTAATCTATAAAATTTCTACCTTTTAACAGGTAACGATCCAAATTTTTAGGTATAAATACAATATCATAACCTGGATTAACTGTAATATAAAAATCACTAATAATGTCAGTTTGTTTTGAGTTTACGTATTGACCTATAGCTAGGGGACAGTGAATGTTAATAGATTTAATTTTGAAAATATCAATTTCGTTATCTGAAATATATTTCTTGTTTGCTTCAGTTGTTTGTTTGTTAAATCCTAATAAATTTAATATAGAAGTATCATCTATAAAAATTGAATACGGTGATTCTATTTCACATTTAAAGGTATTAGTATTGGGTGTTAAAACGAAACCATCGCCAATTTTTTCTTCAAAAATATCTTTTATATGATAAACAGAATACGTACCATCTTCAATAATAAATGTTACAAATTTACTGTTTTTAATAATTGTAAGTGTGTTATTTTTTAACTTTTTCGAAACATTGGGTATTTTAAAATTTGATTTAAATTTTCTAATACATATTTCATATTCACCATTACTGATATCTAGCGGTGGATAAAATTTTGCTTCTAACACAGATGAATCTAAGTTTGCAGAATTATTCAGTTTAAATATTCCGCTCTCCATTTATTTATCTAAAAATCTTAAGCATAATTTACCACATATTGTTTGATCATATTTCTGGTAACTGTCATAATTATAATATATATTTGCTTTACCTGAACTATTAAAGTATTTTATTAATTTCTTTTCTGGGTTAACGTTGCCGAACGAATCAAAATAATATATATTATTATTTATCTTCTTATAAGCAATCCAATGAGTACCAGGTCCTGAGTTTGAGTCTAGATTTACAATACCAGTTTCGTTTTTATTTATTTTCTTAGGTAATGTGTCATCCATAAATACACCTCTAAAATATGGAATTTTTAACTGTTTAGCGTAATTTATTAGTTCAATATCGGATAATGCTTTATTTGAAATTTTTATTTTGTTTTAGACTTGTTCCATTCAACATCACCTATTGAAAACATTCCTTTACCAGTTTTCTTAACACCTGAACCTTTTTTTCCTTCAATTGCTTTATTGTGACGATTAGCCTCTTCAAGCATTTTATTTTGATATTGTTTTTTATGTACTGCTTGAGTTATACCTGCTGCTCCACCAGCAGCGGCTCCTAATGCTGCTATAATTGGCAATAAAGGTATAATGCCACCTCTTTTAATTTGACTTTGTGATAATTTTAAAGTTACTCCTTTACCGTCTTTTTTTGCTTTTTCAATTTTATTAATTTGAGCTTGCGTGAGTGATAGTTTAACAGAACCTTTCAAATCTTCATTCTTTAAACGAACTGAAACAGTGTCTGTTGCGTTGGCAATTTTCTTTTGTTGATTTTCAGACAAACTCACACCATATTGTATATATGACATTTTAACTGATTTATTACTAGAAAAATTATTATTTAAACCCATACCCATTTTACGTTTAGCTTTCATAATATTTGTAACTGACCATGCCGCGGTTTTTTCACCCAGGGAAGAATCTTTACTGTTAACTCTGTCCCAAGCCTTGTATTCTAATATTTGATCTGCTTTATTTCTATTGGGTACATCTTTATACTGAGAATATGCAATATCGTGTTCCCTGCATGCTTCATCTAAAGGATTTACACCTTTATCTCCTCGAGCTAATCGTTTCTTTAATTTAGTTCCCGGCCCACAATAATTGTAACCCGGTACATGCGCTTCAAATGGCAAATTATTTATTAAATTATTCACAATACCTGATCCTTTCTTTCTCATTTATAAATGGAAGAATATTTGGAGAAAAGAAAATACGTTTACCGTAAAAGTTATAAATTTTATAGCAATTTTAATATTGCACTTCATATTGGTGAGGTAATTTTTGCGGGAAGTAGTTTATCTGCTCTTGCGTTTGTGCCTTTAGTTGCTTTTTCTCTTGGTAGTCCGGTTTTAATGGGTCTTAATGAAGTATTAAACATTAAAGAAAACATGATTGAGTTTAAAAAGTGTTATAAATTTTATAGAGATATGTTGTTATTGTTAAAATCTGGTAAAATTAGTGAAGTTGAAATATACGACAAGGAACATGACTTTTTAGACAGCATTACTTATTTTGCTGTTGAAAAATATTTAAAAGAGAAAAAATTAAATGGTTATGCAACTTAAGTAATCCAACCAATACATCTTGCGGAAATCATGTGTGTGCATGATTACACAAGTTCAGTGTCATCGTTGCAACGAAACAAAGAAATCGGTGCCTAAGCACGCGTTTTAAAACCAGTGCCGACAAGAATTGACACCGTATACGGTATCTACAGAGGTGTAACTAGGTGGATTTTTAAAAAAATTTCTCAATAGATTTATCGAAGGCTCATGCGGCTCTACTGAATTCTAAATCACATTAACCAACTTAATTTTTTTTTGTTTTTGCATACTTATTTATTTTATTAGGATAAGTGGTTCTGAAGTTAGCTTTAAGTAGGGCCGTCAATTTATCGTTACGACTCTGGTGCAAAATGGAATATTCTAGAAGTTTTACCAAGTATAAATAAGGTGTTAGCAAAGAAAATGTTTTATAAATAGTTCATGGAGCCAATGCAAGTAGACAGTGTAATAAATAACGCAAGTGTTAATACGCGTATTCAAAATAATAATAATTTAAATAATGCAATTAAAAATAAAAACTTAAATGATACAAGTAAAAATAAAAACTTAAATAATGCAATTAAAAATAATAAAGTTAAAAATAAAATTTCAAATTTCTTCAGTGATGTTGCTAAATCTAACAGTAATATGATCGATAAAACAATAAAACAATCAAAAATAAAAAAAATGAAAAAAAATAAAAAGGAAAGTGCAAGAAAACTTAAATTAAGAATACGTGAATTAGCTTCTAAGCTACATATAGTGGAAGAAGAGTATGAAAATTTGGACAAGGAAGATAAGCAAATAACTGAAGAAATTCGTGAACACAACAACCTGTATGGCAGTGATGATTCTAACGATTGTGAATTATAATGTAAGTATAATTATATAGTTAATAAAGTAGTAACTAATTTTATTTTTACTTACAGACCAGCACCAAAGAAGATGTCTTCAACGCACTTATCAAATATGGAATTCAATATCTTTTAACATTTTTGTAATTTTTAAATAAATTGTATATCATGTATTTGTTTATTGTTTCTTTATTTTACCTTTATAAACTAAACTGGGTGGATTTTTATTCATTTCTTTAATTTGTGGAATAAATTTATTAAATCTCGCTGGTAAAGATACTTTGCAGTTTTCCAAATTTGCTATAACTTGTTGGCCGTAATTACCTGTGTTAGTTTCAAACGATATAACTTTATAAGGAATATCTAATTCTAATTCAGATAATTTTTTAAATTGAGAAGGTGCACTGTTCAACATACCTGCATAGTTAGTTTTGTTCTCCATTTAGTACAATAAATTTTTAATAATAAATATCTATTCTTCATTCCCATTTCACCGCTCCAATTCGATCAATCCATCGTTGCCCACAGAATTCTTGATTCTTGACACTATAGTTTTTAATCATTATTATTTTGTAATATAATAATTTATACTCACTCATAGATAATCTAGTTACTTATTACAAAAGATGAATCCATATATTATAATTCCATTCGTACTGTTTGAAAAGTTTGTAACTACTTAAAGTGCTGACGAAAGTGTTATTTTTGATAATTCTTGATTAAAATAAAACAGTGGCGTAGATAAACCAGTAGCGTAACTAAATTTATTTAATAATATAATTATGCGAGCTGCATTTACGGTTGCTAATTATTTATCTTAACTTATATTTTAATTTCAAAACAACATTGTTTTTATCAAGTGTATTTTATTTTCATCAATATATTTCATTTATTATAAAATAATTTATTAAATATTTTTATAAAAATAGTATTATGTGATTTACACTTACATTTGCAAAAACCATATGATTTACATTTTCTGCAAGCCATACCATCTACTTGATCGTCTGGGACAACAAAACATTTCAAATCACAACAATACATTTATTAAATAAAAAATTTGTAAGTTTTTATGTATTTTAAGCAAAGAAAGTGCTAAAAACAAGCTAAATTTGCATCTCCCGAATCTCACAAAATGAGGTGGCGTCCCCCAATTGCATCTGGCATATGTGAGTTCGTTAATAGGTGCACATTAAAATAGTATATTATACATTAAGAGAGAATAGTCAGATTTTTCGAGAGGTGTAGTAGTCTCTATTTCGGTGCTGATCAGTCAGCGTGCTCTCCAAGCACGCTGTTTTCTCAGCAACAGAATAGAGACTACTTATATCCTACTGGATGTTTCTTAAATAACAACTCGTATAAACCTGATGTTCCTAAATACTTAATCTTCTGCACAAATAAATCTTTCCCATTAATTTGTACCTCAGAATCACCTATATAAAATTTTTCAGTTCCACACCGTACTTAAAATCAAATGAATCTTTTTCGTCTGTCAGCATTTCTTCAATATATTGTCGTGGTAATTGATCATACTGATCTAAATAGTACTTGACCGAGGCTTCACGAATTAATTTCATTATATCCTCTCTTGTTATTGATGGGCGGTCTTCGATGATTGTTGATTGATTGTCAGTAAATACATCGTCGTTCACATCCTCATCCACTGATTCTGCTACTACACTTGTTTCTAAAAATTTAGGACCTGATAAAATTTCATTTTTTTCAGGTATTTGTTCATCCTTTGTTATGTCCATATTCGATTCACTTTTGACTTCTTGCTTTATATTTGCTATTGGTAAATTAACCGCAATATCTTGTAAAGATTTTATTATTGGTTTATACTGTGATTCTAATTCTACTTGTTTATGAAGTGCACCAAGCCTAAGGTTCTTAAGATTTTGTTTAATAATATTTCGAGTATTAATTATATCTTTCGTTAATCTTGCATTCATTTTAATTAACAAAAGGCGTAAACAGGTATGTTAAACCAGTTGGCACAGATAATCAATTCAATAACTGTGAAACAGCTGTATCGTGACAAGTTTTTATAGGTTCAAGGTCGTACACCAACTAAATATGGATGTTCAGATAAACAGAGTTGATATTTGAATAAACAGGTACAAAATTGATACAATTACAGGTAACCAACGCATAACCTGATTAATGTCTGGTAGCTTGATGAAACAGATATCAAAGATAATCAATTCAATAACTGTGAAACAGCTGTATCGTAACAAGTTTTTACAGGTTCAAGGTCGTATACCTGCTAATATGGATGTTCAGATAAACAGAGCTGATATTTGAACAAACAGGTAAAAAGTTGCAACATTTACAGATAATCAGTGCATAACCAGATTAATGTCTGGTAGCTGTATAATCAAATAAGATAATTTAAAAATTAATCTGTTCTAGTTTTTAATCAGACCTCTTTTGTTTTCGAAAGAGTCTAGTAGATGTTTACACCATGGTAACTGAATACTAAGTGACATCCATTAGCTCATGTCACTATTATTTATTATAATGTATTGATCAAAACCTTTACGATAACGCCCTTTTTTAAAATCACTTTCTTTATCAATGACCAGAAACCCATACTTGTTTCGCCAGCAAAAAGAACAGACGTCCTTAAACTTTTCATATGACATATCTATATTCACATGATCAGTTTATACATGTTTCAAATTCAAATCATCTTGTTTGAATATAATTAATAAGTTGGCATTATCCCGAATGAGACGTGTAGGGATTCTGGTATTAGTTTGACATAAATAAAAACAGTCTATAGCCTTGTGGCGACCCATACTAAAATATTCTCTTATTACATCCTGTTTATCACATACCACATCATCAAATATAAACACTGAGTTGCATTTTGCGTTTGAGGGCTTCTCAATATCTATGTTTTCATTGTAAGTAAAATAACCTATCTTTTTAATAGGTTCCAGAAGTAGTTTTAAGTGTTGATATTTGGGCTGGAATAATGATTTTGTATATACATAAACATTTGAAAAACATAGGCCATTTTCATGCTCTAGAAGTGCAAGCATAACATTTGTCTTACCACATCCTGAGGGGCCGACTATAATACATCGTATTATATTCGGTAACAATATAATATGTCGAGGTTTACTACTACTAATAAGTACTAACATCATAATTTTTAACATGAAGATCGTGATTCTGTTTTACAATTTGCATTTTTAGTATAGTAGTAGTGTGATCGTTAGATTAGCACAGTTCATTACAAACTGTTGAAGAGGTAAGACGTGTACGCTTTAAATAGTCATAAAGAAAAAAGTGCAAAAGAGGAAATCTAATAAAAGTTTATCCTTCCGCAATGTAGTTAATCGCGCGCGGAAAGCGATAAAGACCAACAATAGTGATTTTGATTTAAATAAATCTGCGAGAATAGCTCTCCAAACTGTAAAAAGAATAAAGCGAAAAATTTACAATCCCAGAGTTTTATTAGTGCAGGAAAGAGGAGGATTTCTTCTATTAATTCCAATTTTTGCTGGCTTGAGTGCTTTAGGCGCACTTGGGGTTCAAGCAGCAGGTATCGCAAAGGCTGTCAACGACGCGCGAGATGCCGGGGAGCAATTAAAGGAAGCTGAGCGTCACAATAAAATGATGGAGGCTATTTCCACGGGCAAAATTTTGGAAGCAGATGTACAATAATTTATAATTATAGTAGGAACCAACCTAATAATAGTGTGAAATGTGGTCATTTATGTTTAGCATTTCTATACAAACAAGATTGAAAACTGTTCATTAACGATTGAGCCGTCATGTCATACACATTTACTATTTTTGATACAGATTCAAGTATAACTCAAACTTTCTACCCACCTATTGTACTCGATGAGGATTCCGAATATTTTCTAGGATTAATTAATTTCGAAGTGTATAATGCTATTTCATATATTGATAATCAAAATAATAAATTTTATATTGGTAGTCGTGTAATAACTATTCCGGAAGGTTCTTATGAAATTGATGATATAAATAAATTCATAACAACGAAGTTAGATACAGGCACCAAATTAAACATTATAGCAAACAATAATACATTTAAATGTGAAGTTAGCAGCAATAAGAAAATAAATTTTGAATCAAATGATACCATCGGAAATATTTTGGGATTTAAACCACGAAAATTAGAGGCAAATAAATTACATGAATCTGATAATCCCGTTTCTATTATTAAAGTAAAAACAATTTGTATTGAGTGTAGTATAACTACAAATTCTTATTCAAATCCGCTAGGATTTAAAATAATAGAAGTTCCAAATCAAATAATTTATTTTAATTAATCAGCACGCGAGTAATAAATTACTTAACTCTAAAAATAGTGGATCAAAGCGAGAGTTTGATTAATTTTAGAGGAGTAGTCATCACGGTAAGACTACATCTTCTGAAACAAAATGGGAATTAATTTTAATAATAATATAATTTACAAGCATATAAATACAACGCAAAACCGGAATAGTATCATTAGTAAAAGGGCTGTTAAAGGGTTAACATCTCAAAAGTAACAGTTTTTGAAATCATTTGGTTTTAAAGTTCGATCTGGATAGGAAGAATATTATTCTTTGCATCCATCAAAATGAATGGTTATATTCTGAATGTATCAGGAAAAGCCTCATTTGATGACTCAAACAGTCATGCTGAAAAACACACCCACCAGCCATACGCTTCCACGACCTTAAACAATAATGATGAGATTCGTATTCCCATACAACAACAAGATTTATATACTCTTCCATGGAACAGTTTACTGTATATTGAAGATAAACTTCTCACACACGATAACAAAATGTCGAGTACAGCTAAACTGGTTAACAATGCATTTGCGTTTTTATTTAGTGAAATTCGTTATAAAATTGGAGGCATAGTGATTGATAGGGTTAAAAATCCTGGTATAACGTCATGTATGAAGGGTTATGTCACATATAATATAAATGAAGGTAAACGTTTACAAAATGCTGGCTGGTCACCTTGGGAAGATAATACAAAGCAGATTATTAACACCAATGGTAATTTCAATGTGTGCATCCCACTCAATATGTTGTTAGGATTTTGTGAAGATTTTAAGAAAATTATTCTAAATTTACAACAAGAATTAGTCCTTATACGAAGTAGCACTGATGAATACGATTGAAAACAGTTCCGCCAATGAAACTATGAAAATTGAATTGAGTAAGGTTCACTGGAAAATACCACACATATCAGTAGCGGATGCTGAACTACTGATACTTATGAAGTATATGGAGAGAAGTGTTAATTTGGAAATATCCACTGCTGCAGAGAACACAAAATCACTTCTGGCCCATCAAAACTACAACGCAATTAGAAACACCGCATTTTGTCATCGTGCGATTCCAGACAGATCGCAAAAATAAACCAAATAAGAATATGAGTAAATTTGATCATTGTAATTTAACTAATATTAAGTTGTATTTAAACTCAGATATGTATCCGTATGATAATTTGAATTTAAATATTAAAATTAATCAATGGGCAATGTTGTATGAGATGTACACTCAATTTCAATTGTCTTATTATAATCGATTTTGTGAACTTATCTATACACCTTACGAATTTATAAAAACAGCACCGCTTGTAGTTATAGATTGTTCACATCAGAGTGAGACATTGAAATCGGGTATTGTTGATATACGATTAGAATTTGAGACTAATGAGATTATGCCAGACAATACAACTGCTTATTGTTTAATTATACACGATAAAATTATTAATTATAATCCATTAACAAATATTATTAGTAATATGTAAATATTACTTTTACTAACAATCATGGCATAGGTATATTAATTTAGAAATAATAAAACAGTTATACAAATTGTAAATTTTATTTGAAAATAAATAATTTTTAAGAACATGTTTTACTCCTATTTATTTTACATGCAATAATAATTATGAAAAATACATTATACACAATATATTTAAAATTTATTTTTTAAAAAATGTGTTTTTTTATTAAAAGACATATACAACAATCACAAAATTTTTCATTTACAATTTCTAAATTTTGTTGTTCTTCTTGTCGATGTTGTCCTTGTAGTTGTAGATGTCTTCGTTGTTGTTTTGGTTGTAGTGGTAGTTGTTTTGGTAGTAGTGGTTGTTTTTTGATTGTAGCGGTTGTTGTATTTGTTGTTCTTGACATTGTCCTTGCGATTGTTGTTGTTGTTGATGTTGTTGTGACTGATAAGAACTCCCTTCCAATAAACTCAGATATTTATTAAACATATCTGAGTTGGAAGATTCTAACCAGTTAAAATCACTGGTACTTAACAATTTGTCCATTTAATCAAAGGATAAATCCAATAATAATTAGGTTGTTGAGTTAACGTGAAGGAAATTATCAGATAAGAAATGTAACTTGTCCTATTCTTCACAAAGTGAAGAATCGCCAATGCGAAATGTAAGACCAAAACTATCAGGATTAATAAAAAACTTAAAAACTTAATTAAACAAACAACAGAGCCAACAAAACAACCAATCAACATCGTATACAACAAAACTAAAATTGAATTCAGCGAAGAAGAAATGAAACTCCTCAACAAAGGACTAAAACATGCTGTAGTTCCACCAATAACACAAATAGAAGAAATTTTAGTAGATGTAGAAAGAGCCATAAGTCACCAACCTACCGCAGTACAACAGAGCATAAGAAAAGACGTCGAAAAAATCATAAAAACAGAAATACACAGACCATCTAAACAAACACTTTGTGAAGAATAGGACAAGTTACATTTCTTATCTGATAAATCCAATGTGTTAGCAAAATTGTAACTGTGAAACTCAATGGAATATGTTCGTTTAATAAAAAAAATGAATATTTATATCACCAAAGAAGTTTTAGTTGAAATAAACCTCAAAACTCGATTGCTGATTTTTAAAAAGTACAATATTAATTAATATCAAGTCAGCTGCATCAAATACAGATAATCTTGTAAAAAAAAGAGGTACGCGCTCTGAATAATAATACAAGGTCACAGGTGTGTTCACAAAAAAAGAGGAACTCATCCGATCATCAAAACATTGGTGATTCATCTCAGAACACGTTTAGACTGTTCGAGTACAACATGCATTTATTCATTGGGGACTTATTCCGGCTCTGTTCAAGCAGATATATAAATATAACTTACTGCATGTACATATTCCTCAGTCACACTTTGGTAATCAAGATGAATATTGCTAAAGCTAGTTCGATAGCGTTAAAGACACTTGCCGATGCGGTTAAACTTTTAAAAACACAAAACGAATTTATTCGATGGGTAAAGTATGTTAATAAATTTGTGTTGTTAATTGATAGAGCTATAAAACAATACGATGAAAATAATGGTAATATATTTCAACTGGAATCTAGTTTGGCTTTATTTAAGTTTTATCGGGAAAAATTAAAACAAATGAAGTGCGGTATTTATGGTGCTGGATTAAAGAAACAATCTAAAAAAATTAGTTTGGCAAGATTTAGAATCCTGTTTTGAGTCTCGAATACGTACAGGAATGATTACAAATTTGAATTTTAAAGATCCTGAATTATTTCTAAATAAGTGTTTTAGAATTTTTTCTAATAAAATTAAGGAAGATCTCAATTCTTCAAATCTAAAAGTTAATCATCAGTTTCACGCTTATTTTATATTACCCAAAACAGGTGCCGTAGAAGTGAAATCTTTCAACACGGCTAATAGTATTATAAATAAAACGACGTGTATCAAAGTGTGGTTTAGTGACAATGTAGACAAAATATTATCGAAATTATCAGAGTTTCAAGAGCGTGATTCAGGATGGGCGTTATTTGAAATTTTACATTTAAAAATTAATATTAATACATACACACCGATTTTTGGAGGCACATATATTGAATTACCCAATGATATCAAAACTAAAAAAGCAATAATCAACATAAAAATAAAGATAATAATTGCTTTTTATGGGCTATAGTTTCTACACTGTATCCTACAAATAAAAATGCAGATCGAGTGGCGTCTTATCCTCATTTTAGAAAAGTTTTAAAGTATAACGGTCTAAGTTTTCCGATGCAGCTAAAGAATGTTCCAAAATTTGAAAATATGAATAAAATATCTATTAATGTTTATACTTTATAAAAATCTGATACAGAAATGCATCGAGTTGAGCCATTATATTTATCTAAATTTGTAGGAGATAAATTTGTTCATTTATTAATGTTGTCTTCTAACTATAATGACGACGATGATGATGATGATGATTACAAGGAGTGTGTTGATGAATTCTTGGAAGATAAATACAGGGTTCAAGAGATACGAAAAGCTACTAGTTACCATTATATGTGGATTAAAAACTTATCAAAACTTTTGAGTAAGCAAATATCAGATCATAATGGTAAAATTTTTCTTTGTGATAGATGTTTAAATCATTTTACCTCGAAAACGGCTCTTGAAACACACATAGTTGAATGTAAATTAATAAATAAATGTCGGGTTGAATTACCTCAAGATAATAACAAATATTTGGAATTTAAAAACATACATTATCAAGACACTGTACCCTTCGTTATATACGCAGACTTGGAATCAATATTACAAAAAACTGAAGATAAACAGAATAAAAATTCAGTTCAAATTCATAAACATGTTCCTTGTAGTATTGCCTATTTTTTAAAATGTTCATATGATAGCAACGTATCATATTTTAAATTAAACAGAAGTGGACAATGTATTGATTGGTTTTCAAATGAACTTCAAATTATTGCACAATTTGTTGACAAAAAATTTCAAAATCCCGTACCAATACAAATGACTAAAGAAGAAATTGACTATTTAAACGCCAAAGTATGTTACATTTGCAGAAAAAGGTTTTTGGAGATTGAAACATAGGTTCGAGATCATAGTCATTTTACTGGGGCTTTTCGTGGTGCTGCACATCAGTCATGCAATTTAAATTTTTAAAAATCACATACAATTCCGGTTGGTTTTCATAATCTTAGTAACTATGATGGACATTTTATCATTAAAAATATAGCCAAGAAGTTATCAGGACAAGTGTCCCTTCTACCAATTAACCCTAGAATACGGGTCATTCGTAAATTTTACGACGCCCCTAAGACTTTGTGCTTTTTCGGTTACTTACAGTTAATGTATCGAATTGCCCTATTGAGTACCTTCTAGTCTAGTATTTAGCTAGACTGTGTTGTATGCGGTCGTTCTGGTTTCTGACTCTAAAGCGATTTTTCGGCGATAGGTTCGTTAATTTTACGAAAGTCCCGCGTTTACGTCATTTTATAAATTAATCTGGTTTTTATTTTTCGTACCGATTGTAAGTGTTTTAGTTTTAGAAATTTGAGGTAAGATATTTTTTCATTATTATTAATTAGAATTATTATATTAAATATAATGTTTTCTTTGAAGATGACAAATCGACAGATTTTGACCGAAAAACAACTGGAGGAAGAAGCAGCACGTATTATGAATGGAGAAGATGGTGATTCAGAAGCGTTTGACGACAGTGATGGTAGTGACTTTGAAGAGGACAATTTGGAAGTTGAATCATCTTCTTCCGACAGCGAGCTTGATGAAGACAATAATTCGGCTACTTGTCTCATTCAACAAGGATTTAGCCCAATTCAATCTAAAGAAGATGAAGATGATATTCCTTTATCACAAGTACGTACATGTTCAAAATATGTAATCAACTTGAAAAACAAATGTCTACAAGGCAAGAATGGTCACAAATGGTCATCTGAGTTACCTCAACAATCGAAAAGAACGATTGCTAGGAATATTGTATTTTATAGCTGGTCCTAAAGGAGCTGCAAAAGAGTGTTCTAACCTGGATGACTATTTTTTACATTTTTTTTCTGACAATATATTTGAAATTATTTTGCAACACACAAATGCAGAAATCGCCAGACAGGCCCAGGAATATAGCGGCCACCAGAATGTTTCCCCAACGACAAAAGACGAGCTGAAAGCCTTGTTTGGTGTCTTAATCCTTTCTGCCGCAAAAAAAAATTATCATTTGTCAGCAAGGTATATGTTTGATAGCACTATTTCCGGCAAGTTTTATAGATCGTGTATGAATTGTGATCGTTTTTTGTACCTGCTGAACTGTATTAGATGCGATGATAAAGAAACACGAGATGAGAGGAAGATAAATTATCCTTTTACACACATTCGGGAAATTTGGGAAATTTTCATTGACACGTGTAGAAATTCATATACTCCGACCTCATACGTCACCATTGATGAACAACTTTTGGCATGGTATGGGATAAAAATTGTTATGGTTTGCGATTCCGCCACTAAGTATATCGCCGTTGACAAAACGTAAAGGCGTATCTCAAAATTTGGCTAAAATGGGTTAGATTCGCCTTTAAACAGATACCCGTGTTCCCCGTGTTGTGAATAACAGGCGTATCTCAATCTAACTCCATTTAAATTTTATGGAATTCTATGTATCAGGCGTATGTCAAATATTTATTGAAAATATTTTAACGTATAAGCGTATCTTGAGATACGCCTCTAAATCATATATTTTTAAATGGATATAAGGCGTATCTCAAGTTACGACTTTCTTTCACAATTTAAAAAAGTGCGATCGATACAATCATGCTAGGCCTATCTCAAATTTTTCGTGTCTGTTCTTGTTGTTAATCGGGTATCTACTTGCAATCAGCGATGTTAGCGAAGGAAGGGCGGATCATTCGTAGTTCTAAGCTGCTAGCGGTCGAGTGTTAGTACCTAAGTAAATTATTTGACAAACAATGGCAGCAGTTAATATTACAACAAATGTAAGTAAAACTTTTAAATTAATGAAACTTTATTAATTTTTTATAATTTTCTTAGAAAATGGATGTTTTAGTGAAATGGAACGATGGTTCTGTAAACTGTGTATGCATCAGTGAATTAAAAACAGTTGAAAACAATGTTAAATTTGAAGTTGGCACCCAGGTAAAAATGCGGTATAAATGCAAATGGTATTTTGGGACAATAATTACGACAGAAGAAGAAAATTATCTATCAGGGACAAGTTCCAGTGACGATGATGAACCTTTAAGCAAAATAGCTCAAAAAACAACAAGCGTTTTAAAAACCATTGATGATGACGATAAACCATTTAATAAATTAATAGAAGAAACTACAAATTGTGTGAATAATGACACTATTGCAATGTCTCTAAGAGACTTTGAACACGGGGAGACATCAGCTGAGTCGCCAATGATATCTTCAGAGTTTAAGATTCAAAACTTTGACTTAGTAAATCGCCATGATTTAGAAGAAGATGATCCGTTTGCAAATATTGAACTAAGTGATCGAGAAGATCCCACTTATGTCCAGACATGCGAAGTTCGTCGCTGCAAACAAGAGGTTTTTAGTTCCTGTTTTCGATGCTCAATCCTTTTGTGCTGGGATCATTTTGTCATTGAGGAATCACCTAAGTGTGACACTAATTGCATCAGGGACATTGAAAGTGAAGACTCTATCATAAATTCGCGTAATAAACGGCAGCGTAAGACAAAGAAAATTATAGATTATAAGAAAAGGAATCCCGAAGATTTTCAAGTGGAGGGGGCTCCAAGGGAATATGAACCTGAGAAAATCGCCAGAATCAACAAGAAGAAAGTGGCTCAGGCTTTACGTCGCAGTGGTGCTGAATACGTTTCAGTGGCTACAAAAAAAACTGTTAAGGGACGGGCTCTAAGTCCAATGTGCAATACTGAATGGTGTAAAAAAGGTGGTAAGTAGTTAATACATGAGAGTTCTGGCTCATAGGTGCGGGGGTGAGGTGGTGCTGAGGGTGTCGGGGGGGGTGGTGGTATGCGGGTTGCAGTGACGTCATAGCGGTGGGATGCGGGTGCGGTGACGTCATAGCGGTGAGTTGCCGAGTTGTCAAGACGTTGGCGGGTCCTTAAGACGTTGGTAGGGTCTTCAAGACGTTGGCGGGGTTCTCAAGACATTGGCGGGGGCTGTGGTTTAGGCCCGCATTTGACCATATGGTGGGTGACTCATCCTCAAGACCAGCATCTCTACACCGCATTTTTCATGCACCCTGGATTTGCAATGTGACATACCAGCATCTACACATATGTTGTGCGTTGTGACACCTGAATCTGATCGCAAATATTTCGCAAGACCAGCATCTCAACACATGACTTCGCCCAGACAGACAAATTTAATTTATGCACCCTGGAAATCGGCAATCTGACTTACCAGCATCGACACATATGTCATTATCGTGCACATTGTTTAATTTATTCACCCTGTGACGATGAGTTTTATTTTCATTTTTTAATTAAAAGAAATTATTAGTTTTATATTTATTTATTTACAAAAACTATATTACAAACATGGTAAATAAAATATACTAACGTACTACAATAATCGTAGGCATTACTATTGGGTGACATAAAACTTATTCGTTTATTATTATATGAAATTAAAGCTATCTTATTCTGTCTTATCACATATTTTTGACTTAAATACTATTATCATAAATTATTTTTAGTTTTTTTGTTAGAATATACAACACTTACAACAGTATATATCTGTACACAAAACAAATTTACAATTCTTTTTATATTTTTTCATTTTATTTATCCTATTTTTGAAAATAGAGTATGCTTTATGAAAATAAAATCTCTTGAGAGACATGCTCAAGTACACTGATGTAGGACACGCACTCTGGTTAATACTTGCCATAGCAATGCGTTTATCTGAATGTTTAAAAATCGTCATAGCATTCATTATAAGAAATAATTTTAAAAGTTGTTAAAATATAATATCAGAGAGAAAATGTATATTAGCAAACTACCTGCATTTTTCGCAGACAAATATAATTTATGCACCCTATAAATCGGGTGATTAAAATTGGCTATCTCTTTATGGAGGATGCAATATGGGTTGGAGTGGAGGGGGGGGGGGGGGTACATTTTATGGTATAAAAGCTGCAATATTACACATTTTTAAATTAGTTTACATCGAAACATTTAACAAATAACAACTAAGTACATTAAAGCAACATGTCTGTTTTTGAAATATTCAACAAAGTTGCCCAGGTTAAAGAGCCCATATCCCTGAATGATCTGAAGAAAGGGAAAAAATATAAAGTATTGAATATAAGACGTGTGAGTACAAAGTATGGAGAGAAAGTTGTTCTAGAATTAGAGAGCAACATTTTATTCCTCGGTTCACGGTTTAACCAATTAACCGACGAAAATATAGAAGAGGGTATCCAACAAGCTCAAGCTGGGAAATTGTATGTGGTTTCCAATGGTAAAATCGGAAAAGTAGTGGACTTGGCGTTCTGTTCACTATAATCAGCAGCAGCAGCTACGCAGCGGTGAAGTGTGAATAATAATATGAAGATGGTTTATCGAAAAAGAATTATAGAAACAATTTAATAAGTGATATAAATAAACATTTATTAAAACTGAAACGTTTGAAACAAGATGTTCATAATTACTATGTTTTAAAAAATATACTTAACAATATTAAACAGTTAAACATAAACCATGAAAGTGCAGTTCAATGAAACAGTCAAAGTTCATTACATGTTTGTATGGACATTCGCTTACCAAACAGCGAGACAGAGCCCATGGATACAAATAGCTATTGATAGAGCACACTTTAGATATAATATTGATAGTTTTTATGAACCACTTTTAAAACCTATATTAGAAAATAGAAATATGAAATATTTTTATGTATAAGTATTATGTAATAATTTGTAACTATTATTCTCAATAATAAAATGATAAAACTGTATTGTTTGATTTTTACATGTGCTTACCTTCATTAATTCAATCCTATCGAAGTTAGATACAGATGTTAGGAGATGGTAAGTAAAATAAATAAAACATGAAATATTTAAAATTAAAATTTATTTTTTAAACTTGTTACATTAAAATTCATATTACATAAAATTATTTATTACATTGAATACAATACTTTTTAATTGGGTAGACATTCCCGACTTGATCAGTGTTGATGTCAGTAATTAGCGGGTGGTCAGTACAGCGCCTATAGTTCTGGAATTCCTTATCATCTTGCCAGTTCTTGGGAAATTTGTCCCATTCCCCATCTATTTGACGTGGGATGCAGGCCATAATAAACTCTTTAGGCAGGCATGATATTTCCTCTTCAGACATAAAATGTAAAATCCCCGTATCATTAAACTTTTTAAATGAAGCCAATGAATTAAAACGTTGCTTGTACCAGTCTTTTAATAAGTATACATTTTTTATAGCACAGTTCTGCAGATGTGATTTACATATATTTAATTGAAAAGATTCACGTAATTCTTTTAATGAAGGACAACCAAAACATTCAATATTAACAATCTTTAATTTATGTAAAGCTAAGATATTATTTAACCATTTAATTTTATCAGATCCCTTAACATAAATTTTGCAAGCACCACTAAACATGCCTCGCACAATATTGTTTAAATGACTGTAATTTATATTGCCTGAAATCCATTCTAAATGATGATATTTATTCGATAGCCAAAGCACATTTTTCTGACTTTTAGTATTTAAATTAGAGAAAGGGTAGGGAGGTAAAAATATTTTAAAATCAAGTGAATTCGTATTAATATTTAAAACGGCAATTTCTTTACATATAAATGTTATGGTGTCATCAGCCTCAAATATTTGAAACCCTTGTAAATCTACTATGTAAACAGTCATGTTTATACAGTTAGAGTTAGAAGTTCAGAAGTGAAATGGGACAGTAGAATACTTTACAAGAGTTATATTATTAGTATTATATTCATCCTTGATTAGGATGATAACAACCCCCCCCCCTCACTTTTTTTTTAATTCTCATTCAACATGTGTTTTACTTATCCAGCTATTATGTTTATTATCGAATCCAAGCCATTTAACAAATACCATATCACCCTTCTTTTTAAGAATTTTTTCAACAAGGTATATATCAGGATACTTTACTTTCTGTAATTCGTATTCATAAAATCCCCCTTTTATAATTTGGCCAGTCTGATCTTTAAGAATATAAGTAAGAGGATTTGTTAATTGAACTGAGTATATAGTAAAAATTTCATTAGACCAATTAGGAGTATAACCTTTTGCAAAAACCCCTCTATATTTGTTTATACGCACAAAATCATTCTCTTTAAATTTTGTTTTCCCAACCATTTTAATATTACTGTAAACATTGTCAAGAAGTAATTGTTCATGTTTTCTACTAACTTCACTAGGTTTCATATTAATGGTTCTGTGTTTTGTATTATTATACTTTTCTGTAAGTTTAGGTAATAAATTCAACCACTTATATGTACCTTGTAAGCTAAACTCTTTCCACATCATTGATTTTAAAGTGCGATTAACTCGCTCAACAACAGATGCCTTTTTAGTACTATAGCTTGAATAATGATTAATATTATATTTATTCATTAAATTTTGAAAATTTTTATTATAAAATTCTTTGCCGAGATCAGTTTGTAAATTTTGAGGAATTCGATTACTACTAAGCAAAATATTTTTCATAGCTATTGAAATTTCAGAACCTGTTTTGTTTTTTATGGGTTTAGTCCACAAAAATTTAGAAAATACATCAATAACAACTAAAATGTAGCGATATCCTTTATTTATTCTAGTATAAGGAATCATTTCAACCAAATCAGCCTGGAATAAGTCATTTATTCCTTTTGTAATTACACGCCTCCTGGGAAAGTGTACTCGTGCTGTTTTATGTAATTCTTCCACAATTTCACGTTTAATTTTCGACATAGTTAACAGATGTTTCTAGTACGATTTCCACATATAAATCACTCGTATTTAAACTTATAGGACTAGGATATATTATCAATTTATCGTCTTTTACAACATGTTTATTAACTATTATTGAGATACGGGGTTCTTTATTAATTCGATAGTTTAGTAGCTCCTTTGGATTACTTAAATTAATTTGAATTATTTTACCAGTACAAGGAAAATTGTAAAAAGATAAATTAGAGCTGTTTATTATATTATAAATGTCACCATCTAGTTTTAATTTTAAATTAATAACAATGGTAGATTTTAAATTATTTTTTACTTTAGACAATTCTATTCGGAATTTATTTTCAAGTATATTTATTTTCTTTATACAATCTGATTCTAATTCCTTAATTTGTTTCGAAACTAAAGGTAATATTTTATTAGTATATTTTTTAGTATTATGATGCTCAATATGACGTCCGAACTTATCAAGAGTCATTATTAAACTGTCACTATTCTATAACTCCCGCTTCTTTTATCTCTTCAATAATGGATATAATTTCATTATCGTGACCTGTATGACCGGCATCACGTGACGCAATTAAAAGACGTAGTCTATTAACCAATTCATTAATATTGTCCCAGTATACGTACTCCACTTGTTTTTTAGTAAACGTTTTCAAATAACTACCACCTGACGTTGAACCTGTTCTTTTTGAAACCGAACTTAATTTTCTAGATTGTAAAACTCTCCTTCGAGGATCTAACATTGGAGCTATTACGGTAGTATACTTATGTGATCTTGATCCTGCTAATTGTTCATTTTCACTATAATTTCGATTGGCGGCATTTGTTCTTTTTACAATATCAATATAATTTTTTTGATCAGCCTGGGTGTATCCCAATGGCTGTTTTTTAAATAAGAGCTCATATAAGCCTGGTGTGCCTAAATATTTCAAATTTTGTAAAACTAAATCTTTACCCTGAATTTTTAACTCAGAATTACCGATATAAAATTTATCTGTTGCAGCATCGTGTCGCACGCCATACTTGAAATCAAATAAATCCTTATTATCTTTTAACATATCTTCAATGTATTGTCGCGGTAGTGGATCATACTGCTCCAAATACTCCCTGAATGAAGGTTCCTGGGTTAAATTCAAAATATCGTCTCTAGTTATTGATGGTTGGTCTTCTATCACGGTTGATTGAAATACATCATCATCCCCACTCTCACCCCCTGATTCTGCTATAACACTTGTTTCCAAAAATTTAGGGCCTACTAAAGTTTTATTTTTCTCTGGTATTTCCTCTTCCTCCTCCTCTTTTGGTTCTCTTTTAATTTCATCCTTTATATTGGTCATTGGTAAATTGACTGCAATATCTTGTAAAGATTTGATTATTGGCTTATATTGGAATTCTAATTCAGCTTTTCTATGTAATGCACCACGTTTAAGATTACGAAGTTTTTGTTTTACAATATTTCTTGTTTTAATTAAATCCATTTTTAAGCTCGTATCCATTGTAAGTGGATTAATGAAAAAGATAGGTATAATTATTAAAAACAACCCTGTTCTGGAAAACAGGTACCAGATCAACAATTTAGAACAGCTAAAAACAGCCCTGTTCTGGAAAACAGGTGCCAGTTCAACCGTTTAAAACAGGTAAAACCGCCCTGTTTTGGAAAACAGGTACCCGTTCATTCGTTTTAAACAGCTAAAACAGGTGCCAGTTCAACCGTTTAAAACAGGTAAAACAGATCTGTTTTGGAAAACAGGTACCCGTTCATTCGTTTAAAACAGCTAAAACAGCTAAAACAGCCCTGTTCTGAAAAACAGCTATCAGTTCAAACCTAACCCAAATCTGTTCTGGAAAACAGATACCGGTTGAACAATTTAAAACAGATGGCAAACAGGTTCAAGTTCATATATTAACTCATAAACAGGTGATTATTAGAGCTGTTATTTGTAGAAATAGGTAAAAAACTGATCCAACGATTGATAACCAGATCATAACCAGATAATAATCTGTAAAATCAAATCAAAAGCAAATATAATTAAAATTTATCCGTTACTGTTCTATTTAACCTGTTTGAGATGTTTACCTTACGGCAACTAACTACCAACTGAAACCTCTTAGCTCATGTCACTGTTATTTATTATAATGTACTGATCAAAGCCTTTACGATAACGCCCTCTATTTAAGTCACTTTCTTTGTCAATAACCACGAATCCATACTTATCACACCAACAAAATGAGCAGAGATTCTTAAATGTTTCATATGACATATCTGTATTCACGTGATCAGAATATACATGTTTTAAATTCATATCGTCTTGTTTAAATAATACTAATAAGTTCGCATTATCTCGTATAAGATGTTTGGGGATTCTAGTATAAGTCTGACATAAATAAAAACAATCTATAGCCTTATGGCGACCCATAGAAAAGTATTCTCTAATTACATCTTGTTTATCACACGCTACATCATCAAATATAAATACTGAATTGTATTGCGCATTGCACGGCTTCTCAATATCTACGTTTTCATTATACGCAAAGTAACCTACTCCTTCTATAGGTTCTAGTAACATTTTTAAATACTCATATTTAGGCTGGAATAATGATTTTGAGTATATGTAGATATTAGAAAAACATAAGCCATTTTCATGTTCTAATAGTGCAATCATAACATTTGTCTTACCGCATCCGGATGGACCGGCTAAAATACATCTTACAATATCTGGTAATAATATACTATGGCGCGGCTCACTACTGACATTATTAAAATCATAATTCTTTACGTTGAGGCTATGACTTTGTTTTACAGTATGCATTTTGATATAAATAAGAAGATGAACGTTACATGAGCACAGTTCGTCATTGACTGCGGAAGAGGTAAGACGTGCGTTCCTTAAATAGTCATGATGCGGGTGCAGAAGAGGAAGAAAACTGGCGGAAGTTTGTCTTTCCGCAACGTGGTCAACCGCGCACGGAAAGCCATAAAGAGAAATACCAGTGGTTCTGATTTAAATAAATCTGCAAGAATAGCTTTACGAACGGTCAAGAGAATAAAGCGAAAAATTAAAAATCCAAGAATTATATCAGTACCAAAAACCGGAGGGTTCCTTCCCCTAATTCCAATTTTCGCCGGCTTGAGCGCTCTCGGCGCACTCGGGGGTGGTGCAGCAGGTATCGCCAAGGCTGTTCACGACGCTAAAGCTGCTACCGAGCAATTAAAAGAAGCTCAGCGCCATAATAAAATGATGGAATCTATAGCTATGGGGAAAGGTCTATACTTGAAGCCGTACCGTAAGGGACTTGGACTATATTTAAAAAACTCCCAATAGATTTACCATCGCGGGCATTAACTAATATTGATCTTGAAAAATATGCTAAACTATTAAAAATCCCTTTCTTTAGAGGAGTTTTCATGAGAAATAATTTACCAAAAAAAGTAAATCATAACGAGTATGCAATAGTTAATTTGGATAACAGTAACGGGCCAGGATCACACTGGGTTGCATACAAAAAACATAATAATTTAATATCATACTTCGACAGTTATGGAAACCTGGTACCACCAAAAGAACTAGTTAATTATTTCGGAAACAGGTGCTCAATACACTACAATTATGATAGATACCAACCTAATAACAGTGTAAGGTGTGGTCATTTATGTTTAGCATTTCTTTATGAACAAATCTGATTACTCCTCAGTATTGGTTGAACCGTCATGTCATACACGTTTACGCTCTTCGGTACTAATTCAATTATAACTCAGACCTTTTATCCACCAATTACACTCGATGAAGATTCGGAGTATGTTCTCGGTTTAATAAATTTTGAAGTTTATAATGCGATACCAAACATTGATAATCAAAATAATAAATTTTATATTGGTAGTCGTGTAATAACTATTCCAGAAGGTTCTTATGAAATTGATGATATAAATAAATTCTTAACCAGTAAGTTAGATGCTGGCACTGAATTAAACATAGTAGCAAATAATAATACTCTTAAGTGTGAAGTTAGAAGCAATAAGGAAATAAATTTTATACGAGACAATTCAATTGGTAATATTCTAGGGTTTAAACCTCGTCGATTAGCGGCTAATATATCACATGAATCTGACAATCCAGTTTCTATAATTAAAGTAAATGCAGTGTGTATTGAGTGTAGCATAACTACAAATTCTTATTCAAATAATAAAAATGTGCACATAATTCATGAATTTTTTCCGCGCGTCCCGCCAGGATTCAAAATTATAGAGGCACCAAATCAAATTATCTATCTACCAATCAGCACACGAGTAATAAATTCTTTAACCCTTAAAATAGTAGACCAAGACGGAAAGTTAATTAATTTCAGAGGAGAAGTCATCACGGTAAGACTACATCTTAAAAAACAAAATGGGGATAAACTTTAATCATACTACTCGCAAACATATAAATACTGTTCGAAAGTGTAATTACATCATTCATAAGAAGACTGTTGAAGGGTTAACACCCGTCAATTATCAGTTTCTAAGATCTCTTGGGTTTAAAGTTCAATCTGGATAATAATAGACCGAGAAAGCGGATAAAAGCATTAATTATTTGGATTGGAGTTAAATATAAAAAGTCTAAAAATTTTATTCTCTGCATTCACCAAAATGAATGCTAATATTTTGAGCGTGTCCGAAAAGGCCTTATTTGATGATTCAATCAGTCATGCGGAAAAACACACACATCAACCGTATGCATCTACAACTTTAAACAATAATGATGAAATTCGCATACCCATACAGCAACAAGATTTGTACACTCTACCGTGGAATAGTTTACTTTATATTGAGGGTAAACTTCTCACACATGACAACAAACCGTCAACTACAGCTAAATTGGTTAACAACGCATTTGCATTCTTGTTTAGTGAAATTCGATATGAAATTGGTGGAATAGTTATAGATAGAGTTCGTAATCCTGGCGTAACTTCTTGTATGAAAGGTTATGTGTCTTATAACACGAATGAAAGCAAACGATTACAAATTGCTGGTTGGTCACCTTTAACTGATAATACAAAACATATAATTGATGACAACGGCAATTTTAACATATGTATTCCATTAAACATGCTATTGGGGTTCTGTGAAGATTTCAAAAAAATTATTTTAAATTTACAACAAGAATTAGTCCTTATTCGAAGCAGCACAGACATGAATGCGATTGAGAATAGCGCAGCAAACGAAAAAATGAAGATTGAGTTAAGTAAAGTTCATTGGAAGATTCCACATATATCTGTAGCTGATGCCGAGCGATTAATGCTTATGAAGTATATGGAGAAAAGTGTTAATTTGGAGATAGCATTCCGCAGCTGGGAGCTTCATGAATATCCACTACTACAAAAAACGCAGCGACACACATGGCCAATTAAAACGACAGCTCAATTAGAAACACCGCGTTATGTCATCGTGGGATTCCAAACTGATCGCAAAAATAAACTAAATAAAAATATGAGTAAATTTGATCATTGTAACTTAACTAATATTAAGTTGTATTTAAATTCTGATATGTACCCTTATGATAATTTAAATTTAAACTTTAAGAATAATCATTGGGCAATGCTGTACGACATGTACACTCAATTTCAATTGTCTTACTATGAGCGGTCATGTGAACCTATTTTCGCGCCAGATGAGTTTTTAAATACAGCACCTCTAGCAGTTATAGATTGTTCCCATCAAAGTGAGACATTGAAGTCGGGTAATGTTGACATAAGATTAGAATTTGAAACTAATGAAAATATACCCGATAACACAGCTGCATATTGTTTAATAATCCATGATAAAATAATTAACTATAATCCGTTAACAAATATTGTTAGTAATATATAAATGTATTTTGTATTATTTTTTGGATGTAAAATAAATGTTTTACAATAATTAGATGACTTTTATTTAAAAACTGTAATAACACCTGGTAATAGCAAAGGAGGCGTGTGTTACTGATGATATCTAAACGAATGATTACCAGGCGTCACCTCACAGACGACCAATGCTACACATGAAGTATCATCTGCTGTAATGCACTTTGGAATGCACACAGTATAAATAGGGTTAAAAATGAATTTTTAAATAGTATAAAACAATTAGTCATCATTACAACATGGCACGAGTATTTTCTGCGAGTGTTGTTATTCCCGAAGAACTTATCGGGTACTGTGACTGCTGATCCAATAACTGGCTACAGCTTCAAGAATATAAACAATATTGTGAACACCTCGAAAAGTGCATCACGGATCAACAGGAATATATACAAGCTGCTAATTTGTCACTTGAAGTACTACAAAATTTTGTACAAAAGCAGGCGATGGAAGAGACGATGGCTCAAGAACAACATGCTGAGCACAGACCAAATGAAGACGCAGAAGAAGAAATTGAAGAAGAAGAAGAAGATGCCGAAGAAGACATGGTGTGGATTGTGCACCGCACACCAAACATTGATTTTTTTAAAAACTGTGTATTATGTAAATGTAATATGTGTACAGAAGTAAATAAGTATTTTTAATGTAAGTAAGCATTTATTTTAGAATATATATTATTTTTAAGAATCAAAAAATTAATAGCTCATTTAAATAAATTATTATAATAGCTATGATTTCTAAGGTTCTTTATTCCTTCCCTACTCTTAGCGCAATTTGTAAAGTTGTAGCTTGCAAGTTCAGACATGTATTTTTGAATGATGTATAAATTAAGATAATTAATGGGTAATGAATTATTTATAAATTGGAATGCACTGTTTTGATTGGTTACTGTGTCTGATGCTACACACTCAGCCCTTCAGAAGCGCGACGTCATTGCAAATCAGTCATTTGAGCTCGGTTAGGCGCACAGAACAGATCGCGATGTCAAGCGTTGCTAAAGTAAGCTGCAAAGCATTAAAGACACTTGTCGACGGAATTAAAATTTTAAAAACTCAAGACGAATGTATAAAATGGTTAAAGCTTATTAATAAGTTTATTTTATTAATTAACCGGGCTATAAAACAAAATGGTGATATTAATGGTAATTTATTTCAGTTGGAATATAATTTAGCTTTATTTAAATTTTACCGCGAAAAGTTAAAACAAATAAAACGAGGTATTTATGGCGGTGGGTTAAAGTCAAAAATATTAGTTTGGCAAGATCTACAATCCTGTTTTGAATCTCGAATATGTACGGGAATTATCGGAAATTTAAATTACAAAGATCCTTCATTATTCTTAAATAAGTGTTTTAGAATTTTTTCTAATAAAATTAAAGAAGTTCTTAAATCTTCAAATATGAAAGTGAATTTAACCTTCAGTGCAAATTTTATATTACCTAAAACAGGTGTGGTCGCAATAAAATCTTTCAATACAGCCAATAGTATTATAACCAAAACGACAAGTGTCAGAGAGTGGTTTCGTGAAAACGTGAGTAAAATACTAACAAAATTATCTGAGTTTCAGGAGCGCGATTCGGGGTGGGCTTTGTTTGAAATTTTACATTTAAAAATTAATATTAATAAATATACACCTATTTTAGGTGGGGAATATATTGATTTACCGCTTGATATTAAAAATAAACATGCAATAATCAATTTAAAAAATGCAGATGAATACTGCTTCTTGTGGGCTATAGTTTCCGCTCTATATCCTGCAAATAAAAATTCAGATAGAGTGTCATCTTACCCGCATTTCAGTAGAGTGTTGAAATATGAAGGCATAAGTTTTCCGATACATTTAAACAACATTCCCAAATTTGAAAAAATGAATAATTTATCCATAAATGTTTATACATTGGAAAAATTCAGTAAAGAGAAAAATGAAGTTGTGCCGTTGTACTTGACTAAATTCGAAGGTAGTAAATTTATTCATTTATTAATGTTATCTAATAATGATTGTATTGACGAAAATATAGAAGTGGATGATGACACTGTTAAAAGTGTAAGAAATAATACTAATTATCACTTTATGTGGATTAAAAATTTATCTAGACTACTAACTAAACAAGTATCAAAACATAACGGAAAAATATACTTTTGTGATAGATGTTTAAATCATTTTATTACAGAGACGGCTTTTAATCAGCATTTAATTGACTGTAAATTAATCAATAAATGTCGCGTTGAATTACCTACTGAAGAAAACAAATATTTAAAATTCAAAAATTATCATTATCAGGATACTGTACCGTTTGTAATATATGCCGATATAGAATCTATTTTACAAAAAACTGAAGATAAAGATAACAAAAATTCAATCAAAATTCATAAGCATGTTCCAAGTAGCATTGCATATTATTTAAAATGTTCATATGATAACAATTTTTCAGATTTTAAATTAAACCGAAGTGAGCACTGCATTGATTGGTTTTCAAATGAGCTTTACAAAATTTCACAGTTTATTAGTGATAAATTTGATAACCCAGTACCCCTAAAAATGACAAGAGAACAAGAAATAGAGTTCTTAAGAACAAAAATTTGTTACATATGTCAAAAGGAGTTCTTTGTGACTGATACAAAATGATGATCACAATCATTTTACGGGTTTTTTTCGGGGCGCGGCGCATCAATCATGTAATCTAAATTTTAAAAAATCACATACTATCCCAGTTGTATTTCATAATCTCAGTAATTATGATGGACATTTCATTATTAAAAACATAGCTAAAAAGATACCAGGAGGAGTGTCATTACTTCCAGTAAATAAAGAACGCTACATTTCATTTACAAAATATATTCAGGGCTCAAAAATAAATTTCAGGTTCATAGATTCTTTCCGATTTATGCCTAGTAGTATTGAAAAATTATCATCCTATTTGAAAGACGATGAGAAGCCGATAACACAAAATTTCTGTAAAGACATAAACCAGTTTAAGTTACTGACAAGAAAAGGAGTATTTCCTTATGAATATGTTGACAACTGGGATAAGTTTGAAGAATCTTTTTTACCTGACCAGAATGAATTTTATAGTAGTTTGAAGCATGAAAACATCAATGACCAGGATTATGAACATGCTAAAAAAGTATGGGAGACATTTAACATCAAAACGTTAGGGGAATATTCCGACCTGTATCTAACAACGGATGTTCATTTATTAGCAGATGTGTTTTAAAATTTTCGAAAAAATTGTTTAGAAACGTATAAATTAGATGCTCTTCATTATTACACAGCGCCTGGTCTAGCATTTGATGCGATGTTGAAATTTACAAATATAAAACTTGAATTACTTACAGATGTTGAAAAATTACTATTTATAGAAAAAGGGATTCGAGGGGGTTTAGTCCAGTGTTCAAAGAGGTACGCAAAGGCAAATAATAAATATTTAAATGAATTGTACAACTCCGAAGAAGAAGATACTTACCTTATGTATTTTGATGTGAATAATTTGTACGGGGCAGCGATGAGTCACTATTTACCATATGGAGAATTTAGCTGGGTTAATATCACTGAATTTTATCACATAGACCTTATAAATCTTCCAGAAAATTCTGAAATCGGCTACATTTTTGAAGTTGATTTGGAGTACCCCAAATCTTTACATGAATTACATAAAGATTTGCCATTGTGTCCGGAAAATTTTACACCTCCAAATTCAAAGCAGTCTAAATTAGTAGCAAACTTATACAGTAAAAAAAACTATGTTATACATTATCAAAATTTAAAACAGTGTTTGAAATTAGGGTTACAATTAAAGAAAATTCACAGAATTCTCAAATTTAAGCAGAGTCTTTGGTTAAAATCTTATATCGATTTAAACACTGAACTTAGAAAACAATCAAATAATGAATTTCAAAAGAATTTTTTTAAACTAATGAATAATGCAGTTTTCGGGAAAACGATGGAAAATGTTCGAAAACATAAAAATGTTAAATTAGTTACAAAGTGGGATGGCAAACATGGAGCGAAAAATCTCATAGCTAAACCAAATTTTCACAGCTGTACTATACTCGATGATGACGTAATACTTGTAGAAATGAATAAAACATCAGTTCTTCTTAACAAGCCTATTTATGTGGGATTTTGTATATTAGATATATCAAAAACATATATTTATGACTTTCATTATAATTATATTCAGCAAAATTTAAAT
Source organism: Stenolophus ochropezus (assembly GCA_035578165.1). Taxonomy (NCBI): domain Eukaryota; kingdom Metazoa; phylum Arthropoda; class Insecta; order Coleoptera; family Carabidae; genus Stenolophus; species Stenolophus ochropezus. Next base: position 11,246,096 of record JAQOWZ010000013.1, on the reverse strand, counting down.
TCAAATGCAGAATTGTGTTATACCGATACTGACAGTTTAATTTATTTATTTAAAAATGTTAATATTTATAATATTATGAAAAGAGATCTTCATAAGTTTGATACTTCAGAGTACCCTATAGATAATGTATATAATATTCCTTTAGTTAATAAGAAAGTCATCGGTTTAATGAAAGATGAAAATAATGGCAACATTATGACTGAATTTATTGGGTTACGGGCAAAAATGTATGCATATAAAACTTGTTCAAACAATAAGCATGAGGTAAGTATGAAGGCTAAAGGTATTTCGAAAGCTACATTGAAATCAATTTGTTTTGAAGACTATTACAATTGCATATTTAATAATGAAACTATAACAAGACTACAAATGTTAATAACATCAAAACAACATGTTGTATATACTGTTAGACAGAATAAGTTAGCTTTAAGTCCATATGATGATAAACGAATGATAAGTTTTATGTCACCAGATACTTATCCGCATGGATATTGTAGTACACTAGTTTAGTACATAGATATTGTATTTAAAATATTTGTAATATAGTTTCGCAAATAAATAAATAAATATAATAGATGTTTTATTATTTATTCCTTCCCTATTCCCAGTGATAAATAAACAGTGCAGTGGCAGTGCAGATCTTCAAATGCTGGTTAACTTCATAAACAAACAAGCACATACTTGTTCAATGAACACTTGGACATTCAACCACGTGCTCGATGATTAGGGTGCATAAATTAAATTTGTCTGCGAAAACATTTAAGTAGTGTGCTAATTTCTCGTTCCCCCTTTTAATTACATAATAAAAATTAGCTTCGATACGGTGTCGAACACGAACTACTTGTTTATAAAGCCAGACCCTAAATTACTCGACTTTGTGGCTCGTGGCAAAATATGTGTCGATGCTGGTAAGTCAGATTGCCGATTTCCAGGGTGCATAAATTAAATTTGTCTGTCTGGGCGAAGTCATGTGTTGAGATGCTGGTCTTGCGAAATATTTGCGATCAGATTCAGGTGTCACAACGCACAACATATGTGTAGATGCTGGTATGTCACATTGCAAATCCAGGGTGCATGAAAAATGCGGTGTAGAGATGCTGGTCTTGAGGATGAGTCACCCACCATATGGTCAAATGCGGGCCTAAACCACAGCCCCCGCCAATGTCTTGAGAACCCCGCCAACGTCTTGAAGACCCTACCAACGTCTTAAGGACCCGCCAACGTCTTGACAACTCGGCAACCCACCGCTATGACGTCACCGCACCCGCATCCCACCGCTATGACGTCACTGCAACCCGCATACCACCACCCCCCCGACACCCTCAGCACCACCTCACCCCCGCACCTATGAGCCAGAACTCTCATGTATTAACTACTGTGGTAGGCTTTGTGGTAATTCAGTGAAGAATGTAGGCAAAGTATTTGGCAAGACTTTTACAACTTAATTGACATCCAACTACAACGGGAATTTATTGCGAGATACGTTAAACAGGTACCCAAAAAATCAAGCACGACAAGTAAAAAAGAATCTAGACGTCAGAATACAAATATTTTTTTTCTTCCATTGGAAGGAAACACACTCAAAGTGTGTCGCAGATTATTCATGAACACGTTAAGTGTCAGCGAAAAAACCATTAGAACAGCACTTGAAAAAATTCAAAGTACTGGTGTAATCCAAAAGGATCGCCGTGGTGGTAGATGTAATGCAGCTGCATTAAAGGATGAAGCTAACAGGAAACTGATTCAGGATCACATTAGTCGATTTCAAAGAGTGGAGTCACATTATTGTCGAAAAGATAGCACCCGAGAATACTTGCATGGTGAGTTAACATTAAAAAAAATGTATACTATGCTTTTAGATGAGTTGGGACACAACACCCAAAAACCGTGTTTCACAACATACCGAACGGTTTTCAAAAGTATGAACCTCTCATTCCACAGACCAAAGAAAGACCAGTGCGGTTTGTGTAAAACTTACCACGAAGGATCTGTAGAAACCAAATTGAAAATGCAAGAAATTTTTGACAAGCACACAAATTCCAAAGAAGCTGTACGTGCTATCAAAAACTCTTCTAAAGTTGCCGCCCAAAATGATCACAATTTGCTTTGTATGTGTTTTGATCTTCAACAGATAATTTACTTACCCATATCGAACGATGGTGCTATTTTTTATAAAAGAAAGTTTGCTGTCTACAATTTAACTTTTTACGATATAGCTTCTCGAGACTGCTATTGTTTTACGTGGAACGAGTCTGACAGTGGACGTGGCGCTTCCGAAATTTCAACAGCACTGTTTAAAACGCTGCAAAAGTACGACGAAAAAGAAGTTCATTCCGCCGATTTATTCGCAGATGGTTGCGGAGAACAAAATCGTATTTCCATCGTAGCAGGAGCTCTCTTGTATAGTGTATTGCAACTAAAACACGTCCAAGAAATTAGCCTTCGTTTCTTTACCACTAATCATGGTCAACGTGAAGGCGATTCGGCACATAGTGCCATTTCGTACGCACTTAAAAAGGCAGGTGACTTATTTGTGCCATCTCAACTTCTACCAGTTTTTCGTCTTGCAAGACACGCAAAACCCTACGAAGTGTATTCCTTAGGCTTTCATAATTTCTTAGACTTTAAAAAGTTTAGTGAAGATCTTAGAGTGCGTACAATTCGAATCGACGAAGAAGGAAATGCTTTTAAGTGGACAGACATGGTAGAATTCAAGGTAAAAAAAAAATGACTTGGCTAAAATATTTTTTAAAACTAGCCACTTGGATGAAAATTATCGATCATTGACATTAAAGCGACAAAATGCATCTGTGCTGACAACACAGATTAATAATTTGAATAAGGGACCTCGGCCAATATCACTGTTAAAGTACAATGATTTAATGGATCTTTGCTCAGGTAACACCCCGGTAATAAAGCTACCTGAACACGTGCAATTTTATAAGTCTTTGCCTCATGCGACTGAATAAAGTGCTTTAGATCGCAACGCTTGTAGTTTATTTTTTTTACCAAGGGTAATTTTAGTTCTTTTTACCAAGTACATTTTTTTAGTTAAGAAGTGAATAATAATTTTGTATCTCATGTTATTTTATTTTGTTTGGTTTACCTGTCCTTACTTTATTTTAAGATTTTGTAAAAAAATGTCATTTTAGACAACAAAATGTTATCATTTTTGACTTTTGTTGCTTACAAAATATATTATTAAAATAATTACATTTTGTGTGTTAATTTTTTATACGGAATTTTGATTTTAAAACCTATTTACTTTTTAATTTGAGAAGACGTATCTCAGTAAATCAAAGTACAACTTTTGTTATAAGCAAAACGTAAAGACGTATCTCATATAAATGTCAAAAAATAATAGTAATAATGAAGTCAGCAACGATTTGTCAAACTTGTAGTGATTATCAATTATCGTTAACTATAAAAGTGGTAAATGAAGTACATTATAATCAATCGTATTTAACTTATCGAGAAAATGAGAGCGTTACTTTTCTTTAAACTGCTCTCCTGTAAACTTGTAAAAAATGAGATACGCCTTTACGTCTTTTGAACGACGATATGTCAGATGCAAGTCCTTACTTACGAAAAAAAAACGGAGATCAATGGTTTGCCTTTGGCCGAATTCAATCCATGGTACAAATCGCAACGTTACCATGGACAATTGGCTCACATCGGTTGCTCTTGCTGACCAGTTGCTATAAAGTCCTTACAAATTAACTATGATAAGAACTATACGCAAAAATAAAAAAGAGATACCCAAGGAGTTCTTGGATGGAAAAAGTCGAAACGCAAATACGTCAATGTTTTGTTTCGATCAAAAAAAGACATTTTTATCCTATATGCCAAAAAAAAAAAAAGAAGTAAGTTTTGCTACTTTCGACTATGCATGAAAATGCAGAGATCCAAGAAGAGACCGGTAAGCCAATAATAATTCATAACTATAATGAGACCAAAGCAGGTGTGGACACCAAGGCCCGATCTAGGGGGGGGGGGGCAAACCGGGCAATTGCCCGGAGCGGCAAAAGTGGGGGCGGCAAAAATTTAAAAGCTAGATGGTTAAACAAAAAAAAACCACACCTCTACACAAAAGTTGTTAGAACATAATTTATTACTATTGACATGACTGAAATTTCACATCATATTTTAGTTACAAAAATAAAATGTGGTCACACTGCGTCCTTGAAGCTGTGCATGTTTTGCACGATGGTGCACACAGCACGATAGTAGTTGTGAGCCCTGAACTGGCGACCGTAGTCTCAAATTTGCATATTGGTCATTTATAGATTATGGCTTCATTAATTTGCATATAGTACAGTTTTGAAAATGATTTCGTCTAGTCTTTTGTCGTAGGCTTAGGTATTGTTTGGCGATACAAAGGGGCTGACCAGTAAAAGTTATAAAGTTTGGTGAAATAGTGGTTCTTTGTTGACAAGTGTTTCTTTTGTTATGTATAGACATTTCATTCAAAATATTTACTTAGATACCGTGAAATTTTTTGAAAAGATTTTGTACCTGTAAGAATTGACAAAAGCCGAAAGTTATGTAGGAAATGTATTTGTATCGAAAACTTGCAGGTTTATACAGTGAGAAATATGGTCATTATTGAGGGTGAGGATTCTTCTTAAAGGCATTTCATTCAATAAATGGACATCTGCAAAAGTTATAAAAGATTAGTGAAATAATGGTTCTTTGTTGACAAGTGCGTTTCTTTTGTTATGTATAAATCTTTTGAAGCCAGACATTTCATTCAAAATATTTACTTAAATAACATGAGATTTTTTGAAAAGATTTTGAACCTGCAAGAATTGACAAAAGCCAAAAGGTATGTAGGAAATGTATTTGTATCGAAAACTTGCAGGTTTATACAGTGAGAAATATGGTCATTATTGAGGGTGAGGATTCTTCTTAAAGGCATTTCATTCAATAAATGGTCACCTGCAAAAGTTATAAAAGATTGGTGAAATAATGGTTCTTTGTTGACAAGTGTTTCTTTTGTTATGTATAAATTTTTTGAAGTCAGACATTTCATTCAAAATATTTACTTAAATAACGTGAGATTTTTTGAAAAGATTTTGAACCTGTACAGGTTTATACAGTGAGAAATTTAGAGACTTTACGATGTACAGTCGTTTGATAAGTATTTACTTATTGGGGGTGTTTGATATTCGAAATATTTTTTTATTTTCTGAAAGAGATAGAGATATATTTCTGAGGGAGTTAGGGATATTTTGATGGAGATGAATACATATATATATAAAGAGGAAAAATATCGGTCTCTCTAGTATACAACACTTGTGTAAGTGTGTTAATATCATGGCTTCAGCATCCGTTTTTGAATTGGACCTCGATAATCTGGCACCTTCAGAAGATGGTCCGAGCAGTAAGGAGAAGATTATAGTACACTCCAACATTCAGCTCCGAGGACCTGTGGAGGAAGTTATAAACCTCATCGACGACGACGACGACGACGACTGGTTAACATCTCCAGTGCGAACCCAGCTGGTCATAGCTAGTGCACCATCTCCAACGACATCCATGACCTCTGAAAATACAACATCTGTCGTTGATAAGATACTTGATAAGGCGGTATCTTCAATATGGTCAGAGGATACAAAAAGTTCAAAGAGACATCGAGATGAAGAGGTTTATTCGGAGGAGTTCAAGCGACCTTGTTTGTCTGCAGGCGAGTCTAGTGAACCGTACGGTCAGCCACTCGATTATAGTGAGGAAAATCCCCAGGATAATGATGACGTCGATTTTCCTGAGTTATTTCCTGACAATCAACTTGATGTCCTCGTTGGAGCAGCAGCAACTGTAGATTACAAATATCTTATTCCGCCAAACAAAGATATCCGCGACAACAACGACCGATTATTGGATGTCCTTGCCATTCATCTAGGCAAGAATAGAAAAGCTTTCATATCCATAGGTCTTGACCCTAATTATGGTATGCAGGTAGTAGTGCGAGTGCTCGGTGATGTGTACAAAAAAATATATTTCAATGTTCCTGACTTCAATAAATTTATAAATTTTTTAAAATTTGTTCAATCCGGAGCAGCTCCCCTAAATAAAAAATATATGATGTGCGGTAAACAATTCACAGTAATTCCCAAAGGACAGCTGAAATATCAAATAAATAACAAATATCTAGTGTTAAACAGAGAATATATAGAGAATTTAATTAGCTTAGAATTAGTAATAACTCAGAATATTTTAAAATATAATGTTAAATACTTTAATATATATAATATTTATAAGAAAATAATTCAAGACATAGCTGTATGTAGTATAAGATTTAAGTATAAGTTAGATGTAAGCCTGTACAAATATATACATATAGAAAATGTAGTTTTTAAGAATCTTTATATTGAGCTATTTACGTATTATTATTATAAGACTTATAAAGATTTGTTATGTATACATGAATTTATTGAAACAGAAAAGAAATATATAATTTAAAATTTAAATAAATTAATTTTAATATCTACAACCTTTCAAATATCGTGATTATATATATAATAATATTAACAAGTTACTTAGTAACCTTTATAGTTTCTATTCAATTAATTCAAATAAGAATTTTGTATAATATCCCCAAGTTCAGTGAATCAGATAAGGAAATCTTGTACTGTTAAGTTAAGTTAAGTTTGAATACAAAGGACCAAGGGTAGCAGAACCCACACAATAGCCTCACTCAGGTAGTTTCTGCCCCATTCATGCGCTATTAAGCATATAAGTTACCACGGTCCATCCTGCTGAGGTTGCTGTTCCCACAGGAAACAACCCGACACCTTTCCACAAATACTATAAATACTGTAACATGTAATGTAGAGTTAGTCAGTCATAATTCATGGTCGAATCTATGTCCAAATTGCATTAGAATTGTACTGTAAATTTTTGTAACATTTGTTGTAAGATTAAAGAATATAATCTTAACCTCATTAATAATAAAATTTGTTTTTAAAAACTTTCCGGCGAACCAAATAAATATAACTGGCGCAGTCGTAACGGATTTTTCGGGCGATTTCCGCGAATAGTGAAACCGTTTTCGTATCAACGATCAACCGAAAAGAACCGGAAGGTGAAAAGAAACAACCAGAAGGCGTCCAAATCGAAGCAACTCCGAACGAACATCGCGAGGTGCAGAACCAGGCCCTGACGAATACAGAGCAACGGATCTATGGACAAGATACTTCTATTATTGTGAGTAACATATGTCACATAATTATCAGTACCATTCGGACTCAGATTCTGATTTGGAAATACAAACCACCAGACAAGAACTCCCTGACTCAGATTACATAAATAACTTAAACGAAATTAATACAAACATGGCTACACCAAAATTAGAAAAACACTATTTGGACATGATTCCAGACTTTTACGGTGATAGCAAACTTTTATCTAGATTTATTGAAATTTGTGAAAAGTTAGTTAAAAAATTTTATAATTTGATAGATCTCACAGTTTTTCAAAATGAATTTCTGATGTCTAGCATCATTGCCAAAATAAAAGGCGATGCTGCAGTAAATATAGCAAGTAACACCATAACCAAGTGGGAAGATTTGAAACAAGCACTGTTGAATGCTTATTCCGACAAACGCGACTTGTATACCCTTAATATCGAAATTACAGAATTACGCCAAGGCAACGAATCAGCCTTTGAATTTTACAATCGTGTACAAGACCTTTTAAACTTGCAAATCTCATACATTAGTACACACTGTACCGAAGCGGCTAAACCTGTCCTAATAGAATATTTTCAAAAATACACCCTGAGAATATTACTCCGCGGTCTCAAAGAGCCACTAGGAACTCTTATGAGAACGAAAGACCCGAAAGACATGAACACAGCACTGAACATGTTAACAAATGACTTTCAATTAGAGACATACAATCGTACACACGTTCAAAACAAAAACAGCACACATCACATACAACATAATAAACCAAAACAGAACACCCACACCCAATACAGACAAATTCAACATCCACAAATAACATACAGACCTCTGCCTCCAACAAACCAAATCTTTAAACCACAGAACAAACAATTTTTTCCTAATCAACAATATACTAAACCTTTTAACAACCAATCATCTTACAATCAATATAATAAACCGAATCAATCCCAATCCAATGTGTTCAGATCAAATCCCAATTTTAAACCAAACAAACCAACTCCTATGAGCATCTCTACTAAACAGTCAACGACACCTCACCCATCATAGTCTAAGATCCCGCTGCAAGATTACTACATGAATAATGTATGCAATCAAAATTAAATTTTTAAGTATTTTCAGAAGTGGGGGAATTGATTTTTCATAAAGTAGGAATGAAAAATTAGCCGCAAATACTATTAATTAAAATATTATTAATTGACTTTTGGGAAAACATTTCATAAACATCGTATATAAATAAAACCTACACCATTTCACAACAGTGTATTTAAAATATTTAAGAAATCACAGTGCCATTGATTGCTTAGCCGCAACCTCAGGCACCCAGGTGTAAACAGGTATATTTTTGTTTAAACTTATCATTCGTAACGTATATTTATTTCATTGGCACCACAATAAAGCTAATTTTTTTTTTATTTAATGATATAAAGGTGCTTGTAAAAAACAAACCGCAAATTTGAGTTTCCTGCCCTTAAATACACGAGATATTGAAAACAAAGTGAGAGAGGGTGAGCGCGTGACGCTACTTGTTAAACAAGGATGCTAAACGCCAGCTGTACGCGTTTTTTGAGCTACTGCGCATGACTTGATGAATCGGGTTCTCAGTCTCAGTCAAGCAATTGAGCTGAGTTTTATGTTTTTGTAAATCCTAACCACACTGTTTTGGAGTTCGTAATACGTATTGCTTTTATTGTTGTTGTTGTTATCTTATTAATGTTGTAATGTTATTACTTTTGTTTATGCAAAACTAATAAGTTTAAAAATGTCTAAGTGTTTTGTATGCAGTAAATCCAACAATGTACTCCAATTTAATAACGCATCATTTAGAAAATGTTTCTCAATGTTATTATTCCGGCGAAAAAAGAAATATAAATAAGACGATCTTATATTAACAGTGGAGTCAACTGATTATTTTGGGTACCATACTGAGTGTCTCAAGAAAGTTAATGTTTTAAAGCAAAAAGATAGAGAAGAGTTTGAAAGTTTTTGCACAACTTTAACTGTAAGTAAAAATTTTCTATTCAACTTCAATATTATTCATATTACTAGTGTATAGATATATATCACTGTGAATATATATAGTTCCCTAGTTTTATATGCAGTAAGAATGATGACAATCACAGCAATCCTTTATTTACTACACTTCATATTTTACTCAAATATAAACTATTTTTTCAACTCAAAGGTTTTTTCAAATTTCTATTAATTATAAATGTCAATAAGTATTTATGATTGTAAATTAAGAAGACATACAATAATATTTCAATTATAAATGAATGAATGAATGAATGAATGAATAGATATAAAATCAATTGAATTCACATTAAGATTTTAAATCGTATACATGTGATTTTTTTTTAATTTTCAATAGATACACATTTTTTTTTTATTATTGTTAACTCTAAAAATTAATTATTGGTTTGAAAGTTCACAATGAAAATAATAAAATACCAAATTCAGTTACAACGCAGTATTTCTTGTTACTTACAGATTCCAAGTTTACCTTTAGATCGCTATGGAGAGAGCATTTCTTCTATGAGTTGTGATCCTGTAAGTATATATCGCAGTAATATATCTGGATATAAATATATTGGAATTTCTGTTCAGTACATAAAATTAACTTTGTAGGACGAACCAGATGCTGCAACAAGAGATCAACCTATCATAACTTCACAAGAGGACCATTCAAGTGTAGCTGCTTTAAACGAGCAGCCTAATACCTCATCCGCCCATGAAAACATTCAGAATCAATCTTCAAACTCTTTGTCATCTTCCTCAACACCTCAGAAAGATATTTTATCAGAAAATAAAAATAAAAAGTCTGTCTGCCTGTTTTGCGAATGTATTGAAAAAAAAATTGGTAAGAAAAGGAGTTATGTTGCATTTCCACGGTCTGAAGCAACTGTTAATGCGATAAGAGCAATGGCCGAAAAATCCAATGATTCGAAAATTCTTGCAAAGTTAAACAGCAACTTTTCGGTTGCTTATCATTCAAATTGTTTATCTTTGTATCAGATGTCTCAGAAGCGACAAGATAAAGAGCCCCCAGAACCAACCGATTGGCATAAAAATAGACAGTTGCATAATTTAGCATTTAATGCCCTGTCAGAGACCATCAAAATGGAAATAATTGAAAAATTTCGCGTTATGTATCTTACCGACTTACTCACCCAATATAAATCATTATTTTTAGAATTTGGTGAAGGGCAAGTGCATGCAGAAGATATACAAGATTATCGCGTTGAACATTTGGAGAATAAAATAATGAAAGCCTTTGGTAGCCGTGTAACAATTGAATGCTCGACGGAGACACATAAGAAAAAAATTGTTTATGTATACGATATGGACACCGCACGATTAGCCAGTGAAATGGCTGAGATAGAATCAAAGACGAAAAATCGATGTCGAGATGTCGCATATAAATTACGGAATTCGATAACAACTCTTCAGAGTACAAAGCTGCCGGAAAAAAATCTTACTCCGCAGGATGTTATACGTGGTGAATGTAATATTCCAGAAGAACTTTTTAATTTTGTTTGCGATTTGGTTCAAGGCCCGGACATACGCCGTAAAAACTCAAGCGACGATTTAGTAAAAATTAAGTCAGTATGCAGCGACCTCATTTATATTGTTACCAAAGGGAGAATCAAACCGTCAAAACATCTAACCCTCGGAGTATCAATGAAGTCAATTACAAGCTCAAGAAAAGTTCTTACCATGTTGAATAGATATGGCCATACTATAGGGTACCCTTTAGCTGAAGAAATCGAAACGGAGATGACCTACACTTCCCAAGAGGATAACAAGCTCATACCATCAGGTATCCATAAAGTGAATGGGCTGAGTACACATGTTGCGTTTGATAATTTTGACCGATTTGTCGACACACCTACAGGAAAAGATACTTTACATGATACGGTCGGAATTATCTATCAATTCCGTTGTGAATATGATGAAGAATCGGATAGTGATTCATCTTCAGATATGGGGTCGTGTTCTCGAAACGTTCGAGAAGAACGTCTTCCAATTAAGAGAAGATGTTATAAAGCACCTATAAGAGATATAGCTCCATACGTGAAAACACCGTTTACAAGCATGACATTTCTTCCAATTGAAACAATCAAAGAGGTTATTAATTCATGCCAACCTCAAAAAATGATAGCCGTAGATAAAGATCTGATTTGGAGTATCTCCTTGTCCCAAATTGATTTGTTACCCATGTGGTTGGGTTACAATGTCAAAATTAATGTCGACCGCAGCAAAATTCAAACTGTCGAGTATTTATCACCAATCAACGAATCTCCAACGTCACTTGCTGTTGTTCAGGAGACTCTGAATGTTGCTAAAGAAGTTGCTAAAAATTGTAACCAACCACAAATTATTGCTACTTATGATTTAGCTATAGCGAAATTAGCTATGCAGATACAATATACAAAGAGGCCTGAGTTTGATAATATTTTCATAAATTTAGGGGCATTTCATATGCAAATGTCATACTTTAAAGGCATTGGAAAGTATATTGATTCTAGTGGCTTAATGGAGACTTTAGTTGAAGCTCAGGCACTAGCAAGCGGATCTTCGAACAGCTTTCTGGACAGCAAACACTTTAACAGATGTAAGAGGCTTCATCCTTTGGCTTCTGGTGCGTTGCAGGCTCTTCATTTTGAGAGATATTTATCTGATATAAAAAATAATTTCGGAATATCAAATGAAAATTCAAATGATGAAGATAATTTGGTAGAAAGTGAAGTACTTTTTGAAACATTAGTTGAAGATTTAGAAGCAGTAATGAATACTCCATGTGAAGTTAATGAAGGCATCGTTTTATCTGACTCATTGCAAAAAATACTTGATGGTTACAAACAATATCGCCAAGTAACTCTCCAAGGTGGACATGGAAAGACAGCGCAATATTACTTGCAATACACAGAACTTGTTAACTTATATCTTCGATTTTCCAGAAGTATCCGGACTAACGATTTTGAGCTATACTTACATTCTATCGATGAAATGTGTGATTATTTCTTTGCATTTAATCTACAGAATTACTCAAAATGGGCAGCCATGTATTTAAATAATTTAGTAAAGTTGAAGGTTGAGAATTCTACTTTGGTTAATGAATTTCGCGAAGGCGCATTTGGTGTCAGACGGACTAAATCATGCTTAGGCAGGTCCCCAGTGGACTTGACATTAGAGCAAACAATTAACGCTGATGCTGGCAATACATTAACTGGTGTTAGTCATTTTACTAACTCAATATCTGCAAGACAGAGGTGGGCTCTCAGCCATAGCATGAGGACGAAAATTTTGTCTTTTGTTAAAGCAGAAATTGGGTTATCACAAATAGATGATACCTCTCATTCGTTACAAAACCATCGAATAAAAAAAGATACTAAAACTTTAACAAGTATAATTGATACAATCAAAAAAACTATGAATCCATTTGGTAAAGATGTGGACAAAAATAGTTTATTTAATATGTCTACTGGTAAAGCGGCATCATTAAATGTTGAAACCTGTTTACTTAACATCAAATCATTGGGCCAAGAACACAAGTTGAATTTTTTTTCAGAATGTTCCGCAGATTCTGCAAGATTTGTTAAGCCAATAAAGCGTATAAAATTATATAATTTTGCATCAGATTGTGTGAAAAGAACTATTAAAAATAAAAATGGAGATAAAGCTTTAATCAAAATGGAACGCGACATTTTTGGACGGCTATTAGCAATTGCTATGGAAGAAAAGGTTAATATTGAGTACTGTTTGTCTTTTCCCCTCGCGCCCGTACCTCCTGCGCTGTTTTCCTGTTCCGGAGAGATGTTGAAAACTGATAAGTCAACGTTAAGTAAACAATTGACATCTCAAATTGACTCAGAAAATCCCGGTGAAGTTGACGTCGAAATAATTGATGGCTTTTATTATATGTATCAAATAGCTTCAAATCTGCCACAAGCATTTGGAAAACTAGCCGAGTCAATATTAATAAAACTGTGCGCCAAAAAGGCTCAAGAAGTACATATTGTTTTCGACAGATACTTAAAACCGTCTATAAAGGATTGCGAAAGACAAAACAGAGAGGGTATTGACATACCTTATACGATTAATGGTCCTCTACAAACAAGACCTAATGATTTGTTAAAATGTTTGAAAAACTTTTGTTTCAAAGATGCTTTGGTTAAATTTTTAGCTCAGCACTGGGAGGATGACTCATTCGCTTCGATATTAAAAGATAAAAATTTTTTTATCACAGTTGGAGAAAAATGTTTTTCATACTGCTGTATTGGAAATAAAGTTGTCAAAAATGAAGAAGGTGATTTTGCATGTGATCATGAGGAAGCTGACACAAGAATTGTATATCATGTAAGTAAATCCCGTGAGCATTCAAACATTTTGATTAAAGCATCTGACACTGATATCTTTATCATTTTATTGGGCAATATACACAAATTTCCTACTTTACAAATTTGGTTAGCAAACAGTGCATCCAAAAAAGGTAATAAAGACGAAGTCTGTATAAACTGTACGGAATTATCGAAAAAATTAGGCCCAACTTTGTGTCATGCGCTTCCAGCTTTTCATGCATTCACGGGAAGTGATTATACTGCTGCTTTCTTTAATAAAGGAAAGGTTCGTCCTTTTAAAATATTCATGAAACATAAAAAAATTCAAGAAATTTTTGCATCATTGATTTTCCCGCATGACATTTTTGATGACGATAAAATTCAAACGGTACAAGAATTTACTTGTCTTATGTATGGGATAACTGGTTGTCAAAGTGTGAATGAGGCAAGATTTATTCTATTTAATAAAATGTATGGCTCAAAAACAAGAAATGAAAAATTTATGAAAAGCCTTAAAGGCTTCGACTCTACTCATATTCTGCCATGTTGGAAGACTTTAAAACAAAAAATATTGAGAACTTGTCATGTGAATAGTATGTGGTTGAATGCTACTGAGCCAAATTGCGTCAAGTTCAACGCAGAGAATAACGGTTGGCTCTTATTAGATGGTCATCTCAAACCAACATGGTTTGTAGGAGACGCAACACCTGTAGAAGTAGAAAATGTCATACTACGTAATTCCCAGGACAAAACTGCTGATAACGAAGGAGACTCCGATATTAGTAGCGACGAAATTGAAAGCAGTGATGATAGTGAGAGCAGCGAGGAATCTGACTGAATAAATGACAAGGAATGAGATGTTATAATTTTTTAAATGATTTATCTATTTTTTTATCTAACACTACTGGGTTCTTTTGTATAAAAAGTTTATTATTCTATAACTTATTAACAATACTCAACAATTATTATACGTAATTTATTGTAATCAATTTGTCACTTGTAACTGTGTTGATAATATCAATAAAATCAATCATTTGCTCAAATAAAACTTACATAATAAAATTCTCATTGACATAAGTAACCAAGGTTTTCTTTTTGATAAGTATGCTCTTTTTAATTTTATTTGGAAAATGAATTAGATTTTTTACTGTAAAATATAAATTTAGTTTTATTAAGTGGTTTTGAAAACGAACAAAAATTAATGAAGTCCAATTTTTCGCAAAGTACGTATGTAAGTTTGTTATTACTATTTAAATATTTAATACTAGCAACCTGCAGTCACGATGTGACTGCCGAGAATTCAAAATTATACAGTTTAGGAATTTTGTCTCAATAAATTTTAAAAAGTATCATTTTTTTATTTAAATATATTATTTTAATTATAATCCGGAATATTTATCACTCAAACACATTGACATATTTAACACAAAATAAATGAAGAAAAAACAAATGACTTCTAGTGCAAATTCAAATTTAATTAGAACTACTCCGAAAACTCAATGTAATTAACAAACTATTGCTCAAAAACAAATAAAACCTTGAAAAGACACTACTTCAAGTCAAAACCTTTCCAACGATACCAAATTTAATCATAAAAACCCATTTTATCACATCAATACAGTGGCCACAAAATTTCACTTATTCTCTTAATAATATAGATTATTTTTATTTTATAAATAATATTTACTATTTCTTATAAAATTAATATTATCTTTTCGAATATCATAAAATTTTATCTGTTTGACTGTTTTGGAGCATTTAAATAGAGTCGTTCATACTAGTACTTGGACCGTTGGTTGAGAACCCGATTCATCGAGGCATGCGCAGTGGCTCAAAAAACGCGTACAGCTGGCGTTTAGCATCCTTGTTTAACAAGTAGCGTCACGCGCTCACTCTCTCTCACTTTGTTTTCAATATCTCGTGTATTTAAGGGCAGGAAACTCAAATTTGCGGTTTGTTTTTTACAAGCACCTTTATATCATTAAATAAAAAAAAAATTAGCTTTATTGTGGTGCCAATGAAATAAATATACGTTACGAATGATAAGTTTAAACAAAAATATACCTGTTTACACCTGGGTGCCTGAGGTTGCGGCTAAGCAATCAATGGCACTGTGATTTCTTAAATATTTTAAATACACTGTTGTGAAATGGTGTAGGTTTTATTTATATACGATGTTTATGAAATGTTTTCCCAAAAGTCAATTAATAATATTTTAATTAATAGTATTTGCGGCTAATTTTTCATTCCTACTTTATGAAAAATCAATTCCCCCACTTCTGAAAATACTTAAAAATTTAATTTTGATTGCATACATTATTCATGTAGTAATCTTGCAGCGGGATCCCGTACTATCAGCTGTTCCTTATCGTCCACAACAATTCTTCCACTCTCAAAATAAACCTCATTATATTGCGGAAGAACTGTTTAACACAGAGACAGAAGAATACATAGAACCGGATAACGAACAAATTTGCGAGTATTATACACAAGACGAACCAAATTCAGAGTATTTCGTAACTCATCCAGATCAAAACGAAGAAAACGATTTTTTTCCGATAATAGCCTCGGAACCAATATCGAACTAATGAATGTAATTCACAACTACAGCGAATTACCATTTATTATCTTACCAGAACTAAATTTAAAAGCTTTGATAGATACAGCAAGTACACGGTCGTTCATTAACCCAGATATAGCCAATAAATACTGTAAAAATAAAATTCAAAATGATCCATTTCAAATCACCACAGCTCACGGAACTTCTTTAGAAAATGCTAGTATTGTAATTCCCGCTTCAAAATTATTTAATTCACCAGACACACTCCTAAAATATCATCTATTTAATTTCCATAGAAATTTCGATATACTTTTAGGATTGGATAATTTAAAAATATTAGGCGCAAATATTAATTTGACAACTGATAAAATTATTACACCTAATCAAGAAATCAAAATTCACTATCACAAAATTATTCCAAAATCAAATTATATAAAAATTCCTCCTAGATCTGAAAAATTAGGAGAAATATTTGTAAATAATATCGAAAATGGCGAAGTGTTAATACAAGAAACTAAATTCAATAATTTATTAATCCCGGAAGGAATTGCAAAAATTCAAAATTATAAAATTATTTACCCAATTATAAATTTAGGACAAAACGAAGAAATTATAGACTCTGTAAATTGTGTACAAGTACAAGAATTAAACCACTTCGAAATAAACAATCTAAATTATTCTCAAAACGAAATACCAAATAAATTTAACATGGATAAAATAAGAACGGAACATATGAACGAGGAAGAGAAACGCGAGATAACAAAACTGCTGACTGAGTTCTCTGAGATCCTTCACACCGAAGATAAGCCGTTATCATTTACAAATGAAATTAAACACTCTATCCGCACGAAAGATGAATTACCTGTTTACACCAAAACCTATCGATATCCCGAAATATTCCGAAAAGAAGTCCACTCCCAAATCAACAAAATGCTCGAACAAAACATCATCCGTCCTTCTCATTCACCCTGGTCATCCCCAGTATGGGTCGTCCCAAAAAAATTAGACGCTTCAGGAAAAAAGAAGTGGAGACTGGTTATTGACTATAGAAAACTGAATGACAAGACAATAGACGATAAATACCCGATACCAAACATAAACTCATTGCTGGATAAATTAGGTAGATGCCAATATTTTTCGACTTTAGATCTCGCATCTGGCTTTCATCAAATCGAGATGAACGAATCAGATATTCAAAAAATGGCCTTCAGCACAGAAAACGGACATTACGAATTTTTGAGAATGCCATTTGGGCTCAAGAACGCTCCCGCTACTTTCCAGAGAGTAATGGATAACGTTCTTCGAAATTTAGCTAACGAAATTTGTCTTGTTTACCTTGACGACGTCATTATTTTCAGTACATCCCTTCAGGAACATATTCAAAATTTACGAACAGTTTTTAATAGATTAAAACAGGCAAACCTAAAAATACAGCTGGACAAATCAGAATTTTTACGGACAGAAGTTGCATACCTTGGACATGTAGTGACCCCCGAAGGAGTAAAACCAAATCCCGACAAAATTTATGCAATTAAAAACTACCCTTTACCTAAGACGACAAAGCAAATTAAAGCATTTTTAGGACTTTTAGGATACTATCGAAAATTCATTAAAAACTTTGCTCAACTTACCAAACCATTAACGAAATGTTTAAAGAAAGATGCAACAATAAAATATAATGACCCCGAATACATTGATTGTTTTAACACTTGTAAAAATTTACTGATGAACGAACCAATACTGCAATACCCAGACTTTACAAAACCCTTTAACTTAACGACAGACGCAAGTAAATACGCTATAGGTGCCGTACTATCTCAAGGGCCTATCGGATCAGACCTTCCTATTGCTTACGCGAGCAGAACTTTGAACGATACCGAACTAAAATATGACACTACCGAAAAAGAACTCTTGGCCGTAGTTTGAGCAACTAAATATTTTAGACCCTACCTTTATGGTAGAAAATTCAAAATTTTGACAGATCACAAACCTCTTCAATACTTACATACACTAAAAGACCCACATTCCAAATTAATGAGATGGAGGACTAAACTTGAAGAATTTGATTACGAAGTAATTCATAAAAAAGGTTCCCTCAATACAAACGCAGATGCCCTATCTCGAATAGAACTAAACGTGAACACACTAAATCCTGAATCGCAAAGCCTTTTTGATCTCATTGAAGATTTCAACGAAATCTGTAATACTGACATGGACAAACAATCATTAATCGTTCAAGCTGACGATGACGAACAAATAGACCCAGAAACTGACCAAACTATCCATTCCAACCCCGAAAACCCTATAGTAGGCATAACCATATCAGAATCCCCAGTAAATTTTGGAAAAAATCAACTCTTCATATCATTAGTAAAGCACTCACCAACAAAACCAAAAATAAAGAAATTTCATGTAGATAAAATGAGATTATACGTACAGATTTCAGAAACAAACTTCGCAAAAGATATTGTAAATTTTATTAAAGAATACATCATACCCAACATTCGATACTACCTTTATTTTGAATCACCTATATATGAACAATTTAGTAACGTACTTCAAAAATACTTCAAAAATTCCCAATTAAAATTTATTAAATGTAACACAAAATTAATAGACGTAGAAGATGAAGATGAAATTTCACACACTATAATAAAATTTCACGAAGGTAAAACTAATCATCGTGGAATTACCGAAGTACATAACGAAATTAAAAAACGATATTACTGGCCGAATCAACTAAAAACAATCACAGACTTCATTAATAAATGCGAAATTTGTTTGGCTGCTAAATATGAAAGAGATCCCATCAAACCAAAACTAAATATTACACCCACTCCTGACAAACCCCTACAAACACTACATGTAGACACCTTAACACTGAAAAATACAAAATTTCTCACAATTATAGACGCATTCTCCAAATATGCACAAGCATATAGAGTCAAATCCACTAATGCCGTCGAAATTGCTAATAAACTAATATATTTCTTTTCGCATCATGGTACCCCAAAATTAATTATATCAGACAATGGACTCGAATTTAAAAACACCGTCATAAGAGAACTTTTAACACTACACAAAATCGATATGCACTTCATTTGCTCGCAATATCCAAATTCGAACGGTTTAATAGAACGCTTTCATTCAACACTAATAGAACATATACGGTTATTTAATCTCCAGGATAATTTCAAAAATGAACCAATAGAAGACAAAGTAAATTACGCTATTTTGGCATATAACAACACAAATCATAGCACCACTAATCTGAAACCAGTTGAAATTATCAACGGTCATTTTGAAACAAATTCCCCATTGGATATAGACATCGAACAAAAATTAACACAAGATTATATTTCTAAACACAAAGAAAAATCAGAACTGATATACAAAACTATTAACGATAAATTACAAGAAAATAAAATCAAAACTATTTCCAAATTAAACAAAAATCGCGAAGAATTACCTACTATACCTGAAACAGTTTTTGTTCATAACAAACAAAAAGTTAATAAAACTAAGAATCCAAAATTCAAAAAAGAAATAATTAAAACCGTTAATAAAGACTTAAAAACAGCAGAAATCAACACAGATAATGACAAAAAACAATCAAAAATTCACCTTTCTAATATAAAAAGGCCTAGAAAAATAATTAATAAATATTCCGCAATTCCAGGTCCCTCTTCTTCCCGTATTCATACGGAGTAATAACTAAAAACATTACACACAATCCAGGACTATTAACAATCAATCTTGGAAATGCTAAATTGCAAAGAACACAACACACACTAGTACACTACTACGATCTGGAACCGATCATAAAGCAATATGACAACCTAAATAAACAATACTCACACCTTATACACACAATCAAAGAAGACAAAAATATAACGGATGACTTTGAAAATAACAATAAAATTATTGGGTATATAAAAAACAAAATTAACGAAAAATTAAGCCACCTATCTATACATTCAAGAACCAGACGAGGCATATTTAATGGATTAGGTACCGTTATAAAATCGATAACAGGAAATTTAGACGCAGAAGATAATAAGCGATACAATAAAATTTTAAAACATTTGGAAAGAAATCAATTGAACCTAATTGATCAAATTAATCACCAATATTCTGTGAATACTCAAATGATAAAATATTTTAACAAAACTATCGATACAATCAAACAAAATGAAAATATTTTGAAAACAAAAATAGAACAACTTTTACAAATCGTTATCACCGGAGTCGAAAATCATGACAAATTATTGATCAAAGATATTCATAATCAATTAGATATTTTATATTCAATGACATTAAGTACACTACAAGATATTGAGAATTCATTAACCTTTTGTAAATTGCATACAATGCACCCAAACATTATTAAAACACATGATCTGTTCGAAGAATTAACTAAAATTTCAAAATTTTACAAAGACGAACTTCCATTTAAAATAACTCCAGAAAACATGCCAAATATAGAAAATCTTATTTCAGTCAATTGTAAATTACATGACAGCAAAATTATATACTTCATTGAAATCCCTATAAACTATAACACACAATTCGAACTTATTCATTTAATTCCGATCCCAACAAAACATAACTCTGAGTTTGTAACAATAATTCCAAATCACGAATTTATATTAATGTCTGATAATGGTCAAATAAGATCCTTATGTGATATATGCACCCGCAATGGTGGAAATACTTACCAATGTCCAAATCACATCAAAGAAATCCACGAAGATTCCTGCGAAGCGAACTTCATATTAGAAAATAAAATAGAAAATTGCCGCCTGGTGAAACTCAACGTAAAAAGAAACCACATCGAATATTTGGATGATATAAATCAATACATTGGAGTATTCACACATCCAGAAACATTAAAAACAGAATGCGATCACGGAGACAACATTAAAAATCTCCAAGGGATATTCCTAATCAAAGAAGATCAATGTAAATTAAAAATTCAAAACGAAGCACTAAGTTTCAAACAAGGATCATTTGGCAAACCAATAATAATCGAAAATTTCAAGATTCACATCAATTATACCCAAATTCCAAAAATGGCAATTCAGTTAAACAATGTTAAAGAACTGAAGCTGACGAATAGAATAAACGACATCCAGTACTACAACAACCCCTTCGAGGAAGAAGATACCATCAACTACCCTGTTTGGGGACTCTACGGTATCATCATAGCCAGTGCTGCAACCCTAATTGCAGTGTACGTGAAGAAAAGATTCATCACACCTGCAACAAGACAACCCAAGGCCAACGACATTGAACTTCAATCAAGAACTTCACCCCCTTCAACAACGCTGAAGCTTCCCGATGAAGCCCAATTTTAATGAGGGAGGAGTTACCACGGTCCATCCTGCTGAGGTTGCTGTTCCCACAGGAAACAACCCGACACCTTTCCACAAATACTATAAATACTGTAACATGTAATGTAGAGTTAGTCAGTCATAATTCATGGTCGAATCTATGTCCAAATTGCATTAGAATTGTACTGTAAATTTTTGTAACATTTGTTGTAAGATTAAAGAATATAATCTTAACCTCATTAATAATAAAATTTGTTTTTAAAAACTTTCCGGCGAACCAAATAAATATAACTTATATATATATATATATATATATATATATATATATATATATATATATATATATATATATTTATATTGGAATCAAATAAATAGAAAGCGTTAGTTTCTCCATAACATTGAAACGGTGACAAGATGGACCCGCAATATACTGAGTTCTTTAACATCTGTGAAGGAATTATTGAGACTTCTGTAAGAAGAGATGAGGTTCAAGAGAATTTTAATGCATTCTTTCAAACGTGTGAAGCCATCATTGATGAGAGTCTTAATCAGAGTGGAGCCGGTGTTGTCCGTTATACAATAGCTCTGGATCAAGAGAGTCATTGCCGAAGATTTAATTTAAAGGGGCGAAAAGTGACGTTCAACATTAACGACCCTCCAAGAGATGAAGACCCTATACAATGGTTCTATGACTGTGTAAAAAGTGTTACAGAATTTGTAATGGAGTCTACAGAACCATCGGATTACGTGGGATTCGTTTTTCATACGCCCTTATTAGAACAAGGACCTGCGTGGTTGAGTTTTCGACGGGCAGATCAGCTACATATTGATGCTGTGTGGGAATCTCTGGAGAAAATCTTACAAAGCAATAAAGAATTTTTTTCTGACAGAGAATTCTCCATAGAATTGACCAAGGTTTCTATGCCTACAGGTCTAGGAAAACGTCATGGTTTTTTATTTGCTGAAGCTAGCCGCAGAAAACATGGGGTTATAGAGATTATGAATAATGATAATTCATGTCTTCCAAGAGCACTCATAGTTGCAGAAGCCCTGTGTAATAAAGAACAAAGTTTTAAAAACTTAGTAAATAACAAACAAGGTATTCTAAGCTTGAGGGCACGTGAATTATGTTTAAAGGCAAATGTACATATCCCTGAAAACGGAGCAGGCATAGATGAACATACAGAGTTCCAACGGTATTATTCTCAATATAACATATGTGTATATCAGTATAATAGTCGCGGGAAGGTGATATTTGAGGGATCAAAACATAAAAAACTTCCAAGACTGAATGTTCTGTACCATCAAAAGCATTACAATGTTATAAAAAGTTTAACAGCAGCGTTTTCTTGCAAATATTTTTTCGAAGAATGTCACGTAGCTTACAACGTAAGAGCCCGGCACTCGTGTGAAAATATTTGTTATTTATGCAAACATTCTCCGCAATGCTCTATTATTCTTAAATTCATTAAATGTGATATGTGTGGAAGAAGTTTTCGAGGACAAAAATGTTTCGATAATCATAAAATTTCAGTATGTAAATCAATAAAAAAATGTGATAAATGTTTAAAAGTGTACCTTAATGAAAGAAAATTTCGTCAACATGTTTGTGGTGAGATATATTGTAATATGTGTGAAAATTATAAAAAATCTGGACATTTATGTTACATGCTGAAAGATAAAACAATAGCTAGAGACAATAGCTTGTTTATTTATTATGATTTTGAAACACGTCAAGAAAAACCTACCGATAATGGTAATTTTGAACATGAAGTAAATTTATGTGTAATACAGCAATCGTGTTCCGCTTGTTACAATAGTTTCGACTTAAAAAACTTTTGTAGTTCATGCGGCATACGACAACATATTTATACAAAAGATCCAATTAAACATTTTTTGGAATATGTATTTCTCCCTAGAAATTCGTTTTCTTCAGTGGTATACATCGCACATAATGCAAAAGCCTTCGATAGTCAATTTATTTTGAAATATTTAGTAGAAGAAGAGAATATTAAACCGAAATTAATTTTAAACGGTTGCAAAATTTTAATGATACAATACAATCACATCAGATTTTTAGACTCAATAAATTATCTACCAATGCCTCTATCTTCATTGCCTAAAACTATGGATTTACCATCTACAATAAAAAAAGGTTATTTTCCTCATTTTTTTAATAAACTGGAAAATAAAAATTATGTTGGACCATTACCTTCTACTGAATATTATGGGGTAGACAGCATGACTAGTTCTATACGTCAGAACTTT
Organism: Stenolophus ochropezus; assembly: GCA_035578165.1. Taxonomy (NCBI): domain Eukaryota; kingdom Metazoa; phylum Arthropoda; class Insecta; order Coleoptera; family Carabidae; genus Stenolophus; species Stenolophus ochropezus. The sequence continues at coordinate 11,222,410 of JAQOWZ010000013.1, read as the reverse complement.
TTAGCATGGTACAATAAACAGGTACAGGAAAATGCTATATTTGATATGCGGAAAGAAATAGTAGAGTATTGTATAGCAGACGTGAATATATTACGAATGGCTTGTGATAAATTCCGAACTAATTTCCTACAAGACTCTAAGGTATGTCCATTCTCGGAATCTGTTACTATAGCATCAGCCTGCAATAGAGTATTTCGTAGAGTATACCTGAAAACCGATACAATAGCTATTGTACCGCAAAAAGGTTACCGTATGAAAGACAACCAGTCTAAAATAGCGTTGTCGTGGTTAATACATCAAGAAAATATAAGAGGTATATCTATACAACATGCAGGAAATGGAACGGAGGCTATAATTGGTAACTTATTTAAAGTTGATGGTTATTGCGCATCGCATAAGCTAGTGTTTGAATTTCTCGGTTGTTTTTGGCATGGGTGTACTTTGTGTTATAAAACAAAAAGAAATCAGCCAGTATTTAATGCGTCAAAAGAAACACTGGATGATAGATATGATAGAACAATAGAAAAATTGAACAAAATTAGAAATTTGGGTTACTCTGTTATTACAATATGGGAATGCGAATTTCGAAAAGAGTTAAAAAATGATAAAAATTTAAATGAAATGTTGAATAACCATGAAATTTTAAATAATGTTCCGTTACAACCAAGGGATGCGTTATTCGTGGGGAGAACAGGCTGTAATGTATTGTATAAAAAAGTTGAAAATAACGAGAAAATTAAATACGTAGATGTTTGTTCACTTTACCCGTATATTTGAAAAATATGGCAAGTATCCTGTAGGTCATCCGAAAATTTTTATAGGGGCTGAATGTAATATTTTGTGTCCTAATAATAATATTGACAAAGTTGAAGGGTTAATTAAGTGCGTTGTATTACCGCCTACTGATCTTTTTCACCCCGTGTTACCGCGAAAAGCACATGGAAAACTTATGTTTGTTTTATGCCGTATATGCTGTGATGAACTACAACAAGACATCTGTAATCATACTGATATAGAAAGACAATTTCTTGGAACATGGGTAGTGGATGAAGTACGTTGCGCTGTGTCTATGGGTTATAAAATTATAAAAATATACGAGATTTGGCAATATGAAGTGACAATGTACAACCGAGATACTGAAACTGGTGGTTTATTTGTAGACTATGTAAACAATTTTTTAAAAATGAAACAGGAAGCCAGCGGTTATCCTGCAGATTGCACAGACGACGTGTCTAAAGATGAATATATACGATCTTATAAAATAAACGAAGGTATTTCACTGGATTCTTCCCAAATTGAAAAAAATGCTGGAAAACGTTCTATAGCTAAACTAATGCTGAATTCATTCTGGGGTAAGATGAAATAATAATTATATAATATGTATTTCGTTATAACCAAATTTACTTTTATTACAGGAAAATTTGCTCAAACAGAAAATAGGGTGACTACATCTACGGTATCTACAGCCGAGGAATTGTATGAGATGCTTGCTAATCCGGCATTGCAAGTCAATAGAATTATCCCCGCTGGAGATCATATGTTATATGTGAGTTATACTCGTAATGATGAGTCTATTATACAATTAAAAACCGCTAACGTTGTCTTGGGTGCTTATACCACAGCACAAGCCCGATTAAAATTATATTCATTTTTAGAACCCCTAGGTAGAAATATATTATACTATGATACTGATTCTATTATATACTGTCACTCTCCTGGTGAATATGAACCACCTATAGGTAATTACCTTGGTGATTTGACAAATGAGTTAGAAGGATATGGTACTGACAGTTATATAATAGAATTTGTTTCAGGAGGGCCAAAGAATTATAGCTATAGAGTCTTTTCACCACATACTGGTGAAATAAAAGAAGTTTGTAAAGTCAAAGGAATAACTTTAAATTATAAAACAAGTAAAGTTGTAAATTTTAATTGTTTAAAAAATTTAGTTCTTAAAAAAGATAGAAATAACATCGTGTTAGAATATAATAGAACGGATCATAAAGTTTTAACAAAAAAGGAAAAAAAGACATTTGGTATTAATTTTATGAAACGACGTCTAGTAGACGATATAAATAGTCTACCATATGGTATCAAAAAAAATATATATATATATATATATATATATATATATATATATATATTTATAACACTGCAAGTATAAGTATCAATAAGTATTTTAGTTGTAAGATTAAAACTGTAAGTAATAATATTTAGTTTATAATTTTATTACTTTAAATAAATGTATGTTTAACTAATCATTTCATTATTACTCAGAAGAATTAAAACCTTGCCCCGTAATTTCAGATAATAATAATAATAATAATAATAATAATAAATTGACAAGTAAGGAAGGTATAGTTAAAATATTTAAACATCTAGTTTGTAAAACACAAAGAAATCGCTTTCACGTTTCTATGAATATGGTGGTTTCTTTGTTACCCCTACTACACTAGGGGAGGGGCCTTCACCACTCAGTCCTATATAACGCAGTTTATTTCTAAGAGACATTAAATCTTACGAAAAGGTCCAACAGCAACACTAAGGACTCTGAGGTTCAGGGATGGGAATGGGGTGACGAGGTCATCCTGGATCCTGAGGTATGTTTAAATATTTATTTATTGTTAATATTTTATTGGTATTAATAAAAAATTTGTTCCTGTTATACATTCAGCTGCTGACGTACTTCCCCGAAGAGGAGGAAATGGAACTGATCCCTTCCATAGGGGTGGTTGATGTATGTACTAATAATAATATTATTATCATTACTATTATTAATAATCTTTTACTTGTAACAGTTTTCGGAGCCCGAAAACTGGGATGATTGTGATTTGGAGTCGCCCATCCACTATTATCATAGGCACCACCCACCTCCTGGAGTTGAAGGCGTCAACTATCAATACTAGTTATTGTTAATGTATATATGTTGTAGAAAATAAATAAATAAATAAATGTATTAAAATTTATGACTCTTTATTAAAATAACGACAAAACATATATTTAATGAACATATCGTTCTTATATTTACTATTATTTTTGTTAAACATTTTTATAAAATCATCATGTTTATAATTATTAACTCTAAATAGTAAATACACCAGACAATAGTAACCACATACAGTCGTCGTATAATCTTGTAATGGGGTTGTGTTAAAAGTCCAATTCTTAGTGTTTCTTTTTAAGAACGTTATGTGTGATTTCACAAATGGTGGTCGGCCATAGCTGTCAAAATATGTTCCGTTCCCTTCTCGATCTATATAAACTGCAAACCAATGAGTTCCGGGTAATTTGTCACTATCGCTATTAACAATAAGCGTGCATGGAAAATTAACATGTCTTGGTAATCTATTAGCTGCATAAACACCATAATGACCTGTATTTTTAAAATATTTTCGAAATACACGTAAAATAAAAGAAGCGTACATTTCTAATAAACAACGTGAATGCATCTGTATGACTGATCTTACTATGTATGATGAAGGAATATATAGGGGAATTATTAAAAACAAACAATATTCAGTAATGTTAAATTATATTAAAATTCTAATACAAATACATTTTATATAAATATATCTTAACTAACTACCATAATCTATAATAACATTTCTATTCTTATCTATTTCAATAATATTATCAAATTCAGCGTAAATGACACAATTTACGGTATCTGTTAAAGCAGTTTGAAATCCCACTTCAATTCTTAAAGAACCATGACGTGTCAAATTCCAATGTAACATTGAATTAGCAGACAGGTCAGGAGTTAAATCAAATGCAGTTAAACAATACCCATCTGGATAGTTATCTCTGTCGATTTCATTGCCAGTATATCCAAAATGTATACCCGTCCCGGAAAATAAAGTGTTGTAAATCTGAACGTATGTGTTTGTAGTGCCAAATGATAGTTGCAACGGTTTCGAGGGCAGCTGTTGTCCATTTACATAAAGCGATAAATAATTTATTTTAAAGTTCTCAAAGTTGAACGGGTTCTTTTTGTAGCCGCCATTGTAAGCTTTATTAGAGACAAAACGTATTATACATCTTTTAGGTAGTTGACCTAAGAAGATATTATCCAAAGATTTTCCCATTACTTGAGACGGTATAACAAAAGACTTAACTTCTGAACTCGTTATAGGATATTTAGCTGTTGCTGATTCTAAAGCTCTATTATGGGCTAATAAAATACTGGGATTTAGCTTAACGCGACGGACAAGTAATGTAGCCTAACTAATCTTACTCTCATTTCAACACCGTTAAGTAAAAACTTTTCCTGGTTGAATATATCAGCATGAAGATGACCAATCATGTCGACATTTTTACTATTCTCCACAAATTTTTTACGTTTTTCATATCCGGAATTAGTCCCTACATCTGTAAAATTCATTTTTCCAGCGGTATCCGTATACCATAAAGATGAAGTCAGATGAGATATTTTTGCATCTTTACCATAGTTTAATAACGTTTCAATATAAGCTCTATAGGCGTAAGTATTATTTGGAGGAGATACAAGTTTTTGATTTAAATATACATCGACTTGACTAAAAATAGAATGTAGCCAGTTATTAACGGGTCCTACGTTATCTGTTGCAATTAGAGAAGTGTTATCGGTTTTAAGAACTTTAGCGTTTATATAAATCATTGTTTGAGATAAATCAAGATAATCTTCTCCATGATCGGGTATTACAAATTCAAGAGGACCATCTTCGGTAATTGACGATAGGGGTTTATAATTAACCCATTGTCCACTCTCAATACTAGTTTGAGTTGGTGGTAAAGCAAATAGATCTAGTTCGGTTTTTATACATTCACAAGACTGTGCATGTAAGAATGCCATTTTTTAATCGAATATATCTGACAGTCTAGACCGCTTTCTTTTTTTTTTGTTGTTTACTGCAGCAAGTAAACTTTTCGAATGTGTAGACTTCTTACCAGTTCTTTTCTTTTTATAGCCTAATCCGGTCAAAAAATTTTCAATCTTATCTTCAGCTTTACATTTTAAATTTAAACCCGCTTCTGCAATACGTTTCTTGAATGATTCTTTAAGAGACTGATTTTGAGACAGATCGCCCAGAAAATGAGCGCCTGTGTTAAGTGCTTCTTTACCGATTGCCCCTACCCCTTTAATAACGGTAAAATACTTCTAAATAACCCACTAAAGAAACTTCCTATTCCATGACCCCTTTAATGTTAACTTCCTCTGTATACTGTTCCAATACCACTTCCTGCTTGCGCTTTGTAATATTCCTGATACGGGCAGATTTTCATGTTGATGATGATACTCGTCGGAAATGTAGTTTAACGCACAATGTCCGGAACTGAAATGGTGTAGAATAACCATCCTGTGTTCTTATATCTATTTCTATATTTGAAAATTCTCTTCTCAAAATCGGTACGTAATGAGACTGTGTGTACGAAATCATTTCGTTAGATCCGAATTCGTATTTATCGGTTTTAATAGGCACAATTCTTAGCAATTGTGTAACCACGTCATTTGAGGTTCAATAATGTCACAATAAACAAATAATTGAGGCGGAATACCTAATATTAAATTAGGTAAGTTAATAGAAGCTCTCTGCTTATATATGTCAGTAAATGGGGGTAGCCCCATACGTTCTCATCTTTGATTTTTGTTATAACTCGTTTCTCTGTGTTATCATACGAGAATGCCACATATTCATTATCTTCTACATTTTTATTCATTTCATGCAACACTCTGTCAATGCTTTCATAATTTTTTGTAGGAATTTTTGTCTGTACTAACTTTACCCCTTCTCTCCTTGATTTTATTTTCAAATCAATATTGTTTTCTCTTTCATTAATATTGTAAATTGAACAAGGAAAAATAATTTCAGCTAATGCTACTTCCCAAGACCCCTCTAATTTTATATTATGAGGTAATTGTGTAGTATAACGAGTAGTTTTATTATCAGGAAAATATTGCATAGAATTATTGCTAGGCAATGTTATAAAAAAATCTTTTTCATTCATTATTTAATAGATAAATCGAGTCTGCGGGAATCCAGCTATTAAAGTTGTCACTATAACCTTTCCACTTCACGTACAGCTCTTTTCTGACACCGGTTCCCCTAGAAGCTAGAACCTTATCAATTTTATACGTAGTATCAGATTCTATATTTACTGGCTGGAGCTCGTCTTTGTAAAAAGTGCCCTCTATCACTTCGTTATTTAAATCTTTTAATTTATAAACAACTGGTGTTCTATTAATAATAGCATACACTTTAAATAATTCCTCACTCCAGTTAGATTCATAACCTTTTTCAAATATATTTTTGTGTTTAGTTATTCTAACAATATCTCCAATTTTAATTTTATCCATATGAATATCTTTTACGTTTTGTTTTATTTTACGCTGATTTCTCCAAATTTCTAATATATTTTTATCATTTACCTTACAGGGAGCTAATTTTATAGTTCGATGTTTTGTTTTATTATATGCATTAATCAAATTCTGTAATACATCAACGTATCTGTATGTATTTTTATATGTAAAATAACGATACATTTTTGTTTTCAAAGTTCTATTAAATCTTTCAACAATACATGCTTTTACAACAGGATTTTGAGTGACATAGAATTTAATATCTTTTTCCCTTAAAAAGGACTTTACTGATTTTGCAATAAATTCCGACCCTTTATCCGTCTGTAAACACACTGGTTTTCTGTCATTAAATATATTTTCAAATGCTTGAATAACGGAACCGGGTTTCTTATCTTTTAATGGAATAGCCCATGCATACCTGCTAAATACATCGATTACTGTTAATAGTTATTTATGATATAAGTGTTAAAAGTGACATTTTATGAGTGAGTGGGGAAGTTTGAAACGAGGCGAAGCCGAGTTTAAAAAACCCCACGAACGAAATAAAATCACTTTTAACACAAATATCATACACTATTTTTCCTACGACCACAGTTATGTACCTATTAGTAAATAAAAACTAAGCATTAGAATGACATTTATGACAGGTCATAATGTATTTGTTATGAACAACTGAACATAAGACGTGTTAAAAGTAAATTTGTTTTTTACTTTTAACACGTTGTCAATGGCAACGTTTTAAAAGTATTTACTGTGTTATAAACTGTTATTTTTAACTTGCTAAGCAACCGTTAAAAATACTATTTTTAACAGTGGTTGTAGGAAAAATATATTTGTAATTATCGTTGTAACGGCTTAACTTGCGCATGTCATTAAGATCCGCTTGAAAGAGATCGTTTATGTTTGAAACTCTATATTTATTTCTTACAAATTTTTTACGTGCTGGCCTATGCAAAGTATACGATTCTTGTGAGCTAATCCATTTTCTTACATATTTTGCATTGTACTTTCCTTTCACGGATTTTATTAGGTTATTAACTCCTGAGAAACCTGCAGGGTCTGATTCATTAAAATAAATTTTTGCTAGACTCTTATCCATTCTATAATGAAAATCGTTTCCATTCAATTTTTTTCGCTGATTCTCTAGTGTCGTCTTGTATATATTCCCGTTTCCTTTTATGATTTATAGGAGCTTGTCTGGGAGATATCGCAGTAAATTTTTTTTCCTTTGAGGATTATTAATTATTTCTGTCGGAATGTTTATTTCTTTCAATGTATCTAAATACTGTTCCCAACCTACAGGACTAGTACGTTTCTTACGTCCGAAGATATCCACAACTAAATCTGTTATATTTGATTTCGGAATTTGTTTATCACGAATTGAAACTGTTCCAGAGGAATCCCACGTAACTGTCTTGTCTAATTTTAATCTTTCTAGTAATAGTCGAGCTTTTTCTTTTTGAGATTTTGGGATAAAATTTAATATATTTTTGAAACCGTCTTTCTCTTCTTCTTCTTTCTCTTTCTTCTCCAAAGTTAACTTTGAAACTGAAGTGAATTCATGTTCTATAGGTAATTTTATTGGTTCTCTATTTTGTTTTAGAAAGTATAAATATCTTTGTAATATTTCTTGGTACATTACCCATTTCTCATATTCTGATATTTTTAAATTTAAAATAGTTCGCATGTCTTTATCCAGTTGACTAGTTATTGTTTCTTCATTTATATTATTATTATTATTATTATTATTATTATTATTATTACGTAAACGATTTAAATTCTCCGATGATATTAAGACCATCTTTTTAGCATATTCCATTTTAATTTTTAAATAAACTACTTAAAACACCGGTTAAGAGGGGAGCTAATAAAAAAGGTAGAAATGCTCCGCCTGATTGTACTAATACACGTTTTTTTTTGTTTTGCAACTATCCCCTGACTTTATAAGTTTACGTAATGTTTTCTTATGTCTGACAAGATTAGCCTGCTGTTTGCGACTGAGAGGTATTGTGCCATGCATAATATTATAAACGCATTCACAAATACATTTAACAGAGTTACAATCAGCGTTTTTTAATAGCGTTAATCTATCCTTTGATTTTAATTTATTAAGAGCTCGCAGATAATCTGCATTGTTTATTACAGCTTTACTCATTGTTACGAAATAACTACAGGCATATGTATGGTATTGTATTTATACTTGTTTTTAGGTAAATAAACATACGTAAACCCATCACGTGACGTACGAAAACGCAACCAATCAGGTGTATTTTGTTTAAGATCAAAAATTAAATATCCATGTGGTTCTGAAGTTGCGTCACGATAGGCTTCTTGAATAAATTTTGTATTTTCAGGAAATACTTGTCTCGATAAATGTAATATTTGTGCCTTGTCTCGTGGATTTTTAAAATAAATTATGTAATTAGCATTTAAAGATATGTCTCGTTGTCCCTTTCCTTGATGAAATATATTTTGAGTAAGAAAAAATACTGACAAATTTTTATGATGAGACCATTTTGTAAAAATATCCACAACTCTCTGATCTGTTTCAGACATCAAATCATCTATAATAAGTAGTTGAGGATGCTTTCCATCCAAACTATCAATATCGGGCAAACCCTCAACAAATTCTACATTATGTGTAGTAGCGAATAATTCCTGCCATGCACCGTAATGCCAGGATATTTTCATAAAGTTAGTATCACTCATTTCACTTATATTATCTAAAAAAAATTTAACAAAATACGATTTTCCACACCCTGAAGGACCACCAATAATAGCTGAAAACGGGTGTTGGAAATTGGAACACATGTTGTCTGTAGAGAAATAGAAATAATACTAAAAAGTCATAAACAAATACTGGATATTTATTATTATTATAACATATACAAAGAATATTAGATATTGTTATTATTTATTCATAATAAGTAAAATATTACATTTGTACAAATTCTAATAGAGGAGTCTCTCGGCCAGCGGATCCATATTTCTTCATTCCTGTATATTTAATACCCCAATGGGTGACTTCTTAAGCTGAGATATATCTTTGTCTGTTAAATCATCGAAACGTGCGGGTAGATATACAATAAAATCATCTAATTCCGCGATTATTTTTCTTCCAAATGTGGTTTTCACAGCTTTTAAATCAACCAAGCGATACAATGTGTCTTTTTCCAATTCGTTAATTTTCTTACGGGGTTTTAAATCTGCCAATACACCTGTCTGGTTTAACTTTGAAAAGTCCATGTCTATACAATAAACAAACAAATAAATAAATAATAGTAAATGTAATAATTTCAATATTTTTCTTACTTGAATATTTTCGTGCAGCTCCTCAGATCGTCTCAACCAAAATGAATAACTTTCGGCTTTTGTCAATTCTTGCAGGTTCAAAATCTTTTCAAAAAATCTCACGTTATTTAAGTAAATATTTTGAATGAAATGTCTGGCTTCAAAAGATTTATACATAACAAAAGAAACGCACTTGTCAACAAAGAACCATTATTTCACCAATCTTTTATAACTTTTGCAGATGTCCATTTATTGAATGAAATGCCTTTAAGAAGAATCCTCACCCTCAATAATGACCATATTTCTCACTGTACAAACCTGCAACTTTTCGATACAAATACATTTCCTACATAACTTTCGGCTTTTGTCAATTCTTACAGGTACAAAATCTTTTCAAAAAATTTCACGGTATCTAAGTAAATATTTTGAATGAAATGTCTATACATAACAAAAGAAACACTTGTCAACAAAGAACCACTATTTCACCAAACTTTTAACTTTTACAGGTCAGCCCCTTTGTATCGCCAAACAATACCTAAGCCTACGACAAAAGACTAGACGAAATCATTTTCAAAACTGTACTATATGCAAATTAATCAAGCCATAATCTATAAATGACCAATATGCAAATTTGAGACTACGGTCGCCAGTTCAGGGCTCACAACTACTCACGATTGGTCCCATCGTAAAAGTGTGTAAAAGTTGTTAAGTATTACAAAAGAAAGTTTAATAACGGTGAACAAATTTTAAGAGACTGGGTTGTGTATTCTAAAGTAAAAAATGTCTTTTGTTTTTGCTGTAAAATTTTTAATGTAACTTCTTCCGATATATCTAAAGATGGCTATAACGATTGGAAACATTTAGGTGATACTCTTAAATCTCACGAGATATCACGAAGGCACTTAGAAGCTGTTAAATCTTGGTTTGAACTTTCGAGTCGAGTCAAGTCGTCACATACGATAGATGCCGAATCTCAGAGAATAATTAATTCAGAAATAAACCATTGGAATGAAGTCTTGTTACGTAATGTCTCAGTCATCAAAATGTTGGGAAGAAATAACTTAGATTTTCAGGGCACTTCTGATAATCTATATCACCATAACAATGGTAACTTTTTGAAACTAGTAGAGTTGTTAGCTGAATTTGATCCTGTTATGCAGGAACACGTACGCAGGGTTTTAAAGAAAGAAGAGATACAAGCAACCTACCTAAGTAAAACTATTCAGAATGAGCTTATTAGTACAATATCGGACAATATTAAACGGAATATTTTCGAAGCTATACTTAAATCAAAATATTATTCTATTATCTTAGATTGTACCCCGGACGCTAGCAAAACTGAGCAGATGACCCTAATAATTAGGTATGTTTCTTTAAAACAGACCGACGACAATCCAAAAACTTCAGAAATTGTAATAAATGAGAGTTTTTTAGGATTCATACCTATCGAAAAATCTACAGGCCTCACTCAAACTGACAGAGATTATCTTAGAACGATTATCAGAACTTGGATTGTCTCTAGAGAACATAAGAGGGCAAGGGTACGATAATGGATCCAATATGAAAGGTATTCAAAGTGGGGTTCAAGCCAGGATAAAAAACATAAATCCACGGGCATTTTATGTTCCTTGCAGTAGTCATTCTTTAAACATAGTGGTAAACGATATGGCAAAGTCTTCACTGGAAGCTACACATTTTTTTAATATAGTGCAAAAATTATGTTTTCTTTTCCTCTTCAATGTCGAGATGGTCAATTCTATTGATGAATGTAAAAGTTTTAACACTAAAACCACTTAGTGACACAAGGTGGGAAAGTAGAATTGAAGCATTAAAACCCCTGAAACGTCAAATAGGGCAAGTTTACGATGCATTACTTGCTGTTTACCAAAACACCGACATGGATACCTCTGCACGAGACGAAGCTTCGGGTTTGTTGCATCAAATCAAACAGTTTAAATTCCTATGCTCTGTCATAATTTGGTATGAAACTTTAAATCGGATAAATCCTGTCAGTAAATTAATGCAAAGTAAAGATTTTGAGTTACTTTCAGTAATTAAATTATTAAAAAATACCAAAGATTTCTTTGAAAAATCACGGTCAGATGAGTACTTTGACCAAGTTCTTGAAGATGCCAAAGCTTTAGCTACTGAAATTGATAGCGACATCTTTGATTTTGAAAATGTCCGTCAACATCGAATTCGTTCGAAAAAAAGGATGTTTGGTTATGAGGGTCATGATGAACCAATCATTGACCCGCGTCAAAAATTTAAAATCGAAGTGTTTTATCACATTATAGACACAGCTATAAACTCCTTGGAGTTAAGGTTTTCCCAAATTAATGAACATAGTAAATATTTTGCTTTTTTGTATGACATATATGCCATAAGAGAAATGCCAGAAGATGAATTGTTAAATAATTGTAAGAACCTCCAGACTATTTTAACATATGAGAATTCATATGATATAAATGCAATAGAACTTTCAGAGGAGTTATCAGCCCTTAGTACGATTTTAGACAGCCATTTGTCTCCGCAAGAAGTTTTAAAATTCATAACAGATTTAGGATTTGGTCCAAACATCAGTATTGCTCTTAGAATTCTTTTAACTTTACCAGTGACAGTTGCTAGTGGTGAAAGAAGTTTCTCCAAATTAAAAATAATTAAAAATTATCTGCGATCCACCATGACACAAAATAGATTAACTGGATTGGCTATGATTTCAATAGAACACGAGGTTTGTGACAGTGTCCATTTGAAGGAAATTATTAAAGATTTTGCAGAACAGAAAGTTCGAAGAAAATTATTGTATTAAATGCATAGAATACATGTGCTTAGATTTGTTGTTTGTTTATATATTCTTACTTTGCACTCCAAAACCAAACCTCTGGTTTCAGTACATGTATGATGTAAGATTTTATGTGATTATTATAATAAGTACTTCTGTAAGTCTTAAGTTTTTCAATTTATTTTTGAATAAATATCTTAAAACACAACTTATTTTGTTTCAATAATATCGGTAGGGAAAATTTGTCTTTTTATAGGTTAAAATTACACCATCTATGGAATAACGTAACGGCGGCAAATATTGTTTTGCCCGGAGCGGCGAAACAGCTGGATCGGGCCCTGGTGGACACCTTCGACCAAATGTGTTCTAATATGAGTTCGAGCAGAAAAACACGGAGATGGCCGTTATGTGTGTTCTATGGGATGATAAATATGGCCAGCATTAACTCTTATGTCATTTACACTTTTAATACGTTAAAAAAAGGCGAAAAACCTATTTCAAGATACCAATACATGATTGATTTAAGTCTTTGTCTTGCCAAACCTTGGATGCAGCATAGATATAATAGCAAAACTTTACATCGATATCTTCGGCAAGACATAGCTGAAATCCTCGGTATATCAGAAGAAAACGTTGTGAACACACCCCAAGATAAGAAGAGGAAGACTTGTTACTATTGTCCAAGCAAAAAAAGACGCATGACCACTAATTATTGTATGGAGTGCAAAAATCCAATTTGCGGAGAACACCGAGGAGATATTTGCACTTTATATTGTGAAAAATAATAAAAAATATTGGTTTTATAATTTTAAACGTTTGTTCTGATAATGAAGAATGTTATTTTTTTTTGTATTTTTTTAAAATAAAGTTTGATACAGGAATATATATATATATATATATATATATATATATATATATATATATATATATATATATCTTATATATAAAATTCTCGTGTCACAATGTTAGTCTGCATACTCCTCCGAAACGGCTTGACCGATTCCTCTGAAATTTGGTAAGCATATTGGGTAGGTCTGAGAATCGGCTAACATCTATTTTTCACACCCCTAAATAATAAGGGTGGTCCACCCCTCAATTTTTTTTTTCATTTTTTTGACAAAATTTTTTTTTTTATTTTTTTATGATACGATATTCAAAAATACATACAACCCTAAGTTTTTGCCCTTCTATCACCAACCCCTATTTTTTAATAATTATTTTAGTAATTTAATTAATTTTTAAAATTTTCCGCGCTTTTACTCTGGATACTCCTTGGCCAGACTATATCGGTGTAACTACCCAGTGAACAACGCGGAGTAGGGATGAGACCGAAGCCGGTCTCCTGTTTCTCTCACTCCCTCCACTGTTGTCGGCCATCATTAATGTAAATGTGTGTTCATGTATCAAACTTAGTATAGTGACGTTTAGAATTGTTATTTTTTTATGTCAGTGTAACTCTCATTATTAATTATAATAACTCTCTTAAATTAATCATACAATTAATTAATTAATAGTAAATTAATAATATAAGATAATATTAATAATATCTGTTATTATTAATTATAACCTAAAAATACTCAACGCGTGTCAGGGGCTCCTACCAACAACGACTTTTGTGTTGTTGTAAGTATATTTTTTTTTATACTCAAATTGTTGTTAATAACAATATAATTACGATGTTTTTCACTCTAAAGTAATTTTGTTAGTTCTAATTATGTGTATTTTGTACAGCGAACAATGCCACGAAAACGCAAAGGGGCTAATTTGAGCCGTAATACAAGTGAAACCAGAAGCAAGAGAAATTTAAGATCCGAAAGAACTGAAGAAGAAATCCAGCAAGAAAATACTGATGCACGTGTGAGCATGGCGCAATTGCGTCAAGAACAATCTGAAGATACACGAGCTGAACGCAATGAAGTGATAAGATTACAACAACGACAATCACGCCGATTCACAGCCAATAGACGCAGAACAAACAACCAGCAACGCCAACAGGTACACCGAGCATTTACATATGATTCATTCCTGCGGCTAGCATTCCAGTATGAGCCTGATGTGGAATATTATGCCCATACAAAAGTGGTGATTGGTGCTATGGACAAAGAATGTTCAAATTGTCATGCTCTTAAATTTAAAAACGAGCCAGCTGGGATGTGTTGCGCGTCAGGAAAAGTTCAACTACCCGACATTGAAACACCACCGGAACCATTGAACGGTTTACTTATCGGCACGGATCCAGATTCTAACGTGTTCTTGAAGTCCATTCGAACATTCAATTCATGCTTTCAAATGACATCGTTCGGAGCAACAGAAATAGTTCGAAATACTAATTCACTTGGTCAACAATACAATTCTACATTTAAAATTAGAGGCCAAGTTTATCATAAAATAGGCTCATTACTGCCAATGCCAAACGAAGCACATAAATTTTTACAAATCTACTTTATGGGCGGCGAGGATTCCGGAATCGCACTTGCCAATCGTGTGAATGCACGTTGTGACTATAACAACCTTGATTCATTTTTTGCCAAACGCATCGTGAGCGAACTGGACGCTTTACTGAATGAGCACAATGAATTGTTGAAAATATTCAAATCACACATGCATAAATTACAAAACGATAACCACGCTATTGTCATTAATCCTGATAAAACACCAGCTGGAGAGCATATTCGTAGATTTAATGCACCTGTTGTTGACGACGTTGCGGGAATCATGGTTGGCGATTGTACAGGTGCACGAGAAATTGTGGTTCGTAGAAGGAGTAATAATCTTCAGTTCATTGCTGATACACATCGTTCATATGATGCTCTCCAATATCCGCTAATGTTCTGGAAGGGACAAGACGGATACTGCATAAATATCAAACAACGCGATCCCGTATCAGGTACTTCATTCATTTTAAACTTGATTACTAATTAAAAAAAAAATTAAATTATTTATCGTAATTGATTTAATCTAATATTTAAAAATATATTATTACAGGAGCCGAAACAAACAAGAACGTTAGCTCGAAAGATTATTATGCGTACCGATTGATGATTCGACGCGGCCGGGACAACGTCATTCTACGATGTCGCGAGCTTTGTCAACAATTCATGGTCGACATGTACGCCAAGATAGAAGGCGAACGACTACGATACTTACGATATAATCAACTCAAGCTGCGTGCGGAAGAGTACATTCACTTGCGGGACGCTATTAACAACAACGCTGACGCTGCCGAAATTGGTAACTCTGTCATTCTACCATCATCGTATGTGGGCAGCATTTTAAATGGAAAGTTCCGAGGTGAAAACATATTAATACCACGGATTCCTATAATACCTACGGATGTGCCAATTCAATTAAAGCGTGTTCAGTTTCCAATTCGATTGGCATTTGCCATGACCATCAATAAATCCCAAGGCCAAACGATGTCGGTTTGTGGCTTAGATTTAAGCACGCCATGTTTTTCACACGGACAATTATACGTGGCATGCTCTCGAGTGGGTAAACCATCAAGTTTGTTTGTGTTAGCTAAAGATGGGCTAACAAAAAATATTGTTCACGCTGTAGCATTAAGAGACTGATATTTTTTGATAGTGTTGCCGTTCTTATCGAATAATGATACGTATATATATATATATTACAGAAATAAATTATGATGAATTATTAATAAATATAGTGCTTGGCGTTTGTTATTTCTATATTCCCTTATCGTTCACAGCATTACACACCTATTTCGTGCATATACCACATCCTTACACACTTAAAATAGGTTAGTTATTTTCTGTCGGCACTAGAAAGTACATAGAAATTATTTATATGGCAAAACAACGTTTGCCGGGTCAGCTAGTATATATATATATATATATATATATATATATATATATATATATATAAATAAATAAATATATATATATATATATATATATATATATATATATATATATATATATATTATTTAGAAAAAAAGATTGGCTACGCTAGATTTGAACCCGAGATCTCAGCCTCTGTTCAATTCAAGTTGCAGCGCGCTAACCAACTGACCCACCAAGTCAGCCACAGCTGCCTCTTGTAAAAATGTAATATTAATAATAAATTGATTGTAATAATTGTTTTGTAAATAAATAAGCAATATGATAATTTTATTGCTATTCTTATTCCTTTTATAATTACTCCTATACAGTTCAAGTTCTTCCGATACACCTTTAAACTTGTGCATCACACTTAAGCATTCAAATCGTCAAGTCTCGCCACCATTGTCTTCCGTATAGACTTACTATGCATCTGCAATATTACAGGTGCAGTGTCAGTGTCTTCAGAAATACACCTGTAAGACACTTATCCACCAATATTTTCTATTTTGAACATTCACCCCGTATGTCTCGCCGTGCAGATGCAAATTGCAAGTGTGCTTTAATAAGACACTGACCTACAATTCAATGCCATGCTCCTGCAGACGCATCAAGTTATTGACACATTCAGACGTTGAACCACCCTCGTGGTGTCTTACTGATCTACAAGTGAATGTCATGCTTTTGCAGACGGTCTAGGTTATTCAACTACCTTGTTTCAACATCACGAACAGGTGCAACTTGCATGTGTACTTTAAGTAATACACTGACCTATGGCAATGGTTCTGCAAATGGACTAGGTTATTGATACATTCAGGCGTTCAACCACCATCTTCAAGCATGAAGCAGGTGTACAAATGTGTCCACATGTGTGACAAGAGACACCTGTGCAGAACCACACCCCCTCAATCTAACCTTGCACGTGTTCACTTGCAGAACAGTGACCTTACTGACATCTGAGACCCCCCACTCCGCCATCGGAATACTCATTACCCCCCCTCTGACTCTTCCAACCTCTGAGATCCCACCAAATGAGCTAGCTCTCTCACTGCTATACTACTGTCAGACACATTACCAGATTGGAGAAAATAGTACAATTAATGAGATGTCATTCAGAGGATGTTGCAAGTATCGTGTATACATGGCGAATAAACCCACAAAATACGGCATAAAAATATATGCTCTTGTTAATTCAAAATCATTTTATACCAGCAATTTGGAGGTCTATGCCGGTAAACAACCAGCAGGACAGTTCAGCGTTGATAACAGTCCAAGCGCTTTAGTGAAAAGATTATTCAAAAATATTTTGAATACTGGCCGAAACATAACGATGGATAATTACTTTACATCTATACCTCTTGCTTATGAGCTGGTTGCTAACCACAGAACGACTATAGTAGGTACTTTGAGAAAAAACAAAAGACAAATCCCACCTTGCTTTTTGGTTACCAAAGACAGAGATAAGACAAGTACAATGTTCGGATTTGGTGAGAAAAAGGTTCTCATATCCTATGTGCCAAATAAGCAGCAAAAAAAAGTGGTTCTGCTATTGTCGACTTTACACGATGATAACAAGATCGATGAAACTACCAGAGCTGCTGAGAAACCGGAAATAATAACATATTATAATGGGACTAAAGGCGGAGTTGATGTTGTCGATCAAATGAAAGAAGAATATTCTGTGGGTAGGATGACTCGCAGATGGCCGATGAGATTATTTTTCTCAGTCCTGAATATTGCCGGTATAAATAGTCAAATAATATACAAAGAAAATACGGACCACCTTTTATTACGACGAATTTTTTTGAAAGAAATAGCTCTGGCTTTGACTATACCACATATAATTAGAAGATCCGAAGTAAATACTTGGCAGAAACAGTTGAGAAACCAAATCGCCCGATTTGTGCCACCTGAACAACAAAATATACCCTCGGGTAGAAAAGGTATATGTGCAGTATGTCCATCCAAAAAAAATAGAAAGACCAAAAAAGGGTGCAATAGATGCGCAATGTTACTGTGCAACGAACATTATATGTTCATGTTATTTTTCCATTTTTTAATGTAGGTTAAGGTAAAAATATTGTTAAAATTCAAAAAAAAATTACCTAAGATATCCCAAAACATTTTTTTCATAAATACTAAGTAAAAAACTTTAATAACCTTCAAGCGGTCGCGCGGCGTGGAATCGACCGCACTCGACATATTTTTGCTCCTAATATAATAATTTCTTATCGCATACACTTCTCACTTTAAGTAGCCTGTCATTGTGTTGTTCTGCACAAGGTAAACAGTTTACCTCAACCCTCAGCCCCCCTCGGAGCACACAGATTGCATATGTTCTAGTCGCGACGCAGTAGTCGAAAGCACGCCACGCGCCTGTCGTCGAAAAGATTACGCGCGACGCTCTGTGCAAGATTAATTTTTTTGAATATCTACTAATACTGTGTATTCAATCTTGTGGTAGCGTTTTTTCGCATTAAAATGGCTAGACGAGAGTTAAATAATAGTGAAATATTAGTGCAAATACAACAAGAAGACGAAGAAAGTGAATCAGAGCTTAGTGATCAAGGTTCGGAAGTTTCTGATCACTTTCCTATTCCTGAGGAAACGCAATCGTCTGAATCGTGCAATTCGGACTCAGATGAGGATGATGAGCCTCTCTCAGTTCTAAGTACATATTTTACGGGTCGTGATAATATAACAAAGTGGCAGAAATCTAACAATAACAGAGTGAGACGTCAAGTCCAAAATATTCTCACGGAAGATTCGGGTACTCGTAGAAATGGCGTGAGGGTGACAACGTTCGTGCAAGCCTGGAATTTATTCATTAGTGAGGGTATTATTGAAAAAATCGTTTTACACACCAATGAATTTATACAAAAAAGGCGCCATCGTATGACAGACCCCGTGACTGCAAACCAACTGATGCTGTAGAAATTCGGGCAGTGTTCGGATTACTATATATCGCAGGGACCTTGCGAATGTCACACGCGAATTTAGAGGATGTATATGCAACTGATGGCACAGGTGTACCTATTTTTCCAACTACGATGTCACTGAAAAGAATAAAATTCCTACTCAATTCACTGCGGTTTGATGATGCAACCACACGAGCATCTCGTCGTTCTGTGGATAAAGCTGCACCAATAAGAGATATTTTGGAAAAGTTTACACAAAACTGCCTCTTACCTTATTCTGTGGGGCAGAACGTAGTTATTGATGAGATGATGGTAGCTTTTCGAGGAAAATGTCCCTTCAGACAGTACATGAAATCTAAACCTGATAAATACGGAATAAAATTATATCCGCTCGTAGACGCTGCAACGTTTTATGTCCTCAATATTGAGCTTTATGCAGGCAAGCAGCCCGAAGGCCCGTATCAGTTGAGCAATTCTTCAGCAGATGTGGTCAAGAGGCTAATCACACCAATATCTGGGACAGGACGAAACCTAACAATCGACAATTGGTACACCAGTGTTCCTTTGGTGGACGATTTAGCCAAAAATCATAAGATTTCCGTTGTGGGCACTATGCGCAAAAACAAGAAAGAAATACCCCCTTGTTTTATAAATAAAAACAGACCTGAATATTCAAGTCAATTTGGATTTTCTGATAGAGCTACGCTGGTGTCTTACGTGCCCAAAAAAAAAAGATCTGTGGTACTCATATCATCACTTCATTCTGCTGCTGAAATTGATAAAAGTACGAATGAAAAGCGTAAACCATGCATCGTAACTTTTTACAATAAAACAAAAGGCGGTGTTGATGAAGTAGATAAAAAAGTGAAAATGTATTCCACATCAAGGAAAAATAATAGATGGCCGTTGACACTCTTCTTTCGCCTTTTGGATATTGCAGGGATTAATGCCATGGTAATATTGAGGGCAAATAATGTGATTATACAAAAGAGGCGAAAGTATTTACGCGAATTAGGAATTGAGCTGACGAAAGAGTACCTTCAAAGAAGAGCTACGATGGTGAATCTTCCAAGAAAACTCAAAATGAACATAAGAGAGCATTTGAATATGAGTGTTGAAGTTGCTGGTAATCTGGTATTACCGGAAGATGTTACTGAACCCAGCACATCCAGAGAAAACTGCAAAATATGTCCAGCAAAAAAAAGGAGGCAATCGAAAACACATTGCACATCATGCAAAAGAAATATTTGCAGGACCCACACCACATTCATTTGTAATGAATGTTATCTTGGTGGAGAAGAAACAGATTCAGAAGAAAACTAGATCTAAGACCATAATTTTTGATCTCATGAAGTAGACTGATTTTTTTATTTTGATTTTAGAAAGTTAGGCATGGACTCTTGACGCTCTGCCTAATCCGTAAGGGAAACAGGCGTAATTTTTATGAATAAAGTTAGTTAGAGGTATATAAGAAGACTTTTCGTTGCCAAACTACTTTTCCTGCAAAGAGAATTTGATTTATGTTATTTAAATGTATAGTTTTGTTTTTAGTTCTTTAAGTTTTAATTTTGTTTTAGTTTCTGAATTTAAGTTCACTTTTGTTTAAAAAAATGTATCCTAACAGAAAGATAATTATATTTGTATTATAAAAGTAAATGATTTTTAATACATTAATCTTTATATCTCTGAAATATTTCATAGGTCTTTTAGGTTACGCGCGACCGCTTTTGTTACAAATGACCGCGCGCCCGCTTGAAGGATAAATGTTACTTTCTGAAAGTTTATGTTTTATTCTGTCCTATTAAAATTATTGTAAATTTATTTAACTACAATTTAGCAAAAAAAAAAAATAGTATGGGCGGCAAAATTCTCCCCACGTGATCACTCACATTTCATGGAAATTCGCGACTACTCTAGGGTTAAGCATTTTTCCTAACGAAGAGTTGGCAAATATATTTCCATCACTAAATCTACCCACTGAACCCACATTTACAGTTGTAAACCTGTAATTTGCCTCCACTGTCGCCATTAAAACTATGGAGAAATATTGCTTATAATTGTAAAAGGAAGAATCCCTAAGAAGTGGTTTTCGAATGGCAATATGTTTGCCATCAACTGCACCTAAACAGTTATAGAATTGCCATTTTCTTTCGTAATCCATGGCAATAGTCTCCCAAATTTCTATTTTCGGGTCAGACATATAAATAGGTTGTAAACGTCGCCACAGAACTTCATACACTTCAGACACAATATTCGATATGGTTCTCCCTCCCATTCAGTAGCTCATGGCTATAGTTTTGAACATGTCACCAGTGGCCAAATACCTAAAAATAATGTGATAGATATTAATTACCATTCTTGGGCTAAAAAGTTTCATTGTTTATCAATTTTATTTATTATTCCAGCTAAAGATGCTAACCAACAACAAATGGAATTTCTTAAACCACTAATGAAAAACAGAAATACTATTGGAAATGTCATTTCACCCCTTGAAGAAAGTCAGTTGGAAGAAGATGATAATACACTTTCTGCTGCACCCACCGTTCAAGCAACAAATGATGACAAATTAAATGAACAATATGAAAGTGCCACACCTAAAAAATATAAAAAGTCAAATGATCCCGTTATACAAAAGTTTACTGAAAATAGTAACAAGAGAGCAAAAAAGAGGGATGAATTGCGAGAATATTTGTTGCTGAAAAGCGAAAAGAGGAAGAATTACAGAATGACGCCTTATATCAGTTTGTTATGTCCATGTGCAATACAACTAGAGGTCTTCCAACAAAGTACCAAAAAGAAGTAAAAATAAAATTAATTCAAGCCGTTTCTGATGCCGAGAATCAAGCTGAAATTGATCAGAATCTGCAGATAATTATTCAACAGTCTCTTTCAATACCCGCCCATTCTAGTAGTACATTCTCTTCTAGCAGTACACAGCAGTTTCACGAATTCTTTTCTCCATCATCAGTGAGTTCAGTTGATACAAATGAAAGAAACTGCTCAAGAGAAGAAAATGATTTTTCAATAACATATAATAACTTATATGTTCATATACATATATTGAATATATAGTTTTTGAAAAAAACGTATTTCTTATCAATGTTTAATTTTTCTAATATTTACCTGAGACATACTGCAAGTTTTTCCTCACTTCCGATAGACTTTTTCGCTTTGCATTCATGACCAGCGATATCCTGTTTAATTAATTCATAAATCTCTCTAAACTGTTTTCTATTTACTCGAAACGACTCTTTAAATACACAATCTGAAACTTCACTGAATAACCTAAACTCTCTATGACTCTCCCGCTTTCGTAAATATGCATTCGCTTTCCTTCTTTTTCTTTTTCTGCTGAGTAAATGCAGTAACATAAACCTTTCTTCTTCGTCAGATTCAGATTCTAAATTTAAAAGTTGTTGTAAATTTGCTGACATTTTGTGCACTTTGTGAAAAAGTGACGATATGGCTATTATATTATAGATGTGGGCTGGGTTCAATATGCGCTACTGCATGGTTGAACTGGGTCTTGTGCACGCGTGGGCTGGGTTTTATTTGCGCCGGGCCTAAAAGGGGTCACGCACCAAGATAAAATCTGCCCGAGAAAACCAGGCAGGAAACATCTTCAGCCAACCAGCAGTCCTCCTGGGCACCATCCCCGAGACATCCGAGGAAGTCCAACTAGTGTTGAAGCGATATCAGCTCCATGTACGCGCCTAAGCCAATATTAACAACATGAAAGACCGGACACGTAGAAAATACTTAAGTAGAACCCTAATTACGTTGATGAAGATGATGAGATAAAATCAGTCTCACGCTCATTACCCTACTAGTCGAATAGGTCAGAGGGAGCAAGCCGACAACTCTAGCCGCAAGGTTATCATCTATCAGTCGAAACAGTTGCATCTATCAGCCGCAAAGGTTGCATCTATCAGCCGCAAAGATCGCGTCTACCAGCTAAGAAGGTTACACCAAGTAGTGGCGAGGTTGTTACAGCTCCGGCGTCATCACGGAGCCCTCTCGCGCACGGACAACCGCCACCAGGCGACGACGGCTGGATATGTTATCCAAGAACGTGGAACGCAACTTAATCCTGAAACTGTAGACGACATACTATTTTTACATAGTAATTTGACAATTGATAATAATTCTTAATATAAATTATATAATTTTTTATCTACATTCATGTAATTAATATTTTTTTTATATTTTGTAATAATACATTCTTATTTTTAATAAATAAATAATTTGCTGTATTATTGTCACAAATAAATTATTATGCCATTTTACCCATATTTGAATAGCTACAGCTTCAGCGAACCTTAGTATATTATTTACAAACGTAAGTAGCTTTTCAATTTTATTTTTTTATTTCATGGAGTCGGGTTTATGCACCATCTGTGGGTCTCGGATCAGGTGCGGGGTTTATAAATTAAAAAAACGCGGGTCGGGTGCGGGTCCAATACATTACGTATTTGCGGATAGCGGGTCGGGTGTGGGTCTAGTAAAGTGGACCCGAGCAGGACTCTAGCTCACGATTCCAAGGGGACAAATATCACCGTAGAAACTGTACGTTTGGCTCGCTGGGCGATCTTGTTGCGAAAATTCGACATAATAACTATTGTAGCGAACATGCCTCGGCTAGCCTTGACGCCCGTGGCTCACACTGTAGTGACGTCATGTACGATTAAAGCGCGCGACAGTCCGACCAATAGGGTGCGTTCCCCCGCCTGCGTCACAGCCAATAAGGAACCGTCCTTCGGCCTACGCTGCGACCAATGAGAGGGCACGCCCCACCGCCGGCGCACGGTCAGAATGGTATAAGAAGGACGGTCCGGCCACAGCTAAAGCAGTCCAAGCCTCAACAGCTTTGAACTCACTCCACTGCAAAGTGGAGCATCCAAACACCAACACTCAGCTGAAAAGCCGATCTTCCAAACATCAACGCTCAGCTGAAAAGCCGACAGTCCAAACATCAGTACTCAGCTGCAAAGCCGATACTCTAAACTCCCTTCTCAACTAAGGAGTTGAGGATTCACACCACCGGGAGCTACCTAACCAGCTTCACCACGGATCGTCCAAGTAGACCCAAGGGTCCGTCGCGACGCCCTGCGCTTCGCGACGAGAGCCACCCGAACCATTCGACCCGTGTCACCATTGCCGCCGTCACCGCCCAAGGCGTCCAGGAAACCCCAGCTCAGCCCACGTAAGCGACAACGCTCGATTTCACCGAGAAAACCTGTGCCAAAGCGATTGCGACAACAGTCTCCAAAGAGTACTCCAGCCCCAACAGCAACCGGTTACCGTCTAATTCCCGTGCCGCCGACACCTGCCCACTACCACACCGTGGATCGAAGTCGAGTGCACCCTCGTGACTCACGGCTGGACCTCGTACGTCGTGCTCAACGGAATCACGCAAAATCAATTAACATTCGCCCGTTTGAGTAAGGCGCTTCAAGTGTTTTTAGTGAGAGTGTATATATTGTGTATGACAATCAACATGTGTTGAGCAACTTCTTTGTTTTTGTATATATTGTGTATGACAATCAACATGTGTTGAGCAACTTCTTTGTTTTTGTATTTGTGTACCGACGATCAACCTAGGTTGAGAAACTCTCTGTGTATGTGTGTGTAAATATCTGTGTTGCAAATACTGTTACATTATACCATCAAAGCCAAACCACTTCTGTCTATTCACCACGCCAACATATCCTCTCACTGATCGCAAATTAAACAAACCGTTGGCACTTCGCGCCGACACTATCAACTACACTCCAGTGAATTAAAACGTAACAACAAAAGAATTCCAATAGGATCCAGGATGAGTAGCTAGAAGATCCGAAATTGGCCAGTTTCGAGGAATTGTACAACTCTTACGCACCGAACTTAAGAGGTGGCTATGCTAAATAGGATCCTGTATAGATATATAACCAAAGCAGAATTAGAAGAAGCCTAGTTAGTAGTTCCTTAATCTGACCGTAATCTGAATAAACCATTTTTCGAGAACCTGTTTTGTTCTGTTCGACTATTGGAATATTTATATTGTCCATATCGCATCGAACTGCGCAGGAGTAGAACCTCAAAGTACACTCGCGAGCAAAACTATTGAATCACCTACTTCTAATTTGCTACGAGCGATTTTAAAAAGCAAGGAAGAAAAAAGACAGTTTTAATTTATCGTGTCCGGGCGAGTTAAGCGACATTGATACCCTTTAACAGCGCATAGTAGCAGAATTCTCTTATTAGTCACCTGTTACACGTTACTAAGTACACATCTCCGCTAATTTCGACCCGTGACTTTGGACCATAATGGATACCACACCAAATGAAGCAGCACAAATTGTTGCCCTACTAGAAGAAGGGCTTAGCCAGCGAGTTGTCGCACGGCAGCTCCACAAAAGCCAGTCTTGTATCTCAAAAGTTTACAAACGCTTTCGGGAGACTAGAGGCTTCATCCCCAGACCAAGAACTGGGCGGTACCGGTGCACTTCGGACAGAGATGACCGTTTTATCGTAACAACTTCATTTAGAAATCGGTATTTGACTGATGTCGACGTTCAGCACGAGCTCAGAGAAGTTCGTGGGGTGGCTGTCAGTGAGTGGACAGTTCGGCGAAGACTCAAGCAAGCGAATTTGACTCCAAAAAGGCCTGCCACAGGCCCAAAACTGACAGCAGGTCACCGACAAGCACGCCATCAATTTGCTCGCGCTTATCTTGATAGGGAAGTCGGGTCTACAGGTGGCCTGGAGAGCGACTCACTCAATGCTGTTTAGTTGAAACAGTAGCCTACGGGGGTGGTTCCTGTATGATGTGGGCCGGCATTTCATTTGACGGAAAAACGGAGCTTTACATAGCCGATATTCTGCTGGAACATGTCGTTCCTTACGCGGGATATGTGGGTAATAACTTCCTTCTGATGCACGATAACGCCCGTTGTCACACCTCACGTGCCACAGCTCAGTTCCTAGGTGAAGTCGGTATCACCACATTGGACGGGCCAGCGCTCAGTCCCGACTTGAATCCTATCGAGCACTTGTGGGATGAGATGAAAAAGATGGTTCGATCCAGAAATCCGGCTCCTTCAAGTTCTGATGAGCTGAAATTGGAGAGGGAAGGTATCCCACAAGATTCCATCAAGAAGCTGATTAGATCAATAAGGAATCGTCTTCGTGCTGTAATTAAGGCTAGGGAAGGCAACACAAAATATTGATACCAAATATTCAAGACCAAATAAAAATTGTTCTTTAAAAATTTGTTTAATTTTACTGATCCCCAATTCCTTACTCCTTCACTTTTTCCTTTCTCCTTCATTCAAAGCATGACAGCTCCTGAAATACGGGTACAATTTCAATAATTTAAAGTTTACAGAATAGCCTTTCAAATGGTATCAATTTCATTCATCTCAAATTACAGGTCGGTGATTCCATAGTTTTGCTCGCGAGTGTTTATTAAAACGTTGATGTAAATCAAGTAAAACTGTTTTGAAGTAAGACCTACAATTTTACATTAAATATATGGAAGGAGTAGATTTTTTTAGACGAATTGCTTGCATTTTATCCACTCAGAAGACAAAATAAGCGATGATATATACGCATTTTTATGCACTCTCTTTATGAAACTGTGATCAATGCGTGGCTTTATTTAAACGTACTGGAAATAAAAGCATGTATTTAAATAATTGAAAGCCAGTGTAGGTCGAGAACCTCCCATATTGTCAGCATGTCATAAGTGAATTTAAGAAAATGCATATTTTTTTGTTGCATAAATTGTTAGTAAATACTTCATTAAATAATTAATACATCAATAATTCTTAAACTGCTTTGTATGTATATAATTTTTATGCTTAATGTTTGGTTAAAATAGAAAAATTATGCAAGACAGTTAACGAAAGACTATTTACAATTACATTAAAGGAAAACTATTATAAACGCTCATTTCCCCAACTGAAGAAAGGAATGAAGAAATAAAAGATAGTTTTGTTTTTTGAAAGCCTAGAAAATACATAAAACAACTCACTACAAAACAAAATAAAAATTTTCCTTGGGTATATAAATGCGAAGGTAGGGAATTTCATCGGACGTAGTTAAATATGGAGTGGCCAGTAAACGAATATTCAGCTACTGATGACAATGATGATGATGTTGGATGCTTGTAAACCTGTATGCATTAAAAAGGAAAAAATCGTCCTCAAAGCGTTAACATTATTTTTTTAATACTAGTTGTTTTTTAGTTCACATATATGTCTCTTAGCACCTTATTCTACATAATCTAAGTATTTGGTCAAAAACCACAAACTCTAAATTACTTAAGGTGGATTTATGCAGCCAAAATTAAAATTAAGATTAACATTTATATTATCACTAAGAAGTTGAATACACAATAATGTACAGAGTGATTTACGCAATCAACTAACATTGAATTAACATTAAAACTTAGCTAGAAAGATGACGAACTTCCAACTTTTTAATGTTAATGTTAGTTGATTTCACTACTGCGCAAGCGCAACATATGTCACTTAAAGAGGTTTGAAGATAGTTTAAAATTAATTGTGTATCCCATGTGTATCCGGTCTTCTTCTTGTCATCCATTTGACAAATAAGTAATAGACAAACGAATATAAGAAACAATAAATACAAACAACAATCACGAACACAAAACATAGTTAACCTACAGATGTGTCATTTTAAAATGTTTCAATTGCGCAGGCGTAATTCAAGTATTTGCAAGTCTGCATAAATACCCCTTCTTAGTTTTAATTTTAATGTTAGTGAAAAGGCTAATGTTAGTTTTAATGTAAGTTTTAGTTTGGCTGCATAAATCCACCTTAAAACACGTGTCATTTATAACATTGTAAACTAAAAAATATTAAAATGTGCTACTTCTTTCAACTTAACATCAAGATAAATCAGTTAATAAAAATACTAAGAAAAGTAGATTGCCAGAAATTAATGATAGAATGTCCAGTACCCTTTCAGCAGGACCAAATCGCTTCAGTTGAATACTGTGTATATTTGGATATTTCTGTACTTTCTAGCCTTCTGGCAGGACTTCATACCACCTTTAAGAATACCAAAATATTCCCCAAATTTTAAGTTTTATGAGCATTTTTTACCGAATCCCGTACCTTTATTATTAAGCAACTTACGACAAGTTAAAGTTTGCTACAATCAGTATCGAAAATGTTCCGCGTCGGGAGCCATGTTTCTGCCGCTGAAACGAATTTTGACTCTAAAAATTATAATTCTTGGAGTTTTTCACAATTTGGTGATCAGTGGCATAGTGCTAGATACTAAGGCATTGTTAAAAACATAATAAAAACACAAAATATAGCTACAGTCCAATAGGAAATTGATGGAAAATGCACAAAAATATATACCGTTGCTTTAAAAATCAAAAATCGAGAAGGTAAAGTTTATAAAATTATATTCAAATTTGCCATTATTTTAAAAAATTTCTTGTTATTATTTTTAAATATTGCGAATGACATTGTAGAAAAGAGTGAAATAAGCGAATCAGACTCTTCATCATCTGATAGTAATTCATGTTTCCCTAGTGAAAATATATTAGAAAATGAAAATCATTTTGATGTAAAGAATACTGAGAATAATTATGATGATGAAATACAAGCACATGATAGCATTTGGTAATTTAATTCTACAGTTATCATAAATTCTTTCAAAGATGGTCAATACAAACCACAAATTCATGTTAGAAATGTACAAGAAATAAAAGAATTAGATTTTTGGATGGCATTTTTTCCAATAGAAGAAATAGACCACATATTGCAGTGTACAAACGCAAATATGCGCGAAAAACGAAAAGTAATATCAAAAGATGAATTCATGAAAGCGAGTAGTATTCTGTATGCAATGACTCTCAATTTATCATAATCGCAGAGATTTTTGGTCTACTAACGAGCGTGGTCTATTTCCTGCACCTGCTTTTGGAACAAGATTTGGTATAGGTGTACATAGATTAGAAGAAATATTAAACTGTATGGTTTTTGTTATGCCAACTGATGATGTTTCGAATAATAGGTGGTATGAAGTTCGACCTTTTTTTGAAATAACATATGGTAAATGGAGCGACATATTTACATCAGGGTTCAAATTAACAGTAGACGATTCGATGCTTGCATGGTATGGAAAAGAATTATGTAGAGAGAAAGATGGTATGCCAGCTGTGATTAAAATTAAACATAAACCTAAAGGTGTGAATGTAAAACTTTAGCTGATGCACAATCAGGAATCATGATGGATATTGAAATAAATGAAGAAAAACATGCCATGCAGGAAAAAAATGGCAAAGGGATCTTGAAGCTGGGACAGCAATAACTTAACGACTAACTAAACCTTGGCATGGTTCTAACCGTATTGTTATTGGCGATTCATGGTTTAATGCCGTAAAAACAGCCGTAGAACTCCATAAAAGAGGATTATATTTTATGGGAATTGTGAAAACTGCTACAAAAAATTACTCCATGGCTGAAGCAAAAAACCATGCCCAAAAAAACATGGAAACCAAATAGCAGCTAATGCGACAAATAATAATGTTAATTTAATTTGTGGGATACTGCAATGAAACATTCTGATTTCACAGAGGCATTAAGCTTTGCAGTTAATAAAAAATCAAACGGTACCATGGAATGTAGGTACTCGTATACCAAACAACATTGAAAATATAAATGATATTCAGCAAAGACCTCTACAAGTGCTGCCGGGTAATCATACACTTGTGGCGTTGAGTACAAATGATGAACGTAAGTGTTCAAAGAAAATGTATAATTTGTAGTCGTATCCACCGAAGACAACAGAAGTCGAGTTATTACTGTGAGACATGCGGAATAAGGTCTGTGATGTGTGCTCCAACAACTGATCGGAATTGCTTCACATACCATAATCAATATAAAATACCGGCCTAACTTGATAATTTATATTTTTATTATATAAAAAAATATAATATATTATATTTATTAAAATAGGTTTTGTATACTTTTGATTGAATAAATATATTTTTTTCAAATGCAATGAAACTTTTTGTTCTTTACTCCAAAATTATATTCTACGCCCTGGTTTTTTAAATGTTATATTTAATTTTGAATTTTATAGCGCTGCGTTTAAATAATTACTACAAACTGCTGGAAGTTAACTGTAGTACTGCTAGAAGGACAAGCTTATGAGCGGTGTGATGTACTTCCAGCAGGACTTTCGCTTTTTGTACTCTAAGAAGCGCTTCCAGCAGGACAACGCTTTATACATTCTATCATTAAACTTTAGTAAAGTTAGTGTCGATACTGTTGACGAACAATTTCCTTATTTTTTTTTCCAGAAAATTGAAAACGATTATACTTAACTTTATATGGGGGGCTATTCTAATTCAGATAGCGAGTCGCTAAAATAGCCAGTCGCTATTCTTTCACTACCGCCATCTAATGGATTTTTTGAGCACTTGCACGTGACGTCAGGTATGACGTATACGATGACGTATTTTGGTTGCTATCTCAAGCGACCAGATAGCAACTGGCTACGAGCAGTCGCTATTTTATATCAAGTCGCTATCTTGGAAGTTGGGTTAGGTTCTTGTTTATATATACGGCATTTCGCGGTGCACAATTTTTCTTCACTCACTTTATTGATGCTGTATAAGACGAAAGACAAGAGGAAGCTAGAATTGCAAGATTAATGCGTGATGCTCACAATCCATTTAGCTTGCCCGAAGCAAAATTTCTTGCAAATAATAATAAAATAAACTAAACCAAATTTTAAAAATATGTAAAATGAAAAAAACAACTGATCTAAATTTTAAAAATAACTAAAGTAAATATAGAATATGAAAACTAAAATATAATAATAAATAACTAAATAACTTACAAATACTATTAATAAAATAATCAACTATCCTAAAGTATAAATAATAACATACTATAATATTAAATAAACACTAATATAAAATAAAAATATCAAAATTTACAACACGCCGAAAAATAGATAAGAACACTTCGAGATCACAAATAGAAATGACTCCAAACACATTGAAATTTAAACTACCGCCTAAAATACTGTGCTGCCATCTATTGAATACTTACTTAACTTAACAGGTACCAACATCAAATAATGAAAGTAACTAAATGTTAGTGCAAAGTTACATGACGTCATCATATAAATAACGTCAAAATACATCATTACTTGACGTCATTAACGATGACATGATAGCGACTCTTACAGTCGCTACAATCAGATTAGCCCCCCAGGTACTTCTCGATGACCACCAGAAACACCAACATCTGAAAAATAATTAGACATTTATTAACATACCTTCTAATTAAATAAACACAGGTAAAACAGGTACAATATACTAAATAATGGTAAAAAAAAGAATTTAAATATACACAAGAGAACTGTACAAAAATAATTTGAAAATTATAAAATCAGTTAATTTAATTATACTATTAAAGGAAAATTGTTCCATATCTAAATATACATTTTATTAACGAAAAAATACAGAGCAGTATCCCAGATTTGATCATTATTGAGATATTGGAAATGTTACGGTTAAATGAGATTTTTTAGCACCATTATACAGACTCCAGCAGTGTTCTTTCTAAGGTGTGCACAATGTTTAAAAAATTAGCACACAAAGATAGTAAATCTGCGTACAATAAATGTAAGATGTAGTAGATTGACCAAATAATGACCAGATTGCATATGTTTTCAAAAATGAAACATTGAAAACTAAAAATAAAATTATTATTATTTTTATTATCTGTCGAAGCAGTGTTGCCATTTACTATTTACGCTTTTTCCTGCTTCCGCCTGCATTTCCGTTCGCACAGGTTTCTGAGGGTTCTATTTTGCTAGTTTGCTATAATGCACTTCTGTTAACTGCTACGGGAACAGCGGCGCATAACTGTAATAAACAGTTTGTAAAACCACGTGTGAACATTCTTTAAAATAGACACGAGCGTTTATTCATCTGCGCGTCTAGGATGCTTCCCGGGCGAAAACAGAAGCACTTGAAGAGCAGTAACGGATATCGGACAGAAACCAATGGCAGTTGGCAGTGAATCCAAGCTTTAAGGTTGGTTCATAGTTTAACATTAGAAACGGAGACAATAATAACATAATGAACATAACAAGAACACTACATGCCCTAACAACTAAATAATGGGACAATATAAAATACACATATAAGTCAGGTATTTGACAATTTTTTTTTTTCTAATAATTTTTACACTTAGTACTCAGTAACTAGTTAGTTAACAACAATTGGGACTTATCAGCAACATAAAAAACCTAATACTTATTCCATAATCTCTAACGGATTCTAACAAGAAAAATGTGTATATTGTGTGGCAACTAAATATTGAGACACTATAAAATAACTATAGAAAATGAAACAAGGTAAGTCAAGTGACATTAGGTTTATCCAAAACAGTGAAATCGGTCATAAGAAAATCTACATAATAAGCATAATAGTTCTAAATTCGTAATTAATTTCTTGAAAAACAAATTAAAAAATAAAAATCTAGTGTTAACTAAATGTGACAAAGGTAACTCGATCACCATTTTAAACAGATTAGATCAACAAAGTTAAAGAATTCATATCAAGTATTGCCATAGTAGAATTACCAAAAGATCCAACCCAAAAGTATCAACAAAACGTTAAGAATGTACTAAAAACATAGAATTTACCTTTAGTGAAAATAAATTTAAATAATAGGTACATCAGTGTCCCCATTCCTTATGGGCTTCCCAAAATACACAAACTAAATATTCCTATCAGGCTTGAAGTATCTTATGTCAAAGCAGGTTCTATGACAGATGCGCATAAGAAAACTCCGCACAGACAATTCCGCATAGTCATAAGTCCGCACACGAAAACTACGCACACGGACATATCCGCACATGGAAAAATCCGCACAGGGAAATATCCGCACATGGAAACATCCGCACACGGAAAATTCCGCACTTTAGGTTTTTTACAACAAATAAAAATATTGTTTTTCTATTTTGTAGTACTAATTTAGATTTCTTAAATTTGGCTGTATTTTAATATATTTGTCAAATATGACAGATGACAGCGTTTGTCTTCTTAAATTTTCTAATGCGATATAATTATAACCTTCATTCCAAAACCTCATTGAAACTGCTAATGATGAATATAAAAATGTGTTTGTAAATGGCGATGTAGTATTCAATGAAGAGAAAATTGACAACACTCAACATAAATGAAACGTTAAATGTAAAACGTTTGACGCCTAGGAATTTTTAGGGAATAAATGTTATGTTGAATAGGTAGAAAAAACGAGGGAAGACGAGAAGAGGTTATGAAAAAAAGATATATGTAACGACATGGTAATTGTGAACGTTTGTTAAAGAAATAAAAGCATTAAAGTATTCCTTTTTGTGATGAAAGTGATTATTATTAATGGAAGACGCCCACAACACATTCCTGAATCCATAAACCGCTGAAAGCTAAGAAAGAGAAAGCTAACACGTAATTTTAAAAGGTGTTAATTGTTTTTAGTTTAACTGCATTTGATTTATATTGACAGTATGACGTCACAGCGGCATGGGAATTTGTTCGAAAATGATGGATTGAACGTAGAAATATACTCATTTTACAATTAATTATTTTATTATACGAAAAAACAAATATTTATAGATAAGTACTCTGAACTAAAATACATAGGAATGCATTTACAGGGTGGAATCGAAAGTTGGGCACAAGGGGGCCTTTGATTATAGAATAAAATGTTTTTTAAACAAGTTTTGTTAACTTACAAACTTAATTTCTTTTTAAATGGGATCATACAAATTTTGTGTGACTGTTTGATATCGTACTTTTTTCTGAATTCAACCATGTAATAGTTTTATATCCTTACATAACAAAAATATTGAAAAAAATGCGATAGAAATTTAAATAAATTCTTATTATTGAAATTAATGTAGAAGGTCTGGAACTAAGAAAATGGACAAGTACTCATCCAGGTTTATTAGAAAATATCCCAGAGGAACACCAAGAATTTTCGTTTCTCAACGAATCCCAATATAATGACTGTCAAAATACTGGGTCTTTCTTGGAGCCCTATTTCAGACCATTTCTCGTACAAAATAAATTTGCCGACTCACGCTGTTTCTAAACGCTCAATTCTATCAGATATTGCGAAAATTTTTGATCCTATAGGTTGGTTATCGCCGATTATAATGCTTACAAAATGCCTTATGCAAGAACTTTGGGTATCTGGCACTGATTGGGACACTCTAGTACCTGAACACAATCTACTAAAATGGAACTGCTTTAAATCAGAGCTCTCTAATTTATCTAAATTGTCAATTCCGCGCTTTATGGACCTCACTGAGGGTACAATAAGTCTAATTGGCTTTTGTGATGCATCAGAGTTGGGCTACGCCGCTGTCGTTTATATTCATATTGATCCCACAGTATCGCAGTCGGGAAAATCTTATCTCCTTGCTTCTAAGACTAAAGTGGCACCACCTAAACGCATTTCATTACCTAGACTTGAACTACACTAGTGGTCATAGAAAACGCAACACCAAAAAATAATTGGAATAAACGAACGAAATTTAGCCCAAAGGTTCTTCATTATTAGATGAACAAGTGATTAAAA
The DNA here is from genome assembly GCA_035578165.1 of Stenolophus ochropezus. Classification (NCBI taxonomy): domain Eukaryota; kingdom Metazoa; phylum Arthropoda; class Insecta; order Coleoptera; family Carabidae; genus Stenolophus; species Stenolophus ochropezus. The sequence goes on along the minus strand of JAQOWZ010000013.1, from coordinate 11,187,611 downwards.
TTTCACATTCATTAAATAAACAGAAAATGAAAAATTCAATAAGAACTGTGTCCACCACGCGCTCTTGTTACCGCATCTACTCGTCGAGACATGGATTGAATAAGGTTTTGCGGTATTTCATTCCATGCCCTTTCGACTACAGCTCATAGTTCTTCCACATTTTGTATTGGTGTCTGAATACGTCGCACTGCTCTTCCTAGGACATCCCGCAGATTTTCAATAGGCGACAAATCTGGAGAACGGACCGGCCATGGAAGCACTCGTATTCTGTACTGGTCAAAGAAGGTTAATACTCTTCTCGCGACATGAGGTCTTGCGTTATCCTGCTGAAATATGGCTGCTGGGTGATCTTAAATATGTGGAGCAACTTCCGGTATTAGGATCTCGTCAATGTATCGCTGACTGTTCAAAGTGCCGGGTAAACGAATTAGGCGAGATTTCCAATTGTATGAAATTGCTCCCCACACCATAATTCCTTGCGTAGGCGACGTATGACGCGTACGAATGCAGGTCACATTCCCACTTTCACCCTGGGTCCTCTTACAAGTACCCAACCGTCATTTTGGAACAAACAAAATTGCCATTCGTCAGAAAAGACAATTTCATTCCATTCATTATTCCACAACCGCCTTTCTCTGCACCAATCAAGACGCAATGATCTATGCCGCGCGGTCAGTGGAAGTCGCAATAATGCACGACGCGCATGCAGCCCAAATTCTTATAAACGATGACGAATACGTCTTACAGATAGTGGGTATCTTGTCACTGTCCACCACTGCCGTGCTAGAGTTGGTGCACTTTGAAATCGGCCTTGTAAGGATAGCCGAATAAGGAGACGGTTCTCTCTCGCTGATGTCCTCCGGCGAGCTCCAGATCCTGGCTGCCTTCTTTCTGTACCTGTTTGTATCCACTGTCGCCATACGCGTGAAATTGTACTTATATTGCGAGTTAAACGAGTCGCTATATCACGCAGTGACAACCCGCTTTCGCGCATACCCACTATACGACCCCTTTCAAAATCACCCACTTGCTCAAATGAAAATTGCTGTCTTCTACGAGGCATGTTAACTTGATAACAATCAAGATTTAACTGAATTTGAATCATATTGAAGAAATATCGAATAAATAAATCTACTTGATAATTAAGTTTAAACCTGCATATTTTCTGAACAAATGTGTTTAGCGATTCTAAATTTTAATCATTTATTCTTCTAAAAATAAGAAACCTCTGTGCTGAATTTTGTGTGATTATTCCCATTTTTTTTGTTGCGTTTTCAACGACCGCTAGTGTATTTGATGCACTACTTCTCTCTCGTCTGATGGCACATTTATTAAATACTTTAAAAATATTTTTTTCTAATATTTTAGCATGGACAGACTCCACCATCACCTTGTTATGGATTCGATCTCCGCCTTATACGTGGAAAACTTTTGTAAGGAATCGTGTAGCAGAAATCTAGCAAAATATATTGTCTAATCACTGGCACCATATCACCTCACAGGAAAATTCTGCTGATTGCGCTTCTCGTGGTGGGAAGGTCCTTTTTAGCTAAAAGAACCCCGCACTTTATGGCCTTTGACTATCAAACATTTCTGCAACCTTAAAAACTTCGTTTTTGGTCGGGCGGCATGTTCGGACCGCATATGTCATCCAGTGCCATTCAGGCGCACTAGCATGTTTTTACATTTTTTCTTTCATGCGACTTTGCTTAACGCAATGACGTCAATTCTTGTCCTGCCTTCACGCATCTGCAAACTGTGATCTTCCGCAATTCATTCGCTGTCTGTCCGCTGAGGAGATCGCACGCTTCTAATACGTTACGCTAAAATTGACCACGAGGCTCAATATATTTTTTCTATTGTTGTTTTTTATAATTCAACTTTTGTTCTTTTTGTGCAACACACAAATCTACACACGCTGTACATTTTACACCCTGTAACTACACACATTTTTTACATTGTTAAGCACTTTACACTTGCGCTACTTTTGCGATTTTGTTTTACGCTAAATATAGCTTATTTCATTTTCAATTGTTATTGAATTGCAACATTGTATAGTTTTACACATTTGCTGCAAATTTTATTTGCATTTGATCGCATGTAGTTCAAATTAATTTGACTACATTTGACAGGTTTTGCTTTGCTTTTATTATTGCTCTAATTATTTTTACAAGCGCTAAGATTGTATAGCTTTGTTTAAAGTTCATATTCGCTTTGTTTTATTATTATTTGTTCTTCAATCTGTTTGTACTTTCGCTATTTTTTGCCTACTTGTATTAGGATTTTGTTTGTTTAATTTTTAGGCAACTTATACATATTATTTACGCTTGGGTACATTTTTTATTGCACTTAATATTTAGCTGCACATTATTTGTTGAACATATACTTATGTTGAATAAAGTATGCTTTTATTTTGTCCCTTTTTGTACAAATTTACAGCATTTAGAGCACCGAGCTTCTACTGGACATCTTGCGCTGCTTGCTGGTTTATTTGTATTTGCTTTATCTTTCGTTGTTGTGAGGAATAAGAACTTCATTAGCTTCGCTATCCTAATCAACATTTGGTATCCATTTTTACCAATTTATCCTGTCATTATTAAGGGTTCTGTATCCAGTCCTACTTGTATTCTCATTTCTACTTCGCTTTGAATACACTGGTATACAGACTGACATCTTTGAAATGCCGCTACGCTAGAAATAATCGTTCCAAATAACCAACACGTCAATCGACCAGCCGAACAACTACAGTTCTTTCGCTTACGAGGCATATTTTAGGTCAACGCTAGCACTTGATTTTGACTTTAACGCAACACTGGTCCTTCGGGTCATCCTCCAGAAGTCAGATTTAGTCAGGCTACATTTTAATACATCAACCTAAAGTGCTGAGACAGCTGAACCAGCTACTTAACGCCCCAACAGTTTTTACGAGGCCGACAAAAAACTGCAATGTAGACTTGCACCCAAACTCACAGATGTCCACATCAATCCTTCATGTTTGGAAAAAATGAAAGTGAAGTTTACAGTACAAGTATTTAGCAGTACTGTTGCCTCGGCATTAAATACTTATATTAATTTGAATGCCTTGCCACCACAAGCAACTGCATCAGTTATTGCAAAAGTTATTTGACTTACTAAATTCTTCTTCTTTCAATAGCAAGAAAAAGTTCAATCAGCCTTTTAAAGGCTTTGCATATCAACTGGACTTTTTGGAAGAAACAATACATTATTTACAAAATGTTGAAGTTTGTGATAAAATGGGCAAAGATGTCACAAATACAATCAAGTGTATTCAAGATTTTATAATCACAATTACTTCATTCATAGGAATTTGGTCTTATTTAAAAAATGAAGGTTACAATTTTCTCTTAACCAAACGTATTAACCAGGATGCATTAGAAAATTATTTCGGAAGTATGCGCCAACAAAATGGAAATGCGTCTTCGGTGACACCCATTCAATTTTATAATAGGTTCCGAAAGCTTTTTTACACTACTTTATCCCATATCAGTTCTTGCCCAGCATAACTGCGATGTAGGCAAAATTTATGCAAAATCGCACGACGTAACACATCACTATTTTGTCACTTCAAAAATTATAAAGAAAATGCCACCTTTGGAAATATGAATATGCTGAATGACATTTTTTTCCAGCACGTCATAAAATTAGAAAAGGCATTTTTTGAAATAATTGAAACAATAAAAAAACGTAATGTACTATTAAAATTTTATACATCGCTTAAAAATATTGAATTTTCTCATCCTTATTCGGACTTTCCCTATGACTATTTGCTAAGATTATATTGCAGACTCAGAATATTTCATTTTTTTTTTAATTTTCCAACAGAACTTTCAAGAGCCAATCCAAAGGTAATAGAAAGCTTTCTACTATATGTAATAAATAATTGTAATAAAGTAAATGTATTACAATTTCAAATTTTGAAGAACACAACAAAATTTATATAGTTCTTTTTTGTATTTCCCATTCCTGAGAATGTCCTAAATTATAAACTGTCAACAAATTTGATATCAAAAAATTATGAAGAAAATTATGATTCAAATGTACATGCATTTTTTTGACACTATCATAATAATATTGGTAACAAATTTGTTTTTTGTTATTTTTTTTATATATTTTTCAATTATTATAAATCTCGGTCATTTTTTTGAACATCATATAATAATTTAATGTAAAATATCTACATTCTTATTACTAATTTAGATGTATACTAGCGAATGCTCTTTTTTTTCTTTCTTTTGATATCACAGCAAAGTGTTCAATTTATTTTATTTAGCAATATATGATTTTTATTTAGTTACCTACTTCATAATTTGGCAACACTGTTTGTATTAAAAAATAGTAGTTCATTTTTTAATTTATAAATTAATATTGTCAATCCTAATACAACTGCCACCGTCTTCAGTGAAGTTAGTTTAGGAATATTTGGTTTTAATTTAGTAACTTCATCACACATTTGGCAACATTTACTTTTGAGATTGGAAACGTCAAAATTTATATTAATTAAATACGTTAAGTTTTAAATTTAAATTAGTTATAATACCTTTGCTCAAGACTATTAATCATGATACTGTATTTACTTCTTTAATATCAATGTTGTATAAGAAGTTACAATCGTTTAAAGTTCATAGACAGATTGGCAAAAGTGACAGATTACAGCGTGATTCTTTTTAAATTTAGACATGGCTACTAGGATCCATTGTTTCAAGTTATTAGTTTTGCACAGTTTTTATTTTTTTTACACAAGAATCACTCGCAGTAAAAATATGAGACCCCCAAAAGGCACAACTACACATTATTCCCTGCAACCTAAAAAAAAATTTACAACAATCCCTTTCATGGTTCAGGCTGTTAGGTTTGTGAGAAAGTTTGGCGATCGTCGTGATGAAAATAAATTAACATTACGACACATGCCTTTAGTATATAGGACTAGCGAATTCTCGACTACGCCGAGCATTCCCTAGAGCTCCACTGTCAGGGCAAAAAACAAAGGCAGATCGACATTAAAAAAAAAATTTCATATATGCTCGTCAGCCCTCACAGAGACTTTTTATTAGATAGCAAACACGATATACTTGTAATAATTTTTTGCAAGAAACAAAAGCCGGTCCACATGAAACAGTTTTGTCATTTATGTACCCTAGCCCTCACCGAGACCTTTCATTCGATACCAACCACAACATGCTTCTGACAACTTTCTGCATAAAACAAAAGTCGATCGACATGAAACATTTTTATCATATCTGCACGCTAGCCCACATCGAGACTTTTCATTTCATACCAAACATTATATACTTGTGACAACCTTTTGCAAAAAACAAAAGCCGATCAACATTGATCATTTTCGTTAATTCTGCATACCAGCCCTTATTGAAACCTTTCATTTGATACCAATTCCCTAGTGCTCCGCTGTCAATGCAAAAAACAAACGCCGATCGAAATGAAACAATTATTTCATATTTGCACGTCAGGCCTCACCAAGACCTTTTATTAGATTGCAAACACGATATACTTCCAATAATTTTTTGCAAAAAACAAAAGCCGGTCGACATGAAACATTTTTGTCATATTTGCACGCTAGCCCACACCGAGACTTTTCATTTGATACCAAACACTATATACTTGTGACAACCTTTTGCAAAAAACAAAAGCCGATCGACATTGACAATTTATGTTAATTCTGCACACCAGCCCTCATCAAATCCTTTCATTTGATACCAAACACCATACACTTCTGACCTGTCTTCATCGAGAAATATCTTTTAATACCATACACGAGATACTTCTGACAACTTTCATCAAAAAACAAAAACCGATCGACATAGTACATTTTTGTCAATTCTGCACACTAGCCCTCAACAAGACGTTTCATTTGAGACCAAACTCGACATACTTTTGTGAACTTTTTGCAGAAAACAAAAGCCGATCGGAATGGAACATTTCTGTCAATTCAAACAAAAGCCGATCAACATAGAAAATTTTCATTTCTGCACACCAGCCCTTCTGGAGACTTTTCATTCAATACGAAACACGACATATTTCTGACAACATTTTGCAAAAAACAAATTTTAGTTGACGTAGAACATTTTTGTCATTCGTGCACACCAGTACACATTATGTCGTTTCATTAAAACTCAAGAACGACCTACTTCTAACAACTTTTTGCGAAAAACAAATGCAGGTCGACATGACAAATTTTTTTTTGTCATTTCAAAACCGGCTCTTTTGGTTTTCTTTCTTTTGATATTAAATATTTGATTTTTATTTAGTTACTTTATAATTTGGCATCACTGCTTGTATTAAAAAATAGTAGTTAATTTTTAAATTTATAAATTAATATTGTCAACCTTAATACAACTGCCACCGTCTTCAGTGAAGTTAGTTTGAGAATATTTGGTTTTAATTTAGTTACTTCATCACACATTTGGCAACATCCACTTTCAACATTGGAAACGTCAAAATTTATATTAATTAAATACGTTATGTTTTAAACTTAAATTAGTTGTCACACCTTTGCTCAAGTCTATTATTCATGAAATTGTTTTTAAATCTTTGATATCAATGTTCTATTAAAATATATACTCATTTAAAGTTCATAGACAGATTGTCAAAAGGGAGAGATGACGACGTGATTCTTCTTAAATTTAGACATGGCCTCTGGGATCCATTGTTTCAAAGCAGCATTTGTGCACAGTTTTAATTTTTTACACGAAAACTACTAACAGTAAAAATATGAGACACCCAAAAGGCACCAGATCTAATTAGCCCCCACATATTAAAAAAAAAATTATAACAATCACTTGCAGGGCATGTAACCGAAAAAAATACCGGTTAACGGTTAACCCTTATAGAGAACGTTATAATAATAACAGTTTTAGTTCGAAAACCGGTTTTTGAAAATTGGAAATCGGTTTAAACCGGTTCATATATCGGTTAAAAAAATAATTAAAACTAATTAAAACAAATTAATTATAAAAATTTGTATAAAAAAAAATTACAGAATAATTAATTAAAAAAATAATAATAAAAAATTACCATCTGAGAAAAATATAACAATTAAAAAAAAACAATTTAATTAATGAATATTCACAAAAATTCTCGTAATATCTTCAGAAAAACGCAGGTCACTTTTCAATTTTAAACTTGCCTGTGTTGACAAAGGCCGTATTTATTTGGGACTTTTTAAGTAACCTTAACGGCCAAAGAGACTACCTACATTTATGACTCTCCAATAAAATGTTAGCTGTAAAAACTGTCATGACTGATGTTCAAATACAAATAGAAAACACAGATATAAAAATAAATATTAAATTTTTTTCTCGCTAAATTATTTTAAAATAAAGGTTAATGTTCGCTAAAACCGGTTTATTTTTTTTTGGTTAACGGTTACAAGTATTTTCGGCCTGAAAAATATCGGTTAAAATTACGGTTAAAGTTCGCAGTTTTCGTTCAAAATATCGGTTATCGGTTTTTATTAACCGGTTTTTTTAACCGGTTACATGCCCTGACACTTGCATGGTTCAGGCTGTAGGCCTTTACAAATTTTACTCGATGCTCGTGATGAATCTATAGAGAGTGCTATGAAAGAATGTGAATCTACCCTTTTAGTATAAGAGATAGATAGATAGATAGACAGATGGATAGATAGATAGATATACAGGATGTTTGGTTAAAGGCCGGCACAAAAAAAAATATATGTATTTATTTGGAAACCGCTTCCCTATTTAAAAATGTCACCGCACGCTACTGTTATAATATTAAAGGAAGCTTTTGCGGGCCGACTTAATGATTTTTAAAAATCTTCAAAATTATTTTAACTCTTTCAAAATTCTTTAGAGACTTTTATTAACGATGTTGTTGAAAATTTAGAGTTGGAGTTTAGAACTCCTTGATCTTCAAGCTAATGTGTTGTAATCATTATTTAAATATGAAAATTAGATTTACTTTTATTCAAGCGAATGAACTGCCTATTCGAAAATTTAAAATTTTGCCAGGAAAATTATATCAATTATAATTAGTATGTTCATTTGTAAACGGATGTTTTCAAGGATGACATGAGACATGTTAAGTCAAAAAATCGAACACGAATAAATGACCCTATCTCGAAAACTTTTTACAAATGTACCTCATTTAAAACCAAATATTATATACAAAAGAAAAACAATTTTTGTAAACAAGGTCAATCATAGGTACGTTAAGCCAGCACAACCATTGCAGCACAACCAAAAAAAAATTATGAGAATATTTAGTACTCATTAATTACTAATTAATTACCAAAAAAAATAATTTATTACTGTTATTTTTTAAAAAAAAAATGGGGTTGTGCCAGCTTAACTGTTAAGCTAGCACAACCCAAAAAAAATAATAAGTAAATACAACAAATTCCTTAATATTCATTGATTACACATTTATTACTAATTAATTGATAATAAATTACTTATAAATTACTCCAGTAGTGAACTTGGATGTTGTTTCTAGTATATAGCCATATAAAAATAAGTAGTGGCTGTGCCAGCTTCTCAGTGAAGCTAGCACACCACCAATAATAGAGTAATTTTTATGTTATTATTTAGTACAAATTAATTACTAATTAATTACCACAAGCAAAAATTAATTACCGTTATCATTAACGAGAAAATGCAACTTTTCGAAATTTCCAAACGAAGCTAGCGCACTAACGCGAAAGAACATTTTCCTATGTCAAAATGCTTCGAAAATAAAATAAATGAAGTTGACAACTATACTTAACAACAATAATTGTAAAAATAAACTATTTAGAAGAGATTGTGTTGGAGTAAAAAATGGTCAAATAATGTTTAGCGAACGGTTCAGATTGAAAAATTTAGTTTGAGATTAAAATGTATATTTACAATTTATTATTGCGGCACAATCTCTCTTAAATAGTTTATATCGACAATTATTATTGTTAGGTATATTTACCAACTTGATTTATAAAAATTACCGTTGTCAAAATTTAGTTTGAGATTAAAATCTCTTCCAAAATCTATCTTTCCAAGGAAATCGATCTCTAAACTATTTTTAACAATTTATTACTATGGCACAATCTCTCATAAATAGTTTATATCGACAGTTATTATTGTTAGGTATATTTAGCAACTTAGTTTATAAAAATTACCATTGCCAAAATTTAGTTTGAGATTAAAATCTCTTCCAAAATCTATCTTTCCAAGGAAATCGATCTCTAAACTATATTTAACAATTTATTACTATGGCACAATCTCTCTTAAATAGTTTATATCGACAGTTATTATTGTTAGGTATATTTACCAACTTGATTTATAAAAATTACCGTTGTCAAAATTTAGTTTGAGATTAAAATCTCTTCCAAAATCTATCTTTCCAAGGAAATCGATCTCTAAACTATATTTAACAATTTATTACTATGGCACAATCTCTCTTAAATAGTTTATATCGACAGTTATTATTGTTAGGTATATTTACCAACTTGATTTATAAAAATTACCGTTGTCAAAATTTAGTTTGAGATTAAAATCTCTTCCAAAATCTATCTTTCCAAGGAAATCGATCTCTAAACTATATTTAACAATTTATTACTATAGCACAATCTCTCTTAAATAGTTTATGTCGACAGTTATTATTGTTAGGTATATTTAGCAACTTAGTTTATAAAAATTACCATTGCCAAAATTTAGTTTGAGATTAAAATCTCTTCCAAAATCTATCTTTCCAAGTAAATCGATCTCTAAACTATATTTAACAATTTATTACTATGGCACAATCTCTCATAAATAGTTTATATCGACAGTTATTATTGTTAGGTATATTTAGCAACTTGATTTATAAAAATTACCGTTGTCAAAATTTAGTTTGAGATTAAAATCTCTTCCAAAATCTATCTTTATAAGGAAATCGATCTCTAAACTATATTTAACAATTTATTACTATAGCACAATCTCTCTTAAATAGTTTATATCGACAGTTATTATTGTTAGGTATATTTAGCAACTTAGTTTATAAAAATTACCATTGCCAAAATTTAGTTTGAGATTAAAATCTCTTCCAAAATCTATCTTTCCAAGTAAATCGATCTCTAAACTATATTTAACAATTTATTACTATGGCACAATCTCTCATAAATAGTTTATATCGACAGTTATTATTGTTAGGTATATTTAGCAACTTGATTTATAAAAATTACCGTTATCAAAATTTGGCATTGATAATATGTAACAAATAAATACTTATCAATACTTGTTTATTGAGCACCCCAACTCTAAGTTGTAACGTAAATAACATCTAGAGTATAGGACATGAGATAACCTAACATTTTGTAGTCATTATAATTTTTTTTATTAAGATTGAGTACAGACAACGGGCGGCTTATTTAAATTACTAACGTGTATTTGGTTCTCGTAACGGCCGCTATATTCGTAAAATAACTGTTCAAACCATTCCCATCTATGTGAATCCAAAACAAAAATAAACATGGGAAAAAATCAATGTTGGGAATGGAACCAATTAATTATGAAATAAGTAGGCATACTCAATATACAAATTCCCAAATAACATAAAAACAAAATACATACACAGAAAAAAACAATGACGTATTGCAAGTAAATTGGAAAACAGGCTAGTTGTAATGTTGCCATTTTTAAATAGTTGTCATTTCTGTTTTGTTTACGTTGTATGCCAGTCGTTTGATTTTTTTAAACTTTTTTGAGTTACGTGTAATTTCCCCCAACTAGTTTTATACTCATTATTTTGCCTATTTCATCCTTTGAGCGACGCATTTTAATGTCTTGTGCGAATTATCTAAAGTAGGTTCAGCGACCCAAAAAACATTTAACCCTTAGCCCGAAACATAGGTCTGTCAGACCTTGAAAGTAATACTTTTGTCAATAGATGGAGCGCAGAGCGTACAAGAACCGCATGCTCTTAGCTACCTTCATTGGGCTCAGTAACAAGTTGATGGACAGGGTAAGTGTGACGTCAGTGTATTGCGGGTTGTTGGAATTTATTTCAAACCTTTCCAAACAACAGGTGAGTACATGTTATTTTGCCATAAGAGTTTCTTTTGAATTTAATTACAATTATATTAGAAATAAATAAGAAGGGAAAGGGTTTATTTCACATTCTATATATGGAGTAGATTATTTCCCAATTTTTTGATGCATTGTATTACCTATTATGAACCTATAAAACGTTATTAACTTCTGTTTTCAGGTTATGTTTTATGTTTACATGTGTCATTATGAAATATATATGAATCAAATTTGTATTTTTAAATAATAATCGATTATGTTTATTCAAAATTCTTATTAAATAATTTCTTTTCCAGTGTTTTATGATGGTTATGTGTTTTGCGTCAGACTGTAAGCATTACAGCGAACAAAGGATTTGTAATTTTTTTTGTTTCCCAACTAATCAACAAGAAAAGAAAAAATGGATAGAATTAATATATATATAAATCAGAATTAAGATCCATTTTAATTACATGTCCAGATTCCAATGCATTTTCCCCACGACTTATACTTTTTTTGTCATCACCAAAAAATGACATTATGGCTGATAATTTCACTACATATTTCGAAGCCATGTTGTTATTAATAGATTTCAGTATTATAGTAATTATTAAGAAGCAAATACCTATAGCTCAAATTTCAAAATAACCCATGTAAACATACAACATAACCTGAAAACAGAAGTTAATAACGTTTTATAGGTTTATAATACGTTATACAACGCTTCAAAAAATTAGGAAATAATCTACTCCATATATACAATGTGAAGTAAACCCTTTCCCCTCTTATTTATTTGTAATATAATTGTAATTAAATTCAAAAGAAACTGTTATGGCAAAATAACATGTACTCACCAGTTGTTTGGAAAGGTTTGAAGTAAATTCCAACTACCCGCAATACATTGACGTCATCACTTACCCTGTCCATTGGTGTTAGTTGTTTGTAATACGTAGTAGTGGACTGTCATTAATTTTGTGATTCTCGAAACTCTACAGGTCTGAGAGACCAGTTGTTTCGTATTATGTACATAAAATATATGGTATCATAGACCCTGTGTTTCTAATTACGTCAGTTAAAATAATCGAGGTGTGCTAACTATTTTATTTGATTTACACGTATTTAATTTATGAAGATATTATTATGTAGAATGGATCGACCTGGCCCTAGCCAAATAAAAAGTGTCAACTTTGCTGACCCCGATTTTGAAAATAAAATACAACAAATGTTGCTTGCTATAGGAGAAGATGTCGATCAGTTGTATGACCAGGAAAATCAAAAAGACTGATGTAGACGAGCACGACCAACAAATAGACGACTCTGATGAAGATCTTAATTTCGAACCAGATTCTGATGACGTACAGGACGACAATGAAACTAGTGATTCAGATTCGCATATGGATGAACCATTTTCTGCAGCACCCTTCAGAAACAACGAAATATTGTTGGAGAAGAAACATGACAATGAACCAAAATTAGTCGCCAATGACAGTAATATATTTTCTTATCTGGGAAAAAATAATTTTTGTTGGTAAGCTGCGGCACCCAGAGCTGTAAGAACACCAAAGCATAACATCATAAGAGGGCTTCCTGGACTAACTGCTTACAAAAGGCGACTAGGAAATAACCCTACTAAAACAGAAATATGGGATTTACTAATGGACGACGAAATGATATATGAAATTGTCTTACGAACTAACAACAAAATTGATAAAGTCAGGGAGAAATTCCAAGCAACTACCAACAAATCAAATTACAGACATACAAATGCTACTGAAATCAAAGCGCTTTTCAGGTTATTCATGTTGACGTCAATTATAAAATCATCTCACAAGGATATGCGCTCCTTATTCTCTCGAAAAACACAATCTGTAATTAAACTTTGTAAACCGATTGTAGGGTCTAATAGGAACGTTACTGCTGATAATTATTTTTCATCATTAGAGTTGGTAGATGAACTAGAAAAACGCCATCTATGTATCATCTAAAAAACAAACGGGAGATTTCACCGGAATTTCTGCCCAGCAGACAAAGAACTGTTGGCTCAACACTTTATGGATTTAACAACAACCGCACTTTGATTTAGTATGTGCCTAAACGTAACAGAGCTGTTCTTATGACTTCGACCATGCATCATACCAAAGATAATGATCCAGTATCAGGAAAACCAGAGATGATTGCTTACTATAATTATACGAAATCAGGGGTTGATGTTCTTGACATGAAGTATGCCAATTATAGCGCAAATCGCAGATCTAGACGTTGGCCATTAGCAGTTTTCTACACACTCGTAAATATCAGCACTGTTAATAGTTTTATAATATATCTTTGCTTTCAAGGTAATGAGCTATTACCTCGTTTCAAATTTGTTGAACAATTAGCATTAGAACTGTTAGAGCCTCACCTTAGACAACGATTAACATCTAACCTTCCTCGTGAATTGAAGGCTCAGATTGAAAAATATCTACGAGTAAACGTTGCACAACAAAATCTTGAGAACGAAATTCCCAATGACAAGCTTCAAAAAAGAAAATTATGTAGCATTTGCCCGTCTTCAAAGATGAGAAAAACTAATTACATGTGCATCAGTTGCAAAAAAAGTTTTTGTTTGGAATGCAGCAGAAAACTTTGTATTGATTGTGCCAAAAATAATATGTAATTAACTGAGATATTTTAGTTCTGAATATCTTACAGAATTCTAATTTTTGTTTTGTTAAATATTTATGTTTCGTTTGTATTTATATTTTATGCAAATATAACTGACTTTATACCCATTTTGTGTTTCTTATTTGTTAGGAAAGATTTAATTGTTGAATAACACAGTATTTAATACGTAGGGTTTCTGAGACCATGCGTTTCTAGTTAACGCTAAAATACCCATGTTTCGGACTAAGGGTTAAGAACCTTATTATTTTACTAGCTTCCCTTACTTTTATAATATGTTCTATTCGGGGAATAATTTAATAAAACAATTTCATTTAATTACTGAGACAACGTGGCTTCATTTCTACCGAAACTCAGAAAATACGTTTTTTGCAACGTGGCTCTAATAATTTGATCCCCACTGTATGTATAATAATTTTTTAATTTCTACATTCACATATATGACATGTTTATATCATAAGGATGCCATGCGTCCGGGTTTCCCCAAACACATAATCTATTTTAATAGATCGGGGTCGGGGAATGTTCGGTAAGGATTTTGATTGATGTCCGGGATTTTGAAATATTGTAAAAATGCAGAAAACTCTACACAAAGAAACAATTTTGGATTAGCGATTTTCGTATAATATTTAATTGCATTCTAGTAAAAAGTTTTGAGATGTTCTGCTGAATTTCTTAGAAAAAAAGTGTCATAAATTTCACCCGAGATATAGAGAATTTGCACAGAAGTTCCCCGTTTTGCACTACCCACTAAACCACAATCATCCCTGCAATGTCCAAAAATGTCTTAAATACATCTCTGTAGGGAACGAACGAGCTTATCAGATATCTCGCCGATTTATTCAAAATGGCGGTCAGAATGGTGATGATAAATTATAAGATTGTATATTATGTTGTTACGCCCTACATTAGTTAATTTTATTTTATTCAGTTATTTTGATATGATTTTGCAGTATTTTATTATTTTTATTTTTGTTAAACTTTAGTTCAATAAGTTTCCTTTTTAATTTTTCAAAATGAGTGAATTTGGAAGATATTTTTAAGTATATTGAAAATAGGTTAAGACTCGTATGGGAAAGAGAGGCTATATTTTTGGTTGAGGACATCTTTAGGTGCGGGCTAGTAGACTAAAGTTTTATTTTGGATAATAAGCCCCTTACATTCACACAATTAAAATTACCAGCAGTGGGAGTTTCTCATAAGATACCAATTTGAATCATTGTTCTTATATTTTTTTGTCATATAAAAAAATATACACCATGTGAGAGCAAATTTCAAGCTGGACAACTAGAATATGAACTCATATTGATTCTGTATTTTTATATATGGTATGTTAGTTCATATAAGTTAATTACTTATATTGTACATTTTAAAGCTTTCTGAGAAGTAAAGATATATACATGTTGTTTGTATTATTACATTATAATTTATGAATATATTACGAGAGTAGAAAAACAAAAATATTTTAGTAGCTAGATGCATGAGAAGATTTGATTGTAATTTTGCTGTTATGTTCATTTAATGACTACATTGTATCACTTTCTTTAAAATATAAGCAGACAGCCTATATTTATTTATTTTGTTCCCAGATTCAAGAGCTATTTGTCATTGCTTCCGGTAGTGAGATTTTTCTGAATAATAGTGTAAACTAATTTTTTGTCCACGTAGCTTTAACACAGTGGTACGAAAAAATATCTCCACGTTACTATTATCATTTTACATTAATAAAATTATATTTTAAACAATAGAATTTCCAATTTATTTGCAACAAAACAACACATAAACATATATTAAAAACAAAGTTATTCTCATCGTATTAGTTTGTATATTTTCCACCAGAGGCCAATGTTGCCATTTTTAAATAGCTGTCATTTCTGTTTTGTTTACGTTGTATATCAGTCGTTTGATTTTTTCAAAACTTTTTTGAATTACGTGTAATTTCCCCCAACTAGTTTTATACTTGCTCCAAACGTATATTCACTTTTTAATTGTAGAAATGTCTAAACCATTTCTCTCACAACTTTTATCCAACTTTTATACTCTTCTAATTTATTTTGTGGTTGTAGAAATTAAAAAAATAACATTGTTCATATAATCTCTATAACTGTAACGAAAATCGCTGTTGCACATTCTGTAAACACACTTAATTTTAAATTCCCTGCAACATATACCTATGCTGTTACCGTGACAGTGATACCCGTATGCGTTATTTCAAGAAAACAGATGACGCATCAAAAATTTGTTACCGTATAACCTCGTAAGTTTAAATTATAAATGCACAGTGTACACTTTTCTGAAATTTAATAAGTCAATTAATATTTGGATTTGGAGTTTTTAAAAAATGACAGTTTGTATTATTGACTTATAGGTATAAAGTACTATTGACCTAGGTTATCATGATTACGTAATGCTGTAATGAAAACCAATTTCTCATGTCGAAAGTAAATAGTCGTGGATTTCTAGGCTAGCAGTGAAAAACTTTTAAATAATATAATATATCACCGATGCATGTATGATAAATAATACAAATAGAATTGTTTCAAAATTGGTACAACTCAGTATAGGCGTGAACTTGTGTTAGTAATATTTGTTAATTTATAAATTTGATTAACTTTCTTTGTTATCGATTTAACCTTCACCTATAATATTTGATATTAAAAGATCAAGTTTGTACGTATATACTCGCCTGCATTTAATTAATAAATTAAATTATATACGAGGTGTTTCCATACCTGGGGAAAAAAATAAGAGTATACAGGTGGCCCAGTGAAAATTATCAGCGCACGTTTTGGCCACTTAACATTAATTTTGCAAAAAACGCTCGAACACGTCAATTTTAGTATAAAGGGGGACACCTGAATGGATTAGTACCAATGGCATAACATCAACCCTAAAATGGGAGTGGACTGCACCTCAAAAATTTTAAATGGAATAGGGTGTCAAACATGACACAGTTCGAAAGGCCTTTCAATTCTCTATCCAATAGTTTTTTTATTTTTCAAATCCGATCATTAGATCCAGAGATATATCGTTTTAAAAAAAATTTAACAGGTGTTTAAAATTGCAATCAACTAGGTTTAAACAAATGACAGAAACTAAATAAACAATTTTTTCGACAAGTTGTTTGTAATAAACAAGTAATTTGTAAGTTAGATTTCTTTTTGTGGGGTTATTTGAAGTCTAAAGTTTATGCCACGCCACCCGAATCTTTAGAAGATTTACGGCAACGTACCGTAGCTCCAAAATTTTGAGCAAAATTTTTATTATTGTATAGAAGTTGGAGGTACTCATTTTGAACACCTAATAAACTGATACTTGAGTTTCTGTCATTTGTTTAAGCCTACTTGATTGCAATTTTAAACACCTGTAATTTTTTTAATCGATATATCTCTGGAACTAATGATAGGATTTGAAAAATAAAAAAACTGTTGGATAGAGAATTTAAAGGCCTTTCGAACTGTGTCATGTTTGACACCCTTTTCCATTTAAAATTTTTTAAGTGCAGTCCACCCCCATTTTAGGGTTGAAGTTATGCCATTGGTACTAATCCATTCAGGTGTCCCCCTTTATACTAAAATTGACGTGTTGGAGCGTTTTTTGCAAAATTGATGTTAAGTGGCCAAAAAGTGCCCTGATAATTTTCACTGAGCCAGCCTGTATATTACACGACATACTGATCACAGAACAAAAATATTTTTTTAATTCGCAAAAAAAAATCATTGTATTTAACGTAAACATTTTTTTACCACTGGTTGATGCTATTCTTAATAATTTTATTTAAATCTGCTACTATTCAAGTAATTGTTTACATAGCGCCTAATAAATGTCTGATGTTGTGTTATTAATAATGTAATCTGTCAATAGCTACATACATACTTTCGTTATCATTACTGTTAATAAGGGAAGAAATTATTGGAATTCAGTCAGTTGGAAAAGGTTTTATTTCTTCGTCAACAGGTTTTAATCCCACATGGATATTCTTCAAGGAGTGAAAGTCAGATGATGATTACATCTGTTGAATCGGAGATACCTACATTATTCGAAAAATATTTTTTTAACAATAGAGTTAAAAGTTATCGTGGTTTGAAGTAAACTCACTAGTCAGTGATATGTAAAAAGAATTTGTAATGAAATATATGAAAGATTTTTTTAACAAAAACGAGTTTTAGTGCACCTACAGTTTTTTAAAACGATAACTTTTAACTAAATTGTTAAAAATTATTTTTCGACTAATGTATCACCGATACAACAGATATAATCATCATCTGACTTTCAATCCCTGAAGAAGACCCATGTGGAATTGAAACCGATAGGAGAGGAAATACAACCATTTTCAACTGACTGAATTCCAATAATTTCTTGCTTTACCTACCACACCAGTCAAGAAAATCCATCTCCCATTATTGTTTATCTTCTTTCTTTGCTGGTTTGTTATTTTGATTGTGTAGTGAAGTGCAGTTTTTGTGAAAATGATCTCAGTGATAGTGAGAATACAGCAGTACAAACAAGACAACAAAATGATTGTGAGAGTTGTCATATATCATTTATTCAACGTGCTGGATTATGTGTAGTAAGAAATGGGGATAATTTTGAATAATACTTGTAACTTATAATTACATCGAGGATATCAAATGTATGCCGTCGTATGTAAGTATTTGTTGTTATCTTTACAAGAATATGTTATTTAATATTACTGTGTATTTAAAATAATTATCTCTACTATTTTTTTTATATTTTTTTTCGAATATAGTAGTCAATACATATATGTTTTGATTATTTTTAACTTCGAATAAAGCCAATTGAAGGTGTAAAACATAATATGAAGTTTTCCACAAAATTCAAATTTAAGATGTGACGTCATAGGCCCCGTAACTTTGTTGAACGACAACAGATTGCTCTACACTCACTGTAGTCGCATGTTTAAAAAATGACAGATGACATTTCAAAATAGTTAGTTTGGTTATGTTGTATGGTTTGCGTTACTTTACTAGTGTTAATTTACTAAGAAACTTTAATTTAAAATATTTGAAATGGACACTAATTTTGTTAAAGTAGATTCGCGTAACTTGCCAGTTGTTGATATAACAATGGTCAACAATTTCTTTGTGAAAAATTCACAATTTATTAGTTCTGAAATAAAGAATGTAAAAACTGAAAGGTAAGATTGGATAAAATACATATTTACTGAAATATAATTATAATTGTATGCAAATTCATAGATCTGTTCGAAACACTTACGGAGATAACGCCATAGGTTACGTGCAGTTACGCAGAGATAAATCTATCTGTACCATAAAAGGGAAAATTACGCCAGAACATCGAATACACGCTACAAATTATGTAGTAATAGCTGTAACAAATGAAGATGAAGAAACTGTAGTAAGCTGTGAATGTCATAGTTGTGCTGCATCGGAAGGTAATAGAAATTTCAAATATATTTAATTATCGGAAAAGTAAGCAACATATTAATTTTAGGTGGATGTAAACATGCAGTTGCGTTTTTACTGTGGCTTCATAGAAGAAGTGAAGATCCTTCAGTAACAGAAGTTGATTGTTATTGGAGAAAATCTAAACTTTGTAGTGTAGGTTCGGGAAATGCAAAAAAGCTTTCAGAAATGTTTTCGACTGGTGTTCTTCCTTTAAAAATAAAAGGTGATTCGTACAGGAAAAAAATTTTAGAAGAAGCTAAAGCCAACAATAGTCATAGTTTATTTTTCAAAATGTATGATGACTCTGAGTATTGTACAAATGTTTCGGAAGAAAATAGAAATTCAGATGATTTTATAAAATTTTGTACTACAGTATTACACCAAAACAGTGCGAACATTTACAAATATCTACGGTAGCACAAAATAAAACATCTAAGTGGTACGATTCTCGTTTTGCTCGTATAACTGCCTCTAAATTATTTGAAATATCGCGATGCCACACCTTCGACAAAATACTAGTAGAAAACATTTTTGGAGCTGATAAATTCCCTCAAACCGATGCCATGAGAAGAGGTCAGCAGTTAGAAGACGAAGTATTAAAAGTTGTTTCGAAAGAAATTAAATTAAAAATTGATAAATGTGGCCTTTTTATTACTCCACAATATCCAATTTTTGGAGCATCACCTGATTGTTTTACAGTTGATCATTGTGTGGAAGTAAAGTGCCCCAGCAATGAGAATAATTTAAAAAATTATGTAAATGTAGATGGTGAATTGACCAATAAATCCATGGCTCAAATTCAGTTACAAATGTTTCTAAGTGACAGAAAGAAAGGTATTTTTTGCATAGCGGATCCTGATTTTGAAAATAATAAAAAAGACTCAATTTATAGAGTAAATTTAGATGAAACATACTGTCAAATGATCATGAATGATGCCTTAAATTTTTGGAAACAGGCTATTTACCCTAAACTTGTGAAACAATAAATTTTATTTTTTTTAAATATCCAATTTTATTAAAGGTCCCTGTACATTTATAATCCCACAAACTATAATTACAATATAATCTAACCAAGCAACCAAATCCTTATTTACACATGCATGAGGTTTTATTATTTCAAATTCTGTCATCCTTCGTATGACTCTTTCTATATGAATTCGACGAGCAGCTATTCTCTTGCTTTCCATAACATTTTGTTTGCTGATTTTCTCATCCATTTTCACAGTGGGCGCCCGTACTAACCAACAGTTTTTTGTTTTTAAAATTGTTTCGATATTTTTAAAGCCTCTGTCCGCCATCACAGTACAGTCATTAGGTAGTTCTTGCAAATACGTACTTTGTTCAACGACTTGCTTGCTCTTTCACCGAAACCATTTGAAATAAAAGTTATAAATCCAGATGGTGTTGCCGAAATCAAATATTTTATAGTATTACATTTTTTATATGCACTCCACGTTTAAGCTTGATGAACAGCGTTTGTTGGTTGTTCTATCTGAATTTCTAAACAGTCTATCACAGAAGAAACATTTTTGTATCTGGCAATAAACTGGGTCGGTAAGTTATATTTTATAGTATAAGCATCTGGCCAGAATATAAACTCTTGTAGAACACTTGCAATATCGTTCAAAGATTTTGTAAATATTTTTCCAATTGTTGAGGCACTTAAACCAAAATCAATACCTATGCGTGTATACTGATCGTTTAATCTAATTTTTTTTTAAACATATTAGTAAATTTCTAACTGTAACTTTAGCATTTTGAGATAAAAAATTTACTAAAAAATATTCTGATTCCGGCAAATCCAGGTAAAACCTACTATTGGATTGTATTTTGTGCAGTGTGGTATCAAAACATCGAACTTTTATTTCCTGTTTTGTAATATTTTCTTCCAATGAATCAGAAGAAGTAACCGATCCAGGAGTTGAAAATTCAGTTACTGTTGTAGCTGTACTGGATGAAGCAGGTGGCGAACTCTGCATTTAAATCCACTTGTATACCTTTCGATATTTGACGTGCTTTTATATTTACATGTACTTCGGCATCTCTTGTCTCTTGTTTTATATTGACTTGGATACCTACAGAATTACTTGCTGATTCTTCCATAACAAAAAGATCATCTTGACTTGTGCTGCATTCTCCAAAGTTTAATTTCTTTTTACTTTTGAATGCTGAAATATTTTCAGTTTTCCTCTTTTTGGAAGAAGAGGTAACCTGAGACGATTCTTCATACTCATGCACGTCGATATTTTTATGTGGAACTACATCATCTTTCATATACAATCTGCAACCTATTGTTTTGTACATGATGAAGTTTTTTGCATCTTCTTGAAGCTATAAAAATATAAAATTTATATAAAAATCTTTTGATAAATTAATGAATAAAAATTTTATTCTCTTACATCAAAATGATCTTCACAAGAGTAGAGCGTTTTTGTTTTTGGCAAATCATCTGTTATACTTTTTTTATATACCGCTTCATACCACTTTTTCCTAATTTCTTTTTTCCTTGGAAGTTGAATAAAAAGTTTTTTCATATTATAACTATTGTTTCGACATCCTGGGACAAAACAATACTTGATAACCATATTTCACCCTAAAACACATTTACGCTATAATATTTGCTGTATTATATGTTTATATCATATTTACCTTTAAAATATTTCACTTTTAACAAAGAGATGTAATATCTACGTAGTATTTAAAAGAAAACAGCAAACCACCGACAAACAATGAATTGAAAAACACGTGTTTATGTTTACAAATAGAATTCACGGCGTGTTCACAGCTCCACGAGGCTTCACATTTATTGCGCATGTCTGTTATCTCTATCTCTCTCTGTTACATTATTTACTGTATATTTAGGACTTATTACGTCATCCTATTGAAGCCAGCTGCCAGCGCGAAAAAACGCGTATATTTAATAATTAATTACGACAAAATTATATATTGTTTAAATGAAATTTTATGTTTATTTACATTGTTTTAAAGCATATTATGAAAAGCAAATGCAAAATACATTATATTTGATTGCAGTAGAAGAGCCCATTAAATCTAGTATACCATGGATATTGCCCAGAGATTGTGGTTCCAACATGATGGTTCACCAGCTCACAACAGTCTTCCGGTTAGGAATTATTTAAATGAAGAATTTCCTAATAGATGGATCGGAAGAGGTAGCCCAAGAAATTGGCCCGCTAGATCTCCGAATCTTACAAAAGTAGATTAGAATTCGTAACTATCCTATATTTTATAATTCAATTGGGTGTCTTTCTGTATTATCTTCATATTTTAATAAGGGTATCCTACGCCTAAAACCAATAATTTCGGTGTATTTACCCATTTTAAATTTATTTCTACAAATTAAATTACAAAAGACTTTTAATGTAACCTCCATTCTTCCGGAAACATGTTTGCAGACGGCTTGGAGTAAAGAAATACAGGAGAGAGCATAAGCGTGTGAAGCAGGTTTCCCCACTCCAATTCGTACCACTGTCATCTCGATCTGTCGTTGTGTTTTTACGGTTGAGACATTTAATATAATATATATAATATAATTTTTTACTTACAATATCTATAATGATAGGTAAGTGAAATAAAAATTAATGAATTATAAAACAATTTGTTATATATATATTTTAATTATTTAAAATAAAAAGTTTACTAATACGTATAATATTATATTTGTACCACATTTATTGTTGTCTTCATTGACAAAACCTGAGAATAAAATGTTATCAAATTTCAGACATTTAATTTTAAATATTCCGCACGAATCCCCACTCCAACCCGTACCATGACCTGCTTGCCTCCGTCCCCACCATGTTACACGCCCGCATGCCTACAAATGTACTTAATGCTCTCTCCTGTATTTCTTTACTCCAAGGTAGACGGTTTATAAATGAGTAATTTACTCTTCGCAGATATTTGCGTCGACAGTTTCAAACAGTTATGTAATTTTTATTATGTTGCTCTCTATAAAATATGCTACCCCAATGGTACTAAAAATCTTTATTTTAAGTAAACCACCCTTTTTTGTGAATTTTATAAAAATTCTTTTTGTTCCGTGATTAGTACGTCGTGTAGTACATACCCTTATTTTTTTCCCCGAAGTTTGGAAACACCTGTAGATAACAACAATGACATTTTTGTTGTAAGAAAAAATAGTATATCTTAATTTGTAAATATTGTATTTCATTGTGGTAATTAAGATTTACTTCGAATATATTTTCAATGTCAATTGACATTATTATTATTCCTTAATTTACTCAAATCTATAGCTAATATACTAGGAAATGAAATGAAAAGTTACTGATAAAACTGAGTAAATTAGTGAATTTTTCTTAATGAAAACACGAACGCGCAGTGATGGACGTTATTCGAAACTAATATACCTCTTATTTAAATATATGCGCTTAGAAATACAGGTATTTTCGTTATACAAATTACATAATGAAGAAACACTTACCATCTTCCTGGTCTCCTACTAGAATATCATTGGATGGATGATTTTGAATACCAAACTCCTGGGCAGATAAAAAATCTTTTCAGTTTATGACTTGAAAACCTGAAACATACAAAAAAATTAAGGTTGTAACAGCGGTTCCAAAATGATAGTTTATAAACATACATTCATCGAATAAAATACTATAAAATTCTCTAACAAGCTCTCATTGAACTGAATTGAGCGAAATATATTTATCTAAATATGAATATTCAAGAGAAATAACATACAAAATTTAGGCCATGTTTCGTGAAAATCACTAATTCTAATGACAAAAGAAATCTTGGACTTGTCAGTAAAATTATGACACAATCGTTTGGAAATATACAAACTATTTTCATAAAGGATTCAAATTCCATATATAAAGAAGCAAATTCTTATTCATTATAGAAAATTTAAAACTAAAAGTTTTTGTAATACCAGCAAATATATTTAAAAATTTACCTATGTATTCACGTTTGTTCACAGAAATAACAAAACATACTCTATAAATTTGCGGTTCTAATGGCCATCAGAACCAGGCATTTGCAGGCTATATTTTTAGAGCCATATGATATCCAGGGTATACTTTGCTGTAGGCTCGCTAACTCTATGCCTATTCGGGTAGCACAATGGGTCTTCAGGCCTAATTGCATTCGGCTTCCCCCGAGGCCCCCCAAATAACAGAAATTCTCAAGTCATTATTTCCTCACACCTTTCTTTACAGATTTCAGCTTAAAGTACTCAAACATATGCACGTCATAATTGGCGTAACGTTTTCAGAATTATCTGTAATAAGCAAAAATTGTAATTGGAAATATTTTTATACAACACGCTGACAAACAAAGCTTAAGAAAATATGAATAGAGCAAGAGCAAATATAAATATATAAAATTATCGGTAAAAGTACAGTATAGAGTCGTCTTTAGAAGATAGTTAATATACTAACAAAGAATTAATATAAATTAAAAAAAACTGACCCAAACCTAAAGTAACCTAACTTAGGTGCAATTTACAGTGAATATTAAAATGAACAAGACTATACACTATATTCTAGCCAAATTATATCCTACCTTAAGGAATATTAAAGTTGTCAAAACAATATACCGCTGGACCAGCGTCAGTTTGCCAACTTTTAGAAGTAATGTTGCCATATCTAGAAAACGTAAATCATCATCCTTCTTATTCTTTAATATAGGAGCACATGTAAAACAAAAGTTTTATTACCTACCTGTTTATCATGTTGGGAACTACAATTAACTCACGAAAATTATTATATTGCCCTTCTTAAATCTCGAGTTCTATATCACACGGTCAATAAAATTGAAGAACATATACATAACTTATGTAAATAACGACTTACGCATATCGCATATTCCCAAATTATTTCACCCGGGTGAAACTAGCAATAGCGTTCCAGCAATATATTTTATAATTGGTCTACCGTTCAATATAGTGCTGCACACTAGCTACGCCAACTTCAGGTTGTAGGTATATTTGTGGATATTAAAATAACAGTGTAGAAATTGAAAAACTTCAGCAATAAATATTTTATATCAAATTAAATCTGCAGTTTTAATAAAATATAATGTATGTATGTACTATTGTGAAATACAGGATGGCCCAGCGAAAATTATCAGCGCAATTTTTGGCCATTTAACATTAATTTTGCAAAAAACGCTCGAACACGTCAATTTTAGTATAAAAGGGGACACCTGAATGGATTAGTACCAATGGCATAACTTGAACCTTAAAATGGGGGTGGACTGCACCTCAAAAATTTTAAATGGAAAAGGGTTTCAAACATGACACAGTTCGAAAGGTCTTTCAATTCTCTTTTCAACAGTTTTTTTATTTTTCAAATCCGATCATTAGTTCCAGAGAAATATCGTTTAAAACAAATTTTATCAGGTGTTCAAAATTGCAATCAAGTAGGCATAAACAAATGACAGAAACTAAATAAACAATTCTTTCGACGAGTTGTTTGTAATAAACAAGTAATTTGTAAGTTAGATTTATTTTTGTGAGGTTTTTTGAAGTCTAAAGTTTATGCCACGCTACCCGAATCTTTAGAAGATTTACGGTAAATTATCGTAGCTCCAAAATTTTGAGCAAAATCTTTATTATTATATGGAAGTTGGTGGTAGTCATTTTGAACACCTAATAAACTGATACTTGAGTTTCTGTCATTTGTTTAAGCCTACTTGATTGCAGTTTTGCACACCTGATAACATTTGTTTTAAACGATATTTCTCTGGAAATAATGATCGGATTTAAAAATTTAAAAAACTGTTGAAAATAGAATTGAAAGGCCTTTCGAACTGTGTCATGTTTGACACCCTTTTCCATTTAAAATTATTAAGGTGCAGTCCACCCCCATTTTAGGGTTGAAGTTAAGCCATTGGTACTAATCCATTCAGGTGTCCCCCTTTATACTAAAATTGACGTGTTCGAGCGTTTTTTGCAAAATTAATGTTAAGTGGCCAAAAATTGCGCTGATAATTTTCGCTGGGCCATCCTGTATATATTTATCAGAGTATTCTGCTTAAAGTAAACAAAGATTATCAGCTATATGCATAGATTTTTTAATGGCAACTTAAATATTAGTTATTGCTAATTTTAAATGTTACTAAGGGAAACTTACTTTTTTCCCTATTCTTAATGGTCATTAATAATTTTGATATTAATACTTATATATTTTCAAAGAAATAAAATTTGCCGCAAATTGCATACAATTTTTTTACGCTCGTATAAATTAGGACAAAATTTAACTAAAAATACTTGTGTCTTTCAAAGTAATGTTTCCTAGTTTATTTTTGTGTATGTAATTATAACCATTTATTATTGCATTCCATATATTTTTTTTGGCAATCAAAAATGCTTTGTTGTAATTAGAGTAAATACATATAAATAAAACAATCAATTTTAATACATATCCGTGGCAACACCAATTATAAAACTGTTGTCGCTCTTTTTTTCACATGTATTTATACGAAAAAAGGTACACTTTTTTACGGACGAGAAAAATAATAAGAAAAATACAGACATATTTTTTTAATATCTCGTGTTCTAATCAAGATAGGTAACCCCAATTTTTTTAAATATTATACCTACAAAAGCCAGCTATTTACTAACATAAAAATTGCCCCCTATTATAGCAGTGAAGAAATAAAACTTTATCTCATATATCTATTAAAACATGTACCCTTCCAATTATTTTATATATTATACCTATAGAAGCCAGCCATTAAATACCGTAACAACTACCACCCCCTCACCCGTAGGAGGGGCGGAATATAATTATATATACCAAGTGACAATATACGGCCGCTGAAATAAATTTAACTCATATACGTACTAAAGGAAGTACCTTTTAAGTTATTTTATATGATCCTACAGAAGCCAGCTATTAAATACCGTAACAATTAACACCCCCTTACCCGTAGGAGGGGCGGAATATAATTATATATACCAACTGACAATATACGGCCGCTGTATTAACTTTAACTCATGTACGTACTAAAAGATGTACCTTTTCAATTATTTTATATATTATACCTATAGAAACCAGCTATTAACTACCGTAAAAATTTCCACCCCCTTACCTGTAGGAGGGGCGGAAAAAATTACTTATACCAAATGACAATATACGGCCAATGTATTAACTTTATATTATGTACATTTTAAAAGATGTACCCTTCCAATTATTTTATATATTATACCTATTGAAGCCAGCTATTAAATACTGTAACAATTTCCACCCCCTTACCCGTAGGAGGGGCGGAAAATAATTACATATACCAAATGACAATATACGGCAAATGTATTAACTTTATATCATGTACATATTAAAAAATGTACCCTTCCAATTATTTTATATATTATACCTACAGAAGCCAGCTAATAACTACCGTAACAATTAGAACACCCTTACCCGTAGGAGGGGCGGAAAAAAAATACATATACCAAATGACAACATACGGCCAATGTATTAACTTTATATTATGTACAATTTATAAGATGTACCCTTCCAATTATTTTGTATATTATACCTATAGAAACCAGCTATTAAACACCGTAACAATTACCACCCCTTTACTAGTAGGATGGGCGGAATATAATGGGGTATTCCAAGCCTACGGCTTTTAAAGAAATTCTTATTGGATATCATTGTTTACCATATATAAGTAATATTAAAGTGAATATCAAGGCCGTATTCAAGGGGGGGGGGGGATTTGGGGGTTCAAACCCCCTCCGAAATGTAAAATAAAATTTAAAAAACCTGTTGCCATTTTGTATTTCGTATTTGACGGTTTTGATGCATATAGCAATTAACTGTGTCATTGTTGTATTTTATTATTTTACTTGTAATTGTTATTGCTTTTATTGTTATTTTCTATTGTTTGTGAGTGTTGTCATTCTTTTTCAAACTAGAAATGCACACAGCGCACTGCATTATAAAGATCAGTCTGAAGTTAGCATGGGACAGAGCACAGAGCATATCAAGTCTGAAGTGAGAAGGGACAAATAATACTGTAGACACAAAATGTGCTATGTGCCTCTATTGAATATTTTGTTCACGATAGGCCAGAAAGAAAAAATAGAAATAGAGCTAGAAATCTTGTTACTCTGGAGTCACTCGCGAAATGACATTATATGAACGTGATATTCCCCTATTAGTCACGAGATGTCATTATGGTTCATTCTTTTGTTTGTTTGCAAACACTGACGCTACTAACAGAAGTGTTGTATTTTTCCGAAAGGTTTTGCCGCAGATGTTTCGTTGTTGTTGTTTTTGAATTTCGTTTGTTGCTTACTCTTACCATTAAATCTGCTTTTTTCAATAAGTTCAAGTTTTATTATATACAGTGATATCTCATGACTAATAGGGGAGTATCGCGTTTAGTGACATCTCGCAAGTGACTTGGGAGTAATAAGATTTTTATCACTATCTCTATTTTCTCTTTCTGGCCTGCCGAGAACAAAACAAATAGCCTTATGTTTTGACTATAGTATTTCTCGTCTTTGGGTCAAATGATCTTCCGCGTAAGTGTTTTTCTTGTAATTTTTATGGTGCGTACAGCGAATGCGAATGCGGATATGGCTAAAAGACATATATATATATATATATATATATATATATATATATATATATATATATATACCTATATGTATAAAACCTTATAACCAGAACCCCTCCCGAAATGAAATCCTGGATACGGCGCTGGTGAATATAATCATTACTTTTCTGATTTTTAATACCATAATATCAAAATGAAATTGTAATGCATTTGAATCGAGTACGTAAAATTCAGTATCAGCCTTGTTGTGACGAAAAAGGCACTCGCTTCAGCCTATTGGCTCTTGTTCGAACGCGCCACGCCTCTGGCTCAGACCTACGAATGATGTTCTCAGCTGATTCTCAATGCTTGTGATGTCACACGCACGGCCGATTTTCTAGGGAGTAATTTATTGAAACTTTAAAAAAAATTTTTCTGGTGTGTTTGAAACCTTTCGGCGAAAAGAAAAAATACGGGTCTAATATTTTTATGCATAGAATAACATATTAAAAAATGAAAAAAACTTGGAATACCCCATTATATATACCAAGAGACAGTATTCGGCCAATGTATTAACTTTATATCATGTACATATTAACAAATGTACCCTACCAATTATTTTATACAGGGTAGCCCAGTGAAAATTATCAGCGCAATTTTTGGCCATTTAACATTAATTTTGCAAAAAACGCTCGAACACGTCAATTTTAATATAAAGGGGGACACCTAAATGGATTAGTACCAATGACATAACTTCAACCCTAAAATTGGTGTGGACTGCACCTCAAAAATTTTAAATGGAAAAGGGTGTCAAACATGACTCAGTTCGAAAGGCCTTTCAATTCTCTTTTCAACAGTTTTTTTATTTTTCAATTCCGATCATTAGTTCCAGAGAAATATCGTTTAAAACAAATTTTATCAGGTGTGCAAAACTGCAGTCAAATAGGCTTAAACAAATGACAGAAACTCAAGTATCAGTTTTTTAGGTGTTCAAAATGACTATTTCCAACTTCCATACAATAATAAAGATTTTGCTCAAAATTTTGGAGATACGGTACGTTGCCGTAAATCTTCTAAAAATTCGGGTAGCGTGGCATAAAATTTAGACTTCAAATAACCCCACAAAAAAAAAATAAACTTACAAATTACTTGTTTATTGCAAACAACTTGTCGAAAGAATTGTTTATTTAGTTTTTGTCATTTGTTTTAGCCTACTTGATAGCAATTTTGAACAACTGATAAAATTTGTTTTAAATGATATTTCTCTGGAACTAATGATCGGATTTGAAAAATAAAAAAACTGTTGGATAGAGAATTGAAAGGCCTTTCGAACTGTGTCATGTTTCACACCCTTTTCCATTTAAAATTTTTGAGGTGCAGTCCACACCCATTTTAGGGTTGAAGTTATGTCATTAGTACTAATCCATTTAGGTGTCCCCTTTTATATTAAAATTGACGTGTTCGAGTGTTTTTTGCAAAATTAATGTTAAATGGCCAAAAATTGCGCTGATAATTTTCACTGGGCCACCCTGTATATTATACCTATACATATTGACAGTTATCAAGGTTTTCGCACTGATACTTTTACGTCTAATTTTGAGAATTTTGCTGCTTTTATAAATGCAACACAGTTTAACCAGATAATAAGTTCCTATGGTAGGTTGTTGGATGTAGTTGTTTCTAATCTATCCTGTTCTGTTCTTGCAAACAATGATCCAGTTGTTGATGAAGATCCGCACCATCCAGCTCTTTCAATATCATTTCAATTTGACTCTAACCCTAATATTCCGAGCTCTTCCTTTAATCAAAACTATTGTTCTTACAATTTTCGTTCTGCAGATTATAATCTACTTTATAACTTACTTTCAGATGTTAATTGGGACTTACTGAAAAATTATGATGATGTTGACTTTGCCTTTAATATCTTTTACACTATTATCTATAATATATTTGATATGTGTATTCCTGTTAGTATAAGACGACCATCTAAATATCCACCTTGGTTTAATTCTCATATCATCAAATTAATAAAACTTAAAAACAGATTCAATATTTTATTTAAAACCCATAAAACCGAATATTATCAGTCTGAATTCAAACGTCTCCGTGCACCATATTTACGGTTATGTGCAGAATCTTATATCTACTCAACAGCATGTATTTGTAAATGGCAAATCTACAGCTACCAATCTTATCAACTTTACGGAATATACTCTTAACTCCCTTCATGATAACTCACAAGTAGACGTCATCTATATCGATTTTAAAAAAGCCTTTGATACTGTCGATCACTATATTCTTCTCCGCAAACTAAATTCTAATTTCAATTTCTCTCCAAATTGTCTATCTTTTATTAAATCCTATCTAGAAAATCGTAAACTATCAGTTCAAATTAATAATGTTACCTCTGCTCCATTTGTTGCCACTTCTGGTGTGCCACAAGGTTCGAATTTAGGACCCCTGTTGTTCATTTTATTCATTAATGACATTGCTGATGCGGTCAAGAATTCAGAAGTTTTAATCTACGCTGATGATTTGAAAGTTTTTAGAACCATAAATTCCATAGATGACTGTAAACTTTTGCAAGATGATATAGATAGTATTCTAGCTTGGTCTCAGAACTCTAAATTATTCTTTCATTATAGTAAATGTAAAATAATGAGTAATCTGGTAAAAAAATTTGTTTACACCTATTCTTGCGCTATGGAGAATTTCTGTCTTGAACAGGGGCGGATCTAGGTGGAAAGATAAGGTGTGCAAAACCTCAAATTGCCGCCCTCCGCTTACTGAACCAACCCCCCTCCTCACCTAACAGTGAACTTGTCTGACCATAAAACTTTATTTTATTTTGTTTCCAATAAACTGGAAAAATATGTAAGGCTCATCGAACGGCAAAAACAAATACTGATAGATGTTACGAATAATTATGATGAACAAAGAAAGAAGAAAACATACATACTCAAAAAGAAATAAAACTCTAAAAAAATACAATAACCTAGAAGTATGTAACGCAATTCAAAGCCCATGTAAATTGCCTACTATAAAGGTACTTTTCTTGCATTTGCTTGAGCAAAACGCTTTACTATAACGTTATGATTTATTTTTCGGTAATTTCATGTTCTATGGAAAGTGTTGAAAGCGCTACAAGTTTTTCTTGAGATAGTGTAGATCATAAATAATTTTTGATCAATTTTAACTTTGAAAATGATCTTTCAGCAACACTAATAGGTAATGTTAGTAATAAATTAATTAATTAACTATTATGACATTT
Source organism: Stenolophus ochropezus (assembly GCA_035578165.1). NCBI lineage: Eukaryota > Metazoa > Arthropoda > Insecta > Coleoptera > Carabidae > Stenolophus > Stenolophus ochropezus. Next base: position 11,155,692 of record JAQOWZ010000013.1, on the reverse strand, counting down.
GGAAAAAGACTAGTAAAGTTTTGTTTATAAATATAATTTAATATTTCTTTAGGAGTTATATCGTCTTTTACAATTGTAGTTAAAGATTTGAGTTCCGTATAAAGCTCATCTGCATTAAAATTCCGTTCTTTGGTATCTTTATCAGTAAACAACAACTCCAAATTTTTACATTAGTTTATTAATAACTTTGTATCCATAGGACCAATATTTTTAATGTTAAATAAAAAGGAAAATGAATCGGTGTGTTGTTTTAGCGGGATAAATTGTTCTTTTAATGAATTAATTGCTGCATCTAACTACGTATAAAAGACTGATATTTTAAATTTATATTTTTCACTAGAAATTGGTTCGTCTGACTGCTCGTAATTGAACATTTTCTTTCTTCTTCGAACATGTAATAATAATAATAATGTGTTCCTGAATCTCCCAGGCGGAGCATAGGGCAATCGAACTCACCGAGCCGCAGTTCTGACTGCCGTACTGTCGATTGTTTCATTTGCCAGTGCTACTTCTATTTAAGATGTATAGATGGCAAGTCTATAGCATCCGAGTGTGATACACAAGTAGCTGTGTTTTTTATTTTACGACAAATCACACGTTGTCGGTCGCTGGGACTTGAACTGAGGATCTCAGGTTTGTATGACGTCACAGCGAGCTAGAGATGTGCGCTAGCTCGCTCAGCCATCCAGCCGACTCTTCGAACATGTATTTCAACAGAAAACTTTGCCTCTTCTAAAACACTGTGAAACCCCTCTAGTCTATAGTTTTCTAGAAATTCTGTGATACTTTTTATGTTGTTCACAGCATCTGGCAAGTCAATATTGTTTAGCTGGAGTTGAGTACTAACAATATTAATTCTGTTTAAAATATTATGCTATAAAATTAAAGGGCAGATAAATTTATATTATTATAGTTTGGAAGCTAAAATGATTAGTAAATTGTAAGATGTGGTAGATATGTTATAACAATATTTATATAAGTATGTAAATATTGACATAATATAAGAATAAAAACAGAATAGGTTCCAAATTTTGTAAATTTTATTTTTTTATAGTAATTTACATATATCTACAACTACCTACTTATACCTTAAAGGTTTCAAGCTTAATGGTAAAGTTTTAAATGAAAACATACCTATTGCACAAATTATTAATTGAATGTTGAGCACACTTTCAAATTGAACTTCACAGTTAGAAAATCAGAAAATAAATGTACATGTAAATGTTCGGAACATGTATCCCTGCGCTGAACTGTTAGGTCCACCTTCCTTAAGTTATTTACTAAATTGAACAAAAATGGTGTTTTGATAACGTACTCTACCAACACTACAGATCTATGCCGATACAAACAAACCGCCGCTAATTGCTATTGCCGCTTGCTGCATGTAATATAAAATTGTGGAACCAAGCCAATATGTATATATGGTCCTACATACGTCAAACAATTGTAATAAAAAATAATTATGCTAGATATGATCTCATAAATGCTTCAAAAGTTTGTAAATAAGTGTAAACAAAGATGAATAATTAATTAAAGTTTTATTTTTTACAAATTGCTTTTCTAAAATGCCGCCCCTGAAAAATTACAGGTGTGCTATTGCACACCCAGCACACCCCTAGATCCGCCCCTGGTCTTGAACGTGTACACCAATTTAAAGACCTCGGAGTGATCTTTGATGATAAATTGACTTTTAATTTGCACATTGACTATATTACTTAGTCATCTATTCGAATGTTAGGATTTATTATTCGTACTTGTAAACCTTTTCATAGTGCGTCAACTTTAAAAAACTTATATTGTTCGTTGGTTAGGTCAACATTAGAGTATTGTTTCCAAATTTGGAACCCGATTTACAACAAATACATTTCCATTATAGAATCAGTTCAAAAACGTTTTGTTAAATATTGTTATTTTAAAAAATATAATCAGTATCTTAATTTTGACATTAACTATAATAAACTTTTGCTTGAAGTGAACTTGTTCTCATTAAAATATCGTAGGAAAATGCAACCATGTTTGTTTTTATATAAAGTTTTAAACAATATTGTTACTGATTGTTATATTCTCTCCCACATTCCTCTTAGTGTTCCACGTATCACCTCTAGGAACAAATTCACTTTTCGCTGTAGTAAAGTCAGGACAAATTATGAAAGTAAGTCGCCTATTAGACACATGTGTAGTATTTACAATGCTATTCCCTCGAATATTCCCGTTTTTGCAGACCCTTACAGTTAGTTTAAAAGATCTTTGATCAATTATTATTTATCTGATGATAATAATGTTATTTTATAATTGTTTGTTTATTACTTAAGTTTTGTTATTTTGCTTATTTTTTCAAATTCGTTTATGTATTTATTTTTGTTGCGTATTTACAACGTTATGTACTTGTATGTATTATTTCATTTACACATCATCCTGTAATTGGGACTTATGTCCTGTTGGATTGATTGATTATAAATAAATAAATAAATAAATATGAAAGCCAGCTATTAATTACCGTAACAATTACCACCCTCTTACTTGTAGGTGGGGCTGAATATAATTATATATACCAAGTGACAATATACGGCCGCTGAATTAACTTTAACTCATGTACATATTAAAAGATGTACCTTTTCAATTATTTACTATATTATACCTACAGAAGCCAGCTATTAACTACCGTAACAATTACAACCCCCTTACCCGTAGGAGGGTCGGAAAAAAATGACATACACCAAATGACAATATACGGAAAATGTATTAACTTTATATTATGTACATATTAAAAAATGTATCCTTCCAATTATGTTATATATTATACCTACAGAAGCTAGCTACTACCTACCGTAACAATTACAACCCCCTTACCCGTAGGAAGGGCGAAAACAAATTACAAATACCAAAAGACAATATACGGCTAATGTATTAACTTTATATTATGTACATATTAAAAGATGTACCCTTTCAGTTATTTTATATATTGCACTTATAAAAACCAGCTATTAAATACCATAACAATTACAACCTTCTTACCCGTAGGAGGGGCGGAAAAAATTACATATACCAAATGACAATACACGGCCAATGAATTAACTTTATATTATGTACATATTAAAAACTGTACCCTTCCAATTATTTAATATATTATACCTGTTGAAGCCAGCTATAAAATACTTTAACAATTAACACCCCCTTACTCGTAGAAGGTGCGGAATATAATTATATATACCAAGTGACAATATACGGCCGCTGAATTAACTTTAACTCATGTACGTATTAAAAGATGTACCCTTCCAATTATTTTATATATTAAACCTACAGAAGCCAGCTATTAACTACCGTAACAATTACAACCCCCTTACCCGTAGGAGGGGCGGAAAAAAAATACATATACCAAATGACAATATACGGCCAATGTATTAACTTTATATTATGTACATATTAAAAGATGTACCCTTCCAATTATTTTATATATTATACCTATTGTAGACAGTTATTAAATACCGTAACAAATACCACCCCCTTACCCGTAGGAGGGGCGGAAAAAAATACATACACCAAAAGACAATATACGGCCAATGAATTAACTTTATATTATGTACATTTTAAAAGATGTACCCTTCCAATGTTTTTATATAATATACCTATAGAAGCCAGCTATTAAATACCGTAACAATTACCACCCCCTTACCCGTAAGAAGGGCGGAATATAATTATATATACCAAGAGACAGTATTCGGTCAATGTTTTAACTTTATATCAGGTACATATTAACAAATGTACCCTACCAATTATTTTATATATTATACCTTAAAAAGCCAGCAATTAAATACTGTAAGAATTACAACCCTCTTACCTGTAGGAGGGGCGGAAAAAAATTACATATACCAAATGACAATATACAGCCAATGTATTAACTTTATATCATGTACATATTAAAAAATGTACCTTTCCAATTATTTTATATATTATACCTACAGAAGCCAGCTATTAACTACCGTAACAATTATTACCCCCTTACCCGTAGGAGGGGTGGAAAAAAAATTACATATACCAGAAGACAATATCCGGCCAATGTATTAACTTTATATTATGTACATTTTAAAAGATGTACCTTTCCAATAAGGCTCGGGCAGGTGACGTCACAATATGGAGGCAGACAGCTGTGTGGTAGTAATTTGCTTGGTGGCAAGCATACAACAGATAGGACGAATGAATGTTTATCTTTCATTTTACGAACGATACGTACTGTATTCAGGGCCGGACTGGTGGGCCGGGCGATCGGGCGGTAGCCCGATGGGCCGGCGTTGGTTAGTTCCACTTTGTTGTAATCAAGAAATTTAGTAATTGGGGATACCGATTTTGTAATAAATTATGGAATAAAGTGTATTATGAACAATGATCAATTTAGAACATGCATTTTGGAATGGGGTATTCCAAGCCTACGGCTTTTAAAGAAATACTTATTGGATATCATTGTTTACCTTATATAAGTAATATTAAAGTGAATATAATCATTATTTTTCTGATTTTTAATACCATAATATCAAAATGAAATTGTAATGCATTTGAATCGAGTACGTAAAATTCAGTATCAGCCTTGTTGTGACGAAGTAGGCACTCGCTTCAGCCTATTGGCTCTTGTTCGAACGCGCCACGCCTCTGATTTTCGCGCTAGTTTGAACGTGACATTCCAGCAAGAACACGTGTTTCTTTCGACATTTGAGGTTAGCAGTCAGAATTTATATAAAATCTCTTTGATTTTTATTGAAGAATATTTTGAAAAAAGAAGTAAGTCAAGAAAAAAGTAATAATATTATTTATATAAAAATTATTCTGTTTATTTTTTTAGAAATGGATCCTGAATTTGTAAAAGCAGACAGCCGCAATTTACCATACATTGATGCTATTATGTTGCATCTATTTTATAAAGAAAATCCTAATTTTGTTAGTGCTGAAATAAGAAATGTGAAAACCCAGAGATATGTAATATTTAGTGCGGAAATTTATTGAATAAGTTACATAATAAATAAAATTTACAGAGCAACTAGCGAAGTGTATGGCGATGAAGCTATTGGTTATGTACAAGTACAGCGGAAAAATAAAATTTGTACTATCAAAGGAAAATAATAAATCGCCCTCGTACATTTCTTAAAATAGAAAAATATTATTAATTATTTCCAAACGTACTAAAAGCACTCATGTTTTACCTGGTTTATATACACAATCACTATTTCTTCAAAATATTCGATTAAATATCCTTGAAAATGTTAAACATTTATTATGAAAGATGTGAATGAGCAGAATTCGACAAGTGTTTAAAGGTTATGTACTTGTTTACGCGTTCATGTACGAAACGACGTACTCCGTGCGTTTGTCATACATCCATCTCACTCAGACCTACGAACGTGTGTTCTCAGTGCCTGTGACGTCACACGCACGACCGATTTTCTAGGGTGTAATTTATTGAAACTTTAAAAAAAAATTTCTGGCGTGTTTGAAACCTTTCGGCAAAAAGAAAAAATACGGATCTAATATTTTTATGTATAGAATAACATATTAAAAAATGAAAAAAAACTTGGAATACCCCATTACCTATTGTTGAAATGGAATGAAGATATTAGCGAATTCCAAAAACTGACTGGGCTGTGGTGGCGACCATGCGCGCCTGCGTGTACCGTGCATTACAGTAAAATGTTAGTGCAGTGTGGTTGTGGATTTTGATTGTGCAACGTCCCGTACGCTATAAGTCGTGGTTATAAGTTACAATAGTTATAAGCTGAGTAACCTCGAAGTGGTCTTGACACAAACTGCTCCATACCCTATTTAAAATAAATTTTATCTTGGAAAAAGTTCTTTCACATGCAACTTGAGAAACTATACATTATTATATCTTGCTCAAAATAAATCTATAAAATAATTTAAGGAATCAACTTTCACGGTAGACAGACTATACCACATGAATACACCAATGAAGAATCTGAACCTGAGAATAGGACTGATTGTCAAAAATTTTGTTAAAACTGTGTAGTTGATACACCATTTTACAAAATTTTAATTTATATGCCGAAGCATATCCCAATTTAGAAAAAGCATATAAATATATATTATTTCTTGCAGGTTCTCAAGTAACATGTGAAAGAACTTTTTCCAAGTTAAAATTTATTTTAAATAGGGTAAGGAGCAGTTTGTCTCAAGACCACTTGGAGGCTTTCATGCTAATGTCTTCTGAAAAAGATATTCTTATGGCAATCGAAAATGATGATATTTTACATGATTTAACTGATATATGTAAAAGTTTCAGAGATCTACTGGTCATTTAATATATTATATATTTTATAATATTTTATTTGTTTATAAAAAAAAATGTATGGTACATTTATTGTTAATGTCCTTGTATGTATATTTTCATTTTGTTATGAAGATACTAAGTATAGTTCCAATATGTGATGCGTATTGCAAAAAAAACAAAGTGTAAAGTGCAATAAGAATTTTCTATTCAGTTTTATTGTTTTTTTTTAAGGATGATGTTTTAAATGTATTCAATATATATGTATATATATATATATATATATAAATATATATATATATATATATATATATATATATATATATAAATATATATATATACAGAGTGTTCATTTTAAATGGGCCACCATTGCTATCTCGAGAACTGTAAGAGCTACGAGGTCGGTTAAATTAGCAAACAATTTCTATTTTACAACACTATTAACATGAGATAAACAAAATTTTTATTAAACCAGTGGTTCTCAAAATACGGGTCCCAACTTTTTTATTTTAAATGTGAATCTATTTTTTTTATTTGCTTATTCAATAGATAATTTTATTCTAAATTCAATGATAAAATATTATCATACCCTAACATAACGATTTTTTTGAGAAAAATGCAACTGAAGTTTTATATTAATTTGAATAAAATATAAAGAATATACTTTTATTCACTTCTTTTTGTCAAGGCACTCTAATTGCAGGTTAAAAAATGACTTGTATTTGGTTTTTTCCGTCATGGCACTCTTATTATTGTCATATTTTATTCAAATTAATATAAAACTTCAGATGCATTTTTCTCAAAAAAATCGTTATGTTAGGGTATGATAATATTATATCATTGAATTCAGAATAAAATTCTCTATTGAATAACCAAATAAAAAATATAGGTTCACATTTAAAATAAAAAAGTTGGGACCCGAATTTTGAGAACCACTGGTTTAATAAAAATTTTGTTTATCTCATGTTAATAGTGTTGTAAAATAGAAATTGTTTGCTAATTTAACCGACCTCGTAGCTCTTACAGTTCTCGAGATAGCAATGGTGGCCCATTTAAAATGAACACCTTTATATATATATATATATATATATATATATATATATATATATATATATATATATATATATATATATATATAAAGGTGTTCATTTTAAATGGACCACCATTGCTATCTCGAGAACTATAAGAGCTACGAGGTCGGTTAAATTAGCAAACAATTTCTATTTTACAACACTATTAACATGAGACAAAATTATTATTAAACCAGTGGTTCTCAAAATACGGGTTCCAACTTTTTAATTTTAAATGTGAACCTATTTTTTTTATTTGCTTATTCAGTAGAGAATTTTATTCTGAATTTAATGATATAATATTATCATACCCTAACAACGATTTTTTTGAGAAAAATGCATTTGAAGTTTTATATTAATTTAATTAAAATATGACAATAATAAGAGTGGCATGACGAAAAAAACCGAATACAAATATTTTTTAACTTGGAATTAGAGTGCCTTGACAGAAAGAAGTGAATAAAATTATATTCTTTCTGTCAAGGCACTCTAATTCCAGGTTAAAAAATGACTTGTATTCGGTTTTTTCCGTCATGGCACTCTTATTATTGTCACATATTAATCAAATTAATTTAAAAACTACAGATGCATTTTTCTCAAAAAAATCGTTATTTTATAATATTATATCATTGAATTCAGAATAAAATTCTCTTTTGAATAAATAAATAAAAAATAGGTTCATATTTAAAATAAAAAGGTTGAGAACGATATTTTGAGAACCACTGGTTTAATAAAAATTTTGTTTGTCTCATGTTAATAGTGTTGTAAAATAGAAATTGTTCGATAATTTAACCGACCTCGTAGCTCTTATAGTTCTCGAGATAGCAATGGTGGCCAATTTAAAATGAATATCCTGTATATGTATACAGGCTGTTCCATTTAAGCGTGCCACCATTGCTATCTCGAGAACTATAAGAGCTGGTGGTTCTCAAAATACGAGACACAACTTTCTTATTTTAAATGGGAACGTATGTTTATTTTTAGGTTATTCGATAGAGTATTTTTTTCCTGAATTCAACGATATGAATATCCTATATACTAAAAGGCATGTGTCCGTGATGTTCATTTATTTTCATCATGACGATCGCCAAACTTTGTCACAAGCCAAACTGCCTGAACCATGAAAGGTATTGTTATAATTTTTTTTTTAGGTTGCAGGGAATAATGTGTAGTTGTGCCTTTTGGGGGTCTCATATTTTTACTGTGAGTGGTTCTTGTGTAAAAAAATAAAAACTGTGCAAAATTAATAACTTGAAACAATGGATCCTAGTAGCCATGTCTAAATTTAAAAAGAGTCACGAGGTCATCTGTCACTTTTGACAATCTGTCTATGAACTTTAAACGATTATAACTTTTTATAGAACATTAATATTAAAGAAGTAAATACAGTATCATGTATTATAGTCTCGAGCAAAGGTGTTACAATTAATTTAAGTTTAAAACATAACGTATTTCCTATATACTAAAAAGGCATGTGTCGTGATGTTTATTTATTTTCATCATGACGATCGCCAAATTTTGTCACAAGCCTAACTGCCTGAACCATGAAAGGGATTGTTGTAAATTTTTTTTTAGATTGCAGGGAATAATGTGTAGTTGTGCCTTTTGGGGGTCTCATATTTTTACTGTGAGTGGTTCTTGTGTAAAAAAATAAAAACTGTGCAAAATTAATAACTTGAAACAATGGATCCTAGTAGCCATGTCTAAATTTAAGAAGAGTCACGAGGTCATCTGTCGCTTTTGACAATCTGTCTATGAACTTTAAACGATTATAACTTTTTATAGAACATTGATATTAAAGAAGTAAATACAGTATCATGTATAATAGTCTTGAGCAAAGGTGTTACAACTAATTTAAGTTTAAAACATAACGTATTTAAATAATAATAATTTTGACGTTTCCATTGTCAAAAGTCAATGTTGCCAAATGTGTGATGAAGTAACTAAATGAAAACCAAATATTCCTAACCTAACTTTACTGACAACGGTGGCAGTTGTATTAGGGTTGACAATATTAATTTATAAATTTAAAAATTAACTACTATTTTTTAATACAAACAGTGTTGTCAAATTATGAAGTAACTAAATAAAAATCAAATATACCTAATTAAATGGAACACTTTGCTGTGTTTGATATCAAAACAAAGAAAACCATAATGGCCGGTTTTGAAATGACAAAAAAATGTGTCATGTCGATCTGCGTTTGTTTTTCGGAAAAAGTTGTTAGAAGTAGGTTGTCTTTGGGTTTTAAGGAAACGAATGACAAAAATGTTCTACGTAAATTAGAATTTGTTTTTTGCAAAATGTTGTCAGAAAAATGTTGTTTGGAAAAAGTTGTGAGAAGTATGTGGTGTTTAGTATCAAATGAAAGGGCTCGATAAGGGCTGGCGTGTAGAATGAACAATAAAGGTCAAAGTTGATCGGCTTTTGTTTTTTGCAAAAATTACCTAAAGGTATGTCGAGTTTGGTCTCAAATGAAAGGTCTCGTTGAGGGCTAGCCTGCAGAATTGACAAAAATGTTCCATGTCGATCGGCTTTTGTTTTATGCAAAAAGTTGTCAGAAGTATGTCGTGTTTGGTATCAAATGAAAGGTTTCGTTGAGGGCTAGCAAGCAGAATTGACAAAAATGTTCCATTCCGATCGACTTTTGTTTTCTGCAAAAAGTTCTCAAAGGTATGTCGAGTTTGGTCTCAAATGAAAGATCTCGTTGAGGGCTAACGTGCAGAGTTGACAAAAATGTGCCATGTCAATCGCCTTTTGTTATTTGCAAAAAGTTGTCAGAAGTGTGTGGTGTTTGATGTCAAATGAAAGGTTTCGTTGAGGGCTAGCGTGCAGAATTGACAAAAATGTTCCATGTCGATCGGCTTTTGTTTTATGCAAAAAGTTGTCAGAAGTATGTCGTGTTTGGTATCAAATGAAAGGTTTCGTTGAGGGCTAGCAAGCAGAATTGACAAAAATGTTCCATTCCGATCGACTTTTGTTGTCTGCAAAAAGTTCTCAAAGGTATGTCGAGTTTAGTCTCAAATGAAAGGTCTCGTTGAGGGCTAAGGTGCAGAGTTGACAAAAATGTGCCATGTCAATCGCCTTTTGTTATTTGCAAAAAGTTGTCAGAAGTGTGTGGTGTTTGATGTCAAATGAAAGGTTTCGTTGAGGGCTAGCGTGCAGAATTGACAAAAATGTTCCATGCCAATCGGCTTTTGTTTTTCACAAATAGTTGTCAGAAGTACGTGGTGGTTAGTATCAAAATAAAGGTCTCGATGAGGGTTAGCGTGAAAAATTAACAAAATTGCTAAATCTTGATCGGCTTTTGTTTTTTGCGAAAAGTTCTCAGAAATATGACGAGTATAGTCTCAAAAGAAAGGTCTCGTTGAGGGCTAGCATGCAGAATTGACAAAAATGATCCATTACGGTCTGCTTTTCTTTTTACACAAAGTTTTCAAAAGTTTATAATGTTTGGTATCAAATGAAAGTTCTCGGTGTGGGCTAGCCTGTAGAAATTTCAAAAATATTCCATGTCGATTGACTTTTGTTTTATGCAAAAAGATATCAGAAGTATGTTGTGTTTGGTATCAAATGAAAGGGCTCGAGTAGAGAATTGACAAAAATGGTCTATGTCGATCGGCTTTTGTTTTATGCAACAAGTTGTCAGAAATATGTCGTGTTTGGTATCGAATAAAAGATCTCATTGAGGGCTAGCGTGCAGAATTGGCAGAAATGTTCCATTCCGATCGGCTTTTGTTTTCTGCAAACAGTTCTCAAAAGTATGTCGAGTTTGGTCTCAAATGAAACGTCTTGTTGAGAACTAGCGTGCAGAATAGACAAAAATGTGCTATGTCGATTGGTTTTTGTTTTTTGCAAAAAGTTGTCAGAAGTGTATGGTGTTTGGTATCAAATGAAAGGTCTCGGTGAGGGCTGACGTGGAAATATTAAATAATTGTTTCATGTCGATCGGCATTTGTTTTTTGCACTGACAGCGGAGCTCTAGGGAATGCTCGGCGTAGCCGAGAATTCGCTAGTCCTATATACTAAAAGGCATGTGTCCGTGATGTTTATTTATTTTCATCACGACGATCGCCAAATTTTGTGGACAGCCTAACTACCTTAACCATGAAAGGGATTGTTGTAAATTTTTTTTTAGAATGCAGGGAATAATGTGTAGTTGTGCCTTTTGGGGGTCTCATATTTTTACTGTAAGTGGTTCTTGTGTAAAAAAATAAAAACTGTGCAAAATTAATAACTTGAAACAATGGATCCTAGTAGCCATGTCTAAATTTAAAAAGAGTCACGAGGTCATCTGTCACTTTTGACAATCTGTCTATGAACTTTAAACGATTATAACTTTTTATAGAACATTGATATTAAAGAAGTAAATACAGTATCATGTATAATAGTCTCGAGCAAAGGTGTTACAATTAATTTACGTTTAAAACATAACGTATTTAATTAATATAAATTTTGACGTTTCCATTGTCAAAAGTCAATGTTGCCAAATGTGTGATGAAGTAACTAAATGAAAACCAAATATTCCTAACCTAACTTTACTGAAGACGGTGGCAGTTGTATTAGGGTTGACAATATTAATTTATAAATTTAAAAATTAACTACTATTTTTTAATACAAACAGTGTTGCCAAATTATGAAGTAACTAAATAAAAATCAAATGTACCTAATTAAATGGAACACTTTGCTGTGTTTGATATCAAAAGAAAGCAAACCATAATGGCCGGTTTTGAAATGACAAAAAAAAATGTGTCATGTCGATCTGCATTTGTTTTTCGGAAAAAGTTGTTAGAAGTAGGTTGTCTTTGGGTTTTAAGGAAAGTATATTTTTTAATACAAACAGTGTTGCCAAATTATGAAGTAACTAAATAAAAATCAAATGTACCTAATTAAATGGAACACTTTGCTGTGTTTGATATCAAAAGAAAGAAAACCATAATGGCCGGTTTTGAAATGACAAAAAAAATGTGTCATGTCGATCTGCATTTGTTTTTCGGAAAAAGTTGTTAGAAGTAGGTTGTCTTTGGGTTTTAAGGAAAGTACACAATGTGGACGGGTGTGCACGAATGACAAAAATGTTCTACGTAAATTAGAATTTTTTTTTTTTGGAAAAAGTTGTGAGAAGTATGTGGTGTATAGTATCAAATGAAAGGGCTCGACAAGGGCTGGCGTTTAGAATTAACAAAAATGATCAATGTTGATCGGCTTTTGTTTTTTGCAAAACTTTCTCAAAGGTAAGTCGAGTTTGATTTCAAATTAAAGGTCTCGTTGAGGGCTAGCGAGCAGAATTGTCAAAAATGTTCCATTCCGATCGGCTTTTGTTTTCTGCAAAAAGTTCTCAAAGGTATGTCGAGTTTGGTCTCAAAAGAAAGGTCTCGTTGAGGGCTAGCGGGCAGAGTTGACAAAAATGTGCCATGTCAATTGTCTTTTGTTTTTTGCAAAAAGTTGTCAGAAGTGTGTGGTGTTTGATCTCAAATGAAAGGTTTCGTTGAGGGCTAGCGTGCAAAATTGACAAAAATATTCCATGCCAATCGGCTTTTGTTTTTCGCCAATAGTTGTCAGCTCAGAAGTATGTGGTGGTTAGTATCAAAATAAAGGTCTCGATGAGGGTTTGCGTGAAAAATTAACAAAATTGCTCAATCTTGATCGGCTTTTGTTTTTTGCGAAAAGATCTCAGAAATATGTCGAGTATAGTGTCAAAAGAAAGGTCTCGTTGAGGGCTAGCATGCAGAATTGACAAAAATGTTCCATTCCGATCGGCTTTTGTTTTCTGCAAAAAGTTCTCAAAAGTATGTCGAGTTTGGTCTCAAATGAAACGTCTTGCTGAGAACTAGCGTGCAGAATTGACAAAAATGTGCTATGTCGATCGGTTTTTGTCTTTTGCAAAAAGTTGTCAGAAGTGTATGGTGTTTGGTATCAAATGAAAGGTTTCTGTGAGGGCTTGTGGGCAGAATTAACAAAAATTGTCAATGTTGATCGGCTTTTGTTTTTTCAAAAGGTTGTCACAAGTATATAGTGTTTGGTATCGAATGAAAAGTGTTAGTGTGGGCTAGCGTACAGATATGATAAAAATGTTTCATGTCGATCGGCATTTGTTTTTTGCACTGACAGCGGAGCTCTAGGGAATGCTCGGCGTAGCCGAGAATTCGCTAGTCATATACTATTTTGATAGATTCACTATCTATATATATATATTTGGATTCATCTCGACGATCACCGATCCTGTGTCCAGCTTAAACTCCTGGTCCATTTAAGTAATTGCTGTAATTTTTTTCTCAAGTTGTAGTATCTATTGTGCCGGAGTGCCTTTTGGGGGTCTCATATTTTTACTGTGAGTGGTTTTTGTTTAAAAAAATAAAAACTGCGTAAAATTGGTACACTGAAACAATAGATCCCAGAGGCCATGTCTACATTTAAGAAGAATCACGCCGTCATCCGTCACTTTTGACAATCTGTCTATGAACTTTAAATGATTATATCTTTTAATAGAACATTGATATCAAAGATTTAAAAACAATTTCATGAATAATAGACTTGAGCAAAGGTGTTACAACTAATTGAAGTTTAAAACAACGTATTTAATTAATATAAATTTTGACGTTTCCAATGTCAAAAGTCAATGTTGCCAAATGTGTGATGAAGTAACTAAATTAAAACCAAATATTCCTAAACTAACTTCAATGAAGACGGTGACAGTTTTAGTAGGGTTGACAATATTAATTTATAAATTAAAAAATGAACTACTATTTTTTAATACAAACAGTGTTGCCAAATTATAAAGTAACTAAATAAAAATCAAATATTATTAAATAAAATAAATTGAATACTTTGCTGTGTTTGTTATCAAAAGAAAGGAAACCGTAAGGGCCTGTTTTAAAATGACAAAAAAAATGTGTCATGTCGATCTGCTTTTGTTTTTCGTAAAAAGTTGTTAGAAGTAGGTCGTAATTGGGTTTGAAGAAAACGACACAATACGGACTGGTGTGCACGAATGACAAAAATGTTCTACGTAGATTAGAATTTGTTTTTTGCAAAATGTTGTCAGAAAAATGTCGTGTTTGGGTATTTTCGAATTACATGTCAATATTGCCAAATGTTTAATAAAGTAACTAAACAAAGAACAAATATTCCCAAATGAACGTTACTGAAGTCAGTGAATGTTATATTAGGCTAGGTCACGATGAGGGCTAGGGTGCAAAATGAACAAAAATGTTCTGTATCAAACGGCTTTTGTTTTTTGGAAAAAGTTGTGAGACGTATGTGGTGTTTGGTATCAAATGAAAAGGCTCGATAAGGGCTAGCGTGTAGAATTAACAAAAAAGTTCAATGTTGATCGGCTTTTGTTTTTTGCAAAAATTTTACTAAGGTATGTCGAGTTTGGTCTCAAATGAAAGGTCTCGTTGAGGGCTAGCGTGCAGAATTGACAAAAATGTTCCATGTCGATCGGCTTTTGTTTTATGCAAAAAGTTGTCAGAAGTATGTCGTGATTGGTATCAAATAAAAGGTCTAGGAGAGGGTTAGCGTGCAGAATTGACAAAAATGTGCTATGTCTATCGGTATTTGTTTTTTGCAAAAATTTGTCAGAAGTGTGTTGTGTTTGGTATCAAATCAAAGGTTTCAATGAAGGCTGGTGTGCAGAATTAACGAAAATGGTCAATGTCCATCGGCTTTTGTTTTTTGCAAAAGGTTGTCGCAAATATATAGTGTTTGGTATCAAATGAAAAGTCTAGGTGTGGGCTAGCGTGTAGATATGATAAAAATGTTTCATGTTGATCGACTTTTGTTTTATGCAGAAAGTTGTCAGAAGTATGTCGTGTTTGGAATCAAATGAAAGGTCTCGGTGAGAGTTGGGGTACATAAATGACAAAAATGTTTCATGTCGACCGGCTTTTGTTTTTTGCAAAAATTTCTCAAAAGTATGTCGAGTTTGGTCTCTAATGAAAGGTCTCGTTGAGGGCTAGCGTGCAGAATTGACAAAAATGTTCCATTCCGATCGGCTTTTGTTTTCTGCAAAAAGTTCTCAAAGGTATGTCGAGTTTGGTCTCAAATGAAACGTCTTGTTGAGGGCTAGCGTGCAGAATTGACAAAAATGTGGTATGTCGATCGGTTTTTGTTTTTTGCAAAAAGTTGTGAGAAGTATATGGTGTTTGGTATCAAATGAAAAGGCTCGATAAGGGCTGGCGTGTAGAATTAACAAAAAAGTTCAATGTTGATCGGCTTTTGTTTTATGCTAAAAGTTGTCAGAAGTATGTCGTGTTTGGTATCAAATGAAAGGTCTCGTTGAGAGCTAGCGTGCAGAATTAACAAAAATGTTCCATGTCGATCGGATTTTGTTTTATGCAAAAAGTTGTCAGAAGTATGTCGTGTTTAGTATCAAATAAAAGGTCTCGGAGAGGGCTAGCTTGCAGAATTGACAAAAATGTGCTATGTCGATCGGTTTTTGTTTTTTGCAAAAAGTTGTCAGAAGTGTGTGGTGTATGGTATCAAATGAAAGGTTTCAATGAGGGCTGGTCTGCAGAATTAACAAAAAATGTCAATGTCGATCGGCTTTTGTTTTTTGCAAAAGGTTGACACAAGTATATAGTGTTTGGTATCAAATGAAAAGTCTTGGTGTGGGCCAGCGTACAAATATGATAAAAATGTTTCACGTCGATCGACTTTTGTTTTATGTAGAAAGTTGTCAGAAGTATATCGTGTTTAGTATCAAATGAAAGGTCTCGGTGAGGGCTGGGGTACATAAAAGACAAAAATGATTCATGCCGACCGGTTTTTGTTTTTTGCAAAAAAATATTGGAAGTATATCGTGTTTGCAATCTAATGAAAGGTCTCGGTGAGGCCTGACGTGCAAATATGAAATAATTGTTTCATGTCGATCGGCATTTGTTTTTTGCACTGATAGCGGAGCTCTAGGGAATGCTCGGCGTAGCCGAGAATTCGCTAGTCCTATATACTAAAAAGGCATGTGTCGTGATGTTTATTTATTTTCATCATGACGATCGCCAAATTTTGTCACAAGCCTAACTGCCTGAACCATGAAAGGGATTGTTGTAAATTTTTTTTTAGATTGCAGGGAATAATGTGTAGTTGTGCCTTTTGGGGGTCTCATATTTTTAATGTAAGTGGTTCTTGTGTAAAAAAATAAAAACTGTGCAAAATTAATAACTTGAAACAATGGATCCTAGTAGCCATGTCTAAATTTAAAAAGAGTCACGAGGTCATCTGTCACTTTTGACAATCTGTCTATGAACTTTAAAAGATTATAACTTTTCATAGAACATTAATATTAAAGAAGTAAATACAGTATCATGTATTATAGTCTCGAGCAAAGGTGTTACAATTAATTTAAGTTTAAAACATAACGTATTTCCTATATACTAAAAAGGCATGTGTCGTGATGTTTATTTATTTTCATCATGACGATCGCCAAATTTTGTCACAAGCCTAACTGCCTGAACCATGAAAGGGATTGTTGTACATTTTTTTTTAGATTGCAGGGAATAATGTGTAGTTGTGCCTTTTGGGAGTCTCATATTTTTACTGTGAGTGGTTCTTGTGTAAAAAAATAAAAACTGTGCAAAATTAATAACTTGAAACAATGGATCCTAGTAGCCATGTCTAAATTTAAGAAGAGTCACGAGGTCATCTGTCGCTTTTGACAATCTGTCTATGAACTTTAAACGATTATAACTTTTTATAGAATATTGATATTAAAGAAGTAAATACAGTATCATGTATAATAGTCTTGAGCAAAGGTGTTACAACTAATTTATGTTTAAAACATAACGTATTTAAATAATAATAATTTTGACGTTTCCATTGTCAAAAGTCAATGTTGCCAAATGTGTGATGAAGTAACTAAATGAAAATCAAATATTCCTAACCTAACTTTACTGACAACGGTGGCAGTTGTATTAGGGTTGACAATATTAATTTATAAATTTAAAAATTAACTACTATTTTTTAATACAAACAGTGTTGCCAAATTATGAAGTAACTAAATAAAAATCAAATATACCTAATTAAATGGAACACTTTGCTGTGTTTGATATCAAAACAAAGAAAACCATAATGGCCGGTTTTGAAATGATAAAAAATGTGTCATGTCGATCTGCGTTTGTTTTTCGGAAAAAGTTGTTAGAAGTAGGTTGTCTTTGGGTTTTAAGGAAACGAATGACAAAAATGTTCTACGTAAATTAGAATTTGTTTTTTGCAAAATGTTGTCAGAAAAATGTTGTTTGGAAAAAGTTGTGAGAAGTATGTGGTGTTTAGTATCAAATGAAAGGGCTCGATAAGGGCTGGCGTGTAGAATGAACAATAAAGTTCAAAGTTGATCGGCTTTTGTTTTTTGCAAAAATTTCCTAAAGGTATGTCGAGTTTGGTCTCAAATGAAAGGTCTCGTTGAGGGCTAGCGTGCAGAATTGACAAAAATGTTCCATGTCGATCGGCTTTTGTTTTATGCAAAAAGTTGTCAGAAGTATGTCGTGTTTGGTATCAAATGAAAGGTTTCGTTGAGGGCTAGCAAGCAGAATTGACAAAAATGTTCCATTCCGATCGGCTTTTGTTTTCTGCAAAAAGTTCTCAAAGGTATGTCGAGTTTGGTCTCAAATGATAGGTCTCGTTGAGGGCTAGCGTGCAGAGTTGACAAAAATGTGCCATGTCAATCGGCTTTTGTTTTTCACAAATAGTTGTCAGAAGTACGTGGTGGTTAGTATCAAAATAAAGGTCTCGATGAGGGTTAGCGTGAAAAATTAACAAAATTGCTAAATCTTGATCGGCTTTTGTTTTTTGCAAAAAGTTCTCAGAAATATGACGAGTATAGTCTCAAAAGAAAGGTCTCGTTGAGGGCTAGCATGCAGAATTGACAAAAATGATCCATTACGGTCTGCTTTTCTTTTTACACAAAGTTTTCAAAAGTTTATAATGTTTGGTATCAAATGAAAGTTCTCGGTGTGGGCTAGCCTGTAGAAATTTCAAAAATATTCCATGTCGATTGACTTTTGTTTTATGCAAAAAGATATCAGAAGTATGTTGTGTTTGGTATCAAATGAAAGGGCTCGATAAGGGCTCGCGTAGAGAATTGACAAAAATGGTCTATGTCGATCGGCTTTTGTTTTATGCAACAAGTTGTCAGAAATATGTCGTGTTTGGTATCGAATAAAAGATCTCATTGAGGGCTAGCGTGCAGAATTGGCAAAAATGTTCCATTCCGATCGGCTTTTGTTTTCTGCAAACAGTTCTCAAAAGTATGTCGAGTTTGGTCTCAAATGAAACGTCTTGTTGAGAACTAGCGTGCAGAATAGACAAAAATGTGCTATGTCGATTGGTTTTTGTTTTTTGCAAAAAGTTGTCAGAAGTGTATGGTGTTTGGTATCAAATGATAGGTTTCAATGAGGGCTGGTGGGCAGAATTAACAAAAATTGTCAATGTTGATCGGCTTTTGTTTTTTGCAAAAGGTTGTCACAAGTATATAGTGTTTGGTATCAAATGAAAAGTCTTGGTGTGGGCTAGCGTACAGATATGATGAAAATGTTTCATGTCGATCGACTTTTGTTTTATGTAGAAAGTTGTAAGAAGTATGTCGTGTTTGGTATCAAATGAAAGGTCTCGGTGAGGGCTGACGTGGAAATATTAAATAATTGTTTCATGTCGATCGGCATTTGTTTTTTGCACTGACAGCGGAGCTCTAGGGAATGCTCGGCGTAGCCGAGAATTCGCTAGTCCTATATACTAAAAGGCATGTGTCCGTGATGTTCATTTATTTTCATCATGACGATCGCCAAACTTTGTCACAAGCCAAACTGCCTGAACCATGAAAGGTATTGTTGTAATTTTTTTTTTAGGTTGCAGGGAATAATGTGTTGTTGTGCCTTTTGGGGGTCTCATATTTTTACTGTGAGTGGTTCTTGTGTAAAAAAATAAAAACTGTGCAAAATTAATAACTTGAAACAATGGATCCTAGTAGCCATGTCTAAATTTAAAAAGAGTCACGAGGTCATCTGTCACTTTTGACAATCTGTCTATGAACTTTAAACGATTATAACTTTTTATAGAACATTAATATTAAAGAAGTAAATACAGTATCATGTATTATAGTCTCGAGCAAAGGTGTTACAATTAATTTAAGTTTAAAACATAACGTATTTCCTATATACTAAAAAGGCATGTGTCGTGATGTTTTTTTATTTTCATCATGACGATCGCCAAATTTTGTCACAAGCCTAACTGCCTGAACCATGAAAGGGATTGTTGTAATTTTTTTTTTAGATTGCAGGGAATAATGTGTAGTTGTGCCTTTTGGGGGTCTCATATTTTTACTGTGAGTGGTTCTTGTGTAAAAAAATAAAAACTGTGCAAAATTAATAACTTGAAACAATGGATCCTAGTAGCCATGTCTAAATTTAAGAAGAGTCACGAGGTCATCTGTCGCTTTTGACAATCTGTCTATGAACTTTAAACGATTATAACTTTTTATAGAACATTGATATTAAAGAAGTAAATACAGTATCATGTATAACAGTCTTGAGCAAAGGTGTTACAACTAATTTAAGTTTAAAACATAACGTATTTAAATAATAATAATTTTGACGTTTCCATTGTCAAAAGTCAATGTTGCCAAATGTGTGATGAAGTAACTAAATGAAAACCAAATATTCCTAACCTAACTTTACTGACAACGGTGGCAGTTGTATTAGGGTTGACAATATTAATTTATAAATTTAAAAATTAACTACTATTTTTTAATACAAACAGTGTTGCCAAATTATGAAGTAACTAAATAAAAATCAAATATACCTAATTAAATGGAACACTTTGCTGTGTTTGATATCAAAACAAAGAAAACCATAATGGCCGGTTTTGAAATGATAAAAAATGTGTCATGTCGATCTGCGTTTGTTTTTCGGAAAAAGTTGTTAGAAGTAGGTTGTCTTTGGGTTTTAAGGAAACGAATGACAAAAATGTTCTACGTAAATTAGAATTTGTTTTTTGCAAAATGTTGTCAGAAAAATGTTGTTTGGAAAAAGTTGTGAGAAGTATGTGGTGTTTAGTATCAAATGAAAGGGCTCGATAAGGGCTGGCGTGTAGAATGAACAATAAAGGTCAAAGTTGATCGGCTTTTGTTTTTTGCAAAAATTTCCTAAAGGTATGTCGAGTTTGGTCTCAAATGAAAGGTTTCGTTGAGGGCTAGCAAGCAGAATTGACAAAAATGTTCCATTCCGATCGGCTTTTGTTTTCTGCAAAAAGTTCTCAAAGGTATGTCGAGTTTGGTCTCAAATGAAAGGTCTCGTTGAGGGCTAACGTGCAGAGTTGACAAAAATGTGCCATGTCAATCGCCTTTTGTTATTTGCAAAAAGTTGTCAGAAGTGTGTGGTGTTTGATGTCAAATGAAAAGTTTCGTTGAGGGCTAGCGTGCAGAATTGACAAAAATGTTCCATGCCAATCGGCTTTTGTTTTTCACAAATAGTTGTCAGAAGTACGTGGTGGTTAGTATCAAAATAAAGGTCTCGATGAGGGTTAGCGTGAAAAATTAACAAAATTGCTAAATCTTGATCGGCTTTTGTTTTTTGCGAAAAGTTCTCAGAAATATGACGAGTACAGTCTCAAAAGAAAGGTCTCGTTGAGGGCTAGCATGCAGAATTGACAAAAATGATCCATTACGGTCTGCTTTTCTTTTTACACAAAGTTTTCAAAAGTTTATAATGTTTGGTATCAAATGAAAGTTCTCGGTGTGGGCTAGCCTGTAGAAATTTCAAAAATATTCCATGACGATTGACTTTTGTTTTATGCAAAAAAATATCAGAAGTATGTTGTGTTTGGTATCAAATGAAAGGGCTCGATAAGGGCTCGAGTAGAGAATTGACAAAAATGGTCTATGTCGATCGGCTTTTGTTTTATGCAACAAGTTGTCAGAAATATGTCGTGTTTGGTATCGAATAAAAGATCTCATTGCGGGCTAGCGTGCAGAATTGACAGAAATGTTCCATTCCGATCGGCTTTTGTTTTCTGCAAACAGTTCTCAAAAGTATGTCGAGTTTGGTCTCAAATGAAACGTCTTGTTGAGAACTAGCGTGCAGAATAGACAAAAATGTGCTATGTCGATTGGTTTTTGTTTTTTGCAAAAAGTTGTCAGAAGTGTATGGTGTTTGGTATCAAATGAAAGGTCTCGGTGAGGGCTGACGTGGAAATATTAAATAATTGTTTCATGTCGATCGGCATTTGTTTTTTGCACTGACAGCGGAGCTCTAGGGAATGCTCGGCGTAGCCGAGAATTCGCTAGTCCTATATACTAAAAGGCATGTGTCCCAATCTATATTTATTTTCATCACGACGATCGCCAAATTTTCGGACAAACCTACAGCCTTAACCATTTATGAAATTGATATGTATAATAATATCAAATTGTAGAGAATGATGCGTAGGTGTGCCTTTTTGGTGTTTCATATTTTTACGTCGAGCAGTTTTTGCGTAAATTAATAAAAACCACACATTTTTTTCATTTTGAAACAAAAAATTGTTTAAGGATCCTAGTAGCCATGTCTAAATTTAAAAAGAAACAAGCTGTTATCTGTCACTTATAACAATCAGTCTATGAACTTTAAATGATTGTATTTTCAAATAGAACATTGATATTAAAGAAGTGAATACAGTATCATGAATAATAATCTTGAGCAAAGGTGTTACAATTAATTTAAGTTTAAAACATAACGTATTTATGTGTCATGATGTTTATTTTCATCACGACGATCGCCAAATTTTGTCACAAGCCAAACTGCCTGAACCATCAAAGGGATTGTTGTAATTTTTTTTTTAGATTGCAGGGAATAATGTGTAGTTGTGCCTTTTGGGGGTCTCATATTTTTACTGTGAGTGGTTCTTGTGTAAAAAAATAAAAACTGTGCAAAATTAATAACTTGAAAGATGGATCCTAGTAGCCATGTCTAAATTTAAAAAGAGTCACGAGGTCATCTGTCACTTTTGACAATCTGTCTATGAACTTTAAAACGATTATAACTTTTTTTAGAACATTGATGTTAAAGAAGTAAATACAGTATCAAGTATATTAGTCTTGAGCAAAGGTGTTACAACTAATTTAAGTTTAAAACATAACGTATTTAATTAATATAAATTTTGACGTTTCCAATGTCAAAAGTCAATGTTGCCAAATGTGTGATGAAGTAACTAAATTTAAACCGAATATTCCTAAACACTCTGCTGTGTTTGATATCAAAAGAAAAAAAAACCGTAAGGGGGACAAAAAAAAAATATGTCACGTCGATCTGCATTTGTTTTGCACAAAAAGTTGTTACAAGTAGGTCGTCCTTGGATTTTAATGAAACGACACAATGTGGATTGGAGTGCACGAATGACAAAAATATTCTACGTCAATTAGAATTTGTTTTTTGCAAAATGTTATCAGAAATATGCGTTTTGTATCGAATGAAATGTCTCGGTGAGGGCTGGTGTACAAAACAGAAAATTTTCCTTGTAGATCGGCTTTTGTTTTATGCAAAAAGATAATAGAAGTATGTCGTGTTTGGTATCTAATGAAAGGTTTCGTAGAGTTCTGAAATGCAAAATTGACAAAAATGTTCCATGTCGTTCGGCTTTTGTTTTTTTGCAAAAATTTGTCAGAAATATGTCGTGTTCGGTATCGAATGAAAGGTCTTGGCGAGGGCTCGCGTAGAGAAGTGACAAAAATGATCTATGTCGATCTGCTTTTGTTTTATGCAAAAAATTCTCAAAAGTATGCCGAGTTTGGTCTCAAATGAAAGGTCTCGTTGAAGGCCAGCGTGCAGAATTTAAAGAAATGTTCCATTTCGATCGGCTTTTGTTTTCTGCAAAAAGTTCTTAAAAGTATGTCGAGTTTGGTCTCAAATGAAACGTCTTGTTGAAGGATAGCGTGCAGAATTGACAAAAATGTTCCATGTCGATCGGCTTTTGTTTTTTGCAAAAAGTTGTCAGAAATATGTCGTGTTTGGTATCAAATGAAAGATTTCGATAAGGGCTGATGTGCAGAATTAACAAAAATGTTCCATTCCGATCGGTTTTTGTTTTCTGCAAGAAGTTCTCAAAAGTATGTCGAGTTTAGTCTCAAATAAAACGTCTGGTTGAGGGCTAGCGTGTGGAATTGACAGAAATGTTCTATTTCGATCGGCCTTTGTTTTCTGCAAAAAGTTCTTAAAAGTATGTCGAGTTTGGTCTCAAATAAAACGTCTTGTAGAGGGATAGCGTGCAGAATTGACAAAAATGTTCCATGTCGATCGGCTTTTGTTTTTGGCAAAAAGTTGTCAGAAATATGTCGTGTTTGGTATCGAATGAAAGGTCTTGGCGAGAGCTCGCGTAGAGAATTAACAAAAATGATCTATGTCGATCTGCTTTTGTTTTATGCAAAAAATTCTCAAAAGTATGTCGAGTTTGGTCTCAAATGTAAGGTCTCGTTGAGGGCTAGCGTGTGGAATTGACAGAAATGTTCTATTTCGATCGGCTTTTGTTTTCTGCAAAAAGTTCTTAAAAGTATGTCGAGTTTGGTCTCAAATGAAACGTCTTGTAGAGGGATAGCGTGCAGAATTGACAAAAATGTTCCATGTCGATCGGCTTTTGTTTTTTGCAAAAAGTTGTCAGAAATATGTCGTGTTTGTTATCAAATGAAATGTCTTGGCGAGGGCTCGCGTAGAGAATTGACAAAAATGATCTATGTCGATCGGCTTTTGTTTTATGCAAAAATTTCTCAAAAGTATGCTGAGTTTGGTCTCAAATGAAACGTCTTGTTGAGGGCTAGCGTGCAGAATTGACAAAAATGTTCCATTCTGATCAACTTTTGTTTTCTGCAAAAAGTTCTCAAAGGTATGTCGAGTTTGATCTCAAATAAAACGTCTTGTTGAGGGCTAGCGTGCAGAATTGACAAAAATGTGCTATATCGATCGGTTTTTGTTTTTTGCAAAAAGTTGTCAGAAGTGTATGGTGTTTGGTATCAAATGAAAGGTTTCAATGAGGGCTGGTGTGCAGAATTAACAAAAATTGTCAATGTCGATCGGCTATTGTTGTTTTGCAAAACGTTGTCAGAAGTATAGAGTGTTTGGTATCAAATAAAAAGTCTAAAAATAAAAATAAAAACTGTTCAAAATTAATAACTTGAAACAATGGATCCTAGTAGCCATGTCTAAATTTAAGAAAAGTCACGAGGTCATCCGTCACTTTTGACAATCTGTCTATGAACTTTAAACGATTATAACTTTTTATAGAACATTGATATTAAAGAAGTAAATACAGTATCATGTATAATAGTCTTGAGCAAAGGTGTTACAATTAATTTAAGTTTGAAAAATAACGTATTTAATTAATATAAATTTTGACGTTTCCAATGTCAAAAGTCAATGTTGCCAAATGTGTGATGAAGTAACTAAATTAAAACCGAATATTCCTAAACTAACTTCAGTGAAGACGGTGGCAGTTGTATTAGGATTGACAATATTAATTTATAAATTTAAGAAATAACTACTACTTTTTAACACAAACAGTGTTGCCAAATTATGAAGTAGGTAACTAAATAAAAATAAAATATTCGTAAATAAAATAAATTGTACACTTTGTTGTGTTTGATATCAAAAGAAAAAAAACCATATGGGCCGGTTTTGAAATGACAAAAAAAATATGTCACGTCGATCTGCATTTGTTTTGCGCAAAAAGTTGTTACAAGTAGGTCGTCCTTGGATTTTAATGAAACGACACAATGTGGATTGGTGTGCACGAATGACAAAAATATTCTACGTCGATTAGAATTGGTTTTTTGCAAAATGTTATCAGAAATATGTTGTGTTTTGTATCGAATGAAAAGTCTCGGTGAGGGCTGGTGTACAAAAAAGAAAATTTTCCATGTTGATCGGCTTTTGTTTTATGCAAAAAGTTAATAGACATATGTCGTGTTTGGTATCTAATGAAAGGTCTCGGCGAGGGTTCGCGTAGAAATTTGACAAAAATGATCTATGTCGATCGGCTTTTGTTTTTTGCAAAAAGTTGTATAAAGTATATCATGTTTGGTCTCAAATAAAAGATCTTGTTGAGGGCTCGCGTGCAGAACTGACAAAATCGGTCTATGTTGATCGGCTTTTGTTTTATGCAAAAAGTTAATCGAAGTATGTCGTGATTGGTATCTAATGAAAGGTCTCATTGAGTGCTGATGTCGAGAATTAACAAAAATGTTTCATGTCGATCGGCTTTTCTTTTTTGCAGAAAGTTGTCAGAAGTATATCGTGTTTGGTATAAAATGAAAGGTCTTGATGAGAGCTGACATGTAAAATTAACAGAAATGGTTCATGTAGACCCGTTTTTGTTTTTTGGAAAAATCTGTTAGAAATATGTCGTGTTTGGTATCAAATTAAATGTCTTGATGAGGGCTGATGTGCAGAAGTGACAAAAAATTGCCAAGTTGTTCTGCATTCGTTTTTTAACAATTACTTGCCGGAAGTACACCGTATTTGATATTAAATGAAAGCATTCGACAAGACCTGCCTTGTAAAAATTAAATTAGCTTTCAAATGTTAATATTTCACTGACGCCGGAGGCCTAGGGAACGCTCAGCGTAGCTGAGCATTCGCTAGTCCTATATACTAAAAGGCATGTGTCCTAATCTATATTTATTTTCATCACGACGATCGCCAAATTTTCGGACAAACCTACAGCCCTAACCATTTATGAAATTGATATGTATAATAATATCAAGTTGTAGAGAATGATGCGTAGGTGTGCCTTTTTGGTGTTTCATATTTTTACGTCGAGCAGTTTTTGCGTAAATTAATAAAAAGTACACACTTTTTTCATTTTGAAACAAAAATTTTTAGAAGGATCCTAGTAGCCATGTCTAAATTAAAAAAGAAACAACCTGTCATCTGTCACTTATGACAATCAGTCTATGAACTTTAAAGGATTGTATTTTCAAATAGAACAATGATATTAAAGAAGTGAATACAGTATCATGATTAATAATCTTGAGCAAAGGTTTTACAACTAATTTAAGTTTAAAACATGTCGGTGATGTTTATTTATTTTCATCCTGACGATCGCCAAACTTTGTCACAAGCCTAACTACATTAACTATGAAAGGTATTGTTGTAATTGTTTTTAGGTTGCAGGGAATAATGTGTAGTTGTGCCTTTTGGGGGTCTCATATTTTTACTGTGAGTGGTTCTTGTGTAAAAAAATAAAAACTGTGCAAAACTAATAACGTGAAACAATGGATCCCAGTAGCCATGTCTAAATTTAAGAAGAGTCACGCTGTCATCCGTCACTTTTGACAATCTGTCTATGAACTTTAAACGATTATAACTTTTTTTAGAACATTGATATTAAAGGAATTCAGTCAATGGGATAAAATTTTATTTCCTCTCCTACCGGTTTCGACCCCACATGGGTCTTCCTGAGGAAGACCCATGTGGGGTCGAAACCGGTAGGAGAGGAAATAAAATTTTATCCCATTGACTGAATTCCAGTAGTTTTCTTTCCTTTCATCAATTGACCAGTCATTGATATTAAAGAAGTAAATACAGTATCAAGTATATTAGTCTTGAGCAAAGGTGTTACAACTAATTTAAGTTTAAAACATAAGGTATTTAATTAATATAAATTTTGACGTTTCCAATGTCAAAAGTCAATGTTGCCAAATGTGTGATAAAGTAACTAAATTAAAACCGAATATTCCTAAACACTTTGCTGTGTTTGATATCAAAAGAAAAAAAACCATAAGGGCCGGTTTTGAAATGACAAAGAAAAATATGTCACGTCGATCTGCATTTGTTTTGCACAAAAAGTTGTTACAAGTAGGTTGTCCTTGGATTTTAATGAAACGACACAATGTGGATTGGAGTGCACGAATGACAAAAATATTCTACGTCGATTAGAATTTGTTTTTTGCAAAATGTTATCAGAAATATGTGTTTTGTATCGAATGAAAAGTCTCGGTGAGGGCTGGTGTACAAAAAAAATTCCCATGTTGATCGGCTTTTGTTTTATGCAAAAAGTTAATAGACGTATGTCGTGTTTGGTATCTAATGAAAGGTCTCGGCGAGGGCTCGCGTAGAGATTTGACAAAAATGATCTATGTCGATCGGCTTTTGTTTTTTGCAAAAAGTAGTATAAAGTATATCATGTTTGGTCTCAAATAAAAGGTCTTGTTGGGGGCTCGCGTGCAGAACTGACAAAAACGATCTATGTTGATCGGCTTTTGTTTTATGCAAAAAGTTAATAGAAGTATGTCGTGTTTGGTATCTAATGAAAGGTCTCGTTGAGGGCTGAAATGCAAAATTGACAAAAATGTTATATGTCGATCGGCTTTTGTTTTTTGCAAAAAGTTGTCAGAAATATGTCGTGTTTAGTATCGAATGAAAGGTCTTGGCGAGGGCTCGCGTAGAGAATTCACAAAAATGATCTATGTCGCTCTGCTTTTGTTTTATGCAAAAAATTCTCAAAAGTATGTCGAGTTTGGTCTCAAATGAAAGGTCTCAGAGAGGGCTAGCGTGCAGAATTGACAGAAATGTTCCATTTCGATCGGCTTTTGTTTTCTGCAAAAAGTTCTTAAAAGTATGTCGAGTTTGGTCTCAAATGAAACGTCTTGTTGAGGGATAGCGTGCAGAATTGACAAAAATGTTCCATGTCGATCGGCTTTTGTTTTCTGCAAAAAGTTTTCAAAAGAGTGTCGAGTTTGGTCTCAAATGAAACGTCTTGTTGAGATCTTGCGTGTAGAATTGACAAAAATGTGCTATGTCTATCGGTTTTTGATTTTTGCAAAAAGTTGTCAGAAGTGTATGGTGTTTGGTATCAAATGAAAGGTTTCAATGAGGGCTGGTGTGCAGAATTAACAAAAATTGTCAATGTCGATCGGCTTTTGTTTTTTGCAAAAGGTTGTCACAAGTATATAGTGTTTTGTATCAAATGAAAAGTCTTGGTGTGGGCTAGCGTACAGATATGATAAAAAATTTTCATGTCGATCGACTTTTGTTTTATGTAGAAAGTTGTCAGAAGTATGTCGTGTTTGGTATCAAATGAAAGGTCTCGGTGAGGGCTGGGGTACATAAATGACAAAAATGTTTCATGCCGACCGGCTTTTGTCTTTTGCAAAATATTATTAGAAGTATATCGTGTTTGCAATCTAATGAAAGGTCTTGGAGAGGCCTGGAGTGCAAATATGAAATAATTGTTTCATGTCGATCGGCATTTGTTTTTTGCACTGACAGCGGAGCTCTAGGGAATGCTCGGCGTAGCCGAGAATTCGCTAGTCCTATATACTAAAAGGCTTAGACAATTTTTCCAATATATATTTTCATCAGACGATCGCCAAAATTTTGCAACGGGCTACAGCATAAACTGATTATCCGATTTTAATGATTTTTGCACCATATTATAGAGCTTGATTCAAATTAATTTCCTTTTTAGTTTTTATATTTTTACTGTGTGTGGTTTTTGTGTAAAAAAATTTAAACTTTGTGAAATTGGTACTTTGAAACAATAGCTCAAGCAAGCATTGGAAAATTTCAAGTGAATGCCAACTACTAGCTGTCATGTTTGACAAGTCAGAAGCAAACTTTTATCATTTATTACTTCTTAATGAATGAAGATATCAAAAATATGAAAGCATTGTTATACAATGTACACATGAGCAATTATTTCACTAAAAATTTTAGTGTCTTTCGTGGCGAATTTAAAATTTCTAATTTTTGACGTTTAAATGTCAGTACAGACAGTGTTGCCAAACGTGTCATGAAGTAACTAAATAAAAACAAATTTTCCTAAACAGACTAATATGAAATTTGTATAATAAAATCAAATATTCGTACACAATTTAAACAGCTGTTAGCACAGTAATTCAAAAAATACTATAAGAAAATGAAAATTCCAAATATAATAAAAATAAGTGTTGCCAAATGTGTAATAAACCATCACTAATTTAATTAACATTTCTAATAAAAAATAAAAACAATAAATTATTGATATTTATTTATAAATTCGAATAGGAAATTTAGTACGCAGTCCTTTATTTTTATTTAGAACTAAAATAATTTTACAGAATATTATTTCTGACATTTGAAAAATAGGTAGGTATAAGAGATTTCTGTACTTATCCGTCACTTTTATTAGGCATTAACATAAAAAGGCTTAAAAGATTAATATATAAATACTACAATATGTTAATTATAATTAAGTAAGTATTATTTTTAATATTTTGACAATATCAATTAAAATATTATGATAAGTTTTCACTTTTTTTTCTGTTACTGGAATCAAGTTATCTTTGACGTGATATAAAAAAAGTATGTTTCTATTTACTTCACTATTGTTTTTTCACTTTGGTGGTAAACAATATTTCTCATTGTGCTAATAATTTATTATTTTTGAGATAAACGTTATAATTGACTTTAGTTGTGTATTCAGTATTGTTAGTTATAGTTATAATTAATAAATCGTTCTGTTTACTGTTATTATCTTCAAACAACTATATTGGAGAAATTGTTGAAAGGAAAACTTTAACAGGACTGATTGGATAAGAGGTAAATGAAAATTTATATCCCATATAGTTGGGTTATGTTTTTTGTAAAATAAAATTTATATAGTTCAATTATTTGCAAGAAACCTAACTTAATTATTATTCTGATCAGTAATAACTAAATAAAATTTGTACTTAAGCTTTCAACATGTTACAGTTTTCTAAAATTTGCTCATGGTAACATTTAGTTGCTTCTGGTGTATATATACAACATATTATTCGCTTTAGGCATTTATAAGTTCTATATTTTGTTCCTTACGTATAAAACATAATATAAGCAATATTTTCTTTTACAATTTTACTAATTATTCTTATGGTTTAGGTGTACAGTATCTGAGTCGAAATAACGGCGAAGGTAATATCTTCAAAGTAAGCAAAATTTGTTTATCTACTCTGCAGTATTTGAATCAGAGGTAATTTCTATAAAAAAGTACACACAACTACGTAGATTTGAAAAGTAAGTATTTCTATATTATTATAATAATAAGTATATTGAAATGCCGTCTAAAACGTGGTTAAAACGTAAGCAATGGAAAAAATTACATGATAATGTAAATAAAAAGGAAAAGCAAGACATAGTAGTATCAACCAATTCGATATTGGTTGAATATAAATCTAATATTAATGAAATAAATAATAAAATGTTAATGAATAATTATAATATAAATGTAGATGGAGGAATGGAAAATCAAAGTGTTTTTCAATGTAATTTAACGGATCGCGATTTTGATACAATAGTAAATCCACAAGGATATTTAGAGGAGATCCACATGGATTACTTCTTTACTTTAGTTCGATCTATATCAGATTTCAGACCTCAGCCCACTGTTTATGAACAAGCTCTAGATCGGATTGTTCCAGTCCCTCTAGGAACTAGACATATCCAAATTTTATTTTTGCTAGGTGAAAATATAGGTAGCGTAGGACATTGGATAGCCATATATTATGATGGTGTTGAAATTAAAGTATACGATAGTATGAATTCTCAGATTTTAAATAACAATGTAAATAATTATTTAGATAAATTGTTTCCTTACAAACCTCAAATTAGATATACACGAGTTCAAGCACAGACAAATACTTACGATTGTGGATTATTCGCAATAGCTTTTTGTACTAGCATTATATTTAACCGTGATCCTGAATATGAAACATATGATATAAGTAGACTTCGCCCTCACGTTTTTGAAATGTTTCGTTCGTCACACATAACAATGTTTCCTGTTAGCCGTAAACAACAATTACATGAGAATTATTTAAAACGCAAAAAAAATGAAACTGAAGAACACCGTAATATACGTTTGGAAAAGCAAAAAGAATATAATTTTAAAAAGCAAAGTTGTGAAACAATTGACGATAGAAATGCGCGTTTAAAAAAGTTAAGACAAAATAGTTTACATAATATAGAACTAGATACACCTTTCAAAAATTATAGAATTAATGAAACGTTAAATGATTATCAAATTAGGGTAGAAAGTAAAGCAAATTTTAAGAATTATTTAGATAAAGAAACGCCAGAAATAAAAGTAGAAAGAGTGGGAAAACATAAGCAAATAAATGTGCACTGCTCTGAACGCGAAATATGCGAAGATAAAGATCTTAAATTACGAAAGGGAAAATATAATTTGAAAGAACATTTAAGTATAGCTTGTTCATAGATATAAGAAAATGATTCCCATTAGACCCCTGGAGTGAGTAAACCCTAAGTGGATTAAAGAAGATTTATGGTTGCAAAAATTTCAAATTTTCCAGAGATGGATTTAGAATATTTTTTTTTTCTTCTGCTGCAGAATGTACAATTTTCCATACAGTGCTACATGGCACATCGGTTGCTTCAGCTGTTGTTTTAAGTACTGAATCACAACTTTTGTCTTTATTAAAATAAAGATAAACATTCCGAATAATTTCTTTCGCGTCGCTCGATAAATGTTTGCGATGCTGGGCTTCGTCGACAACGTCCTCTTGTTCATCCCATGGTCTCCACATTTTGACTTCTTTTAATTTATATCAAGTAGTTGTTTCAAAAACAAATTCGATTCAATTAAATTCATATTTTTCACTTACCCTTTATAAAGGAATAATTTAGAAAAGGGATTATCTATGTATGATTCTAAACAAAACCTATGGTTGGTTAAACAGTAATCTGTTTTATGTTAATATTAGAATTACGTTAAGTATAGAAATTTTTAATTTTAATTGCATTACGAGAAATAACAGTAAAGTTCATTTTTCCCGTAATCCGGCCCCTTCAATCGGTGCTTGGACCGCATGCTGCGGGGCGGTTTGCCACAGTCATTAGTGACCCAGGTAGATTTTCTTATATCTATGAACAAGCTATAAAGACGTAATAGAACAAAAGCAAAATGTTTTTTTAAAAAATAATATAAATAAGTACAAAACTAAAAAAAAGAAAAATAATGATACACACATGTTAGCAAAAAAGGGTTTAGGTTTAGATGTTGAGCCACATAGCTTAGGTTCCATGTCGGTAGTATGTAATTATTGCTTTTCTAAAAATTTTGCTTTTGAAAAGCCAACAGACGGAAAATTTACATATTGTTGCCGGAAAGGAAAATTAAATACAGATCAGTTAGGTGATTATCCAGATTATATGAAAAATTTAATAATCGGTAATGATGCAAATAGTAAGAATTTTAGGGACAATGTCAGGAAGTATAATAGCGCATTAGCTTTTGCATCTATGGGAGCAAATATATCTCCTCCATCTGGAAACGGCCCGTATTGTTTTCGAATTCATGGACAAATTTACCACGAATCCAGTACGTCTCTATATCCAGTAAATAATAGAGTTGAAAAATACGCACAGCTATATATAATTGACACCAATGAGGCGTTAGAGAAACGAATGAATCTAGAATATAACAAAAAATGTAAGCCAGAAATTATGAAAAAACTAGACGACATCATTAGAAATATTAATCCGTACTCACAAGCATACATGATGTTAAAAGAAGTAGAGGATAGGGAAATTAAAAAAGCTAATTTAAATAATCAGGCTGTGCCAGAAATTAACTTATGGATAGTCAGCGATAGAACAAAAGATAAACGTATATACAATGTTCCAACAAGTAATGAGGTAGCGATTGTTTTTAGTTCAAATGATGGTGAACCTCCAATAAAAAGAGATATTTGTGTACATCCTAGATCAGGTGGTCTCGTTAGAATAAATCAGTTCAGTGAAAACTGTGATCCAATGACATATCCTTTACTTTTTCCACGTGGTGAACAAGGGTGGAATATGAATATGAAACAAGCTGACGGAGTAAAGAAACAAAGCATGTTACAATTTTACATGAATCGTCTAGCAATTCGAGATTACTTTAATCCATGCTTACAAGCAGGAAAACTAACTCAACAATATATAGTTGATGCATACGTAAAAATAGAAGCAGAAAGGTTAACTTTTATTAGATTCAATCAGCCTACCTTTAGAGTAGAGCTCTATAGCGGATTGATGGACCATATTAATAATATAGCAGCAAACGAAGGGTGTAAACCAGGTAACATGGTCATATTGCCATCCACATTTCAAGGTGGTAGTAGGTTCATGCAAAAGATGTACCAAAATGCGATGGCAATTGTTCGCGAGTTTGGTAGACCTGATCTTTTTATCACGGTAACATGTAATCCAAAGTGGCCAGAAATTACTGAACAACTACGTGAAGGTCAAACTGCATCAGATAGGCCAGATATTGTAGCTAGAGTATTTTGTGGGAAAATAAAAAGTATGATAAAAGAATTTTTACAGGATGATATATTTGGGAAAGTAGTAGCATATATATATGTAATCGAATTTCAGAAACGGGGATTACCGCACATGCATTTATTATTGTCATTAAATGAAAGTAGCAAAATTCGTAACAAAGACGATATCGACAGGATAGTAAGCGCTGAAATTCCAAACGAAGATAATGAATCAGAATTATATCATATAGTTCGAACTCATATGATTCATGGTCCATGCGGCATTTTAAATAAAAATTCGCCATGCATGACTGATAATAAATGTACAAAAAAATATCCCAAAGACTTTCGAAACGATACACATAAAAATATCAATGGCTATCCTATATATAAAAGACCAAACAATAAAGCAGAAATGTTTATTCTTTGGAAAAACGGTACAATTAAATATAGAATTGATAATAGATGGATAGTTCCTTACAATCCATATTTACTAAAAAAATATCGAACTCATATTAACGTAGAAATATGTTCGTCAGTAAAAAGCATAAAATATATATGTGATTATTTATGTAAAGGTCATGATTGTGCCAGCATAAAATTAGGTAATGCTGATAATAATAAAATAGTACAGTGGGATGAGATAAATGGGTATTTAGATGCTAGGTATGTATCCGCTCCGGAATGTTGTTGGAGATTGTTAGAGTATCCACTGCACGATAAATCCCATGTCATTTTTGAACTTGCCGTACACTTAAAACATCAACAGGCAGTATTTTTTATTAACGGCCAAGAGAAACGTGCAGTGGAAAGAGCAGCAAATAAAAATACTACACTCACAGCGTGGTTTTTACTCAATCAAATAGATGCAAATGCGCGAAATTATCGGTATATGGAAATTCCAAAATATTATGTTTTTTCTAATAATATGTGGAAAACTAGGCAAAGAGAAAACAAACCACCAATAGGGCGCATGATTTCTGTGAGCCCAAAAGATATAGAAAGATTTCACTTAAGACTAATTTTAGTTCATGCTATAGGAGCCGAAAACTTTGAAGATTTGCGTACAGTAGACGGTAAATTATACAATACATACCAAGAGGCTGCTCGCACTTTAGGTCTTTTAGCGAACGACAAAGAATGTGAAAATTGTTTAGATGAGGCAGTATTAAGCAAATTTCCACCACAATTAAGAGATTTATTTGCGTATTTAATTTGTTTCCACACATCAACGAATGTATTAGCTTTGTGGGAAAAATTCAAAAATTATTTAATGGAAGACTATTTATTACACAATTCCACACAAATTGCGGAAAATAAATGTCTAAGAAAAATTGCAGAAATATTAGCTATACACAGATTCGAGTTAAATGATTTCGGATTACCACAGCCGAATGATACAGATGATGTAGACATTGAAAATGATTTAATAGACATTCATGCAGAAAAATTAGAGGGTGAAAAGAATTTAAATTTATGTAATAATGAGCAAAAACAAATTTTGAAATACGTGTTAAATGCCGTAAATGATATGAATACAAAATATAAATATTTCTTTGTTGATGGCCCAGGAGGAACGGGAAAAACTTTTTTGTATAACACTTTAATTAGTATTTTGAGAGGACAAAGCCAGAAAGTTATAGCAGTTGCATGGACAGGTATAGCTGCGACATTATTAAAAGGGGGGCAAACTGTACATTCAATTTTTAAATTACCCGTACCTATAACTGACACAAGCGTTTGTAAAATTAAAGCTAATACTAATGCAGGTAAATTAATTAAAAATGCAACAACAATAATGTGTGATGAGGTAACTATGATTCCAAAACATGCCCTAAATGCAATTGATTTAGTTTTAAAAGATATAATGAACAATTCTTTACCATTCGGTGGAAAAGTAATAGTCTTAGGTGGAGATTTTCGCCAATGTCTGCCAATTGTAAATTATACGAACCATAGAACTGCAATAATAGAAGCATCAGTACTTACAAGCCATTTATGGCCTTTGTTTAAAAAATTCACATTGACACAAAACATGCGAGTGAATAAAGAGGAGAAAGAATTTTCGGAATATCTGCTAAATGTAGGAAACGGTATAAATGATATTATAACTATTCCCTCAAATTGTATTTCAGACATGTCATTAGCAGACGATATATTTGGTACGAATGAAATAGAACCTAATAATATTTACAACTTTACAAATAGAGCCATTCTTGCACCAAAAAATGACGATACAATGACAATAAATGAAATTATTTTACGCAAAATTATAGGTCCACCAAAAGTATATTATAGTGCAGACTCTTGTGAATGTGACGAATCTAATAAAATAAGTTACCCAACAGAAGTATTAAATAACCAATTACCAACCGGTATGCCTCCCTATAAATTAACACTGAAAGTAGGTGCTATTGTTATGTTATTGAGAAATATGAATCCGAAACGCGGGTTATGCAATGGTACAAGATAAATAGTAAAAGGCATGAAAACAAACTATTTAGATTTAGAAGTCCTTACAGGTCAAAGTGCAGGTATCAGAATTTATTTACCGCGATTTGATTTAACAACTGATACCAATTTACCATTTACATTAAAACGTAGGCAATTTCCTCTCAGACTCGCATTTTCAATGACCATTAATAAATCGCAGGGGCAAACGTTTGAATACGTTGGTATAAATTTAGAAAAACCAGTATTTGCACATGGTCAATTATATGTTGCAATGTCTCGCATCAAATCGTGGAAAAATTTAAAAATTAAATTGCCAGAAGAGAATATTAACATTGAAACAAATGAGGGGTCCACACAAAACGTAGTTTTTAAGGAAATTTTAAATTGAACAAGATAAAAATCATAAAAGAAAACTAAATTTAGAATTACATTTAAAAATGATTTAGCAAAATGTGAAATCAATTTATTTAAATATTCCCAACTTCAAAATTTAAAAATCAATTATATAATATTAAATATATAAAAAATAAATAAAATCTACATAATTTTTATTTCAATTAACAAAAATGTTAAAAAAATAATTATATCATATTTCACTAATTAACAGTATAGAAAATAAATAAGTATTATTTAATTAATTAACAATAAATTGAAAAAAAAATATTACTAAATTTAAAAATATAAAAATATGTACAAATATTCAAACTAAGTCAAAGCAATGTAAATTTATCTAAAAAGAAAAAAAGAAATTGCTCACAAAATATTGCTAAAGGTTCACAAAAGAGACTTAAGTCAAAATTGAAATAAATTATCAAAAATAGTAAGATAAATAAGTAAATAAATAAGTACTAGAAACAACATTGTACCAAATAATTTATAAAAATTAAGTAATATTTCTTTAATTATAAAGAAATTTAAAGAAAAACATTTATACAAAATGTTATAATAATAATAAAAAAAAAACAAAGGAAAATAATATAAAAAAAAAATAGTTCACAAAATATTGCTAAAGGTTCAGAAAGAAAGAGACTTAAGTCTGAGTTGAACCATTGCCCTTTAGCAAATTTGGTGAACTTTATTAAACTGAGAATGCTAAATATGACTATCTAATACCAGGCTTAAGTTTCTCAAAGGCATGTTGCGTACTTTAAAAATATAAAATAGAGGTTAAGTGTTCAAATTATATAATTATTAAAAATTATATACACTGGTGTGACGTTAAACATTTATAATAAAATATAAAAAATAAATCGCAACATGCAACCGATCTGCAAACGATGAAATGTGTTTACAAATTTATGCAACAGGATATTTATATAAGAGGTGCTACGGATACGGAAAACCGCAAAGTACTGTAAAAATCTCAAATACTATTGGTGGGTTTTGAGATATTATATTTCAAGTCATTGTCCCTGTTGCATAAATTTAAAAAATACGTAGTTGTTGTAAAAGTTGTAAAATTTAAAGAATTAAACAATTTATATAAAATTAAGGAATATTTTTAATAAAAAACAGTTTTACATATTTGTGAAACTGTAAAAGTAGATAATTGTATCTCATATTAATTTTAAATTGTATAATTGCTGTTAGCGTTAATTTCTGTAATAAAATACCAACAGACCATTTCTCGTTTGTAAGATACGGTAAGGCAGTGGCTTGAAATATGATGTCTCGAAGCCCAATACCGATGGTATTTGGGATTTTTGCCGTACTTTGCTTAAAATTTTGGCATCTTAATAATCAATTAATTAAATGTTTGCAGTGTGGTTAAAAGACTGACAAAAAATATATAATACGAAATAAATAGTTCCAGCAATATTATACATACGTCACACTCAAAGGGCGAGGAGCTGGAACATTCGAGTCAAGTCTAATAGAAAAGTTCCACAAAGCGATAAAGAAATATATATAAATGAAATAAATAAATCGCTAAAGTATGACTGTCTGAATGAATGTATGTATGTAACAATGTCGAGTTACCAGTACCCCTCGCAGTACCCAATGATAAAAAAAATAAAATATAATTTTATTTAAAAAAAATATTTTTTTACAAACAACATACACTAGAATTTTAATAAAAGGACAAATTTATACTTTTAATTGCAAAAAAGAACACACACATTATAAAAATAAAATTTTAAGAACTATTAATTATGTTTAACAATTAAATTCTTAATATATTAAATTTTAATAGACTGGTAACTCTAATAATTTAAAAATTACAAATTTAAATATTGATTTGTATATACAAATATTGTTCTTTTCAAAAAATATTTTACACATTTCCACGCTAAAAGTAATAGTTAAACTTGATTGAAAAAGAAATATATAATAATATTATTAATTGAAAAATCAGATAAAAATAATGATATCAAAGGTACAAATAACACAGCTTCACGATTCACTACGCTAAAAAAGGTATATTATTTTGACATCTTAAATTGCAAAATTAAATACCCATTATATTTTACATAAGAAAATTCGAACTAAAACTCAAAATATTTGAAGAAAAGAATATTTATGGATAGAAGGACAATTTGGACATTTGCAATTATTATCTAAAATTATCATACAGTAATTCGTTCATCTGAATTGAACCTATTTGAATAAAAAAATGTACTTATGTTTACATTTCTTTTTTAAATATTAATATTAATCCTTTCTAAATAAACGAAAATGGACCGCTCTCTCATGAAAATTCCATCATATCCACAAGTAGCGTATTTATTTGTGCTATACACAATTGATGAAACCAATCCGTAGTATTTTGTTTTGACCAATATAAATAATATTAATTAATTATTGTTTTTAGATTATATGGTATGAGTAAATTGACTCAAATGTGATAAAATTAGGTACTTTACGTCTGATTTGGTACCTTTCTAAAATAATAATTGAACACAAACTATATGTGTAAAAATTAATACATAGGTAGCATTTGTATGCAACTCTTCTTACTTTTAATAAATTAGTCTGTGTTGCTTACAGTGTAGGAGTGTCTTACTAATTAAAGATTTTCAATTGGAATGCTTAAAAACTACAAGCCAGAAATGGTGTGCCATCAAGAAATTTACATTACTATTGACGAAGACAAAAATGGTAAATATGTTTATATTTGAAAGAAAGTGTTTTTATTAAATCATTATTTTCTTTTCCAGAACTTCAAGAAATAATACATTTAAGTTAAGTTACTACAATGGATAAAATGAAAGAGATGTTCCAAGTAAAATTTTGCAATGTTCAAGTAAAGTAAATCAATTTGTTATTAACATTTTTGCTCATCACTTTATTGGTTGTAGGATTTTCGTCTTACAATCACCGAGGAACTTTGACGCTACATACTGCGCATCACTTCATTTACGGTTACTGTTATATCTACTATATTATGTAAGTTAATTTCTTTAAGCGATTTTTCACATCAATTCATATGATCTTTTTTTATTTAGTTATCGTCTTCTGCTAACGTTTTTGGACGGTTTTCCGTTAGCATTCAAGGAAATCCTGGAGGCGCTCATTCGTCTTCCGTCCAAAATAATTACGTACGAATGGAATTCATTAAACCAAATCTTTCGCTACAAAAACTTATTATATTAATTGTAATATTTTGATATTGTATTACTTTGTTCTTTTTGTACCTAAATTATAATTAAATAATTGTATTTTAAGAAATATTTTCAAATAATGGTAAAACCGTAGTTTAAGACCACAAATGAAATTAGTTGCGAGATGGTAGTGATTTTTAGTAGAGAAGAGAAAAGAATGTTTGACTGGAAGAAGTCAGAGACGTACAAAATTCCGACAAATTTGAATTATTTCTAGGCGCATGATCTTATAATAAAGTGAGAATTTATTAAAATTAAATAACGAAATCTAAGCTAACCTGCCCAGTTCGTTCGCTCTTATATAAATATGACAGACGAAGAATTAATAGAAATTTGACAAAATAATTCATTCATGGGGATTTCTATTCATTTTCTTTCTGTCTCGTTAAGGAGAGCAAAACGAGGATATATTTTTTTTTAATTTAATAAATTCTTACTTTGCTATAACCTCGTATGCCCACGATTCATTCAAATTTACCGGGTTTTTGTGCGTCTCATTTATTCCGGCCAAACCTTTCATTTTTCCCAAAAGTAACTAGTGTTTCGCAGCTAATTTCATTTCTGGTCCAAAACAACAGTTTTTCCTAAATATTTAATGAGTATGATATTTACATTCATCACATAAATGACACGTTAACCTTAAAATTTTAATTCTAATATTGGGTGCGTTCGGAAAATTCAATGCAACATGTAACTACAACTTCTTATACTTACCGAAAGAGACCATTGATTTAGAATTGAGTAAATGATTTAATTTTTTTCACAGTTACTTATTTCAAATTGTTGCTATAAAGTTAAATAACACTTTAACCGTCAATATTTAATAAAAATATTTAAATTAGCCAAACAAGAATACATTTATATGAAAGAAATAGGTAATACATAATTATAGATAACTACACTACTAACATGTAAGTGATAATCAAAGTGTTTATGAAATGTACGAAATTAGGCAAAATAAGTACATATTACCGTGACTCTACAAATGAATCAACAGCAAAGAACAAAGTATTTGTTTACATAAATCGAAGAGCTGTGAAATTTAAAGCTTAAATAAGTCTTAAGTTAAAATGACACGTTTATAACAACGCAATGCATTTCAAATGAATTTTTTTTCATATAATGTAAGTATACACTTATGTGTATTAGTTTATATATTAATTTATACTTTTTGTGATTGTCAGCCGATACTGTTATACGACAAACAAAATGTTATAAGCAATATAATTGAATGGGTAACCACACAACGATTCACTTACAGAGGCAGTAGGCTGACTACAAGTAAATATTGCCACGAAATAAAAAAAAAAATAAGACGGTCAACTAATATCTTTCTCTATTCTGGATAGCTATAGAGTTACAGGTTCAAATCCAGCAACATCCATACAGTTGTGGAAACTGAATGCTATCAATTCGATCATAAGAATGAAGAAACTATTATTGTTATAATTACTATTTTATATATTTATAATATTTTACTAAATTATTATTTTGTATAAACTTCCCAATATTATAAATAAAACATAACTTAATGCTAAGTATTATTTATATTTTTTTATTAATATACTACAAAAAAAACCTAATACATTTATCAATTTTATTCTATAAAATATAATATATTCAAAATAAATAAAGTCAAAAAAATATAATATTTATTGTTATTAAAATAATAAATCAAAGTAGCTGTGTGAAAAATTTTTATATCGTGTTACCATGGAGAAAAACAAAAGATTGTTTACTGTGAAAAGTATAAACGGTATAAACTTAATATGATGGAAAGAGAAGAGAATGAAATAATGGAAGAAAGGCAGGAAAAAGAAATTGGTAAGTAATTATTTTAGAATAATAATAATTTCATATCGTATTTAAATATATATTTATTTATAAATTTATTTTTTTCATCCACATTCAGAAATAACGAAGGCTCGAATAGATTTATTAGAAAAGCAGCTGAGCCAAATGAACGAGACAATGGAGACTATAAAAAGTATCATTCTTCAGCCCAAGTCTCCACAAAAAAATCAAAATCCGGGAAATTCAGAACAAAAACAAGTTCAGGGAAATTTCCGTGGAAATTTTCGCGGGAACTTCCGTGGTCGCTGGTCGAGAAGCAGAGGACGCAGTCGCGGTCGAGGTCGCGGTGTTTGGGAGGGCAGAGGGCCTCGGGGTTACAATAATTTAGTAAGGAAACAATATGCATACCCATGTATCTACTTAATTCATATAAAACATTTGTTACAGAAAAATGACCAATGGTGGGCGTTGTACCGCTTGGCCCGTGATGAATAAATATTTTTAGAACAAATATATCTTGTTGTTTGTAATTTATTACTTTATATAGAACTAAAGTTAAAATTTTGCTATCAGATTCATCAATAGTATTAGTTTTCAACTACATTTGGTAAGTACAATGAAATACAATAAAAATAATGTAATGACTATTTTTTTTTAATAATGTGTATGTAGTTATTTTTAGAAATAAAATTATATTTTAGTCACATTGATATTTTCTTTTATTTCCACGATCTTCAAATTTCAGATATGTGATGTCCAAAAAGTATCTCATTATAAACCTGCTGTTGTACACATAAGTTATTTAGACATAAAATTTAATTAAAAGAAAAACAATTTTTTTCCAAGCACAATTTTATAATATAACTTCACTTTAAATAGTTAGAAAAACACATTCCAGCACCTATAAATCCGTCACTATTTTAAACTTCAAGAAGTTTGTGTTGCGATGTAAATTTTCTGGATTTATCTGCTGACTTCGAAAGATTTAATTTTCTTTCTGAATACAATAATTATGAATGAGTTAAAGATTCTTCAAAGTATGACTTCCAAAATCCTAATTATAGTAGATCACAAACAATATTTCATTTTGTAGCTTTATTGGCTAAATGTTACGCTAAATTTTCAGTCATTGGTAATAAATCTCCTGCTTTTTTCTTATTTTTATCAGATTTCTTCGTTTATCAGGATTGGCTCTGGACTTTTATTATTCAGTAAACGATGAAAAGTTTCATTACGTATAGCTATAGCTAACCACGGCGTTGCCTACCTTGTTTAGTTATCACCGCCCTTGACAGTTATGAAACTTTTCACCTCGGTCAGTAATATACTATTACCACATTGAATATTGCAATTAAAAATAGTATTTCTTTTTATTTACTAACAAATTTGTAGCTTACAAAAATAGTATATTAAACTCTGATATTCAGCTAATTAATATATAAAAAAAAGCTGTAGGTCCCTTGCAGAGGCAGTAGGCTAACAACCTATATCACTAAAATGAAAGTAAAACATGTCACAAAACAAATATCTATATACTATATAAGGATAACCTCATATAAAAGTAAGCACTAACTAGAAGTATTGATATAAGTATACACATTTATACAGACAGATATAAGGGTCAAATCACTACAATTAATATTAGAACAAACCAAAGTTATTAAATTTTGTCACTACATTACATAAAATACATGTTTAATACATTTATTTTTATGTTCATTTGAGCATATTTCACTACTGCATTTTTTGTAAAGAGCTGCTACACCTGAATCATGCAATTGATGGTTGTAATATAATTTTTTTTAATTTGTAGGTATTATTGTTTGCGGGTTTTATATTTTTACAATGATATTGGTACAATACATGTGATCAATAGCATAAATTGTCAAAACTATACTTGTAGGAAAAAAGTTTGACATCTAAGTTCGCAAGCTTAAAAGTTTTATTTATATATTTTTTTAATAAAGTAATTTTATTAAAAATATTATTTTTTATATATTTAAATCAGTAACTCAACAAAAAAATTTAAAAAAAACTATTCAGAATAAATAAATAAAGAATAATGAGGATACGCCAACCCAGTTCCTTTTTATGTGACGGTAACGCCGCACTAGTGGCAAAATGTCGAAATAGTTGGCATGCAGTCTCAAATTTTTGTTTATGATTCTTTGACAGTCATGTAATAATTTCCAGAAAACTAATGAAACAAACTGTTTCTTGAGATAAAATTTGGAAGTTATTATTCGTTGTAGGTTCTAAATAATCGAATTATGTATATTTTCACGACAAAAGTATAAGCAAAGTTCGAAAATTGTGTAAAAGTTGTCATGTCAGCGACGTACATGAAATAATTAAAAAAATAATTGTAGTTACATTTTTTAAATAAAATAATTTATTTAAGTACAATTTGTATTCATCATATTAATATTACATTAAAATAAATATATTGCTTTTGGTAGTTAAATGTAGCAAGAGTAATATTAGATTCAGATTGTAACTGCAAAGTTGGAAAATAATATTGTAATCATGCGACTGCAGATTGCATATACGTGAAAGCAGAAAATACAGTCCAAAACTGATCAGTCTATGATTTAGAACAAACCTTCACAAGCGCAGTTAGAAAAATATTACAAAATTTTAATAAAATCATTCTGTCTGAAAATTGCCTTGATACTCCTTTTACTTTTATTAAATGAAAATGTTGTTGATAAGAATCAATGGCTATAATTTTGTATTGTAATCAAGTTATGCGTTATGGCTTGGAAACCGAAAATAAAGCGAGATCAGTATTTTAAGCTTCAACTAATTATATTATACATGAAATTGGACTTGTGG
Organism: Stenolophus ochropezus; assembly: GCA_035578165.1. Taxonomy (NCBI): domain Eukaryota; kingdom Metazoa; phylum Arthropoda; class Insecta; order Coleoptera; family Carabidae; genus Stenolophus; species Stenolophus ochropezus. Next base: position 11,111,430 of record JAQOWZ010000013.1, on the reverse strand, counting down.
TGTTGCAATATTATCTAACCAACATGGGCGCCCATAAAGTATTTATCAAAGGGGGGCAAAATCTAACAAAAAAAAAAACAATAAAAAAGATATTTACTAGTAAAAAAATAGAATTGTTCAAAAAATAAATAAAGACACAAAATGTAATTTTTTGGATAGGTTTGTATTGCAATTTTCAAATTCATTCCATCTTTCGAAAATTCCTCAGAAAATTCATTAGAAACCTCTTCGATAAAATGAAGTTTATTGTAGTTTATTGTCTCAGATTTCTCTACTTTTTAATGACAGTTAAAATAACTTACCACAAATACTAATGGAATTATTTGTCCCACACATAAAAAGGCTAAGCCCTAAAATATAGCAAACCTTAATAAATTTCTTATAGAACATAACGGTGGTGAAATAATTAAATAATGGGCCGTGTTTTTAAAATTTGCGAAAATCCAGGGGAGGGCAAGTGCCCCCTCTTGCCCCCCCGTATGGGCGCCCATGCTAACCAACCATACTTAGCATGTAGTGCTGATGGTTTTATCAAAACGGAAAACGGATTTGAACTTCTGGAAATAAAATGTTCTTATTTCTGTCATAACAAATTCATTGTAGATTTACAAAATAAGAAGTCAGATGTAAATGATTTAGAATTCGATGAAAATAGTTACGTTAAACTCAAGAAGTCCAACAAATATTACACACAAATAATGGGTATTATATTAATCAATTTTTCTGCATTTTAATCAAATATTTCATAACATTATCTTCAGTAATAAATATTATAAAAGCCCTTCAGATTTACTGAATAATTACTTTTAAAATAATTTAATATAAATTAATATTTATAAATCTCTTCGTACTCTGGAGATTCAAGTTTTTTTTTTTCACTTCATACTGGTGATTTGGAAATAAATAAAAATCAAATCACAATTTATTTTGTCAGTATGGAAACATCCAAGCACACAACCTACTCTTACACTTCTCTTTTTTCCAACAAATTCATTCATTTTAATATTTTACTTTTAAATGTCAACAATCAAATACCAATTGCTGCTCATATGACTGCACGCTAACAAGTTTCATTTAGCGCCGTATGATGGCGTTCTCGACGTTACAGGGTTGGCGTTTCAAGCATTGACAGAACAATAACTAATAACTAAACGAATGCAAAAGCTAATATTTATTTAATTTACACTGCCTAACCAACCGAAGTCCAATAACAGGATAGGGGACCTACAGCTTATAGTGGGTTCCAAACCACTCGGTTACAGTTGTTTTTATTACCGCGAAATAAAATTTTAAAACTACACAGATCAAGTGCCTGTCCCTCTAAACCGTTGTAGAAATCCCTTTTTTCACACAAAAATTCCTCTCTTTTTTTATATTATTTATTATGATGAGTAAAACTTTATAAAATATAAATAAGTACAACATTAAATTTAAATATAAAGTTTTATTAAATAAACCGTTCTTCTATTAACAGTACATTTGTATTAAATATTACACTAAATAAATAGTTTTTGAAGTAAAACATTAGCAGATATAAAATTCTAACAAAAAATAATTGTAAATTATAGATTCTATAATTTTCAAATATATAAAGATAAAAATATACATGCGTATATCTATCGCTGCTAGCACCATCTGTTATGTTTTTGCTTACTTTGTAAAGGCGACTGACACGAATATAGTTCTTCGAAATGGAGAAAAGAAAATTTTATAAATTCAAAATTTGTTTATTGTTATATTAGTAAAGAAAAATCCCTTTTTTATTAAAATATTCCTTTATCTCTCTCTTATACAAAAAAAATCCCTCAAAAAAGGGATACTCCCTCCGATTGGCAACACTGTCTATCACTTGCTACTGATGACCGTGTATAATATGTTTATTTAATATAGATACATACAATACAGAAATTACACAGAAAGATACAAAGGTTTTAAAAATATAACAACGCTCTATTAATCGGCTTTTGTTTTTCACAAAAGTTGTGAGAAATATATTATGTTTGCTATTAAATGAAATCATTCGACAAGAGATGGCCTGCAGAAATGAAATTAGCCATCAAATGTAAACATTTCACTGACGCCGGAGGCCTAGGGAACGCTCAGCGTAGCTGAGCATTCGCTAGTCCTATATACTAAAAGGCATGTGTCCTAATCTATATTTATTTTCATCATGACGATCGCCAAATTTTCGGACAAACCTACAGCCTTAACCATTTATGAAATTGTTATGTATAATAATATCAAATTGTAGAGAATGATGCGTAGGTGTGCCTTTTTTGTGTTTCATATTTTTACGTCAAACAGTTTTTGCGTAAATTAATAAAAACCACACACTTTTTTAATTTTGAAACAAAATTTTTTAGAAGGATCCTAGTAGCCATGTCTACATTAAAAAAGAAACAACCTGTCATCTGCCACTTATGACAATCAGTCTATGAACTTTAAAGGATTGTATTTTTAAATAGAACATTGATATTAAAGAAGTGAATACAGTATCATGATTAATAATCTTGAGCAAAGGTTTTACAACTAATTTAAGTTTAAAACATGTCGGTGATGCTTATCTATTTTCATCATGACGATCGCCAAACTTTGTCACAAGCCTAACTGCATTAACTATGAAAGGAATTGTTGTAATTTTTTTTTAGGTTGCAGGGAATAATGTGTAGTTATGCCTTTTGGGGGTCTCATATTTTTACTGTGAGTGGTTCTTGTGTAAAAAAATAAAAACTATGCAAAACTAATAACTTGAAACAATGGATCCCAGTAGCCATGTCTAAATTTAAGAAGAGTCACGCTGTCATCCGTCACTTTTGACAATCTGTCTATGAACTTTAAACGATTATAACTTTTTTTAGAACATTGATATTAAAGAAGTAAATACAGTATCAAGTATATTAGTCTTGAGCAAAGGTGTTACAACTAATTTTTTTGCAAAAAGTAGTATAAAGTATATCATGTTTGGTCTCAAATAAAAGTTCTTGTTGAGGGCTCGCGTGCAGAACTGACAAAAACGGTCTATGTTGATCGGTTTTTGTTTTATGCAAAAAGCTAATAGAAGTATGTCGTGTTTGGTATCTAATGAAAGGTCTCCTTGAGGGCTGAAATGCAAAATTGACAAAAATGTTCCATGTCGATCGGCTTTTGTTTTTTGCAAAAAGTTGTCAGAAATATGTCGTGTTTGGTATCGAATGAAAGGTCTTGGCGAGGGCTCGCGTAGAAAATTGACAAAAATGATCTATATAGATCTGCTTTTGTTTTATGCAAAAAAATCTCAAAAGTATGTCGAGTTTGGTCTCAAATGAAAGGTCTCGTTGAGGGCTAGCGTGCAGAATTGACAGAAATGTTCCATTTCGATCGGCTTTTGTTTTCTGCAAAAAGTTTCTTAAAAGTATGTCGAGTTTGGTCTCAAATGAAACGTCTTGTTGAAGGATAGCGTGCAGAATTGACAAAAATGTTCTTTGTCGATCGGCTTTTGTTTTTTGCAAAAAGTTGTCAGAAATATGTCGTGTTTGGTATCGAATGAAAGGTCTTGGCGAGGGCTCGCGTAGAGAATTGACAAAAATGATCTATGTCGATCGGCTTTTGTTTTATGCAAAAATTTCTCAAAAGTATGCCGAGTTTGGTCTCAAATGAAACGTATTGTTGAGGGCTAGCGTGCAGAATTGACAAAAATGTGCTATGTCGATCGGTTTTTGTTTTTTGCAAAAAGTTGTCAGAAGTGTATGGTGTTTGGTATCAAATGAAAGGTTTCAATGAGGGCTGGTGTGCAGAATTAACAAAAATTGTCAATGTCGATCGGCTATTGTTTTTTGCAAAAGGTTGTCAGAAGTATAGAGTGTTTGGTATCAAATAAAAAGTCTCGGTTAGGGTTGGGGTACATAAATGACAAAAATGTTTCATGTCGACCGGGTTTTGTTTTTTTGCAAAAAATTATTGGAAGTATATCGTGTTTGCAATCTAATGAAAGGTCTTGGTGAGGCCTGACGTGCAAATATGAAATAATTGTTTCATGTCGATCGGCATTTGTTTTTTGCACTGACAGCGGAGTTCTAGGGAATGCTCGGCGTAGCCGAGAATTCGCTATTCCTATATACTAAAAGGCATGTGTCCGTGATGTTTGTTTATTTTCATCACGACGATCGCCAAATTTTGTGGACAGCCTAACTGCCTGAACCATTAAAGAGATTGTTGTAATTTTTTTTTTAAGTTGCAGGGAATAATGTGTAGTTGTGCCTTTTGCGGGTCTCATATTTTTACTGAGAGTGGTTCTTGTGTAAAAAAATAAAAACTGTGCAAAATTAATAACTTGAAACAATGGATCCTAGTAGCCATGTCTAAATTTAAAAAGAGTCACGAGGTCATCTGTCACTTTTGACAATCTGTCTATGAACTTCAAACGATTATAACTTTTTATAGAACATTGATATTAAAGAAGTAAATACAGTATCATGTATAATAGTCTCGAGCAAAGGTGTTACAATTAATTTAAATTTAAAACATAACGTATTTAATTAATATAAATTTTGACGTTTCCAATGTCAAAAGTCAATGTTGCCAAATGTGTAATGAAGTAACTAAATTAAAACCAAATATTCATAAACTAACTTCACTGAAGACGTTGGCAGTTGTATTAGGGTTGACAATATTAATTAATAAATTTAAAAATTAACTACTATTTTTTAATACAAACAGTGTTCCCAAATTATGAAGTAACTAAATAAAAATCAAATGTACCTAATTATATTGAACACTTTGCTGTGTTTGATATCAAAAGAAAGAAAACCATAATGGCCGGTTTTGAAATGACAAAAAAAAATGTGTCATGTCGATCTGCATTTGTTTTTCGGAAAAAGTTGTTAGAAGTAGGTTGTCTTTGGGTTTTAAGGAAACTACACAATGTGGACGGGTGTGCACGAATGACAAAAATGTTCTACGTAAATTAGAATTTGTTTTTTGCAAAATGTCAGAAAAATGTTGTTTGGAAAAAGTTGTGAGAAGTATGTGGTGTTTAGTATCAAATGAAAGGTCTCGGTGAGATTTCGGGTACATAAATGACAAAAATGTTTCATGTCGACCGGCTTTTGTTTTTTGCAAAAAATTATTAGAAGTATATCGTGTTTGCAATCTAATGAAAGGTCTCGGTGAGGCCTGACGTGCAAATATGAAATAATTGTTTCATGTCGATCGGCATTTGTTTTTTTCACTGACAGCGGAGCTCTAGGGAATGCTCGGCGTAGCCGAGAATTCGCTAGTCACTATACGATTACATTCACTATTTTTCTTATATCTCACTCTCTATAGATTCATCACGACAAACGATTAATTTTTATAAGTAGCTACAGCCTGAACCATACAAGAGATTGATGTAATTTTTTTTTAGATTTTAGGGAATAATGTGAATTACGATCCTTTTGGGGTCTCATATTTTTACTGTGAGTGGTTTTCATGTAAAAAAATAAAAACTGTGCATAATTAGTACCTTGAAACAATGGATCCCAGAGGCCATGTCTAACTTTAAGAAGAATCACGCCGTCATCCGTCACTTTTGACAATCTGTCTATGAACTTTAAATGATTATATCTTTTAATAGAACATTGATATCAAAGATTTAAAAACATTTTCATGAATAATAGACTTGAGCAAAGGTGTTACAACTAATTGAAGTTTAAAACATAACGTATTTAATTAATATAAATTTTGACGTTTCCAATGTCAAAAGTCAATGTTGCCAAATGTGTGATGAAGTAACTAAATTAAAACCAAATATTCCTAAACTAACTTCACTGAAGACGTTGGCAGTTGTATTAGGGTTGACAATATTAATTTATAAATTTAAAAATTTACTACTATTTTTTAATACAAACAGTGTTGTCAAATTATAAAGTAACTAAATAAAAATTAAATATTATTAAATAAAATAAATTGAATACTTCGCTGTGTTTGTTATCAAAAGAAAGGAAACCGTAAGGGCCAGTTTTAAAATGACAAAAAAAATGTGTCATGTCGATCTGCTTTTGTTTTTCGTAAAAAGTTGTTAGAAGTAGGTCGTAATTGGGTTTTAAGGAAACGACACAATACGGACTGGTGTGCACGAATGTCAAAAATGTTCTACATAGATTAGAATTTGTTTTTTGCAAAATGTTGTCAGAAAAATGTCGTGTTTGGGTATTTTCGAATTACATGTCAATATTGCCAAATGTTTAATAAAGTAACTAAACAAAGAACAAATATTCCCAAATGAACGTTACTGAAGTCAGTGAATGTTATATTAGGCTAGGTCACGATGAGGGCTAGCGCGCAAAATGATCAAAAATGTTCTGTATCGAACGGCTTTTGTTTTTTGGAAAAAGTTGTGTGAAGTATGTGGTGTTTGGTATCAAATGAAAAGGCTCGATAAGGGCTGGCGTGTAGAATTAACAAAAAAGTTCAATGTTGATCGGCTTTTGTTTTTTTGCAAAACTTTCACAAAGGTATGTCGAATTTGGTCTCAAATGAAAGGTCTCGTTGAGGGCTAGCGTGCAGAATTGAGAAAAATGTTCCATGTCGATCGGCTTTTGTTTTATGCAAAAAGTTGTCAGAAATATGTCGTGTTTGGTATCGAATGAAAGGTCTTGGCGAGGGCTCGCGTATAAAATTGACAAAAATGATCTATATAGATCTGCTTTTGTTTTATGCAAAAAAATCTCAAAAGTATGTCGAGTTTGGTCTCAAATGAAAGGTCTCGTTGAGGGCTAGCGTGCAGAATTGACAGAAATGTTCCATTTCGATCGGCTTTTGTTTTCTGCAAAAAGTTCTTAAAAGTATGTCGAGTTTGGTCTCAAATGAAACGTCTTGTTGAAGGATAGCGTGCAGAATTGACAAAAATGTTCCATGTCGATCGGCTTTTTTTTTTGCAAAAAGTTGTCAGAAATATGTCGTGTTTGGTATCGAATGAAAGGTCTTGGCGAGGGCTCGCGTAGAGAATTGACAAAAATGATCTATGTCGATCGGCTTTTGTTTTATGCAAAAATTTCTCAAAAGTATGCCGAGTTTGGTCTCAAATGAAACGTATTGTTGAGGGCTAGCGTGCAGAATTGACAAAAATGTGCTATGTCGATCGGTTTTTGTTTTTTGCAAAAAGTTGTCAGAAGTGTATGGTGTTTGGTATCAAATGAAAGGTTTCAATGAGGGCTGGTGTGCAGAATTAACAAAAATTGTCAATGTCGATCGGCTATTGTTTTTTGCAAAAGGTTGTCAGAAGTATAGAGTGTTTGGTATCAAATAAAAAGTCTCGGCTAGGGTTGGGGTACATAAATGACAAAAATGTTTCATGTCGACCGGGTTTTGTTTTTTTGCAAAAAATTATTGGAAGTATATCGTGTTTGCAATCTAATGAAAGGTCTTGGTGAGGCCTGACGTGCAAATATGAAATAATTGTTTCATGTCGATCGGCATTTGTTTTTTGCACTGACAGCGGAGTTCTAGGGAATGCTCGGCGTAGCCGAGAATTCGCTAGTCCTATATACTAAAAGGCATGTGTCCGTGATGTTTATTTATTTTCATCACGACGATCGCCAAATTTTGTGGACAGCCTAACTGCCTGAACCATTAAAGAGATTGTTGTAATTTTTTTTTTAAGTTGCAGGGAATAATGTGTAGTTGTGCCTTTTGCGGGTCTCATATTTTTACTGTGAGTGGTTCTTGTGTAAAAAAATAAAAACTGTGCAAAATTAATAACTTGAAACAATGGATCCTAGTAGCCATGTCTAAATTTAAAAAGAGTCACGAGGTCATCTGTCACTTTTGACAATCTGTCTATGAACTTTAAACGATTATAACTTTTTATAGAACATTGATATTAAAGAAGTAAATACAGTATCATGTATAATAGTCTCGAGCAAAGGTGTTACAATTAATTTAAATTTAAAACATAACGTATTTAATTAATATAAATTTTGACGTTTCCAATGTCAAAAGTCAATGTTGCCAAATGTGTAATGAAGTAACTAAATTAAAACCAAATATTCATAAACTAACTTCACTGAAGACGTTGGCAGTTGTATTAGGGTTGACAATATTAATTAATAAATTTAAAAATTAACTACTATTTTTTAATACAAACAGTGTTCCCAAATTATGAAGTAACTAAATAAAAATCAAATGTACCTAATTATATGGAACACTTTGCTGTGTTTGATATCAAAAGAAAGAAAACCATAATGGCCGGTTTTGAAATGACAAAAAAAATGTGTCATGTCGATCTGCATTTGTTTTTCGGAAAAAGTTGTTAGAAGTAGGTTGTCTTTGGGTTTTAAGGAAACTACACAATGTGGACGGGTGTGCACGAATGACAAAAATGTTCTACGTAAATTAGAATTTGTTTTTTGCAAAATGTCAGAAAAATGTTGTTTGGAAAAAGTTGTGAGAAGTATGTGGTGTTTAGTATCAAATGAAAGGGCTCGATAAGGGCTGGCGTTTAGAATTAACAAAAATGATCAATGTTGATCGGCTTTTGTTTTTTGCAAAACTTTCTCAAAGGTACGTCGAGTTTGATTTCAAATGAAAGGTCTCGTTAAAGGCTAGCGAGCAGAATTGACAAAAATGTTCCATTCCGATCGGCTTTTGTTTTCTGCAAAAAGTTCTCAAAGGTATGTCGAGTTTGGTCTCAAAAGAAAGGTCTCGTTGAGGTCTAGCGTGCAGAGTTGACAAAAATGTGCTATGTCAATTGCCTTTTGTTTTTTGCAAAAAGGTGTCAGAAGTGTGTGGTGTTTGATCTCAAATGAAAGGTTTCGTTGAGGGCTAGCGTGCAGAATTGGCAAAAATGTTCCATGCCAATCGGCTTTTGTTTTTCTTCAATAGTTGTCAGAAGTATGTGGTGGTTAGTATCAAAATAAAGGTCTCGATGAGGGTTTGCGTGAAAAATTAACAAAATTGCTCAATCTTGATCGGCTTTTGTTTTTTACGAAAAAATCTCAGAAATATGTAAAGTATGGTGTCAAAAGAAAGGTCTCGTTGAGGGCTAGCATGCAGAATTGACAAAAATAATCCATTACGATCTGCTTTTCTTTTTACAAAAAGTTTTCAGAAGTTTATAGTGTTTGGTATTAAATGAAAGTTCTCGGTGTGGGCTAGCCTGTAGAAATTTCAAAAATATTTTATGTCGATTGACTTTTGTTTTATGCAAAAAGATATCAGAAGTATGTTGTGTTTGGTCTCAAATGAAAGGGCTCGATAAGGGCTCGCGTAGAGAATTGACAAAAATGATCTTTGTCGATCGGCGTTTGTTTTATGTAACAAGTTGTTAGAAATATGTCATGTTTGGTATCGAATAAAAGGTCTCGTTGAGGGCTAGCGTGCAGAATAGACAGAAATGTTCCATTCCGATTGGCTTTTGTTTTCTGCAAAAAGTTCTCAAAAGTATGTCAAGTTTGGTCTCAAATGAAACGTCTTGTTGAGAACTAGCGTGTAGAATTGACAAAAATGTGCTATGTCGATCGGTTTTTGTTTTTTGCAAAAAGTTGTCAGAAGTGTGTGGTATTTGGTATCAAATGAAAAGTCTCGTTGAGGGCTAGCGTGCAGAATTGACAAAAAATGTGCTATGTCGATCGGCTTTTGTTTTTTGCAAAAGGTTGTCACAAGTATATAGTGTTTGGTATCAAATGAAAAGTCTGGTTGTAGGCTAGCGTGTAGATATGATAAAAATGTTTCATGTCGATCTACTTTTGTTTAATGCAGAAAGTTGTCAGAAGTATGTCGTATATGGTATCAAATGAAAGGTCTCGGTGAGAGTTGGGGTACATAAATGACAAAAATGTTTCATGTCGACCGGCTTTTGTTTTTTGCAAAATATTATTAGAAGTATATCGTGTTTGTAATCTAATGAAAGGTCTCGGCGAGGCCTGACGTGCAAATATGAAATAATTGTTTCATGTCGATCGGCATTTGTTTTTTGCACTGACAGCGGAGCTCTAGGGAATGCTCGGCGTAGCAGAGAATTCGTCCTATATACTAAAAGGCATGTGTCCTAATCTATATTTATTTTCATTACGACGATCGCCAAATTTTCGGACAAACCTACAGCTTTAACCATTTATGAAATAGATTTATATAATAATATCAAGTTGTAGAGAATGATGCGTAGGTGTGCCTTTTTGGTGTTTCATATTTTTACGTCGAGCAGTTTTTGCGTAAATTAATAAAAACCACACATTTTTTTAATTTTAAAACAATCTTGAAACTAAAGATCCTAGTAGCCATGTATAAATTTAAAAAGAATCACGCTGTAATCTGTCACTTTTGACAAACAGTCTGTGAACGATTGTATTTTCAAATAGAACATTGATATTAAAGAAATGAATACAGTATCATGTATAATAGTCTTGAGCAAAGGTGTTACAATTAATTTAAGTTTAAAACATAACGTATTTAATTAAAATAAATTTTGACGTTTCCAATGTCAAAAGGCAATGTTGCCAAATGTGTCATGAAAGAACTAAATTAAAACCAAATATTCCTAAACTAACTTCAATGAAGACGGTGGCAGTTGTATTAGGATTGACAATATTAATTTATAAATTTAAAAATTAACTACTATTTTTTAATACAAACAGTGTTGCCAAATTATAAAGTTACTAAATAAATATCAAATATTCCTAAATAAAATAAATTGAATACTTTGCTGTGTTTTTTATCAAAAGAAAGGAAACCATAAGGGCCAGTTTTAAAATGACATAAAGAATGTGTCATGTCGATCTACATTTATTTTTCGCAAAAAGTTGTTAGAAGTAGGTCGTCCTTGGGTTTTAAGAAAACGACACAATACGGACTGGTGTGCACGAATGACAAAAATGTTCTACATAGATTAGAATTTGCAAAATGTTGTCAGAAAAAAGTCGTGTTTGGGTATTTTCGAATTGCATAAGTCAATATTGCCAAATGTTTAATAAAGTAACTAAACAAAGAACAAATATTCCCAAATGAACTTTACTGAAGACAGTGAATGATATATTAGGCTAGGTCACGATGAGGGCTAGCGTGCAGAATGAACAAAAATGTGCTATGTCGATCGGTTTTTGTTTTTTGCCAAAAATTGTGAGAAGTATGTGGTGCTTGGTATCAAATGAAAAGGCTCGATAAGGGCTGGCTTGTAGAATTAACAATAAAGGTCAATGTTCATCGGCTTTTGTTTTTTGCAAAAATTTCTCGAAGGTATGTCGAGTTTGGTCTCAAATGAAAGGTCTCGTTGAGGGCTGGCGTGCAGAATTGACAAAAATGTTCCATGTCAATCGACTTTTGTTTTATGCAAAAAGTTGTCAGAAGTATGTCGTGTTTGGTATCAAATGAAAAGTCTCGGAGAGGGCTAGCGTGTACATATGATAAAAATGTTTCATGTTTTTTGCAAAAAATTATTAGAAGTATATCGTGTTTGCAATCTAATGAAAGGTCTCGGTGAGGCCTGACATGGAAATATGAAATAATTGTTTCATGTGGATCGGCATTTGTTTTTTGCACTGACAGCGGAGCTGTAAGGAATGCTCGGCGTAGCCGAGAATTCGCTAGTATCATATACTAATATAACAAAATAATTGAGAAAAATGCATGTTAGATTTATATGTATTTTATTTATATCTGGCTGAAAGAAGAGTGCTTTGGATAGAAAACAATTCATTTTCTTCTTAAAGCTGACAGTTTAAGAAAATAAAATTTAACAAAAAATAATCAAACAATGTTAGACAGAACATTATGTCTATGTTTTCTAACCATAGCACTCTTGTTTCAGCCAGATATAAATAAAATACATATAAATCTAACATGTATGTTTCTCAATTATTTTGTTATATTAGTATATGATATGTTCGTATCGTTAAATTCAGAAAAAAAATACTCTATCTAATAACCTAAAAATAAACATATGTTCCTATTTAAAATAAGAAAGCTGTGTCTCATACTCTGAGAACCACTGATCGAATAAAATATTTTTTTTGCTCATTGTAATAGTCTTGTAAATTGGTGGTTCTTTGCTAATTTAACCAACCTCGTAGCTCTTATAGTTCTCGAGATAGCAATGGTGGCACGCTTAAATGGAACACCCTGTATATTAAAAATTAAATATTTTCATTTAATTTAGGGTGTTTTCCCTAAAATAAATCAAAATATAGATCATGAATGGGGCCGGTATAATGTCCCTTGCCCGGACCGGTTTGTCAACCCAGTCCGGCCCTGACTGTATTTATATATAAAAAAACATAATTTCATTAATTAAGTATTTTATATTGATTTAAAGGTTTTATAAAACTTTTATATTATGAATGTAGTAAGAAAATTAAAAATGCCTATAACCTGTTGCGTTGTTGGTTGTGGCAGCAGATAGGGTAGAGATAAAATTTTATTTTTTTGAATTCCGAAATTAGATAAATTAAAAAAAAGAAGACAAGTTTGGATTCAAGCAATAAGACGTTGAAATTTTATTGGGCACTAAGATAGAATATGCGAGAACCTTTATATGCTTTGTATTCTTCATTGGTGCATGCACTTTTTTAAAAAATTAAATAGTTACACAGTGTGTGCAATAAAATGCGGAACATAGGACTTTAACATGGGATTTAAAAAAAATGCGGATACTCTCTCTCCTGATTGTGACAGTTAATGAGATTTCATTATAAATAATATAATTTGATATTAATTATTAAATTATGTTATAGTCTAAAATTATTAAAATGGATGTGCCGTCCGTAAATATATTAAAAATTAGTTTTTTACATTAAGAATTACAATCAGTGATACTCCTTTAAAGTGACATAGATATTTTCTTTTATTTTCATGGCTGTCCGATTTTTAACGAAAATAATACATTTTATATTTAATATATCTCGTACTACAGACATGCTGTTGCAACAATTATAATGTTGTCGAACGTAGAATTTTAATTTGAACAACTTTGTACTCTTGTAGTTTTGCTCTAAATTTATCAGGAGGGAGAGTATCTGCAATCCAAGTGCTAGTACTCGTAACATCCGTCGTACCCTATCTGTAGGCGCCACCAGTACTTTTTCTCATTCGTGGCGAGCGATACAGAATCAGTATGAATCAGTTACTAAAATTTACTTCTGTCTATCCCCACCTATTACGGTCTTAAAAGTGAGGGAATGAAGGCGGGCGTAGAACCCTCGAAACATTTCTTTTCTATATGTATAAGCGTCGCAAGTTGAATTGTGATCAAAAAAAATTGTTTCAAAGACTTCCAAATATACAAAATGGAATATCGCAAGCTATAATAGATAAATAAAAATTCTGTAGATATGTAGGTACCAGGAAATAATATTTGAATGCAATTCGATAATTTAATAAATTTTTTATTTTCATTATCAATTTATCCCTATTTTCCACATACCAGAGTTATGATAATAATAAACACATACTTATATACTCATTATTCAGGATTCCGTCATCCAGTAAAAATAATGTGGCAGACGCTCTTGCAACCCGCGTTCAAATTTAATTATGACACTCGGGAAGTGGGATGCTAATGATACTTATGTAAAAATTTTGCTATCATTACTAAAATCTGCGACAATGCATATTGACACACCTAGAATTCTTAATAAGCCATGTTGCACTGTTTTCAAAAAAGTACTGTAATTCGAATTCTTATCTGATATAATATAATAGTAAAATCGTACCTACGAGTATATATTTGCAACCTGTGGGAACGATGTAATGATGTAAACGCGCGTCCAGCAATAATAGGACTCCGGAAATGTACTTTTCTTACATATTATAGACATTATTTTTTATTCGATCGGACGAAACTATTTATGTTGTTATGTTAATGTTTAAGACGGAAATGGTACTGTTATTTTTAGTTGTATAGCAATTTTATTTTAGCATATTACTTGAATTTATAACTTTTCAGCCAGTAAACAAACCCGGAAGGTACATGTTTTCGACCGATTACATAAATATAACATATTATTTCAAAATTATAAACCTTATAAAAAAATAAACTTTTACGAATTATTGCATGTGGTTGATATCAAAATTTTCCAAACGAATTTCAGAAAGTTCAAGGTTAAACCCTTCAGGTTGTATTCAATTTATACCAACTTAACTGATTGGTTAAAAATATTTTCTTCTACAGATCACGAAAGAAGAACAAATTGAAATTGAAAATAAAACAAAAGGGCAATTTGAAAATGAATTGTATATACAGCATAGAAAACATGGACTAACGGCATCGAATTTTGGAAGTGTGATAAAAAGAAGAAAGAATGTATATCATCCATTAGTTAAAAAAATTCTTTACGGTGAAAATATTAATAATGCAGCTATTCAGTTTGGAAAAACTAAAGAATCTGTAGCTAGACGGAAATTCGAAACAGAATTTCGATTACAGGTTGCAGACAGTGGTTTATTTGTAGATAAAGATCATGGGTATTTAGCTTCAACTCCAGATGGTTGGTTGAGTATTGTTACATCACTCATAGATCAAAAGGAATGTCATTAGTACTATATTAAATATACAGGGGAGAAGGGGCAGTATTGAACAAAATTAAATATTTTATTTATATTTTGTTTATTATATTCCGTATCAAAATTATTTTTTTAGAATGCTTATTGAAAGAAATAATTTGTAGAAGAATACCACGGGGTCTTTCTTGTATTGAACCAAATCAATAAAAATGTTCATAAAATACCTATTGCTTCTCATGTAATTATAGTTTATTTTTCCCTTATTACTAAAATACTATTAATAGAAACATAGATACTTTCAGAAATTTCATTTGGATTTCTCAGCTTGTTTAGGCTTATACCGATTTATTTCGTAGAAAGAAACAATTTCTATTGTAAGTAAAGAGTTGAATTTATAGGCTACTAACCAATCACAACTCATATAAATATCAGCGATACTATGACTACCACCACCATATTCGTGGAAGGTAGTTTTGAGTAGATATTAATATAAGAGCCTCTAGCGGACAAACGCTGAAACTTTTAACATTGTAGTATATGGAAGGAACAAATTACGCAGTTTTCTCAAGAAGCTTGGCAAAACTGATAATTTTTCTTGTTGAATATTGCAATAAAAATTATTTTCTATGTCTTGAGATAGAAATGAATAATTTTATTAATTTTCTTCGTAATGAAATATGATATCTAAAATCAGAAAAAAATGCATGCACAATATGAATTAATTATGAAAAAGTGGTAAATAATTTCAACTGCAAATTGTATTCATGACACAGTTCAACCATCAAAGATTGTGCATACAAAATTTCGTGGAATTTAATTCAACCATTTTTGAGAAAACTGCGTAGAAAATTAGGTCAATTTTGGACTAAAATCATACATTAAAAGCAGTAAGGTTGCGCGCCCTTAAAGTCTTATTTTCCGCAATTCGTTGCACACCTGTATATATCATAATATGTTATTTGAGGTAAATTCTTCACATCCGTTACCTAATTCTTTTTATCAATTGGATCCACATTATTTAATAATGAAATCTTTTCCAAATAACGTTCTTTCGCTTCACTTTCAAGACTTTTGAAATAATTACTCAACAAAGCCATAACTAAAATGACAATAACAGCAAAACACGTGTAACTTCTATAAAACTAAAATGTAAACAACGGTTCTCTTTGCTACCAATCAGCTGTACAGCGCCATATTTGATAACGTATGTGCCCGAGCCTTATTATTTTATATATTATACCTATAGAAGCCAGCTATTAACTACCGTAATAATTACCACCTCTTTACCCGTAGGAGGGGCGGAAAATAATTTCATATACTAATTGACAATATATGAACAATGTTTTAACATTATATCATGTACATATTAAAAGATGTACCCTTCCAATTATTTTATATACTATACCTACAGAAGCTACCTATTAATTAATTGCGCCTT
Organism: Stenolophus ochropezus; assembly: GCA_035578165.1. NCBI lineage: Eukaryota > Metazoa > Arthropoda > Insecta > Coleoptera > Carabidae > Stenolophus > Stenolophus ochropezus. The sequence goes on along the minus strand of JAQOWZ010000013.1, from coordinate 11,095,541 downwards.
TTAAAGCAATGCCACAGACAAATTATAATTTGTCTGTAGCAATGCATGTATTCGTTTTTTCTTACAGAAAAAATTCAAACAAAATTCATATGTACACATAGAACAAATACAATTAAAAATATATAAATATATTATAGGCTCTACCATTTAAGAAAAGACAAACAAATCTCGCCGTACCATAATACAACACTCGTACATGTGAAAATAATTTTACATTATGCTCTTTCAGTAGACGAATAAATTCTGTGAATAAATTTATGCTGTATTTTTAACGACAATGGAGATGTCCAAGACAGGTATTTCGATGACAGCCTGTATACAGTGGCTCACAGAATTATTCGTACACCTAAGTTTTCTATTTAAAAAGTGAAAAATAGAGTACTTTCAAAAATAATATTGATATATTACTGACAATATTCTCTCGTATTCCAGAAATAAAATGCAATAGCCAATTATGAAAAAAATATTATTTTTCTTACGCAAAGTAAATAAAAACAAAATGTTTACAAGAAAGAGGTACACAAAATTATTCGTACACTTATTAAATCTTACATAAAACAAGTCAATATTTATATTTATAAATATAAAACATCTATGATTGCGTAATTATCATTTGTTTGAGTATTTTGTATAAGGTTTTTTCAAAAATAGGTCACAAAAAACAAGTAGTTACGGTAGTTGAAAGGCGAATCTGTTTGAAATTACTTTGCCAGTGTAAATCTTTAAGGGAGGTTGTCAAAATTGAACGAAGATCGCACTCAAATGTTGAGAACCTTATAAGTAAATATAAAAATGAGGACAAGTAGAAAAATATTTCCCGTGGAGGCCGTAAAAAATTTGTAAGTCAACAGAATGAACGATATATTGAACGTTAAATGACATTAAATCCTAAAAATCCCCTTAATAAATTAACATATGAATATCTGAAAATTTTTAATGGTCTATTGGAACATAGACTATTCGAAGAACTTCAAGAAATTTTGGTTAAATGGTGTTGTAGTAAAAAGCGAGCCCTATAATACCAAACAAAATAGTATAAAGAGACTCGCCCTGGCAAATAGTACATTAGCATGGATTGTGTATTTTGTAAATTGGAAATTTTCCGGATGAAAGTAAATTGTACCTATTTGTGTGGAACTGCAAATCTTTTGTTTGGAGAAATCCAAATTCTGAGCTTAATTACTACAATTTATGGAGCACAGTGAAACACAGCGGCAGGCACATAATAGTTTGGGGTTCCTTATGACTATACGGCCATTAAAACCAAAATTTCGTAAACTTCTTTGAATAGTCTATGTTCCAATAGATCCTCCAAAAAGTTTAGATATTTTTAATGTTAATTTATTCACAGGTATTATAGGGTTTTAATTGCATTTAACGCTCAATAAATCGTTCATTCTGCTAATTTAATATTTTCTTACGGCCCCCGCGGCAAATATTTTTCAACTACATTTCATTTTTATATTTGCTACTAATGTTCTCAATAATAGAGTACAATCTCCATACAATTTTGATAACTTCCCTTAAATATTTACACTGGCAAAGTAATTTCAAACAGATTCGCCTTTCAACTACCGGAATTACTTGTTTTTTGTGACCTATTTTTGAAAAATCCTTATACAAAGTACTGAAACAAGAGATAATTACTCAATCATAGATGTTTTATATTTATAAATATAAATATTGACACTTTATACGTAATATTTCATAAGTGTACGAATAATTTTGTGTATCTATTTTTTGTACACATTTTGTTTTTATTTAATTTACATAAGAAAAATATTTTTTTTTCATAATTGGCTATTTATTTTATTTCTGGAATATGAGAGAATATGATCCCGTCAGTAATATGTCAATATTATTTTTAAAAGTACTCTATTTTTCACTTTTTAAATAGAAAACTTAAGTGTACGAATAATTCTGTGAGCCACTGTATATGAAATTCACTATAGGATAAGCCGATTGGACCTTATAACGTTTTATAGGACTTGCGATAATGGTTCCTTTTGATGGGTAGTTTCTTCTATTATATGATGGTAAGGGACGTATCTGAAATTTTCTTTCAAAATGTTTCCTCATTATGTACTTTTAAATCTAGATTTTGTATGTTATTGAAATAATCCGAAAATTAGTAATAGTCAGGGAATTGAGACAAAAATTAACAAATGTTTCACGGTTTATCTGTCAAGTTAACTGCGTTAGTTTATTTTTATTATTTTTTAAATTACTGGTGAATTGAACAATTTTATTTTAGTCATTATTTCTGAATTTGAAAAACAGAATTGCTATAGTTTTTAGCGTAACTTGTCAAAACAGTAAATAAAATAATAATAAACAAACTTATACATTTTCGCAGATTATTGCTCCCCAATTTAATTTCGAGCGTTTTTAAGTAAATAAATCGAAAGGAAATAATTTTCTATCTTTTTGATTACAAATTTATTCATTTTGAACTGAAATTTTTTCAAATTATCACACACTGGATTCTTTTTTAACAAATATCAAGTTTAATCTATTCCCAAATACGACAAAAATGCAGAGTTTTATTCTCTAAATTTCGGCATGTAAAACATTGCTATAAAATAAAATGGGGAGCAAGCAGAGCTAAAAACTGATTTCTCATGCAAAATCCCTATGTTCGGTGTTCACCCGCTATAACAAAGGCAGAGACTAAGTAGTACCCAGCTTTACACTGGTAGGAAAATCTAAAAGGGATTAAAGCAGATAGATCAACGGAGATTTAACTAAGTCAAGATGTTCATTTCTTTTTATTTTCATTGATGATCTTTGAATTTCCAATTATTTGAAATCGCCATTATTAGTTATTAAAAATTTTGAATTTCTTCTTAATACGGCCCTGTTCGTACTGTTTAAGAGATACTTTCAAATTGGGATAATTTATAACTCCTCACCATAAAGCTTCAGTAGGTATAATCGGAGGTTTCTGGCTCACTTCCGCTTCCGGTCTTGGTATTAAGCTAGTGTTTGCACGCCTAGGTTGTATGCAACCCACATGCGTCCAGTGTGTTGTGTACAGCGCAGCACATCGGCGTGCTGTTGTCCCTGAATTTTATGCAACCCACATGCCTTGTTTGTATTGTTGTGCAGTTTCCCAATAGAGATCTCATTCTTGTGTGGTGCCCTCTCCCTCTCCACCCTTTCTCTTCCTCCCTCTCTCTCTCTCTACGGTGTATGAAATTATATTTCGATATATATACATATATATATATATATATATATTGAACTCTGTACTCTTATGGTCTCTTTTTTGTCCGTTCGGTACAAAAAATCTAGTTGTTTTTTATTTACTAAAATTGTTGTCCTTATTTTTAACTGAATGGTTGAGCGTATTAATGTGTATGTCTAACTGTTATTGAAATCATTAAAACTAGAGATCTAGAGTTCAAATCCCAGCGACAGACATTATTTTTTATTTGTAACACAAATATTACAACAGATGTCTCTGGTGTACATTAAAATTACATGTGTATGTATGTGTGCGCACTAGAGAAGCAAATTAATACTTGGTATTATTATTTTTTAATTTAGTTACATTTTTGATGTTCATCAAGAATATTCCTTTTTAACAATGTATATATTATTTTTTATATTATTAAGTTCTTCACATGTTGTTTTAACTATAATTAGTGAATTTAGTGATGAAGATTCACTTATATTTTTGGAACAATATGGTTATATGAACAATGATAATAATACTATTGTGTCATATAACACACAAAATAATTCAGCGTATAGAAATGGTTTAATTTTGTATCAAAAGAGACATAATTTATCAGCAGATGGAATATTAAATAACGAAACAATAAATTTTATGCGAAAACCAAGATGTGGTATGCCCGATATAGACCAATTTACCACACATCATATAAAATGGGGAAATAATACAATATATTGGTATTATCATGGACATGAAGATGGCAATATAATGAATAATATTATAGAAAAAGCATTTAATTTATGGTCTAAGTATACTAATTTAGAATTTTTCAGAACAAATGTTTATAATAATGCTTAAATATTTATTACATTTGGTAATGCATTTCACTACAGATATAAACCTCGTGGAAGTTGTACTTCAAATTTTGATGGTCCCGGTAGTATATTGGGACATGCTGATTATCCAAATATAAATTTTTATTCAGAGATTCATTTAGATATTACAGAAAATTGGTCTTTAGAATTATCAAAACCGGATGATGAAAGTATTATTAGTTTATACCAAGTACTCATACACGAAATAGGACATGTATTAGGATTGCATCATTCTTCTGATACGAATTCCATAATGTATGCAGCGTATAACACACATCCACATATATTTACAATTTATTCAGATGAATTACCTGAAGATGATATAAGAGGAATTCAAAATTTATATGGTAGTAAATTAACACAAACTATTGTGACCGATCTTGTCAATACAACTTTAGTAACAGAAAAAGTACAACAAGTAAAAAATAAATTGCAGGAAAAAGAGCAAGATGATGACAATTCTTTTCCATTGTTATGTGATTTGACAGATGTTAAGAATTTTCTTATTGTCAAGAACAAAATTTATATTTTTTATAAACATTGGGTTTGGTATAAAGAACTTAATTCAAAAATTTTTAATAATAAACCAATGTTAATAACAGATTGGTTAACATTTTTACCAGAAAATTTTACAGATATATCAGCTGTATATTTGAGACCTAATGGAAATGTTGTTTTAATTATAAATGATCAAAGTTACAATATAAAATATCCTTCATTTTTAGCTGATTCTTCGTATTCTGGTAATCCTTACAATAAAGCTATACATAACATACATGGAGCAGTAAATAACCATTTTGGTAAAACATATTTATTTTATAACGGTGACAGCTTTATTGAAATAGACGAGTGTAATTTTGTAACAATTAATAATGGTAAAATTAAAGATAAATTTCCAGGAATACCAGATAATATAGAAACTGTATTTAAATATACAAATGGTCGTTTGTATTTTTTTAAAAATAATATTTTTTATGAATTTAATGAATTCACAAATATGTTAGAACGAGCTGGTAAATTTAATTTTTCTTTATTTGACTATAACTGTCCTAACATTAGTATATTAGAACAAATTCAAATTTTATTATCAAAATTGTGGAATTACAAAAATCAGTAATTATTATTCACTGTCAACTAAAGTATATATAATTTGAATTTGAAATAAAATAGTTAGTTATAAAGTAAATCTACATCATGTCAGATTTTAATTTTTCGAAGTTTACTGATGTTAATTATATATTAAGTTTTAAACCTGATAGTGTAACGTATCAAACATTGAAAAAATATTATGAAGCAGACTTAAAATCTATTTTTCCATTAAATTCAATGACCAATGAGGATATTAAAAATCTTCCAGTGGAATTTATAAAATATAAAAATAAAGGAGATATTGGACAATTGAGTTTTGTGTGGGACAAATTACCTGAAGAGTGGAAAAAGGATATTTTTTTTTAAAAAATTTGAACCTTGTTTACAACATCCTGATACGAGACTTACTGTGGCTGATTCACCATATGATTGCTTACTTATCACAAATTGTCCATTGTGTTATGAAGATAAAAAATTATCACTTCAGAGTGAATTTAATCGTTTATCTACATTCAGTACGTGGTCAAATACAAATATTTGTGCCAAGGAATTAGCAACAGCCGGTTTCTTTTACAAAAACTATACAGCCATATTCATAGTGCTATAATGCAGGTATAAACTAGGACCATATTCGTACTAAGTTAAACCCCGTATTTTTCTCTATTCATAGTGGCGGATTAACGGTACATCTGGTTTAAACTCGGTTCTAATATTTAGACTCGGCAAGACCGTAGTTTTAAGTTAGTTTAACCCAGTGTAAGATTGGTAGGAACGTGTATGAGCAGTGTCTAAGGTTCAATTATTTCTATATCAGCATAAATATCAGCTGTAAGTATTTTTTAATATTATATAATTAACGTATTCATAAATTTTTAATTATTTGTAGGAATTGAAAATGGAGGAAATACAAGGAATATTTGATAATATTAATGATATGGTAGATATTGAAGATGTAGTAAATCGTCGTAGAAAAGAAAAAATTTATCTTGAACATATTAATCCATTTGAAAAATATGACGACAATCAATTTAAAAAGATTTACAGGTAAATATCATACATTATTTCATAAATAAAAATATGAAATACAATACATTTATCTATTTATTCAATTATTTATAGATTCAAAAAGGAGACTCTTCAAATATTAATTGAAGAAATCAGACCTCTGCTACAAAGACGTAACGACAATAAAGGAAGGCCCATTTCTATAGAAATCCAAGTTCTAAGTACTATTAGATACTTGGCCAAAGGAAATTATCAAAGTGAGGCTGGTAAGAAATAAATAAGATATTTTACAGACATTTCCTATATTAAAATTGTTTACAGCTGATTTACACAATTTTTCCCAGGCTACTATGTCAAGAATAACTGCCAGAGTAACTAGAGCCATAGCTTCTTTAATTAACACACATATTTATTTTCCGCAAAATGAGAGATATTTCGAAAATTAAAGAAGATTTCTATGCTGTCGCTCAAATGCCAAATATTGTGGGTGCAATTGACTGCACTCACATCAAAATTAAAAATCCTGGTGGGGAGTACCCACTATTGTATATGAACAGGAAAGGATTTTTTTCTTTAAACGTCCAGGTAACCACTATAATAATTTAATATAGAAGAATAATTTACATACAACATTTTATTGCAGGTGGTATGTGATTCAAATGCAAAAATTCGAGACATAGTTGCTCGTTGGCGAGGCAGTGCGCATGATTCAAGAATATGGAATGATGAAAACACGCTTTCAGGTATTTACATTTCTATAAAGCTGTAACGTTAGTTATTAACGTCATTTAATTTGTTAGGCTGGTGAAATAACTGGCATTCTAATAGGGGATAATGGATATCCTTCATCAGAATTCTTATTAACTCCCGTACTTCGTCCTGGAACAGCTGCTGAACAACGCTACAACTATGCTCATATTAGAACGAGAAACGTTGTAGAGCGATTATTCGGCCAATGGAAGAACAAGTTTCGATGCTTTTTTAATGGCATGCAAATGTCAATGGATACTGCAAAAGCCAGTATTATTGCATTGGCGGTTCTCCACAATTTGGCAGTAGATGAAAGGACAGATGATGATGATGAAGAAGGTATGCTTTATCTATGGGTTATTAGCGTTGTAATAAAATGAGTTACTCTTGTTTACAGAAAATTTCAATTCTGATGACGAAGATTATGAGGTGCAAAATGAGGAGAGACATGATAATGACCCGAGGAATATATTTAGACAAAATTATATAAACACTTATTTTAATTAAAATAAAGGAATACATATTTTTTAAAACTATAATAAATTCTATATAATTATATATAAATATAAAAACAAATTAAATTCTGTAAAATGAAAACAAAAAGAAAATTATTTGGTAACGAACAAATTTATATGTCATTCTTTTTTTGTAATAAAAGTTCATATTTTAATTTAAATATCTTTTCTTCCCACCTCTTCCTTATGTTATGCAGTTCTTTTTCATGTTTTATCTGTAGCTTTATTTTTCTCTCATAAATATTTAGACATTTTTCTTCGTAAACAGTCATTGCTTTCCTCGTAGCAGTTTTTGGTTTCTTTGGGGTAGATTTCGGCTTTGGAGATGGTACGTTAATATATTCTACTTCAGGCTGTAGAATTTCTGTTGCTGGTGCGTGAGTGGGAGTGATGTCCACAAACTGTATTTCCTGTAAATCTTTATGAAATAATGTAATATTTCCGCCTTGATGAAATGTGGATGCTTGCGTCTGTGAAATAGAAGTGGATGTCTGTGCCTGCGAACTAGATGTGGATGCCTGTGCCTGTGAAGTACCTGGTGCGCTAAAACCTTTTACTTGTGTTAGCGCTATCAGGGTACAAATACATGTTTGCTTCTAGTACTATTGCTATGAAATGTACATTTTAATTTAAATTTTATTTTAATTTTAATAATATTCCACACAATAAATAATTGTTAAAATTAAAACTATTTATAATTAAATGTACATTTAATTAAACCAGTTTTTAATTAGTTAATAAATAAAACTACTATTTGGTAAAATTCTGGCTGCATATTTCCCTTATACTTATTATTAATAACTACTTACTGTATATTCCTATAAACTTATTACAAAAATAACGTTTATAAAAATTTAAGTAATACAAACTTAGTTTTACCTGATAATTCTGTCAGAATCATATACACTATGATCTGTAATGAAATCCATTGGTATGATTTCTTGGATTTCATAATCGATTTCATCTGGGAAATTAGTTGGAGGGCCGCCGCCAGTACCAAATTGATATTTTTTATATTTTGAAATGTTTTTCTTCGCTGACATTTTCATCCGTTTCCACTGTTCTTTTAATTTTTTCTTATCTCGTCCAAAACCATGGGCTGCAAACACGTTCTGAATGTTTCTCCAAGCTTCATCCTTTTTTAAATTACTTGCTGAATTTACGGTTTTGTTCTCTATTACATTCCCATGAATCTTTATCTGCTCTACTAACAACTTTTTTTCTTCGAGAGTCCAGTTCACTTCACGCTTAGCCATATCTTGAAATTTAATTTATATATATTTTTCCATAATTATTATATTATTATTATATGTACTTACCAGCAATTTTTTCTTTGAATCTTGTCAGAAGTATAACCACAAAACCAAGCGTAAAACCTTGTTGGAAATGTCAAAACAATGAACACTGCGCATGAGTATACCACGGTCAACTAGATACAACCAGCGTGCAACCAGCAAAATCAAATTTAAACCAGGATTACAAAAACATAGTTTAAAACAGTTTCGAAAAGGAATATGAATAGGTCATGAATGGGCTATCTTGAACCAGGTCTAAACCAGAACTACATGAGCATAGTTTAAAACCGAGTTTTCTGACGTATTATGAATACGGCTGATAGTGATTTTGTGCAGTGTGCTTTTTGTGATGTTGAAATATGCAATTTTGAGGAAAACGATGTTGCACTGTTTGAACATTATCGTTGGTCTCCAAATTGTAAATTTCTATTAAAAAATACTACAAATGTTCCAATTAATAAATATTATACAAATTATGTTCTTAGTATTGTTAAGATTTTAAATTACATAAAATGTAGTAAGACTATACATGAAGAAGATAAAGAGAAATTTATAAAATTGTTGAAAGAAAATTATAAACATTTTTATACATTCATTGTACCTGTAATTGAAAAAATAAAGAAAAACACAAATAATTTGTAATTATATTGTTTTATTATATACCTCATTACATAATATTACATAAAATTATCTGAATTTATACAATATATATCATCGTCTAGAATTTTTTTAATTTTATATACATTACTTACAGCACAAACATATGGAATAGAATGTAAGAAACATGTTTTATGAATTAAACAATTTTTTAAAGCTACTTTATAATTAAATTCGCTTAAATCTATAATATTACATGTTTTTACACTGAATGATAATAAAAATTCTTTTTTGACAGCACCTTGTACGTAAACAGTTTTTGATTCTTCTAAAAAATTTTTTAGCTCACAACACATTTCGTTATAATTTATATGTCCGTTATCCCATTTTAATCCGTGATGATTTCGACATAACCATGTAGCACATCTTTTGTTATGTTGTGGTAATTCTTCCCATGTAAATGGTGGTTTGATATAAAAATGTTGTTGTTTACTTCCATCTCTTGATAGTATAAAAATTTCTTTTGGTATTATAATATATCCATCAGCTTGAAATCCTTGTATGTCAATAATTAACTCCATTATATATATTTTTTGTACGATGTTCTAATTACTTTGAATGTTTGAATTAAAATGAGCTTGTAACATCACTTGACAGCAGATTATATTCAACTATCTTATCATGTATTATTAGAATGTTTGCGGTTGTATGGTAGGAAATTCTAATATCAGCTGAAGAAGTTTGAAAAGTTTCATTTTTCTTTTGATTTGAGCAATGAAGTACGATGTTCTAATTGCTTTAAATGTTTAAATTAAAATGAATTTCTAACATCCCCTGACAACGGGTTATATTCAACAATCTTATCATGTATTATCAGACAATACGCGGTTGTATTCGCCGGGAAATTAGTGTCTGATTCAAATTCCAATCTAATATCAACTGAAGAAGTTTGAAGAGTTTCATTTTGATTTGAGCAATCAATTACTATTAATGGCGCAATTTCTTTGAATTTCTTTATATCTAATAATACACCGAAATTTTGTTGATAGTAAGCATTTTGGAAATTTGCATACATGTGATACAGAACTGCATAATTATTATTTGAAAAGTCAATATTTAAGTTGTCGTATGGATAATATGTAGAATTCAAATACAATTTAATATTTGTTAAATTACACGAATCGAAAATGCTTGCATCCTTATCTTTTTTATTTTTACGATCAGTTTGAAATCCTACAATTACAAATCTTGGTGTTTCCAACTGTGTAGACGATTTAATAGACCATGTTTGTTTTTTAGCTGCTGGTAGTACAGGATATTCATATATATCGCAAGAACGATATGCTAATGGCAAAAAACGATTTGAATTTACAATGTTTAATAATTTTAAACGATTTTCATTGTTAACTGACACATGTGGCATGCACCAAACAATTTTTTTTATATTAAATTTTAATTCTTCTGTTGATTTGTAAGCAGCACTATCATTCCTTGCTCTTATCAAATTAAGTTCTTGTCGCACATTTAAAATAATTTTCTTGTTGTCTTCTGCAAATCCGAGTAACATTTTTAAAGGAATGCATACATTAAAATTACCCTCCTTATCCAAAATATTTTCATTATCAACAATCCAACCAGCATTTATTAAATTTTGACGTTCTGAATATGAATTAGATACATATCCTTTCATTGTGCTTGTTATTCCAACATTTTTAATTGTATCAATTTCAACAGTGTTTAATAAATATTTTATATCTTCAAATAAATAGGAAATACCATTATTAGTAATTTTAGTATCTATAGGAGGTGCAGATCCATCTTCTTTTGTTAATTTGCCTTCAATATATAAGTAACTTTCATGTGGTAATGTATAAATATCCTGTTGTTGTATTTGTATTCGAATTTCATCACAATTATATAAAGATGAAGCAACAATTGGTTGATAACTATGTATTTGTTTGTTTGATATTGTATTATCAAACACAATATTAGATGTAATATTTAAAATATTACTCATAGTTTATATTTTAAGTTTTAAACCCAATGACTTTAGAAATTTCTTATTTTTTGTAGATATAGTCAATTTTGAGGTTAATAAACGTCTTTTTGACAACACTGACGGTACACTGAATTTTGTCTCTGATAGTTGAGTTCTTTTATAGTCAATACCCATTAGAAACTTTTTTAAGATGAAGTCTCACAGTAATTGTCTCACCACGAAAATTTACTATTCTCCCCTCTTGATCAGTAATAGTTAGAGTAATATTATTTACTCTATGAGTGTTCACTGGTAAATAAATCACATTTTTAGGTACTTCGAGTATTTTATACCCAGGTGCAACTGATGGGAAAAACTCATGAATAATATGTTCCAGTTTACCATTCTTATAAGACCCCGTAACTATATTACATTGAATAAGAATAGAGTTCACTTTAATTATATCAACTGGTAAATCACTTTCATAAATAATATTACTTTCAAGAATCCGTTTTGTAAATCCAAGCAATGCACCAATATTATTTTCCTTCGTAAAATCAATTCTAACTGAACTTTTTATTTCACATCTTAATGTATTATTGTTAGCAATTAGATTAATAAAGTTATTTTTATTTTTCTCTTTTTTTTTGGATTATATTATCAAAATAAACTATATTAGGATCGTTAAGTTCTTTCTTTAAAATTTTATCTAAATCTTCAATTTCATATGAACCCACTGGAATAGTGTATTCTTGAATTGTGTTATCAATATAATAATAAAATTTATTATTAGTTTCATCAAAGTTGGGTATTGAATGAAATGTTTCAAAATTAATTAAACCAACAGCATATTCGCTACGATTATTTAGTTCAATAGGTGGAAAAAAATCTGCACTTAATTCTGATTTATTTCCAGTTAATGTAATTGTTATGGAATCCATTATGAAACTAATTTAATTAGAAATTTTCTTTTGAATTTATAAGAAAATTTAAACATAAATGACCACAATTATATGAATTTAGTCTTTGTAATCGTTTATGATTATATATGATTTTAATCTTATCCCCAAAATAATATACTAACTCTTTAGGTGGTGGTAAATTTCCAAAACTGTCAAAATACAAAACATAATTATTTTTTTTAATATATGCAACCCAATGAGTCCCAGGACCGTAGTTGTTATCTAAGTTAACAATTGCAGCTTCATATTTTAATGGAAATTTCGGTAGTGTGTCACGCATATAGATACCACGAAAATGTTTTATATTCGAACTATATTTCTTTAAATCCCAATTAGTTAACGCCCTGTTCGGCAATTTTTTGATTTTTTTTTTTGTTCTTTTTAATTCCTGATCCTTTTTTGTACGGCCTTAAATATAAGCCATCACCAACAGTTTTCTTCAACATTTTTTGTACCCGATATGATGCAGCCCCACTTGTAGCACCAGCTATAAGTGCTTTTCCAAGAAAAGGTAATAAAGCTGCAAGTGGTAAAAATCCACCCTTCTTCTTTCGATTTTTTATGACACGACCACGGCGATGTTTTTTCACCGGTTTAGTTTTTATTCCCATACCAAATTTTCGTTTTGCTTTCATCATGTTTGTTACTGTCCAAGCAGCTGCTTTCTCTTTAAAGGATGAATCTTTTGATAATACTCTGTTCCACGCTCTTTCTTGTAAAATTTTGTCAGCTTCGTGTCTTTTTTTTAAATCATTGCTGTGGGAATAAGCAATGTCATGTTCACGACAAGCTTCATCTAACGGGTTGATACCCCGATGACCTAGAGCTAATCTTTTCCTTAATTTCGTACCAGGACCACAAAAATTATAACCAGGTATGTGTAGTTCAATAGGTAAAGAATCTATTACTTTGTTAATTATACCAGCTCCACTGTACGTAATCATTCAGTTCTGGTTTGTAACTAAAGTATAAAACAGTCTTACGTATATATTTATATATATACTCAATAAATAAAAATGCCATTTATTAAGCACAAGCAATCTTTAAAAGTAAAAAATTTTGATTTGAAATCTCTTAAAAATGATATTAGAAATCATAGTAATTTATTACCAAATAACATACGTTGTATAATTATTGGACCTAGCGGTTGTGGGAAAACCAATATTTTGCTTAGTTTACTTACTCATATAAATGGTTTAAAATTTAGAAATATTTATTTATATTCAAAATCAACACAACAACCAAAATACAAGTTTCTAAAAGAATGTGCATCCAAAGTGAAGGGAATGGGTTATTACGAATTTAATGACAATTGTGATATTATATCACCAAATGAAGCACAACATAATTCTGTTATAATTTTCGATGATGTAACTTGTGACAAACAAAATTGTATGCGTGAATATTTTAGTATGGGACGACACAATTTAATTGATTGTTTTTATCTTTCCCAGACATATGCACACATACCAAAACATTTAATTAGAGACAATACAAATTTTATTACTTTATTTAAACAAGATGAAACTAATTTGCGTCATGTTTATAATGATCATGTTAACACAGATATGTCCTTCGATCAATTCAAAAATTTTTGTATAAAATGTTGGCAAGATAAATATGACTTTGCAGTCATTGATAAAGACAGTTGTGGCTTAGGTCGTTACCGGAAAGGATTAGATAAATTTTATCAAAAAGAATGAATGACAAGAACGTTCTACAAGATATTATATCAGTAAGTAAAGTATTACGAAAAAAATTTAATGCTGTAAAAAGAGGACATGTTGACACAGAAGAATTATTACAAAAAAACATTTAAACCAATAATTACACCTTTAGAAGAATTCGTTAAAAACAAATCTAGTTCAGAAATAAAGGAAAAAACAGAAATTAATAACGAAACTAAAAAATTTAAACAAAAATTAAATTTTGAAGATTCTCCTAATGAACCTTTTTTGTCTCCAACAATTTCTAATGTAAAAACAGAAAATAAGTATGAAATATCACCAGAAATTTCGCCAATAACAGAAGCCAGATTATCAATTAATACACCGCAAGGACAAGAAGAATGGGAAAATTTAGAATTGAAATTTGGGAATGTAGCTTCAAAATATCTCATGAAATATTTATTAAATCATGGTGATATTGATAAAATATATGGGTTAAAATATGATAATGGATTATTTAAATTGGGAAAAAAATATATAGAAATAGATAAAAATGATATCATAATTGACAATATTCAGTATGAAGGAACAGAAGGTTTATACGAATTAATTTTTAAAAAAGATCCACAATTATACACCGAACATGATAAAGAGGTATATATAAATATTCTAAAACAAACAGATGCACATAAAAATACAACAGGAACACGAGTCATTATATCTACATATCCTAAATATTTTAACATTATTAAACCAAATTTTGTACGTACATCGTCCCGTTCTACTAAAGCTAAAAAAAGATATTCACCATCTGTACAAACAAAAATTAAAAAGAAAGGTTATGGATTGCTTCCTACTGACATGGAATTTACAGACTATAAGCGAGAATATGTCTATTGGGATTCTGCTGATGAGTTAGTAGATCGTCTACAATTACTACTGGCCTCGAAACAAGCGGGGAATAATAATGTAAACAATGAAATTATATCCATTATTGAAGAATTAAGAGAAGCTAATATAATACAATAAATATTTAAAATTTGATATTAGTATTAAAATGTCTGTTGACAAGTTCGGTAGACGTTTTAAACGACGAAAAAATTATAGTGATCAGTTTTCGTTGCGGTTAAATAATAATACATATGACGTAAATGACAAAAGATTAGTAAATGTTGCAAATCCAATAGAGCCATTAGATGCAACTACTAAAAATTATGTTGATTTACAAATTATAAAATCTGTAAAAGATGTGCAATCACATTCAATAAATATATCAATAGAAGATAATACAGAAGTATACAATGCTAAAATGAAACCAATTGCAAATGTTGCAGTGCCAATTAACAATACAAACGCAACAAATAAAAAGTACGTAGATGAAAAAATTGACTCAGTAATAAACATAGTTCCATCAATTGTAGACTCAAAAATTAATGCAAAATTGAATATATTTAATGATCTTATAGAAACAAAATCAAATAATAATCAACAAGAAATAGAATCTAATATAATAATATTACACCGTGAAATTGACTCAGTAATAAAAGTAATTCCATCAATTTTAGACTCAAAAATTAATGAAAAATTGAATAAATTTTGTGATCTTATAGAAACAAAATCAAATAATAATCAACAAAAAATAGATGCTATAAATAGAACATTACCAGAAATTATAGACTCAAAAATAAATACTAATTTGAACAAATTTAACAAACTTGTAAAAGACATTGAAAAAATACTAGAACCACAATTGAAACAATTGTAAAATCATTAGACTCAATTGTGGGTTCAAAATTAAATACTCATTTACACAATATTAATGAAAGAATAGAAGGAATAGTAAGAAATATTAATATTGAACAAACAAATATTCGTGACCAAAGTTCTAAAATTGAAAAACAAGATGAAAAAATCGTTAATCTTACGACTATGGTACAGAACATGATAAAAGAAAAAACTATAGTTCAAAACATGTTGAAAGAAAGAATAAAGAGTATTCAACCAGACGAATCAAAAATTAAATTGATTGTAGAAAAATATCTTAAAGATCATATTAAAATTGGTTTAAACAAAGACGAAATAGAATTATACAACTAAAATACCAAATAAAAAAATATTATTACGAAATTACGAAGAATTATTTAAGAAATATATTGAAAAATTATAAAACAATGAGTAAACTAAATGTTGCAAGAGAATTACATAAACCTGCACGTCGAAATTTTCAAAGACGAAAAGTTATAACAAAAGGTATTGATGACTTATGGCAATGTGATCTTGTAATTATGATTCCATATCAACGTGAAAATAAAGGATATAAGTATTTATTAACAATAATTGATGTATTTTCTAAATATGCGTGGGCTTTACCAGTAAAAACAAAATCTGGTGATGACGTCACCAAAGCTTTTGTAAAAATTTTAAAACAAGGTCGTATACCAAAAAATTTACATACGGATGACGGAAAAGAATTTTACAATAGCACATTTACGAAAGAAATAAAAAAATATGGAATCAATCATTATTCAACATTTAGTAATCTTAAAGCAAGTGTAGTGGAAAGATTTAATCGTACGTTGAAAACTAACATTTGGCGAGAATTTAGTGTTCAAGGTTCATACAAATGGTTAGATATGTTACCACGATTAATTAAAAAATATAACAATACAAAACATAGAACAATAAAAATGAAACCTATAGATGTAACACAGAAAAAAGAAGATCATTTATTAAAAACTGTATATAACAATATTAAAATTGTTGGTCGTGGTAAGTACAAAATTGGTGATTTTGTACGAATTAGTAAATACAAGTCCATATTTGATAAAGGATATATTCCGAATTGGAGTACAGAAATATTTACGATTGTAAAAGTAAATATTACAAATCCTGTTACTTATCTTATTGAAGACTATGAAGGGAATAAAATTAGAGGTGGATTTTATGAACACGAACTTCAAAAAACAAACTTTCCAAATATTTACTTAGTAGAAAAAGTTTTAAAAACTAAGGGATCGAAAGCTTTTGTAAAATGGTTAGGTTTCAATAAAACACACAATTCGTGGATAAATAAATCTGATATTATTTAAAAAATATATATTATCTGATCATCACAACAATGAATAATGTCCCCAGGGTAGAGTATCAGTCTGTCCATCAATGATATATCTTTTGTCATCATTATTTGTAAGACATAATTTGTTAATTTCACATGAAAATATTGTGTGATTTTTAGATATTATATTCTGTTGTCTTTTGTACATATGTGAATTTGTAAATAAACAGTCTTTATAACAGTCAATAGTGAGTGTTTTTGTTATTATTCCTGAAATTCCCTTAGCTCGATTGTATGATTTGTTATTTTCCAATGCAAAAGAATACATTTTTGATCTTAAACCCGCAAATTCTGTCATTAGTAACCCGCTATTCTCATCTTTAAACAATCCAACAACTTTTTTGTTCGCTTGTGGTATACCATACTTATTATCTACTGTGTAGTCCGATGTGTCAAATCTGTGTATGTCTTCTTTTATGTGTATGTATGGGTCTTCATTAAATTTATAAATAAATGAGTCAGTGTCCATGTACAGTAATTTTGGCGTTGTATAAGTTTTATGTATGTAATTGTAATGAAAGTCATACATAAGTGTTTTGGATATATCTAATATAGCCATACCAATATAAATAGGTTTATTAAACAAAATTTTTATTTTACTTAGTTCAATTGAAACTAAATTTTCTGTTAATATTACAACTTTTTTTAAATTTGGTTTGGCAATTAACTTCCGTGCCCCACCCTTTCCATTCCATTTCGAAACTAATTTTATATCATATCTATTTCTAATATTTTCCATACTTTTCCCGTAAACGGCGTTATTCATTTGTTTAAAGAAGTTTTTTTCAAAATTGTTTTTTGCGTGTTTGCGAAAATTTGTATTTTTGTCAATATACTGCTTAAGCCAAAATGATTGTTTAAATTTTATAACACGATGAATTTTAATTATTTTTAGTCCAAATTCCAATACTTGTTTTAAATTTTTATAATGTATTACATATTTTTTTTTATCATATAGTGTTGTAAGAAGTTTCTTAAATTTTGAATTTGGGGTTTTTTGTTGTTCTGCACATACGGGCAAATCCTTATGTAGGTCGTGTAAGTTTATTGGATATTCCAAGTCAACTTCAAAAATGTATCCATCTAATCCATTGTCAGGTATATTAGTAATATCTAGTGTTCTAATATTCTCGTCACTTAACCATGTAAAGCCACCATGTGGTAAACATTGTGTCATTGCCCAACCATACAAATTACAAGCGTCAAAGTACATAAGAAACTCTTGCGGTTCTTTTGGGTTAAATGAATTCATATAAATATTGTTTGCTTTGGCGTAGCGGTTTGAACACTGAGAAATACCACCACGTATGCCTCTTTCAAAAAATAATATCATATCAATATCAGTCAGTAACTCCAGCTCTACTTCTGTAATTTTCAACATGGCATCCCATGCTAGTCCTGCAAAACAAAATTATAATAAATAAATCTTATACATGAACAAAAACATATTTAGAATATATTTACCTGGAGTTGTATAATAATGAACAGGGTCCAATTCATATGCATTTAAACAAATATTTCTAAAATTTTCAAATACATCAGACAAAAGCAATACATCTGTTTGAAGATACAACTCTAGGTAGTCGCCTAAGTTTTCATGATCAAATAATTTCCACACATTTAATGCATGGTTGTAATCATCATCTGATACAGATTTATCACATAGTCTGGAGTAAAACGATGATTTTGACGGTAGTTGTACTTCTTCTAAACATTCCCATGAATTAATATAATCATATGGAAATATACCTTTTCTTTTTAACATATTAAATTTCCAATCAGTAGGGTAGTACTTATTTAATAAAGTACATTGGGCGGGCACTAAATAGCTCACAAGTTTTTCAAGTGAACAATTAAGAAATCTATAAGAAAAAATATTAATAAATTATAAAAAACTAATCATTTATAACAATACCTGAATGAATCTAAAAAACGAAGCATAATACCATTCACGTTTTTGGAAAATGAAATAAATCTCTCGTTATTCATAGGTATTAATACAATATTTTCTTCATCTACTCCAAATTCGCGTATAAAAAGGTGACTATCATAGCCACCAAGATTATGGAAGAAAATAGGAATATATTTAGGTTTTTTATAACACAAATTACATGATCTATGAGCAGCTCCTCGATATTTTCCTATAATTATTCAATAATAGTTAACAAATATTAATAATTAAATTAACAACTTACCAGAAAAATGACAATGGTCTCTTACTTTATCTTCTCCTAAGATTTTGCGACAAATGTGGCAGATCACAGCTTGATTATAATTTTGCCATTCTTCATTTGTCATTTTCAAAGGAACAATATTTTCAGAAATTGTTTGTATTAATCCTACTATATCTTTCATCCGATTCATGAACCATTTTGCTGCTTCCGGTCCACGAAATGATTCATAAAATGATAATGTATCATCGTAAGAACATTTTAATTGATACCCGACAGCACATGGTACATGATGTTGATAAATATTTGTATACGAATTGGATGGATTTGGTTGACAGGTATAAACAGGTGTTGTTAGACATTCAAAATCTGCATAAATGACAAAAGGATGACGCTCTTTGTACATAAAATTTTTAAATTTAATCCATTTATTATCCTCATTTGGCATTTCAATTTTAACAGCGTCGAAATGCATACAATCTTTTTCATGTTGTTTTAAAATAGCTTTAGTACCAAAATATTGAAGACATCTCTCACAAATAATTTTTTTTTTTTTATTTTTAGATAGTTGAGATGATAAAAGACGAGAAAGTGATTTTATCCAAGCGTAATGTCCCATATTATCTTTTTTCCAATATAAAAGATTAAAATGATTGTCTAGCTTATTTTTTGTGAAATGTAATGGTCCAACAACAACATATAATTTTAATTTCATATCATATTCTAAACCGTAAACATTAATCGAAATATTATTTTGTTTTTCAAATTTTTCAATGTTTGTCAAATTCATAGGAAAATGTATGTTTTTTAAATTAAAAATTTCATCATGATTTTTAGGATATTTAGACACACGATCATTATTTTTTTTTACTGGATACATAGCCGAAAGGAGTGACCATACAAAACACTTATTGTCACTGTTTTTTACATTAATAACAGCATGCTTATTTTTTATATTTAGTAGTAGTTCTATATACGAAGAACCACCACAGTTTGTAGGATCGTATTTATTTATATTCACCTGTAAAAATTAAATATTTTAATAATAAAAAATATAAAAAATTTGAAAAACTTACTTGTAAATAAAGAATTCGTTTCAAAGCTTTGCCACTGTCACGTTCTTGGAATTCTGACATTTGATTTAAAATGGGTTGTTTTACATTTCGTTCAAACCATTCAGTAAAATCATCACTTAGACAAATATACCCCATCTTACAGTTATGATAAATATTTGTAGTTATCTCAGTATCACCTTTTTTAATTAGATATTCACACGCAAGCTCACAATTCAATTTCACATTTGATTTCCATTGAAACATAAATTCACCCACTTTGTTTATTAAAATAAATAAACACTGAGTTAAAAATGTTGTTGGATCAATAATATCATCTGTGTTCATAATTCGCCCACAAAATATACGTTTTTTAAAAGACGAACTAATTACGTCAAATGACAACATTTTTTTGTCGTAAAATTCAATTGTGTATTTAAATATATATAGTTATATCTATATATATATCATTTTTTGTGGTTTCTTGTATCTTGTGTTTTTACATTGTGTCATGAATGCATAATAGATAAAATAAAAACACTATTTAATTTTTTATTTATTATTTACAAGTAAATAAACAATATTACATTTCAGTAATTTAACTTAAAAATATTTTTTACAATAAATACTATTTATATACTTAGTAAATAAAACAATATATAAATATATATTAATATAATACAATGTCTTCTATAATATCGGAATATTCCTGTAAAAATTCTTTCATAGCAATGCTATAAATACTATGTATAGATTCTGTCTTAATAATATTATTAATAGTTTCTGTTTTACTTTCCGCTAACAAGTATGTCGTACCAATTCTATCTAAATAATAATTATAAGTAATATAATAATAATAATTATAAGTTTAAATGTTGTAAAACATTTATATAATTATTTATGACATCTGACAATCTAAATAAATTTTCAACAGATTCTAAATTCAGACATATATTTTCACCATACCATTTTATAAATAATAATTTTATATAATTAACACTATCAAATATTAAGTGATGTTCTTTTAAATTGCGATATTCAATATTACTTTGATTATAAAAGTAACTTAGAATAATGTTTTTTAAATGACAAAATTCAAACCAGTCTGTTAAACTAAAACAAATTATATTAGAATAATTTGTATTTGAAAGTCTTACAACAATTTCAAAATTTTTAGTTGGATCAAACCCTACGCTTATCCACTTATTTAATTCTGAATTTAATGAATATTTGTATTCTAATAAAAATTTTCTATTATTTTTATTCATTTGTTGAAAATTTAAAATAGTTGACACAAAACCATCATTGTTGAAAAAAGTAATATTAGACTGTTGTAGTTGTCCTTGTTCTAGTTCTTGTTTTTGGTCTCGTGAATTTACAGATTCTTTATGTGTCTGCTGATTACTGGGCTCTATATTTTCTTTATTGGTAACATGAAGATTTTTCAAACATTTTGATGGTAATTTTTTTTTCGTATTTTTAGGAGTGTTTAGTTTTTTTTTATTCATTCCCATTCCAGTACTTCTTTGAGATTTCTTTTCACTGAGCTGTTTCATACTAATCTAAAATAATTAAATATTTAATTAAAATATATTAGCAATTTAATATTTATAAGTATGCTTACATTGGAATATTTTCTACTTGCTTTGTATATTGTATGTTGAACAATATCTACAAAAATTCATAGAAAAGTATCTTTTATACAAAATATTTTTATCTATCCTATTTTACATTGGTCGTACCAAATATCAGTAGTTTTTTTATTGGTTATAATAAAAACTATTCTGATTGGTTTTTATAACAACTATTGTGATTGGGTAATATTATTTTTGTATTTAGTTAATATTTGAAAAAATATAAAAAAATGTTAAGTAAAATACAACAAAAAAATAATCATATAGATAAAAAATATAAAAAAGGAAATATTGGTAAACCTATGTAGATTAAAAAAACCAAACCAATATAAAAATTAACTTATCATTGTTTAAAACAAAGAAAAAATGTAAAAATAACAATTTTGAAGGAAATCATGGTTTTTAAACCATAAAAAACCAAAACCAATATAAAAATTAATTTATCATTGTTTAAAACAAAGAAAAAATGTAAAAATAGCTATTTTGAAGGAAATAATGGTTTTTTAAACCATATATAGATGATAAAATATGTATATAAAGAGGTAATATATTCATAAAAAATATTATATTAATAGAAATTGTTGAAATAACAACAAGTACCTAACTACTCTACTGCAAGTAAGTAATTATTATTTCTTTATTACTTTAGCGTTATTTGTATTTTGTGAATTCTTTTAGAAATGGATTTTCTAAACAAAATTAACAAAATTGGATGTTTAGAACGAAAAATTATAAAATCATTAACAGAACTCGATAGTTCAAAATATAAAATTTGTGAAGCTCGAATAATTCCAACAAAATATGGAAAAGCAATTATTTGTGAATTAGAGGAATTTTCAATATTCCTACCAAATCGTTATAACACTATAACCGAAGAAGAAGTTCAACTATTGAAAGACAAATACATTCAAGTTAACTTTAACAAGGACAATTATGCTGAAATAAAATTTTACTAAAAAATTAGAAATATTTAAAAGCAAAAAATAAGAAAAAATATAAATAAAAATTATATTATTTTAGTTTCAGATTTGCAGTATAAAAAGTAAACATATTGTTAAAAAAAAATGTCTGAAATTATAGATTTTCTCGTCCCAAGCGATGATGAAATTTGCTTTAAACAGTTAATAAAAGAAGAGGAAAGAGAAAAAAGAGAAAACATTAGTTTAGATTATTTTAATTTAGATCATTATAAAATATGGAAATATGGAACTTCAGAAAATATTATACCATATTGCTTTAATGATAATAATCATATAAATATAAAATATTATACGTTCTTTTTATCAAATGGTAATTTTTCTTGGATGTGTCAACATTATTGTCGTGTATGTGCAAGATATTGGATGCAAAAACCATTTGTAAAAATATGTAAGGAACAAAGTTTTCTACAAATGCAAGGAAAAATTAGTGGTATTTGGTATTTTAAACCGCTTTTTAAAGATCATTTAATATTAAAAAATTGTGAAATGTTACAATTTTTAAAAGATTTTGAAAATAATTATTGTTATGAATGTAATACAAAATTGTTTCAATGGAATTCCTCTGTTACTTGTCCCTGTATTGAATTAAAAGCTATGGAAACTAGCTTGTAACTCTTATTATTATATTATATATTTTTTCTTATTTTTAAATGTGTTTTAAATATATATGTATTACCTGTATTGTGTGTTCTTTTCTTTGTTATTACTCATAATATTCCCAAACCATTATCCTACTAATCTCATTTCTGTATAAGTATGGATACTCCAAAATGCAAATACTGTCGAAAACCCGAATGTGTGGGACTTCCAAAAAAGTGTCCGGGGTGTAAGGGCAAAACAACATGGGTTTTCACACCTCCAACCTGTGAATTTCCGGGGAAGATTTCATGCTACAAAACTTCCTGCATTTATTACACTGGATGTGGAAATGTGTTTCAATTTCATCCCAAATTGGAACTTTAATTGTTCATGATATGTCCTATAAACAAAAGTTATTAGGTTATTTAGTATTATCATTTCTTTGTAACTATTATTTCCATTTAAAAAATGTATATAATTTTTCTTATGTTAATGTTTATAATTTTTTTAATATTTACTATGTACCTTTTTTATATTACTAAATCTTATATATTATTTTTGAATTACCTTTTATATGTAACATATTGTATTTTCTTTTATGTACATTGTAATAAATTGTGTTTAACCAATACCACAAATTGATAAAAAATAATAAGCAAATTTTCTTATACGTTGTTCTATATATAAAAATGGAAAATTTTAATCAAAAGACCACAACTTGATAAAATATTATCATATTCTATAAAAGCAGCTGCTGCCTTATGCATTATTATCAGAAAAATGGAATTTTTTAAAATTAGCATGTCTGTGCACAGACATTTAGTTGAGAATTTGAATGTAAGTTATAAAATTATTTAAGTATTTTAAATATAACATTCATAATTTTACTTTATTTATCATATATATTTCAGATGATCGATGTAGAAATAATAGAACTTAACAAGTTGCCTCCCCCAGAGGCAACTCGTATATATAGCGGCATACTGGATGGAATCGAATGGCCACTCCAAATTTGGAGAAGTGGCCGCACTGTCTACGTTATGTATGTAAATGTATGTATTATCAATTTTTTTAAAAAATATTGTAAATTAATATTATTTAACAAAATATTTTAAATTAATTAATTTTTCTTTTGTTACAGAACTGAAAAATAAATTTTGTTATTTCATAATTGTTTGTTCTTTTTGTTATCACTCCTAATATTCCCAAACAATTTCATAGCATGTGAGTATGAATAAATATATTTTTCTTTTGTTTTTGGTAGTCACAATCATGAGTCTACAAAACAATGAAGTATCAAGTACAAATAATTTATATCCAATATGTGGAACACCACAAGATTCAAACGATGACGCCTGGTACTGCTATGAAATCGTATTTTATTGTTTAAACCATGCTTGGCTAGGAGATGAACGAATTATGGACGTGGGACCTTTAAAATTATGTGAATATTGTTTTCGAGAAAATTCTATAGATAGAACTTGGGTTACTGAGCCCAGATTTGTATATTTTTATAAAAAAGAATGTCATAATATAAATTTACATGAATTAGAAACTATACCACAAGACTACTATCGTTGTCATAATTGCGAATGTGAATTATATACATCATGGAATAGACAAGAATGTATATACATCATGGAATAAACAAGAATGTGTCAGACAATAATAATGAACAAGAGAGAAAAGGTATGTACTATTTATTAAAAGAAAAAAAACTATTGTATTATTTAAATTTTTACTTTTTTCACAGATTTATTTACACCTCACACACACACACTCAGTGTTCTTATAAAATTCACCAAGTACGAGACATCAGGCAGAGGGATAGTCGCATTAGGACGAATTACTTTATCCGATTATAAAAACCCAAATTATTTTACATTAAATTTTATAAGTACATTTACAGTTAAGTAAATATTGTATATAAAATGGGGTAAAGGATATTTTAAAGTCAGATGTTCATCAGTACTTTAGTAGTGAACGTTAAAATGTTGCAAGATGAGAACGACAAATTTGAGGAGATTATCACAGTGGGGAATCAAAAACGCAAGCATCTATCCGACGATGCGAAACAGATAGTGCTGAATGTTTTCAACTTTTTAAAAAGTGATAGTGACGAGACTGCGCCCATATCGAAAACTGCTAAAATGACACAAGTGCCGGATACTACAGTACGAAGAATTATTCAGGAAGGTGTACCGGATAAAAAACAAAGAACTGATGCAGGAAAAACGCGGATTTTCAATGATTTCAAAAAAGATGTCATCCGTAGGAAAATATATTCACT
Organism: Stenolophus ochropezus; assembly: GCA_035578165.1. Taxonomy (NCBI): domain Eukaryota; kingdom Metazoa; phylum Arthropoda; class Insecta; order Coleoptera; family Carabidae; genus Stenolophus; species Stenolophus ochropezus. The sequence continues at coordinate 11,069,809 of JAQOWZ010000013.1, read as the reverse complement.
TTACAATGAAAATATATTTCCATCGCTTCGAGTTTTGCTTGAAAAATTAAAAAAAGACTGTGATATTTCTTGTTCAATTAGTACTCTTCACAGTGTTCTTCAGAACATGGGTTTTAAATATAAGAAAATTGATAAACGTCAAGTTTTGATGGAGAGCAGAAGAATATGTCAGTGGCGGTATCATTATTTGGCAGAATTGAGAAAATTTCGTGAAGAGAATCGTCCAATTATTTATCTCGACGAAACGTGGTATAACACTCACGACACTTTGTCTAAAAGTTGGACCGATGGGAGTACAAATTGTACTGCAAAAGTTCCAGTTTCGCGGGGTAAAAGAATAATTATTCTACATGCGGGAAGTGACCAAGGATGGGTGAAAGAAGCTTTGTTTCTATCGGGTCACAATATGAAGAACGCATGTTTAGATTACCACGACAATATGACGTCTGATATTTTTGAAGAGTGGTTTCGCACAAAATTATTGCCAAACATCCCTGAAAATAGCGTCATAGTTATGGATAACGCCAGTTATCATTCTAGACAATTATACAAAATACCTACTAAATCCAGCACTAAAACTGAAATTCAGGAATTTTTATACCAGAATGACATATATTTTGAAGAATCATACAGTAAAAATGAATTACTAGAAGTGGCACAAACAAAAGTTGTTAAAAAAGTATACGTATGTGATAGTATGGCAGAAAAATTTGGACATACAGTATTAAGACTGTCTCCTTATTATTGTGTACTAAACCCAATTGAACTAATTTGGGGACAATTAAAAACCAGCATTCGAAGACAAAATGTTTCACCGACTATCAACGACAATGTTGTGGAATTAATTAAAAGTGAAATAAACAATATTGGTGATAAACAGTGGGCTAACAGTGTTCAGCGTGTGATAAACATTGAAAATAATTATTTAAGTGCCACTAACACTCTAAATAACTTTATTATAAATGTTGGACAATCCAGTGACGAATCTAATGAAGACAGTGACGATGAAATTGTTGTTGATTAGTAGATAAGTGAAACAATGTAAATGTTAAATAACTATGCACTTATATAGGGTGATTTTTGTCAAGGTGTACATAGGAGATTAACATGGCAAATCAGATTTTTGCAAACCGTTGCCTCTCGTTTTAACTTATGGCAATGGTTGTGGTGTTAATACAAAGATAAAAAATTTCCCCATCCGAAAATACCAAATATGTAGAAATTATCCAATATTTTAGGCCCAGAAATTAATTTTTAAATTTATTCATTTTCCTGTTAATAGCAATAGCCATGTCAAATTTGAATAAAAAGATAAACAAATACTTGACATTATATCTTTGAAAATATTTTAAAAATATCAATTAACCTATTCTGACAGGTATAGTGTCAAGCATTTGTTTATCTTTTTGTTCAAATTTGGCACGGCTATTGCTATTAATGGGAAAAAGAATAAATGTTAAAATTAATTTATGGGCTTAAAATATTAGATAATTCCACGTATTTGGTATTTTCTGATCACAATTATTGTCCTAAGTTAAAACGGAGGGCAACGATTTGCAAAAAACTGATTTCCCATGTTAATCTCCTATGTATACCTTGAAAAAAATCATCCTGTATAATTTTTCTTTATACCTTATTGTTGTACTAGTAAAATATATAATACAATATATAATTGTACTTAGGCATTTAATAAAAAAATTTTTCATGAATAAAAATAACTAATATGAATAAATATATAATTTTATTGATATTTTTAATATCTTAATGTTGCACTTATTAACCATGACTTAATTACTTATTTCATTTTTAATATAGGTAATTTGTATCTGTTTGTGAAAAAATCAAGTGAAAGTATATTTTCAAATACTGCCCTGGTAAGTTTAACGGTAAGACCTGTCATAAATTTCTTTAATCCTCTTATCGTTATACATGCTGAGAAAAGCTAATGGAGCCAATCGCCAAATATCTTGGAACACTTTATACGTATGTAAATAAAACAATGAAACTATTAGAAATTTTTATTGCGCTTTTGACTTCTACTCTGTATATCGATGGTGCAGAATGAAAACCTTCGAAGTCAAAAAAGCACAATTTGCAGGAGATTAAAAAAACTGTTTTTTAAACTTATTTTTTATACTATATATATGACTTTTTTGTATAAACTTAATTTTCCTCTTTTTAATATACTATGCAATAATTATTAACAAATTTAAAGTATTTTACCTTTAAAAATGACTTCGAAGTTTTCCACTTGACAATGATTTATATTTGCTGCTAATATTTTTGACATAGAAGGTTTTGCAAAAAAAAATGATTGTATATAATATAATAAATAAATATATTTATTTGTTTATTTCTTACATGTACTTGTTATTTTTACAAAATATTCAAGAAAACAAAATAATTATAAAAATTATTTAGTGAGGTAGTAAATCATAAAAATAATGAACTGCCTGTGGAAGCACAGCTTTCAACTGTTGTAGGTGGTCCCACTTTGTCCTGGCAATTTTTAGTTGGGAATCATACAGCTGGGGATAAATTATCCCTGGATCAACAATTTTTGCACATCTAGGCAGTGGTTTAGGGTCATCATCAAAGTTTAATCTGTATTGTATTGTCCCAGATGATAAATATACGTAATGACGAACGTCATTAACAGTTGGATCTGTAGCTTTGTTACCAGGACGTATGGAGGAATAACATTGACTATCAATGTTGCTAAAATCTTTAAAGAAATCATAAGTTAAGTAATGTGCTTTATATGGGGGATACGAAGACTTTTTGTTGTTGCATTGATGTCTGGCTTCTTTGGATGCTGCAATGTAATCAGAGGGTAAATGGATCTCGCGATTTTTTAAACGTTTTTCAATAGCAGCATGAACGGAGTCCACTTCCATTTGTGTGTGTCCAACAACAAGGTACTTCTGATGTATAGTAAACTCATGTTTCACAGCCAATTCTAGCAATGCGTTTGCTATTATTTGGTTTTTGTTTTGGTATACGCAGCCATCGCTCCAAATTTTTATAATTTTTGGGATATTTTCTGGCCAGTTATCTATAATTCGTTTTATATGACTCATTAGGATCGATGCAAAAATCTGGCCTTTAAGCTCTCCTTCAGCTTCGTTCCACCAGTAGCAATCAACATCATGGCTTTCTAAATCATACACTGTGTAATTATGGCAACATAATTTTGTCTTGTAGTATAATGCTGAAGCTTTCAAAAATGGAGCAAGCTTAACTGCTTGCATATCAACTGAAAACACTTTGCAAGTTTTTTCTATAGCTTCCAACTTGTCTTTATCCTTCTCTTCTCTTGCTCTTTCTTTATTTCTTCTATGAATTATATAATCATCTTCAGATAAATTTCCTACTTTATATTTGCAACAAACGTCGCACTGATCTTTTTTGGGTTTAAATAAGGAGATATTAAGTTCATTAATAATTTCCATAAAAGAAAATCTACTTAATATCTTCTCATTTTCTTCCTCGCATCTCTGTTTATAAACTCGATATAGATCCTGTGACGAAGCGTCACGATACAGTTTTAATTTTACAGTATTTTTGAACGTAAATTTGAAGTCAAATTTACCGCAGCTCTACCTTCCAAATATTTTAAAAACTATTGCCTAGACTTTGCATTCGAATCAAGCAACCGCGCAAGGCCAGCGCGCGCATGTCTAGTAATGGCGGATCAACATGGAGTTTTATTTGTTTACATCGTGTTTTTGTGAAGTTGATCTGAAAAACTTTACTCAGATTTTCTTGATTCAAACACCATGAGATGCAAGACAATGTTCTACGTAGTGTAGCGCCAAACACATCGCAGTGGTTTTTGTGAAAGTGGAGTTTTGAAAAACATAACCATCGAACATGTGTTTGGGTTGAAGTCAAATTACTCGATTCAGTTAATTTCATGCGGCGAAATTAACTCGTTCAGTGATTTAAGGCAATAGTAAGTGTATTGTTTTTATTTCTGTTTGTATTGTATTTAAATGTTATTTATTTATATTTTTATATTGTATTTGTAATTGTATTGTGACTATGTTCACCTCTGATGGTAGATACGGAGGAGAAGGGGTGAACATTTATAAAAGCCCGGTCGTTGACCGACTCATGGCTTTTTTGAGTAAGTTTTTGGCCAAATAAAGACGTAACAAATAAAAGTTGTGAAGCAGAGTTTTTTATTTGAATTATTTTCAGTTGTTTTCCTATCCTTCCACTAGTGAACGTAAGGTAAGTGGAAGTGAAGTATTTATGGGAAAATTGGAATAGTGTTTTGCCGTTTTTCACATCCTTATGTGAGCAAAACGTGTGTGTGAAAAAAAGCGTTCATTTTCATCCCGTGCACGAGTTGTGCGATAGTTTGTGAATTCCAATTACTAGGGGCAGAGAAGAACTAGTGATTGCGCTACCACTATCAAGATAATTTTGGATGAATTTCGGCGTAGAAAGAATCCTCGAAACCGTCATTTTGCTTCATGAGCCGCGGAACAGGATTCGGCTTGTCCATTGGCCACCGCCAGGACTAATCAAGGATAGTTCTGCTGAATTTGGTTTTGCGTTCGTTTTTACCTCACCCTCGCATCGCGTGCACGTGGGTGAGCGAGCAACGCAGGTTGTAAGAATAACTGAGTTTTATCCGAAATTTATTTATGCTTTTATTTACGTCTTTTTACTGTCTTTTTTTGGAAAGTCGCTCCGTGATGTTGTGTTCAAGCGAGCGACCACAACCAATGTTGGAATCCGAACCTTGGACATTTTTCTCCATTGAGATATCCGTGGCCGTCGTCACTGGAAGCCTGCGAGTTAGACGTCTCTACCGTTACGTAGAGTGGCGCCCGAGATTTGGAAACGAGTAGTGCGACAGCGTTTGTATATTTTATTATACCGTGCCTGTCGACTAATTATTGTGTTTTTGTATGAGTTACTGTGTTATAGGCTGTGACGACGTATTTTATATTGTGTGACGCGTAGGTAACGCCGTAGTCCGTCACACGTTTTCAAGAACGATAGGGACTGACGACGTAACGACGTCACAAAATTTTTGGCGCCCGAACAGGGACGTGGGTATTCCAACCAGCCGAGATAGAATTAAAAACTTACTGAAAAAAAAACGGAGCATCGTACATGGAAGCAGTACGTTCCATCGGTCATGCAGGAAGAGGTGATGAGGCCAATCAAGCCTATACAGAAGCTGACCATTTGGGTACCGCGAGGACCATAGTCAGGGTAATGGCTACTGTTCTACTGGCCAGATATGTCTCGAGACATCGCCAGTACGAGCGTAGTTATACCAGCTGTTACTGGCACGAGCAAGGGCTAGGGATTACCGGAAGAATACAGATGACAAGGATCAGGAGGCCGTGGGACACAGGTAGTGTCGAGGTATTTTTTTTTGTAGGGCCGTAACCCCGTACAGCAACTACCCCACTGGAGTGGTGGGGATCGGAGCTGCTGTAGCGAAAGTGATGCCGAGGATCATGGGGGCCATGGGACACGGGCTGTGTCGGGCCGTTACCCCGTACAGTAGGTGGCCAAGGGCTTCCTCGTGTGGCTCGACGACGCATTGGGTTCGTCTGGATGTCGAGCACGAGGAAGGGTCACAGGGCTACTGTAGCGAGAGTGATGCCGAGGATCATGGGAGCCATGGGACACAGGTGTGTCGAGTTTTTTTTTTTAGGGCCATTTCTCCGGACAGCAGCTAGCTGGATACCTCTTGCGTGGCTCGACTGGTGCCTTGAGTTAGTCGGGTATGGAGCACGACGAAGAGCGTTGGAGCTGCTGGGGCGAATAAGATCCAGAAGTTAGTCATCTGTAGACAGTTCGGCAACCTCAGATGGAGGAAGATTGGCTCGTTGGAGAGGATTGGCAGTAATGAAGCTCATCTAGTGATTACTTTAGAGTCCGCACATGGTATCAAACAAACACACGTTTTTACGTCCCATTGAGTTTGTCGATCTGTGTTTGTGTACCATGATTGGTGAGTTCTACACCCGATGAACGGCCAAAGACGGTCCGTATCGGTGTACATTGAGTCCGTACGCTGTATATCGTAACCTGGTTTTATTTCTTTTTATTTTTTTGTTACGGTTTGTTTGCAAAACCAGAGCGTAAGTATACAGCCAACGTGATCGAAACTGATGGCAAAAGTTGATTAAATTTTTGTGTGTTTCATAGTAATGGACTATAGGAATAGTGCCAGCCAGTCTGTACCTGGGAACGCGACCCAGAGAGTCAAAGAATGGAACGTCGAGGGACGAGGGCGCCGGGAGTAACGCAGCGACAGTAGGTGCCATCAACACTGCTGCAGAAGTGGCGACACGCACCGCTGGTCGTCATGCAGAACCACCTACGGCAAACTCGTCGAAGTCACCATTGTCTCCACGCGATTAACTCAACGACTTCATCGACTGGATACCGGAGAACGCGTAGGACCTGGTGCCAATGTACCAGCGGAAAAGTTCGCTTCCGGATACACTTTCTTACGCTGGGCGACGATTACGAATTCCGGAGCGGATTCGTCGACTACTCTCGCTCAGGCGCTGATGGCTCACCAGGCGGACAAGAAGAAGACCGAATAAGTATTACCGTTTTTTTTTATTGAGTTTTTTTACGGTTTTGCGTGGGAAGGTAGACGCATTTTTTTACTGTTTTTTTTTTGTGAAGAAAAGGGGATGTGTGACGAAGCGTCACGATACAGTTTTAATTTTACAGTATTTTTGAACGTAAATTTGAAGTCAAATTTACCGCAGCTCTACCTTCCAAATATTTTAAAAACTATTGCCTAGACTTTGCATTCGAATCAAGCAACCGCGCAAGGCCAGCGCGCGCATGTCTAGTAATGGCGGATCAACATGGAGTTTTATTTGTTTACATCGTGTTTTTGTGAAGTTGATCTGCAAAACTTTACTCAGATTTTCTTGATTCAAACACCATGAGATGCAAGACAATGTTCTACGTAGTGTAGCGCCAAACACATCGCAGTGGTTTTTGTGAAAGTGGAGTTTTGAAAAACATAACCATCGAACATGTGTTTGGGTTGAAGTCAAATTACTCGATTCAGTTAATTTCATGCGGCGAAATTAACTCGTTCAGTGATTTAAGGCAATTGTAAGTGTATTGTTTTTATTTCTGTTTGTATTGTATTTAAATGTTATTTATTTATATTTTTATATTGTATTTGTAATTGTATTGTGACTATGTTCACCTCTGATGGTAGATACGGAGGAGAAGGGGTGAACATTTATAAAAGCCCGGTCGTTGACCGACTCATGGCTTTTTTGAGTAAGTTTTTGGCCAAATAAAGACGTAACAAATAAAAGTTGTGAAGCAGAGTTTTTTATTTGAATTATTTTCAGTTGTTTTCCTATCCTTCCACTAGTGCACGTAAGGTAAGTGGAAGTGAAGTATTTATGGGAAAATTGGAATAGTGTTTTGCCGTTTTTCACATCCTTATGTGAGCAAAACGTGTGTGTGAAAAAAAGCGTTCATTTTCATCCCGTGCACGAGTTGTGCGATAGTTTGTGAATTCCAATTACTAGGGGCAGAGAAGAACTAGTGATTGCGCTACCACTATCAAGATAATTTTGGATGAATTTCGGCGTAGAAAGAATCCTCGAAACCGTCATTTTGCTTCATGAGCCGCGGAACAGGATTCGGCTTGTCCATCGGCCACCGCCAGGACTAATCAAGGATAGTTCTGCTGAATTTGGTTTTGCGTTCGTTTTTACCTCACCCTCGCATCGCGTGCACGTGGGTGAGCGAGCAACGCAGGTTGTAAGAATAACTGAGTTTTATCCGAAATTTATTTATGCTTTTATTTACGTCTTTTTACTGTCTTTTTTTGGAAAGTCGCTCCGTGATGTTGTGTTCAAGCGAGCGACCACAACCAATGTTGGAATCCGAACCTTGGACATTTTTCTCCATTGAGATATCCGTGGCCGTCGTCACTGGAAGCCTGCGAGTTAGACGTCTCTACCGTTACGTAGAGTGGCGCCCGAGATTTGGAAACGAGTAGTGCGACAGCGTTTGTATATTTTATTATACCGTGCCTGTCGACTAATTATTGTGTTTTTGTATGAGTTACTGTGTTATAGGCTGTGACGACGTATTTTATATTGTGTGACGCGTAGGTAACGCCGTAGTCCGTCACACGTTTTCAAGAACGATAGGGACTGACGACGTAACGACGTCACAATCCATAAATGATTGGAATGTTTCCTCTAGATACAATTTACTTGAATCTTTGCGTCAGTAATGTGACTCCATTTTAGGAAGCATATTTATGAATCTAACTGCAAAATTCTTCCGTTTATTTCGTTCGTCTTTAACTTTTGTTGAATTTTCTTGTACTTGTACTTCTTTATTTAGATCGTCAGTCTTATCTCTTTCCTCTTGTTCGTCGCTCTCTTTTGTTTCGTTTTCTTCGTTCCTTATATCTTCTGTTATGGACTTTGTTTTCATTCCATGGAATACACATTTTGCCCAATTTTTGACACTCCATACCCCCAATGCAAACGTGTTGCAGAACATTTCTCTGCACACTTCTTTCCGTTCCGAATCTATTTTTAAAAAATAATGATATGTATTTCCTCTCCTATCTCCAGATTCGCGTCTACGTTTGTTTTGGTTGTTCACAATCTACAAGAGATGCAATGTATGCCTTTCTTTCATCCCAGGAAAGTTTTGACCAAAAATGTTTAAAAAGTTCTTGACGCAACAATTCCGGAATATCATTACAAAAACGCATCTTCGATTTCAAACAAAACTGAGAACTACAACGAGGTCCAATTTTTCTCTCACATATTACCTTCTCCTCATCTGGTTTTCCGATCTTCTTTATACGACTTACGTAACTCTTACCAAGTTTTCTAGACGTCATCTGTTTGTTTCTTTTCCATTCTGATCTGTTTTGTTTTCCTCTTCTACGTTTTACCTTTTTGGAAATATTTGTTTCTGAGTCGTCAGATGACAGAACAATTTTCACTGACAACCTATTCCGTATCCTTAAATCCAACATTAGTTTCATCGGCATCATTGACTTCCGTTTCCTGAGTATTATTAATAAGATCTTTTAATCACAGTTCCATATTTATCACTGGTTCATTACAATGAACAGCAAAATTTTCTTTATTAGTAGTTCTACTACTTAGTTCGCTTTCAATTAATTTTTCTTGATCATTTATTTCAGTTTAAATAACAAAGTTCTGAATGTTTATTTCATTTATTTCCGGTACATGAAATTCTTCCTGTGTATTATTCTGAAGTTCTGTACCTGTTTCTATTAAATCTTCATCAACCGGTAGAAGAAAAATGCATTCTGTTTCAGATAAATCAATTAGACTACCGTCATTGTTAACTTGATAGTTATTTATTTCAATAATATCATTATTTATTGTTGATATACTATCGTCCTCCTTATTTTCTGGTTTTTGCGAAGTATTTTTAGCAGCATTTACTTTTTGAGTGTTATTCTGTTAAAAAAGTTTGGTTTTAATTACAAATAAGTAATATAATATTAGGTTATAAATAACTTAACTCTAAATCAAACGTAGAATTTGATACTATTTTATCCTCAGTTATTTGTCAAATTGGCCATAGTTATGGATACTAACATTTTCCCTCTAGATGTCATTTTAACCGTTTAATAACAAATTGAACCGTAAAAAACAAAATATAGATAAAATCAATGTGTTTCACAAAATTTTGACATATTGACATAGGTGTTTTCTGCAGCAGAAAATTGCTTGTCGGCCAGACATAGATGTTTTCTGCAGCAAAAAATAATTTGTTCGGAATTCATACTCTCTATGTCAATAAGTGCTTGAGCATGCTCCTCGACATAGAAGTTAATTGCAGCAAAAATTTAAAACTGACATAGAGAGTAGTACGATTTAACATGTTTCCAGCGCTGTTACAATATAGAAGGTTTCCTCAGCTGATGTAGACTATTTCTGATATTATTTTAGGTATAAAAGCTCAAAAACGCTAAAAATTTACTTAGGAGGTTTCCGTTCTGCACCATCGATATACCAAATATTCTTAAATTAACTTTAATTTTCTATTTCTGCCACAAAACACATTTACAACTTTTTTAGTTAAAACAAGCATTTTGACAATGATAGTTTCAATGTTTACAATGACTAATCTCTCTTGATTCATATTTGATCTTAGCCAATATTTCATAAGGCGCATAGCTGAGAAGCTACGTTCGCAATTATCTGATCTCTTTGGTGTTGTTAATATTACCTGTAGCAATTTATTATAATTAGGGTAGAAGTCCTTTTTAATTTATTCTTTAAAATTTTGTAAATTAATCTCTTTTATTTTTGTTCTTTACCACATTTCTTATAACTATTGCTTCAAACCTGTAGCAGATCAGTATCGATTTGCAGTTTTTCGTTGCACGTATTTAGAAATTTTTCAGCATTTTTTAAGAGTAAACTACAGAAAGATTTTATTGCTCGGGCTAATGGCAAATTTTAATTTGTGGAGTACATTATTAATAGATTGGAAATAGATATTAATTTTTAAATAATTCGATGGATTTATATCGGAAGATAAATTGAAAGCCTGCTCTTTGCTAATGTTTTTTTTTCTGATGGAGGGTAGAAGATATTCTGGGATGGGCCGGATCCACCCGGCCACTGGCTAGTTACGCCTATTGTTATGCCACCTACCTGTTTACCAGGGTTGACACTGTAATATAAATAAATCAGGATTTTGGTTTGGTGACAGATATGCTTATCGTGTGGTAAATATTTATTATTAATGCTACGACTTAACTACATTAGTTTACAATTTATTGACTACTGACTACTGAGTAGATCGACTAACCCCGACTAACGACTAATGTCTACTGCCTACTGATCTCTACTGAGACTGAAAGACCTCTCTCCAGGTTATGGAAAATAACCAGAGAATTAGCAATTTAGTTGCTGACACTATGGAACGTTTAGAAAAAGGAAATTCACATAATGTCACATGAAACGCAAAGACGCCAGTCTGTCGTAATAGGAATCATAACATCCTACAATCCTAACACTATGCATGTCTTTCTAATGGTTGGGGTCAATGTGTATTCAACGAAACAGCGTACATTTAGTATATATACTCGTATATATATATATATATATATATATATATATATATATATATATATATATATATATATATATCAGTGGCGTAGATAAAATAAAATATTCATACAGAGATATTGTCATTTCAGAATATAAACTATGGCAAAGACATATGTTGTTGTTAGAAGAAAGACCAAAAAATGGAATAGAAACTATAAATAAGTGTAACAAAATTACTGAAGATATTTGTGACATTTTCAGTGAAATCTAGCTCTGCAGAGCGAACATTTTTAACGCTAAAAATAATTGAAATTTATTTACGAAATTCAGTGTCGGAAAAAAGACTAAATTGTCTGGCAGTGTTAAAATTACATCGATGAATTTCGGCTGACGAAGTACTATGAGTTGTTTAAGAAAAAAAACACCAGATGTCTTAAATTTAAAATCTAAATTTGTTATAATATAATTATTTGCTATTTAAATATTGATTTAAGAATTGTTTAAGTTTTTCTAAAGATAAGATGTCTAAATTATTTTATTTGTAAATTTATATATATATATATATATATATATATATATATATATATATATATATATATATATATGTAGGTATATATGTAAGTTATGATTTGAGGTTCGACGGAAGGATTTTTAAAAACAATTTATTGAAGTAACAAATAATTATTTACTTTAATTATTTTAAGCCACAAAATTACAATTTATATTAGAAGTTTAATTTATAATTTCAAATATAAAATGGACATAGTTTCTACATGCAAATGAATATATTCTGACTGACTACACATTTATGAAATACAGTTTATATAATTTTTGGGCAAGGGTGTCAGGTTGTTTCCTGTGGGAATTGCAACCTCAGCAGGATGGACCGTGGTAACTCCTCCCTTGCTAAAATTGGGCTTCGTCGGGAAGTTTCAGCGTCGATGTAGGGGGTGAAGTTCTCGTTTGAAGTTCGATGTCTTCTGTCGTGGACTGTTTCTTCACATGCTTGTGGTATTTCTTCTTGAAGTACACTACAGTAAGGGTTGTAGCGCTGGCTACGATGATTCCATATAATGCCCATACTGGATAATTGATGGTATCTTCTTCTTCAATTGGGTTGTTGTAGTATGGGATGTTTTCTATATTTTTGATTGGCTTCAATTCTTCTATTCTATTCAATTGGATCGTCATTTTCGGTGTTTGGGTGTCGTTGTATTTTATTTTGTAATTTTCGATGATTATTGGTTTGCCGAATGTACCGTGTTTGAAATTTAGATCTTGATTCTGGATATTCAGTTTGCATTGGTCTTCTTTGATTAAAAATATTCCGTGTAAGTTTTTTATGTTATCTCCATGATCACATTGAGTTTTTAGTGATTCAGGAAATGGGAATATTCCAATGAATTGATTGATTTCGTCTAGATATTCAATATGATTCTTTTTGATGTTCAGTTTCACTAATGGGCAGTTTTCTACTTCGTTTCGTAGCAGGAAATTTGCTTCGCAGGAGTCTTCATTTATTTCTCTTATGTAGTTTGGACATTGGAAGGTGTTCCTTTTATTGCGAGTACATATACCACATACACACCTTATTTGACCTACTTCAGACTTCAGTATATACTCATGATTAGGAATTATGGTAACGAACTCAGAATTGTGTTTCGTTGGAGTTGGAATTAAATGAATAAGTTCGAAAATTGTGTCAAAATTTATTGGAATTTCTATGAAGTATATAATTTTGTTATCTTGTAATTTACAGTTGACTGAAATCAATTTTTCTATGTCCCGCATATTTTCTACGTTTATTTCAAGTGGTAGTTCATCTTTGTAGTACTTTGAGATTTTGTTTAATTCCTCATATAGATCGTGTGTTTTGATGATGCTCGGATGCATAGTATGGAGTTTGCAAAAAGTTAATGAATTTTCAATGTCTTGGAGGGTATTTAATGTCAATGTAAATAGAATTTCTAGTTGATTGTAAATATCTTTGATTACCAATTTATCATGATCTTTGACTCCTGTAGTAACGGTATGTAGTAGTTCTGTTAATTTAGATTTTAGAATATTTTCGTTTTGTCTAATAGTATCAATGGTCTTGTTAAAATATTTTATCATTTGATTGCTTACAGAATATTGGTTATTAATTTGGTTCTTTAAATTTAATTGATTCTCTTGCAAATGTCTTAGAATTTTCTTATATCGTTTATCATCTTCGGCATCTAGATTTCCTGTGATGGCTTTTACAACTGTTCCCAACCCGTTAAAAATACCTCGTTTGGTTCTTGAATTTATTAATAGATGACTAAATTTCTCGTTAATTTTGTTTCTTATGTATCCAATAATTTTGTTATTATTTTCAAAATCCGTGCTAATTGTTTTATCTTCGTGTATGGTGTGTATGAGTTGTGAGTGTTGTTTGTTTAAATTGTCATACTGTAGTATTAGTGGTTCCAAATCATAGTAGTGTACAAGAGTATGTTGTGTTCTTTGTAGTCTTGCATCTCCGAGACTAATTGTTAGTAGTCCTGGATTATATGTGATGTCTTTAGCAATTAATCCGTTTGAATACGGGAAGTAGAGGGACCTGGAATTGCGGGGTATTTGTTAATAGTTTTTCTGGGTCTTTTTATATTGGAGATGTGAATTTTTGGTTGTTTTTTCTCGTTATTTGTATCGATTTCTGCGGTTTTTAGGTTTTCATTAATTATTTTGATTTTTTCTTTTTTGAATTTTGGGTTTTTAGTTTTATTTACTTTCTGTTTATTATGAACGTAAACTGTTTCGGGTATAACAGGTAGTTCTTCACGTTTCTCATTTAATTTTGAAATAGTTTTAGTTTTGTTTTCTTGTAATTTGTTATTAATAACTTTATAAAGTAATTTGGATTTTTCCTTATGATTTTGAATATAATTTTGAGTTATTTGCTGATCAATGTCTATGTCAAATGGAGAATTTGTATCGAGATGGCCATTAATAACTTCGATAGGTTTTAGATTAGTTGTGCTATGGTTTGTATTATTGTATGCGAGAATGGCGTATTTTACTTTATCTTCGATTAACTCGTTTTTAAAGTGGTCTTGCAAATTAAATAAACGTATGTGCTCTATTAATGTGGAATGAAATCGTTCGATTAGACCATTCGAGTTTGGATATTGAGAACAAATAAAATGGATTTCGATTTTATGGAGGGCTAAAAGTTCTTTCACTACTGTGTTTTTAAATTCAAGTCCATTATCTGATATGATTAACTGAGGAATGCCATGATGTGAAAAGAAATTCATCAATTTATTAGAGATTTCGATGGCGTTAGTAGAGTTGACCCTGTATGCTTGCGCATATTTAGAAAATGCGTCGATGATAGTAAGGAATTTCGTGTTTTCTAGTGTAAGTATGTCGACGTGTAGTGTGTGTAGGGGTTTGTCAGGGGTGTCAGGAGTGATATTGAGTTTAGGTTTGATGGGATTTCTCTCGTACTTAGCTGCTAAACAAGTTTCGCAATTATTTATGAAGTTTGTGATAGATTTTAATTGATTGGGCCAATAGTATAATTTTTTAATTTCATGATGTATTTCGTTGATTCCGCGGTGGTTTGTTTTTCCTTCATGGAATTTTGTGATGATTCGTGTAATTTCGTCTTCTTTTTCTATGTCAATTAATTTTGTATTACTTTTGATAAATTTTATTTGAGAATGTTTAAAGTGTTTTTGAAGAATGTTGCTAAATTGTTCGTATATGGGTGATTCGAAATATAGATAATATCGAACATTGGGGGCAATATATTCTTTAATAAAATCCACTATCTCTTGTTCCAAATTTATTTCTGATATTTGAACGTGCAATCTCATTTTATCCAAATGGAGTTTTTTAATTTTAGGTTTCGATGGTGAATGTTTTACTTGGGAGATAAATAATTGATTTTTTCCAACGTTTACTGGAGATTCAGTAATGGTTATACCAACTATGGGATTCTCAGGATTGGAGTGGATTGTTTGGTCTGTTTCGGGGTCAATTTGTTCGTCATCATCAGGTATCACTATTATTGATTGTTTGTAATTGTCAGGGTTGAATGTCTCATTGAAATTTTCGATAAGGTCGTACAAATTTTTTGATTCTGGGTCTAAAGTGTTTATATTTAATTCGATTCTCGATAGGGCATCTGCATTTGTATTAAGTGAGCCTTTTTTATGTATTACTTCATAATCAAGTTCTTCTAATCTAGTTCTCCATCTCATTAATTTTGAATGTGGGTCCTTTAAATATTGTAAATATTGTAATGGTTTGTGATCTGTCACAATTATAAATTTTCTTCCGTAAAGATAAGGTCGAAAGTATTTAGTTGCCCATATCACAGCTGTTAATTCTTTTTCCGTGGTGTCATATTTCTGTTCCGTATCGTTTAAAGTCCTACTTGCATAAGCAACGGGAAGGTCGGGTCCGATAGGGCCTTGTGATAATACGGCACCTATGGCGTATTTACTTGCGTCTGTTGTCAAAATGAACGGTTTGGTAAAGTCTGGGTACTGGAGTATTGGTTCATTAATTAGTAGGTTTTTGCAGGTGTTAAAACAATTGACGTAATCGGGATCGTTATGATTAATGGTGGCATCCTTTTTTAAACATTTTGTTAACGGTTTCGTAAGATGAGCAAAATTTTTAATAAATTTCCGGTAATATCCTAAAAGTCTTAAAAATGCTTTGATTTGTTTTGTTGTCTTCGGTATCGGGTAATTTTGAATAGCATGAATTTTATCAGGATTAGGTTTTACACCTTCGGGGGTCACGATATGTCCGAGGTATGCAACTTCTTTCCTGAGGAATTCAGATTTATCTAATTGGATTTTTAAATTCGCTTCTTTTAATCGGTTAAAAACTGTTCTTAAATTTTGAATGTGTTCTTGAAGGGATGTACTTACAATGATTACGTCATCTAGATAAACAAGACAGATTTCATTTACTAAATTTCTAAGAACGTTGTCCATTACTCTTTGAAAAGTAGCGGGTGCGTTCTTGAGTCCAAATGGCATTCTTAAAAACTCATAATGCCCATGTTCTTTGCTGAAGGCTGTTTTTTCAATATCTGATTTGTTCATCTCAATTTGATGAAAACCAGATGCAAGGTCTAAAGTAGAAAAATATTGACATCTGCCTAATTTGTCTAATAAGGAGTTAATGTTCGAGATTGGATATTTGTCGTCTATCGTTTTGTTTGTTTATTTCCTATAGTCGATAACAAGTCTCCATTTCTTTTTACCTGATGCGTCTAGTTGTTTTAGGGACGACCCATACGGGGGATGACCAGGGTGAATGGGAAGGACGGATGATATTTTGGTCAAGCATTTTTTTGATTTGAGATTGAACTTCTTTTCGAAAGATTTCTGGGTATCTATAAGGTTTTGCATAAACGGGATTATCATCTTTCGTGCGAATGAAATGTTTTACATCGTTAGTGAAAGATAACGGGTCTTGTTCGGTGTAAAAGATATTTTTGTACTCGGTCAGCAGTTTTGTTATCTCAGACTTTTCTTCATCGTTCATGTGGTCCAGTCTTATTTTGTCCATATTGAATTTATTTTCTATTTCATTTTGGCAAAAATTTAGATTATTTATTTCAAAACTGTTTAATTCTTGAAATTTTACACAATTTACTAAATTTATAATTTCTTCATTTTGGCCTAAATTTATGATTGGATATATAGCTTTGTGATATTGAATTTTGGCAATTCCTTCGGGAATTATTATGTTATTGAATTTAGTTTCCGGTATCAATATTTCTCCGTTTTCAATATTGTTTAGAAATAATTCGCCTAATTTTTCTGATCTGGGTGGAATTTTTATGTAATTAGATTTGGGTATTATTTCGTGGTAATGAATTTCAATTTCTTGTTTCGGAGTTATAATTTTGTCATTTGTCAGGTCAATTTTTGCACCTAATAATTTCAAATTATCTAAACCTAGTAAAATATCAAAATTTCGGTGGAAGTTAAATAAATGGTACTTTATTAATTTGTCTGGGGCATTAAATAATTTTGAAGCAGGAATCACTATGCTAGAATTTTCTATTGATGTTCCATGAGCTGTAGTAATTTTGAATAGATCATTCTTAATTTGATTTTTGTAATATTTATTCGCTATGTTTGGATTTATGAAGGACCGTGTATTGCCTGTATCGATTAAAGCTTTTAGGTTAAATTCTGGAAATACAATGAATGGTAGTTCACTATGGTTATGAATCACATTCATTAATTCAATGTTTGTTCCGAGGCTGTTATTGGAAAAAACTCGTTTTCGTCAGTTTGTTCTGGTTCAGTGACATAATATTCTAAATTTGATTCGTCTACATAATTTCCAAAATTTTGTTCTTCTGGTTCTGCATATTCTTGCAGTTCCGTATTAAATAGTTCTTCAGCGATAGGAAGTCTGTTTTGGGAGTGGAAGAATTGTTGTGGACGATAAGGACCAGCTGATGGGTGAGGTGTCGTTGACTGCCTTGTGGAAATACTCATAGGTGTTGGCTTATTCGGTTTAAAATTTGGATTTGGACGAAAAACATTTTGGTTGGGTTGATTATTTGGTTTGTTGAATTGGTATGGACGTTGGTTATTGAATGGTTTGCTAAATTGATTGTTGCCAGGAAATTGGTTATTATAGTTTTGTTTAAGTACCTGATTTGCAGGAGGCAGGGGTCTATACATTAGTTGCGGGTTTTGGATTTGTCTAAATTGGTTAGTTGAATTATATTTTGGTTTCTGTTGGTGTAAATGTTGTGTGGTGCTTTTGCTTGTTGCATGAGACCGACTGTGAGTTTCAAGTTGAAAATCATTAGTTAACATGTTTAACGCGGTGTTCATGTCTTTTGGATCTTTTGTCCGCATTAGAGTGCCTAATGGTTCTTTGAGTCCGCGAAGTAGTATTCTTACGGCATAATTTTGAAAATACCCTATAAGAACGGGCATGGCTGCTTCAGTACAATGAGTACTGATGTAAGATATTTGCAAATTTAACATGTCTTGTACTCTATTATAAAATTCAAATGCTGTTTCATTTTTTTGAGTTAATTCGGTTATTTCGATATTTAATGTGTCTAGGTCTCTCTTATCTGAATATGCGTTCAGAAGAGCTTTTTTAAGATCTTCCCATGTTGTTATTGTGGTGCTGGCTATATTTACGGCTGCATCACCTTTTATTTTTGAAATGATACTCGACATAAGAAATTCATTTTGAAAGTCTGTTGTATCAATCGTATTATAAAATTTTTTAACAAGTTTTTCACTAATTTCTATGAATCTTGATAGCAGTTTACTATCACCATAGAAGTCTGGGATCATGTCTAGGTAGCATTTTTCTAGTTTTGGGGGAACCATGTTTGATTTGTTAATTCTAAGGTTATTTAATATTTCTGTTAATAATTCTGGTTCTGAGTCAGTTGTTTCGTTATTTATAATTTCCCAATCAGAGTCTGAGTCTGAATGGTACTGGTAATTATGTGACATATGGTACTTACAATAGAAGAAGCAGTTTGTCCATGGGTCCTTGTCCTGTGTTCGTCAGGGCCTGGTTCTCCTGGTTCTGCGCCTCACGATGTACTCTCGGTAGATGCAGTGGATTGGACGTTTCTTCTTGTTGACCTTCCGATTTTTCCGGTTAATCGTTAACACGAACGCGTTTTCACTATTCTTGGAAATCGCCCGAAAAATCCGTTACGACTGCGCCAGTTATGATTTGAGGTTCGACGGAAGGATTTTTAAAAACAATTTATTGAAGTAACAAATAATTATTTACTTTAATTATTTTAAGCCACAAAATTACAATTTATATTACAAGTTTAATTTATAATTTCAAATATAAAATGGACATAGTTTCTACATGCAAATGAATATATTCTGACTGACTACACATTTATGAAATACAGTTTATATAATGTTTGGGCAAGGGTGTCAGATTGTTTCCTGTGGGAATCGCAACCTCAGCAGGATGGACCGTGGTAACTTGTATATGTAAATTAATTTAACCCCCCCCCCCCCCCCCCCTTTCAACGTTTCTGGCTACGCCACTGTATTATATGATCATTGTAGATGATACACGAACAACTAATCGGAACACAGAAAACATAATTGAATAACCAATGAAAACACATGAAATATTTGTTACTTACATCATCAATTGCTTGTTGCTTGTGTTGCAGCGCAGCGTCACTTTGTCACTAGTTTTCGAAGCGTGTGGTTTGCAGTGTTCATTGTTCTTGATAATCTTCAGCAGGATTTAATTATAATTTTGTCTGTTTTATTATCGTTGTTTATTTGTCCTTTAAATTTGATTTCATACCTGTTTGTTAATTTACTATTTAATTATCATTGGTGTTGATATTTTTCTGTCAATATCTTTTCTCTCTAAACTAAATATTTATTTGTTAGAGTCTAAGTTTTCCCATATACATATTTAATCTACTTGTTTTGTGCTATATTATATATTGGTTATTCAATTTCGCTTATTTATTTGATCTATAACTCTGATCGTTAGTGTATTTCTTCTTATATATTTTTGTTTATTATATATATATATATATATATATATATATATATATATATATATATATATATGTTACATAACCTGAACCAGCAGACTCAGCAGTCCTTACCAGCGGATGTTCCCGCGCCATACCATGTCAGCTTCATATTACTTGCTAGTACAAAAATATGGAAATGTAATGTAACTGGAGTCTTGATGTAACAACAGAGCAATAAAGATCTCTTATTTGTGAATAAAATAAAATCTTTTAAAAAACTTACATCCTAACACCGTTAAATTAATTGGCGCAGTCGGTAGTATATTGAGAGGAAATTCACCGCGAATAAACCTTCAATATCAATTGTTTACTCAATAACGGAACCGCGACCCGGCAAGAATTCATCGAGAATCCAACCGCCACCATACCTGGAGAACTCCATCGTGGACATCTATCAGGGATGAAGATCATCGCATTGGTTTTGTAAGTTGCTTTCCTATTTATGTCAGACTCCTCGCTTTCTTCTACCTCTTCCACCGCGGAAAATAGTGAAAACGAGTTAGATTACCCACAAATTAGCATTGATACAGATTTAGATTTAACTATAATTAACAATATTTTATCAAACTTAGCTATAGAAGAAAATACTAATTTAATAATGTCGCTAGTACCGAAATTCGAAGCAAAATTATTAGAAATTGTACCTAGATTTGACGGTAATCCATCCGAATTATCCTCATTTCTAGATATAGCAAATGCTTTAATTAAAACCTATTGGGATCCAAAACCAGAAAATATTAATTGTGTCAAGAATATCACTGTAGTTTATGGAATTTACGCAAAATTAACCGGAGTTGCACGCGAGGTATACACCACCTGCATCTCCAAAGATTGGAAAACTGTAAAAGACGCCCTCGTTGCGCATTTTGGCGATCAGCGCGATGAGAATGGTTTATTGTTTGACTTGGATCAGCTCCGTCAAAAAGACGAACCAGCCTTGCAATATTATACGAGAGTAATGTCAAATTTAAGTGCTTTACACAATTACATCGACATTCACGAAAATGATGAAGCCATTCGAACTGTTAAAAAGAATTTTTATAATACCCATGCCCTAAAAATATTTTTAGCCGGTCTAAAGGAACCGTTAGGTTCAACTATTCGGGCCATGAAACCAACCACTTTAGCGGAAAGTAGACAATATATTGTTTCCGAAAATAATATCAGACACTTACAAAAAAACCCAGTTTCGAACAAAATTATTAATCACAAACCTCACCAAGTAAATATGCCAGTCCCGAGACAAATGCAATTCACTCGACCCCCATTATCAATGTCTTATCCACAATTTCAACAATTTCCAAATCAACAACAATTCTTTCCAAGTAACCCTATTCGCTTACAACACAGACCAGTCCATCCCCAAAGATTTTTCACTAACCAACAAGTGTTTGGTAACACAAATCCAAGACCTAACACAACAAATGTTTGGAAACCACAAGGCTCCGCAAACCGCCCTATACAACCAAAACCTACACCTATGAGCGGAATATCTCATGGAACTTTCCCAAAACCTGACTTTAGACCACAAAGACCTCAAAATCAAGGACAACCAAAATTTGTTTCAGAAGAATTATTTAACTTAGAACCAACACAATATTATGACCCTACTGAACATTACTCGTATTATGAAAATTATGAGACCGATAACATTGAATATTATCCACAAGACAATTTATACAGCACTGACGAAATCGAAAACATTTACGAACAAGAACCAATAGAAGAGAATCAAAATTTTCCACAGTCCAGCCTAAAAGAGAACCAAACATAGAACTACATTCAATATACGACAAAAAAGACCTACCCTTCATTAAAATATCAAATTCACCATTAAAATTACTAATAGATACTGGTGCAACAAAATCATTTCTAAATCCTGACATTGCGGAAAAATACTTTAAAAATAATATAAAAAAGGAAAATTTCGCTATCTCCTCAATATTTCAAACTGCTAAGAGATTCTTGCATCGAAATCCCAGCTTTCCCGGAATTTAATGTTAATAAGACCGTAAAATTTTACCTATTCAAATTTCATCATTTCTTTGACGGTTTAATCGGATACGATACCCTAAAAGACTTATATGTACAATTAGATCTGAACTATTCTCTCTTCAAAACTCCAAATACAGTGTTGAAATTACGCCACTACGAAGCTAGAAGAAAATTATTATTTTTTGCTCGTTTAGAACCTAATACTTTAGAATCATTAAAAATTCCAGTAAATTCAAAAGACGGTGACATTATAATCCCACAGACTAGAGTTTCAAATTGTGAAATTAGGGAATGTTTATCGCATTGTAGAAACGGATATGCCCCAGTTGATATTTACAACAACACAATTGCACCACAAGAAATCTATTTATACGACCCTATTAATGTTGACCCCTTTAATAATATAGAATTTGAGTTATTTAACGCTATTGTCAATAACAACCCGAACGATAACAAAGAATTCAAAAAATCAGATATAATCAATATGTTACGCACGGAACATATGAATTCTGAAGAAAAATATCAAATAGAAAAATTAGTAGCATCATACTCCGATATATTTTATCGCGAAGGCACCCCATTAACCTTTACAAATAAAATTAAGCATAGAATAATAACCAAAGACGAAATTCCAGTTCATACAAAATCTTACCGTTACCCATTTGTACACAAACCGGAAGTTGAAAGACAGATAAATAACATGTTGAAACAAGGTATAATACGACCAAGTGACTCACCATGGTCATCACCTATTTGGATCGTTCCAAAGAAGGTTGATGCCTCCGGAAAACAAAAGTGGCGAATAGTTGTCGATTATCGAAA
The DNA here is from genome assembly GCA_035578165.1 of Stenolophus ochropezus. Classification (NCBI taxonomy): domain Eukaryota; kingdom Metazoa; phylum Arthropoda; class Insecta; order Coleoptera; family Carabidae; genus Stenolophus; species Stenolophus ochropezus. The sequence goes on along the minus strand of JAQOWZ010000013.1, from coordinate 11,047,348 downwards.
GATAAACGAAAAAACTATAGACGATCGCTACCCTATTCCCAACATATCAGACATACTAGACAGACTTGGACGAGCTCAATACTTCACAACTTTAGATTTGGCGAGTGGATTTCACCAAATTGAAATGCACCCAGACGATATACAAGAGACAGCATTTAACGTGGAACACGGACATTACGAATTCTTAAGAACCCCATTTGGCTTAAAAAATGCTCCATCGACTTTTCAAAGAGTTATGGACAATGTCTTGAGAGAATTTCTTAATAAATTTTGTTTTGTATTCATGGACGACATAATAATATATTCATCGTCTCTCCAAGAACATATTGTAAATTTAAAACAAATTTTTCAAAAACTGCGTGAAAGTAATCTCAAAATACAACCAGATAAATCAGAATTTTTGAAAAAAGAAGTAACATTTCTTGGCCATCTAATAACATCAGAAGGAATCAAGCCTAATCCTGCAAAAATCAAAACTATTCAAAATTATCCTTTGCCGAAAACTACACGCGAAATTAAAGCCTTTCTTGGATTATTAGGTTACTACCGCAAATTTATAAACAATTTTGCAAAATTAACAAAGCCGTTGACTTCATGTTTAAAAAAGGACGCTAAAATTGACACACAAAACCCCGACTATGTAAATTGTTTCAACACATGCAAAAATCTCTTATCAAATCAACCGATATTGCAATACCCTGACTTCAACCAACCGTTCAACCTGACAACAGACGCGAGTGACTATGCAATTGGCGCAATATTGTCGCCTAAGACGAAATCTAGTACCTGACATAAAAGGGTTTTAATTTATGAGTTTTACTTGCCTCAAAAGTAATCCACGAATTATATTAATGAACAACTTTTATACGAGACAAGGGTAACGATAGTCGCTGCCACCACTATCACTTTATTTATTTATTTAAAAGTCTGCCGTGATAGAAGCAGACAGGGGAATGATAATAATGATAACAGACGCGGTTCAATTTATGGTCAAATTGGTGCAGGGTAGTAATGTTAGAATAATAGAATTTTACCTACGCGTTGTGCTACCACGTCACAAAGACAGGGGTTGGAATAGGATGGGCTGAATCAAACACGATATTCCAACAATAACAAAATTATATAAATTTTAATAATCAACCGCGATCAAAAACACTTATATAATTCAAATAAACTACAACGCGTAACTTGATTCTATATAAACTCTAAATTCCTACTTTTCTAATTTACAAACAATTTTGAGAACCTTTTTACATCGATCTACAAATCAATATTAATCCACACAGAATATAATAAAAACTACTTACAAATTTACACCACGATGAGAGAGCCTTTACACACAGTAAAACAATTAAACTAATTGGTTATTTCACTAAGAAATACCAAGGTATGTCTGACAATCAGTCAAGACATCCACAACAATCGACGAGTACAACAAGAGAGAGAGATTTCGAACTTCGGAGGGCCATTTAATAGTAAAAATCCAGAAGTTCTCAACCTATATTTATCCGGCTCTTCTCATCCCCTAAGTACAAACCATGCTAAAAATGACCCAACTATTGATGTCCACCGAGGGCATCACGTACGGAAACGAACAGTTATGTCTTTGACAATAAGCTTCAGGGCGCAAAAAATGTGCGTCCTTCACCATAAATCTGTCCATTTCGTAACATTTGGAGTACTGCACTAACAAAAATTTACAAAAATACACAGCCGCCAAGCGACCGTGTTACATAAACCAGGCGCGCTAAACAAAAACGCTGACGCATTATCCCGTATCCAAATTAATACAAACGAAACGATAGATAATTCTGGCGGAATATTTGATTATATAAAAGACTTTAATAAAAACTTTGATAACGCGGCACAAGCGGACGGAGATAAAAACCTGGATACAATTTCACTGATAGTACAACCAGACGAAGAGAATAACGATAACGACATATCAGATGACGAGACTGTACACACTAGTAGAGAAAACCCGATTGTAGGAATTCCAATTTGCGACAAACCTGTTAATTTTGGCACAAATCAAATCATCGTATCGGAAGTTAATTTTGATCCGAAAAAAACAAAAATTGTAAAATTATTTCAAAATACACAACGTTTTATAGTAGAAATATCAAAAAATAATTTTGTTAAAGACATTATCAATTTTGTTAAAAAATATATCACTCCAAAAGTTAAGTATTGTGTATATTTCGAAGATCCAATTTACGAAAAATTTAGTTCAGTAATACAAAAATATTTTAAGAATTCAGAAATACAACTTGTAAAATATACCCAAAAGCTTTTAGACGTTGAAGACCCGGACAATATTAAAAACGTTATTCAAAATTATCATGAGAGTAAAACTAACCATCGAGGACTCGACGAGACTGAAATTCAAATAAAGAAAAAATACTATTGGCCAAATTTGAGAAAATTCGTACAAACATATATCAACGAATGCGAAATATGTTTGAAAACAAAATACGACAGAGTACCATTAAAACCAAAATTTAATATAACCCCTACTCCTACAAAACCCTTCGAAATTTTGCATATTGATTCAATCACTTTGGAAAAACAAAAATTTTTAACAATCATTGACGCATTTTTGAGATACGCCCAAGCTTATAGACTAAACTCTGGACAAGGTATAGAAGTCGTCAACAACCTCATTAGGTATTTTACACATCACGGTATACCTGACCAAATAATTTCGGACAACGGCCTAGAATTCAAAAACTCTCTCATTAAAGAATTATTAGAAGTTCACAAAGTAAAACTTCACTTCATTAGCTCACAACATCCGGAATCGAACGGATTAATCGAAAGGTTTCACTCAACACTCGTTGAACATATTCGACTATTAAACAATCAAGATGAATACAAAAAAGAACCAATCGAAACAAAAATTAATTACGCATTATTAGCCTATAATAATTCAACTCACTCCGCCACCAAACTTAAACCTTGCGAAATTATAACAGGCCATTTAGATGTAAACTCACCCCTAGATGTCGAATTAGAAAAACAATTAGTTAACAACTATATCAATAATCATAAAGAAAAAATTAAATTGTTATATAATAAAATCAAAGAAACCAATGAGCAATATAAACACAAAACTATTAATTATGCGAATAAAAACCGTGAAGAACTCCCTGAAATTCCTGAAACAGTATTTGTAAAGAACAAGCAAAAACAAAGTAAGACTAACAATAAATTTAAACCAGAAAAAATCGAAACAGTTAATCAACATTTAAAAACGGCAGAAATAAAACCTGAACATGGCAACACTTCCAAAAACATTCACTTAAGTAATATAAAACGACCCAGACAAAAGACGTTTAGTTTTAAAACAAAAAAGAATGATAATGAAAATAAATTTAAAATTTTAGAAAACAAGGTAATAAAAAAGCCTTCCTTGTTGCAGACTTGTGACTCTTCACATGACAAAGACACAGGACGTACAAATACGGAACTTAGAAAATAATTCTGGAATCCTTCCTTTCAAGTTAGGTCAAGCCAGAATTAAAACATCCTCCCACACATTCCTACACTACATTGATCTAAAAATTATCAAAAATCGAATTGATCTACTAAATGAAAATTTCAATAAATTTAAGAATATAATAGAATCTGCTACACCCGATATTTATAACACTTTGAATAATTACTATGAACATCTTAAATATCAATTAAATATTGTAAACAGAAAATTCAAAACATTCTATCCCGATAAACGTCAAAAACGAGGAATTATTAACCCCCTAGGATCACTTGTTAAATTTATTACCGGAAATATGGACAACGACGACGCTCAGGAAATTCACAACTATATTAAAAAGCTACAAACTAATGAAAATAAAATTGTTACCAAACTAAATAAACAAATATCGCTTTCAAAAAATATAATGGCAAACATCAATGAAACTATGACACTCATTATTAATAATCAAAACAATATTGAAAACAGAACAAACGAGCTTATTCAATCAATAAATAAATCAAATTTTGACTTTTCTCATTATTTGGATGCAAAAGAAATTCTGGAACAATTAAAATATAATCTCGATTCATTATTAAACTATTTAGAAGAGATAGAAAATGCAGTATCGTTTGCTATCCTAGAAACTGTACACCCGAGCATTATATCTTATCAGGACTTACAAGATATCATTAAAGAATTACACTCCATTTATGATCATAAACAATTACTATTTTCGAATTCAAATACTAACGATTTATTAAAATATTATCACGTTATCAAAATTAAAGTTCACATCATTAATGAAAAAATTATGTTTTCACTAGATTTCCCCTTAATACATCCTGATATATTTGGCCATTATCATCTATTCTCTATTCCTAATTCAAACCAATCAACCATTATTCCACCTGCCACGTACCTATCAATAAGCAACCATGCATACCAATACAGTAACGAAAAATGCACCGATCTACAATCAGAATTCCTGTGCGAAAACACAAATCCTCTTCAACTGCAAAAGGAAGAAGAATGTCTATCCTCAATCCTATCGACTGACACAACAGCTAATAATTGCCAACAAATACCAGTTAAAATCACTGAAAGAGTAATATTGGAAATCAACGAAGCCCATTACATCGGAATATTTCCAAAACAACAGAAAATACAGACATCCTGCAAACAAAATACTATCGCATCCCTTAAAGGAACTTACTTAATCGTGATTCCTCCGAATTGTTCAATTAAAGTATCAACAAATGTCTATGCCAACAGATTAACAATAATACCAGGTCATCCAATGAGCCTCGAAGGGATTACCATGCGAAACTCATCAGTTTTACAAGTGGAGAAGTTAAAACTGGACAAGGTGTCCTTAGACAAATTACACCAAATCCAACTTCAAGAAGCACTTCCCATCGAATCAATCGATCTTCACAACAATTTCTCAGTGGGCTCGATCATTGGCGTTACCATCCTTTCGCTTGTGATTATGCTCTATTTTTTGATAAAATGTAAAAATGAACTTTTACAGAAAAAGGCAGCTGACCCGAATCCTACAGCATTTTGCGAAACTCAAGTCGTTCCACCCTAGAGTTTCGTTTCAAGGAGGGAGGTGTTACATAACCTGAACCAGCAGACTCAGCAGTCCTTACTAGCGGATGTTCCCGCGCCATACCATGTCAGCTTCATATTACTTGCTAGTACAAAAATATGGAAATGTAATGTAACTGGAGTCTTGAGAGCAATAAAGATCTCTTATTTGTGAATAAAATAAAATCTTTTTAAAAACTTACATCCTAACACCGTTAAATTAATTTATATATATATATATATATATATATATATATATATATATATATATATATATATATATATATTGTAACGTGTTTTGGTGAACACGTCGCAGGAATGTTGGCGAGGGTGCTCGGGCGCCAACGGTCCGGATAGCAGGACGGAGAAATTCGGGTCGTTGTTATTAAATAAAACATCAGTCTTAGATGTAAAAAAGGACGTCCTTTTATTAGAGTATGAACTAAGGTTCTGTAGGGAGGGGGGCTATAAGACGAGGCGACTTGGGAAGTAAAGGAAACCTGGGGAACGGGTTTATGTAGCAACGACGCCGAGCGTCGGGGCGGCCACACTGATAGCGATCGCCTAAAAATAGGCGGCAAGTACGGGCAGTTTGCGTAATTCACTTTAGCGGGGTCAGTTACAATCGACACGGGGCGTCCCGACGGCGACGCGAGGGACGTGGTGAACCGACGGTGATGTCACCAGGTCAGGTGTACGGGCCTTGGATACACACAGTCTCGTGGACGTCGGCACCCGGGTAAACACACCGGCGGAACCGCGTCTTCGAGACGGTTAGCTAACAACGGGTCCCTACAGCGAACTTGATGTATCGTGAGGGAATTTGGTGTTCGCGGCAAGTGTCTTCAGGAGTGACCTGGATATGTACGCAGCCTCGTGGTCTCCGATACCCGGGTATACACGCCGGCAGTATAGAGACGTTTGAAACGGTAACACTTGCAACGGTTCGCCGGGCATCAGGTGATGCGCACGCAAGGGTGAAGCAACGAACTCGTCGTGGTGGCTTTGGATTGACACGCAACCTCGTGGTTGTCGACACCCGGGTGTACACACCGGCGGCGTCTAGACGTAGAGGCGGTGAAACTCACAATAAGCCACGACGACGGGCAATACAGTAGCGGCTAAACTTACGGCCCGGTTGTTTTGTGAACAGTTACACTATTTGTAAGAAGCGGCTCGTTCGTGGTGGCCCTGGATTGACACGCTACCTCGTGGTTGTCGACGCCCGGGTGTACACACCGGCGGCGTCTAGACTTAGAGGTGGTTAACTCACAACGAGCCACGACGAAGGAGATGATAGCCAAAACAATGGGGTCAAACTCTTGAGGTAGTGACTTAAGTGGAGAACTCACGGAATAGACGGTTATACGGTAAAAAGACGGAAATGCTCACCTGGTGAATTTGTCTCGGAGATGCTACTAGGTCTACACACTAGTAGCCGGGTTAGAATTCGCGTTTAGACGAGATGGTTCGTAGCTTAGAGATATATTTTGTGACATTCTATTTCATCACTATATATATATATATATATATATATATATATATATATATATATATATATATATATATATATATATATATAAGTTATATTTATTTGGTTCGCCGGAAAGTTTTTAAAAACAAATTTTATTATTATGAGGTTAAGATTATATTCATTAATCTTACAACAAATGTTACAAAAAATTACAATTACAATTCTAATACAATTTGGACATAGATTCGACAATGAATTATGACTGACTAACTCTACATTACATGTTACAGTATTTATAGCATTTGTGGAAAGGTGTCGGGTTGTTTCCTGTGGGAACAGCAACCTCAGCAGGATGGACCGTAGTAACTCCTCCCTCATTAAAATTGGGCTTCATCGGGAAGCTTCAGCGTTGTTGAAGGGGGTGAAGTTCTTGATTGAAGTTCAATGTCGTTGGCCTTGGGTTGTCTTGTTGCAGGTGTGATGAATCTTTTCTTCACGTACACTGCGATTAGGGTTGCAGCACTGGCTATGAAGATACCGTAGAGTCCCCAAACAGGGTAGTTGATGGTATCTTCTTCCTCGAAGGGGTTGTTGTAGTACTGGATGTCGTTTATTCTATTCGTCAGCTTCAGTTCTTTAACATTGTTTAACTGAATTGCCATTTTTGGACTTTGGGTATAATTGATGTGAATCTTGAAATTTTCGATTATTATTGGTTTGCCAAATGATCCTTGTTTGAAACTTAGTGCTTCGTTTTGAATTTTTAATTTACATTGATCTTCTTTGATTAGGAATATCCCTTGGAGATTTTTAATGTTGTCTCCGTGATCGCATTCTGTTTTTAATGTTTCTGGATGTGTGAATACTCCAATGTATTGATTTATATCATCCAAATATTCGATGTGGTTTCTTTTTACGTTGAGTTTCACCAGGCGGCAATTTTCTATTTTATTTTCTAATATGAAGTTCGCTTCGCAGGAATCTTCGTGGATTTCTTTGATGTGATTTGGACATTCGTAAGTATTTTCACCATTGCGGGTGCATATATCACATAAGGAACTTATTTGACCATTATCAGACATTAATATAAATTCGTGATTTGGAATTATTGTTACAAACTCAGAGTTATGTTTTGTTGGGATCGGAATTAAATGAATAAGTTCGAATTGTGTGTTATAGTTTATAGGGATTTCAATGAAGTATATAATTTTGCTGTCATGTAATTTACAATTGACTGAAATAAGATTTTCTATACTTGGCATGTTTTCTGGAGTTATTTTAAATGGAAGTTCGTCTTTGTAAAATTTTGAAATTTTAATTAATTCTTCGAACAGATCATGTGTTTTAATAATGTTTGGGTGCATTGTATGCAATTTACAAAAGGTTAATGGATTCTCAATATCTTGTAGTGTACTTAGTGTCATTGAATATAAAATATCTAATTGATTATAAATATCTTTGATCAATAATTTGTCATGATTTTCGACTCCGGTGATAACGATTTGTAAAAGTTGTTCTATTTTTGTTTTCAAAATATTTTCATTTTGTTTGATTGTATCGATAGTTTTGTTAAAATATTTTATCATTTGAGTATTCACAGAATATTGGTGATTAATTTGATCAATTAGGTTCAATTGATTTCTTTCCAAATGTTTTAAAATTTTATTGTATCGCTTATTATCTTCTGCGTCTAAATTTCCTGTTATCGATTTTATAACGGTACCTAATCCATTAAATATGCCTCGTCTGGTTCTTGAATGTATAGATAGGTGGCTTAATTTTTCGTTAATTTTGTTTTTTATATACCCAATAATTTTATTGTTATTTTCAAAGTCATCCGTTATATTTTTGTCTTCTTTGATTGTGTTTATAAGGTGTGAGTATTGTTTATTTAGGTTGTCATATTGCTTTATTATTGGTTCCAGATCGTAGTAGTGTACTAGTGTGTGTTGTGTTTTTTGCAATTTAGCATTTCCAAGATTGATTGTTAATAGTCCTGGATTGTGTGTAATGTTTTTAGTTATTACTCCGTATGAATACGGGAAGAAGAGGGACCTGTAATTGCGGAATATTTATTAATTATTTTTCTAGGCCTTTTTATATTAGAAAGGTGAATTTTTGATTGTTTTTTGTCATTATCTGTGTTGATTTCTGCTGTTTTTAAGTCTTTATTAACGGTTTTAATTATTTCTTTTTTGAATTTTGGATTCTTAGTTTTATTAACTTTTTGTTTATTATGAACAAAAACTGTTTCAGGTATAGTAGGTAATTCTTCGCGATTTTTGTTTAATTTGGAAATAGTTTTGATTTTATTTTCTTGTAGTTTATCGTTAATAGTTTTGTATATCAGTTCTGATTTTTCTTTGTGTTTTGAAATATAATCTTGTGTTAATTTTTGTTCGATGTCTATATCCAATGGGGAATTTGTTTCAAAATGACCGTTGATAATTTCAACTGGTTTCAGGTTAGTGGTGCTATGATTTGTGTTGTTATATGCCAAAATAGCGTAATTTACTTTGTTTTCTATTGATTCATTTTTGAAATTATCTTGGAGATTAAATAAGCGTATATGTTCTATTAGTGTTGAATGAAAGCGTTCGATTAAACCGTTTGAATTTGGATATTGCGAGCAAATGAAGTGCATATCGATTTTGTGTAGTGTTAAAAATTCTCTTATGACGGTGTTTTTAAATTCGAGTCCATTGTCTGATATAATTAATTTTGGGGTATCATGATGCGAAAAGAAATTTATTAGTTTATTAGCAATTTCGACGGCATTAGTAGATTTGAATCTATATGCTTGTGCATATTTGGAGAATGCGTCTATAATTGTGAGAAATTTTGTATTTTCCAGTGTTAGGGTGTCTACATGTAGTGTTTGTAGGGGTTTGTCAGGAGTGGGTGTAATATTTAGTTTTGGTTTGATGGGATCTCTTTCATATTTAGCAGCCAAACAAATTTCGCATTTATTAATGAAGTCTGTGATTGTTTTTAGTTGATTCGGCCAGTAGTATCGTTTTTTAATTTCGTTATGTACTTCGGTAATTCCACGATGATTAGTTTTACCTTCGTGAAATTTTATTATAGTGTGTGAAATTTCATCTTCATTTTCTACGTCTATTAATTTTGTGTTACATTTAATAAATTTTAATTGGGAATTTTTGAAGTATTTTTGAAGTACGTTACTAAATTGTTCATATATAGGTGATTCAAAATAAAGGTAGTATCGAACGTTGGGTATGATGTATTCTTTAATAAAATTTACAATATCTTTTGCGAAGTTTGTTTCTGAAATCTGTACGTATAATCTCATTTTATCTACATGAAATTTCTTTATTTTTGGTTTTGTTGGTGAGTGCTTTACTAATGATATGAATAGTTGATTTTTTCCAAAATTTACTGGGGATTCTGATATGGTTATGCCTACTATAGGGTTTTCGGGGTTGGAATGGATAGTTTGGTCAGTTTCTGGGTCTATTTGTTCGTCGTCGTCAGCTTGAACGATTAATGATTGTTTGTCCATGTCAGTATTACAGATTTCGTTGAAATCTTCAATGAGATCAAAAAGGCTTTGCGATTCAGGATTTAGTGTGTTCACGTTTAGTTCTATTCGAGATAGGGCATCTGCGTTTGTATTGAGGGAACCTTTTTTATGAATTACTTCGTAATCAAATTCTTCAAGTTTAGTCCTCCATCTCATTAATTTGGAATGTGGGTCTTTTAGTGTATGTAAGTATTGAAGAGGTTTGTGATCTGTCAAAATTTTGAATTTTCTACCATAAAGGTAGGGTCTAAAATATTTAGTTGCCCAAACTACGGCCAAGAGTTCTTTTTCGGTAGTGTCATATTTTAGTTCGGTATCGTTCAAAGTTCTGCTAGCGTAAGCAATAGGAAGGTCTGATCCGTAGGGCCTTGAGATAGTACGGCACCTATAGCGTATTTACTTGCATCTGTCGTTAAGTTAAAGGGTTTTGTAAAGTCTGGGTATTGCAGTATTGGTTCGTTCATCAGTAAATTTTTACAAGTGTTAAAACAATCAATGTATTCGGGGTCATTATATTTTATTGTTGCATCTTTCTTTAAACATTTCAGTAATGGTTTGGTAAGTTGAGCAAAGTTTTTAATGAATTTTCGATAGTATCCTAAAAGTCCTAAAAATGTTTTAATTTGTTTTGTCGTCTTAGGTAAAGGGTAGTTTTTAATTGCATAAATTTTGTCGGGATTTGGTTTTACTCCTTCGGGGGTCACTACATGTCCGAGGTATGCAACTTCTGTCCGTAAAAATTCTGATTTGTCCAGCTGTATTTTTAGGTTTGCCTGTTTTAATCTATTAAAAACTGTTCGTAAATTTTGAATATGTTCCTGAAGGGATGTACTGAAAATAATGACGTCGTCAAGGTAAACAAGACAAATTTCGTTAGCTAAATTTCGAAGAACGTTATCCATTACTCTCTGGAAAGTAGCGGGTGCGTTCTTGAGCCCAAATGGCATTCTCAAAAATTCGTAATGTCTGTTTTCTGTGCTGAAGGCAGTTTTTTGAATATCTGATTCGTTCATCTCAATTTGATGAAAGCCAGATGCGAGATCTAAAGTCGAAAAGTATTGGCATCTACCTAATTTATCCAGCAATGAGTTTATGTTTGGTATCGGGTATTTATCGTCTATTGTCTTGTCATTCAGTTTTCTATAGTCAATAACCAGTCTCCACTTCTTTTTTCCTGAAGCGTCTAATTTTTTTGGGACGACCCATACTGGGGATGACCAGGGTGAATGAGAAGGACGGATAATGTTTTGTTCGAGCATTTTGTTGATTTGGGAGTGGACTTCTTTTCGGAATATTTCGGGATATCGATAGGTTTTGGTGTAAACAGGTAATTCATCTTTCGTGCGGATAGAGTGTTTAATTTCATTTGTAAATGATAACGGCTTATCTTCGGTGTGAAGGATCTCAGAGAACTCAGTCAGCAGTTTTGTTATCTCGCGTTTCTCTTCCTCGTTCATATGTTCCGTTCTTATTTTATCCATGTTAAATTTATTTGGTATTTCGTTTTGAGAATAATTTAGATTGTTTATTTCGAAGTGATTTAATTCTTGTACTTGTACACAATTTACAGAGTCTATAATTTCTTCGTTTTGGCCTAAATTTATAATTGGGTAAATAATTTTATAATTTTGAATTTTTGCAATTCCTTCTGGGATTAATAAATTATTGAATTTAGTTTCTTGTATTAACACTTCGCCATTTTCGATATTATTTACAAATATTTCTCCTATTTTTTCAGATCTAGGAGGAATTTTTATATAGTTTGATTTTGGAATAATTTTGTGATAGTGAATTTTGATTTCTTGATTAGGTGTAATAATTTTATCAGTTGTCAAATTAATATTTGCGCCTAATATTTTTAAATTATCCAATCCTAAAAGTATATCGAAATTTTTATGGAAATTAAATAGATGATATTTTAGGAGTGTGTCTGGTGAATTAAATAATTTTGAAGCGGGAATTACAATACTAGCATTTTCTAAAGAAGTTCCGTGAGCTGTGGTGATTTGAAATGGATCATTTTGAATTTTATTTTTATAGTATTTATTGGCTATATCTGGGTTAATGAACGACCGTGTACTTGCTGTATCTATCAAAGTTTTTAAATTTAGTTCTGGTAAGATAATAAATGGTAATTCGCTGTAGTTGTGAATTACATTCATTAGTTCGATATTGGTTCCGAGGCTGTTATCGGAAAAAAATCGTTTTCTTCGTTTTGATCTCGATGAGTTACGAAATACTCTGAATTTGGTTCGTCTTGTGTATAATACTCGCAAATTTGTTCGTTATCCGGTTCTATGTATTCTTCTGTCTCTGTGTTAAACAGTTCTTCCGCAATATAATGAGGTTTATTTTGAGAGTGGAAAAATTGTTGTGGGCGATAAGGAACAGCTGATGGGTGAGGTGTCGTTGACTGTTTAGTAGAGATGCTCATAGGAGTTGGTTTGTTTGGTTTATAATTGGGATTTGATCTGAACACATTTGATTGGGATTGATTCGGTTTATTATATTGATTGTAAGGTGATTGGTTGTTAAAAGGTTTAGTAAATTGTTGATTAGGAAAGAATTGTTTATTGTGTGGTTTAAAGATTTGGTTTGTTGGAGGTAGAGGTCTGTACGTTATTTGTGGATGTTGAATTTGTCTGTATTGGGTGTGGGTGTTCTGTTTTGGTTTATTATGTTGTATGTGATGTGTGTTGTTTTTGTTCTGAACGTGTGTACGATTGTATGTCTCTAATTGAAAGTCATTTGTTAACATGTTCAGTGCTGTGTTCATGTCTTTCGGGTCTTTCGTTCTCATAAGAGTTCCTAGTGGCTCTTTGAGACCGCGGAGTAATATTCTCAGGGTGTATTTTTGAAAATATTCTATTAGAACAAGTTTAGCCGCTTCGGTACAGTGTGTACTAATGTAAGAGATTTGTAGATTTAAAAGGTCTTGTACACGATTATAAAATTCAAAGGCTGATTCGTTACCTTGTCGTAATTCTGTAATTTCGATATTTAGGGTATATAAGTCGCGTTTGTCGGAATAAGCATTCAAAAGTGCTTGTTTCAAATCTTCCCACTTGGTTATGGTGGTACTTGCTATATTTACTGCAGCATCGCCTTTTATTTTGGCAATGATGCTAGACATCAGAAATTCATTTTGAAAATCTGTGGGATCTATCAAATTATAAATTTTTTTAACTAACTTTTCACAAATTTCAATAAATCTAGATAAAAGTTTGCTATCACCGTAAAAGTCTGGAATCATGTCCAAATAGTGTTTTTCTAATTTTGGTGTAGCCATGTTTGTATTAATTTCGTTTAAGTTATTTATGTAATCTGAGTCAGGGAGTTCTTGTCTGATGGTTTGTATTTCCAAATCAGAATCTGAGTCCGAATGGTATTGATAATTATGTGACATATGTTACTCACAATAATAGAAGTATCTTGTCCATAGATCCGTTGCTCTGTATTCGTCAGGGCCTGGTTCTGCACCTCGCGATGTTCGTTCGGAGTTGCTTCGATTTGGACGCCTTCTGGTTGTTTCTTTCACCTTCCGGTTCTTTTCGGTTGATCGTTGATACGAAAACGGTTTCACTATTCGCGGAAATCGCCCGAAAAATCCGTTACGACTGCGCCAGTTATATTTATTTGGTTCGCCGGAAAGTTTTTAAAAACAAATTTTATTATTATGAGGTTAAGATTATATTTATTAATCTTACAACAAATGTTACAAAAAATTACAATTACAATTCTAATACAATTTGGACATAGATTCGACAATGAATTATGACTGACTAACTCTACATTACATGTTACAGTATTTATAGCATTTGTGGAAAGGTGTCGGGTTGTTTCCTGAGGGAACAGCAACCTCAGCAGGATGGACCGTGGTAACTTATATATATATATATATATATATATATATATATATATATATATATATATATATATATATATAATTGAGTGCAATATTATATATTGGTTTTCCAATTTCGTTCATTTATTTGTCGTTAGTTTATTTCTTTTTGTTTATTATATATCTATTGTTATTCTCTTGTTCATTTGTGCTTTAATTTCGTTCTCATTATTATTTGGTATATATCTAACTACCTAATCACTTCATTGGTGTTGATTGTTTCTTAAATTTATTCTTTATATATTTCTGTGGTTTTCTTTTCTTTCTAAATTAAAAGTTTTTTGTTAGCCTTTAAGCGTTCTTATATACCTATATTTATTCAACTTGTCATTTTTTGTTTATTGAGTGGATTATTATATATTGGTTCTCCAATTTCGCTCATTTATTTATCGTTAAGTTTATATCTTTTTATTTATTTTCCTTTATTATATATATTCTGTTGTTCATTTGTGCTTTGATTTTGTTTACATTCTTATTTGGTTTATATCTAAATACTTAATTACGTCATTAGTGTTGATTGTTTCCTAATTTTATTCTTTATATTTATCTGTGAATTTATTTTCTTTCCAAATTAAAATTTTTTTGTTAGTGTTTAAGTGTATTCATTTACATATTTATTCAGCATTGGTTTTCCAATTTCGCTCATTATTTTATAGTTAGTTTATAATCCTTTCATTTATTTTTGTTTATTATATATATTGTTGTTCTGTTGTTAATTTGTCCTTCAGTTTTGATTTCATTCTTTTTTGATATAAACTTAATTACTGAATTATTTCGTTGGTGTTGATTGTTTCCTAATTTTATTCTTTATATTTTTCTGTGGTTTTTTTTTTCAAATTAATTTTTTTTTGTTATCGTGTAAGTGTTCCCATAAACATATTTGTTCAGTTTACCTATTTTTGTTTATTGCTTGCTATATTATATTGGTTCTCCAAATTTGCTCATTTATTTGTTCTACATAATACTGATCTATAGTTTATTTCTATTACCATCAAAATAAAAATAAAAGTTAGAAGTGAATCGTTTCATAATAAATCAAATTGAATTACGTTATTATTTGAAGCAGTAAAACAAATCAATTGTAATTTAAATGATCTACAAAAACCTAATTTAAAAAATAGTAAATCCATATTTGGCAAATAATGCGGGAAATTAGATATTAAAAATAATGAGAAAAATAGACTTAAATTATATATGACATGAAACAGAAACAAAGAATTTAAAAAAAATATCGAGGTACCACGTATTGCAACAAAAAAGCGCTTCTCTTTGAAATTAATTCATAAATACAATAGTCCCGAAGCCATTTCACCTTCTAACATTCACTCACCATACGCACCAATACATTCTACACCAATATACATGAAAATATTACTCCACTGTACATAAAGTTCACATCTGATATTAAAGATACATCCAATATAAAAAAAACTTATTTCATGCAACGTAACGTCTGTTAAAAAAGATACTGAAATAGATTTTAAAACACCAACAAAATTGGAGAATACATTTTCAGAGTCCGTCAATACTCCATCCGATCTCATTGCAAATACAAGTGGAGTTTCTGTAGACAGTAAAGACATTCCGTTCACAGCTATTCAATTAAAAAATAAATTAAAATTCAAAGGTGAACTATTGCCAGCGAATACTAAAAATATTGAGCAAATAGACAAATCTTCGTATTCCTCTTGTAATTATAAAGGAGTATTTATATAACCATGAACGAATGGGAAGATATCTCGAATAAAAATCATTTAATACCCGCAAAATACCCGTACATTTTGAAAGAGAAATTTACCCTTGCAAACAATACTTGCATATTAAATTTCAAAAATACAAACTACATGGCTAAACACAAAAAAATAGTTATATATGGGTATTGCGCTCACAATACAGTTTTTAGTACTTGTTTGGATTTCTGTCATAAACAAAAATTGACTCGATATGTTACAGGGGTGGAACGTAAATTATTCAGAAAAGAATTAAAAAATGCAAAGCCGTCAAATTTTCGTAAAAAATGCATAGTACAGTGTTCTCCAAGTGTTATTAAACGAGGAAACTTACAGAAAATCAAGTTAGATGCTGTTTATAAGAAATTACTTTCTGAAAGTCTTGCGAGCAACGACTGTCATAAAGACGATATTATTGATTTGTTTTTAATGCGTCATAATAGAAAAAATGATGAGTACATTAAATCTATAACTGACCCTTTAAATGTGCATATTTTTAGCATGGAATAATTGGTTATTTTAAAGAAAGCATCAAAACAGGGACCTGTCATTTTACATCTTGATGCCACGGGATCAGTAGTCCGACAACTAAGTAACATGAAAACAAGAATCTATTATTACGTTGGTGCTATACATACTAAAGTTAATGACAGAATATGCGCTGTATTTAAAATGATATCCGGTCAACACGATACTACTTCTATTGCCGTCTGGTTGGCAAAATTTAAAAGTTTCTGTATTAGCAACAATTGCATGTGGCCACCATTTCAACAAATTGTCACAGATTTCAGTTTTGCATTGATTAATGCTGTTACCATATTTTGGTACAATTTTCCAGATTTAAAGTCATATTTAGCATTCTGTTATCAGTACCTGACAGGTATCAAAAGTGAACATTATTGTAAGGTTACACCAATTACTATTTGTTGCGTCCATTTCATTAAAACAATAACAACTGACATCAAGAATGTTCCACAAAAAAATACAAAAAAAAATTTAAAGAAATTATTGCAGCTGCTTTCAATATAAACAGCATGCACCATTTTCAACAATGGATAAAAAATTTGTCAATAGTTTTATTGAATACTTCCCAAACACCACAATTTCATTGCGCATATAAAAATCTTCTAAATTTTTGTACATGTGACAATGAACATTTTGTAGATAGATTGGATGAAGAAATATTAAATATAAATAGTGATTTAACGAAAGATTTCCCAACATATAAAGCAAGACCATTTCATTCCTTGTGTGAAAACATAATTATTAAAATTAGAGAAGAAATAGATAACGAGATATCTGAGTATCAACAAAATGAGTTTTATTATCCCGAAATGTTGGACATTATGTTGATTTTCACCGCTGTAGCAACTCTGTTGTTGAAAATTGATTTGGTCTCGTAAAAGCTCAAGTGTTAGAAGGTTTGCCAAATTTAAAATGTAGCCGATTCATAAGGAAGGTCGGGCAAAAGTATTAGGCGTTCATAAAGAAGTTCAGTTACAAATTGATAAAACAACGGTGTGCATGAAATATACGCATTATTAAACCAACGAACAATGAGGTTGACGATGTAGAAACAGCAACAGAAACTTGAGGAAAGAAAAAGAAAAATACAAATAAAAATACAAAAAATATTCCACACACATATTTCAATTTAAATTATATACAACATCTCAAAGATACACAAATAGCAGAATTACCTATATCAGACTTACAACCAGAATTAAAACAAAATGAAAAAATGTCAAATTGTGGATTTGCCAGACGCAGAAATCACTGACGCCATGAAAATGAAAATAGAAGCTGACACCCGCAGAAAACTGTCTGAAACTTATGAAATATCATGGTTACCGCTACTTTTAAATGGTTTAGTGGATGACATCGGTCATTATATGTATAAGCCAGGAATACGTTATATGGTGGCCCTTTTTAAGTATGCAACTTGTATTGTGAAAGAAATATATATTGACGACTATCTTTCTTTAAATAATAAGAATTGGTTAACAAATTTTACGTTAGAAATATTATTGTATATATTTTTTAAAAAATCATCAAGAAGAGTCTGTATTGTCTTATTGTCAATGCTGAAGTAGCTACAAATATAATGGCAGATAAAAAGAACACCAGCAGATTCAGATATAATTTTGAAAATATTATTGTGATGCCAGTTTTAATAAACGGTAATCACTAGTGCTTGGCAGTTATAAATTTTGATAGAAATGCTTTTTATTTTTTCAATCCTCTTGGTAGTTCTGTAGATGAAACTAACAAACATTACAATAATTTTTCGGAATATATAAATCAAACTCGTTTATTACGTCTTTCACTTCATAATATTTTTCCAACAGTTCTAACACATTCGGTGCAAACAGACGGCTATAATTGCGGTGTTTACATTTTATATTTCTTCTATTGTTTTATTACCAATTCATTAATGACGGAGTTTGATCCGAAGGAATATAGAATGCACTTACAAAAATTAATTTTAACATCATCTGACGATATGATGAATATATGTTTAAAATGTGGAAGGCAGCACTTTAATGGAAGTAAAATGGTACAATGCAAAAGTTGTCACAGACTGGTACATAACACTTGTGCGCCATCTGTAGAAAAGTACAGTTTGCCAAATATAGATTTCTTTTACTTTCTGTGCAACAAATCAACAAAAAAAACGCACAAATAGTTCTTATTTTGTGATCTTTAATTTAATGTTTATTTATTTCATTTAGAAATATTAATATGTTAATACGCATATGTTTGAAATAAAAATTAGTGTATAGGACTTTCTTTACAAATAATTAGACACGTGTTTTACCGTTTTCCAAGAATCCCTGTGAAAGGGTGAATTTTGCTATTATCAGAATAATGACGTATAGTCCATTTTCCGCTGTTGATCCTGACGTTATCAATTGTAACCGTGTAATTCAAATCTTTGGAGGGAAAGGGGGATTGATGACATCATCTTTCTGGGTGAAATCGTGTGATATCCGAAATAAATAAATATCAAAACTGACAGTATTATATACAAATATAAAAATGATTGATACATACGAAAAGAATTGTAGAACAAACTAATGAAACCTACAACACATAATGAAGCATTAATTGTCGACGCCAAAATCACCTTCACAAATGAGAGGAATAACATGAATGACATATTCAAGTTTTTTTTTAATATTTGAAAATGTCCGTTACCGTGGTTACGCTATTGTTCCTATTTCATTTTTGTAATATATTTCATAATAATGAGATAGCGAATAAAAGTCTTATCTGTGCCATGCTTATAATAGAGTAGGGGAGAGTGGGGTAAATGTGCGCATTTTTAGTAAATTCCGTGTAATTTACAAACTCTGGTATTTAGGTACGTCCTAAATTTTTAACTGATACTTTAGACTATGGTTTATTGATTTCTTGACCGCAAATTAAAAAGAAAATAACAAATGCCTAAATATATATATTTATCTTACGCAGTGATCTGCGCACACTTTCCCCTTATATATGGGGTAAATGTGCGCACGTCTGGGGTAATAAGGCTTATGAGAAAAAGCATTGAAAAAAATATAATACAAAAAACATTTGAAAAAATTTAATAACGATTTAAAATAAACAAAAAAAAAACTAAAAGGAAATAACTATAATTAAAACAATGCAATTCTAAAAGAAATACAATAAACAAATAAACGAAATAACATTTTAAACTACTTTATTTTGTTATGCAAAATAAAAAATTTAGTTCTATTTAAACTTGTAGGCTCAAGTGTGCGCAAACTAATTTCAAGATATCTCTTAAGAAACTGATAGTACCAGTCTTGACCAGCGACTCGTAATTCTTTATTAAAATTGTGCTTTATGTTGTTAGCCTCAGCAAATTCGAAGGCCAAGTTTCTGAATTGAATCGGATATAATCCATAAAACATTTTGCCTAATTTTAGGACATGTTCAGCTAACTCATTCTCTTGTGCTGAACAGAAAATCGGAAATTTTCCTAAGTGTGGACTCTTGGACAAATCACATGAATCAATTTGTCTTATTTTTTTTTCCGAAGTGTTGATTCCGGAATTTCGTATTCCCTACCGGCTTCTCGAATAGGCATACCATTACGAATAGCGTCGATAGCTGCTCTCAACTGTTCAGGACGCTAATTGCCCTTATCAGGTTTTCGTTTATAATTTCGTGGCATCTGAAATGGTTAATTGAGTTTTTTAAAAATTATTTAGTATTTCTTTTTGGCAATGTTATCAAATATTTTAAAAATTCCAGAGCTTTACTATAAGCCAGTCAGATATAAATTCTTCTAGTAGTGTTATTGTAGTAACTAGTACTAGTAGTAGCTACTGAAATTGTTAAGATATTATCATTACTGCCACCGGGGTAAGTGTGCGCGCGTATAGTTACCCCATATGAATGGCGCACACTTTCCCCACTATGATAACCCAAATGGTCATCGGTATATTATTATCGAAATGCATGCAAACGAGCAACCGACTTAAAGAGTATCACAGTATACCTTGTAATAAACACTTATGAAATAGGGCAGTTTAGTAAAATAAAAAAATAAAGGGTACTTACATCTTATGTTGCTAGACATAAAAAAATTAACAAATGAACGCTGTACATTTGACACTGAATAACACAGCTAAGAAACAAACCACAAAAATCTTCATAAGGGACATTTAGTTCTTCCCCTCGATACTAAATGGCAGTGCTATTTTAAAAATTTTAACCTTGCTAGGTTTTCAGATTTCATGTTGCGCACACTTACCCGGTGCGCACAGTTACCCCACTCTCCCCTATATCTAGGCTATGTATAACGAAATAAAAAAAATGTATTTATGAGAATTGGTATAATTACTCTTCTTACAAAACGTGTTTTACCATTTTCTAAAAATACCTTTAAAAGGGCGGATTTTGCTGTTATATGAATAATGACGTATCTACGCTATGTGCAACGAAATAAAAAAAGGAGATGTATGTGTGAGATTTAGTGTAAAGACTCTTCTTTACAAATAATGAGAAACGTGTTTTACCATTTTCCAAAAATTCCTTTAAAAGGGTGGATTTCGCTGTTATATGCATAATGACGTATCTACGCTAAGTGCAACGGAATAAAGAAAAGAGATGTATGTGTGTGATTTAGTATAAATACTCTATAACCTGGCTGGGGTCAAAGTAAAGGTTCGTGGCCGAAATTTGTACGTGAGGAAGGAAATTCACTGGGTTTTAAATAATCGCTCGACACATCTATTTCATTAATAACAGCATTATATTTTAAACATAAACAAGTAAACGGTGAAACACAAATAATCGAAAATTACAAAGAAAACAAAACGTTACTAAACAAAACTATGACTAACATGAATAAAATCTTTTAGTGACACGACGCGACACGACAGGCCTAAGCACGCTGTCCAACTCCAACTGCCTTAACCCAAGCGTCTTTTTCGCATCAACCCTGCACTACCCTATGAGTGTGAAATTGGCAGCCGATTCGCAGCAGCCGATTCGAAATTTAGCTGCTTGTGAACAAACTACGCAGCACGGACAGCGACGGTAGACCAAGGCCAACTGTATCTGTTGAGAAAAGATATATATCTTATATACATGTTATTTTGCGTTTCTAGTCATATCCCAAGCCAGATACTAATTGAAACTTAATTATTAAATAAAAATGCACACTATTAGCGTGCGTACTCATAGATATTATACATTATTGATATAAATGACAATAACGACCTTGAGATCTTACGCGCGAAATATGAATGAATAAATATATCTCTACGTATCAACAATTATTTATTTATTACTGCCAAACTAACTAATGTCTGTTGTTCATATTTCGCATTTATTATCTCTATAAGTATATAAACAAATTATTAAAATTATCAGACGTCCTTCAGGACAATAAGGATATATGTTTGAAAATTATATCATCTCTACATTAATAACTATTATTTATTTATTACTGTCAAACTAACAAATGTTTGTGATTCATATTTTGCACAAATTATCTGTATAAGTATATAAACAATTTCTGCAAATTAAAATTACCAGACATTCTTCTGGTCAATAAGAATATATGTTTGATATTAATATCGTCTCTACATTACAACACTTATTTATTTATTACATCCAAACTAACAAATGTCTGTACTTCATATTTTGCACATATTATCGCTACAAGTATATAAACAAATCCTGGATATTAAAATTATCAGACATCCTTCAGGACAATAAGGATATATGTTTGATATTAATATCGTCTCTATATTACAACACTTATTTATTCATTATTGCCAAACTAACAAATGTCTGTTTTTCATATTTTGCACATATTATTTCTTTAAATATATAAACAAATCCTGGATATTAAAATCATCAGACATCCTTCAGGACAATGAGGTAATATGTTTGAAATTTATCTCTCTCTTCGTATCAACAACTTTTTATTTATTACTACCAAACTAACAAATGTCTGTTGTTTATATGTTGCACATATTATCTCTACAAGTATATAAACATATCCTGGGAGTTAAAATCATCAGGCATCCTTCTGGACAAGGGTATATGTTTGAAATTTATATCTCTACGTAACAACAATTATTTATTTATTATTGCCAAACTAACAAATGTCTGTTCTTCATATTTTGCACATATTATCTATATACGTATATAAACAATTCCTGGGTATTAAAATCATCATCCATCCTTCAAGACAATAAGAATATATTTTAGATATTAATATCATCTCAACGTAACAACAATTATTTATTTATTACAGACACACCCACAAATGTCTGTTGTTTATATTTCGCACATATTATCTCTATAAGTATATAAACAAATCCTGGATATTAAAATTATCAGACGTCCTTCAGGACAATGAGGATATATGTTTGAAACTTATTTCATGTCTACGTAACAACAATTATTCATTTATTATTGCCAAACTAACTAATGTCTGTTGTTCAAATTTTGCACAAATTATTTCTATAAATATATAAACAATTCCTGGATATTAAAATTATCAGAAGTCCTTCAGGACAATAAGGATATATGTTTGAAAATTATATCATCTCTACATTAATATCTATTATTTCTTTATTACAGCCAAACCAACAAATGTCTGTTGTTTATATTTTGCACATATTATCTCTATAAGCATATAAACAAATCCTGGATATTAAAATTATCAGACATCCTTCAGGACAATGAGGAAATACGTTTGTAATTTATATCTCTCTACGTATCAACAATTATTTATTTATTACTACTAAACTAACAAATGTCTGCTGTTCATATTTTGCACATATTATCTCTATAAGTATATAGACAAATCCTGGATATTAAAATTATCAGACATCCTTCAGGACAATAAGGAAATATGTTTGAAAGTTATTTCATATGTACGTAACAACAAATATTTATTTATTATTGCCAAACTGACTAATGTCTGTTGTTCATATTTTACACATATTATCTCTATAAATATATAAACAATTCCTGGATATTAAAATCATCAGACATCCTTCAGGACAAGAAGGAAAAATGTTTGAAACTTATTTCATGTCTACGTAACAACAATTATTTATTTATTATTGCCAAACTAACTAATGTCTGTTGTTCATATTTTGCACAAATTATCTCTGTAAATATATAAACAATTACTGGATATTAAAATCATCAGACATCCTTCAGGACAATAAGGATATATGTTTGATATTAATATCATCCCTACGTTACAACTATTATTTATTTATTACAACCAAACCAACAAATGTCTGTTGTTTATATTATTCACATATTATCTATATAAGTATATAAACAAAACTTGGTTATTATAATTATCAGACAACTTTCAGGAAAATAAGGAAATATGTTTGAAACTTATTTCATGTCTACGTAACAACAATTATTTATTTATTATTGCCAAACTAACAAATGTCTGTTGTTCATATTTTTCACATATTATCTCTATAAGTATATAAACAAATCCTGCGTATTAAAATCATCAGACATCCTTCAGGACAATAAGGAAAAATGTTTGAAATTTATTTCATCCCTACGTTACAACTATTATTTATTTATTACAGCCAAACTAACAAATGTCTGTTCTTCATATTTTGCACATATTTTCTCTAGAAGAATATAAACAAATCATAGATATTAAAATTATCAGACATCCTTCAGGATAATAAGGAAATATGTTTGAAATTTATATCTCTCTACGTATCAACATTTATTTATTTTTTTCTGCCAAACTAACAAATGTCTGTTGTTCATATTTTCCACATATTATCTATATAAAATATGAACAACAGACATTTGTTAATTTGGCAATTATAAATAAATAATAGTTGTAACGTAGAGATGATATTAATATCAAACATATATCGTTGTTGTCCCGAAGGATGTCTGATGATTTTAATAACCAGGAATTGTTTATACACGTATATAGATATTAATTGCAAAATATGAAAAAAGACATTAGTTAGTTTGGCAGTAACAAATAAATAATTGTTGATACGTAGAGAGATATAAATTTCAAACATATTTCGTCATTGCCTGAAGGATGTTAGATAATTTTAATATACAGGATTTATTTATATACCTACTTCTAGACATAATATGCGCAAAATATGAAGAACCGACATTTGTTAGTTTGGTACTAATAAATAAATAATTTTTGATACGTAGAGAGATATAAATTTCAAATATATTTCCTCATTGTCCTGAAGGATGTCTGATAATTTTAATATCAAGGATTTGTTTATATACTTATACAGCCATATTCATAGTGCTATAATGCAGGTATAAACTAGGACCATATTCGTACTAAGTTAAACCCCGTATTTTTCTCTATTCATAGTGGCGGATTAACGGTACATCTGGTTTAAACTCGGTTCTAATATTTAGACTCGGCAAGACCGTAGTTTTAAGTTAGTTTAACCCAGTGTAAGATTGGTAGGAACGTGTATGAGCAGTGTCTAAGGTTCAATTATTTCTATATCAGCATAAATATCAGCTGTAAGTATTTTTTAATATTATATAATTAACGTATTCATAAATTTTTAATTATTTGTAGGAATTGAAAATGGAGGAAATACAAGGAATATTTGATAATATTAATGATATGGTAGATATTGAAGATGTAGTAAATCGTCGTAGAAAAGAAAAAATTTATCTTGAACATATTAATCCATTTGAAAAATATGACGACAATCAATTTAAAAAGATTTACAGGTAAATATCATACATTATTTCATAAATAAAAATATGAAATACAATACATTTATCTATTTATTCAATTATTTATAGATTCAAAAAGGAGACTCTTCAAATATTAATTGAAGAAATCAGACCTCTGCTACAAAGACGTAACGACAATAAAGGAAGGCCCATTTCTATAGAAATCCAAGTTCTAAGTACTATTAGATACTTGGCCAAAGGAAATTATCAAAGTGAGGCTGGTAAGAAATAAATAAGATATTTTACAGACATTTCCTATATTAAAATTGTTTACAGCTGATTTACACAATTTTTCCCAGGCTACTATGTCAAGAATAACTGCCAGAGTAACTAGAGCCATAGCTTCTTTAATTAACACACATATTTATTTTCCGCAAAATGAGAGATATTTCGAAAATTAAAGAAGATTTCTATGCTGTCGCTCAAATGCCAAATATTGTGGGTGCAATTGACTGCACTCACATCAAAATTAAAAATCCTGGTGGGGAGTACCCACTATTGTATATGAACAGGAAAGGATTTTTTTCTTTAAACGTCCAGGTAACCACTATAATAATTTAATATAGAAGAATAATTTACATACAACATTTTATTGCAGGTGGTATGTGATTCAAATGCAAAAATTCGAGACATAGTTGCTCGTTGGCGAGGCAGTGCGCATGATTCAAGAATATGGAATGATGAAAACACGCTTTCAGGTATTTACATTTCTATAAAGCTGTAACGTTAGTTATTAACGTCATTTAATTTGTTAGGCTGGTGAAATAACTGGCATTCTAATAGGGGATAATGGATATCCTTCATCAGAATTCTTATTAACTCCCGTACTTCGTCCTGGAACAGCTGCTGAACAACGCTACAACTATGCTCATATTAGAACGAGAAACGTTGTAGAGCGATTATTCGGCCAATGGAAGAACAAGTTTCGATGCTTTTTTAATGGCATGCAAATGTCAATGGATACTGCAAAAGCCAGTATTATTGCATTGGCGGTTCTCCACAATTTGGCAGTAGATGAAAGGACAGATGATGATGATGAAGAAGGTATGCTTTATCTATGGGTTATTAGCGTTGTAATAAAATGAGTTACTCTTGTTTACAGAAAATTTCAATTCTGATGACGAAGATTATGAGGTGCAAAATGAGGAGAGACATGATAATGACCCGAGGAATATATTTAGACAAAATTATATAAACACTTATTTTAATTAAAATAAAGGAATACATATTTTTTAAAACTATAATAAATTCTATATAATTATATATAAATATAAAAACAAATTAAATTCTGTAAAATGAAAACAAAAAGAAAATTATTTGGTAACGAACAAATTTATATGTCATTCTTTTTTTGTAATAAAAGTTCATATTTTAATTTAAATATCTTTTCTTCCCACCTCTTCCTTATGTTATGCAGTTCTTTTTCATGTTTTATCTGTAGCTTTATTTTTCTCTCATAAATATTTAGACATTTTTCTTCGTAAACAGTCATTGCTTTCCTCGTAGCAGTTTTTGGTTTCTTTGGGGTAGATTTCGGCTTTGGAGATGGTACGTTAATATATTCTACTTCAGGCTGTAGAATTTCTGTTGCTGGTGCGTGAGTGGGAGTGATGTCCACAAACTGTATTTCCTGTAAATCTTTATGAAATAATGTAATATTTCCGCCTTGATGAAATGTGGATGCTTGCGTCTGTGAAATAGAAGTGGATGTCTGTGCCTGCGAACTAGATGTGGATGCCTGTGCCTGTGAAGTACCTGGTGCGCTAAAACCTTTTACTTGTGTTAGCGCTATCAGGGTACAAATACATGTTTGCTTCTAGTACTATTGCTATGAAATGTACATTTTAATTTAAATTTTATTTTAATTTTAATAATATTCCACACAATAAATAATTGTTAAAATTAAAACTATTTATAATTAAATGTACATTTAATTAAACCAGTTTTTAATTAGTTAATAAATAAAACTACTATTTGGTAAAATTCTGGCTGCATATTTCCCTTATACTTATTATTAATAACTACTTACTGTATATTCCTATAAACTTATTACAAAAATAACGTTTATAAAAATTTAAGTAATACAAACTTAGTTTTACCTGATAATTCTGTCAGAATCATATACACTATGATCTGTAATGAAATCCATTGGTATGATTTCTTGGATTTCATAATCGATTTCATCTGGGAAATTAGTTGGAGGGCCGCCGCCAGTACCAAATTGATATTTTTTATATTTTGAAATGTTTTTCTTCGCTGACATTTTCATCCGTTTCCACTGTTCTTTTAATTTTTTCTTATCTCGTCCAAAACCATGGGCTGCAAACACGTTCTGAATGTTTCTCCAAGCTTCATCCTTTTTTAAATTACTTGCTGAATTTACGGTTTTGTTCTCTATTACATTCCCATGAATCTTTATCTGCTCTACTAACAACTTTTTTTCTTCGAGAGTCCAGTTCACTTCACGCTTAGCCATATCTTGAAATTTAATTTATATATATTTTTCCATAATTATTATATTATTATTATATGTACTTACCAGCAATTTTTTCTTTGAATCTTGTCAGAAGTATAACCACAAAACCAAGCGTAAAACCTTGTTGGAAATGTCAAAACAATGAACACTGCGCATGAGTATACCACGGTCAACTAGATACAACCAGCGTGCAACCAGCAAAATCAAATTTAAACCAGGATTACAAAAACATAGTTTAAAACAGTTTCGAAAAGGAATATGAATAGGTCATGAATGGGCTATCTTGAACCAGGTCTAAACCAGAACTACATGAGCATAGTTTAAAACCGAGTTTTCTGACGTATT
Source organism: Stenolophus ochropezus (assembly GCA_035578165.1). NCBI lineage: Eukaryota > Metazoa > Arthropoda > Insecta > Coleoptera > Carabidae > Stenolophus > Stenolophus ochropezus. Next base: position 11,019,558 of record JAQOWZ010000013.1, on the reverse strand, counting down.
ATGAATACGGCTGATATAGAGTTAATATTTGGAAAATATGAACAACAGACATTTGTAAGTTTGGCAGCAATAAATAAATAAATATTGATACGTAGAGATATATTTATTCATTCATATTTCGCGCGTAAGATCTCAAGGTCGTTATTGTCATTTATATCAATAATGTATAATATCTATGAGTACGCACACTAATAGTGTGCATTTTTATTTAATAATTTCAATTTTAGTTTCAATTAGTATCTGGCTTGGGATATGAATAGAAACGCAAAATAACATGTATATAAGATATATATCTTTTCTCAACAGATACAGTTGGCCTTGGTCTACCGTCGCTGTCCGCGCTGCGTAGTTTGTTCACAAGCAGCTAAATTTCGAATCGGCTGCTGCGAATCGGCTGCCAATTTCACTCTCATCACTACCCTTACTTATCCTCACCCCCTCGGCCTCGCTGACCTGGTTTTCCCTTCTGCACACCCACACTTGAGAGCTCTGAACGTCTGGAGTGGTGTCGTAAAAGAACCGTTAGGCCAGTGGCGTTACAACTCTTCTTTACAAATGAGACACGTGTTTTACCATATTCCAAGAATTCCTTTAAAAGGGTGGATTTTGTTATTATATGAATAATGAAGTATATACAAGCTACGTGCAACAAAATAAAAAGAGATGTATGTGTGAGAATTGGTATAAAGACTCTTCTTTACAAATAATAGAACACGTGTTTTACCATTTTCCAAAAAGGTTGGATTTTGTTATTATATGAATAATGACGTACCTATGCTATGTGCAACTAAATAAAAAAAGTGACGTGTTTGTGAGAATTGGTACAAAGATTCTTCTTTTCACACGTGTTTTACTATTTTCCAAAAATTACTTCAAAAGGTTATTACATGAAAATTGACGTACCGGTGCTATTTGTATCGAAATAAAAAAATGGGGGGTATGTGAAAATTCGTATATAAGCCTTTCTTCATAAATAATGAGACACGTGTTTTACCATTTTCTAAAAATCCCTTCAACAGGGAGTGGATTTGACTATTATATGAATTTTAACTTGTACCCATGTACGTGTAACGAAATAAATAATGAGATGTATGTGTGAATATTGATATAAAGACCTATCTTTATAAATAATCAGACACGTATTTTTCCCATTTTACAAAATTATAATAATTATAATAATAATAACAATAATAGTAATAAAAATAATAATACAAAGGTTGTAGTAGTTATTTATATATAGAGGATCGGAAGAGAGAAGGTTTACCAACGAAATTTGAATTCGTTCATGGGCGTAAATCTCTTTCGGCCCGAGCTATAAACAACGTTTTACGCACTACTGACACCAATTAAATGAGAAGCTAAAAACATTAAGAAGATGCGTTCCATTGGTAACCTAGTGTTTTTATATTCTTCGTAGAAAATAGTTGTGATAGCTCCATTTTTTATAGTTGCGTACCTATTATTTTTCTTTAAACAAGTCTCATCAAAATGATGTGAACATAATCTCATATTTTGACTTAGTTTAAAATTTGGCAATCCCATTTTCTCGAGCCATTTCTTGGACGATTCTTCATCTGATGGAAACCTTGAAAACAGTACAACTTAATATAAAAATGCATAAATAACATATCCTGAAAATTTTCAAATCTACAATTAATTTCAATGTAAGTACTTACTTATAAGGTGTTAAATTTTTTGATAAATCAGATATTTTCCCACCGTACATACACAAAAGGACCATTCTTTAACAAAAAAATATTTCAAAATTTCACAAATACCGTCAATACACAAAAACTTTCATTATATACAATTCATTTTTCGCGGCTAGCCGCCATATTGAATTGGCACAAAAACTCAATTTTCTACTGATTAATTTCTACTGATATTAATTATTATGGAGTATGAGCTTACTTAATTAAAATATTTGATAAAATGAATTGTATTTTGACATTTGTTGTTCTTATGTAATTAGAAATTTTCAAAACAAAATGCTTCATAACCGAGTGGATAAGACAATGGCTGTATAAATATTTCTCATTGCGTAGTCGGAGTTCGAGGCGCATTGATTCCCCTATTTTATTATTCAAAATGGAAATTAGGAGTATATTCCATTAATTGAGACTATATATATATATATATATATATATATATATATATATATATATATATATATATATACAGTGTGTTTGAAAAAGTGAAAACACCCATTTATCTCGCTTATTATTGCAGATACGTATCTTACTTAAAGAACATTATTTAATCAGTGAAAAGTTTGTGATTGAGTTGTGTAATAAATTTCTTAGTTCCACTTCCGGTGTAACCGGAAGTAGGGTCAACTTAAAAATCTTAAATACAACCTGATGTATGTTTTTTTCTTGTATTTGGATTGCATTTTTCATTTTCTTTTCGACAATATCAAATATTATAGCATTTTCGTTATTCTATTGTTACAAAAAAATATTTTTCTAGTCCAAGTTTCAATCATTTTGAGATGTACGATTTTCTACTGCGGTAGGCTGTGATATTTATTTATTTATATGTTTTTGTTTTAATAGTGACAGTTAACTAAGAATTAAACATTCTTATTTCATTAATTAATAAAAACTATTAAAAATGAAGTTGACGACACAAGAAAAAATTGAAATAGTGTTACTAGTTGGAGAAAACAGTAGAAGTTATAGAGAAGCTTCAGCAGAGTTCAATAGAAGACATCCTAACCGAACAGTGCATCATTCCAATGTGAGAAAAATTTTCCAATATTTTAAAAATTTTGGCACAGTCTCAAAAAAAGGAAACAAAGCAGAACATTTTGAGGTAAATCAAGAAATTGATATTTTGGCATACGTAGAAATTAATCCAAGATTAAGCCTTACTAAGATAGCCGAAAATTCAGGTCTTACAAGATATCAAGTTTACAAAATTTTAAAGAAAAATAAAATTAGACCATTTAAACCTAAATTTTTACATACTCTTCAAGCACACGATCCCCAACAAAGGTTACAATATTGTCAGTGGTTGTCAAACAAAATTCGAATAATTCCAAATTTTCATTTCAACATTTTTTTTACTGACGAAGCAACCTTTACAACAAATGGAGTAGTATCATCGCAGAATTTACGTCATTGGGCTGCAAGAAATCCTAACTGGGTAATAGAAAGTAAAAATCAGTATTCCTTTCGAGTGAATGTTTGGTGTGGAATATTAGGAAATAAAATATTTGGACCAGTATTTTTTGATAACAATTTAAATGCCATGGAATTTGTACGTTTTTTAAATGAAGAATTAGAAAATTATTTAGATGATTTACCGCTAATTTTAAGAACAAAATTATATTTTCAATTGGATGGAGCACCTGGACATTCTGCACGACCAGTCACAAACTGGCTGAACAATATATTTGGTCAAAAATGGATAGGTCGTTGTGGACCAATTCATTGGCCTGCTAGATCGCCAGATCTTACTCCCTTAGATTTTTATTTTTGGGGACATATTAAAAATTTAGTGTACATAAATAGGCCAAGTAATGTACAGGATCTAAAAAATAGAATGGGGTATTCCAAGCCTACGGCTTTTAAAGAAATTCTTATTGGATATCATTGTTTACCATATATAAGTAATATTAAAGTGCATATAATCATTATTTTTCTGATTTTTAATACCATAATATCAAAATGAAATTGTAATGCATTTGAATCGAGTACGTAAAATTCAGTATCAGCCTTGTTGTGACGAAGAAGGAACTCGCGTCAGCCTATTGGCTCTTGTTCGAACGCGCCACGCCTCTGACTCAGACCTACGAATGATGTTCTCAGCTGATTCTCAGTGCCTGGGACGTTACACGCACGGCCGATTTTCTAGTGTGTAATTTATTGAAACTTTAAAAATTTATTTCTGGCGTGTTTGAAACCTTTCAGCGAAAAGAAAAAATACGGGTCTAATATTTTTATGCATAGAATAACATATTAAAAAATGAAAAAAAACTTGGAATACCCCATTAGGACTGCTGTACAAGCAATTAACCAAGCGGAACTTTATAATGTTATGCGGGAATTGAAGAAACGAACATTTAAATGTATTGATGTAAATGGAGCACATGTAGAATAAATTATTATTAGTTTTCATAAGCATTGTTTGAAATTTTGTAAAATAAAAAATATATTAGTATATGATTTTAATTATTGTTAAATTGAAACGAATTTTAAAAATAAAAAATACAGATTATGTTTCTTCTGTGAAAAATTCTATTTCTTAATTATTTTTATTAGTTAATGATAAAAGAATGTTTAATTCTTAGTTAACTGTCACTATTAAAACAAAACCATAAATAAATAAATATCACAGCCTACCGCAGTAGAAAATCGTAAATCTCAAAATGATTGAAACTTAGACTAGAAAAATATTTTTTTGTAACAATAGAATAACTAAAATGCTATCATATTTGATTTTGTCGAAAAGAAAATGAAAAATGCAATCCAAATACAAGAAAAAAACATACAGGTTGTATTTAAGATTTTTAAGTTGACACTACTTCCGGTTACACCGGAAGTGGAACTATGAAATTTATTACACAACTTAATCACAAATTTTACACTGATTAAATAATGTTCTTTAAGTAAGATATATATATAGTGGCTTAACACCCCCATGGGGTTGTGCCGCTTCCTTCGAAGCTCTCTAGATCCAATTTTATTGGAGTGGATCAATCTCCGATTCCTGTTTCTTAGATGTTCTTTATAATATTCCTCCACAACTCCCTATCTCTTGTTTTATTCTTCCAGTTGCTAATTCCAGCTGCTTTCAGATCTTCTTCCACTTCTCTCAGCCATGTTGACCTGGGCCTGCCTCGTCTTCTTCTTCCGCCTGGGCTCCACTCGACTATTGATCTTATTGTATCCCTTTCTTCTGCTCTCCATACATGGCCAAGCCATCTCATTCTTTGTTGTTTAATTTTTTTCACTATATTTTCTCCTTCTAATTCTTGTTCTATTTCATGGTTCATTCTTATTCTGTATTCATTTTTTGATACCTTGATTGGTCCTAGAATTGTTCGTATTATTTTGCGTTCCATTATTTTTAGATCTTCTTCTTCTTTTTTTGTCATTGTGATTGTTTCAGCTGCGTATAATGTTATTGGTCTTATTATTGATTTGTATATTCTGATTTTGGTATTTTTTGTTAATAGTTTGCTTTTTAATATTTTTTTATTTGCGTAAAAAGCTCTACTTGTTGCTATAATCTTTTCCTTAATTTCTGTTTCTCTTTCTCCTTTACTTGATAACATAATTCCTAGATATTTAAACGTATCTACTTGTTCAAATGTGTGTTCTCCGATTTTTATTCCTTTGTTTTCAGCATTCTTTCCTAGCAGCATTATTTTGGTTTTTGCTTCGTTGATTTTTAATCCTATCTTATCTCCTTCGATCATTATTTCTTGCAGCATTTCTATCATTATATTCCTGTTCTTCGTTGCAATAACTATGTCGTCGGCATATGCTATTATTTGTCCTCCTCGTGTTCTAAGCGTTCCTTTATTTATTTTTCTATGTACATATTCTAAAGCTAGGTTGAACAATGTTGCCGACAGCGCATCTCCTTGTCTGACCCCTTTATTTATCTCGATCTCTTCTGTCTCCCCTTTTTGTGTTATAATGCTTATTTTATTTTTCCTCATTGTCATCGAGATTAGTCTTCTTAATTTTGCTGGTATATTTAGCTCCTCAAGTGCTGTCATAGGCTTGCTGGAAATCAATAAATAGCATTTCTATATTCAGATTGTATTCAACTGATTTTTCAATTATTTGTTTGACTGTATGTATGGCGTCTGTTGTTGATCTGCCTTTACTGAATCCACATTGATATTGTCCAATTATGTTATTTTCTGCATTTACTAATCTTCTTTGTATTAATGTGGATAGTATTTTATATACCGTATTCAACATAGTAATACCTCTGTAGTGTTTACATACTTGCTGGTCACCTTTTTTATGAATTGTCACTATTTGTCCAGATTCCCATTCTTTTGGCATCTTTTCATCTCTCCATATTTTCTTTATGAGTTCGTATATTTGTTGTTGCAAGACTACCCCTCCATATTTTATTAATTCGATATTTATTCCATCTTTACCTGGTGTTTTTCCATTGTGACATTTTTTTATTATTTCTTGTACTTCTTTTAGCGTTGGCTCTTCTACTATTCTATCTTGTTCATTGTTTTAAGTTTCAAATTCATTTTCATCTTGTGTATCTGTTAATAAATCTTTAAAGTGGTTAATCTAAATTTGTTTATATTCTTGTTCGTTTTCTGCTATTCTACCATTTATATTTTTTATGCCATGTACTTTGATTTTAAGTAAGATACGTATCTGTAATAATAATCGAGATAAAAGGGTGTCTCCACTTTTTCAAACACACTGTACATATATATATATATATATATATATATATATATATATATATATATTTATATATATATATATCAGCCAGTACGGTTGTGTGGTCGTGGCGTGTCATGTCTGATCGTTGTAGATAAGCAACATAGCCCGCCCTGTCCAATTGGATGGGTTGCCGCACAACGGCTTGGTGTGTGCTGGCCTTGCAGAGACTGTAGGCTGACAACCTGCATCACTAAAATGCAAGTAAAACATGTCACGAAACAAGTACTTCAGGTACTTGAGGCCTTGTTCCACATAGGAATGTTGTGCCATTGATGATGATATATATATATATATATATATATATATATATATATATATATATATATATATATATATATAGATTTTTATTGTAGCAATCTATTGTAGTTAAATTTTGTTAAATTGATTCGAAAGTTTTTGATGAATAGCATATATTTAATTTCATAATTCATAAAAACCTTAATGTGAACATAATATTCCCACATAGCACAAAATAGTCTTAAAAACGTTTTCATGACGTCTCAGTTTACTACAACAAGACGTCGAAGGCGCATCTAATGTCACTAAGAATGGTTGTCTTTAAGACAAGTTCACAATTATTTAAAGATGTTTGTAGTAGACGTTTTTTAGACATCCAGAAAATATATCTTTAAGACGTCCAAATAAGAAGTCTTTAAGACTATTTATTTATACAGCAATTAGCCGAATTATTTTTGGTCGTAAAGACGTCTATTTAAGAACGTATAAAGGATGTTTTCAGAGGATACTGTAGGTATACTATAGGAATTTTAAAACAGAACAAATAATAACATCAAAATTTTATAGTGAAACATATAAATATTACAAAATATAATATAAATAAATCTTCGTTCACGAAGTATAATGAAACAGTTAGTCTTTCTTGTTTGTAAATAAACTATAGTATACTATAAATATATATAACATATTTTTTTTTTTACGGTCAGAAGCATGTCGTAGCCACTCTCGGACTGTCTTCTCTATGTCATTGTCTGTGACTCTTTTTTTGTAATCATTACGTATAATATTTAAAAAATTATTTTATTATAAAATTATACATAAAAAGATATTGTGACAATACCAGGTTATTGTAACAACTAAAATTTTGTAGAAAAGTGAATTACCGCATTACAGAAAAAAATAGTTTGTTGCTCAAATTGCTTTGGACATTTTTTATTAAAAAAAAATTTATATTAAATAAAAAAATAAAACTCTGTATGAAAATAATAATATAAATTTTTTAATAAATAATCTCAATTTTTGAGTTTCATAGAACAAAAATTATATTGAAAAACTTCTTTGAAATAAATGAAATTTACATTTATTTTACCTGCCATAATTTTAATAATTGTAGTGCCTCTAATTGCCATATTAGGTGATTTTGCACCAGTCAATGTAAATTTTGTAGCTGTATCGGTATCCATTATGAATTCCATAATTTTTCTGATATTGTGCTTCCAATCGCGTCCGCCAATAAGCGATATTTTATTTTTCTAAAGCAATAAATTAAAATATAAACAAATGTGGTATACTCATAAAAATGTATAATTCCAAACGATACTTACAAATTGTATCTGCATGTCATTATTTCTGCTCAGATTTTTCTCAAAATCATTGAATTCTTTTTCGTTTGTAGCTAGAAGGGGCGGAAGAAGACTAAAATCTTGGCATATGGATTTCTTTTCGGTATTATTTTTCAATAATTTTATTTCCTCTTTAATGCCATGCAGTTCGCTCAGCACGTTTCTTATTGCAACATGACAAGCTAAATTGCTAATAATAAAATTCAAATAGAAAATGATAAAAATAATACCTAATTTAAATAAGTACTTACGATACGGTTCTGGTTTAGCAAGCATTTTAATTTTTTTACTTGGCTGTTCAAAATCTAAAACAAAATAAAACTATATTATAAAATTGCAACTCTAACTTGTTGATATATCTAAAGGTACATATTTTACTAAACAATAATACATTACAAATTATAACACATTATTTAATGTTTACAAAAATCATACCTTCTGTGTAGTATTCTTGTGTGTAAGATATTTTTTATCACTGGGTTGAGGAACATCATCTTCATCTGTAACTAATCCATCTACATTTATATTTAAATATAAAATATTGGGAATCCGCTCAATATTTAACATGCCTAATGCATGCAATATGTTCTTTTCTAAGCCAATATGTAAATAATGGCCATCATCTAATGGTACAATATTGTTTTGCGAGGTGTTTTAAGAATACTTCGTGCATCGCATGGTACATTTAATTTTTCTTTAGGTAATATTTGAAGAAGTGCAGAGAATGCTATATTGGATATATTATATTCGATAGCCCATATACGCAAGGATTGTTGTATATCATTTTTAAATTTAAATGGATGATCGTCTTCTTGAATAATGTTTGAATCAATTTTTTTCGAAAACACTGGTAATGACAAAAGATAACTTTCATTTTTATTTACAGTAACAGATTTATTACTATTGCTGTTGATATCGCGTAACGATAAATAAGTTTGTGTTATTTCATTCATTTTTTCGTCTAATTTAACTTTTTTTCTTCGATATTTTTGACGTGTACTTACTTCTAATTTTCTTTTATTACTCATAATTTTCTCTTTAAATGAGAGTAATTAATTTATTATTTGTAACAATATAAAAAATACATAATAGTATAATACAAATTTAAATTCAGGCAAACAATTTACAATAAATATTTTAAAATTCATCATTGAAATAAATACGTAAATGCACATGACCAAGCCATAGTTAGGGTATTCCCCCCAGAAATTAAATATATGCTATTCATCAAAAACTTTCGAATCAATTTAACAAAATTTAACTACAATAGATTGCTACAATAAAAATCTATATATATATATATATATATATATATATATATATATATATATATATATATATATATATATATATATATATATATATATATATATATTTGAAGGTAATTGTGACTGCAATTAGTTAAGGAAACTGTATTTCGTGGGAATGGCAGTCAGGAATCGGGCTAATAATTTTTACGTCTTTTTAAATTTTGACAAGCTTTCGGAATCTCTTTATTCCTTCTTCAGGTCACTACATAAAAAAGTTATTATTAAAATAGTACTAATGTACAATAATAAATTTTTAATTTACTTACAATTTTGTTAGAGTTATAATTTTGAAAATTGTCGGCTCCATGAAGCATATTTTCTTTTGGCTATTTTTTAAATTGTTGTAATTGCCATTGTTGAATTTTAAAAAAATGATTTTGTTATGATTTTAAAATAATAATTTAGTAAAATCTTACAGGTCACAGAAATTAATGTATGTACCACATGGCGCAGTGTTCATCTTAAATTTACAAGTTTAGACGTAGTTATTACATTTAACCTGATTCTTATTTTTGTTATTCCACACTGGTTTGGCGGTAAATTTGAAATTTGAAAAAGTGAGAAAAAAATCAAGTAACTGCCGTTGAAGTTCTATTTGTTTGAAATTTGATATGTTCTAATAAATAACTATATATATTACTTAAATCATCAACATCTTTTCTTTTATTCATACAGTTTTGTGTGTTGTGTATGTGTACCATTTCAAGAAAGGAGCGTTTGTAGTCATTATTTTCTATGTCAAAAACTTTTACATTTTCATAATCAATTTGGTGTTGGTTTGAATGTTGATGTTCTGCTAAGGCATTAGATTTTGGTCTAAGTCTAGCATCACTTTTGTGTGATGTAATTCTGCTGTGAAGATTTCTTTTAGTTTGACCTATATAAACTTTATCACAGTCTTGACATGGTATACAATACACAACGCCAGATTGTTGTAAAGTTGGTGTTTTATCTTTGAGTTTTGTGAAAATGCTTTTAATTGTAACACAATTTCGGTAGGCAATTTTGCATGTGGGGGATCTCACAATCCCCATTATTTGTGGTGAGAGATCGGGAATATATGGAAAGGAAGCGTACAACGTTTTAGTTTCCGGGTCAGGTGGATTGTTGTTATTTAACTCAATATTATTGTCAGTATTCTGTGTTGGTGTACCAAAAAGTAATTTATTAATTAAAGTTTTTGGATAAGCATTGGTCAACAATACGTCTCTCAGTATTTTTAAATTTTGTTCGTGAAAACTTTGATGTGAAATTTTTAAAATTCTGTTTTTTAAAGCTAGAATTACATTTATTTTCATGTTTTTTGGTTGTTGTGATTGATAATGGATGTAGCGTTGAGATGCAGTAGGTTTTACATACCAATTTGTTTTTAAGTTTCCTTCGTCGTCTCTTATTACCAGAGTATCGAGGAAAGGTAGTGCATTTTCACGCTCTATCTCTGAAGTAAATTGTAAATGTTGATCGTATTGGTTAAAAATGTGTACTATTTCTTCAACTTTGTTCGCAGGTACTGCACATATAATATCGTCTACAAATTTCTTGATAAACGGTAGTTCGAAAGATAGTTTTGGAATGCAATCATCAAGTGCTGCATCCATAACATATTGAGCGACGATGGGACTGACTACAGCTCCCATGGGGCTACCAATCAATTGTTTGTAGTAATTATTATTATACTGGCAGTAACTGGTGTCAAAGATGAATTGAACTAATGTAATAAATTCAGATTTACTGAGGGTCGTATTGTCGCAATTTAAAAATACCAGAAAATTACATTCTCATTAGCCTTGATGTTGTGTCGTTGTTCAGTAACATTACAGTCGATCTAGTTATCACCAGTATAACAAAAAATTGGAATAACATTTGCGACAATACGACCCTCAGTAAAACTGAATTTATTACATTAGTTCAATTCATCTTTGACACCAGTTACTGCCAGTATAATAATAATTACTACAAACAATTGATTGGTAGCCCCATGGGAGCTGTAGTCAGTCCCATCGTCGCTCAATATGTTATGGATGCAGCACTTGATGATTGCATTCCAAAACTATCATTCGAACTACCGTTTATCAAGAAATTTGTAGACGATATTATATGTGCAGTACCTGCGAACAAAGTTGAAGAAATAGTACACATTTTTAACCAATACGATCAACATTTACAATTTACTTCAGAGATAGAGCGTGAAAATGCACTACCTTTCCTCGATACTCTGGTAATAAGAGACGACGAAGGAAACTTAAAAACAAATTGGTATGTAAAACCTACTGCATCTCAACGCTACATCCATTATCAATCACAACAACCAAAAAACATGAAAATAAATGTAATTCTAGCTTTAAAAAACAGAATTTTAAAAATTTCACATCAAAGTTTTCACGAACAAAATTTAAAAATACTGAGAGACGTATTGTTGACCAATGCTTATCCAAAAACTTTAATTAATAAATTACTTTTTGGTACACCAACACAGAATACTGACAATAATATTGAGTTAAATAACAACAATCCACCTGACCCGGAAACTAAAACGTTGTACGCTTCCTTTCCATATATTCCCGATCTCTCACCACAAATAATGGGGATTGTGAGATCCCCCACATGCAAAATTGCCTACCGAAATTGTGTTACAATTAAAAGCATTTTCACAAAACTCAAAGATAAAACACCAACTTTACAACAATCTGGCGTTTTGTATTGTATACCATGTCAAGACTGTGATAAAGTTTATATAGGTCAAACTAAAAGAAATCTTCACAGCAGAATTACATCACACAAAAGTGATGCTAGACTTAGACCAAAATCTAATGCCTTAGCAGAACATCAACATTCAAACCAACACCAAATTGATTATGAAAATGTAAAAGTTTTTGACATAGAAAATAATGACTACAAACGCTCCTTTCTTGAAATGGTACACATACACAACACACAAAACTGTATGAATAAAAGAAAAGATGTTGATGATTTAAGTAATATATATAGTTATTTATTAGAACATATCAAATTTCAAACAAATAGAACTTCAACGGCAGTTACTTGATTTTTTTCTCACTTTTTCAAATTTCAAATTTACCGCCAAACCAGTGTGGAATAACAAAAATAAGAATCAGGTTAAATGTAATAACTACGTCTAAACTTGTAAATTTAAGATGAACACTGCGCCATGTGGTACATACATTAATTTCTGTGACCTGTAAGATTTTACTAAATTATTATTTTAAAATCATAACAAAATCATTTTTTTAAAATTCAACAATGGCAATTACAACAATTTAAAAAATAGCCAAAAGAAAATATGCTTCATGGAGCCGACAATTTTCAAAATTATAACTCTAACAAAATTGTAAGTAAATTAAAAATTTATTATTGTACATTAGTACTATTTTAATAATAACTTTTTTATGTAGTGACCTGAAGAAGGAATAAAGAGATTCCGAAAGCTTGTCAAAATTTAAAAAGACGTAAAAATTATTAGCCCGATTCCTGACTGCCATTCCCACGAAATACAGTTTCCTTAACTAATTGCAGTCACAATTACCTTCAACTAACATTACAGGATGGGATTCTTCCATATGATCCAACAACAGTACGGCTTACAAGCGAAGAGTTTGTACAAACAATGGGCGACAACAAACACCAAAATTGCATCCATGATAAATCGGCGTATTTTCCTTCTAAAATGCAGACAACATGGCGTCATCCCCAAGCACATCACAAACAACAGCCAGCACTTCCCAGTGCACCCACACACCCAAAACGCAAAGGACATACAACAAATAGAACAACAATATAACAGGTTAAGGAAACAAATACTTAACATTGAAATTAAATCCACTATAAACTATTTACAAAAACTAAAGTCCAGTATTACTGCCATTGAACAAAAAATCAAAATTTTGACACCTGAACACATTCTTAATACATTCAAACACAAACAAAAAATTAAATTCAATAAAATTTTTCACAAAATAAAACAAAATAACTTAAATAAACTAGACATACTTTTAAAACAAAAATATGATTCACTAAAAATTCAAAATAAATGGTTCAAAAATCTCAGTAACACAAATATTCCGAAAAATGTTCAAACTTGTCTCAGCTTAGGTCCCAAATTTTGCATTAACCCTTCAATAAAACAAATTAACATTCAGAAATTACTCAGTGATATCGAATTCATCATTTCAAAAAACAAATGAAGGTAATAAGAATGTGACCAGAGCCAAAATCACCAACATCTTAACAAATTTTCTAAATTCACATAAACATTCAGATAACAGTTTCATTAATAAAATTTACTACGACACAAAAAGTTTTTTAAAAAATAATCCCAATTTAATTGTAACACAATCAGATAAAGGTAATGTCACTTGCATAATGGAAAAGGAAAAATACAATGAATTAACTTCAGAAATACTATCAGACAGTTCATCATATAAATTACTGAACAAAGATCCAACATCCAGCATTCAAAATAGAGCCAATAAAATAATTAGTGATTTAAAGAAAAGTAAAAAAATTGATCCACAATTAGCCTCAACATTAATGATTTACAATTCCACCGCACCAAAATTCTACGGTGCGCCTAAAATCCATAAACCTAATCTCTGTCTCCGACCTATAATAGCTTCAATAGATGCACCAAACTCCAAAATTGCAAAATTTGTTACAAACATACTAACGATATCATACAATAAAGATAACAATTATTACATAAAAGATTCATTTATGTTTGCAGAATTTATTAACAATTTAAAAATACCAGAAAATTACATTCTCATTAGCCTTGATGTTGTGTCGTTGTTCAGTAACATTACAGTCGATCTAGTTATCACCAGTATAACAAAAAATTGGAATAACATTTGCGACAATACGACCCTCAGTAAAACTGAATTTATTACATTAGTTCAATTCATCTTTGACACCAGTTACTGCCAGTATAATAATAATTACTACAAACAATTGATTGGTAGCCCCATGGGAGCTGTAGTCAGTCCCATCGTCGCTCAATATGTTATGGATGCAGCACTTGATGATTGCATTCCAAAACTATCATTCGAACTACCGTTTATCAAGAAATTTGTAGACGATATTATATGTGCAGTACCTGCGAACAAAGTTGAAGAAATAGTACACATTTTTAACCAATACGATCAACATTTACAATTTACTTCAGAGATAGAGCGTGAAAATGCACTACCTTTCCTCGATACTCTGGTAATAAGAGACGACGAAGGAAACTTAAAAACAAATTGGTATGTAAAACCTACTGCATCTCAACGCTACATCCATTATCAATCACAACAACCAAAAAACATGAAAATAAATGTAATTCTAGCTTTAAAAAACAGAATTTTAAAAATTTCACATCAAAGTTTTCACGAACAAAATTTAAAAATACTGAGAGACGTATTGTTGACCAATGCTTATCCAAAAACTTTAATTAATAAATTACTTTTTGGTACACCAACACAGAATACTGACAATAATATTGAGTTAAATAACAACAATCCACCTGACCCGGAAACTAAAACGTTGTACGCTTCCTTTCCATATATTCCCGATCTCTCACCACAAATAATGGGGATTGTGAGATCCCCCACATGCAAAATTGCCTACCGAAATTGTGTTACAATTAAAAGCATTTTCACAAAACTCAAAGATAAAACACCAACTTTACAACAATCTGGCGTTGTGTATTGTATACCATGTCAAGACTGTGATAAAGTTTATATAGGTCAAACTAAAAGAAATCTTCACAGCAGAATTACATCACACAAAAGTGATGCTAGACTTAGACCAAAATCTAATGCCTTAGCAGAACATCAACATTCAAACCAACACCAAATTGATTATGAAAATGTAAAAGTTTTTGACATAGAAAATAATGACTACAAACGCTCCTTTCTTGAAATGGTACACATACACAACACACAAAACTGTATGAATAAAAGAAAAGATGTTGATGATTTAAGTAATATATATATAGTTATTTATTAGAACATATCAAATTTCAAACAAATAGAACTTCAACGGCAGTTACTTGATTTTTTTCTCACTTTTTCAAATTTCAAATTTACCGCCAAACCAGTGTGGAATAACAAAAATAAGAATCAGGTTAAATGTAATAACTACGTCTAAACTTGTAAATTTAAGATGAACACTGCGCCATGTGGTACATACATTAATTTCTGTGACCTGTAAGATTTTACTAAATTATTATTTTAAAATCATAACAAAATCATTTTTTTAAAATTCAACAATGGCAATTACAACAATTTAAAAAATAGCCAAAAGAAAATATGCTTCATGGAGCCGACAATTTTCAAAATTATAACTCTAACAAAATTGTAAGTAAATTAAAAATTTATTATTGTACATTAGTACTATTTTAATAATAACTTTTTTATGTAGTGACCTGAAGAAGGAATAAAGAGATTCCGAAAGCTTGTCAAAATTTAAAAAGACGTAAAAATTATTAGCCCGATTCCTGACTGCCATTCCCACGAAATACAGTTTCCTATATATATATATATATATATATATATATATATATATATATATATATATATATAATTACTCTCATTCAAAGAGAAAATTATGAGTAATAAAAGAAAATTAGAAGTAAGTACACGTCAAAAATATCGAAGAAAAAAAGTTAAATTAGACGAAAAAATGAATGAAATAACACAAACTTATTTATCGTTACGCGATATCAACAGCAATAGTAATAAATCTGTTACTGTAAATAAAAATGAAAGTTATCTTTTGTCATTACCAGTGTTTTCGAAAAAAATTGATTCAAACATTATTCAAGAAGACGATCATCCATTTAAATTTAAAAATGATATACAACAATCCTTGCGTATATGGGCTATCGAATATAATATATCCAATATAGCATTCTCTGCACTTCTTCAAATATTACCTAAAGAAAAATTAAATGTACCATGCGATGCACGAAGTATTCTTAAAACACCTCGCAAAACAAATATTGTACCATTAGATGATGGCCATTATTTACATATTGGCTTAGAAAAGAACATATTGCATGCATTAGGCATGTTAAATATTGAGCGGATTCCCAATATTTTATATTTAAATATAAATGTAGATGGATTGCCAATATCAAAGAGTTCACGATCACAATTTTGACCCATACTTGGAATGATAACGAACATACCTAACTCTACACGTTTCTTAATTGGTTTCTATTACGGAGTTTCGAAGCCATCAGATGTTGATAAATATTTAGATGCATTTATAAGCGAATATTTAAAAATTTTAGAAAGTAATATAATTTACAATGGTCATAATATCTCTATTAAAATAAGGGCAATAATTTGCGATACGCCGGCTCGAAGTTTCATAACGTGTACAAAAGGACACAATGGTTATTACGGTTGTTCAAAGTGCACCCAGGAAGGAAGTTATATAAATCATAGAATGACCTTTCCTCAGATTAGATGTCAGTTGAGAAATGATGAACAGTTCTCACAAAAAGCTCATGATGATCATCATACTGGAATTTCTCCTTTAGAAAGACTAGGTATAGGAATGGTAACAAATATACCGTTAGATTATATGCACATGGTTTGCCTTGGTGTGATGAAAAAACTTATCTCTTTATGGATAAGTGGCTATCAATCAACAAAATTTTCTGCTTATGATATAAATTCATTGTCAAAAACATTAATATTGTACCGTCCTTGTGTTCCAAAGGAATTTAACAGAAGACCAAGATCACTTAATGAGTTTCAAATGTGGAAAGCAACAGAATTCAGAAACTTCTTATTATATTATGGAATAGTATTGCTGCATAAAAATTTGCAAAAAGAATACTATATACATTTTTTAACATTAAATTGTGCTTTAAGAATTTTATTAAATCCGAAAGAATACAAAAGAAATAATAAATATGCGAAATCTCTATTAGAATATTTTGTCTCAAATTTGGTATACTATATGGCAAATATCAACGTATATATAACGTCAATTCCCTAACACACTTAGCTGATGATGCAAATAATTTTGGCCCATTAGATTCAATAAGCAGCTTTCCTTTTGAAAATTTTATGCAAAAATTAAAAGCTGCTCTACGAAAACCTGATAAGCCGTTGCAGCAATTAGAAAAAAGAATATTTGAACAATGTTCAATAGAAGTGTCTGTGAATAAGAAATTATTATCAGTTACACTTGAACAACAGTGTGATGACGTTTTACCGTTTGACTGTGAAGCACCTCATAAAAAGTTAAGAATGCCTAATTTAATTTTGGCAAACAATGAAGCAGACGGGTGTTGCTTGTTGAAAGATGGTAATATTGTTCAAATAAAATATATCGGTAAAAAGATGGGAAAAGACGTTATAATCGGCAACAGTTTTTTAAATATTTCTACTCTTCCACATTATCCATGTTTTTTTTAAAAAAAATGGAATCTATTTAGTTCAAAGAAATACGTTGTCTAAGTTACAGTATTGGTTTGTAGACAAAATAGAAGCAAAAATGATTAAATTACCTTATAATGCATCTCATATGTGTGTAATAAAATTAATACATTCTACAGTTTCGTAGCCATGTATGCAGTGATAATTTTCGATAATTCTACATCAGTTGTACCATTAACATGGGTAAATATTGCTAAAAAAACTGTATTTTTGCCACCAAAGAACACAACTAATTTATCTACTTTAATTTAAAAAAAAATACACCTGCAATTAACTGGCAAATAATATCATACAAAAAATTAGTTTATAAATGTGAATCATATGAGGAAGCACGAAAAGTGGAAAATGAAACAATGTATTTATCCAGCGATGATTCTTATACCATGACACCACAAAATAAAAGAAAAATCATAAAGAAACAATTATCTGATTATGAAACTGAATTACTGTCCGCGCCGCCAAGTGATTTTGAAGATGAAGGTAAGATTTTTGTATGACAGAATATGAATATTTATAAATTAATATTATGTTTATATTTTGTATGCAGAATCACAAAGCCTGTTAAAATATCTTCCCGTGCCTGGCCCTTCTACAAGTAACGCAGATGCAATAGATGTAGAAACAAATAGTGCAATAAAACAAATTTTAAATGCAGAAATTATTTATGAACTGCCAAATTATAATAACATCAATACAGAAGAAATTGATTCTTACTCGCAACAAGGTATTTATTTAAACTAGGCATTTATTATATTTTCTGTTTTTAGTTACAGATGAAGATGATGTTCCTCAACCCAGTGATAAAAAATATCTTACACACAAGAATACTACACAGAAGGTATGATTTTTGTAAACATTAAATAATGTGTTATAATTTGTAATGTATTATTGTTTAGTAAAATATGTACCTTTAGGTATATCAACAAGTTAGAGTTGCAATTTTATAATATAGTTTTATTTTGTTTTAGATTTTGAACAGCCAAGTAAAAAAATTAAAATGCTTGCTAAATCAGAACCGTGTCGTAAGTACTTATTTAAATTAGGTATTATTTTTATCATTTTCTATTTGAATTTTATTATTAGCAATTTAGCTTGTCATGTTGCAATAAGAAACGTGCTGAGCGAACTGCATGGCATTAAAGAGGAAATAAAATTATTGAAAAATAATACCGAAAAGAAATCCATATGCCAAGATTTTAGTCTTCTTCCGCCTCTTCTAGCTACAAACGAAAAAGAATTCAATGATTTTGAGAAAAATCTGAGCAGAAATAATGACATGCAGATACAATTTGTAAGTATCGTTTGGAATTATATATTTTTATGAGTATACCACATTTGTTTATATTTTAATTTATTGCTTTAGCAAAATAAAATATCGCTTATTGGCGGACGCAATTGGAAGCACAATATCAGAAAAATTATGGAATTCATAATGGATACCGATACAGCTACAAAATTTACATGGACTGGTGCAAAATCACCTAATATGGCAATTAGAGGCACTACAATTATTAAAATTATGGCAGGTAAAATAAATGTAAATTTCATTTATTTCAAAGAAGTTTTTCAATATAATTTTTGTTCTATGAAACTCAAAAATTGAGATTATTTATTAAAAAATTTATATTATTATTTTCATACAGAGTTTTATTTTTTTATTTAATATAAATTTTTTTTTAATAAAAAATGTCCAAAGCAATTTGAGCATCAAACTAATTTTTTCTGTAATGCGGTAATTCACTTTTCTATAAAATTTTAGTTGTTACAATAACCTGGTATTGTCACAATATCTTTTTATGTATAATTTTATAATAAAATAATTTTTTAAATATTATACGTAATGATTACAAAAAAAGAGTCACAGACAATGACATAGAGAAGACAGTCCGAGAGTGACTACGACATGCTTCTGACCGTAAAAAAAAATATGTTATATATATTTATAGTATACTATAGTTTATTTACAAACAAGAAAGACTAACTGTTTCATTATACTTCGTGAACGAAGATTTATTTATATTATATTTTGTAATATTTATATGTTTCACTATAAAATTTTGATGTTATTATTTGTTCTGTTTTAAAATTCCTATAGTATACCTACAGTATCCTCTGAAAACATCCTTTATACGTTCTTAAATAGACGTCTTTACGACCAAAAATAATTCGTCTAATTGCTGTATAAATAAATAGTCTTAAAGACTTCTTATTTGGACGTCTTAAAGATATATTTTCTGGATGTCTAAAAAACGTCTACTACAAACATCTTTAAATAATTGTGAACTTGTCTTAAAGACAACCATTCTTAGTGACATTAGATGCGCCTTCGACGTCTTGTTGTAGTAAACTGAGACGTCATGAAAACGTTTTTAAGACTATTTTGTGCTATGTGGGAATATTATGTTCACATTAAGGTTTTTATGAATTTGTTGTCTTTATATGAATTTATATTTTATTATTTAAACTCTAATGTTTAGAAAATGCTCACATGGTTTTTCTTTTTACATGAATTTTATTTATAAATTGCTATACGTCTCACATTTACAAATTAATGAAATCATTATTTTATATACTTCAATTTCACTTGTAGTTTTTTTTTTTTAATTTTGCTTCTCTGTATTTGAATTGATGAATATATATCCCTACATGTAATGGATATAGTTGTGTTGATAAACAATTTGAAAAAAAGTATACGATTGTGTTTCGTATAAAACACAGACATTGTTGTGTCTGAGATGCCTCCAGGAGAAACCGCATGCACTGAGGCCTGAAAGCCCATTATAAGCCTTATTTTCTAAACGAAACGTCATTTCCAATTATTGTCGCCGTTTACGCTGATCTTGACTATATACACAGAATAGTTATACACTCCGTGTCGGTACCTTTCATGTTCCCCTTTTCAGTTCTATGACCTTGAAGCATTGTGTAGACCGTTAAATTTCTACCCTTCCCCTATCTCTCTCTAAGATGTGAGGAAACTTTCCGATTTTAAACAATGAGCCCTTTAAATTTGTGCACATTCCCCATCTCTCTCTAATTCTCATTTCTCTGTCTTACTGTCACTTTTGTATAAACCTATTCTGTGGTATATATGTTGTCAATGTGCATAAGTGGCGTCTTGTCTAAATAATACTTAGGATCAGGGTTGAAACTGACCTGGCGCAACATCTGCATCCACTTGACATTCTCTAAGTTAAGAATTTTTGTATGTTTAAAGCGAGTTCACACCGAGCTGTCGTGAAGGTAACACGTTTTGAAATAGTGTATTCAATATCTAATAAATGATATTTAATATTAGTGCAATAGTCACAAAATTTATATAATTTATCCTAACATCCTTAAATACAGTCCACTACTGCTAATCATTTGAACACCTTACATTCGATCCTAACAACATCGTGAACTCCAGTGAAACAATTAAAGAAGCCTTCAAATTGAGGCAAATCAGTATGGTGTCACCATAAAGTGTTTTTAAAAGGGCACCAAGTCATCAACTTCGACGAAATTCAGTGTGCGTGTGGTGTCAGTGAATGTTAAAGAAATATATCAAGCCGTCAATATTAGATTGACACATAAAGCTGCTGAACTACCATCATCTACAGAGTAAAACCACACCAAGCCGTCAACATTGACGTAATAGGCAACTACGGAACCATCGTCTTCAAATCAGTCGGTAACCGGTGAGTTGTTCCTTATTTTTTTTACATTTCCCGAATTAACTGTCTCGATTTTACATAAAGTGTATATTAAAATGGAATTAAATAAATTAGTAAAGACACGTTCGGTAATTAAAGTTAAATTAACGCGAATGGAAAAATTCTTGAAAGGGTTTTCTGATCAAAATGACATAAATATTATTAAATTTCGTATTAAAATGTTGCACGATGTGTTCACACTTTGAGGAAGTTCAAGCACAAATAGAAGATCTTGACGACAACGAAATTTACACTAACGAAAAGGAATTATTTGAAAATAAATATTGCGAAATATGGTCAAATTCTTTAAATATTATTGATAAACGAGAAACAGATGCAGCTAGGATTAATTCAGTGGTGAATATCGTTTCAGAAATTGAATCAAGGAAAATCCTAAAATCGGTTTAGATCAATTTCGACAAACTTTATGCAATGATTTTGATTTATTAAAAAGAAAATTAAATAAAAATCCAGAATTAAAATCGGATTATTCAAAATTTATAAATGAAGACCTACAAACTTGGTATAAATCTAAATTAAATATCTTAGCCGAAATTCCGGACAAAAGAAAAACTATTGTTTCTATGAATAATATAGTTACTGACAATATACCCGTTTTATTAAAATTTTCTATTCATTATAAATTACAAAGAATTATATCTAACTTTCCTAAATTTATACATCATTGTAAAAATGAAAATAAGAAACTCGTTAATAACTTAAGATTTAAATTTTTATCAGACTATAACTTCTATGAAATTATTTTCGTTGATCCTAATATTCAGGCAGATACCATAATTTATTAGTCATACAAAAAATAGAGTATTTCCTAACGAAATAAAGGATTTGCAGAATAGCAAAACCGTAAACCAAAAAGGAAAATTATGTTTAATAAATAATATTCTAGATGATTTTATTTACGCTTAAGGAGTCGACTAAAAAATCAAATGTAAATTACAATAAGAAAATACTAATAGTTTTACCTGCAAAGGATTATATTATTAATTTGTTGATGATACGAGATCACAGATGGCAATTATATTCAGGATTTTTGGCGATCCCTGTATGACAAAATTTATGGCCTCCAGCTTCACGTAATTTACTACGGAAAATAATACATAAATGTATTAAATATTTTCGAGTAGTAAACGCTAAATCATCGAATCAAATAACATATCTACCGAAAGATCGAATAATTTTATTAAAGCCATTTTCAATATGTGGAAGTGATTATAGTAGGTCTGTCACAATGACACAAGCTCCCGAAAGATATAAAAATATTTCAAAGGCTTATATCGCTTTATCTATTTGTTACATTAAAGCTATTCACTTAGAATTGGTAAGAGATTGTGCCACTGAGTGTTTTCTAACTGATCCTAAAAGAATTGTAGCACGTAGAAGTATCATTTTAGAAATATACTAGCGAATTCTCGGCTACGCCGAGCATTCCCTAGAGCTCCGCTGTCAGTGCAAAAAACAAATGCCGATCGACATGAAACAATTATTTAATATTTCCACGTCAGCCCTCACCGAGACCTTTCATTTGATACCAAACACGACATACTTCTGACAACTTTCCACATATAACAAAAGTCGATCGACATGAAACATTTTTATCATATCTGTACGCTAGCCCACACCAAGACTTTTCATATGATACCAAACACTATATACTTGTGACAACCTTTTGCAAAAAACAAAAGCCGATCAACATTGACAATTTTTGTTAATTCTGCCCACCAGCCCTCATTGAAACCTTTCATTTGATACCAAACACCATACACTTCTGACAACTTTTTGCAAAAAACAAAAACCGATCGACATAGCACATTTTTGTCAATTCTGCACGCTAGTTCTCAACAAGACGTTTCATTTGAAACCAAACTCAACATACTTTTGAGAACTTTTTGCAGAAAACAAAAGCCGATCGGAATGGAACATTTCTGCCAATTCTGCACGCTAGCCCTCAATGAGACCTTTTATTCGATACCAAACACGACATATTTCTGACAACTTGTTGCATAAAACAAAAGCCGATCGACATAAACCATTTTTGTCAATTCTCTACTCGAGTCCTTATCGAGCCCTTTCATTTGATATCAAACACAATATACTTCTGATATCTTTTTGCATAAAACAAAAGTCAATCGACATGGAATATTTTTGAAATTTCTACAGGCTATCTCACACCGAGAACTTTCATTTGATACCAAAGACTATAAACTTTTGAAAACTTTTTGTAAAAAGAAAAGCAGACCGTAATGGATCATTTTTGTCAATTCTGCATGCTAGCCCTCAACGAGACCTTTCTTTTGAGACTATACTCGACATATTTCTGAGAATTTTCGTAAAAAACAAAAGCCGATCAAGATTGAGCAATTTTGTTAATTTTTCACGCTAACCCTCATCGAGACCTTTATTTTGATACTAATCACCACATACTTCTGACAACTATTTGTGAAAAACAAAAGCCGATTGGCATGGAACATTTTTGTCAATTCTGCACGCTAGCCCTCAACGAAACCTTTCATTTGAGATCAAACACTACACACTTCTGACAACTTTTTGCAAAAAACAAAAGGCGATTGACATGGCACATTTTTGTCAACTCTGCATGTTAGCCCTCAACGAGACCTTTCATTTGAGACCAAACTCGACATACCTTTGATAACTTTTTGCAGAAAACAAAAGCCGATCGGAATGGAACATTTTTGTCAATTCTGCTTGCTAGCCCTCAACGAAACCTTTCATTTGATACCAAACACGACATACTTCTGACAACTTTTTGCATAAAACAAAAGCCGATCGACATGGAACATTTTTGTCAATTCTGCACGCTAGCCCTCAACAAGACCTTTCATTTGAGACCAAACTCGACATACCTTTAAGAAATTTTTGCAAAAAACAAAAGCCGATCAACTTTGACCTTTATTGTACATTCTACACGCCAGCCCTTATCGAGCCCTTTCATTTGATACTAAACACCACATACTTCTCACAACTTTTTCTAAACAACATTTTTCTGACATTTTGCAAAAAACAAATTCTAATTTACGTAGAACATTTTTGTCATTCGTTTCCTTAAAACCCAAAGACAACCTACTTCTAACAACTTTTTCCGAAAAACAAATGCAGATCGACATGACACATTTTTTCTGTCATTTCAAAACCGGCCATTATGGTTTTCTTTCTTTTGATATCAAACACAGCAAAGTGTTCCATTTAATTAGGTACATTTGATTTTTATTTAGTTACTTCATAATTTGGCAACACTGTTTGTATTAAAAAATAATAGTTAATTTTTAAATTTATAAATTAATATTGTCAATCCTAATAAAACTGTCACTGTCTTCAGAGAAGTTAATTTAGGAATATTTGGTTTTAATTTAGTTACTTCATTACACATTTGGCAACATTGACTTTTGACAATGGAAACGTCAAAATTAATATTAATTAAATACGTTATATTTTAAACTTAAATTAGTTGTAACACCTTTGCTCAAGCCTATTATACATGATACTGTATTTACTTCTTTAATATCAATGTTCTATTAAAAGTTATAATCGTTTAAAGTTCATAGACAGATTGTCAAAAGTGACAGATAACAGCGTGACTCTTCTTAAATTTAGACATGGCTACTAGGATCCATTGTTTCAAGTTATTAGT
This sequence comes from Stenolophus ochropezus, assembly GCA_035578165.1. Lineage (NCBI taxonomy): Eukaryota > Metazoa > Arthropoda > Insecta > Coleoptera > Carabidae > Stenolophus > Stenolophus ochropezus. Next base: position 10,994,422 of record JAQOWZ010000013.1, on the reverse strand, counting down.
TTTGCACAGTTTTTATTTTTTTACACAAGAACCACTCACAGTAAAAATATGAGACCCCCAAAAGGCACAACTACACATTATTCCCTGCAATCTAAAAAAAAATTTACAACAATTCCTTTCATGGTTAAGGTAGTTAGGCTGTCCACAAAATTTGGCGATCGTCATGATGAAAATAAATAAACATCACGGACACATGCCTTTTAGTATATAGGACTAGCGAATTCTCGGCTACGCAGAGCATTCCCTAGAGCTCCGCTGTCAGTGCTAAAAACAAATGCCGATCGACATGAAACAATTATTTCATATTTGCACGTCAGGCCTCACCGAGACCTTTCATTAGATTGCAAACACGATATACTTCTAATATTTTTTTGCAAAAAACAAAAGCCGATCGACATGAAACATTTTTGTCATTTATGTACTCCAAATCTCACCGAGACCTTTCATTTGATACCATACACGACATACTTCTGACAACTTTCTGCATTAAACAAAAGTCGATCGACATGAAACATTTTTATCATATCTACACGCTAGCCCACACCCAGACTTTTCATTTGATACTAAACACTATATACTTGTAACAACCTTTTGCAAAAAACAAAAGCCGATCGACATAGCACATTTTTTGTCAATTCTGCACGCTAGCCCTCTCCGAGACCTTTCATTTGATACCAAACACGACATACTTCTGACAACTTTTTGCATAAAACAAAAGCCGATCGAGATGGAACATTTTTATCAATTCTGCACGCTAGCCCTCAACGAGACTTTTCATTTGATACCAAATACCACACACTTCTGACAACTTTTTGCAAAAAACAAATACCGATCGACATAGCACATTTTTATCAATTCTGCACGCTAGCCTTCTCCGAGACCTTTCATTTGATTTCAAACACGATATACTTCTGACAACTTTTTGCAAAAAACAAAAGCCGATCGACATGAAACATTTTTATCATATCTGCACGCTAGCCCACACCGAGACTTTTCATTTCATGCCAAACAATATATACTTGTGACAATCTTTTGCAAAAAACAAAAGCCGATCGACATTGACAATTTTTGTTAATTCTGCACATCAGCCCTCATTGAAACCTTTCATTTGATACCAAACACAATACACTTCTGACAAGTTTTTGCAAAAAACAAAAACAGATCGACATAGCACATTTTTGTCAATTCTGCACGCTAGCCCTCTCCGAGTCCTTTCATTTTATACCAAACACGACATACTTCTTATAACTTTTTGCATAAAACAAAAGCCGATCGACATGACACATTTTTGTTAATTCTGCACGCTAGCCCTCAATGATACCTTTCATTTGAGACCAAACTCGGCATACCTTTGAGAAATTTTTGCAAAAAACAAAAGCCGATCAACATTGACCTTTTTGTTAATTCTACACGCCAGCCCTTATCGAGCCTTTTCATTTGATACCAAACACCACATACTTCTCACAACTTTTTCTAATAAACAAAAGCCGTTCGATATAGAACATTTTTGTTCATTTTGCACGCTAGCCCTCATGGTGACCTAGCCTAATATAACATTCACTGTCTTCAGTAACCTTTCATTTGGGAATATTTGTTCTTTGTAAAGTTACTTTATTAAACATTTGGCAACATTGACTTTTGTAATTCGAAAATACCCAAACACGACATTTTTCTGACAACATTTTGCAAAAAACAAATTTTAATCTACGTAGAACATTTTTGTCATTCGTTCACACCAGTCTGTATTGTGTCGTTTCCTTAAAACCCAAGGACGATCTACTTCTAACAACTTTTTGCGAAAAACAAATGCAGGTCGACATCACACATTTTTTTTGTCATTTCAAAACCGGCTCTTATGGTTTTCTTACTTTTGATATCAAATATTTGATTTTGTTTACTTACTTTATAATTTGGCAACACTGTTTGTATAAAAAAATAGTAGTTAATTTTTAAATTTATAAATTAATATTGTCAACCCTAATACAAGTGCCACCGTCTTCAGTGAAGTTAGTTTAGGAATATTTGGTTTTAATTTAGTTACTTCATCACACATTTGGCAACATTGACTTTTGACATTGGAAACGTCAAAATTTATATTAATTAAATACGTTATGTTTTAAACTTAAATTAGTTGTAACACATTTGCTCAAGTCTATTATTCATGATATTGTTTTTAAATCTTTGATATCAATGTTCTATTAAAAGATATAATCATTTAAAGTTCATAGGCAGATTGTCAAAAGTGACGTATGACGGCGTGATTCTTCTTAAAGTTAGACGTGGCCTCTGAGATCCATTGTTTCAAGGCAGCATTTGTGCACAGTTTTAAATTTTCACACGAAAACTACTAACAGTAAAAATATGAGACACCCAAAAGGCACCAGATCTCATTAGCCCCCACAAATTAAAAAAAAATTTATAACAATCACTTGCATGGTTCAGGCTGTAGGCGATTACAAAAGTTACTCGATGCTCGTGATGAATCTATAGATAGATAGATATATAGATAGATATATAGATATATATATATATATATACATATATATATATATATATATGTATATATATATATATATATATATATATATATATATATATATATATATATATATATAGTGAATGTAATCGTTTAGTATAGTGACTAGCGAATTCTCGGCTACGCCGAGCATTCCCTAGAGCTCCACTGTCAGTGCAAAAAACAAATGCCGATCGACATGAAACAATTATTTTATATTTCCACGTCAGGCCTCACTGAGACCTTTCATTAGATTGCAAACACGTTATACTTCTAATAATATTTTGCAAAAAACAAAAGCCGGTCGACATGAAACATTTTTGTCATTTATGTACCTCATCTCTCACCGAGACCTTTCATTTGATACCATACACGACATACTTCTGACAACTTTCTGCATTAAACAAAAGTCGATCGACATGAAACATTTTTATCATATCTACACGCTAGCCCACACCCAGACTTTTCATTTGATACCAAACACTATATACTTGTGACAACCTTTTGCAAAAAACAAAAGCCGATCGACATAGCACATTTTTTGTCAATTCTGCACGCTAGCCCTCTTCGAGACCTTTCATTTGATACCAAATACGACATACTTCTGACAACTTTTTGCATAAAACAAAAGCCGATCGACATGGAACATTTTTGTCAATTCTGCACGCTAGCCCTCAAGAAGACTTTTCATTTGATACCAAACACCACACATTTCTAACAACTTTTTGCAAAAAACAAATACCGATCGACATGGCACATTTTTATCAATTCTGCACGCTAGCCCTCTCCGAGACCTTTCATTTGATATCAAACACGATATACTTCTGACAACTTTTTGCAAAAAACAAAAACCGATCGACATAGTACATTTTTGTCAATTCTGCAGGCTAGCCCTCAACGAGACCTTTCATTTGATACCAAACACGACATACATCTGACAACTTTTTGCATAAAACAAAAGCCGATCGACATGGAACATTTTTGTCAATTCTGCACGCTAGCCCTCTCCGAGACCTTTCATTTGATATCAAACACGACATACTTCTGACAACTTTTTGCAAAAAACAAAAACCGATCGACATAGTACATTTTTGTCAATTCTGCACGCTGGCCCTCTCCGAGACCTTTCATTTGATACCAAACACGACATACTTCTGACAACTTTTTGCACAAAACAAAAGCCGATCGACATGGAACATTTTTGTCAATTCTGCACGCTAGCCCTCAACGAGACCTTTCATTTGAGACCAAACTCGACATATCTTTGAGAAATTTTTTCAAAAACAAAAGCCGATCAACATTGACCTTTTTTTTTAAATTCTACACGCCAGCCCTCATCGAGCCTTTTCATTTGATACCAAACACCACATACTTCTCACAACTTTTTACAAAAAACAAAAGCCGTTCGATATAGAACATTTTTGTTCATTCTGCACGCTAGCCCTCATCGTGACCTAGCCTAATATAACATTCACTGTCCTCAGTAACCTTTCATTTGGGAATATTTGTTCTTTGTTTAGTTACTTTATTAAACATTTGGCAACATTGACTTTTGCAATTTGAAAATACCCAAATACGACATTTTTCTGACAACATTATGCAAAAAACAATTTCTAATCTACATAGAACATTTTTGTCATTCGTGCACACCAGTTCGTATTGTGTCGTTTCCTTAAAACCCAAGAACGACCTACTTTTAACAACTTTTTACGGAAAACAAATGCAGATCGACATGACACATTTTTTTTGTCATTTTAAAACTGGCCCTTATGGTTTTCTTTCTTTTGATAACAAACACAGCAAAGTATTCAATTTATTTTATTTAGGAATATTTGATTTTTATTTAGTTACTTTATAATTTGGCAACACTGTTAGTATTAAAAAATAGTAGTTAATTTTTAAATTTATAAATTAATATTGTCAACCCTAATACAACTGCCACCGTCTTCAGTGAAGTTAGTTTAGGAATATTTGGTTTTAATTTAGTTACTTCATCACACATTTGGCAACATTGACTTTTGACAATGGAAACGTCAAAATTTATATTAATTAAATACGTTATGTTTTAAACTTAAATGAGTTGTAACACATTTGCTCAAGTCTATTATTCATGATACTGTTTTTAAATCTTTGATATCAATGTTCTATTAAAAGATATAATCATTTAAAGTTCATAGGCAGATTGTCAAAAGTGACGGATGACGGCGTGATTCTTCTTAAAGTTAGACATGGCCTCTGGGATCCATTGTTTCAAGGCAGCATTTGTGGAAAGTTTTAATTTTTTACACGAAAACTACTAATAGTAAAAATATGAGACACCCAAAAGGCACCAGATCTCATTAGCCCCCACATATTAAAAAAATATTTATAACAATCACTTGCATGGTTCAGGCTGTAGGCGATTACAAAAGTTACTCGATGCTCGTGATAAATCTATAGATAGATAGATATATAGATATATAGATAGTGAATGTAATCGTTTAGTATAGTGACTAGCGAATTCTCGGCTACGCCGAGCATTCCCTAGAGCTCCGCTGTCAGTGCAAAAAACAAATGCCGATCGACATGAAACAATTATTTCATATTTCCTCGTCAGGCCTCACCGAGACCTTTCATTAGATTGCAAACACGATATACTTCTAATAATATTTTGCAAAAAACAAAAGCCGGTCGACATAAAACATTTTTGTCATTTATGTACCCCAACTCTCACCGAGACCTTTCATTTGGTACCATACACGACATACTTTTGACAACTTTCTGCATAAAACAAAAGTCGATCGACATGAAACATTTTTATCATATGTACACGCCAGCCCTCAACGAGACCTTTCATTTGAGACCAAACTCGACATACCTTTGAGAAATTTTTGCAAAAACAAAAGCCGATCAACATTGACTTTTTTTGTTAATTCTACACGCCAGCCCTTATCGAGCCTTTTCATTTGATACCAAGCACCACATACTTCTCACAATTTTTGGCAAAAAACAAAAACCGATCGACATAGCACATTTTTGTCAATTCTGCACGCTAGCACTCAACAAGACGTTTCATTTGAAACCAAACTCGACATACCTTTGAGAACTTTTTGTAGAAAACAAAAGCCGATCGGAATGGAACATTTTTGTCAATTCTGCACGCTAGCCCTCAACGAGACCTTACATTTGAGACCAAACACGATATACTTCTAATAATTTTTTGCAAGAAATAAAGCCGGTCGACATGAATCATTTTTGTCATTTATGTACCCCAGCCCTCACCGAGACTTTTCATTTGATACCATACACGACATACTTCTGACAACTTTCTGCATAAAACAAAAGTCGATCGACATAAAACATTTCTATCATATCTTCACGCTAGCCCACACCGAGACTTTTCATTTGATACCAAACACTATATACTTGTGACAACTTTTTGCAAAAAACAAAAGCCGATCGACATTGACCATTTTCGTTAATTCTGCACAACAGCCTTTATTGAAACCTTTCATTTGATACCACACACCACACACTTCTGACAACTTTTTGAAAAAACAAATACCGATCGACATAGCACATTTTTGTCAATTTTGCACGCTAGCCCTCTCGGAGACCTTCCATTTGATATCAAACACGACATACTTCTGACAACTTTTTGCATAAAACAAAAGCCGATCAACATGGAACATTTTTGTCAATTCTGCACGCTAGCCCTCAAAGACACCTTTCATTTGAGACCAAACTCGACATACCTTTGAGAATTTTTTGCAAAAAACAAAGGCCGATCAACATTGACCTTTTTTGTTAATTCTACACGCCAGCCCTTATCGAGCCTTTTCATTTGATACCAAACCCCACATACTTCTCACAACTTTTTGCAAAAAACAAAAACCAATCGACATAGCACATTTTTGTCAATTCTGCACGCTAGCCCTCTCCGAGACCTTTCATTTGATACCAAACACGACATACTTCTGACAACTTTTTGCATAAAACAAAAGCCGATCGTTATGGAACATTTTTGTCAATTCTGCACGCTAGCCCTCAACGAGACCTTTCATTTGAGACCAAACTCGACATATTTTTGAGAAATTTTTGCAAAAAACAAAAGCCGATCAACATTGTCCTTTTTTGTTAATTCTACACGCCAGCCCTTATCGAGCCTTTTCATTTGATACCAAACACCACATACTTCTCACAACTTTTTCCAAAAAACAAAAGCCGTTCGATATAGAACATTTTTGTTCATTCTGCACGTTAGCCCTCATCGTGACCTAGCCTAATATAACATTCACTGTCGTCAGTAACCTTTCCTTTGGGAATATTTGTTCTTTGTTTAGTTACTTTATTAAACATTTGGCAATATTGACTTATATAATTCGAAAATACCCAAACATGACATTTTTCTGACAACATTTTGCAAAAAACAAATGCTAATCTACGTAGAACATTTTTGTCATTCGTGCACACCAGTCCGTATTGTGTCGCTTCCTTAAAACCCAAGGACGAACTACTTCTAACAACTTTTTACGAAAAACAAATGCAGATCGACATGACACATTTTTTTTGTCATTTTAAAACAGGCCCTTATGGTTTCCTTTCTTTTAATAACAAACACAGCAAAGTATTCAATTTATTTCATTTAAGAATATTTGATATTTGTTTAGTTACTTCATAATTTGGCAACACTGTTAGTATTAAAAAATAGTAGTTAATTTTTAAATTTATAAATTAATATTGTCAACCCTAATACAACTGCCACCGTCTTCAGTGAAGTTAGTTTAGGAACATTTGGTTTTAATTTAGTTACTTCATCACACATTTGGCAACATTGACTTTTGACATTGACTTTTGACACTGGAAACGTCAAAATTTACATTAATTAAATACGTTATGTTTTAAACTTAAATTAGTTGTAACATCTTTGCTCAAGTCTATTATTTATGAAATTATTTTTAAATCTTTGATATCAATACTCTATAAGAAGATATAATCGTTAAAAGTTCATAGTCTCATTGTCAAAAGTGACGGATGACGGCGTGATTCTTCTTAAATTTAGACATGGCCTCTGGGATCCATTGTTTCTAGGCAGCATTTGTGTACAGTTTTAATTTTTTACACGAAAACTACTAACAGTAAAAATATGAGATACCCAAAAGGCAACAGACCTCATTAGCCCCCACATATTAAAAAAAAATTATAACAATCACTTGTATGGTTCAGGCTGTAGGCCTTTACAAATGTTACTCGATGCTCGTGATGAATCTATAGAGAGTGATATGAAAGAAAGTGAATCTAGCCTTTTAGTATAGGAGACTAGCGAATTCTCGGCTACGCCGAGCATTCCCTAGAGCTCCGCTGTCAGTGCAAAAAACAAATGCCGATCGACATAAAACAATTATTTCATATCTGCTCGTTAGCCCTTACTGAGACCTTTCATTAGATTCCAAACACGATATATTTCCAATAACTTTTTGCAAAAAACAAAAGCCGATCGACATGAAACATTTTTGTCATTTATGCACACCAGCCTTAACTGAGACCTTTCATTTGATACCAAACACGACATACTTCTGACAACTTTTTGCACAAAACAAAAGTCGATCGACATGAAACATTTTTATCATATCTACACGCTATATCACACCCAGACTTTTCATTTGATACCAAACACTATATACTTGTGACAACCTTTTGCAAAAAACAAAAGCCGATCGACATAGCACATTTTTTGTCAATTCTGCACGCTAACCCTCTCCCAGACCTTTCATTTGATACCAAACACGACATACTTCTGACAACTTTTTGCATAAAACAAAAGCCGATCGACATGGAACATTTTTGTCAATTCTGCACGCTAGCCCTCAACGAGACTTTTCATTTGATACCAAACACCACACATTTCTGACAACTTTTTGCAAAAAACAAATACCGATCGACATGGCACATTTTTATCAATTCTGCGCGCTAGCCCTCTCTGAGACCTTTCATGTGATATCAAACACGATATACTTCTGACAACTTTTTGCAAAAAACAAAAACCGATCGACATAGTACATTTTTGTCAATTCTGCAGGCTAGCCCTCAACGAGACCTTTCATTTGATACCAAACACGACATACATCTGACAACTTTTTGCATAAAACAAAAGCCGTTTGACATGGAACATTTTTGTCAATTCTGCACGCTAGCCCTCAATGAGACCTTTTATTCGATACCAAACACGACATATTTCTGACAACTTGTTGCATAAAACAAAAGCCGATCGACATAAACCATTTTTGTCAATTCTCTACTCGAGTCCTTATCGAGACCTTTCATTTGATATCAAACACGACATACTTCTGACATCTTTTTGCAAAAAACAAAAGCCGATCGACATGGAACATTTTTGTAAATTCTACAGGCTAGCCCTCTCCGAGACCTTCCATTTGATACCAAACTCGACATATCTTTGAGAAATTTTTTCAAAAACAAATGCCGATCAACATTGACCTTTTTTTTTAAATTCTACACGCCAGCCCTCATCGAGCCTTTTCATTTGATACCAAACACCACATACTTCTCACAACTTTTTACAAAAAACAAAAGCCGTTCGATATAGAACATTTTTGTTCATTCTGCACGCTAGCCCTCATCGTGACCTAGCCTAATATAACATTCACTGTCCTCAGTAACCTTTCATTTGGGAATATTTGTTCTTTGTTTAGTTACTTTATTAAACATTTGGCAACATTGACTTTTGCAATTTGAAAATACCCAAATACGACATTTTTCTGACAACATTATGCAAAAAACAATTTCTAATCTACATAGAACATTTTTGTCATTCGTGCACACCAGTTCGTATTGTGTCGTTTCCTTAAAACCCAAGAACGACCTACTTTTAACAACTTTTTACGGAAAACAAATGCAGATCGACATGACACATTTTTTTTGTCATTTTAAAACTGGCCCTTATGGTTTTCTTTCTTTTGATAACAAACACAGCAAAGTATTCAATTTATTTTATTTAGGAATATTTGATTTTTATTTAGTTACTTTATAATTTGGCAACACTGTTAGTATTAAAAAATAGTAGTTAATTTTTAAATTTATAAATTAATATTGTCAACCCTAATACAACTGCCACCGTCTTCAGTGAAGTTAGTTTAGGAATATTTGGTTTTAATTTAGTTACTTCATCACACATTTGGCAACATTGACTTTTGACATTGGAAACGTCAAAATTTATATTAATTAAATACGTTATGTTTTAAACTTAAATGAGTTGTAACACATTTGCTCAAGTCTATTATTCATGATACTGTTTTTAAATCTTTGATATCAATGTTCTATTAAAAGATATAATCATTTAAAGTTCATAGGCAGATTGTCAAAAGTGACGGATGACGGCGTGATTCTTCTTAAAGTTAGACATGGCCTCTGGGATCCATTGTTTCAAGGCAGCATTTGTGGAAAGTTTTAATTTTTTACACGAAAACTACTAATAGTAAAAATATGAGACACCCAAAAGGCACCAGATCTCATTAGCCCCCACATATTAAAAAAATATTTATAACAATCACTTGCATGGTTCAGGCTGTAGGCGATTACAAAAGTTACTCGATGCTCGTGATAAATCTATAGATAGATAGATATATAGATATATAGATAGTGAATGTAATCGTTTAGTATAGTGACTAGCGAATTCTCGGCTACGCCGAGCATTCCCTAGAGCTCCGCTGTCAGTGCAAAAAACAAATGCCGATCGACATGAAACAATTATTTCATATTTCCTCGTCAGGCCTCACCGAGACCTTTCATTAGATTGCAAACACGATATACTTCTAATAATATTTTGCAAAAAACAAAAGCCGGTCGACATAAAACATTTTTGTCATTTATGTACCCCAACTCTCACCGAGACCTTTCATTTGGTACCATACACGACATACTTTTGACAACTTTCTGCATAAAACAAAAGTCGATCGACATGAAACATTTTTATCATATGTACACGCCAGCCCTCAACGAGACCTTTCATTTGAGACCAAACTCGACATACCTTTGAGAAATTTTTGCAAAAACAAAAGCCGATCAACATTGACTTTTTTTGTTAATTCTACACGCCAGCCCTTATCGAGCCTTTTCATTTGATACCAAGCACCACATACTTCTCACAATTTTTGGCAAAAAACAAAAACCGATCGACATAGCACATTTTTGTCAATTCTGCACGCTAGCACTCAACAAGACGTTTCATTTGCAACCAAACTCGACATACCTTTGAGAACTTTTTGTAGAAAACAAAAGCCGATCGGAATGGAACATTTTTGTCAATTCTGCACGCTAGCCCTCAACGAGACCTTACATTTGAGACCAAACACGATATACTTCTAATAATTTTTTGCAAGAAATAAAGCCGGTCGACATGAATCATTTTTGTCATTTATGTACCCCAGCCCTCACCGAGACTTTTCATTTGATACCATACACGACATACTTCTGACAACTTTCTGCATAAAACAAAAGTCGATCGACATAAAACATTTCTATCATATCTTCACGCTAGCCCACACCGAGACTTTTCATTTGATACCAAACACTATATACTTGTGACAACTTTTTGCAAAAAACAAAAGCCGATCGACATTGACCATTTTCGTTAATTCTGCACAACAGCCTTCATTGAAACCTTTCATTTGATACCACACACCACACACTTCTGACAACTTTTTGAAAAAACAAATACCGATCGACATAGCACATTTTTGTCAATTTTGCACGCTAGCCCTCTCGGAGACCTTCCATTTGATATCAAACACGACATACTTCTGACAACTTTTTGCATAAAACAAAAGCCGATCAACATGGAACATTTTTGTCAATTCTGCACGCTAGCCCTCAAAGACACCTTTCATTTGAGACCAAACTCGACATACCTTTGAGAATTTTTTGCAAAAAACAAAGGCCGATCAACATTGACCTTTTTTGTTAATTCTACACGCCAGCCCTTATCGAGCCTTTTCATTTGATACCAAACCCCACATACTTCTCACAACTTTTTGCAAAAAACAAAAACCAATCGACATAGCACATTTTTGTCAATTCTGCACGCTAGCCCTCTCCGAGACCTTTCATTTGATACCAAACACGACATACTTCTGACAACTTTTTGCATAAAACAAAAGCCGATCGTTATGGAACATTTTTGTCAATTCTGCACGCTAGCCCTCAACGAGACCTTTCATTTGAGACCAAACTCGACATATTTTTGAGAAATTTTTGCAAAAAACAAAAGCCGATCAACATTGTCCTTTTTTGTTAATTCTACACGCCAGCCCTTATCGAGCCTTTTCATTTGATACCAAACACCACATACTTCTCACAACTTTTTCCAAAAAACAAAAGCCGTTCGATATAGAACATTTTTGTTCATTCTGCACGTTAGCCCTCATCGTGACCTAGCCTAATATAACATTCACTGTCGTCAGTAACCTTTCCTTTGGGAATATTTGTTCTTTGTTTAGTTACTTTATTAAACATTTGGCAATATTGACTTATATAATTCGAAAATACCCAAACATGACATTTTTCTGACAACATTTTGCAAAAAACAAATGCTAATCTACGTAGAACATTTTTGTCATTCGTGCACACCAGTCCGTATTGTGTCGCTTCCTTAAAACCCAAGGACGACCTACTTCTAACAACTTTTTACGAAAAACAAATGCAGATCGACATGACACATTTTTTTTGTCATTTTAAAACAGGCCCTTATGGTTTCCTTTCTTTTAATAACAAACACAGCAAAGTATTCAATTTATTTCATTTAAGAATATTTGATATTTGTTTAGTTACTTCATAATTTGGCAACACTGTTAGTATTAAAAAATAGTAGTTAATTTTTAAATTTATAAATTAATATTGTCAACCCTAATACAACTGCCACCGTCTTCAGTGAAGTTAGTTTAGGAATATTTGGTTTTAATTTAGTTACTTCATCACACATTTGGCAACATTGACTTTTGACATTGACTTTTGACACTGGAAACGTCAAAATTTACATTAATTAAATACGTTATGTTTTAAACTTAAATTAGTTGTAACATCTTTGCTCAAGTCTATTATTTATGAAATTATTTTTAAATCTTTGATATCAATACTCTATAAGAAGATATAATCGTTAAAAGTTCATAGTCTCATTGTCAAAAGTGACGGATGACGGCGTGATTCTTCTTAAATTTAGACATGGCCTCTGGGATCCATTGTTTCTAGGCAGCATTTGTGTACAGTTTTAATTTTTTACACGAAAACTACTAACAGTAAAAATATGAGATACCCAAAAGGCAACAGACCTCATTAGCCCCCACATATTAAAAAAAAATTATAACAATCACTTGTATGGTTCAGGCTGTAGGCCTTTACAAATGTTACTCGATGCTCGTGATGAATCTATAAAGAGTGATATGAAAGAAAGTGAATCTAGCCTTTTAGTATAGGAGACTAGCGAATTCTCGGCTACGCCGAGCATTCCCTAGAGCTCCGCTGTCAGTGCAAAAAACAAATGCCGATCGACATAAAACAATTATTTCATATCTGCTCGTTAGCCCTTACTGAGACCTTTCATTAGATTCCAAACACGATATATTTCCAATAACTTTTTGCAAAAAACAAAAGCCGATCGACATGAAACATTTTTGTCATTTATGCACACCAGCCTTAACTGAGACCTTTCATTTGATACCAAACACGACATACTTCTGACAACTTTTTGCACAAAACAAAAGTCGATCGACATGAAACATTTTTATCATATCTACACGCTATATCACACCCAGACTTTTCATTTGATACCAAACACTATATACTTGTGACAACCTTTTGCAAAAAACAAAAGCCGATCGACATAGCACATTTTTTGTCAATTCTGCACGCTAACCCTCTCCCAGACCTTTCATTTGATACCAAACACGACATACTTCTGACAACTTTTTGCATAAAACAAAAGCCGATCGACATGGAACATTTTTGTCAATTCTGCACGCTAGCCCTCAACGAGACTTTTCATTTGATACCAAACACCACACATTTCTGACAACTTTTTGCAAAAAACAAATACCGATCGACATGGCACATTTTTATCAATTCTGCGCGCTAGCCCTCTCTGAGACCTTTCATGTGATATCAAACACGATATACTTCTGACAACTTTTTGCAAAAAACAAAAACCGATCGACATAGTACATTTTTGTCAATTCTGCAGGCTAGCCCTCAACGAGACCTTTCATTTGATACCAAACACGACATACATCTGACAACTTTTTGCATAAAACAAAAGCCGTTTGACATGGAACATTTTTGTCAATTCTGCACGCTAGCCCTCAATGAGACCTTTTATTCGATACCAAACACGACATATTTCTGACAACTTGTTGCATAAAACAAAAGCCGATCGACATAAACCATTTTTGTCAATTCTCTACTCGAGTCCTTATCGAGACCTTTCATTTGATATCAAACACGACATACTTCTGACATCTTTTTGCAAAAAACAAAAGCCGATCGACATGGAACATTTTTGTAAATTCTACAGGCTAGCCCTCTCCGAGACCTTCCATTTGATACCAAACACGACAGACTTTTGACAACTTTTTGCATAAAACAAAAGCCGATCGACATGGAACATTTTTGTCAATTCTGCACGCTAGCCCTCAACGAGACCTTTCATTTGAGACCAAACTCGACATACCTTTGAGAATTTTTTGCAAAAAACAAAAGCCGATCAACATTGATCTTTTTAGTTAATTCTACACGCCAGCCCTTTTCGAGCCTTTTCATTTGATACCAAACACCACATACTTCTCACAACTTTTTACAAAAAACAAAAGCCGTTCGAAATAGAACTTTTTTGTTCATTTTGCACGCTGGCCCTCATCGTGACCTAGCCTAATATAACATTCACTGTCTTTAGTAACCTTTCATTTGGGAATATTTGTTCTTTGTTTAGTTACTTTATTAAACATTTGGCAACATTGACTTTTGTAATTCGAAAATACCCAAACACGACATTTTTCTGACATTATGCAAAAAACAAATTCTAATCTACATAGAACATTTTTGTCATTCGTGCACACCAGTCCTTATTGTGTCGTTTCCTTAAAACCCAAGGACGACCTACTTTTAACAACTTTTTACGGAAAACAAATGCAGATAGACATGACACATTTTTTTTGTCATTTTAAAATTGGCCCTTATGGTTTCCTTTCTTTTGATAACAAACACAGCAAAGTATTCAATTTATTTTATTTAGGAATATTTGATTTTTATTTAGTTACTTTATAATTTGGCAACACTGTCTGTATTAAAAAATAGTAGTTAATTTTTAAATTTATAAATTAATATTGTCAATCCTAATACAACTGCCACCGTCTTCAGTGAAGTTAGTTTAGGAATATTTGGTTTTAATTTAGTTACTTCATCACACATTTGGCAACATTGACTTTTGACATTGGAAACGTCAAAATTTATATTAATTAAATACGTTATGTTTTAAACTTAAATTAGTTGTAACACATTTGCTCAAGTCTATTATTCATGATACTGTTTTTAAATCTTTGATATCAATGTTCTATTAAAAGATATAATCATTTAAAGTTCATAGGCAGATTGTCAAAAGTGACGGATGACGGCGTGATTCTTCTTAAAGTTAGACATGGCCTCTGGGATCCATTGTTTCCAGGCAGCATTTGTGCAAAGTTTTAATTTTTTAAACGAAAACTACTAATAGTAAAAATATAAGACACACAAAAGGCACCAGATCTCATTAGCCCACACATATTAAAAAAAAAATTATAACAATCACTTGCATGGTTCAGGCTGTAAGCGATTACAAAAGTTACTCGATGCTCGTGATGAATCTATAGATAGATATATAGATAGATATATAGATAGATATATATATATATAGTGAATCTAATCGTTTAGTACAGTGACTAGCGAATTCTCGGCTACGCCGAGCATTCCCTAGAGCTCCGCTGTCAGTGCAAAAAACAAATGCCAATCGACATGAAACAATTATTTTATATTTGCAGGTCAGGCCTCACCGAGACCTTTCATTAGATTGCAAACACGATATACTTCTAATAATATTTTGCAAAAAAACAAAAGCCAGTCGACATGAAACATTTTTGTCATTTATGTACCCCAACTCTCACCGAGACCTTTCATTTGATACCATACACGACATACTTCTGACAACTTTCTGCATTAAACAAAAGTCGATCGACATGCAACATTTTTATCATATCTACACGCTAGCCCACACCCAGACTTTTCATTTGATACCAAACACGACATACTTCTGACAACTTTTTGCATAAAACAAAAGCCGATCGATATGGAACATTTTTGTCAATTCTGCACGCTAGCCCTCAACGAGACTTTTCATTTGATACCAAACACCACACACTTCTGACAACTTTTTGCAAAAAACAAATACCGATCGACATAGCACATTTTTATCAATTCTGCACGCTAGCCCTCTCCGAGACCTTTCATTTGATATCAAACACGATATACTTGTGACAACCTTTTGCAAAAAACAAAAGCCGATCGACATAGCACATTTTTTGTCAATTCTGCACGCTAGCCCTCTCTAAAATCTTTCATTTGATACCAAACACGACATACTTCTGACAACTTTTTGCATAAAACAAAAGCCGATCGACATGGAACATTTTTGTCAATTCTGCACGCTAGCCCTCAACAAGACTTTTCATTTGATACCAAACACCACACACTTCTGACAACTTTTTGCAAAAAACAAATACCGATCGACATAGCACATTTTTATCAATTCTGCACGCTAGCCCTCTCCGAGACCTTTCATTTGATATCAAACACGATATACTTCTGACAACTTTTTGCAAAAAACAAAAACCGATCGACATAGTACATTTTTGTCAATTCTGCAGGCTAGCCCACTACGAGACCTTTCATTTGATATCAAACACGATATACTTCTGACAACTTTTTGCAAAAACAAAAACCGATCAACATAGTACATTTTTGTCAATTCTGCAGGCTAGCCCTCTCCGAGACCTTTCATTTGATACCAAACACGACATACTTCTGACAACTTTTTGCATAAAACAAAAGCCGATCGACATGGAACATTTTTGTCAATTCTGCACGCTAGCCCTCTCCGAGACCTTTCATTTGATATCAAACACGACATACTTCTGACAACTTTTTGCAAAAAACAAAAACCGATCGACATAGTACATTTTTGTCAATTCTGCACGCTGGCCCTCTCCGAGACCTTTCATTTGATACCAAACACGACATACTTCTGACAACTTTTTGCACAAAACAAAAGCCGATCGACATGGAACATTTTTGTCAATTCTGCACGCTAGCCCTCAACGAGACCTTTCATTTGAGACCAAACTCGACATATCTTTAAGAAATTTTTGCAAAAACAAAAGCCGATCAACATTAACCTTTTTTTTTTAATTCTACACGCCAGCCCTCATCGAGCCTTTTCATTTGATACCAAACACCACATACTTCTCACAACTTTTTACAAAAAACAAAAGCCGTTCGATATAGAACATTTTTGTTCATTCTGCACGCTAGCCCTCATCGTGACCTAGCCTAATATAACATTCACTGTCCTCAGTAACCTTTCATTTGGGAATATTTGTTCTTTGTTTAGTTACTTTATTAAACATTTGGCAACATTGACTTTTGCAATTTGAAAATACCCAAATACGACATTTTTCTGACAACATTATGCAAAAAACAATTTCTAATCTACATAGAACATTTTTGTCATTCGTGCACACCAGTTCGTATTGTGTCGTTTCCTTAAAACCCAAGGACGACCTACTTTTAACAACTTTCTACGGAAAACAAATGCAGATCAACATGACACATTTTTTTTGTCATTTTAAAACTGGCCCTTATGGTTTCCTTTCTTTTGATAAGAAACACAGCAAAGTATTCAATTTATTTTATTTAGGAATATTTGATTTTTATTTAGTTACTTTATAATTTGGCAACACTGTTTGTATTAAAAAATAGTAGTTAATTTTTAAATTTATAAATTAATATTTTCAACCCTAATGCAACTGCCACCGTCTTCAGTTAAGTTAGTTTAGGAGTATTTGGTTTTAATTTAGTTACTTCATCACGCATTTGGCAACATTGACTTTTGACATTGGAAACGTCAAAATTTATATTAATTAAATACGTTATGTTTTAAACTTAAATTAGTTGTAACATATTTGCTCAAGTCTATTATTCATGATACTGTTTTTAAATCTTTGATATCAATGTTTTATTAAAAGATATAATCATTTAAAGTTCATAGGCAGATTGTCAAAAGTGACGGATGACGGCGTGATTCTTCTTAAAGTTAGACATGGCCTCTGGGATCCATTGTTTCAAGGCAGCATTTGTGCAAAGTTTTAATTTTTTACACGAAAACTACTAATAGTAAAAATATGAGACACCCAAAAGGCACCAGATCTCATTAGCCCTCACATATTAAAAAAAAAATTATAACAATCACTTGCATGGTTCAGGCTGTAGGCGATTACAAAAGTTACTCGATGCTCGTGATGAATCTATAGATAGATAGATATATAGATATATAGTGAATCTAATCGTTTAGTATAGTGACTAGCGAATTCTCGGCTACGCCGAGCATTCCCTAGAGCTCCGCTGTCAGTGCAAAAAACAAATGCCGATCGACTTGAAACAATTATTTCATATTTGCACGTCAGGTCTCACCGAGACCTTTAATTAGATTGCAAACACGATATACTTCTAATAAAATTTTACAAAAAAACAAAAGCCGGTCGACATGAAACATTTTTGTCATTTATGTACCTCAACTCTCACCGAGACCTTTCATTTGATACCATACACGTCATACTTCTGACAACTTTCTGCATTAAACAAAAGTAGATCGACATGAAACATTTTTATCATATCTACACGCTAGCCCACACCTAGACTTGTCATTTGATACCAAACACTACATACTTGTGACAACCTTTTGCAAAAAACAAAAGCCGATCGACATAGCACATTTTTTGTCAATTCTGCACGCTAGCTCTCTCCGAGACCTTTCATATTATACCAAACACGACATACTTCTGACAACTTTTT
Organism: Stenolophus ochropezus; assembly: GCA_035578165.1. Classification (NCBI taxonomy): domain Eukaryota; kingdom Metazoa; phylum Arthropoda; class Insecta; order Coleoptera; family Carabidae; genus Stenolophus; species Stenolophus ochropezus. The sequence goes on along the minus strand of JAQOWZ010000013.1, from coordinate 10,975,764 downwards.
GCATAAAACAAAAGCCGATCGACATGGAACATTTTTGTCAATTCTGCACGCTAGCCCTCAACGAGACTTTTCATTTGATACCAAACACCACCCACTTCTGACAACTTTTTACAAAAAACAAATACCGATCGACATAGCACATTTTTATCAATTCTGCACGTTAGCCCTCTCCGAGACCTTTCATACCAAACACGACATACTTCTGACAACTTTTTGCAAAAAAAAAAACCGATTGACATAGTACATTTTTGTCAATTCTGCAGGCTAGCCCTCTTCGAGACCTTTCATTTGATACCAAACACGACATACTTCTGACAACTTTTTGCATAAAACAAAAGCCGATTGACATGGAACATTTTTGTCAATTCTGCACGCTAGTCCTCAACGAGACCTTTCATTTGAGATCAAACTCGACATATCTTTGAGAAATTTTTGCAAAAAAAAAGCCGATCAACATTGACCTTTTTTCTTAATTCTACACGCCAGCCCTTATCGAGCCTTTTCATTTGATACCAATCACCACATACTTCTCACAACTTTTTCAAAAAAACAAAAGCCGTTCGATATAGAACATTTTTGTTCATTCTGCACGCTAGTCCTCATCGTGACGTAGCCTAATATAACATTCACTGTCTTCAGTAACCTTTCATTTGGGAATATTTGTTCTTTGTTTAGTTACTTTATTAAACATTTTGCAACGTTGACTTTTGTAATTTGAAAATACCCAAACACGACATTTTTCTGACAACATTTTGCAAAAAACAAATTCTAATCTACATAGAACATTTTTGTCATTCGTGCACACCAGTCCGTATTGTGTCGTTTCCTTAAAACCTAAGGACGACCTACTTCTAACAACTTTTTACGGAAAACAAATGCAGATCGACATGACACATTTTTTTTGTCATTTTAAAACTGGCCCTTATGGTTTCCTTTCTTTTGATAACAAACACAGCAAAGTATTCAATTTATTTTATTCAGGAATATTTGATTTTCATTTAGTTACTTTACAATTTGGCAACACTGTTTGTATTAAAAAATAGTACTTAATTTTTAAATTTATAATTAAATATTGTCAACCTTAATACAACTGCCACTGTCTTCAGTAAAGTTAGTTTAGGAATATTTGGTTTTAATTTAGTTACTTCATTACACATTTGGTAACATTGACTTTTGACATTGAAAACGTCAAAATTTATATTAATTAAATACGTTATGTTTTAAACTTAAATTAGTTGTAACACATTTGCTCAAGTCTATTATTCATGATACTGTTTTTAAATCTTTGATATCAATGTTCTATTAAAAGATATAATCATTTAAAGTTCATAGGCAGATTGTCAAAAGTGACGGATGACGGCGTGATTCTTCTTAAAGTTAGACATGGCCTCTGGGATCCATTGTTTCAAGGCAGCATTTGCGCAAAGTTTTAATTTTTTACACGAAAACTACTAATAGTAAAAATATAAGACACCCAAAAGGCACAAGATCTCATTAGCCCCCATATATTAAAAAAAAATTATAACAATCACTTGCATGGTTCAGGCTGTAGGCGATTACAAAAGTTACTCGATGCTCGTGATGAATCTATAGATAGATAGATAGATATATAATGAATGTAATCGTTTAGTATAGGGACTAGCGAATTCTCGGCTACGCCGAGCATTCCCTAGAGCTCCGCTGTCAGTGCAAAAAACAAATGCCAATCGACATGAAACAATTATTTCATATTTGCACGTCAGGCCTCACCGAAACCTTTCATTAGATTGCAAACACGATATACTTCTAATAATTTTTTGCAGAAAACAAAAGCCGGTCGACATGAAACATTTTTGTCATTTATGTACCCCAAATCTCACCGAGATCTTTCATTTGATACCATACACGACATACTTCTGACAACTTTCTGCATTAAACAAAAGTCGATCGACATGAAACATTTTTATCATATCTACACGCTAGCCGACACCCAGGCTTTTCATTTGATACCAAACACTATATACTTGTGACAACCTTTTGCAAAAAACAAAAACCGATCGACATGGAACATTTTTGTCAATTCTGCACGCTAGCCCTCAACGAGACTTTTCATTTAATATCAAACACGACATACTTCTGACAACTTTTTTCAAAAAACAAAAACCGATCGACATAGCACATTTTTTGTCAATTCTGCACGCTAGCCCTCTCCGAGACCTTTCATTTGATATCAAACACGACATACATCTGACAACTTTTTGCAAAAAACAAAAACCGATCGACATAGTACATTTTTGTCAATTCTGCAGGCTAGCCCTCTCCGAGGCCTTTCATTTGATACCAAACACGACATACTTCTGACAACGTTTTGCATAAAACAAAAGCCGATCGACATGGAACATTTTTGTCAATTCTGCACGCTAGCCCTCAACGAGACTTTTCATTTGATACCAAACACGACATACTTCTGACAACTTTTTGCATAAAACAAAAGCCGATCGACATGGAACATTTTTGTCAATTCTGCACGCTAGCCCTCAACGAGACTTTTCATTTGATACCAAACACCACACACTTCTGGCAACTTTTTGCAAAAAACAAATACCGATCGACATAGCACATTTTTATCAATTCTTCACGCTAGCCCTCTCCGAGACCTTTTATTTGATATCAAACACGATTTACTTCTGACAACTTTTTGCAAAAAACAAAAACCGATCGACATAATACATTTTTGTCAATTCTGCAGGCTAGCCCTCTCCGAGACATTTCATTTGATACCAAACACGACATACTTCTGACAACTTTTTGCATAAAACAAAAGCTGATCGACATGGAACATTTTTGTAAATTCTGCACGCTAGCCCTCAACGAGACTTTTCATTTGATACCAAACACCACACACTTCTGACAACTTTTTTCAAAAAACAAGTACCGATCGACATAGCATTTTTTTATCAATTCTACACGCTAGCCCTCTCTGAGACCTTTCATTTGATATCAAATACGATATACTTCTGACAACTTTTTGCAAAAAACAAATACCGATCGACATAGTACATTTTTGTCAATTCTGCAGGCTAGCCCTCTCCGAGACCTTCCATTTGATACCAAACACGACAGACTTTTGACAACTTTTTGCATAAAACAAAAGCCGATCGACATGGAACATTTTTGTCAATTCTGCACGCTAGCCCTCAACGAGACCTTTCATTTGAGACCAAACTCGACATACCTTTGAGAATTTTTTGCAAAAAACAAAAGCCGATCAACATTGATCTTTTTAGTTAATTCTACACGCCAGCCCTTTTCGAGCCTTTTCATTTGATACCAAACACCACATACTTCTCACAACTTTTTACAAAAAACAAAAGCCGTTCGAAATAGAACTTTTTTGTTCATTTTGCACGCTGGCCCTCATCGTGACCTAGCCTAATATAACATTCACTGTCTTTAGTAACCTTTCATTTGGGAATATTTGTTCTTTGTTTAGTTACTTTATTAAACATTTGGCAACATTGACTTTTGTAATTCGAAAATACCCAAACACGACATTTTTCTGACATTATGCAAAAAAGAAATTCTAATCTACATAGAACATTTTTGTCATTCGTGCACACCAGTCCTTATTGTGTCGTTTCCTTAAAACCCAAGGACGACCTACTTTTAACAACTTTTTACGGAAAACAAATGCAGATAGACATGACACATTTTTTTTGTCATTTTAAAATTGGCCCTTATGGTTTCCTTTCTTTTGATAACAAACACAGCAAAGTATTCAATTTATTTTATTTAGGAATATTTGATTTTTATTTAGTTACTTTATAATTTGGCAACACTGTCTGTATTAAAAAATAGTAGTTAATTTTTAAATTTATAAATTAATATTGTCAATCCTAATACAACTGCCACCGTCTTCAGTGAAGTTAGTTTAGGAATATTTGGTTTTAATTTAGTTACTTCATCACACATTTGGCAACATTGACTTTTGACATTGGAAACGTCAAAATTTATATTAATTAAATACGTTATGTTTTAAACTTAAATTAGTTGTAACACATTTGCTCAAGTCTATTATTCATGATACTGTTTTTAAATCTTTGATATCAATGTTCTATTAAAAGATATAATCATTTAAAGTTCATAGGCAGATTGTCAAAAGTGACGGATGACGGCGTGATTCTTCTTAAAGTTAGACATGGCCTCTGGGATCCATTGTTTCCAGGCAGCATTTGTGCAAAGTTTTAATTTTTTACACGAAAACTACTAATAGTAAAAATATAAGACACACAAAAGGCACCAGATCTCATTAGCCCACACATATTAAAAAAAAAATTATAACAATCACTTGCATGGTTCAGGCTGTAGGCGATTACAAAAGTTACTCGATGCTCGTGATGAATCTATAGATAGATATATAGATAGATATATAGATAGATATATATATATATAGTGAATCTAATCGTTTAGTACAGTGACTAGCGAATTCTCGGCTACGCCGAGCATTCCCTAGAGCTCCGCTGTCAGTGCAAAAAACAAATGCCAATCGACATGAAACAATTATTTTATATTTGCAGGTCAGGCCTCACCGAGACCTTTCATTAGATTGCAAACACGATATACTTCTAATAATATTTTGCAAAAAAACAAAAGCCAGTCGACATGAAACATTTTTGTCATTTATGTACCCCAACTCTCACCGAGACCTTTCATTTGATACCATACACGACATACTTCTGACAACTTTCTGCATTAAACAAAAGTCGATCGACATGAAACATTTTTATCATATCTACACGCTAGCCCACACCCAGACTTTTCATTTGATACCAAACACTATATACTTGTGACAACCTTTTGCAAAAAACAAAAGCCGATCGACATAGCACATTTTTTGTCAATTCTGCACGCTAGCCCTCTTCGAGACCTTTCATTTGATACTAAACACGACATACTTCTGACAACTTTTTGCATAAAACAAAAGCCGATCGACATGGAACATTTTTGTCAATTCTGCACGCTAGCCCTCAAGAAGACTTTTCATTTGATACCAAACACCACACATTTCTAACAACTTTTTGCAAAAAACAAATACCGATCGACATGGCACATTTTTATCAATTCTGCACGCTAGCCCTCTCCGAGACCTTTCATTTGATATCAAACACGATATACTTCTGACAACTTTTTGCAAAAAACAAAAACCGATCGACATAGTACATTTTTGTCAATTCTGCAGGCTAGCCCTCAACGAGACCTTTCATTTGATACCAAACACGACATACATCTGACAACTTTTTGCATAAAACAAAAGCCGATCGACATGGAACATTTTTGTCAATTCTGCACGCTAGCCCTCTCCGAGACCTTTCATTTGATATCAAACACGACATACTTCTGACAACTTTTTGCAAAAAACAAAAACCGATCGACATAGTACATTTTTGTCAATTCTGCACGCTGGCCCTCTCCGAGACCTTTCATTTGATACCAAACACGACATACTTCTGACAACTTTTTGCACAAAACAAAAGCCGATCGACATGGAACATTTTTGTCAATTCTGCACGCTAGCCCTCAACGAGACCTTTCATTTGAGACCAAACTCGACATATCTTTGAGAAATTTTTTCAAAAACAAAAGCCGATCAACATTGACCTTTTTTTTTAAATTCTACACGCCAGCCCTCATCGAGCCTTTTCATTTGATACCAAACACCACATACTTCTCACAACTTTTTACAAAAAACAAAAGCCGTTCGATATAGAACATTTTTGTTCATTCTGCACGCTAGCCCTCATCGTGACCTAGCCTAATATAACATTCACTGTCCTCAGTAACCTTTCATTTGGGAATATTTGTTCTTTGTTTAGTTACTTTATTAAACATTTGGCAACATTGACTTTTGCAATTTGAAAATACCCAAATACGACATTTTTCTGACAACATTATGCAAAAAACAATTTCTAATCTACATAGAACATTTTTGTCATTCGTGCACACCAGTTCGTATTGTGTCGTTTCCTTAAAACCCAAGAACGACCTACTTTTAACAACTTTTTACGGAAAACAAATGCAGATCGACATGACACATTTTTTTTGTCATTTTAAAACTGGCCCTTATGGTTTTCTTTCTTTTGATAACAAACACAGCAAAGTATTCAATTTATTTTATTTAGGAATATTTGATTTTTATTTAGTTACTTTATAATTTGGCAACACTGTTAGTATTAAAAAATAGTAGTTAATTTTTAAATTTATAAATTAATATTGTCAACCCTAATACAACTGCCACCGTCTTCAGTGAAGTTAGTTTAGGAATATTTGGTTTTAATTTAGTTACTTCATCACACATTTGGCAACATTGACTTTTGACATTGGAAACGTCAAAATTTATATTAATTAAATACGTTATGTTTTAAACTTAAATGAGTTGTAACACATTTGCTCAAGTCTATTATTCATGATACTGTTTTTAAATCTTTGATATCAATGTTCTATTAAAAGATATAATCATTTAAAGTTCATAGGCAGATTGTCAAAAGTGACGGATGACGGCGTGATTCTTCTTAAAGTTAGACATGGCCTCTGGGATCCATTGTTTCAAGGCAGCATTTGTGGAAAGTTTTAATTTTTTACACGAAAACTACTAATAGTAAAAATATGAGACACCCAAAAGGCACCAGATCTCATTAGCCCCCACATATTAAAAAAATATTTATAACAATCACTTGCATGGTTCAGGCTGTAGGCGATTACAAAAGTTACTCGATGCTCGTGATAAATCTATAGATAGATAGATATATAGATATATAGATAGTGAATGTAATCGTTTAGTATAGTGACTAGCGAATTCTCGGCTACGCCGAGCATTCCCTAGAGCTCCGCTGTCAGTGCAAAAAACAAATGCCGATCGACATGAAACAATTATTTCATATTTCCTCGTCAGGCCTCACCGAGACCTTTCATTAGATTGCAAACACGATATACTTCTAATAATATTTTGCAAAAAACAAAAGCCGGTCGACATAAAACATTTTTGTCATTTATGTACCCCAACTCTCACCGAGACCTTTCATTTGGTACCATACACGACATACTTTTGACAACTTTCTGCATAAAACAAAAGTCGATCGACATGAAACATTTTTATCATATGTACACGCCAGCCCTCAACGAGACCTTTCATTTGAGACCAAACTCGACATACCTTTGAGAAATTTTTGCAAAAACAAAAGCCGATCAACATTGACTTTTTTTGTTAATTCTACACGCCAGCCCTTATCGAGCCTTTTCATTTGATACCAAGCACCACATACTTCTCACAATTTTTGGCAAAAAACAAAAACCGATCGACATAGCACATTTTTGTCAATTCTGCACGCTAGCACTCAACAAGACGTTTCATTTGAAACCAAACTCGACATACCTTTGAGAACTTTTTGTAGAAAACAAAAGCCGATCGGAATGGAACATTTTTGTCAATTCTGCACGCTAGCCCTCAACGAGACCTTACATTTGAGACCAAACACGATATACTTCTAATAATTTTTTGCAAGAAATAAAGCCGGTCGACATGAATCATTTTTGTCATTTATGTACCCCAGCCCTCACCGAGACTTTTCATTTGATACCATACACGACATACTTCTGACAACTTTCTGCATAAAACAAAAGTCGATCGACATAAAACATTTCTATCATATCTTCACGCTAGCCCACACCGAGACTTTTCATTTGATACCAAACACTATATACTTGTGACAACTTTTTGCAAAAAACAAAAGCCGATCGACATTGACCATTTTCGTTAATTCTGCACAACAGCCTTCATTGAAACCTTTCATTTGATACCACACACCACACACTTCTGACAACTTTTTGAAAAAACAAATACCGATCGACATAGCACATTTTTGTCAATTTTGCACGCTAGCCCTCTCGGAGACCTTCCATTTGATATCAAACACGACATACTTCTGACAACTTTTTGCATAAAACAAAAGCCGATCAACATGGAACATTTTTGTCAATTCTGCACGCTAGCCCTCAAAGACACCTTTCATTTGAGACCAAACTCGACATACCTTTGAGAATTTTTTGCAAAAAACAAAGGCCGATCAACATTGACCTTTTTTGTTAATTCTACACGCCAGCCCTTATCGAGCCTTTTCATTTGATACCAAACCCCACATACTTCTCACAACTTTTTGCAAAAAACAAAAACCAATCGACATAGCACATTTTTGTCAATTCTGCACGCTAGCCCTCTCCGAGACCTTTCATTTGATACCAAACACGACATACTTCTGACAACTTTTTGCATAAAACAAAAGCCGATCGTTATGGAACATTTTTGTCAATTCTGCACGCTAGCCCTCAACGAGACCTTTCATTTGAGACCAAACTCGACATATTTTTGAGAAATTTTTGCAAAAAACAAAAGCCGATCAACATTGTCCTTTTTTGTTAATTCTACACGCCAGCCCTTATCGAGCCTTTTCATTTGATACCAAACACCACATACTTCTCACAACTTTTTCCAAAAAACAAAAGCCGTTCGATATAGAACATTTTTGTTCATTCTGCACGTTAGCCCTCATCGTGACCTAGCCTAATATAACATTCACTGTCGTCAGTAACCTTTCCTTTGGGAATATTTGTTCTTTGTTTAGTTACTTTATTAAACATTTGGCAATATTGACTTATATAATTCGAAAATACCCAAACATGACATTTTTCTGACAACATTTTGCAAAAAACAAATGCTAATCTACGTAGAACATTTTTGTCATTCGTGCACACCAGTCCGTATTGTGTCGCTTCCTTAAAACCCAAGGACGACCTACTTCTAACAACTTTTTACGAAAAACAAATGCAGATCGACATGACACATTTTTTTTGTCATTTTAAAACAGGCCCTTATGGTTTCCTTTCTTTTAATAACAAACACAGCAAAGTATTCAATTTATTTCATTTAAGAATATTTGATATTTGTTTAGTTACTTCATAATTTGGCAACACTGTTAGTATTAAAAAATAGTAGTTAATTTTTAAATTTATAAATTAATATTGTCAACCCTAATACAACTGCCACCGTCTTCAGTGAAGTTAGTTTAGGAATATTTGGTTTTAATTTAGTTACTTCATCACACATTTGGCAACATTGACTTTTGACATTGACTTTTGACACTGGAAACGTCAAAATTTACATTAATTAAATACGTTATGTTTTAAACTTAAATTAGTTGTAACATCTTTGCTCAAGTCTATTATTTATGAAATTATTTTTAAATCTTTGATATCAATACTCTATAAGAAGATATAATCGTTAAAAGTTCATAGTCTCATTGTCAAAAGTGACGGATGACGGCGTGATTCTTCTTAAATTTAGACATGGCCTCTGGGATCCATTGTTTCTAGGCAGCATTTGTGTACAGTTTTAATTTTTTACACGAAAACTACTAACAGTAAAAATATGAGATACCCAAAAGGCAACAGACCTCATTAGCCCCCACATATTAAAAAAAAATTATAACAATCACTTGTATGGTTCAGGCTGTAGGCCTTTACAAATGTTACTCGATGCTCGTGATGAATCTATAGAGAGTGATATGAAAGAAAGTGAATCTAGCCTTTTAGTATAGGAGACTAGCGAATTCTCGGCTACGCCGAGCATTCCCTAGAGCTCCGCTGTCAGTGCAAAAAACAAATGCCGATCGACATAAAACAATTATTTCATATCTGCTCGTTAGCCCTTACTGAGACCTTTCATTAGATTCCAAACACGATATATTTCCAATAACTTTTTGCAAAAAACAAAAGCCGATCGACATGAAACATTTTTGTCATTTATGCACACCAGCCTTAACTGAGACCTTTCATTTGATACCAAACACGACATACTTCTGACAACTTTTTGCACAAAACAAAAGTCGATCGACATGAAACATTTTTATCATATCTACACGCTATATCACACCCAGACTTTTCATTTGATACCAAACACTATATACTTGTGACAACCTTTTGCAAAAAACAAAAGCCGATCGACATAGCACATTTTTTGTCAATTCTGCACGCTAACCCTCTCCCAGACCTTTCATTTGATACCAAACACGACATACTTCTGACAACTTTTTGCATAAAACAAAAGCCGATCGACATGGAACATTTTTGTCAATTCTGCACGCTAGCCCTCAACGAGACTTTTCATTTGATACCAAACACCACACATTTCTGACAACTTTTTGCAAAAAACAAATACCGATCGACATGGCACATTTTTATCAATTCTGCGCGCTAGCCCTCTCTGAGACCTTTCATGTGATATCAAACACGATATACTTCTGACAACTTTTTGCAAAAAACAAAAACCGATCGACATAGTACATTTTTGTCAATTCTGCAGGCTAGCCCTCAACGAGACCTTTCATTTGATACCAAACACGACATACATCTGACAACTTTTTGCATAAAACAAAAGCCGTTTGACATGGAACATTTTTGTCAATTCTGCACGCTAGCCCTCAATGAGACCTTTTATTCGATACCAAACACGACATATTTCTGACAACTTGTTGCATAAAACAAAAGCCGATCGACATAAACCATTTTTGTCAATTCTCTACTCGAGTCCTTATCGAGACCTTTCATTTGATATCAAACACGACATACTTCTGACATCTTTTTGCAAAAAACAAAAGCCGATCGACATGGAACATTTTTGTAAATTCTACAGGCTAGCCCTCTCCGAGACCTTCCATTTGATACCAAACACGACAGACTTTTGACAACTTTTTGCATAAAACAAAAGCCGATCGACATGGAACATTTTTGTCAATTCTGCACGCTAGCCCTCAACGAGACCTTTCATTTGAGACCAAACTCGACATACCTTTGAGAATTTTTTGCAAAAAACAAAAGCCGATCAACATTGATCTTTTTAGTTAATTCTACACGCCAGCCCTTTTCGAGCCTTTTCATTTGATACCAAACACCACATACTTCTCACAACTTTTTACAAAAAACAAAATCCGTTCGAAATAGAACTTTTTTGTTCATTTTGCACGCTGGCCCTCATCGTGACCTAGCCTAATATAACATTCACTGTCTTTAGTAACCTTTCATTTGGGAATATTTGTTCTTTGTTTAGTTACTTTATTAAACATTTGGCAACATTGACTTTTGTAATTCGAAAATACCCAAACACGACATTTTTCTGACATTATGCAAAAAACAAATTCTAATCTACATAGAACATTTTTGTCATTCGTGCACACCAGTCCTTATTGTGTCGTTTCCTTAAAACCCAAGGACGACCTACTTTTAACAACTTTTTACGGAAAACAAATGCAGATAGACATGACACATTTTTTTTGTCATTTTAAAATTGGCCCTTATGGTTTCCTTTCTTTTGATAACAAACACAGCAAAGTATTCAATTTATTTTATTTAGGAATATTTGATTTTTATTTAGTTACTTTATAATTTGGCAACACTGTCTGTATTAAAAAATAGTAGTTAATTTTTAAATTTATAAATTAATATTGTCAATCCTAATACAACTGCCACCGTCTTCAGTGAAGTTAGTTTAGGAATATTTGGTTTTAATTTAGTTACTTCATCACACATTTGGCAACATTGACTTTTGACATTGGAAACGTCAAAATTTATATTAATTAAATACGTTATGTTTTAAACTTAAATTAGTTGTAACACATTTGCTCAAGTCTATTATTCATGATACTGTTTTTAAATCTTTGATATCAATGTTCTATTAAAAGATATAATCATTTAAAGTTCATAGGCAGATTGTCAAAAGTGACGGATGACGGCGTGATTCTTCTTAAAGTTAGACATGGCCTCTGGGATCCATTGTTTCCAGGCAGCATTTGTGCAAAGTTTTAATTTTTTACACGAAAACTACTAATAGTAAAAATATAAGACACACAAAAGGCACCAGATCTCATTAGCCCACACATATTAAAAAAAAAATTATAACAATCACTTGCATGGTTCAGGCTGTAGGCGATTACAAAAGTTACTCGATGCTTGTGATGAATCTATAGATAGATATATAGATAGATATATAGATAGATATATATATATAGTGAATCTAATCGTTTAGTACAGTGACTAGCGAATTCTCGGCTACGCCGAGCATTCCCTAGAGCTCCGCTGTCAGTGCAAAAAACAAATGCCAATCGACATGAAACAATTATTTTATATTTGCAGGTCAGGCCTCACCGAGACCTTTCATTAGATTGCAAACACGATATACTTCTAATAATATTTTGCAAAAAAACAAAAGCCAGTCGACATGAAACATTTTTGTCATTTATGTACCCCAACTCTCACCGAGACCTTTCATTTGATACCATACACGACATACTTCTGACAACTTTCTGCATTAAACAAAAGTCGATCGACATGCAACATTTTTATCATATCTACACGCTAGCCCACACCCAGACTTTTCATTTGATACCAAACACGACATACTTCTGACAACTTTTTGCATAAAACAAAAGCCGATCGATATGGAACATTTTTGTCAATTCTGCACGCTAGCCCTCAACGAGACTTTTCATTTGATACCAAACACCACACACTTCTGACAACTTTTTGCAAAAAACAAATACCGATCGACATAGCACATTTTTATCAATTCTGCACGCTAGCCCTCTCCGAGACCTTTCATTTGATATCAAACACGATATACTTGTGACAACCTTTTGCAAAAAACAAAAGCCGATCGACATAGCACATTTTTTGTCAATTCTGCACGCTAGCCCTCTCTAAAATCTTTCATTTGATACCAAACACGACATACTTCTGACAACTTTTTGCATAAAACAAAAGCCGATCGACATGGAACATTTTTGTCAATTCTGCACGCTAGCCCTCAACAAGACTTTTCATTTGATACCAAACACCACACACTTCTGACAACTTTTTGCAAAAAACAAATACCGATCGACATAGCACATTTTTATCAATTCTGCACGCTAGCCCTCTCCGAGACCTTTCATTTGATATCAAACACGATATACTTCTGACAACTTTTTGCAAAAAACAAAAACCGATCGACATAGTACATTTTTGTCAATTCTGCAGGCTAGCCCACTACGAGACCTTTCATTTGATATCAAACACGATATACTTCTGACAACTTTTTGCAAAAACAAAAACCGATCAACATAGTACATTTTTGTCAATTCTGCAGGCTAGCCCTCTCCGAGACCTTTCATTTGATACCAAACACGACATACTTCTGACAACTTTTTGCATAAAACAAAAGCCGATCGACATGGAACATTTTTGTCAATTCTGCACGCTAGCCCTCTCCGAGACCTTTCATTTGATATCAAACACGACATACTTCTGACAACTTTTTGCAAAAAACAAAAACCGATCGACATAGTACATTTTTGTCAATTCTGCACGCTGGCCCTCTCCGAGACCTTTCATTTGATACCAAACACGACATACTTCTGACAACTTTTTGCACAAAACAAAAGCCGATCGACATGGAACATTTTTGTCAATTCTGCACGCTAGCCCTCAACGAGACCTTTCATTTGAGACCAAACTCGACATATCTTTAAGAAATTTTTGCAAAAACAAAAGCCGATCAACATTAACCTTTTTTTTTTAATTCTACACGCCAGCCCTCATCGAGCCTTTTCATTTGATACCAAACACCACATACTTCTCACAACTTTTTACAAAAAACAAAAGCCGTTCGATATAGAACATTTTTGTTCATTCTGCACGCTAGCCCTCATCGTGACCTAGCCTAATATAACATTCACTGTCCTCAGTAACCTTTCATTTGGGAATATTTGTTCTTTGTTTAGTTACTTTATTAAACATTTGGCAACATTGACTTTTGCAATTTGAAAATACCCAAATACGACATTTTTCTGACAACATTATGCAAAAAACAATTTCTAATCTACATAGAACATTTTTGTCATTCGTGCACACCAGTTCGTATTGTGTCGTTTCCTTAAAACCCAAGGACGACCTACTTTTAACAACTTTCTACGGAAAACAAATGCAGATCAACATGACACATTTTTTTTGTCATTTTAAAACTGGCCCTTATGGTTTCCTTTCTTTTGATAAGAAACACAGCAAAGTATTCAATTTATTTTATTTAGGAATATTTGATTTTTATTTAGTTACTTTATAATTTGGCAACACTGTTTGTATTAAAAAATAGTAGTTAATTTTTAAATTTATAAATTAATATTTTCAACCCTAATGCAACTGCCACCGTCTTCAGTTAAGTTAGTTTAGGAGTATTTGGTTTTAATTTAGTTACTTCATCACGCATTTGGCAACATTGACTTTTGACATTGGAAACGTCAAAATTTATATTAATTAAATACGTTATGTTTTAAACTTAAATTAGTTGTAACATATTTGCTCAAGTCTATTATTCATGATACTGTTTTTAAATCTTTGATATCAATGTTTTATTAAAAGATATAATCATTTAAAGTTCATAGGCAGATTGTCAAAAGTGACGGATGACGGCGTGATTCTTCTTAAAGTTAGACATGGCCTCTGGGATCCATTGTTTCAAGGCAGCATTTGTGCAAAGTTTTAATTTTTTACACGAAAACTACTAATAGTAAAAATATGAGACACCCAAAAGGCACCAGATCTCATTAGCCCTCACATATTAAAAAAAAAATTATAACAATCACTTGCATGGTTCAGGCTGTAGGCGATTACAAAAGTTACTCGATGCTCGTGATGAATCTATAGATAGATAGATATATAGATATATAGTGAATCTAATCGTTTAGTATAGTGACTAGCGAATTCTCGGCTACGCCGAGCATTCCCTAGAGCTCCGCTGTCAGTGCAAAAAACAAATGCCGATCGACTTGAAACAATTATTTCATATTTGCACGTCAGGTCTCACCGAGACCTTTAATTAGATTGCAAACACGATATACTTCTAATAAAATTTTACAAAAAAACAAAAGCCGGTCGACATGAAACATTTTTGTCATTTATGTACCTCAACTCTCACCGAGACCTTTCATTTGATACCATACACGTCATACTTCTGACAACTTTCTGCATTAAACAAAAGTAGATCGACATGAAACATTTTTATCATATCTACACGCTAGCCCACACCTAGACTTGTCATTTGATACCAAACACTACATACTTGTGACAACCTTTTGCAAAAAACAAAAGCCGATCGACATAGCACATTTTTTGTCAATTCTGCACGCTAGCTCTCTCCGAGACCTTTCATATTATACCAAACACGACATACTTCTGACAACTTTTTGCATAAAACAAAAGCCGATCGACATGGAACATTTTTGTCAATTCTGCACGCTAGCCCTCAACGAGACTTTTCATTTGATACCAAACACCACCCACTTCTGACAACTTTTTACAAAAAACAAATACCGATCGACATAGCACATTTTTATCAATTCTGCACGTTAGCCCTCTCCGAGACCTTTCATACCAAACACGACATACTTCTGACAACTTTTTGCAAAAAAAAAAACCGATTGACATAGTACATTTTTGTCAATTCTGCAGGCTAGCCCTCTTCGAGACCTTTCATTTGATACCAAACACGACATACTTCTGACAACTTTTTGCATAAAACAAAAGCCGATTGACATGGAACATTTTTGTCAATTCTGCACGCTAGTCCTCAACGAGACCTTTCATTTGAGATCAAACTCGACATATCTTTGAGAAATTTTTGCAAAAAAAAAGCCGATCAACATTGACCTTTTTTCTTAATTCTACACGCCAGCCCTTATCGAGCCTTTTCATTTGATACCAATCACCACATACTTCTCACAACTTTTTCAAAAAAACAAAAGCCGTTCGATATAGAACATTTTTGTTCATTCTGCACGCTAGTCCTCATCGTGACGTAGCCTAATATAACATTCACTGTCTTCAGTAACCTTTCATTTGGGAATATTTGTTCTTTGTTTAGTTACTTTATTAAACATTTTGCAACGTTGACTTTTGTAATTTGAAAATACCCAAACACGACATTTTTCTGACAACATTTTGCAAAAAAACAAATTCTAATCTACATAGAACATTTTTGTCATTCGTGCACACCAGTCCGTATTGTGTCGTTTCCTTGAAACATAAGGACGACCTACTTCTAACAACTTTTTACGGAAAACAAATGCAGATCGACATGACACATTTTTTTTGTCATTTTAAAACTGGCCCTTATGGTTTCCTTTCTTTTGATAACAAACACAGCAAAGTATTCAATTTATTTTATTCAGGAATATTTGATTTTCATTTAGTTACTTTACAATTTGGCAACACTGTTTGTATTAAAAAATAGTACTTAATTTTTAAATTTATAATTAAATATTGTCAACCTTAATACAACTGCCACTGTCTTCAGTAAAGTTAGTTTAGGAATATTTGGTTTTAATTTAGTTACTTCATTACACATTTGGTAACATTGACTTTTGACATTGAAAACGTCAAAATTTATATTAATTAAATACGTTATGTTTTAAACTTAAATTAGTTGTAACACATTTGCTCAAGTCTATTATTCATGATACTGTTTTTAAATCTTTGATATCAATGTTCTATTAAAAGATATAATCATTTAAAGTTCATAGGCAGATTGTCAAAAGTGACGGATGACGGCGTGATTCTTCTTAAAGTTAGACATGGCCTCTGGGATCCATTGTTTCAAGGCAGCATTTGCGCAAAGTTTTAATTTTTTACACGAAAACTACTAATAGTAAAAATATAAGACACCCAAAAGGCACAAGATCTCATTAGCCCCCATATATTAAAAAAAAATTATAACAATCACTTGCATGGTTCAGGCTGTAGGCGATTACAAAAGTTACTCGATGCTCGTGATGAATCTATAGATAGATAGATAGATATATAATGAATGTAATCGTTTAGTATAGGGACTAGCGAATTCTCGGCTACGCCGAGCATTCCCTAGAGCTCCGCTGTCAGTGCAAAAAACAAATGCCAATCGACATGAAACAATTATTTCATATTTGCACGTCAGGCCTCACCGAAACCTTTCATTAGATTGCAAACACGATATACTTCTAATAATTTTTTGCAGAAAACAAAAGCCGGTCGACATGAAACATTTTTGTCATTTATGTACCCCAAATCTCACCGAGATCTTTCATTTGATACCATACACGACATACTTCTGACAACTTTCTGCATTAAACAAAAGTCGATCGACATGAAACATTTTTATCATATCTACACGCTAGCCGACACCCAGGCTTTTCATTTGATACCAAACACTATATACTTGTGACAACCTTTTGCAAAAAACAAAAACCGATCGACATGGAACATTTTTGTCAATTCTGCACGCTAGCCCTCAACGAGACTTTTCATTTAATATCAAACACGACATACTTCTGACAACTTTTTTCAAAAAACAAAAACCGATCGACATAGCACATTTTTTGTCAATTCTGCACGCTAGCCCTCTCCGAGACCTTTCATTTGATATCAAACACGACATACTTCTGACAACTTTTTGCAAAAAACAAAAACCGATCGACATAGTACATTTTTGTCAATTCTGCAGGCTAGCCCTCTCCGAGGCCTTTCATTTGATACCAAACACGACATACTTCTGACAACGTTTTGCATAAAACAAAAGCCGATCGACATGGAACATTTTTGTCAATTCTGCACGCTAGCCCTCAACGAGACTTTTCATTTGATACCAAACACGACATACTTCTGACAACTTTTTGCATAAAACAAAAGCCGATCGACATGGAACATTTTTGTCAATTCTGCACGCTAGCCCTCAACGAGACTTTTCATTTGATACCAAACACCACACACTTCTGGCAACTTTTTGCAAAAAACAAATACCGATCGACATAGCACATTTTTATCAATTCTTCACGCTAGCCCTCTCCGAGACCTTTTATTTGATATCAAACACGATTTACTTCTGACAACTTTTTGCAAAAAACAAAAACCGATCGACATAATACATTTTTGTCAATTCTGCAGGCTAGCCCTCTCCGAGACATTTCATTTGATACCAAACACGACATACTTCTGACAACTTTTTGCATAAAACAAAAGCTGATCGACATGGAACATTTTTGTAAATTCTGCACGCTAGCCTTCAACGAGACTTTTCATTTGATACCAAACACCACACACTTCTGACAACTTTTTTCAAAAAACAAGTACCGATCGACATAGCATTTTTTTATCAATTCTACACGCTAGCCCTCTCTGAGACCTTTCATTTGATATCAAACACGATATACTTCTGACAACTTTTTGCAAAAAACAAATACCGATCGACATAGTACATTTTTGTCAATTCTGCAGGCTAGCCCTCTCGGAGACCTTTCATTTGATATCAAACACGACATACTTCTGACAACTTTTTGCATAAAACAAAAGCCGATCGACATGGAACATTTTTGTCAATTCTGCACGCTAGCCTTCAACGAGACCTTTAATTTGAGACTAAACTCGACATATCTTTGAGAAATTTTTGCAAAAACAAAAGCCGATCAACAGTGACCTTTCTTCTTAATTCTACACACCAGCCCTTATCGAGCCTTTTCATTTGATACCAAACACCACATACTTCTCTCAACATTTTCCAAAAAACAAAAGCCGTTCGATATAGAACATTTTTGTTCATTCTGCACGCTAGCCCTCATCGTGACCTAGCCTAATATAACATTCACTGTCTTCAGTAACCTTTCATTTGGGAATATTTGTTCTTTGTTTAGTTACTTTACTAAACATTTTTCAACATTGACTTTTGTAATTTGAAAATACCCAAACACGACATTTTTCTGACAACATTAAGCAAAAAACAAATTCTAATCTACATGGAACATTTTTGTCATTCGTGCACACCAGTCCGTATTGTGTCATTTCCTTAAAACCCAAGGACGACCTACTTCTAAAAACTTTTTACGGACAACAAATGCAGATCGACATGACACATTTTTTTTGTCATTTTAAAACTGGCCCTTATGGTTTCCTTTCTTTTGATAACAAACACAGCAAAGTATTCAATTTATTTTATTTAGGAATATTTGATTTTTATTTAGTTACTTTATAATTTGGCAACACTGTTTGCATTAAAAAATAGTAGTTAATTTTTAAATTTATAAATTAATATTGTCAACCCTAATACAACTGCCACCGTCTTCAGTGAAGTTAGTTTAGGAATATTTGGTTTTAATTTAGTTACTTCATCACACATTTGGCAACATTGATTTTTGACATTGGAAACGTCAAAATTTATATTAATTAAATACGTTATGTTTTAAACTTAAATTAGTTGTAACACATTTGCTCAAGTCTATTATTCATGATACTGTTTTTAAATCTTTGATATCAATGTTCTATTAAAAGATATAATCATTTAAAGTTCATAGGCAGATTGTCAAAAGTGACGTATGACGGCGTGATTCTTCTTAAAGTTAGACATGGCCTCTGGGATCCATTGTTTCAAGGCAGCATTTGTGCACAGTTTTAAATTTTCACACGAAAACTACTAACAGTAAAAATATGAGACACCCAAAAGGCACCAGATCTCATTAGCCCCCACAAATTAAAAAAAAATTTATAACAATCACTTGCATGGTTCAGGCTGTAGGCGATTACAAAAGTTACTCGATGCTCGTGATGAATCTATAGATAGATAGATATATAGATATATATATATATATATAGTGAATGTAATCGTTTAGTATAGTGACTAGCGAAGGCTCAGCTACGCTGAGCTTCCCTAGGCCTCCGGCATCAATGAAATATTTACAGTTGACGGCTAATTTCATTCCTGTACACCAGCTCTCGACGAGACCTTTCATATGATACCAAAGACGACATACTTCTGACAAATTTTGCAAAAAAACAAAAGCCGATCGACCTGGCAAATTTTTGTTATTTCAATATGGCTGCCCTACTTGAGTGCTTTCATTTGATACCAAACACGGCATACTTCTGACAACTTTGTGCATAAAACAAAAGTCGATCGACAGGGAACATTTATGTCATTTCTGCACGCTAGCCCACAACGAGACCTTTCATTCGATACGAAACATGACATATTTCTAACAATTTTTTGAAAAATACAAAAGCCGGTGGACGTAAAATATATTTCTCATTTAGAGCCTTTTCATACACTTTGGATCCGACGGCCGGCAGCCGGGTATTTATTCCAAGTAGCACTGCGATTGCCTATTTACTCCGGTCAAGAAAATTCATTTACATTTTGTCTTACGACAATGCCGCGTGAACGCATTAATGCTTTGTGGATTTTATACAGACGACTTTGCCGTCGAAAAATAATTGTCCTTCAATTCATTAAAATGTTGCCTCAAATGAGTGCATATTTCTGCTCACGCTTTTGTTTTTGTATATTTCTTCTGTCTTATCCCATAGTACTGGTCTAGCCAGCCTGATACCATTAAATAAAAAAAAAACAGGGTCGAGGTGGTCTCGAACCAGGTCTTGTAGATTATTTATATTATGAATCCGCCCTCTTATCCACTCGGCTATGAAGCATTTTGTTTTAGACGTTTCTTATTCGAAAATATGAAGGATAACCTTCAAAATACAATTTATTTTATCAAATATTTCAGTTAGAAAAGGCCATATTACACAACATTTGGTTTTATTAGATGCAAAATTAACTAATCTAACTAACGATACCATATACACCCGATTTTATTTAGCGGGACAGATGGAAACAGCAAAAAACTGTTTTCCCATGTTATTTCCCTATGTCAAGGTTTTCAGTATTCACCCTGTACTCCTGTACACATAATTTTTATAGGTTTAACAATACCGTTTACACCAGTCTTTGTAAAATTTGTTTCTATGTATATCAGAAAAAAGAACATTTTTAACAGTTTAAAAAAATCACATAGATGGCACTAATTATGAAATTTATTGCATCTGCTAAAGAAGGAATCGATATAATTACTTAACAATTAAATATTTTTATATTTAATTATGTATATATTTTAAAATAATATTTTTAGGCATAAATGAAATTTATTATTCTAAGCGAAAACAAGAACATAATAATATTTTGAATACGTGACATACCAAACTAACTGGTGGTGCCAGTGTTTTATTTATTTCCAAATCACCTGTATGATGTGAAAAGAAAAAAACTTGAATACCCAGAGTAAATCTTAAGGGCTTTTATAATATTTAATATTGAAAATAATGTTATGAAATATTTGATCAAAATGCATAAAAATTGATTACATTATAATTAAAACTTAATTAGAACAATCTGTATGAAATATTTTAAAATAAAGTCGCTAATCCTTGGAATTATTGTAGATAGAAACTTCTCATCTTTAGTAATATAGTAGTAATATAAAGTATGTGCTTTGAAAAGTGGACTTGTGTGTAATATTTGTCGAACTTCTTGAGTTTAACGTTACTATTTTAATGGAATTCTAAATCATTTACAGCTGATTTTTTATTTTGTAAATCTACAATGAATTAGTTTTGACAGGAATAAGGACATTTTATTTCCAAAAGTTCAAATCCGTTTTCTGTTTTGATAAAACCATCATCACTACATGCTAAGTATGGTTGGTTAGATAATATTACAACACTACAAGTCCAATTTCTTGTATAATATATTAGTTGAAGCTTGAAATACTGATTTCGCTTCAGTTTTGGTTTCCAAGCCATAACGCATAGCTTGATTACAATAAAAATTGTAGCCATTGATTCTTAATAACATTTTCATTATAATAATCACTGTCATATTTTCTCTGTACCAATCTAATTCTATTGGTACATATGTACATCTACAATGAAAGAGTTCATTGCAGAATATGTAGTTTTATGGGGATTTTTTAATCTGCATTTAATTTCCCTATATAGTCTTTTTCACGAAAATGTGATCGTACGTCATAATGTTCCCTGATGCAACGTTGCCAAGTATTTGTAGGGTACATTCAAGTGTTGATGGTTGCATAGTATACCATGTGTGTATATATCATATTGTGAATTATTTTCATAAAATAAATTAAATCTCTCTGTATCTTCGTTTGTCACGTTCTTGTTCGAAATACCTTATTACAGAATTCACCATATTCTGTGCACAACTTCCTAAATTTTTTGCTCGATTTTTTGACATTTTTCAAAAATAATATTATTTTTTGACATTTCGAGAATGGCAACGTTGTACAGGATTACCAACCATTTATTAGTAAAAGACACTAAGTTCCGTGTATTTTACTGGGTATATGCTAGGGATAGTAACATTGCTGTTTTGGCTACAATTTTATTACTAGGTATGACGTACGATCACATTTTCGTGAAAAAGACTATAGGTATAATACTTTATGCACTCGTTTCAGACAAAATTTCTTTGCTTATGTTCTGAAAATGTAAAAAGAATATCAAGAAAATTTCCAGTCGTGTTTTTGTAGAATGGTTTTATTGAAACTTTGTGATATTTTTCAACCTGCGTTTATAAAGTCTTGTTCCAAATGATAGACTGATCAGTTTTGGACTGTATTTTAGAATTCTTGTTTAAATGTGACTTCACTAGACAGATACAATTGAAGGTAAAGTTATAGAAATAACACATATGTAAATAAATACTTTGTTTCTTGCAGTAGTTTCATTTGTACAAGTTGTGATACACAATACATTGCTAACTTCTTTACATTTCTTAATAAAATAAATTCTCTTTATGATAATACAGCAAAATGAATTCTGGATTCCGCAAAGATCGCTCCTGTGTAGATAACTCCTAATAGCCATGTCTAAATTTAAGAAAAATCACGCTGTCATCCGTCACTTTGACAATCAGACTAGGAACGATTATATCTTCTTATAGAGTATTGATATCAAAGATTTAAATACAATTTCATGAATAATAGACTTGAGCAAAGGTGCTACAACTAATTTAAGTTTAAAACATAACGTATTTAATTAATATAAATTTTGACGTATCCAATGTCAACAGTCAATATTGCCAAATGTATGACGAAGTAACTAAATTAAAACCAAATATCACTATACTAAACGATTAGATTCACTATATATCTATATATCTATCTATCTATAGATTCATCACGAGCATCAAGTAACTTTTGTAATCGCCTACAGCCTGAACCATGCAAGTGATTGTTATAAATATTTTTTTAATATGTGGGGGCTAATGAGATCTGGTGCCTTTTGGGTGTCTCATATTTTTACTATTAGTAGTTTTCGTGTAAAAAATTAAAACTTTGCACAAATGCTGCCTTGAAACAATGGATCCCAGAGGCCATGTCTAACTTTAAGAAGAATCACGCCGTCATCCGTCACTTTTGACAATCTGCCTATGAATTTAAATGATTATATCTTTTAATAGAACATTGATATTGAAGATTTAAAAACAGTATCATGAATAATAGACTTGAGCAAATGTGTTACAACTAATTTAAGTTTAAAACATAACGTATTTAATTAATATAAATTTTGACGTTTCCAATGTCAAAAGTCAATGTTGCCAAATGTGTGATGAAATAACTAAATTAAAACCAAATATTCCTAAACTAACTTCACTGAAGACGGTGGCAGTTGTATTAGGGTTGACAATATTAATTTATAAATTTAAAAATTAACTACTATTTTTTAATGCAAACAGTATTGCCAAATTATAAAGTAACTAAATAAAATCAAATATTCCTAAATAAAATAAATTGAATACTTTGCTGTGTTTGTTATCAAAAGAAAGGAAACCATAAGGGCCAGTTTTAAAATGACAAAAAAAATGTGTCATGTCGATCTGCATTTGTTTTCCGTAAAAAGTTGTTAGAAGTAGATCATCCTTGGGTTTTAAGGAAAGTTATATTAGGCTAGGTCACGATGAGGGCTAGCGTGCAGAATGAACAAAAATGTTCTATATCGAACGGCTTTTGTTTTTTGGAAAATGTTGTAAAAAGTATGTGGTGTTTGGTATCAAATGAAAGGGCTCGATAAGGGCTGGCGTGTAGAATTAAGAAAAAAGGTCAATATTGATAGGCTTTTGTTTTTGCAAAAATTTCTCAGAGATATGTCGAATTTGGTCTCAAATGAAAGGTCTCGTTGAAAGCTAGCGTGCAGAATTGACAAAAATGTTCCATGTCGATCGGCTTTTGTTTTATGCAAAAAGTTGTCAGAAGTATGTCGTGTTTGGTATCAAATGAAAGGTCTCGGAGAGGGCTAGCCTGCAGAATTGACAAAAATGTACTATGTCGATCGGCTTTTATTTTTTTGCAAAAGGTTGTCACAAGTATATCGTCTTTGATATCAAATGAAAGGTCTCGGAGAGGGCTAGCGTGCAGAATTGATAAAAATGTGCTATGTCGATCGGTATTTGTTTTTTGCAAAAAGTTGTCAGAAGTGTGTGGTGTTTGGTATCAAATGAAAAGTCTCGTTGAGGGCTAGCGTGCAGAATTGACAAAAATGTTCCATGTCGATCGGCTTTTGTTTTATGCAAAAAGTTGTCAGAAGTATGTCGTGTTTGGTATCAAATGAAAGATTTTGGAGAGGGCTAGCGTGCAGAATTGACAAAAAATGTGCTATGTCGATCGGCTTTTATTTTTTTGCAAAAGGTTGTCACAAGTATATCGTCTTTGATATCAAATGAAAGGTCTCGGAGAGGGCTAGCGTGCAGAATTGATAAAAATGTGCTATGTCGATCGGTATTTGTTTTTTGCAAAAAGTTGTCAGAAGTGTGTGGTGTTTGGTATCAAATGAAAAGTCTCGTTGAGGGCTAGCGTGCAGAATTGACAAAAATATTCCATGTCGATCGGCTTTTGTTTTATGCAAAAAGTTGTCAGAAGTATGTCGTGTTTGGTATCAAATGAAAAGTCTGGGTGTGGGCTAGCGTGTAGATATGATAAAAATGTTGCATGTCGATCGACTTTTGTTTAATGCAGAAAGTTGTCAGAAGTATGTCGTGTATGGTATCAAATGAAAGGTCTCGGGGAGAGTTGGGGTACATAAATGACAAAAATGTTTCATGTCGACCGGCTTTTGTTTTTTTTTGCAAAATATTATTAGAAGTATATCGTGTTTGCAATCTAATGAAAGGTCTCGGTGAGGCTTGACGTGCAAATATATAATAATTGTTTCATGTAGATTGGCATTTGTTTTTTGCACTGACAGCGGAGCTCTAGGGAATGCTCGGCGTAGCCGAGAATTCGCTAGTTCCTAGACTAACTTCACTGAAGACGCTGGCAGTTGTATTAGGATTGACAATATTAATTTATAAATTTAAAAATGAACTACTATTTAATTTTATTTCGTGTTTGATTTAAAATGAAATATAAATATAGTAGTAATAAAATTTCCTTGAATAAATGTGTATTTTTATAGTTAGTTATTTGAAATTCCACTGTTTGAGAACCGATTTTTTATTCAGTTTAAGGTTTAAAAATTCAAATATTATTTGGAAACAATAGCACTATTTACAGTTAAAAGTAAGCAATTCTTAATTACAATATATTATACTGGAGTTTTTCTCAGTTCTCTACTTACATTTTTATTCCAAAGAAAAAATATGAACAAAAATTGTATAAAATGAAACTGTCAACTTTCGGAATGTCGGTAACATAGGTATCATAATTAAAACATGACTACTGATTTTATTCCGTGGAAGCTAATTTTTTTTCATTGTAATACTGCAGTCTTTTCATTAACGATATTTAATTTTATTTCGTGTTTGATTAAAAATGAAATATAAATCTAGTAGTAATAAAATGTCCTTGAATAAATGTGTAATTTTATAGTTATATGAAACTCCACTGTTTGAGAACCGATTTGCTTCAAAATTTACTTCACACAACATTTATAAAAATAAATTTACAAATAACATTTAAAACTTTTTAAAACGACACATCGCTATTAAACATTTCTTTGTACTATAATTTTGATCAGTTAGATTTGATTATGTTATTATAAAAACGTTTCAGAACTGCTGTGCTTACAAAAGAAATTTTTATAATGAAACGTATGAATTGCATGTGTAAATAATGTCATTTTAAAATTAGGTTTTACTTTTATATTTGTTAGATAATAAAGTTAAAATTTACCTCATGAAGATGATTATTTCATTATTTTTACTTACTTGAGTTTCGCCGATATGCCACCATTTTTCTCGGGCGGGAAAATTAAATTATGCAGTACTGACCCAAGATGAATTTTTTGTTTATCGATAATACGAATAAATACGAAATATATTTTTTAAGAAAATTGTATTAAAAGAAAGAAATTTGAAGCATTTAAAATCAGTTTTCATCAACAGATGTATAATTATAACTTAGATACACAAAATAGGAAAGTTATATATTATTAAAATATTACAATAAATAATAATGACAATAAACTATGTAGTAAAAATCTTCTGGGCGGAACGAATTAGTCTTCAGGATTCCCTGTAAATGCTAACGGAAAACCGCCAAAAACGTTAGCAAAAGACGATAACTAAACAAAAAGAATAATGTGAAAGAATGAATCGAACGAAATAACACTTACATTATTTAAATATATTGGAATTGCCATAAAGAAAGAGCGTTTTCCAAAGAAGCAGTGGGCAAAACGACCAATTCAGATTTAACCTTTTCAAATTTTCTTTTAGTTTCAGAGAAAAACGAAAATAGGTCGACTTATTTGAAAATAACTGGAATTATTTATTTAATTTCATTGACTGTCAATTAGGAAAATCTGTTGTAATCGTTAAAAATGTTGTCAAAAAACAACGATTTTACCTAATTCAATGCTATGGCAATCGGTCTCATGTTTATCTTTGGGGCCGTTGGAAACAAATAGTTTATGCAAATTATCTTCGACCGAATGTAGAGAATTTAAAGGAGAGAATTAGAGACGCTGTGACGTCTTTAACTCTGCGGAAGAAATTCAAAGTTAAATAATTGCATCGAAGACTACAATTGTGCGCTCAACAAACCGTGAATCGATTGAGTAGAATAGTTACTGTTTATATTATTTTTGTTGTTAAATTTATGAAACTAAAGTTAAAGTCATGTTAACAATAATTTCTATGATAACGCGAACTATGTTCGACTTTTGTCTGAGACTAAAAGAAAATTTGAAAAGGTTAAAACTGAATTGTCAGTATTGAAACATGTAAAACCTTTTATTAAGAATACATGTTTCTCGTAAAATAAAAAATAAAAATGTTTTCCTTCTTTCTAACTCGATCCGATGACATACTGTATATCAAGGCCACAGAGAATGTTAATATGAATTTTGACTTACTTTATTTGGACATTGCAAAGTTTTCTCGTAGAATTTGTCACGCAAAATTTGAAGAATGTTTCTTTCATTTCATGTAGTAATTTAAATGTTTACTTTCTGAAAATACGACGAAATTTTCCTCCAGTCATCAAACAGATATGCGTTCTGTTAAATAAAAAATAGTAATTAATTAATATATTTTTTTCTTTAAATATGAATGTATTTACCATTCTTGTACAACTTCGTCAATAATAATATAGTTTTTCCGATGGTAGCAGAATCGTCAGCGAATAGATTGGTTTCCATTTTAAGTTCCAAAATATTCAATATCGCTTTCCAAAGGAGGTTATTCTTGACAAGTTTTCCAAAAATATATTTTTTGTGAAACTGCTACCCTATAAACAATGAAAACTTATATAATAAAGGAAGATAATTTTTATTCAAATGATGCCTTCGTTTTAAAATGGATTCATTTTCCAAATATTGTTTAACATCAACGTAGTATATATTTGATTTGGACTAATAGTCCATATGCTTCCATTGAAATTTAATCCTTTTCTTGTAATATTGAATGAAGGAAATTTCCATCTCAGGATTTGATCCATTGTTCTGTATTTAGAAGGAAATATTACTAATTAATAAAAAATATGTAAACATTGAACACTTTTTTATAAAAAAAGTTTCGCCTCAGATGAAAGAACTTCTATATTAATTGCAATAGTCCAAATAAGGATATAACTCGTATTTAAAATCTTCGATGTACTTCACAGGAACAATGCAATGTATACTTCAGTTTCCAATATCTATAAATATAAAAATCACAAATGATATTTTTTAGAACATAAGAAAAACATACCATTTCACATTGTTGTGAATCATGAAGATTTTTGGTATTTGTGTATCTTTATTATATAGTATGAATTTAACTTTTAATTAGTTACAAAAGTTTATCAAATCATTCTACATTTTTTTTAAGAAATATATAATTTTGAAAAAGTTTTCTGACATTATATTTTAATTTTTATTAGAAATTATTTAAGTTGCCAGATAATCTTTAATACAAATAAGTTAAATAATTTAAAAATATGAATGTATAATAATATTAATAAAAATTTCATTTACATTTTAGATAATTTATAGAAATATTTTACTCAACTCAACAAAATATTAAAAGAATACGATTTGTTTACTAACTGCAGTTATTATTGTTAAAATTGTAGAATCTTTCATATAAAAAAAAAACAAATTTTGATAACCTGGCAACTCGATTTCATACAAACATTCACACAAACATTCATACTTTTGCGATTTATTACTCTCTTATTTTTCTTTTATTGATCGCTTTGTGGTTTTTTTTTATTATAATGTTGTAATATGCTTCATTAGCTTCATACCCACCAGCCGGTTTGTGACGAGTAATTATTATGAAGCTTATTTTTTCTTATTTATTGTTTTAATTTTTTTAACCACGGGCTATTATAATATTGAATCAAAGTACAGCAAAAATCCCAAATACCACTGGTATAGGGTTTTAAAGTATTATGTAACAAGTCATTGTCTTGCCAAGTCTACCAAGGAATTATAGATAATATGGTACACATTATGTACATAAAAATGTAATTTAAAACAAAAAATATAAATTGAATGTACTCTTACCAAATAAATTGCAGTTAATATTTGTACTTTTGTAGTTTTTTAAAAATGAAAATATTGTTACTCAAAATCATACAACAGTGACAATGACTTGCTTACATAATACTTCAAAACCCACCAGCAGTAGTTGGAATTTTTACCATACTTTGCGGTTTTGTAGTAGTATGTAGTATATTGCCAAAAAAATGTGTATTTATATTCTGTTGCATGAATTTTGAGGTACAATGGTAGACTGGCCTGCCCACATGTTGCGATTTATTATATACTTTTGTTTAACGTCACATTTCTAATACATATTATAGAGAGACGCAACATGTTTTAACTTAAGCCTGGTATTAGATAGTTTTCGTATAACGTCTTTATTTTTTGATGGTATTAATTAAAAATTATTGACAGCAGTATTGTTTAAGCGCTATTACATTTTTTATTGACAATGAAAAATGTTAATGTTAACTAATGACTGTTGTATTATATTAAAATAAAAAAGTTGCTTAACCAATCTTTTAGTAGTAGTAAAAGGTAAAATATGCATTTAAATATAATTTTATTATAATTGTATTTTAATGTAAAAAATTAAAATTATTTTTTTATACTTACATATAAAATAGGTTTTCATTTAACTATTAAATGTAGGGACCCTTTTATCATTAAATAAAATTTTTAATGTATATTATTGAAAATATTGGTAAAACATACAATATACCAGGATGTAGACGCTATAGAAAATTTTTCTAATACTTAACCATTGCTTTATACTATTTATTTAATTTATGTTTTTCATTGTTAATATTATTTTATTAACTTTTATGTAAAGAATAGTTTTATTTATAATTGCCTTTTATAATTCTTTTTATTGTATTTTCATTTTGGCAAGGTCCGTAAAATTTGTAAAAGGAGCAATGGTATTATCAGACTTAAGTTCTTTTTTATTACCTTTTACAATATTTTACGAACCACTTTTCATGTTGGAATAATATTTAATACTTATATCAATTACATTTATTAAATATATTGCATAAGTAGGTATAGTAGAGGGATTCAAGCTCATTAGGCCCTTTTGGCCGGAAGCGTCTTATCTCTTATCACCGGACGTTGATAACGTCTTATCGCCGGAAGTTGATAGCGTCTTATCGCTGACCTCGTTGATAGCGTGTTATCGCCGGAAGTTGATAGCGTCTTATCGCTGACCTCGTTGATAGCGTGCGCAGGAAGTTGATAGCGTCTTATCGCTGACCTCGTTGCGTGGTTGGTCGCAGGAAGTTGATAGCGTCTTATCGCCGTTGCTCGGCGGAAGTTGATAGCGTCGCGAGGCCTGCGTGGGGGTGCGCACGTGGTGCTGCGCGCCCGCTGCGCGGCGGGGCGGGGGCGGGGCGGGGGCGGGGCGGGGACTAGCGTATATAACTGTGTATAGAACGTATTAAATCACAATTATGATTATACAAAAGAATGAACAAAACTATGACACATATTGAAGAAGAACAGGTAAACATATTTATATATCTATGTATATGTAATTTTAATAATTTTTTGATATTAGGTTATGAAGATGGGTAACAAAAACAATCGAGATACAGATGAATCATTTCAGGAATTACTTGAAAAAAATCAATATAAATGCATTTGTTGTAAAACAAACTGTATGAAAAGCGAGGAAAAACGTCTTTCAACATTTTATAATTGGTCTAAAAAAAAATGTGTAGATCCGCAAACATTTGCAAAGGCAGGCTTTTTTTATAAAGGTTTTGCAGATGTAGTTAGCTGCGCATTTTGTTCTGTGGAACACTATAACTTTAAAGAAGATGATGATCCATTCGAACGTCATAACAAATCTTGTTATTTCATACAGGGTCATGATGTGGGTAATATACCAATAGAATCAAGGCCAGAAGTATCTTTAAAGAATGTAACGTATACAATGAAAAGAATAAAAACAATTAGAACCGGTCTAGCATATATAACTAGCAATAAGCAATAATTTTTTAAAAATATATAGTTATATTATGAAACGTGAACATATTTATTTATGTCTATTATGTTTGCGTGTGTGTGTGTTAATATGTATATATGTATATTTGTAATAAAATAAATTATATATAATGATAAATAGAGAGTTTTTTTGTTATAAAATAACTGCAAATATGTTTTAGTGTAATCAGTTTAGCAATGAGTGTCAACAAGTTTGGACATTATTCTAGCGATAGCAGTAGAACAAATAACATTGTGAATACAACACGTTTAATAACAAGTTTAGTAGGATTTAAACGTACTAGAGATAATAATTTGGACTTTGATTCTAAACGAATAAAAAATATTGCCAACCCTCAAGAAGATAACGATGCTTGTACAAAAATATTTGTTAATACATTAATAAATGATTTAAATAAAGAAATTAATTCGGTAAAAGATATTCAAGAGAAAGTTTTAAAAGATATGGAAGAAAATATTAATAAAATCAAATTAAAATTAACTAATGAAACTAATCATATATTACAAACTATTAATAATATGAAAACATTACAAGATGTATTCAACGAAAATTTGAAATCGAAAATTATAAATCATACGGAAATTCAAACATTGAATAAAAAATTTGATACATCACAAAATATTGTAATAATAAATTTAATATTACATAAAAATGCTGAAACCTACGATGTGATAAATTCAACTAATGATAATGGAGCCTACATTATACCATTTGATTGCGTGTTCAAAGATATAAAATCTATGAATACAAAATTATCTACTTTTTTAAATAATTCTGTACCTCTTGTAAAAAATTTGGAATTAAAGGAATTTGATAAGCTACAATTTTATCCCGTACAAACTTTAAAAGCTCCAGAATTATTATATGTAGAATTAATTGTTCTAACAAAGTGTATATATGAATAAATAAAAGTATATGATGTAATGATGATGATATTAATAAAGAAAACAAATATATATTTATAAATTGTTTATTTTTATTTAAACACAATCATAATATATAGGTACATACATATTTCAGATGATAATGATTTACATAGCTTACATTTTATACAATATTTAACACTTGCTCGAACTTGATTTTATTCATCGAACCCTTTTTTCCTTCACTAATAAGGAAAATTTGTTTTTTCTCAGCAAGCACATTTATTTTTTCCAACTGCTCATCACTCAACTTGTCGAAGTTTTCAGGTAAAAATACAACACAATCTTCAAGTTCAGTTAAAATAACATTTGGTCGGAACTTTGTTTTTACCCTTTTTACCGATAATATCGATAATTTCTCGTTCTGCGGTAAGTCAGCAATAGATTTTGACTCTTTTATTTCAGCGATTGCATTTATTTCATCCAAAATATCTGTTGTTGTTGGCGTCGACATTTTTGAAATAATCAGTATATTATAACGATACAACTTCTCGTTATGGACTAACATAAAATTTTAAAAACTCATATATATAGCAGTTTTTATCACTAACGGAAATTGGTGTCAGCGGAAACTTTAGCAAGATAAACTTGTATAAACATGCAGTATGATAAGCATATTTCCGTTCACAACTTTATCGTTCTAAACTTGTATAAACCTGCAGTATGATAGACATATTTCCATTCACAACTTTATCGTTCTATTGTGTTATTAAATTATTTTTATCTATCCATGAATTATACGTATTGTTAAAACCTAACCATTTAACCAATACTTTAGAGCCTTTACTTCGCAATATTTTTTCAACTAAATATACATCAGGATATTTAGTTTTTTGTAACTCTTGTTCATAAAAAGAACCTTGTATGATGTTTTGCAACAAATCCACAAGTTGATAAGTAACAGGATTTGTATGTTTAATTTTATTAATAATAAAAATTTCGGTAGACCAATTAGGTTCATAACCTTTCTCGAAAATATGTTTATGTTTGCTAATTCTAACATAATCACCAATTTTAAATTTAGACCTCCCGCTTATTTTAATATGATTATAAACATTTTGCAATAAATATTTTTCATTGTTTTTGGATACATTAACAGGTTTCATACGAATAGTTCTGTGTTTTGTGTTGTTATATTGATGTAAAAGTTCATTTATAATATTAAGCCAATTATGTGATCCTTGGTAACTAAATCGTCGCCACATAATGTTTTTTAACGTTCTATTAAAACGTTCGCAAACAGAAGCTTTCGTTCGTTCATCATTTGTTGTATAATAATTTATATTATTTTTTCGCATCAATTGTTTAAATTGCAAATTATTAAATTCTTTACCATTATCAGATTGTAAATTTTTTGGTATACGACCGTTATTTAAAATGTATTCCATAGCATTTATTATATCCTTAGAAGATTTTGTTCGAACCGGTATAGCCCAAGCAAATTTTGAGAAAACATCAATAACTGTTAATAAATATTTAAAGCCATTGTTTTCGTTTTGATATTTTAACATATCAACAAGATCACATTGCCACAGATCGTCAATACCTTTTGTTATAACTCTTCTTCTAGGAAAATTTTTACGAGCTGGTTTGTGTAACTCATTTACTACTTGTAATTTACTCATTATCTTTGAATGAATAATAATATACTAACTATAAATAAGAAGTAAGTTATTTATATATATATTATATTATAATCTTAGATTCACGCAATTCTTCTATTATTGATAATATTTCATTATCGTGACCTGTGTGACCGGCACTTTTAGATGCAATTAATAGTTTTAATCTTTCAACAAGCTCATTAGGATCATCCCAATGAATATATTCAACAAATGATTTATTTGTAACATTCATATATTTAGGTATATTATCATATCCCGAACCTGAAGCGGAGATAGGTTTGCTTTTTCTTCTAGTTATCAGCTTTCTATTTAACTCAGGTTTAATAATATCCAAATATTTACTACTACATGTTCCTTTTAATTGGCCTAATTCCGTATTTCCTTTTCTATGAACATTTGTTTTTAATAAAATTTCAATATAATTTTTTAGATCAGTTTTTTTATAATTTACAGGATTTTTTTTAAATAATAATTCATATAAACCTATAGTACCATCATACCATTTATCATAAATAAATATATCATTGTTATTAAAATTTACAGGTGTTTTACCAAGTACCCAATCATTTTTTTTATTTTTTTTTATTCCATACACAACATCTTTATCACGTTTTCTCGAACTATTATAAAATGATAAATATTTATCAGCAATATCACCGATATTAATAATATCTGAACTACTTTTTACCGTTGATGATGAGGCAGATTCATATTTATAGTCATCATCATCATTATCGATGTCTGATTCAGTTTTCATTAAAGGTGTTGCAAATATTTGTTCTTCATGATCTTTATCTGTTTCAATATTTTGTTTTTTAATATTTTTTGATTTTATTAATTCTTCCAATGGTTTTGTTATAGGTTTAAAAGTTTCGTTAAGTTCATAATTTGCTTCAGCTTGTCCAGTTTTAAGACTTCTATATTTTTTTCGAATAGAGTCACTAACGTTGATTATACGTTGTTGAATCGCTTTATTATTTTTATCCATTTTTTTTTTTAATATTGAAATGTATATATCTGTCTCAGTCTATCCCACACGTTATTCTATCTATACATCCGCCTGTCTGTCTGTCTGTCTGTCTGTCTGTCTGTCTGTCTGTCTGTCTGTCTGTCTGTCTGTCTGCAGGCCTGTCTGTCTGTTTGTCTGTCTGTTAGTCTATCTACATGTTTAAACTAGAACTGATGAGTGAATTTATATGCACGTTCTTTATATAACTGTGTTGTAATTCTCAAATTACATTTACATACTTATTAAAACCTTTCCTAAACCGTCCATTCGTTATATCGCTATCTTTATCGATAACAGCAAATCCGAATTTATTACCCCAACATTCTGAGCAAAATTCTTTAAAATTCTCAAATTTCATATCAGTATTTACATGATCTTTATATATATGTCTTAAGTTCATTTCATCTTGTTTAAATATTATAATTAGATTTGCATTATCTCTAATTAAATGTTTAGGAATACAAGCATATGTTTGACATAAATAAAAACAATCAATAGAATTATGACGACCCATACTAAAATATTCCTTAATACAAATTTGTTTGTCACATGCGACATCGTCGAAAATAAATACAGAATTTAGTTTAGCATCTCGAGGCTTAATAATTTCAGTATTATCGGAATAGGGGAAGTATCCTACACCTTTCACAAGTGATATACATTTTTCCAAAAATTTATATTTAGGCTGATGTAACGATTTCGAATAAATATAAATATTTTCAAATTTTAAACCATTCAAATGTGATATCAAACTTAAAACTACGTTTGTTTTCCCACAATTTGAAGGACCGCAAATAATACACCTTATTGTATCTGGCAATAAGTCACTATGCCTCTTCTTTTTATTTTCTTTGTTAACATCAAAATTTTCTATATCCAAACTTTTATTATGACGTATGAACCGCATCTTACAAAATTTTTTTACAAATGATATATAATCATTATGATTTAAAAATATATATCATTCTTGTGTTAACATTCAATGATAACACACAAAAGCGGCGCAGGTGTTTTTAATTCAGCGATAAATTCGCTTCCATTTG
Organism: Stenolophus ochropezus; assembly: GCA_035578165.1. NCBI lineage: Eukaryota > Metazoa > Arthropoda > Insecta > Coleoptera > Carabidae > Stenolophus > Stenolophus ochropezus. The sequence continues at coordinate 10,940,266 of JAQOWZ010000013.1, read as the reverse complement.
AATTACATATACCTGGTTATCAGTTTTGTGGGCCTGGTACAAAATTGAAAAAACGTTTAGCTAGAGGTGATAGAGGTATAAATCCGCTAGATTCTGCATGTATGGATCATGATATAAGTTATTCAAAAAGTAATAATATAGAAGATCGTCATAGAGCTGATAAAATATTACAAGAAAAAGCGTGGTTAAGAGTTTCCGCAAAAGACGCATCCGTAGGGGAAAAAGCAGCAGCTTGGATGGTGACTAATGCTATGAAAGCGAAAAGGAAGATTGGAATGGGGGTTAGCAAAAAACGGAAAACACCTCAAATGCAAAATAAACGTAAATTAAAAACAGGAGGATTTTTACCGTTTTTACCGGCGCTTTTACCGCTTATAGGTAAAGCTTTAATAACTGGTGCGGCATCTGCAGCCGCAGGTATAGGGGTAAAAAAAGCGCTCACCGGTAAAGGGTTGTATTTAAATCCTTATAGAAAAGGTTCAGGTGTTAATATTGGAAAAGGAAATTGTAAAAAATCTGGTAAACAGAAGAAAAAACAAGTGAAAAAAAAAAACAGCAAAAAAAATTCTCCTTAAATAATTTACCCGATCGAGCGTTATCTAACTATGATTTAATGCGGTATTCCAAAAAAATACCACATTTCCGAGGTATATACATGCGTAATAATTTACCAAAACGTCCTTTGCAAAATGAATGTGCCATCATAAATTTAGATGAGAAAGAAGGATCCGGCACACACTGGGTATCTTATAAAAAGAATAATAATTCTGTAATTTATTATGATAGTTTTGGTAAATTACCCCCACCAATAGAGTTAATCAAGTATTTAGGTAACAGCGTTAATATCAAATATAATTATAAAAAAGATCAAAATTATAATTCTAATAAATGTGGACACCTATGTTTAAAATTTTTGTATAAATAGTATATATAACAAATATTTTTTAGTAGTATTAAAAATGTCTTTAACTGTTACACTTGAAGGAAAATCTCATGAACTTACATGTGATTTTTCACCACCGTTAGAATTATCTAGCAGTGATAGTGGATTTGTAATAGGGTTAATTAATTTTTATACATACAATTCAATACCGAATGTGGATGAAACAAATAATAAATTTTATTATGATGATGATAAATTTATTAGTATACCTATCGGTTCTTATGAATTAAGTGATATTAATAACTATTTACGTTTTGCGTTGAATGATCCAAGGGTTCATAATAGTAATGAATACGATGAAATTATAAGTAAAGATAAAATGATAAACAACAATAATACTAATAACAGTGGAGATGGGGAAATAAATTTAATTAGCTTAAATGCAAATGTTAATACATTAAAGTGTGAAATAGCTAGTACATTAACAATAGATTTTACAAGAAATGATTGTATAGGTAAATTACTGGGGTTTTCAAATCGTATATTACCCCCTCATAAAGTCCATGAAGGTGATAACCCTGTAAATATAATGAAAGTAAATTCTATATTAGTCGAGTGCAATATTGTCACAGGATCATATAAAAAAAATGAAAAAAATCATATCATACACGAGTTTTATCCCACCGTACCACCAGGTTATAAAATAGTTGAAACTCCTAATAATGTTATTTATTTACCTGTGAGCGTTCGAACTATAAACAACATAACAGTACGTTTAATCGATCAAGACGGTGACTTAATTAATTTTAGAGACGAAAAAATTTCAGTAAGACTTCATTTAAAAAAAATATAAATGGGTATAGATTTTAATAAGCAAAAAATATTCATGCTTGCCCATGAACGTAAAAGTATAAATAGTGATAATAACTCAAAAAAATCTAATAAACGTTTAACTCTCAAGAGGTTAACACCTAATAATATTCGTTTTCTATTGTCACAAGGTTTAAAAATTGGGAAAAAAAATGAGTAATAATATTTTAAATATTACTCAAAATATATCATTTAATACTAGCATCAGACGTGAAGAGTGGCATATACATGATCCTTACGCATCTACACGATATGAAAATAATGACGAAATAAGAATTCCAATTAATTATCAAGATATTTACACAGCACCATACGACAGTTATATTATTATTGAGGGTAAATTTTTAAAAAAGGATAATTCAGATTTGGATGCAAACACTCAAATAAAAATTGCTAATAACGGTTTCGCATTTCTTTTCGATGAAATAAGGTATGAATTATTTGGAACTGAAATAGACAAAATCAAAAATGTTGGCATTTCAAGCACTGTTAAAGGATATATATCTATATCATCTAATGAAAAATATATATATCAAACTGCTGGATGGAATAACGATAAAATAGTTGATAATAACGGTAATTTTACAGTTTCTATGCCATTAAAATTGTTGTTAGGATTTGCAGAAGATTTTCAACAAATTATCGCAAATTCGAGACAAGAACTTATTTTAATTCGTGCTAAGAATGATAAAAACGTGTACATCAACAAAGATGAATTAAATATAAAAATTAATAAAATACAGTGGCGTGTGAGGCATATTTATCCGAATGATGTTGAAAAATTACAACTTTTGGATATTGTTAATAAAAAATTACCATTATTAATACCTTTTAGAAGTTGGGATATTTATGAATACCCGGTTTTACCAGTCGCAACAAAACAAATTTGGACAATAAAATCATCTACACAATTAGAAACACCTAGATATGTAATTCTAGCATTTCAAACAGATGTTAAAAATAAAACAGATACTGATTCAAGCAAATTTAATCATTGTTCTTTAACAGATGTAAAATTGTATTTGAATTCAGAATATTATCCTTATGATAATAAATTAAATATTAATTTTGATAAGAACCAGTATACATTACTTTATGAAATGTATATGCATTTTCAAAAATCATATTATAATAAAATATGTGATCCGTTATTAAACTGGGAGGACTTCAAAACAACTGCTCCTTTAGTTGTAATAGATTGTTCAAAACAGAATGAAAAAATGAAATCAGCAATAGTTGATATTCGCTTAGAATTTGAATCATCTGCAAATTTTCCCGCATTTACTACTGCATATTGTTTAATTTTACATGATAAAGTTGTTGAATACACACCTTTAAACGAAACAGTAAATATTAAAATGAGTTTATAATTATATATTCTTTCAGTTATTGAATAATTTTTGTATAGTAAACATGTATGTAAGAATAACAATCATATTGTTATTACTATTAGTTTACAAACTAAACGCGTTTAAATTAGTTGACACAATAAGTTACTTGAATACATATGGATATTTGAATTTTACCGCTTCATCAAATATTGAAGCTTTTAATGAAAGTAATATAAACTTTATAAATGCTTTAAAAGTTTATCAAGAAAATTATAATTTAACTGCTGATGGGAAGCTAAACATAGAAACATTTAAGTTAATGAAATCGCGAAGATGCGGTGTATCAGATTTAAATTATGTTGTAGGACGGGATAAATGGGTAAATAAGACAATAGTATGGTATATGTATCAAACAAATGATATAATTATAAAAAATACGCTTAAAAAAGCTTTTGATTTGTGGGCAACTGAAGCAGATATAAATTTTGTAGAAAGCCAAATTAATCCGAATATATTAATTTCGTTTGGAAGAAATAGACATTTCAAATCAAAATTATTTTCATATTGTACTGATTATTTTGACGGTAATAAAGGTGTATTAGCACACGCAAATAGTCCAATGTCTGATCAGAGGCCGGTAGAAATTCATTTTGATTTGGATGAAGACTGGGAATATGAATTAAAAGAACCGAATCATTATGATATTACAAGTTTTTTTGAAGTAGCTGTGCATGAGATAGGTCATGCTTTAGGGATACAACATTCTTATAATCGATGGGCAATAATGTATGCATACTATTCACCTGAACATAAAATATTTAATAATTTAAAACTTCGTTTACATCATGATGATATTGATGCGATACGAAAATTATATGGTGTCCGCAAGCTTACAACATTGGAACCGACGAAAACAACTGTAAAAACTTTTATTACAACAAAAGAAATAGAACCTGAAAGCGAAAAACAAGATTTGAATCCACCGCCACCGCCAAAAATATGTGATATACAAAAACAATTAAAGACATTTCTAATAATAGATGACAACTTATACATAATATATAAAAAATGGATGTGGCAAAAAAATTTAAATGATAATAATTTTAATTACACAGCCGTATCTTTAGAAAAGCTATTCCCATTTTTATTTTCGAATGAATTCCATGAAATATCAGCTGTTTATCAAAGACCTAATGGAAACATAATACTTATATCTGATAAAATATATAATATCAAATTCAAATCTTTGCAGTTAGATAATTTGAACAATATTACAGGTATAGTCAATACATATAAAGGACAAACATATGTTTTTTATAAAGATTTACCGTATTGTTCTTTAATTGATGAGTGTTTGTTCAGTTCTCAAGAAAATTCATATATTTACAAGAAGTTTCCAGGTATTCCTACAAATATTGATGGAGTATTTAGATATATTGATGGGTTAATATATTTTTTTAAAAATAGCAATTATTATGCTTTTAACGAATTTTCAAATAAACTTATAAAGGCTGAACAATTCGACTTATCATTATTCAATATAGATTGTTATAAAGTAAATATATTTCAACAAATAAAAAATTTATTATCGAGAATTGTATTATACTATAATATTTAAATGTGTATGTGTGTAATGTATACAACAATTTATTTGTCTCTAATATAATATGTGTTATTTGTATTGTAAGAATATATAAAAATTAAATAAACTAATTAAAGTATGGAATTATTATTTTTTTTCTTACCTTACACTTACAGATGGAAATACAAACCGAAATATAGGTTGATGGAGTAATAGATGATAGATATATAACTGAATTCCTGTAGTGAATAAAATTTTCGTCAGACTTGACTATCTCAATAAATGTGATAGGGTAAAAAATTATACTACAACTATATATATATATTTTATTTTACTATAATTATAAAAATAGCAAACATTTTTTACGTTGTAATAAATCTGTAAAAATTGAAAAAATAGTATTACTTATTAGTTTATGTTATTATAATAAAAAATTACCTGCGTTATAATAAACATTTTTCCACATGCTTCTTATGATACCGCACGCTTTTATATCGTTTTAAACAGTTTGGACATGTATAAACGATTTTATCAATTTTTAACACTAAAACATAAACAAAATATATTTTTAACTATTAACCACGAACACACTTTTATATATATACATTTTTTCGGGTCGTAATAATAATAATTATTATTATTATTTTTCTTCACGCCGCGAACCATGTTTACTTGCAAAGAGCTGCACTATACTAAAATAATTATAATTCTAACACAAAATGTCGGTTTGAATAGATAAATTTTTATCAAATCGAAACGGATGCAAAAATGTTCGCACAAATAGATAATTTTTTTATCAAATCGAAAACGGATGCGTTCTCATGATAATTTCGCACATTCGTTGCTTGCATAAATAGTTAAAAATTATCGAAACAAAGCGAATGTGTTTATGAATATTATACTATCTTACAAGGAAAACATTTTAAAACAGGAACAAATGAATATATTATCAACAAAAAACGTTATCATTTTCAGGATGGCTAGTGTCGGTATGAATAGATAAATTTTTATCAAATTTCACTCAAATCGAAAACGGATGCGTTCTCATGATACTTTCGCACATTCGTTGCTTGCATAAATAGTTAAAAATTATCAAAACAAAGCGAATGTGTTTATGAATATTATACTATCTTACAAGGAAAATTTTCCGGATGGCTAGTGTCGGTCTGAATAGATAAATTTTTTATCAAATTTCGCGCATTCGTTGCTGGCATAAATAGATAAAAATTATCAAAACAAAGCGGATGTGTTTATGAATATTATATCAAAACAGAGCGGATGTGTTTATGAATATTATACTATCTTACAAGTAACACATTTGAAAACAGGAACAAATGAATATATTATCAACAAGAACGTTATCATTTCCCGGATGGCGTGGTTGAACATATTTATATATAAGAAAATTTTTGTAGTAATGGTTAAACAGTCCAGCGCTATGTATCCCGTTCAACAGTACTACGTTCAATCGAGTGCGAATTGCGATGAAGATTATTCTACGTTAGTGCAAACACCACTACATCCTGTGCAACCCTACTGTATTGAATCATCAGAACCGGTTCAAACATATTTTGTGGAATCACCGGAGAACTGGGGTAATTATGATGTATCTGCAAACATTACACACTTAACACAATCGCAACATCCCGTTCCCATTCAACCGTCGTACTATATTGAATCATCTGAGAATTGGGGGAATACTGATATTCAACCATCTATACCGTTACATCCCGTTCCCATTCAACCGTCGTACTATATTGAATCATCTGAGAATTGGGGGAATACTGATATTCAACCATCTATACCGTTACATCCCGTTCCCATTCAACCGTCGTACTATATTGAATCATCTGAGAATTGGGGGAATACTGATATTCATCCATCTATACCGTTACATCCCGTTCAACAGTCGTACTATATTGAATCATCCGAAAACTGGGATACAAATATTCAACCATTACATACCGTTCAACCGTCGTACTATAATGATTCATCTGAGAACTGGGATAATAATATTCAACCATCTACACCGCTTCATCCTGTTCAACAATCGTACTATATTGAATCATCTGAGAACTGGGATTCTGATGTTGAACAATCATCATCAGAACCCAAACAACACTATACTACTACACAGCAACATACCCTTGAAGATACTACTACACCGCTTCATCCGGTTCAACAATCGTACTATGTCGAATCATCTGAGAACTGGGATTCTGATGTTGAAGAATCATCATCATCATCAGAACCCAAACAACACTATACTACTACACAGCAACATACCCTTGAAGATACTACTACACCGCTTCATCCCATTCAAGAGTACTACGTTGAATCATCAGAGAACTGGGATCAGTGTGATGAACCTACCTATAACCCCGCATCAAATATTGAGCATAGGTTAGTATTGATCCCACCTCCAACTAATGCTTCCAAGACGGTAAAAAGAGCCTTCCGTCGAGAGCAGAGAAAAAAATTTCAATCACACACATAAGAAGAAAAAGGTTTTTATAATAAAACAAAAATAATTATCTACTTATAATGTTTATATTTTTCTTAATACAATAAAAATATTTTATCTTATGTCTATATTTTATTACATTTCATAACCCCAAGGTAATGTATCAGTGTACACATAATTTACAACACGCTTATCATCATGTGGACTAAGCGCCAATTTTTTTTGTTTAACCGTATAAATTTCATGTTTTTTTGATAAAAATGTATACTGATTTTTAGATAGTGAAATATTATTAAACAAACAATCATAATAATCGCTAAATTGTATAGATTTTAATGTGCCATATGTAATACCTTTAGCCTTTTTATTTGTTTTTTCAATGGTGCAAGAATTTTCCAAAACTTTATAAGTATACATTTTTGATCGCAAACCTATGAACTCGGACATAATTTCACCATTATTTTCATCTTTCATTAATCCTATCACTTTTTTATTTACTTGAGGTAGTTTAAAAGGATTATCTTTTTTATAATCGGATGTATCAAATTTATTAATATATTTTAACATTATGTTGTAAATATCTATATCAAAGAAATTATAAATTAAACTATCCGTATCCGTATATAATAATTTTGCGTGATCGTTAAAAATTGGCTTAATAAATTCGTAATGAAACTCGTAAATATATATTTTTGACAGATCTAATATAGCAAATCCAACGTAAATGGGCTTATTAAAAATAACATATTTATTATTCATTTCTATGAGAACGATATCATCATCAATAATGGTGCAACTGTGAAAATTTGGTTGGGATATATATGCTTTTGCCCCATAACGACCACCCCATTTTGTTACCACTTTAACAATTTTATGTTTTCTAACATTCTCCATAGTTTTCCCGAAGACAGCATTATTCATAAGTTTATAAAAATTCTTTTTAAATTCATTTTTACTATTCATCCGTAAATTTGTGTTTAAATCTATATATTTTTTTAACCAAGCACTTTGTTTAAATTTTAAAACTCTATGTATATGTGTTATTTTAAGACCATGTTTTAAGCACTGTTTTAAATTTTGATAATGAATAACATATTTTATTTTATGATGCAAATTTGCGATTAATTTTGACTGCTTTGATATTGGTGGTATAAAATGTTCAGGACAAAATGGTAAGTCTTTATGTTTATAATGCAAATATGAAGGATATTCTAAATCTACCTCAAAAATATAACCAATATTTGAAATGTCGCTTATGTTCATAATATCAATATTATATATATCTTTATTATTAACCCATTCAAAGTCTGCATATGGTAAAAATAAACTCATGGCAGCTCCGTATAAATTATTAACATCATAATACATTAAATATGAATCTTGCTCATTTGAATTATATTTATCCCCCATATATTTGTTATTAGCTTTACCATATCTATTAGAACATTGACTTAACCCTCCCCTTATCCCGCGTTCTATAAACATAACCATATCAATATCTGTTAATAGTTCTAATTTTATTTGGGTATATTTTAGCATAGCATCGAATGCTAAGCCTGGAGCTGTATAGTAATGGAAAGCATCTAATTTATACGTTTTCAAACAATTTTCCCGAAAATTTTCACACACATCGCTTAACAATAACACATCTGTTTTTAAATAAAGATCCGCATATTGTCCCAATGTTTTAATATTAAATGTATGCCAAATTTGTTTAGCAAATTCATAATCATAATCACTAACATGCTCATTCTTAATAGTACTATAAAAATATTTTTTTTCTGGAAGTTTTTCTTCTTCAAGTTTTTCCCAAGAATCTATATATTCATATGGGAAAATACCCTTTCGTATAACCAAATTAAATTCATTTTCTGATAAATAATTATTTCTTGTAATCACTTTTTCTGTTATATCTAAATATGATGATAACTTATCTAAACTTGATGCCATAAATCGGTATGAATCAATAAATCTGAATTGTATTTTTGTATCTTCTACATATTTTGTAAATGATATGTATCTTTCTTTATTTATAGGTAACAATTTTGTAAACCCCGCAATATTTTTTACAATATTTTTTATTATGAAATGTGCATCATAAGAAGATAAATTATGGAATACTACTGGAATAGTATGAGAAATTGTATATTTTAAATTACATTCTGAATGTGCGGCTCCTCGAAATTTTCCTGTTAAGTGACAATGATCACGTACTTTTCTATCATTATTTAAATATTTATGACATATACAACATATTTTTGCTTTATAAAATTCTGATTGTTCTTTTTGCGTTAAATTAATTGGTACTATGTTTTTCATAATAGCATCAACATTTTTAGCAATTATTTGTAATTGTGTTGTGAACCAATCAATACAATCTTTACCTCTATACATATCAAATTTTGATAAATTATCATCATATGAACATTTCATGTAGTATGCTATACTAAAAGGAATATGTTTATGTGTTTTTTCCGTATTACACTCTGAAGAATCGTTAATTTTTTGCAAAATCGATTCAATATCTGCATATATAACAAACGGTACTAATTCTTCATTCTTAAAATTTTTAAATTCCAAAATATTTTGTTCACTTGTGGGTAATTCTAATCGACATTTATTCATTGCATCACAGTATTCTTTATGTTTATTGAGTATCGTTAAACTTCCAAGGTGGTTTAAACATTTATCACACAAAAAAGTTTTACACTTCCTTTTTGTTAATTGTCTTCGTAATAAACGTGATAAATGTTTAATCCACATAAAATGATAATTTGATGATGATTTTATGATGTCAATTCGCTGTTTTTTTTTCTTTTCATTCACGATTAATTCTTCGTCTTCTTCTTCAGAGTACTCTTCAAATTCTTCTTCTCCGTCTGAAGCAATTTTTGAATAAAGCATAAGTAGATGTATTGTTTTTTCATAATAATTTTTAGTTAGTAGGACTGGTACTAGTACAAATCTCCTTTTCTTTTCAGCAGCCTCTTCTTCCCCCTGCGCTACATCGGATTCCACTTTGTTGCGGTTTTTTTCTTCTAAAGTATATACATTTATATTTAAATGATTCATAATTTCAAACTTTGATATATCCTTTAGTTTCATAGGAAATGATAAACCGTCATATTTCAAAACTGTTGAGATATGTGGGTATGATGTAACGCGATCTGCATTTTTCTTTATCGGATATAATGCTGATACAACTGCCCACAAAAAACAGTAATCATCTTTGTTTTTAACATTAATAATTGCATGTTTATTTTTTATAGTTTGAGGTAAATCTATGTATTTACCGATGGTTAGCGGCATATAACTGTTTATATTTACTTTTAAATGTAATATTTCTAACAAAGCCCAACCGGAGTCACGTTCTTGAAATTCTTCAAGTTTTCTTAGAATGTTTTGTACAACATTTACTTCATACCACTGCTTTATATTTGTACCATTATCTATTATATTATTTTTTGTATTAAATGTTTTAATTTCACACTTATTTGAATGTGGTAATATAAAATCACTGCTGAATATTACATTAACTTTTAGTATACATATTTTTAATGCTTTATTTATTCTATTTTTAAAAATTGTATATGCTTTATCAAAAAATTGTTTAGGATCTTTAAACCCTGCTTTATTTATTATAATACCTGTCGTAATACGTTTGTTAAATACAGATTTTATATCCTTCCATATTAAAACATTTTTTTTTTTATTAGTTAAACCCGATCCTATTGTTTTCTTAGTATTTTTAATTTTTTCACGATAAAATTTTAATATTGATAAATTAGCTTCTAATTTATGTAAATTTTCAAGTTGGGTTCCCGGTTGTTGAATACATTTATTTATAGTTAAAATTATTTTATTTATATTTTTACACCATATTTCTGCTTCCTCACTAGTTTTTATTAACATTGATGCATTTTGCACATTTCTTACAACTTTATCACTTAGCTCGCATACACTTTCATTTGAATTATAATTATTAACAGACATTCTTTTCTTCTACGTATTGAAACCGGTAGTTATTTCGCTGAGATAACAACGCGTTATATACCGATATCATAGGATGCAGCTTTTATAGCAGGAAATTTTTATCAAACGGAAACACTCTTATCACAGGACGCATGTGTGCAGGATATAAACTTGTTAAAACATGTTTTGTTTTCCACATAGAGCGGAAATGGTTATCACTGTGAATTTATTATCAACAAAAGTCCTCATATCACAACACATTTGCGCCATTACGAATTTATTATAAATATTCTGTCAGTCTGCAAACATTATTCGTTTAAAGAACAGTAATATGGGTAGTGAACAAGATTGTTACGTTCCATTGCTTTGTAAAGAAATACCTACTGTTGTAACACCAGAACTCTACGATGGAACGGTATATCCTCCTGCATTATTGCGACAAGCTGCATATATACTACAGCAGCATATAAGCAAATCAACGTTTTTATCTTTACCAAAAATAATGCAGAGACAAATTATTTCTGAAGCAGAGAAAAGCAATAATAAATATCTATTATCAATTACTTCAGAATGATTTATTATTATGATAATACATGTGTACTACTACTATATGAAATAAACAATGTATATATATATATTTGTTATATTTATTGATATTATTACATCTCATAATTATAATACTTTTATTTTATAAAAAAATATTACTGTCAATATAATTATATATATTATCAAGTGTATATGAATACATCTTGGTGATAATTGACAGTATATAGGTATCGAAAATCATTAAACATTACACACTTTTACAACTAAGTTATTCTACTAGTGTTTGTTTTTATTTGTCAGAAATACCTGTGAACATACAGAGCCATCTATAAACAAATTATAGTACTAAATTACTAAAAATAAATTGTATTGTTTGACTTTTACAACTAAGTTATTTTATTACTGCTTGTTTTTGTTCATCAGAAATACCTGTGAACATACAGAGCCATCTATTAACAAATTATAGTACTAAATTACTAAAATAAATTGTATTGTTTGACTTTTATTCATTAACCGTAATTATCTTTCTAAGTAAATAATTATCGTCACAAATTTTGTTCCAGCAATCATAAATTTCTATAGTTATAAAAAAATCGATAATTACTATGCACTTTCGCAACGCTTTTGCAACATATTTTATAAAAATTATTACTTTCAATATAATTATATATATTATCAAGTGCATATGAATACATCCTGTGATAATTGACGGAAATAACTATCGCGGGAATTTGTTATTATCATAGTACGCAGTTCTATCATAATAAGAATGCGTGGACAAATTATTTCTGAAGCGATGAAAAGTAGCAATAAATATATATATTATCAATTAATTTGTATAGGTAATAAAATAAACAATGCACGTATATACATATATATTTTATTAATATTATTACACTTTATAATTATAATACTTTTATTGTAATTTGGGGTGATAATTGTAAACATTATTACTCTCAATGGCATAAATACATGATTTTTTATAACATGCTATTGTACCTTCGCTATATATACTTGGCGGTGTATATATCCAACAAGATTTCCCATTACATCCAGGACATTTATTCGGTAAACGATTGCAGTTTGCTTCACCACAAACACATTTTTTTTTACCCATTTTAGTTGAAGCTAGTGTATGTGCAACCCTACGTGAGTTTTTCTCAGATTGTATTTGTATTTCTCTATTATTTTTCATAGTAATACAATTACATGTGCAATATGAATAAGATTTACATGTCGTGCAAGCCATGCCGTCTACTTGAAATATTGGTACAATAAAACATTTTTTTTCACAGCAATAGTTTAAGTTCTTATGTATTTCTCTATTATTTTTCATAGTAATACAATTACATGTGCAATATGAATAAGATTTACATGTCGTGCAAGCCATGCCGTCTAATTGAAGTATTGGTACAATAAAACATTCTTTTTCACAGCAATAGTTTAAGTTCTTTAAAACAGTACGTGAGGGTTTAATCGGTATATTACCTACATCATAACCATATATAAAATGACAAGATTTATTATATTTTAAATGGTTCTGATGAGGATTATCACCTTCTACAAAGTTATAAATTTCCAGAGAGCAGAATGCACAGCGAACAACATCTAGAATTCCTTTATAGAAAAAGCCTGTTTCCGCACATGCCTTTGGATCTACGAATTTGTTTGGCCAATTATGAAATGTTGCTAACCGCTTTTCTTCACTCTTCATATCCTTAAAATATAGTTAATAAAAATTAGCTATATATTAATTAATTAGTTAATTAATATATTTACCTCTTCATCAATTTCAATATGTGTATTCATAATAGAACTGTGTGAATAATAATCACACAACTGCATTGTAAACTTATTACTTTTTATAAGTTATAATTAAATGCATGTTACTTATATACGCTAGTCCCCGCCCCGCCCCCGCCCCGCCCCCGCCCCGCCGCGCAGCGGGCGCGCAGCACCACGTGCGCACCCCCACGCAGGCCTCGCGACGCTATCAACTTCCGCCGAGCAACGGCGATAAGACGCTATCAACTTCCTGCGACCAACTTCGCAACGAGGTCAGCGATAAGACGCTATCAACTTCCTGCGCACGCTATCAACGAGGTCAGCGATAAGACGCTATCAACTTCCGGCGATAACACGCTATCAACGAGGTCAGCGATAAGACGCTATCAACTTCCGGCGATAAGACGTTATCAACGTCCGGTGATAAGAGATAAGACGCTTCCGGCCAAAAGGGCCTAATGAGCTTGAATCCCTCTACTATACCTACTTGCATATATTATTTAACAAATCAAATTTTACATTTTTTATTGATTATATTTTAAATTCTTTCTTATTCCTTTTTATATTATTAAGTATTTCTAAATCACATTTTTAAATCATAATTATTGCTTCAACATGCTTTTATTTTATATTTTAAATTTATTATTATTGCTTTCTTATATTTTTATTTTATATTTCATATATACCATCAATAATCCTTTTTATAATATTACATGTTTTTCCGATATTCTAAAAATTTTAAATTTAAAAATTTAAGGTTTTAATGAGCTTCATATGCCTAATTTCAACCAGCCATTATGTGGCGAATAATTTTGATAAAGTTTATTTTTTAATGTATTTAATTTCTCTTATATTTATTTATTTAATCACGGGCTATAATACTAAATCAAAGTACAGCAAAAATTTAAATACCACTGGTATTGGGTTTAATGCATTATGTCCAAGCCATTGTTTTGCCATCTACCAAAGTAATTAAAAATAAAAAGGTATTTTTACCAAAAAATGTATGTTTAAATAAATTGTAGTTAATATTTGTACTTTTATAGTTTTATGAATATCAAAACCTTATTTCTCAAATTCATGCAACAGTCACAATGACATGGAACATAACACATTAAAACCCCAAATGGTTCTTGAAATTTTTACCATACTTGGCGGCTTTGTAGTATAATGCCAAAAACATAAGTACAAATTAGTATTCTGTTGCATGAATTTTGAGATACAATGGTAGAATGGCCTGGTTGTCTGTTATCATTTATTATATACTTTTGTATATTAAATGTTTTTAAATTTTACGTTCATTCATTAATTATTAAATGGATTGCAATTTTTTATATATTTTTATATGTATTTGCTAGATTTATTTAGTTTTAGTAAATTTTATTTCAATGTCTTTGTCTTCAAACATTAAATATTTTTTCTTATATAGTTTTAAAATTAATTATAATGAAATTTATGTATTATTGATATTTTGTTCATAATTTTGCAATAAGTTACGAAATGACTATGACATTGTAAATATAACAATTTTTTATCATGATATCTACTTGTTCAATTTAATTTTTTTTCTAAATACTCCATTTGTTCACATTTCAAATCTTTATTTTTAATATTTGAATCTGATAATTTTATCTTTAAGGTTTTTAATAACCTGGCTAAGATACTGCATAATGTTCATCATGTGAAAAGATTGGTTTAATACTTGCACTTTAATTTAAATTTTTTGAAAATTTGTTTATGAAATCCTCTATATAATGTTTTTAAATTTTGAAATAATGATTACAAATATGTACTTCATATAATAATGTTATATAATTTTTTTATTGATTAAAATTTAATTGAAATTATTTCATTATGATTTTAATATCTTGTTTAGTTTAAAATTTCTTTAAATACCACATTCGTCGTTATTCCTTCTTTAGAATTTTCGTTAATATTTGATTCTGGTAATTTTATTTTTAAGTTTTTAGATGACCGTACTCTCGACATTGCAACATATAATTGGCCATGAGTGAAAACTGGATTTTCTAAATTAATTCCAACAAAATTAAACGTTTGACCTTGTGATTTATTAATTGTCATTGAAAATGCTAATCGAATTGGAAATTGGCGACGTTTTAAACTGAATGGTAAATTTGTATCGGTAATTAAATCAAATCTTGGTAGATAGAGTCGGGTACCTGCACTTTGCCCGGTTAATACTTCTACATCAAGGTAATTAGTTTTCATATCTTTTATAATAAATCTTGTACCGTTACATAGCCCACGTTTCGGATTCATGTTTCTTAGTAACATTACTATTGCCCCCACTTTTAACGTTAATTTGTGAGGGGGCATTCCGGTTGGTGTTAACGCATTTAATAATTCGGTTGGATAACTAATTTTATTTTTATCATCGCCTTCACAAAAATCAGCACTGTAATATATTTTTGATTGTCCTACGATTTTATTTAATACTTGTTCGTTTATTACCATTGTATCGTCATTTGTTGGTGCTAAAATGGCGCGGTCTGTAAATTTGTGTATATTATTTGGCTCTATATCATTATCTCCAAATATATCATTAGCTAATGACGTTTGTGATACACAGTGTGCAGGAATTTTGACAACTTCAGTTAAACCATTGCCGATTTTTAGTAAATACTCAGAAAAATCTTTTTCGTCCCTATTTACACGCATGTTTTGTTTTAAAGAAAATTTTTGAAAGAGTTGCCATAAGTGACTTGTTATTACACAAGTTTCTATTATTGTGGTACGATGATTTGTATAATTTACTACCGGTAAACATTGTCTGAAATCACCACCTAATACTATAACTTTCCCGCCAAATGGTACCGTATTGTTCATTAAATCTTTTAAAAGTAAATCTATTGCATTTAACGCGTGTTTCGGTATCATTGTTACTTCGTCACAGATGATTACACTTGCATCTTTTATTAGTTTGCCTGCATTACTATTCGCTTTAACTTTACATACGCAGCCGTCATTTACAGGTACTGGTAACTTGAAAACCGAATGTACAGTTTGTCCACCTTTTAATAAAGTAGCCGCTATTCCTGTCCACGCCACGGCTATTACCTTAATATTTTGACCTCTTAAAATACTGATGAGGGTATTATATAAAAATGTCTTTCCTGTACCACCAGGACCGTCTACAAAGAAATATCTATTTTTGCTATTACTATCTGATACGGCATTTAAAATTAAATCTAAAATTTCTCTTTGATCATTATTAAACAACGCTACATTTTGTTCTCCCTCTAATTTCTCTGCTGCAGTATCAATCAAATCGTTTTCATTTTCGTCTACGTCATCTGGCAGCGGTAAACCGAAATCGCTTAATGTGAATCTATGTATTTCTAATATTTCTTGAATTTTTCTTAAACATTTATTTTGCGCTACTTTTTCGGAATTGTGCAATAAATAATCCTCTATCAAATACTCTTTAAATTTTTCCCACAAAGCTACGGCATTGGTGGACGTGTGGAAACAAATTAAATATGCAAATAATTCTCTTAATTGTCTCGGAAATTTATTTATCACTGCCTCACCTAAACAATTTTCGCATTCTTTATCATTTGCTAAAAGACCTAATGCGCGGGCAGCTTCTTGGTATGTGTTATACAACTTACCATCTACGGTACGCAAGTCTTCGAAACTTGTAGCCCCTTTCGCGTGTACTAATATTAAACGTAGATGGAACCTTTCTATATCTCTGGGACTGACGGAAATCATTCGGCCTATTGGTGGTTTTGACTCGCGTTGCCTAGCCTTCCAAGCGTTATTAACAAATACATAATATTTTGGAATTTGCATATAAACATACTGCCGAGCATTTACATCTGTGCTATTTAGAATAAACCACGCAGTTAAAGTTGTATTTTTTTTCGCTGCCCGTTCTACTGCTTTTTTCTCTTGACCATTAACGAAAAATACCGCCTGTTGGTATTTCAAATGAACAGCTAACTCAAATATTGTATGTGATTTATCGTGTAAGGGATATTCCAGTAGCCTCCAACAACATTCTGGAGCAGAAACATACCTCGCATCTAAATAACCGTTGATTTCATCCCATTGAATTACTTTATCTTTATCTGGTTGACCTAATTTAATACTTGCGCAGTCATGACCCTTACACAGATAATCGCAAATATATTTAACACTTTTAACCGAAGAGCATATTTCGATATTAATATGAGCTTTATACTTTTTTAGCAAATATGGATTGTAAGGTACTATCCATCTGTTATCTACTGTATATTTTACTAAACCGTTTTTCCAGAGAATATATATCTTTGCATTATTATCTGGCCTTTTGTAAAGAGGATAACCGTTAATATTTTCGTGTGTTTCGTTTCGAAATTCTTTAGGGTATCTTTTTGTGCATTTATTTTCATTCATGCAAGGTGAATATTTATTTAATATACCGCAGGGACCGTGGATCATGTGCGTTCGAACTAATTGATACAACTCTGGTTCATCGTCTTCATCTGGAATTTCGGCGCTTACAATTTCGTCTATTTCATCTTTGTTACGGATTTTACTATCGCTATCTAATGTCAACAACAAATGCATATGTGGTAACCCACGTTTTTGGAATTCTATTACAAAAATAAAGGCTACGACTTTTCCAAAAATATCATCGTGAAGAATTTCATTCATCATACTTTTAATTTTTCCGTTGAAAACTCGCGCTACTATATCTGGCCGATCTGCAGAACTTTGACCTTCGCGTAACTGTTCAATTATTTCAGGCCATTTTGGATTACACGTTACTGTTATGAACAAATCAGGTCGGCCGAATTCTCTAACAATTGACATAGCGTTCTGATACATTTTTAACATAAAACGACTGCCACCTTGGAATGTGGATGGTAAAATAACCATTGTGCCCGCCTTACCGCCCTCATTATCTGCTAAATTATTTACATGGTCCATTAACCCATTATACAGCTCTACTCTGAGGGTAGGCTGATTTAATCTAATATAAGTCAATCTTTCAGCCTCGACTTTCACATATGCATCTACAATGTACTGCTGAGTTAGCTTTCCGGCTTCTAAACACGGATTAAATGTATCTCTAATTGCTAATCTATTCATGTAAAATTGTAGCATGCTTTGTTTTTTAATACCGTCGGCATGCTTTAGGTTCATGTTCCAGCCACATTCACCGCGAGGAAAAAGTATGGGATATGTCATGGGGTCGCAGTTTTCGCTGAATTGATTAATTCTAACAGAACCGCCTGCTCTTGGGTGAACACAAATGTCTCTATCTATTGGTGGCTCTCCGTCATTTGATGTAAAAACTACGGCCACTTCATTACATGTTGGTACATTATACCTACGCTTATCTTTTCGTCTGTCACTAACTATCCACAAATTAATTTCTGGCACTGACTGATTATTAATATTTGCCCTAGCTATTTCTCTTTGCTCTACTTCTTTTAACATCATGTACGCTTGAGAATACGGATTAATTTCTCTAATAATATCATCTAACTGCCCCATTATATTTGGTTTACACTGTTTATTGTATTCTACATTCATTCTTTTCTCTAACGCTTCCGCAGAATTTATAATGTATAACTGCGCATATTTTTCAACATTATTATTAGTTGGATATAAGGAACTGGCTGAATCATGATAAATTTGACCATGTATTCGGAAACAATATGGTCCTCTGCCCGGAGGCATTAAAATTTTAGCCCCAAAGGAAGCAAAAGCTAACGCACTATTGTACTGTCTAATATTATCTTTAAAATTTCTACTGTCCGCGTTATTATTGATCATTAGACTTTTTATGTATTCCGGAAACTCGCCTAATTGATCTGCGTTTAACTTGCCTTTACGGCAGCAGTGTGTGAATTTGCCGTCTGAGGGCTTCTCATACGCGAAGTTTTTGGATGTACAGTAAGTGCACAGTGCAGACATTGGACCCAACGAATGCGGTTCAATTTGCATTCCTATACCTTTGCTAGCTAATCTAACTTTATCATTAACTTTATTTTTGCGTGCCTTTATTTTATTTTTATTTATTATATTATTTTTTAACAAACGCTCTTCTTTCTGTTCCGGTGTTTCTGTTTCAACTACTTTTTTAAAATTATCTTTTAACATATTTAAACGCCGTTCTTTATGTTCAGGTGTTTCTATTTCTATAGATTTTTTAAAATTAGTTTTTAACTTATTTAAACGATTTTCTCTTTGTTCGGGTGTTTCTGTTTCTATTGAAATTTTAAAATTATTTTTTAAAATATTTAAACGATTTTCTCTCTGTTCCGGTGTTTCTGTTTCAATTGTATTTTTAAAATTATTTTTTAACCTATTTAAACGATTTTCTCTCTGTTCGGGTGTTTCTGTTTCTATTGAAATTTTAAAATTATTTTTTAAAATATTTAAACGATTTTCTCTCTGTTCCGGTGTTTCTGTTTCAATTGTATTTTTAAAATTATTTTTTAACCTATTTAAACGATTTTCTTGTTGTTCGGGTGTTTCTGTTTCTATTGAAATTTTAAAATTATTTTTTAAAATATTTAAACGATTTTCTCTCTGTTCGGGTGTTTCTGTTTCTATTGAAGTTTTTAAATTATTTTTTAACCTATTTAAACGTTTTTCTTTTTGTTCATGTGTTTCTATTTGAATCATATTTTGAAAGTTATCTTTTAATCTATTTAAGCGATTTGTTTTTTGTTCAGGTGTTTCATTTTTAATGTATTCTTTGAAATTAAATTTTAATTTATTTAACCTATTTGTTTGTTGATCAAGTGTTTCATTAGCTAAAATTTTTAATTTATTTTCTGTATTTAATTTTAGACGTTTGGACCGTTCTTCAGCTGTTTCATTCTCTTTACGCTTTAAATGATTTTCTCTTAATTTCTGCTGTCGTGTTACCGGAAATAATATTAAATTATGTGTTCGAAACATATTTAAAGTATGTGACCTAAGCTTATTGATATCATAATTTTCCTGTTCCGGATTGCGGTTAAATATGATACTCGTACAAAACGCAATTGCAAACAACCCACAATCAAAAGTGTTGGTCTGCTGCTGAACCCGGACAAATCTAACTGTTGGTCTATAAGGAAACAGTCTTTCTAAATATAAACTGGCATTTGAATTTAAACATTGAGAATTCATGCTGTCGTAAATAATTATCTCTGAACCGTCATAGTACGCGGTAAGCCAATGACCAATACTACCGGTATTTGCACCTGGCACGAATAAAATTTGTAAGTGTTTAGTTCCTTGTTGAACTGGAATGATACGGTCCGGCGCATTTACATATACTGTAGGCTGAGGGTTAAACTCAGTCATAGAACGGACTAAAGAAAAGAAAAAGTCTATGTGTACGTCTTCTAAGTACCCTGCAGGATTTAGTAACGTGTTAATATCCTGGTCTATTAATTGAATCTGATAATTTACTGTCCTAATTCCTATATTACTCGTTTGATTACTTGTATGGACATTATTGATATTATTGTCCGCTACTGAAATGACAGATATACTCCTACAACCTGATTGAACCTGACTATTAATAAAGTTTTCTTCTATATTTCCCGTATTATCATTTTTATTATTTTTTGCCGCATTTTTCTCGTTGTTTTGCTTGCGCTTAAGACGGTTAATTCTATCTTTACTTGGCATTTTGTTATTTACTTACAAATTATACAAAACTTACAATTTTTGAGTGCGTTGTTCTTTTCAATATTTATAATTACCAATAATTACGTCAGGCCTTCGATTATAAGTCGATCAGGTTCTTTTCTGTTAGGATAATGGAATCTTGCACTCTTTCTCTTACTCTGCTGCAGTCAAGTTGTAAACCTACAGTAAAATTAATATTTAAAATATATGCATAGCATTATAAAAAATTAATACGAAATAAATGTGTATTTGTATTATTAGATTGCTAAATTACTAAATACTGCAAACTATGTACAATGTCTAGGCCGTGAAACTGCTCTCGTCATAATCGAGCGGCAATTACACAACGTGAAATATAATTATATATTTGAGATTGTCCATGTAGTGAACAAACTATAACCGCGCAATTTAAACAACTGTCATCTGTTGTGCTCTTATGTGTAGTTTGTAAGATAATGATATATTTCGCGTTAATTATTAATTAAATGCATATTCATATAAAAATATGTTTATAATTTAATAGTGGACGTATTTAAGACATGGTATCATGGTTGGACTACAAGAAATTTGCGGATAGTTTACATTATGTGTTTTATTTGTAAATAAATAAAATTTAAATAAAAACGTTGTTTTCGGTAAATATAGGGTGTTCCAGTTAAGTGTGCCACCATTGCTATCTCGAGTACTATAAGAGCTACGAGAACCACCATTTTACAAGAACAACATAATGGGCAAAAAAACCACTCCATATCTTGAGAACTACTGGTTTAAAAAAATATTTGTTTGGCTTATGTTAATAGACTTGTAAAATGGTGGTTCCTTGCTAAGTTAACCAACCTGGTAGTTCTTATAGTTTTTGAGATAGCAATGGTGGCACGCTTAAATGGAACACCCTGTATATTTTAAAGATTTTTCACAAAAAATACATTCATAGATTTCTAATTATATATAACAATAAAATAGTCAACTTTTCGTAATTTTTTTTTTTTTGTTTGGATGTAACAGAAACGTCTGCAACATTTTAAAATTCTCAGAATAAAAAATTTGCGAGATAAAAGTACTGTTACTGAGGCCCAAGAATCAACCACTTAATAAATTTATTTTCTAAATAATTTTGTAACCTTTCCTACCCTATATGTTAATAAAAAAACATGCATTCTTGCATATTAAGGTAAAATGGATTTTATACGGACATATACATAACGAAACATAAGTACACAAAAGATGAAAGTTATTTAAATTGAACGGTTATGTGATTTGTTTACCATTACCAAAATTTCAAACCGAAAAATATATATGTAATTCCCGCTCCATTTTGACGTCACGCTTTCACGGCCTATTAGAGATAGTGTAATGATTATAAATTTAAAGTAAATTACTTATACTTAAATAGAAGATCAACTCTAAAAAATTGTAGGTTGGACTAACTCGCAATTAGCTATAACACGCGGCCCACCAGAGACGATGAAATACCCGCCTAAATATTTTTTTAATTAGTGCAATAAATAATTTAGCATATTTTGGAGCATACTTCAGCTAAATAAAAATAATGGAGACACATCTTTTGTAGGTTTACGGAAAACCGGTTAAAAACTACTGGCGCCGGGTAAACAAGAAAAATATAAAATTTAATAAGAAATAAAATAATATAAAAAAAAATAATGAAATCACAAATTAAAATTTCTATTAGCTTGGTTGCAAATGACATTTTTCTACTTCTAATTGCGAACTTGCAAGTTGATTTTTCGAGGGTTGTAAAAGATAAAAAATATTTCTCACCTTAGATTTGAATCTAGCGGCACAGTAAACGGGATTTATTTTATTGTGACTACTGCAGCTCTGATCAAAGATAATGAATATTAATTCGCAATATAAATATATTGTAACAAAGCACAATAAATGAAATTACTCTACACACAGGTGAAGAAGCAATATTCTTGATAAACAAATTTTGTTTTCTATGGTGTCCCTGATCTTAAATTAGTATTTCCGAAATGTCGGTAAATGTGAAATTATTAATACCGACAGCGTACATACCGATAAATACAAAAATTAAATTATTAAAAATTCAAAAATAATAAATTTTAAATAATAATTTATTCATAATGTTATAACACAAATATACTTTTTATTTAAATGAGAATTTTCCTTTAAAACGAAATGAACGTGTTATACAATAACGAAATAATTATAATACTTACTTTTAGCGTCACAGATGCAAGGTTTGTTGTTCGAATCTTTAACTTCCATTCTAATTGATCATAAGATAAGGGCGAACTTTTGAGCGAAAACTGATACTCTGGCATTAGTGCTTATATTCCAAATGCAACCGTTTTCAAATGGTTGCAACATGAACTTCTTCACTGATTCATACTAATAACGTAATAACATAATAACTGTTAATAAAATACAACGTATTGGTAGAGATTAATTGCACTAAAATGTATACTTACATGAAATACATTCAAAATTTGTGTACACTCATTCATATTGTATTTTTGTTAAAATAAACTGCAACTATTGTTCAGTGTACCTAAATTATTATTATTTTTCACATTCATAGCTGTAAAATGAAAATTACAAATTAAAAAAAACATTAGAGGAAGGTCTTTATTGCAGTTACTGTATTGCAACTCCAATAAAGACTTTCTTCATATTAACAACCAGTCGATAAACCAATCCTGCATTAAAAACATATTTATCATAAAACGTATTTTATTAAATTTATTTTAAATTCTACTTCGTTCGTTTGATTGTAATTATTTTTTAATAAAAATAAAAATAGTACATCCCCTCCAGCTTGTATTATTTTTTTCATAATAAAGATGTTTTAGGACAACACAATCTGTGATGTACATACATTCATTCGGAGTTAAAACATATCTTCTGCTACTTACAGGTTTTGTTAACAGATTGCAGGAAATTAATACCACGTATTGTTTGTCTAGTATTGTGAACGATTTTAGCTCAGAATTTAAAATTTCCGATAGTCAGTTATCCCACTTAATTGTTGATTTTAAGTCAAAATCTTTTAATGATATTATGTACTTTTTTATTATCATTATTTAATTTTTTATCGCCTGTCTAATTTAAAATGAAGTACAGTACTCAGGACAGTACTAAAAAACACCTATAATAAATAACTTGTTATTCAATATAATAGAAATTTATTTGTAACTTACTATTTCTAATACGTATGCAAAGTATATTCCGGCTTACAATTATAGGTGTACTTGTCATTTTGCAAATACAATAAACAACAATGTGCTGCAAGACTTTTATGTAAATTATGAAGATCTGACACATAACATGTTTTGACAAATGATTTAATTTCTTCGAACTTGTCGTTCACTTAATAAAATAGAGGGTTAAAACGCATATGAATCAAAATAAGAATACCTGCTCAAAAAATGCGCGTTATTTGAATTATTCCTATAACCCTCGTATATAAAGAACAGAATGTCAATTAATTGAATTATTTTCTGAAAAATAATGTTTCTGCTTTTGCAGGAATAATAAATTGTACTCTTTCGTCTTTCATATTCTTTAATACTGCTTATTTCCAATCTTTTGTATATTTCTTTCCTTTTTATATCTTTCTCTACATTTCTTATACACACATATATCATTTTATATTTATTTAAATAATAAATAATAAGTACAAACCAACATATGTTCTGAGTATTCGTATCAAGTTGCAAAATTTCTAGTATAAATTTATGTTATAACCGTTATAACCAATTATAACAAACGTTAAATGTCAGAAAATTTTAATTATACCATATACAATTTCTACAATAATAATACATATTTTGCTCAATTTTATAAAGCACGGATACATAGTTCAGTTAATAATATCTTTGTCCATTTTCAAAATTACTGTACTTTAATATACGTACTTTACACTTGTCAAAGTTACTTCATCACACATTTTTCAACATTGACTTATGTAATTCGAAACGTCAAAATTTAAAATAATTAAATGTGTTGCGTTATAAACTTAAAATATTGGATTTCTTTTAAAATCAAACACAGCAAAGTGTTCAATTTAATTAGGAACATTTGATTTTTGTTTAGTTACTTTATAAGTTGGCAACACTGTTGGTATTAAAAATAGTAGTTAATTTTTAAATTTATAAATTAATATTGTCAATCTTAATATAACTGTCACCGTCTTCAGTGAAGTTAGTTTAGGAATATTTGGTTTTAATTTAGTTACTTCATCACACATTTGGCAACATTGACTTTTGACATTGGAAACGTCAAAATTTATATTAATTAAATACGTTATGTTTTAAACTTAAATTAGTTGTAACACCTTTGCTCAAGTCTATTATTCATGAAATTGTTTTTAAATCTTTGATATCAATGTTCTATTAAAAGATATAATCATTTAAAGTTCATAGACAGATTGTCAAAAGTGACGGATGACGGCGTGATTCTTCTTAAAGTTAGACATGGCCTCTGGGATCCATTGTTTCAAGGCAGCATTTGTGAAAAGTTTTAATTTTTTACACGAAAACTACTAATAGTAAAAATATGAGACACCCAAAAGGCACCAGATCTCATTAGCCCCCACATATTAAAAAAATATTTATAACAATCACTTGCATGGTTCAGGCTGTAGGCGATTACAAAAGTTACTCGATGCTCGTGATGAATCTATAGATAGATATATAGATATATAGATATATAGATATATAGTGAATCTAATCGTTTAGTATATAGGATTCTAATGTAAAAAATATTTTAGATATAAATAACATATTGACAAAATTAAAAATTTTATCTAATACCAATGTCCTCAGAGCTAAAACTACAGAACTGAGTGTACTATGGAAATTTATTCCTGCGAATTCACTCCATCGTGGAGGTTTATGGGAAATCGCGATTAAACAATGAAAAGGATATTTAATTAAAATTATTGGAAACATTGAAAGAAGCTTTTAGAACTCATAATTAATAAATAGACAATATTTGGGTTTCAGTTCTGTAAAAATTTATTAATTACAATTAATTAATTAATTACAGCACTGAGCTGTCGAAACGTTATAATTAATAAATTTTTACAGAAGTTAAACCCAAATATTGTCTATTTATTATAGGAAACACATTATTAAGTTTTAAAGAATTATATACACTTTTATATCAAATCGAGGCATGTTTAAAGTCCCGATCATTAACACCTCTATCCAAAGATCAAAATGATCCGCATCCTTTAACTCCCGGACACCGTCAAAAATGGATTCAAACTCAAGGTTACGCGTGGAAACCAGGAACAATCGTGTTGTTGATAGACAACAATCTTCCATCCCTCGTATGGCGCATGGGGCGCAAAATTGCGGGGCATCCTGGCAATCAAAATGTAGTGCGCACAGTAACAATAAAAACAAACAATGGTACCGTAACTAGGGCTACAAATAAAGTGTAAAATATGTGTTTCCAAGTGATGATTATGGTATGTAGTTCTTAATAACCGATAAGTTAATTAGTGATTTTTGAAACAATGTTTATTTTTATTATTTTTCTGAATTTGTACATTGTCTTTGTATTTCTATGAATTTTTGTATTCTGTGAGTTTTATATACCCTTCCAATTTGTTTATGCATATTGTGTTTTTATATGTACTAGTATTTTCAATTTGTTTATGTATGTATTTGTATAAATTTTTGTATTCTGTGAGTTTTTATATAGCATTTGTTTTTGTATATTATGTGGTTTTATATGTACCAGTAGTTTAAATTTGTTTATATCTAATAGGATTTAATGTTTATCTATGTGTAATCTATATTACTATTAATATTGTAAAATTGTATTGTTTATTTTGAAGTCCCTACAGGGATTCAAAGGGACCGGTATGTTGGCGCCGTTTACGCTGATTTAGAGTATATATGTCGTCAAGTGTGCATAAGTGGCGCCTCGTCTAAATAATTCTTAGGATCAGAGTTGAAACTGACCTGGTGCAACATCTACATCCACTTGAGATTCTCTAAGTTAAGAATTTTTGTATATTTAAAACGAGTTCACACCGAACTGTCGTTAAAGTAACACGTTTCGAAGTAGTGTGTTCAATATCTAATAAATGATATTTAATATTAGTGCAATAGTCACTAAATTTATATCATTTATCTTAACATCCTTAAATACAGTCCACTACTCCTAATCATTTGAACACCTTACATTCGATCCGAACAACATACATTAAAGTATCCTACAACCATGCTGATCACATTCAGTTATTTCCTAAGGAATTGTTCTCTGAACAAATTCATGCAAATACTAAATTTCCTTTTAATTAGATTAATATAAGTTATCGCTCATGAGATAATTTTGGTATATAGACTTTGGTTGTCTCAAAGCCTACCTGCAGAATTAACCAGTACACGTGGAGCTCTTATCATTCGATTTTTCTCTGCTACTGGGAAGGCCGAATGCTATTTCTGTACCATGTCAAGGACTTCATGAACCAGCGTGACCACGTACCCACACAAGCTTATGAAAATTATGTTTAACAGGCTCATAAGAATAAATATATTTACAGTAGAATTAAAAACTAATGGGATAGACAACCTTGCCCTGGATAATTCTCCGTAGATGCTCGCTCCAGCACGCTTTTCAGAAATCCTGAAAGATATACAGAGGGCATCAACTTTATAAGATATAAAAAAGTGACAGTACTTGTCAAATAAAAATTGTTATATCATTAACATCCTTGGTCATTATGAGATTAATGACAAAGCGCTACAGAAGAAGAGCCAGTATCCCATTTTGTGGACATATTATTTATTTACATTAATTTTGACCCTGGTATTCCACGTGTAAGCAACTTTCGGTGTAAGCATCGTTCCAGGTTTGAATACAGTTGGATTTAAATCTTCCGATGTACGCATTTTACTATGTTTGAATTTTCTAGTATTGTACTATTCCAGACGTGAAACTTTCGATGAATGAATATTCGAGGTTTGAAATTTCGGGTGTTGAGTACCCTCCCCTCTAAAACCTTGTCTTATAAAATTTGTATTGTATAAATAGATATAAAATTGTTTATGTTAATATGGTAAATTTTAAATGTGTTATTTATTTGAAATTAATAAAAAAATATATATTTTTTAATTAAACAGTAATGTTTATTCCTTACATGACGTGAGATTAAAAAATAATAACATTTTATGGTAAAACTATTATATACAATATTACTGTTTGAACTTTATTATTTGCATGTAATATTTATTTTTATCCTATGTTATATCAACTAATATATTTCACCAAACCACTGAAACTCTGGTGGGATTACTGCAAAGAAAAATCTATTTCTTTCCTGAGACCTATTCTGTGGCACATATCACTAGTGATAAGTGATAAGTTTTAGGTGAAAGACGTGCTGCCATCTGTGAGAATTGATGTGAAACTTTGGTATGACGTCATGTTAAGTGGTAGACTTATCACCACCAAAGCAGGTAGTGTTAGATATTTATCACTAGTGATACAGAGTGGGCGTGTGATACAGTGTATTTTTCTTGGTTTCATTTTGTGGAGTTTTTGAAATTTTAGTTTAGTTTACTTGTGTTTAGGTGAACGTACTATTATTTGCTTATAGGTAAGTGAAAAATAAATCAAATTTTCAGAAGTATAATACTTTTTATTTTTATATTCAAGGAAGTATGGCATTTTTGCACGGGTAGATAGCAGTGATTGGAAGAGTTGGATAATGAAGAAAGAAGAGAAGAATACCGGTTGTTTAGAAGGCATATGAGCGATATGCAAAATCCGTTCAGTATCTCAGAGCGAGAATTTAAATCTAATTTTCGACTGAATAAGGAAGCGTGCCTGTATTTGATAAATACTTTGGTTTCGCACATGGATGCTGGCCAAGGCGCGCCTTCTAGAATACCGAACAACATGCGAGTGAGTAATCATATCAATAATAATATTTTATAATAGAATTGTTATATTGTCATACTTTGTTTGTTTCTGATTCTAATTGGATTGAAATTCCTTGCGGTTGTTGGCATATGTCACTCAGTTGATGGTGAACCGCAGCTTGAAGGAATTTACCAATGTGTTAATAAATGTATGCGACAGTGGATACAATTTCCGAGAAATAATGTCCAAAGACAGAATTTGAAGCATGGGTATTTATTTGTAAGCGTATATTTTACGTTCCATTTAATATTATATCTTATTTTTTCAGTTTTAATGTGATCCAGGATTGTATTAGCGTGTATAATATATATACCATTTTGCACAATATCGCCCAACACTACAATGTCGAGGAGCCAGAACCAGGATACGATGAAATTGATTTAGAAGTTCCACCAGTTGCTGACAACGCCCAGGATGATGTTTTGTATCGACATATATAATATATGTATTTTTGTATTTTGTATACGGAAACATGATCGAATAAGAAAATGTTTGAATACGAAAAGAAGTCAACGCTTGAAAAATAGAAACGAGAAATCTCAAAATCATCAAGAAGAAAACTTGTGTAATGAAATTAACATACATTCAGAATGTAATATAAAGCCTACTAACAAAGAAGTGCAGGCGGAACCTGAAACAAACACAGTACTAATTCAAACTATATGTTCTATGCAACGGTCTCAATTAATATCGTTTAATTTTTTGAATGATAAACAATTAAAACATTTTACTGGGTTCGATAGAAAAGGTTTTTCAGTTGTTCACAATTTCTTTAAAACAACTACTAGTAAAAATTCTGCTTTAAGTGTAGAGGACGAAATTTTGATAACTTTAATGAAATTGCGACAAAATTTTTACTTCGGTACTATAGGATACTTTTTTGATTTAGATCGAAGAATTGTAAAAAAAATATTTTATTTCTGGGTAAATCATATGTATAAAAAATTAAAAACAATAGACTTTTGGTATTTAAAAACAAAACGTAATGAAAATGAATATGATATATTAATAGATTGTACTGAAGTTCCAATACAAATCAGTAGTGACCCTTCAATACAACAAGCTACATACTCAGTATACAAGAGTACTAATACTTTTAAAGTTTTAGTTGGTTGTACTGAGTATGGATTCGTGGCATTTGTGTCTGACGTATTACAACGTCTGACAGGAAAATAACTGAATCGTCTGGTTTTTTAAATTTATTCGAAGGAGGAGGCTATGGGTTTTGATATTTCTGATCTACTAGAGTGTAAGAAAGTTCATTTGAATATTCCACCTTTTAAACGACAAAAACAACTTACTGAAGAAGAAATAGCTAAAACAAGATGAATTGCTAATAGAAGAATAATTATAGAACAAATTATAGGATTCGCCAAAATAAATAGAATTTTAGTTGATCGTATGCCAGTACATCTGTGGAATATTGCAAATGAAATTATATATATTAGTTTCATGTTAACATCATTTAAATGTTCTATTGTACAATAATACTTATTACATTAGATGTTTATATAAAAAATGTAATATGAAAATTAAATAAAATACTTAAAGAAAAAACAATATTTATTCTATAAGTAAATATCACAATGAAGGAACAAAAATCGTTCTTAAATCTATAAACAAAAGTATAAAAATATCATTTGAACTAGTCTGTACATTTTATATTCAATGTATTATAATATCAGTCAATTTAATTTTATTTGTACTGTAGGTACAAAGGAGCAAAAATATGTATAAAATAATATTCTGCCTCTTTTATCATGCTGTTAATAAAAGTTTCATTGCGTGATATATGTTCAACGTAAATTCCATTATTAGTCCATATTATAAAATCACAATGTGAGGTGTTTGTCACAAGCATATGCAACTGACATTGAGCATAGTATACATGATTTTCATGTAAATAATAAATACAATTTCTTTTAACTAAACATTTAGCATTAGTTGGGGATTCATTTCTAATATTATATGGGCACTTTATTTCTATAACTATATCTAAATCAAAATTTACCCCATCAGGACTAGATCCCAGAAAATGTTTCTCATGATGAATCCAGAATCCTGATTCATTTTATTTCCAGTTATTTGACAATAAAGGCGTCTTGCTGTATCCTCATGTTCTATACCCCATTTAACAGCCGGTACATAATTTATATTTTTTGTGAAATATTTTTTAATGCATATGTTTTACAATAGTTTTTAACACGAGCAGTTTTTATAATGAATCCAATTATACTGCCAGTTATTCTACTTCTTCTCACTTCGTACCATAGCTTTGCATGTTGTTGTTTTCTTGTCTTTTCTTCTATAATACTTCTTTCTTGAATTGTAATATTATTTATAATTTGTAAAATTGAATAACTATATTTCGCAGTAGAGTATCCGTGATCATTTATGTAACCTCCCATATTAAATTTTTGTTTTTATAATAACGGACTCTTAATTCTTGCATATATTAGGCTATTTGTCAATAAACCCGTATTTGTAGCTGAAAAGTTGTACGATTTCTTTATAGTGCCTATGAAGACATAATTATAATTTATTTTATTAAGATTTTCTTAAATTAACTGCACAAACCCAATATTTCGAAAATACTTTTTGGTTGAGTTTTATTTGGTTTATTCCATGATACAGGTTTACTTGTACATGAAACTGCTTCTTGTAAATTTCCTAATAATCAAAATAAGTAAATAGTAGGTCATTCGTTAAAAACAAATCATTTTACCTGTTAAAGAATAATATTCAAGACTAAAATAAACTGCTGCAATATGTTTACATGCTGCTGACCACCCAAAGCCTGCCGGACAAGAACATGTACATTGAGTAACTTTTTGGTCTATAATTATTTTCACTGTGTATTCTACGTTCCTTTTCTGTTCTGCAGCACATAATGACTTTATAAAGTATACATTTTTTTCTTTATGGACCTTTGTGTTTTTAACAAATAATTTTATGGATAATAGTCTTCCTTTTTTTAGACCTTTTGTGGCTTTTCTTTCATCAAACCAGTTATGTATTTCTCATTTAATAATATTTTTCTCCCTATTTCATTTAGTGGTTTGAAAAGTGTATCATTCGGAAATTCATAATTAGTTTCAGGTACAATAACATTAAAATCACACAAACAATTATTTAGATTTTCATCTTGCCATAATTTTAATCTGTAAATAGTACAAAAGATGTTAGGTTAGTCATTGATATTTGTATCAAATTTACCTCTTTGTTAAGGTGTTTTTATTGCCTGTAGTCTTTGCACAAATTTTCTTTAATTCGTTTTTTAATTCAATTATATTTGTCATACTTACAATTAAAATCACAAAAGACACACAAAAAAAACAAAAACAACATACGTCTACATACTGGGCTAACAGCATAATACCAAACATCGACGTAAGAGTATCTAGCGGAAGCATTTGAACCAAATTCATGTACATCTCCTATAGGTCTCATAAGTTTCAAATCTCGAAAACTAGTTCCTTGTTTGAACGCGAGGGAGAAACACAATGGGTTTGAGAATGTAGTTAAGTAAGCTAGTTGTCACGAGATATCAATCTGTACCACGAAGTATAATATAGAAGGAGTGAGAGCTCAGTGAAAAAGATGGCTACTGAAATGTGCTTTAAAAAGAGACAGATAATATTAGAGAGAGATAGAATATAGTGTCTGTGTATTTCTTGTAGGAGGCTTTAGTATATTAATTTATAACATTAATGGAGGTAAATAAATATTTTAAAATAATTAATATAATTATATATTTTCCAGACGACCACCTACGAAAGTAGCAATAACAACACTGTAAATAACAACGGAAAGTGCAACTTAACACACTAGTGCTGTTATGACTATAACACACTAGTGCTGTTATGACTATAACACACTAGTGCTGTTATGAGTTTTTAGTTCCGTTAAATGACTTCAGATGGCATTTCGACAAAAAAATAAATAAAATATTTGTTAATTTATTATAACCGTCAAATTGAATATTAATAATTATTATATTTGTTAATATTTTTGTATTATTTAGTATTATTTATATAACGCAGTTTTAGATTACGTTCGGTTAACGAATTGAGTTGCGCTGAACGCTGAACGCCACTGGTTGAACCTAACCTCAAATGTCAGCCGGCAGCAGTTTTGTGTTTAACAGTGAAAAAAGAAATTTTGTGTTCGAATATTACATTTAATCATTTTTTCAACGTCAAACATGGACGCAAGTGACGAAGATATCATTGACTGTGCACCGCCTACAATTTTACAGGCTGCAAGAGAAACTACATTAAATCTTTTGCCGCCTAAATCTAAAGAACGCTATGAATTGACTTACAACCAGTTTATGGCTTGGCGTAAAGAAAATAAAATAGATAAATCGTTCTCGGAATATGTTTTATTAGCTTATGTAAGTGAACAATCTAAAAAACTGTCTCCAAACTCTCTGTGGACAATATATTCTATGCTGAAAGCACTCTTAGTATCCATTAAAATGTCGACATATCGAAATATTCGAAACTAAAGGCATTTTTGAAAAGAATGTCTGATGGGTACACTCCAAAAAAATCAAAAACGCTAACTGCTCTACAAATTCAAACTTTTCTAAATGAAGCTCCCGATGATGTATATTTATTGTCAAAAGTAAGCTAAAAACAATTATTTGTTGGATTGTCTGAAGCATGTAGGAAAAAAGAATTGGTGCAACTAAAAACTGAAAATATTGAGGATTTAGGATCCGCAGCTGTAATAAAAATACCAGACACTAACACTAAAAAACCAAGAACATTTACAATAACAGGAAAATTTTATGAAATTTACAAAAAATATTTAGGTTTGCGACCACCGGACATAAATCATAACAGATTTTTCCTGAATTACCAACATAAAAAATGCACCAGACAACCAGTTGGCATAAACAAAATTGGAATTATTCCAAAACAGATAGCTATTTTTCTCGGGATACCAGAACCAGAATTATATACCGGACATTGTTTCCGACGGTCATCAGCCACTATTTTAGTGGATGCAGGTGGGGACATCACGACATTAAAGAGACACGGTGGATGGAAATCCACTGCTGTCGCAGAAAATTGTATGGACGAGTCACTTTAAAAAAAAATTAAAGTAGCAAATACTATAGAAAATTCTGTAAATGAAACATCATCTGATTTAATAAAGATATTAACAATGAAGAATTCATAAATCCAAATAGTCCATTTATATTTACTCCACAAAACACTGAGCTAAATGAAAATTTATCATCACAAACATTTCAAAATAAAAGTCCCATTAATTTTTATAATTGTAGTAACAACACTATTAACATTACATTTGTAAATAAATAAGAAAAATTAAATAAAAATTTGTTTAGTAAAGTAAGAATTATATTGGTGTTAATACTTTTTTTATGATTTTTTTTGTGGTCGTCTGAAAAATAGTGTACATAACTCGCTCGAAAGTGTCTAACATGCTCGTTTATTAAATCACTCGGCGCTATGCGCCTCGTTCTTCAATCTCTACACTCGCAAGTTATTTACCACTTTCCACGCTCGTTATGTAATATACTATATTGAAACTGCCAAAATACATAAATTAATTAATTTACAATAGTACCTATATTTCAAAAAATGAGAAAAGTGAAGAAAAACGAAAATTTAAACAAAGGATATCAATAACAATTAAAATATATTTTATAATGGCTAATGTATTCTAACTTTATTAATAAGAAATACATGTAAATTATTTAGAACATAACTTTGCATTTTTTCTGAAATCTTTACATTGTGATTTTATATTTTTTTGTTGCATATAATAGTATTGCCTGATCCTCATTACAATAAATTCATGTATAATGTATGAAAACATTATTACTTTATGTTCAGCAAATGGGAATTCAAATTTATAATTTTCTAAAATAACTAAAATTGTTTCTTGGTATACCTGATCTGAATCTATAAATTTCATAATAATTTTTTCTGCATACATACAAAAATTAAATATTTTCGTGTTTGGATATACTAGAAAACCACTATTTTTTAAATTTATTAAATATGCTTCAGGAGCATTTACAAGTTCAGTTTTTAAACGTTCCCTACACATGTTACAGTTAGTTTTCTTTAGCAATTTACGTACAAGGAATCCACAGATGTAATACAATACTAAATTTGATGTTTCTGATTTGTAATAATCGTGTTCGTTGCAATCAATATAAACTTCATTGTCTTCAGAAATCAATCCGTCTAGTTTTTCTTTCAACTGATTGATATAGAATTGTTTTTTTTGCGCACTAGAATTGAAAATTTCCTTAAAATCTTTTAAATTAATAACACTTAATGATTCGCTGTTGTCATTAACTGCCGCGCAGTTTCCACATTTCGGAGCTTTAATCAGTTTATAGATACTCAGCATTCTATACAGTTGCAGAAATGTTACAAAAGTTGGGTGATCGTTTGTTCCACCCGCTTGACGAATAGTCCCAAAAAACCTCTGCCAACTGAACAACAAAATTAGCATCTAATATTAACAAGTACATGTTTTGCTAAGTTTGTTTGTTGCCAAAGGTTTATAAAAATCATTAAGTAATAAATGTGAAATGTTTTAAATTGCATTCATCTTACCTCCAACACATCCTGATTTATTTTAGCAGTTAGAATGTACGTGAAATTGCTTGAATTTAAGAGGTAGGAGCATAATTCCAAAGTAGATAATAACGTTACACGAAATCCCTCACTAGTTGATTTTGTTAAAAAATTGTGAGATTGAACAATTCCATTCTGTACCATCATTTCCCATTCATTAAGCCAATTAAGAAAATCTTTCAGTATCTAATTAAAAAAAAAAAACATTTTGAAAAAAACACAAAAATGGTAATTAATTAATTATATACCTGAAAATCAGGGCTGTTTTTTTATACCTTCTACAAATGTTTTCCTATTTAATGCGTCAAATACATCATTTAATTTTTTAGTTACTTCGATAGTAGCTTCAGAACCTTTAAACAAAATATGGTTCTCATTTTTGTAAAATTTTAAAGCAGCTACCATGGAATTACTAAAAACCTGTTATTTCATATTAATTTCAAATCTGTATTTAATTTTATTACTTTCATTAATACCTGCGTTGCATACTTTACACGCATTTTTTGCATGGGCGTTGGATAAACATAGTTGGTTGTTAATTTTGGACAAACTTTAAGCGATCCAGGTAAATTAAGGTCGCTTTTATAGACATTTTCATAAAATTGCTAAGATATGTTACCAAAAGGAGTCTGCAGTAAAAAAAATAATGTAAATATGATAAATAATGTTTTAGTTATATTTCTTCACCTGTAAATCATGGGTTAACAGTCGGTTTCTACAACATTTCAGTAAATGCGGTGTATCAGAAAAGAAGTAAAGAAATCTATTGTCGTCTGATGGACGTAAGATTTTATTAACTGGGTTGTTTAGTTCTCCAGATACACCAAAGTTACTCCACATTTTTCTATTTGTAGATGCTCCATCGCAAATAACGCCAACAATTATCGCTCCAGCCCTTTCCAATTTTCTAATAAGTTCAATTATTAATAAAGATAATATGTTGCCTTTAGTTGGACCTTTTGCGGCACAAACACATACAGGTTGAGAATAACTATCAGCAAGAGATGTGAACATAAACACTAGCGCGTGGTCTGCTACATCCGAAGTTGAGGAACTTTTATTATCCGCACCAAAGTCTTGTAAACCTTGTAATTTCATACTCTGTACATTAAAATTTATTTCAGTTCTTACACTCATTTCATCAAAAACGAGAAGTCCGTGTCTTTCAAAATCATTTTTTTCTTTTAATTTTAATGCGAACGCTTTTAAGAATTCTTCGTCAATACCGCACTTCAAATTTATATATATATATATATAATCGAAAAAACCTTTTACCCTTAGGGTGTAAGGTGAAATAGTTACAATTCATTATTATATAATACATAATTTACATTATATTACACATTTACATATCTATTGTATAAACAAATTTAGTCCATTCTTTCTTGTTGCCTGACAT
Organism: Stenolophus ochropezus; assembly: GCA_035578165.1. Lineage (NCBI taxonomy): Eukaryota > Metazoa > Arthropoda > Insecta > Coleoptera > Carabidae > Stenolophus > Stenolophus ochropezus. The sequence goes on along the minus strand of JAQOWZ010000013.1, from coordinate 10,903,241 downwards.
TTTCTTGGCCTCTCTCCACGATTTGCCTTTCTTCTTTAATATTGCCGATACCTCATCATCCCACGTTTTCTTTGGTCTCCCTGGTTTTCTTTTGCTCTGTGTTTTTGCCTCCCAGACGCTTCTTACTTGTCTTTTTTCGCCCATCCTGCACATGTGCCCAAACCATTTCAGATGATTTTTGTCTATTATTTCGTCAATCGGTTCTATATTTAATTCTTCTCTCACTGCTGTATTTCGTATTCTATCCTTTCTAGTGATTCCTTTTACCTTTCTTAGATATTTCATGTCAATGGCTTGTACTTTGCTTTTTTGTGCATTATTTAGTACCCAACTTTCGCTTCCGTATGTTAGGATAGGCCTGAAAACTGATTTGTACACTGTCATCTTTGTCTTAGTACTTATTTCTTTTTTGCCTATGAACGAGTTCTTCAAGCTGTGATACGTTTTCGCTGCTTTACTTATTCTTTCATTGACTTCTGCCTCCATGTTACCCTCTCTGTCTATTATTACTCCCAAGTATCTGTATTTGTCAACTTGTTCGATTTCCTTGTGGTTAATTTTTATGGCTAGTTTTTTGTTCTCCTTGCCTATAACCATTACTTTGGTTTTCTTTATGTTTATTTGCATTTTTCTTTTTGCTAGTTCCTCTTCCCATATTTTTAAATTTAGTTCCAGACATTTTTCGTTCGGTGCGCATATCATAAGGTCATCTGCAAATGCGCAATTGTCTATATGTACTGCTTGAAGTCTATTAAATCCTATATGTACTTTTCGAACTTTCCTGCTTGTGGCTTTAATGATGTCGTCCATGATTAGAATAAATAGTGTTGGGCTCATTTCCCCCCCCTTGTCTTAACCCTTCATTGATTTCGAACATATTTGACTGCATATTATGCGTTCTTACGTAACTTTTGTTTTTGTCATATAGACTTTTAATTCCCCTACTTAATTTTTTCTCGATGTTTCTTTTATCTAAACTTTCCCATATTGCTCTTTGTGATATTCTATCGAAGGCCTTTTCTAGATCAAGGAAGGCCAGATATATTTCCGTATTCTTTATCCTAGTTTTCTCTATTAGTTGTTTTATAGTAAAAATATGGTCTTGAGTACTTCGACCTTTCCTAAAACCACTTTGTGTTTCTGCTAGTTCTCTGTCTATTTTATACTTTAGTCTTTTTTCTAATATATATTCATAGGTCTTCGAGACAATACTTAAAAGTGTAATGCCCCTGTAATTTGTGCAGTCTGTATCATCTCCATTTTTGAAAATTGGAATAATTATTCCTATTTTCCAATCCTCCGGAACTGTTCCTTCGTTCCATGCCTTGTTAAATATTTTTGCTAACATTTCATTACCCAGTTCTCCAAGATTTTTTAGCATTTCGGCTGTTATTTTGTCGTGTCCTGCTGATTTTCCATTTTTGAGATATTTTATTGCTTCCTTCATTTCTTCAAATCCAATTACGTCTCCTTCATTGGTTTCCCCTACTGGCTGGTCTATTATTCTGTCATCTGATACTTCTGATGAGTCTGCGGTCTTGAGAAGATCTTGAAAGTATTCTCTCCATCGTTCTATAATCTCCGTTTCGTTTGTTATTAATCGGTTGTCTTTTGCTTTTATTTGTCTCAGATTTTGTTGTTTTCCATTTCTCAATGTTTTTAGAATCTTGTAGAATAACTTTTGATTTGCATGGCTGTTTTCTTCCATTTTATTACCGAATTCTTCCCACGTTTTCTGTTTCGCTATTCGAATCGTCGTTTTAACTTTTCCTCTCTGTTGCTTATAATTTGTATAGTTTTCTTCCGTATTATTTCCGAGGTATTTCTTACAAAGTGCTTTTTTAACTTTTATGTGATTTTCAATTTCTGTCGACCATCATCTGGTTTGTTTTTTTGTGCGGTTTATAGTGGTTATTCCGCATGATTCTTTTGCTGTTGTTAGTAAAATTGACTTGAATTGACACCATAGTTGTTCGAGGGTCATGTTGTTCCAGTCATCCTTTACTTCGATTATTTTCGTTTCTATAGTTTGTTTGAATATGTTTGCCGTTTCTTCTTCATTCAACTTATATGATTTTATGGCTTGATTCTGATGTGTGTTGCTCTGTTTTATTTTCTGTCTAGTATTTTTACATATTTCTATGCGGGTTTTTGCTACAACCAGATAGTGGTCACTGAATATTTCTGGTCCTCTTCTTACTCTGACATCCATTATTTCATTCCTGTACGGTTTGTTTATAAGTATATAGTCGATTATGGATTTTTCACTTCTACTTCTCATTTCGCGTGTATACTTATGTATCTCTTTGTGCATGAAAAATGTATTAGTAATTATCATATTATTCTCTATACAGAAATCTATCATTTTGTTTCCGTTGTTATTACGTAGTTCTTCTCCATATTTACCTATGACTTCGATATAATTGTCCGTTCTTCTTCCCACTCTGCTATTGAAGTCTCCCAGCACTATTATTCTACCCTTTATGTTCTCTACTACATCCGTTAATGCTTCCCAAAATTCGTCTTTTCTATCGACCTGTTCGTCTTCGCTCGGCCCGTATACCACAATTATTGATGTAGCATCATTTGGGTCTAGTTGTATTTCTATCTTTAAAATCTTTTCAGATACGAATTCCCATTTGTTAGTAATATTTGTTAATTTTTTATTTATTATACATCCAACTCCCTCAGCAGCTCTTTTGTCCTCACTCACTCCACTGTATAGGAATAAATGTTCTTCGTCTAGCTCTATGAATCCTTTTCCTTTCTTTTTGGTTTCTGTGATCGCTAGAAAGTCCAATTCAGCCCTTTTGAATTCTTGGAGAAGCTCTTGTTCCTTTCCATTTATGCTTCTTATATTCCATGTACCTAATTTTAATACATTTTGCAATTTCTTTTCCTTGTATCTGGTGTTGATTTTTATCTCATTGTCCTTTTCCATTGCCGTTTTTATCTTATTATTTAATTGTTGTTTGCTTGTATTTCCTAACTTTAATAGTTTTTTGGATTTGTGCTTTCGGTTCGTGATAATTTTCTTATTTGATGGTTAAAACTATCCCCGTCTGGTGATCTCTGATTTGCGGTCCGTTTCTTTTCTCCAATTTTTATATTTTCGGTTTCTTGTCTCGTTACTTTACTTCTTTGTATGTTCTCTCCGTCTACTACATATGCTTCATTATTAATTATTAATTTGTTGTACCTCAGTTTGGCCAACTGCCCGTTTTTTCTGGCTTCTTTTAAGTGTGGAATCAATCTTTTCCTTTCATCTTGTATTTCTTTTGGGTAGTCTTCATCAATCCATATGTCTGTGTCTTTTAGTAAACTAGTTGCTTTAAGTATTTCCATTTTCTTGTTTCCTGAAACTAATTTTAATAGTATTGGCCTATTACTGTTATCTCTAAATTGGCTTATTCTTCTCACTTCGTCTATTTCGGTTTTAGGGTTGAATGTTATCCCCATTTTTTCCAGCATGACTTTTATTTTCTCTTCTGTTTCTTCCTTTGTTTCGTTTTTGTTATCTTGTATGCCCTTGATTATTAAGTTTTTCTTTTTTATTTCTCTTTCCAGCTGTTTTAGTTTTATGTTTTGTTTTTCTGTTATTTCTCTCAGTTTCTCATTTTCTTTCTTTAACTCCGTCATTTCCGCTACTATGTAATCAAATTTTTCATCCATGTTTTTCAAGTTATTATTTATTTGCGTAAACATCTTCTCAATTCTCTCCATGTCTGTTTTCCCGTCCATTTTTATTATGTGCGCAAGGACAGCTTCCCGGATCGACTCCTCGAAGGCAGCTAGTCCTATCTTACTTATTTTGTGTTTTGTTTTATTTATAACTGCCTAATATAAATTCTGGCAAAGCCCCCGTATCCACGCCTATGCTGGCCGCCTGGGCTGCTGAGCCGTATCGTACTTGTTTGATGGCGCGACCTTCGATTTGTAGATGTGACAAAAATGTTTATTTGCTTACCTTATCTAAGTGCCTTTGCCACTTTTATTTGGTTTTTGCCTTTGCACTAGTCACTATTAGTTAATATTATAGTTTGTTTAATTTTAAACTCGATATTTCTCACGAAATGCAAGGTTAATATCGGAGCACAGAAATTCACAACTTCTCACACGCGTTACCAGTGGCGTCCTTCAAATTTACTCTACTTAAATATCGTCGAGCTGTTTGCGGGCAAGGTAACTGCAAAATATTATTTTCTCTCAGAAATTTGTACATACTGGGATTTTTAATGAGAATGAGTAAGCACGTTAGCAGCCATTCATGATGGTATCTTCTACCGGATTTAATCTTATTTTTGCTAAAATTTACGCATTGCATGATAAGCAATTGTTGTTGTTTTGGTACTTCCATTTCCTTTAATTCTGTTTCTAAATTGGATATATTAATATTCTTGATTTTATTCCTGCAATGCTCAATTACTGACTTCATGGAATTTGCTCTTTTATTTAATCTTTTTATTTTCGTCCTCTAATTATTAATAATAAATGTTGAACATCTTTTAATTGGGTTAATGATTTTAAAGTTTGTTTGCCTTACTTCAGCTCGTTTCTTTTGAACACGCAAATTTCTCGAAATTGTTTGACAATACTCACATCGTTTAGTTTTACTTTCAACAAACACTGTACATTTTTTATGTCTCCAAATATTGAAATTAATGTCAATATACCCATTCTTATTTTTGTCGACAGAATAATTGTCATTCTTAGGTCCACCAACACACAAGTTCAAATTGTTGAATACTTTTAACACTTCTTGCAAATCTTCGATGGAAACAATACTTATTTTTAGTTTACTTGAAGTTTCTATTATCTTTTCATTAACTATATACTTTATGTCACAATTTTTATCCAATACAATTTGCTTTTCAACTGCTGGACGTCCATTATGTACCATTATAAATTTTGTTATTATTAAGTGCTTATTATTTTGATCAATAATTTTATTTACTGACCAAAATTCCGGAACATGAATTTCTGATTCCCAAATCAAATCAAATAGCAAAAATTGGGCTTTATCATTGTTTGATATAGTTTGCTCCAAGTTTGCTCTTGAGCGTTCCACTTCAAAATCATTCATGTTCGTGTCGTTTTGGTTCATTATTTCTACAAACCCAAAACAAAATTTTTGTTTTATTACACAAAATATATAAGTAGGTATATAAATAAATATGTATAGGATAAATACCTGATTCAATTGGTGTTTCGCTCTTTGCTGCCTGTCAGTGGCGGACTGGGCCGCCGGGAGTCCGGGAACTTTCCCGGTAGGCCGGAGGTACTGAGGCCGGTCAATATTATCAGATATTTTTATTATGATAATATATGAAATTTTTATGTGTAAATTATATCAAATAGATTTATGCATGAGTGAATAAAAATACAAAATATTATCGTTGTAGTAAGACGAATATGATGTGTCTTGTATGCTTTTACCTGTGCGTGAACGATAGATAGTCGGTGATCCAAGCCTCCGTATCGTGCACTATACCCAGACTTTTTCCCGTGCAAATAATTTTTACATGGTCTTATAGGAAATTTTCCGACGGAGCATTGAAAACATTGTAATTTTATTTATGATTTCATTGGGAATTCATGACAAATTAAATATTTACCAAAATTAATTTCTGGATATTATTAAGATTCAACAATATTTCCTGATTAATTCGCATAATAAGAAATATTTTTATAACTTTGTTATGAAGTATATTTCCAACCTACAACCATTTTTTATAAGTCAAAACTGAATTAAATTAGTTTCTACAGCCTGTAGACTTTTTGAGTTGTTTAAGGTATTGAAAATAAACATAATACTTTATTCTAAGTCTAAAAGGAGTATGTTGATTTACAAAATTTATAAATTGGAGTGTTTATTGCTATAAAAGTACATGCTATCGCCTAAGCGTACAGTGTATCTGTATACGCTTAGCGGCTTTACACAGTAGATAATAATATGACCCGCGCGCGTATCGGTTGAATATACGGTTCAACTTTACATCGCTGCATCTCAAAAATGATACATTTTTTTTCAAAAAACTTCAAATAAAAAAACATCTTTTGTACCTTTTCTGCAACTTTGTCACAGTATATGGGAGTCTATCTCTTCAGACCGAAACGTTTCTCTATCACAAAAAATTGCACTGCAAAATGCAAAATTGGCTTGTTCTAAAGTTAGTTTTAATTTTTTTTAAGTATATATTTAACAAATCTATTGTATTTTATATATTAAATACATTCATAATAGGTACATATAGACACATTTCCCTGCAAAAATAATAAAAATATTCCATGTAAGTTTCGAGATATAACACTACCATTAAATCCGTCGGAAAATTTCCTATAAGACCATGTAAAAATTATTTGTACGAGAAAAAGTCCGGGGTTGCTCCTAAAATAAGCGAGCTACGAAGGCTTGGATCTCCAACTAAGAGTGCCTGGTGGCCGGCGACCGGCGACTAATTAGAATTACGAAGCGCATAGTTCATATTTCCAGATAATCAGAATAGCAAGTAGTTTGTCATTGCGATATTTGTGAATTTTATTTTTTGGTAACTGTTTATTCGTATTCATTATTATTACAAATATAATATTTATACATACTTTATACAAAAACTGTTTTATTAGTGAAAAATATTTATTCTTTCTTTATTTTATTTTAAGGCTAATTATTAAAACCAAAACTACAAATATGGAAAAAAGAAAATTTTAAGAAGGTGCTAAAAAGGAGCGTGAAAAAAAAATGTAACAAATTGCAAAAACAGGTTTGAAAATAAACAATATGTTTGCGTCAACTGTGGCTAGAGTTGCTACTGAATTAGTGGCCTCACCATCTTCGACTTCGAGTTCGACTTGCGGGATCACAAAAAATATTGTTGACGTTGAGAACGAGCCATCCAAATTTAGTTGAAGAATAACTTCAGAATTTAACCAATTGCTAAATGTTTTCTCTAATGAAAATAGATAGCACTGGAGAAAATATCAAAACATCACTTGTAAGTTGTAATCAGCGCATGTAACCGAAAAAAATACTGGTTATCGGTTAACCCTTATAGAGAACGTTATAACAATAAGGGTTTTAGTTCGAAAACCGGTTTTTAAAAATTGGAAACCGGTTAATATATCGGTTAAAAAATAATTAAAAGTAATTAATTAAAAACAGTATTTATAAATATTTAATTTTAAAAAAATTAATAGAATAATTAATTAAAAAAAATAAAAAAAATACTATTTGAGAAAAATATAACAAAAGAATGCAATTTAATTAACGAATATTCACAAAAATTCCCGTAATACCTTTAGAAAAACGCAGGTCACTTTTCAATTTTAAACTTGACTATGCTGACAAAGAGACTACCTACTTTTATAACTCTCCAATAAAATGTTAATTGTAAAAACTGTCAAATACAAATGTTTAAATACAAATAGAAACACAGATATAATAAAAATTATTTTTTTTTTCTCGCTAAATGAAAAATAAAGGTTAATGTTCGCTAAAACCGGTTCATTTTTTTTTGGGTTAACGGTTACCGGTATTTTTGGCCTGAAATATATCGGTTAAATTTACGGTTAGAGTTCGCAATTTTCCTTGAAAATATCGGTTACCGGTTTTTGTTAACCGGTTTTTTTAACCGGTTACATGCCCTGGTTGTAATGTATGTTTTCATTTGTTTATTAAAACAAATTTTATCAGGTGTGCAAAACTGCAATCAAGTAGGCTTAAACAAGTGGCTAAAATTTGCGCTGATAATTTTCATTGGGCCATCCTGTATTAATATGTTAGAAGTTATTTGTTTCTTAAATAATATAAAAAATTATGTACATATACGATTAGTAAAATGTTTACACTTTAATATTTTGCCAGAGTAACTAAAAGTGAGATTATCTTTTAAGAGGCCGGTCACTGTCAAATTTCCCGGGCTGAATAAATTTCCCAGTCCGCCACTGCTGCCTGTGGAGAAGTGGAAAGTACATGTTTGTTAATAATTCTTCTCTTTTTTATAATTTTTGTCATATATTTTGGACAGTTTGGAAAAATGCAAGGTACTGCATCTTTTTTTAATCTATAACGATTTAAAGGAATCTAAAATAATCATATTATAAAAAAACTATAATTAATAATACACACACAAAAATACGAAGTAACATCTTTCAAATCCTGTCACTTAACAAAACTAGGTTAACTTTCTAAAAAAGTTTAAATAACAAAATTTATTACTTACTGTATTTATTCCATCACTCCAAGACCTTACAATATCTTCTTCGACAAAATGTTTTTCACAAACATGATCCTTTATGCCCAAGATCTTATCTTTTCGGGGAATCTGTTTCCGCCACTTTTCAAGCATTTCTTGATTTTTAGGCACCGAAAAGACTGTTACTTTTTCCTTATTACTATCATAACCACTACGACAGAACGGTACAAAGCAACGTTTACCCATTTGACGTTTTATTATTTGTAAAAATTATATAAAACTCGCAAAATAAAACTGATATCCGCCACGAACAAAGCTGGTTTGGGTACACAACGTACACAATCAGGATACCATGTGTTATCTCTCTCTACTGAGTTCTTACTCTCTCACGGCACATCTACGCTGCCATTCGTTTCTATAGAGCATTATACGAAGTTCGCACTCCTTCTATATTATACTTCGTGATCTATACATATAATTTTTGAGGAAATATAAACGACATACGTTTTCTTTTGCATTCAAATCAGTTTTCTACCTATAAATAATAAATTCTACAATTTAAATAGTATGTTTTTATTTATTTATTGTTTGTTAGCTACAGGATGAATCCCAATCCCAAATCATCCTTAGACAAACAACATATCAGCGATGCTTACACCGAAACTTGCTTATAGTAGAAGTTTAGTTATATGAAATTCACTTTCGGATAAGCCGATTGGGCCTTATAAAGTTTTATGGGACTTACGGTATTGGTACTTTTAGGCAGATAGATTTTTCTGTCGTATGATGTTAAGGGCCGTACCAGAAATTTTCTTTCAAAATGTTTCCTAAGTATATACTTTTAAATCTAGAGTAAAATATTCAAATAATAATGCATTTTAAATGCCATCTTCTAATTTCAATTTGTAAATTGAGAAGAGATTAAATTAGTAAAATAAATTCAACCGTAAATTTTAAATACAAACAATTATTAAATAAATATAAGAAATATTTGGTTGTTTACAAAAATTTAATTTAATTTTTATTCATATTTCGATTTTTAAGGCCATTAACAAGAAATTAGTACTAATAAATGTAGTTCACAGAAAATTTTTAGTATTTATACATACAAGAACAAAGACAAAAATTAAGTGTTAACCACCTATTCAATGGTAGAATATCTAAAAAGGATTAAAGCGGAGAGATCAATGGTGATTTGACTAAGTCAAGTTGTTCAACCTTAAGATTTTTCTCTTCATTCAGTGATCTTTGAATTTCCAATTCCATATTCTAAAAACTCCATAATTAGTTATTAAAAATTTTCTTAAGAGGTACATGGTCAATTTTGGACAAGTCATCAAAACGTAAAGTTATTTCTGTATTTATTGTGTCATATTTCTTATTATATATTTTCAGTTTACAAAATTTATACAAAATAAGTACAGTATGAATTTGTTTAATACGGATCTGTTCTTACTTTTCAAGTGATACCTTTGAGTTGAGATAATTTATAACTGCTGACCACAAAGCTTCCCACCCTTCCATAAAAGGTTGTAAAATCCGCATAAATCAGTTTCATATACCTAAAATTCTATACACCACAAGTTTTAAATCTCGAAAACTAGTTCCTTGTTTGAACGTTAGGGGGAAGCTAGTTGTCACGAGATATCGAACTGTACATATAATTTTTGAGAAAAAGTAAACGGCATACCTTTTCTTTTGCATTCAAATCTCAGTTTTTTACCTTTATAATATTAAATTCTACAATTATAATAGTATATTTTTATTTATTTCTTGGTTTGTTTGCTACGGGAAGAATCTCAATCACAAAGCAATCTGTGAAAAAAATTACTTCACATATTCTACATAATATTCTTATTTATATCCTAAATTGTATCGCGTACTGCTTTCAAAATATTATAAATATATAATAAACATTATACAAATGTTTTTATGTATAACACATAGTAACGCCCCCCGTAAGAAGGTATGACAAAAATTCCTTATGTTCCACACTTGACATATTCTACATATAATTTTATTTATTTTCTAAACTGTCCCGCGTGCTGCTTTGAAATTATCATAAATAAATAATATACCTTATGTCAAATGTTTTCATGTATATCACATGGTAGCGCCTCCCGTAGGAGGGTATGAAAAAAACTTAGAATTTGGACATTTTGCGTTAGTTCAATTAAGGTTTATCTGAACTATTTTTTATTTTCTTTTGTACAACAATTTAAAATTTTGAACACTGAGTTCAACAGAACCGAAATTCAGTAAAGTACAAGATAAACCAGTGTTTGTACAATCGGGCCTCATAGTGTTTGTAGGGGACTATTACAGGATTCAGTCATTCAAAATATCATATTACACAGTAAATCCGATAATTGTCACCTAGCAACATCATATATCCATTTTTAAATTATAATAATAATAATAATATTTTTCTTTATTGAGTTATTCTCAAAGCGGAGGTTCAGCCAAAGGCTGGTCTTCCACCTAACTCAAATGCAAGAACATTTTATGTAATATAGATAATTGTCTATAAAAGAGAAAATAGTTACTGTAATTACAATTAGTACAATATGAAATAAATATTAATCGACTGAATTTAATATATTCCTAATATGCAGCTTAAATATAGGCAGTGACAACTGATAATGATTTTAAATAGTTTGGGATCTCGTTATAGAGTGAAGTAGCAATGTATGAGAAACATTTAAGGGATGTTTCTTATACATTACTCCTTCACTCTATAATGAGATCCCAAACTATTTAAAATCACTGTCACTACCATCATTTAAGCTGCATATTAGGAATATATTCAATTCTGTAGATTAATATTTATTAATTAAGCTTTAATGGAAACAACACTAGTTTGTTTATGATCATCATCAATAAATAATAAATTACAATAGGTTTAAAAGGGAATAGAAGAGTTCGAAATAATTTAAACGCGTAATAGGGAAAGATAATAATTTAATGTTCACATTAATTTTTTTATGAATATGATGTCTTTATATAAATTTATAATTTATTAACTAAATTCTGTTTATAAAATTATTATTTTTTTCATTATACATAAATTTTATTTATAAATTGCTGCAATACAAATTAATGAAATAATTATTTTATACACTTCAATTAATGTATGTGAACTGATGAATAAATGTCCCTACATGTAATTTAAATAGTTGTGTTGACAAATAATTTTAATAAAAGTGTACGATTGTGTAAGTTGTCTGGGATTCTATAACTTATGCGATAATTATCGCACTTGCCATATTTTGCACAGTAATTTTCACAAGTATTATCATTAATTGAAAAGTATACTTTTCAATCAACGGTATTATCTAATGATTTTGTACATTGTTGCGATAACTAAGTTACGAAAACAATACTTGCAAAAACATAATTTGGACAACACTGTTTTTTCGAACATTTTAAGTAAAATTGACTAGACCTAATTTATCTTAATTTAAATTATTCGCGACAATGACGTACGATAACGAGTTAGAAAATTCCACCCATTGTTGGTGATATCTTGGATGCCTCCAGGAGAAACTGTAATTAGTGGTTCTTTTGTTCATATGAATAATTTTATTTTACTATAATTCAATTATTTTGTATTAATTAAGAAATTTTGTATTAAACATTATTATATATTTTATTGTTTATGATTACGAAAAAGAAAATGGTAATTCACCCCTCCCTAGGAAAGTTTCTGGATCCGCCACTGTCGTTAAATTAACATATTGCTATTTTAAGTCAATTTCTTTATTTATTACTATTTTATGTATCTATTTGGCTTTGGTCATGCCTACGGGTATACAATTTTGTACTATAACCTAACTTTTAGCTATTTAAATTTTTATAATTTGAAAAACTTTACCGTGTTCTCCAATTCACATTATGGATATTGTTATTTACCTTAATTATTTAATTTTGACTTTGAGCATAAAGTACATAAAATATAAACATTTTGTATACAAGATATTGGTACATCGATGATGTGTTGTTTGTCTAAGGTTGCTTTGTGATTAGGATTCATCCTGTAGCTAACAAACAATAAATAAATAAAAACATACTATTTAAATTGTAGAATTTATTATTTATAGTTAGAAAACTGATTTGAATGCAATAGAAAACGTATGTCGTTTATATTTCCTCAAAAATTATATGTATAGATTGACATCTGGTGACAAATAGCTTACTTAACTACATTCTCAAACCCATTGTGTTTCCCCCTCGCGTTCAAACAAGGAACTAGTTTTCGAGATTTGAAACTTATGAGACCTATTCTGTGGCACATATCACTAGTGATAAGTGATAAGTTTTAGGTGAAAGATGTGCTGCCATCTGTGAGAATTGATGTAAAACCTCGGTATGACGTCATGTTAAGTGGTAGAGTTATCACCACCAAAGCAGGTAGTGTTAGATACTTCACTAGTGATTAGAGTGGGTGTGTGATACAGTGTATTTTTCTTGGTTTCATTTTGTGGAGTTTTTGAAATTTTAGTTTAGTTTACTTGTGTTTAGGTGAACGTACTATTATTTGCTTATAGGTAAGTGAAAAATAAATCAAATTTTCAAAAGTATAATACTTTTTATTTTTATATTCAAGGAAGTATGGCATTTTTGCACGGGTAGATAGCAGTGATTGAAAGAGTTGGATAATGAAGAAAGAAGAGAAGAAGACCGGTTGTTTAGAAGGCATATGAGCGATATGCAAAATCCGTTCAGTATCTCAGAGCGAGAATTTAAATCTAATTTTCGACTGAATAAGGAAGCGTGCCTGTATTTGATAAATACTTTGGTTTCGCACATGGATGCTGGCCAAGGCGCGCCTTCTATAATACCGAACAACATGCGAGTGAGTAATCATATCAATAATAATATTTTATAATATAATTGTTATATTGTCATACTTTGTTTGTTTCTGATTCTAATTGGATTGAACTTCCTTGCGGTTGTTGACATATGTCACTCAGCTGATGGTGAACCGCAGCTTGAAGGAATTTACCAATGTGTTAATAAATGTATGCGGCAGTGGATACAATTTCCGAGAAATAATGTCCAAAGACAGAATTTGAAGCATGGGTATTTATTTGTAAGCGTATATTTTACGTTCCATTTAATACTATATCTTATTTTTTCAGTTTTAATGTGATCCAGGATTGTATTACCGTGTATAATATATATACCATTTTGCACAATATCGCCCAACACTACAATGTCGAGGAGCCAGAACCAGGATACGACGAAATTGATTTAGAAGTTCCACCAGTTGCTGACAACGCCCAGGATGATGTTTTGTATCGACATATATAATATATGTATTTTTGTGTTTTGTATTTGTGTAATTGCTGTATTATGTATTTTTGTATGTTAAGTATTGTATTTTTATAATTTTTGTATTCTATATTTTGTATAATGTATTTTAGTATTCTGTATTTTGTGTAATGTATTTTTGTATTTTTATAATGTATTTTTGTATGATGTATTTTTGTATTCTGTATTTTGTATAATGTATTTTTATAATTTTTGCATTATATATTTTCGTAATTTTTGTATTCTGTACTTTGTATAATGTATTTTTGCAAATATAGAAAATATTTACAAAAACGTAGAAAATATTAACAATATATACATTAAATAAATAATTAGTAAAATTTGTGGAGATACAGAGATCCCACAATGGCCGCTTGTTATGTGATTCATATTTTGAATATTTCAATGTATTGCCAACGTAAACATGTACTGGAAAAAACCTAACCATCCACTAAAGTATCACTCGCAAACTATCACGAGCTGACGTCATCAACTTATCTCTAGTGACAAGTGATAAGTTGATGACGTCAGCTCGTGATAGTTTGCGAGTGATACTTTAGTTTCTTTTGAGTGGTTAGGTTTTTTCCAGTACATGTTTACGTTGACAATACATTCAAATATTCAAAATATGAATCACATAATAACAAGCGGCCATTCTGGGATCTCTGTATCTCCACAAATTTTACTAATTATTTATTTAATGTATATATTGTTAATATTTTCTACGTTTTTGTAAATATTTTCTATATTTGCAAAAATACATAGTACAAAAAACAAAATACAAAAATACATATACAAAGTACAGAATACAAAAATTACGAAAATATATAATGCAAAAATTATAAAAATACATTATACAAAATACAGAATACATAATACAAAAATTACAAAAATACATTATACAAAATATACAATACTAATATTATAAAAATACAATACATAACATACAAAAATACAAAATACAACAATTACACAAATACAAAACACAAAAATACATATATTATATATGTCAATACAAAACATCATCCTGGGCGTTGTCAGCAACTGGTGGAACTTCTAAATCAATTTCATCGTATCCTGGTTCTGGCTCCTCAACATTGTAGTGTTAGGCGATATTGTGCAAAATGGTACACGCTAATACAATCCTGGATCACATTAAAACTGAAAAAATAAGATATAATATTAAATGGAACGTAAAATATACGCATACAAATAAATACCCATGCTTCAAATCCTGTCTTTGGATATTATTTCTCGGAAATTGTATCCACTGCCGCATACATTTATTAACACATTGATAAATTCCTTCAAGCTGCGGTTCACCATCGGCTGACTGACACATGCCAACAAATTGTTGCCAACGCTTCGTTGGTAGCTCCCAACCGCAAGGAAGTTCAATCCAATTAGAATCTGAAACAAACAAAGTATGACAGTATAACAATACTATTTTAAAATATTATTATTGATATGATTACTCACTCGCATGTTGTTCGGTATTCTAGAAGGCGCGCTTCCTTATTCAGTCGAAAATTAGATTTAAATTCTCGCTCTGAGATACTGAACGGATCTTGCATATCCCTCATATGCCTTCTAAACAACCGATCTTCTTCTCTTCTTTCTTCATTATCCAACTCTTCCAATCACTGCTATTTGCCCGTGCAAAAATGCCATACTTCCTTGAATATAAAAATAAAAAGTATTATACTTTTGAAAATTTGATATATTTTTCACTTACCTATAAACAAATAATAGTACGTTCACCTAAACACAAGCAAACTAAACAAAATTTCAAAAACTCCACAAAATGACACCAAGAAAAATACACTATATCACATGCCCACTCCGTATCACTAGTGATAAGTATCTAACACTACCTCCTATGGTGGTGATAAGTCTACCACTTAACATGACGTCATACCGAGGTTTCACATCAATTCTCACAGATGGCAGCACGTCTTTCACCTAAAACTTATCACTTATCACTAGTGATATGTGCCACAGAATAGGTCTCATGGTGTAAGCAACTTTCGGTATAAGCATCATTCCAGGTTTGAATACAGTTGGATTTGAATCTTCCGATGTACGCATTTTACTGTGTTTAAATTTTCTAGTATTGTACGGGAGTGTAGAAAAATCTATAATGGAAATATCCTGCCTTGGAATTGTACTGCTTTTACAAATGCTGCTATGGAAAGAACCTGCCTTTGAAAAATTCCTAAAAATTGAATGCTGCTGTTTTCATTTGACCTCCTTAGATGTCTCCGTCATCGTTTATCAATACCTTTAGAATACAAGAGATGTCTCTAGTGATCCGTTAAAGCTAAAGCTATTTTACACTTGACGGGAAGATATTATTGAAATTTATAGTTTAATTTCGAAAAATGTACATTTAAAATTTACACAGGTCTCCAGAACAGGTAGTTAAATCAGATTACCCTGCATATTAAGATTATAAAACAATAAAAACCAACTGGATATAGCAATAATAAAAATACTTCACTGAGAAAAATAAGTTTTAGAATTTAATATAACACTCTTTTTCAATATATTTTGAACATTTTATGCGTACAATACGAAATCAAAAATCTTTTGTTTCAAACAAAATTCAATTAGTGGTTTACTTTGAATTTAACAGGAAAAATTTTCAAGTAAATGCAAGTGAGATATGTTAGAATTTTAATAAGCTGCGTACCGAAGTAAGCAATTTTTGCTCATATCTAGTGACCTACGAATTTTTAGGGAAAACAAATACGTAATTAAAATGGTCAAATAATGCGACAACTTTGCTTTGAAAAACGGACATTGTATATACTATTTTTTGCAATTCCGACTATGTATTTTTCAACAAAACATATTTTTGATAGTTTTATAATATGAAAATAATAAGCTTTCAGAATACTGGTTGGTAATATGAATAATAGCTAGTTTCTATCAGGTGATTACGAAAGTAATCTTTGCTAGTTTACTAGTCACTTGCTAATTAATCACCATTCATACTACCTATTAATTACGGGCAGTGGTGGCTCATTTGATTAGCGCGGATCGTCTGGGGTTCAAATACCAGCATCATTAATTATTAACCAAAAAATAAATAGAGCTGTGTCAGAGTGATTCGGAACGCACTATAAGCTGCAGGTCCCCTGTTCTGTCATTGGATTTAAGCCTGTTGGACAGTGTAAATAAATAAATAAATGTGTATAAAGTAGTACCGTAACATGGGTACTCTAGCTGTATAAACCATATTTTAATGTCTCCAACATTGCTTCATGTAATAAAATTGTTGTGCTAATGACCGGTTGCACCAATATAACTTAAATTTTAAGTTTCCCCATATTAGACAATATCGTATCCTAATAAAATATCAAATATATTGTATGACAATGCTTTTAACATTTCGATTAGATTTTTTTGTTTAATTGTAGCTTAAAATTTAAGATTTGTTGCAACTGGGCATAAGAAATATAAATATTATTTTCAACCATGAAGAAATTTGCAACACGCTTGAAGATAACGACCTATCCCATTTCCTTTCTCGATGTCCTATATTCACCCTCTAAGAAATATACATTTTAGTAAATATACTTGCAGCAGCAATTCTGAGAAGTACTACAAGGACTTACTTTTAGTTCTATTCAAGAAGAAATGCCGAAACATTTTAACTCATACTATTATATTATATTTTCTATCATAATGTATGCCTTATAATCAATGTATTTTTATAAGAATAGTTTTTCAAGTAAATATTTATTATTATTATTATATAGAAATTAATTTCTTATGATGCTTAGTGCACACGGGGAAAAGTTTCCACAAAGTTCTTGCCACAGAAGAAGTCCTGAAAACTTTCCAGAAAGTGAACGGCGCCTAAATAAAATTCAATGTTAACGGCCCCGGACCAACGTTCATTAAAGAACAATTTGAAAGCACTGTAACATTGCTGATGAATCTTTTTCCTTAAATGTAGCGCTATACCTTTCCATGTCTACTTAAAGCTCCCGCTCTTTCTTCGATCACAACCTGTGAAGTTGTCGATCTCAAGCAGACTAATCGAAGCGCGCTCGTGTCCTTTTTTATCGACAAGCAGTAAGTCGCTCTTGAATTATTTTTCGCAAGTCAATAATTAAATTGTATCGTTGTGTATAAGATTTTATTTTTTTCTATAGCAGATTTTAAAGAACAAATAATAAGAACAATTTTAAAATCTCAATAGTGTGGGTTGTCATGGACTTTGTTGTAAACAAATTTTATTTTCATTCTATTTTAAATAAAAATTAAAGTACTTTATATTTTATCTACTCTTGCGGTTAAAGTTTTACGTGATCCACTATTTAGAGTTAAATAAAGATAAAGCACTCTTTAACTTCAGCAAAAAAAATGTAGTAATAATCCCTCTTCCATAATATCTAAAACTTTTTAATATCTCCAAATCCAGTAATAAACAGTGCAATTTATGCCCATTTAGAAGTTGGAAGATAATTTCATTTATTCTTTCTTTTTATTTTTATAAATTTCTTACAACATATAATTATAAAAAAAATCGATCCGACGAAAGCTGATAACTTTGTGGTGTGTTTTCGAGCCGGAAAGTTCATTCTTCTGGTATTTTAGTGTAGTTCCTAGGCTACGAAAAATAACAATCCGGGAATATTTTTTCTCTGTTTCGGAATTAGAATATCATATTCCAGCACGCTTATTGATGTTAGAAGGAGCTTCTTTCTTAAACGATTTTTGGTTATATTTTGTTATTTGAGATTAGCATGACTGCATTAAATACACAAAATATCTAGGCAACTGACAAAGTAATTCTAATTTATTTGGGAGGCCATCAAACAAATTGCTTGTGTTACAATGTATAAACGAAACAGAAATCACTGTCACCAACCTAACTATTCTATCAAAAAAAAATCCCTTAATGGAAATTGTCAAATATTATTATAAAAAATAATATAAATAAAAGCCGAAACAGAGAAAATAGTATAAAACATTCGTTATAGAAGGCAATTCAAGCAATCGTTCGTTCGGGCACTCGCTGCTTCGCGCTCGTTCCCGAAATTCAAACTCGTACTTGAAAAGGTTGCATTCTATAACTTATGTTTTAATATACTATTCCGGCCTGTAACAAAGCATTCCTTTATGCAGTTCATTGTTTTCCGTATATAAAAATACAATCATAATTATTTCATAATTATTGAATTTAAACAGATCGAAAGAAAATAGTATGTATAGTACATAAGAAAAGAGTCGTTATGGACTCCTGGTGTTACTGGCGTCGCCTACGGCTCGTCCCGTTATTTTCACCACCGTCCGGGAATAAATTGCTTTTCCTACTGGATATATAATATACTATTTTTTAAAAAGTTTTATAAAATTATACAAAAATTCTACTACATCTGAAAATGTAGTTCAAGATCTATTGGTACATTTTGTATTATCTTTTACAATTCAGATATACTACTTTAAATTTTCTGTTCTAACAAATAAATTCAATTTAATATTATTTCGGTCGTACTTAATTTCACAAATATTTCGCAAAATGCATCGCTTGTGAATACTGGCCTATTATTTTATTATATTAATATTTTACATTTAATAATAAAATTTGGTAACAATACTATTAGTTTTTTTTTTTAAATTAAACCAGTAGTTTTAGTAACTTTTAATTGTATATATTTTGTAACAAACTTCACGTATTATATTTACCGCCAATTCTGTTAGTTATTGGTAGTTTACAAGTTAATTTGTCTTCTTGCTGTGTATTGTAAAAAATGGAATTTATGTGGTATAAATTTTTGTTACGGAGGAAAACAGGAGAATTTTCGTAAGTATTTGTTTAATAAATTAAAACTGTATTATATTTTATAAGAAAACACACAGAGAGAACTTCATCTATTAATATTTATAATTATTTTAATACATCTAATAGAACATTATTTCTGTAGATACTATTATTGTAAGAATAAAAAAAAATCAAATTGCCCTGCCTCCATAAAAGTTGGCCAAGGAGGTAATATTTTAATGTTAAAAATTTATAACAATCATGAGCAGCCTAATATGAGGAACGAAGAATTCCGTAAAATATTAACAAGACGAGCGATCGGGGAAGTAAAAAGTTTGAGAGTTTTATATGACGAAGAGGCAGTTCGGTAAGTTTACACTATTTATTTATATGCACAAAAATTTAGAAATCAGTAAGCAGTAGAATTATAATCCGACGTTGTGATGTCGATTATCATTTGCTACTAAGGGGCCGTTCAAGTATTACGTAAGCACTATAGGGGGGTGGGGGGTCTGTTTTAATTATTTTGGATGACATGGGGGGTAGGGGAGTCTAGATGATGATTACGCCATCGGTAGCTATTAACTTTTTAACACGAATGGCAACTGTTAATTTTAATTTAATATGCGTACCAAAAATTTAAAATAAGTTTGTTATGTTTGTAAGATTATAATATTTTGTCCCTTACTCTATCTTAAATACTGTATCAGTAAAATCTAATCTCCATTCTAAATCTATTTTCTTATTTTTAAAATTATAATTATAATAGTTTTAATTATAATATTAAAAAAAAATTTAATTGAAAAATGTTTACGTAAGCATGGGGGGAGGGGGTCAGAGCTTTGCTTACTTTTGCTGACAAGGGGGATGGGGGGGGGTAAATAATTGTAATAAATCTGCTTACGTAATATTTGAACGGCCCCTAAAGTGTTACTAAAAATGAAAGGTATATTATAGTGCTGGCATTAGAGGCCGAATTTTTGTTGTCCGTACTATTAATGAAAATATTCGGACCCGTCTGCGTCCGGACCCGGCCGGTTGAGTCCTAAAAAAATATTTAGCACTCTTAACTTATATAAATAAATAAAAGTATGATACCTCGGTCGAACTAAGGCTGTGTTATGAGGTTTAAGGGTTGTAAATAAGGGAATTAAGAACAAGGCGGATGGCAACAATACTTTTTCAATGAAGACTCGGATGGATCCGGACCGTGAATTTTACACTGTCCGAAAAGTCCGGACTTTAAAACTTTGGGTCCGGACTGAAATTGTTACAGACTT
This sequence comes from Stenolophus ochropezus, assembly GCA_035578165.1. Taxonomy (NCBI): domain Eukaryota; kingdom Metazoa; phylum Arthropoda; class Insecta; order Coleoptera; family Carabidae; genus Stenolophus; species Stenolophus ochropezus. The sequence continues at coordinate 10,882,680 of JAQOWZ010000013.1, read as the reverse complement.
TGCCACCACTTATATTGTACTTATTGCAATATTCATATGAATTAGTCAAAACACAACAAATTTACTGTCATTCAAATGAAAAATATTTTAACTCTTCATTAAACTACATAATCCAAAAAAATGCATTTTACATATTTGTTGCAACACCAAGTCACTAATAAATCAATACCGAACTAATGATTTTTAATGTAAATTTGCATCGGTTTCATTTATTGTTGCTAAATTTTGTAGCTATGTCTTTTTAATTTGTTTTTCATAATAATATAGACTGAATATATTATGAATTATTTGATACACGAAGATGATAATGTGGTTCCTTTAAAAACTAGGTGCACGGTTTCCAGAGGAACCGCTAATCTCCACATAATCCCATAAGAATCCACTTGTAATTCTACAAAGTTTGTAAAAGATTAAAGTTAGTTATAGTGAAGAGAAAAGTGAAATATATTCGGTAATCTGGATATTTCTATTGTAACAACTATAAATATTTTTTATCTACAACTATTGAAATATGGGTACATTATACGTGTGATACTACATATAATATACTACTCATATTACACAAGTGTAATATGAAAAGTTATATTACACGCTACACTTTTCTGTAATAAATAGAGCATATAATTTAACATATAACATTTTAATAAACTGTTAATTTATTAATAATATATTTTTTATCATAAATATAAATTTTTTTTATCATAAATATCAATTATAAAAGTATAATACAATTTGAATAGTTATTTTGACATTTAAGTGCTACTGTGGCGCCATCTGTTAAGCTATATATGAACTACTCACAGTTAACTGAATATTTAACAATATCAGATTTTTTTTATGCCTGATAGTTGTAGATAAAGTATAGTATTTGACTCGCATAATATGGGTACATTACACGCAGATGATTAAAAATACTCGCTACCGCTCGTATTTTTAATTCCATCCTCGTGTAATATAGCCTACATATTATGCTTGTTAAATAATATACTATTATTCGTTACAAAGTTATAAATTCATAAATTATTCTTGAAAAAAGTGTAAATTATGTACTAACTAGTGGATAATTTTAGAAATCCCGAGGCTGCCGCTGAATACTCCTTCCCTACCGCGTACGCTACTATGTACAAGGCTCGGAGGAAAAACAATCCTCCTATTCCCCAGAGTTTGGAGGACTTGGGTCGCCTCTTCCAGAACGTGCAATGGGGAGAATGTTTCATGTGCACTATAAATAATATTACACACCCATTTTATAGATACACTATACAACTTGAAGAGGTTGTAGCTGTGATTTTTTGCAGCGAAGTAGTTCTTGACGCCGTAATAGGTGGTGTAGAGGAAATACATGTGGATGGCACATGCATTCCCTCTACTCCACCGTGTCATCAACTTTTTACTGTACATGTGGTGGTAGACGACAAGGTATCTCTGAGTATATCTTAAATAATTCTGAAATATATTGAAATTAATATTGCAGACCATCCCTATTGTATACTGCTTGATGACAACTCGGCGTCAAGCTCTTTATGAAGCAATATTTATAAAACTACAAGAATGTGCTCCCACGTTGCAACCTGCTCTCATAATTTCTGACTATGAAGTCGCTTTGAGACAGGCATTAATTGTTTCCTTTCCGCAAGCGGAAGTAGTAGGATGCTATTTTCATTTTGCCAGTGTATGTTTTTATAGCAATCTGAATAGAATTTATATTATAAAATATTTTATTCTATTTATTTTTAAATATTTTATTTCATTAGGCTGTGTGGAAATATGCGTCTCGCATTGGACTTATACAAGAAATGCGAGAAAATTTAAATTTAAAAAAAGCCATAAAACTGTTCATGGCACTTCCATTGCTTCCGGCCGAACAAATAGAAATAGGTGTAGAAGAAATAGTAAACTGGTGCGGAAGAAATAATGTATTACTTCCAGATATGTTTACTTACATTAGAAGGTAATTGATAATTCTCAAAAGGTTAAAAATAATTTACTACTACAGGGCCTATTCTGTAACTCAGTGGTTAATTTTTAACCAGTTGCTAAAAATTTTAACAAATAAAAACAAACATTACACGTAATTTTTTGATATTTTCTCAAGTGCTACTTATTTTCATTGGAGAATAAATTTAGCCATCTGGTTAAAAATGAACCACTGAGTTACAGAATTGGGGGTTTACATATGTTAAAAGATTATTGATATGATAAAAACTATTACAAATTAAATAGAAATTTTAAAATTTTGGTTATTTTATACAGATTTGTTTATAGATATTGGATTTATTTGTTCGGCCAGAACATATAAGCGTTTTTGGCTTACCCCGTCGCACAAATAACAATGTAGAAGCATTTAATAAAGTGCTACTTGTGAAAATGGGTATTCACCCAAACATATTCACCTTCGTCGGTAAGGAATGAAATTTTGTTTAAATAAAAATTAATCCATTTATTTATAGAGAAACTGGTTGCATTAAACATGCGAGCATTTACCCAAGTACAAAATTTAGCTTTAGGGCAACCTATTTCGCGCGGCATCAATTCCCGCTACTTAAATAATAACGTGCGCATTCGTAATGCCCAAGTGGGGTTAGTGGAGGGTAGATACACAACCCTGCATTTTTTAGAAATTTGCGAACATGTTGTTGAAAATATAGCAAATGACATGCGTGAGGTAAAACTAAAAATTTAGCAAAAATTAATCTAATGAATAATACTTTTAGGGAATCATAGCTGGAGTGCGCGATAATGTAAGTATTAAGATATACCTGAGCAAAAAAACTATTTTTGTTATATGAACTGTTTATTTACAGTCTGTGAAGTATCTTACTCACTTAAAGTCACATTGAATTTTGAAACTGTTTTCAAGCTGGGCTTTCTTACAAAACATTTATTATAGTATGTTACCTATTTGAAAGAGGAACGAAGCGATGACTCTAATTATTGTCTAAGATCGGAATTCTTTACCGTTCATAATGCTTATATAATTTCTCGCGCGATCAAAATTAAGTTTCTTTCAATATCTGTAAAAAAAAATCCAAAATTAGTTCAGAAAAACTGAAGTCCGTTTCCATGATATTTTCCAAACATTTGTTTCACTTTGCACAATAAATGTCAAAGTTCTGAAATTTGTGATTGTGTTTTTTGTGTAAGAAATAACTGCGAAAATAATTTGCAAGGTATCATTATTTATCAATAATTGTAGTATTAGTATCTGCACTTTTAATTTTACTAGCACTAAATGAATTTATTAAATCATATCTGTCCATTTGTACTAACCATGAACTTACCGTTCTAGAGCGGTATGTAATTTTACCGTTTTGTTAGACGTAGCGGCCAGTAAAAACAACCTACTATCTTGAAAACTTTATCGATAAACCTTTTCTAATGACCGATTGAGTAAAAAATATTTTTATTTATCAACATCAAATAATCAATTTGATGTCAAGAACTCTTAACACACTCTGTCTTATTCTTAATGGTTTTGATAACTTTATTAAGAATCTTGGAAAATAAAAATATCATTAATTTATAACGTTAATAAATGTTATAAATGACCACCATATTATTCCTAATACAAGCGTCACATCTTCAAAACATTTATTAATTTTTCCTGACCTCACGCGTATTTCTTCAGCAGCGTTTTGAATGCAATTAAATAAATAGTTCCAAAATACTGATTTAGAATTGAACTGATCTAACTCTATCTTTCATACAGTTTCAAAAATAATCTAGAGGAATTATGTCCAAAGAGCAATGTGGCCAAAGAATTGGATTGCCACGTCCAATTCAACGTTGTGAATAGGAACTCCATTAATTAAATTAATTGACACAAATTATGAATTAATAAATAACTGTTTAATGCGGTTAATAAAGTCGGAAACAATTAAGAATCGGATAGAGGTATGTTAAAAGTTTTTACTCCAAAAAAAAAAGTAATCGACCCTGCAGTTTAGTCAATACCTTTCGAATCGCTCTGTGAAATTATCAAACACTATTTATTTAGTTTTAATATCAAAAATACATAAACTTTATGAATATTTTAAAATTTCTCTTATAATGTAATACTATATGTAAATAATATTTTCGAAAAATATCATTTATATTTTATTTTCTAGGAATTTATTGTAGATATTGAAGATGTACCCATTGTACAGCCAGTAAGTTATACGAGGATTTTACTTGAAAGTTAGTGAGTACACATATATATTTATTTTATTCTAGGACCAAGGAGTCGCACAAGAATTAAATGAAGATCAAATTGTAAGTTTCTCGAGAGTTTAGTTGATATAGATATTATTTGTTTCATAATTTTTAGATTCCTCAACAACCAGAACAAGCCGAGGAACCACAAGTTGTAAGTTAATTAATAAATTAATAGTGAATGGATAAAAATTACTGGATAAGTTAATAAATATGTATCAGGTTTTATTGTTGTATATTTTAGTGATCCGAAAATATATGTTGTAGGTAAATGTATGGCAAACTATCAGAAGAAACGTGAAAAATATTTTAACCAATTTTTATTGACATTGAGGACGTTTCGACGCAACCAGCGTCATCATCAACTCAGAACAAGTGGATTTACAAAAACAGCACACAATAATAAATTATTTATTTTTATTTATTTATTATTGTGTGCTGTTTTTGTCAATTCACTTGTTCTGAGCTGATGATGACGCTGGTTGCGTCGAAACGTCCTCAATGTCAATAAAAATTGTTTAAAATATTTTTCACATTTCTTCTTATCCTTTGCCACACATTTACCTACAACGTATCGGGTTTTAAATGGGATAATTTTATGTATTTTTCATTATTTACAACCACGTTGCAGTGTATGTTTGGGAGATGTGCCAACACATGCATGTTATCCAAGCGGGCACTTGTGTTTATGTAGAAATTGCGCAATACAATTGCTCAATTTTAATAATCGTTGCCCCAACTGCCGGGCTGACATTGAAAATATTTTAGAAATATTTCTAAATTAATTTTGTATTTGTCTTTATATACAGGATGTTCCATTTAAGCGTGCCACCATTGCTATCTCGAGAACTATAAGAGCTACGAGGTTGGTTAAATTAGCAAAGAACCACCATTTTACAAGACTAATACAATGAGCAAAAAAAAAATATTTTTGACCTGTGTTTCTCAAAATACGGGACACAACTTTCTTATTTTAAATGGGAACATATGTTTATTTTTAGGTTATTGGATAGAGTATTTTTTCTGAATTCAGCGATATAAACATATATACTAATATAACAAAATAAAATAAACATATGTTCCCATTTAAAATAAGAAAGTTGTGTCCCGTATTTTGAGAACCACTGGTCGAAAAAAAAATTATATATATATATATATATATATATATATATATATATATATATATATATATATATTTGTTAGTTTTATTGATTGTTATACATGTAATATGTTACATATGTTAAATTTTATTTATATTATAAGGAGTAAGGTTTCTTTTATCTTTTTATGTACAATTTTTCATTTTTATATTTTTCATGTATTAAATTTAGTAATTTTTATTTTGTTAAACATGTTAGATTAGATATATTTTATAAGGGAAAGGGATAAAGTTATTTTTATTTTTAAGTGCAATATTTTTTTTTGTGTATTCGTGTATATATTTTCCAAATTTCTATTTTATAGTTGTATTCCTGTAATAATATAGTTTATAAACGTTCCTTTTTTTACTATTCCAATAATGTGTATTTTTTATATTCCATTTGAAACTATTATAAACCCAAACATAAGGATTTAACATGTAAAATCATATTTTCGTAATTTTCTTCTTCCCTAATTATTTTCGGTACAAAAGCTTCAAATAAATGTTGCATGGATAAAATTCTGCATCTAAATCAACATGCAAAATTAATTTTACTTGTATTGTAACACTAGAAATTAGATATGAAAAAATAACGTAAATACATTAAAATTAACAAGTGTTGGTTTATCGTCAAGTTACACTGGGTTAGTTTATTTTTAGTGCATTTATCATCTTATTTATATCTAATTAGATTTGTATTACGCAGTCCAATTAGAGTCTTATTGTACTTTGTCGTACTATTCTCTTCTGCTCGGTCCAGCTCTAGGCGGATTATTTACCAGGCTTCTTTATGACTTCCAATAGGCAGTGTTCAGTGTTGTCATTTTCTAAGTCGCAGGTACCATTTTACTTTCTCAATTGTATACAGAATAGTGGTGGCAAAGTCCGGAAATATTTGAGTCCGGACCCAAAGAAAAAAAAAGTCCGGACTTAAAAAAGTCCGAACTTTTCGGACAATGTAAAATGCACCTTCACTGTCCGGACCCGTCCGGTGCATTTGTGTACCAGTGCACGGTCCGGTCCGGTGCGATGCATAAATAAATTTACGAAGCAAATAAAATTAAGTTTAAGTGAAAAGTATATTTTTGACAGCAATGATTTTAATACCCTAAAACAAAGAAAACCGATTATTATATGTTAAATTAAATAAATTTGCACGGAAGTAATTTACTTGGCTGTATATAAAATCGGCCATAAAGCAAATAAAAGTGAAGTACTATCGCAGGTCCGGACTATCGCCGGTCCGAACACGGACGGGTCCGGACTCGGACGAGTCCGGATTTTTTCATTAATAGGGTCCGGACTTAGTCCGGACCCAAAGTACGGACTCAAAAAAATCCGGTCTCCGTTGCCAGCACTAATACAGAATCACTTCCAGTTCCCCGTGGCTGGTTAGTAAACTGTATCGTTTGATAATCTATCGTATTATATCATCGATATGTCTTATCGTCCAACTCTATTTTTTATTCTCATCTTGAAATTCTTGATTGCCTGTCATAAAAGTTTGTCATATAATGTGTTGTTATCATGGTCGTCGATCGCAGAGATCATGCCTATATATCCGGCAAAGAGAATGTAACATAGTAATATTTTTCTTTCTCTGGCGTCCTCGTCCCGTAATATGTTTGTCGTGTTCTGCAGCGTTCGGTGTTATCCAGATGTCCTGCTGGATTGTCATTGAACGTCGGTCTCCATTTATTACTGAAGAAGATTGCGCACTCGTTTCTAAAATATCAGTGTACCTTGAATAGAAGTTTGTTCACCACATGTTGCACCTGCTCTATCTTAATGCTTAGAACCATTAAAACATATTTAAGAGCTTATTCTAACTTCTGCTGAGTGTATTTTCCTCGAGATCTCCAGCCCCCTTTGAAATCAATAGTATATTCCGTAATTCAACAAAAAAAACTTGATTCTGGGTGAACTCTGGTTCTTGAAAATTTTTACCTATGTCGGGACACTTTGACTTTGAATCATGACATTTTAAAATTGACATAACCTAACAAAAATATACGTGAATAAAATAGACGATAACGTTGAATATGACAGCAAAATTGAACAATTTTATAATTAAAGAATTAATGTTTTCATCGGTGCCTACCAATCTCTTTCAGGGATCGCGTTGCGAGTAGAAACCGGTAAATGAATTTCAGGACTATCAATCACAAACCTAGTCGAACCGGTAGAACGGAACGAACTATTAAATTTCTACGTCAATCGGAGTTAGTCTTGACATAACTAACGCCGTTTCCCCACAAAATTAATTTAAGCAGAGATATTATATTATCTATTATATAGAACTACTACTTTAAAATAATATGAACATATTCCAAATTTGTAATATACTAAAATAAAATTTAATACGGCTCTTGATTAATAAAATTACTTACTTTTTAATTCACATGCAGCAAATGTTTTCTCTGATTAACTACACATATTTTAATTTTTTATAATTTAAAATTAAATTCTTCCATAAAATATCGCATATCTTCTTTTCTTACTTTTTTAATACAATTTTACGTTTTCACATTATTTTTTAAAAATTTGTTCATAAATATTTAACGTTTTATAATTTTTTTATTGTATTATACTTTATTTAATCATCAAATTACATATAAATATGAATATCTTCACAAAATTTACTTTTGGAAACTCCCAATTCCCCCATTGTGTAAACTGTTCTCTTTTAAAATTTGAAGAACTATAGACATCTATTGTATTTTAAAATTATTGCTAAACTATGTGAGAGACATCTAATGAGATTAAATGAAAACATCACATTAAATTTTTAGGAATTTTTCCAAGGCAGGTTTTTTCCAAGGCAATATTTATAAAAGCAGTACAATTCCAAGGCAGGTTTAGTAAATTATAGATTTTTCATGCTACCCGTATTGTACTATTCCAGACGTGAAACTTTCGATGAATGAATAGTCGAGGTTTGAAATTTCGGGTGTTGACCCCATTCCCGTTTTAGAGTGTATTGTTTTGGACATATACCTATTATCTAAACTATATATATATATATATATATATATATATATATATTTTAATTAAAGTATTAAGATTAATTTGTTTGTAGTTTGTAGTTTAGCTTATTGGTTTTTAGTACAATAATTTAAAATAATATCTTTCAGTAGTATAATTTATAATAATAGTTCAGTTTCTTTTTTAGTTTAGAGCACTTATTGCATTTATTGTAGTGTTAGCATTATTTTTGTATTTACTCGCTTCGAGTGAGAGAGATAAAGTTTGTCTGTCTGTGTATCTGTGGTCTGTACTAATTATTGTAAGCAATATATCTATTGGAGATTTAGAAAACCAAATAGGTAAGTTAATACTACAGGATAATATTTGTTCAGTTATTGTTTCTTTCGAAAATAAAATGGTTGTAAAATATTGCTTTGCACGGCATTGTAATAACAACCCAAGCAACCAAACGACGTGATTTCGACGTATTTGTGACACAATTTGTCGACGTCACAAAAACGAATATGCGTGGGTCGAATCGACGTAATTTACAGACTAAAATTTAACGTCCTTTACAGACGTTACATTGTCGGAGACCTCATACGTGACACAAACGTCGTTTATAGACCATATTTTGACGTCTATTGACGACGTTGCAAAAACGTTATTTAGAAGCATGTAGAAAAAATATATTTATTCATTCTGAATATATCCAAATTACATTGTGCAACAAAAAATTGTATTTTTTGACAAAAACAAACAAACTATACTTAAGCTGATATCTGATGGTCTGTAAGCTGAACCATACAAATTAATTATTCTTTTGGTCTCTGAGTGCGTTGTGGAGCGTACTTTAACCAACGCATCGTAGGTGCGTGAAGTTAGCAGAATGAAGTAAAGCACTAACGAAACAATTTATATACAAAGTTAGTGCATCGTTAGTGCTTTTTGGTGCTTCTTCAATTCCTTTAGCAGGAGTCACCATGCCGCTACAAAAAGCATTCGACTTTTTTTCCTGCCAAGTTCACACTAGCAGGAACTTTGAAAGATAAATTAATGAACTTGGTGTCAAAAGTTAGTGCTTCGTTAGTGCTCTTTAGTGCTTCTATTAAAAAAATCACAAGTCATACTATATCGCTACCAGGAGCATTCGACTGTTTTCCTGCCAAGTTCACACTAGCAGAAACTTTGAGAGATAAATTAATGAACTTGGTGTCAAAAGTTAGTGCTTCGTTAGTGCTCTTTAGTGCTTCTATTAAAAAAATCACAAGTCATACTATATCGCTACCAGGAGCATTCAATTGTTTTCCTGCCAAGTTCACACTAGCAGGAACTTTGAAAGATAAATTAATGAACTTGGTGTCAAAAGTTAGTGCTTCGTTAGTGCTTTTTAGTGCTTCTATTAAAAAAAATCACAAATCACACTACGTCGCTACAAGAAGCAGTCGTCATTTGCTTATTTATGTTATAAAGTTTATAATAAAATATCAAAAATTATTTTTATTATTAGCAACTATTTGCTCATTTTGTGCTATTTATTGCTACATTGTATTAATTTTGTGCTCATCTCTAACAATTGTCATTATCAAAATAAAATGAATACGATATGTATAGGTACGTTTACTTATTCATAGAGAAAAATTAAAAATTAATATAGCTGTAATTTTTCTGATCTCGTTTCATATATTGCCTTATTTTTAAAATTTTTTATTCATCTCGGTTAATTTTATTACTTACTAATAGCGTTACCATTTTTATATAAATAAAGTAGCGCATAACTAGTGGATTGCAAGTATCTTATCTCATTGCTTATTGTTTCGTACCTATAATAGTATTACGTTAAGTAAGCTTATCCATAGGCGTGCCCGGGCACCCCCATTACCAAATTAAAACTAACAAAATTGTAAAATAGTTTTAAATAATACATTCATATTTGGTTCAAAAGTTGATATAAGAAAAAAGTTCAATCCGTTTTTACACTAGAATTAGTATTTTTTTAATTATGTTGTTGAAACGTAATATTTTTACTTAACACTAAATTAATAAAATGGTAAAATAAATGCTTTTCGAGAGAAATTATTTGCGAAAAAATATACTAAATTTTTAAGTGTAAATAAATGCGGTACAAAAATAAGCCAAATCTACTAATTAAAGACCCTTATTTTGAACGTAATACTATCCATCCCATATCAATAAAAACATTGTTGATTCTTTTTTATCCCATTTATTTTGTAAAGTTGTATTTATGAAGAAATAACTAACGAAACTAGTATTAATTTTGTTTCCCTTCTACATCTGGGCACCCCCATTACCCAAACTCTGTGCACGCCTATGAGCTTATCTACATTATTTTTATTATTATATGTTTTATATATATATAAAATTTACATTATTATTTTGTATATGTAGGTAATAGCGTTGATTGAAAAGTATACTTTTCAATCAATGGTAATATATGTCAACGACAAAACGCGGAAAATAATGTGTTCGCCATACCAAATTTATATAATAAAAGTATCATAAAAGTTTAGGAACACATTCTTTATACCGAGTTATACAAGTATCTTTGAAGATTTGTTGATACGAGTAACAAATAAGATTTTTTTGTAAATCAAAGAATTAGATACATTTTTATTTCAAAAGATCTCTTGCTTCTGTAATCGAGTCAACTCTAAAATAAAATTATTGAAACAATAATTTTCTGCTCATGTCATTTTTTGTTATCAACGATTCACGCGGAATAAGCGTACACACCAAAAAATTTTAGAGTGGTAAAGTTACCAAACGGAGTGGTAATTGTAGTTAGTGTAAAAATCAACACCATAATTAGTAAATTCCAATTTTTGGTATAATTTTGATTCTGGTAAAATATGAAGCGTGTAAAAATATTCAGTAGTACACGTAATTTTGTGAAAGAAGTTAATTTTACACCATATTTATCCTTTTTTCCAATTTTAGTGTATACTATAAAATGTACACTAAAATGACACATGTATTTATCCAGTTTTACACATGATTTGGTAATTTTATAAAACGAAATTAATTTTACACTGAATAGTGTTTTTTTACACATTCAAGTGTAATGATAAGGCGAGATCATTCTTATTCGTGGTTAGATAACGAAAGGTCGTCGCTAGAGAGTTTTTCCTTATTCGTGCAAAAAGGCATAATAAACTCAACTAAATTGCTGAAATAAATATGTAGTGTTGCCTTTTAAATTTAACAATAATAATTAGGTATATTAAGTGGGCAGTAATAAAAGAAAATGCAGATTATCAAGATTTTGTAACTCTGGGTAAGTAAGCGGTATTTGTTTAATGTTTATAATTATTTTTTTCCAATTTTATAGCACGAAAAAAGTTTCCTAATTTAGGAGAAGAAATATTAGAAGAAGATACTTTATATTTCTATATTTCCGCAAATAAAAATTGCACAGTTCATGTTCCAAATCTAAAGGAACTTGTTAGTATTGACATTGGTAATACACTAATATATAGAATAGTAATTTGATAAGAAAGTATATTAAAAATGATATTTTTTAGTAAATTCACCATCTACCTCTACGTTAACAATAAATTCCAATACAACATCACGTGTAGATATTTGTAACAGGTTAGCTAAATCTATTTCTTCCGAAATAGTACCAAGTCCTTTAAGTTCAGTATTAGTACATGAATCAAGTCCATTTGATATATTACCAGAAACTGATATTCAACAAAAATTAGACTCCCAATCTAATGCAACATTTATTCATCAAAAAAAAATTGGTGAAAATACAAATATTGAGGTAATTAACAGTTTTAATCAACGTATTTGCAAGAGGTATATACATATATTTTTAAATAAGCATAATTTCAGGATTTAAAGTGAACATTGATACAAGAAGGCGAACAAAATATTATTAATATTATAAGTATAGAAAATGTTCTTTTCTTTATTACTATCTTGGAGATCTGAAACGTTTGATGATAATTCGTATAGGTATGTTGTGTCCAAATATAGTGAAAAAATAAATTTATAAAGAACCACTAGAATTGTTTACTCTTAACAATAAGTGTTACATTGTTCCAAAGAATATTTATTTATTGTATTGTATTGTATGTATATGAGGGTTTTTTTTTAACCGTTTTTGTCGCTTTTTGTCAACGCGACCTAGAAGATCTATTGTGACACAGCCCTTACTTAGTTTTCCGGAAGTAGATCCAGATTTTTGGTGAAGCCGATTAGGCCTCAAGTACCTGAAGTACTTGTTTCGTGACATGTTTTACTTGCATTTTAGTGATGCAGGTTGTCAGCCTACAGTCTCTGCAAGGCCAGCACACACCGAGCCGTTGTGCGGCAACCCATCCAATTGGACAGGGCGGGCTATGTTGCTTATCTACACGATCAGACAAGACACGACACGACCACACAACCGTACTGGCTATTTATTTAAGTTCTATTATGTAAATTTTTGTTATTAAATTAATTTCTTCAGTACAAATTACATTTATTTATTATTATTAGCCCTACCCTATTTTGTGTATAAATGTACCTAATTCGGTGTAAACCATATTGAAATTTTACACCGTTAAGTGTACGGTATAAGCTATTTATTACACTAAAACTGGTACAAATATTTTGAGTATACACGTTTATGATTATTTTTTCTAAAAAGAGTGTAAAATTATGCACTATACGTTGTAATATTTTATACTTTTACGAGTATTTTATCTTATTTTAGTGTATGGGTGAAACATTAGAACTGGTAAAATTAAGATAAAACCGGTGTACTGTAAACACTATAATGTGAAATTGTACCAAAAATTTAGTGTAACATATTTTACCAAACTCCGGAGTAGAATTTAACCAAAAGCTATCGTGGTAATTTTTTCACTAATGGGTGTGGACCTATATAGACCAACTTTAGTGTTAAATTTTACACGATATTTTTTGGTGTGTACTTATATAGGGATCAAAATGTTAATTTTTAAATGTGTAGGTATTAAGTTATTTTTTTTCTCAATTATTTCTCATCAAAACATAAAAAGATTGGGAAAATAAATTATATCTTCCAACGCCAAAACCTATATTCAAATTAATTATTTTTATTTTTTGTAATGTGTGTTTATTGAAAAAATAATAATACTTTACATTTGTTTAGTACTATAATAACAATTTTACTGTATTATACTCCTATTATACATAGATAATCACCCTAATTCTGTTAAGGATGTTGCAGGCTCTTAGCAATGTTACTAAAAATTGTGATCTATAGAAATAATTGTAAAGGTGTCATTTCCATATTTTATTTAGTATCTGCTATTGTTATTGGCTGATGATGTTAGTAACGTTGCTAAGAGCTAGCAACTTCCTTACAGAATTATTAGCCGAACTGTTATTACTAATCATTCGAAATAGTTATTTACGTATAGAGGGTTGAAAGAAAAAGTTTATAACGCGGACGAAATTTGAAGCCCGACGCGTAGCAGAGTGCTTTATTCGTCCATGGGCGTAAATCTCTTTCGGCCCGAGGTATGTACAAGGTTTACGCACAATTGCATAAGAATATATAATTACTTTTATCTCGAAATTTTAAAAACGTTGAAAAAGGTGCCGATGGTTACAAAGACTCATATCATGTTGTCATGTGCCAAACAATTCATTTTGTTTATATGTAAACAAAGATCGTAAAAATTAGTAAATTGTGTACGACATGGAGATTCCAAACGAAATTTTGGCTGAAGCTGAAGAAGCGTTGGGGGATTTGTGTCCCAATAAATCACAAGAGAGGTATGAAAAAGAGTTTAAAGACATGGAAAACTGGATGACAGTAAAAAAAATAGAAACCATCAACGAAACTGTTTTGTTGGCATATTTTAACCAACTGGTAAATAACACAATAATGTTTTGCACATTTGTTACATAATTTAAATTTTTCGATTACAAATGCAGTTCAAAATATTCCATGCTTAAAAAGATGCTTATAATTAAGAAAATTGTGAATATTACCATTTACTACAAGCTAATTTCATTTAAAAAAAAGTATTGGCCTTGAACCAAAGAAAGCTATGGTGTTGTCCAAAAATAATATTATAAAATTTATGACTGAATCTCCAGACTGCACATATCTGATGATGAAGATGTGACAATTATTAAAATTCTGAAATTTTATTGAATTAAACATTATGATGTTTTGAATTGTAGATTGATTTATTATTTGGTATATACGGAGCTTGTCATAGAGAAAAACTCGCAAATATTGAAATAAACGATGTAGAAGACAGGGATTCCGTCATTTTTGTGACCATACCAAAAACAAAAACTATTAAAAAACGTCAGTTTGGTATAGTAGATGACGAAATAGTTGCACTAGAGCTTTGTAGAAAATATATTGCTATGCGGCCAGGGAATTTGATCCATCGTCGTTCTTTTCTTCAATTTAGAAATAAAATCTGCACTTCCCAGCCTGTGGGTAAAAATACTTTCGGAGCTATTCCCAAAATATTGCAAAATATCCCTAGCTTCCTGATCCAGAGCGATATACTGGACATACTTTTCGCAGACCATCTGCGACACTACTAGCAGATAGTGGGGCAGATATAACATCTGTAAAAAGGCATGGGGGTTGGAAAAGTACTTAGGTTGCAGAAGGATACCTAGAAGACTCTGTAGAATCAAAAACTAAGACGGCAAGATTAATTCTCAATATTAAGACTGATGCTAGTACATCGAGCAATATATCTACAGTCACACAGGAGGAGAACGAAATAAATTATTTAAATATTCAATTAAATAAATCGGCTGGCGGAGTTTCATTCCATTCCAATAAATAAATTAATTCCCTCATCATAACTTGACTTTATAAACAATAGCAAACAAAACAGAGTTTACTACTTTACCGCCCATGGGCATTTTTCTCTACTTTACCGCCCAAGGCCGTAAAGTAAAACTTACCGCCATGGTAACCAACGTTGTAATTAAACAATTACAATACAGTTGTGCGTAAAATATATTTTACTTTCTTTTGTATAATACTAATACATTTCTAAATTTTTAGGCAGTCAGTGATATAACAATAATAATAGGCAGTTACAATTTTGATGTTATATGCAAAAATAAGAAGGAAGTAGATCAGAATACCGACTACGAATATTGCTAATTTGAAATAATTGCCTCGTTGGTGACTAAATAACTTTTTATTGTTTGTGAGTAACTGTAGGTACTGTTACACTTAAAATTGAATTTAACATATAATAATAAAAATAGTGTAGATAAGCTTACTTAACGTAATACTATTATAGGTATGAAACAATAAGCAATGAGAAAAGATACTTTTAACCCATTAATGACTTATGACCTACTTTATTTATATAAAAATGATAAGGCTATTAGCAGGTGTTGGATAAGATAACTATGCAATATGAATATTAATATAAAAATTAAAGAAAACCATAATTTTAAACTAATACTGTCTCAACCTCTGATAAAAATAAACAATTAAAAAAGATTAGGCCAAATATATGGCTATAGCTAGTAGGTACTTAATGTAATGGTTTCTTCGATCAATTGAATAGTATATATTTCCTCCAGCTTACTTATAATAAGCCGAAATTAATAATAAAAAATAAAAAATAAGGCAATAAATGGAACGAGATCAGAAAAAAATACTGCTATATTAATTTTAAATTTTTCACTATGAATAAGCAAACGTAAACATATCGTATTCGTATTATTTTGATAATGACAATTGTAGGAGATGAGCACAAATGTAATACACTGTAGCAATAAATAGCGCAAAATGAACAAAAAAGTTGCTAATAATAAAAATAATTTTTGATATTTTATTACAATTACAGGAAAACAGTAGAATGCTCCTGGTAGCGATATAGTATGACTTGTGATTTTTTTAATAGAAGCACTAAAGAGCACTAACGAAGCACTAACTTTTGACACCAAGTTCATTAATTTATCTTTCAAAATTCCTGCTAGTGTGAACTTGGCAGGAAAACAGTCGAATGATCCTGGTAGCGATATAGTATGACTTGTGATTTTTTTAATAGAAGCACTAAAGAGCACTAACGAAGCACTAACTTTTGACACCAAGTTCATTAATTTATCTTACAAAGTTCCTGCTAGTATGAACTTGGCAGGAAAACAGTCGAATGCTCCTGGTAGCGATATAGTATGACTTGTGATTTTTTTAATAGAAGCACTAAAGAGCACTAACGAAGCACTAACTTTTGACACCAAGTTCATTAATTTATCTTTCAAAGTTCCTGCTAGTGTGAACTTGGCAGAAAAACAGTCGAATGCTCCTGGTAGCGATATAGTATGACTTGTGATTTTTTTAATAGGAGCACTAAAGAGCACTAACGAAGCACTAATTTTTGTCACCAAGTTCATTAATTTATCTTTTAAAGTTCCTGCTAGTGTGAACTTGGCAGGAAAAAAAATCGAATGCTTTTTGTAGCGGCATGGTGACTCCTGCTAAAGGAATTGAAGAATCACCAAAGAGCACTAACGAGGCACTAACTTTGTATATAAATTGTTTCGTTAGTGCTTTACTTCATTCTGCTAACTTCACGCACCTACGCATCGTGTATTCTTTAAACTCGTCTTTGGTGACATCACGATTCGTTGATTTAACAGTATCTGAAACAATTTAAACATCGAGTTTATTGACTATTACGTTAAAAAATCATATTTACAATAAGCAACTTTCTCAAGCTGTGTGTCTTTAAATTTATATTTAGGCTTTGTTCCACAATAATTGAACTCTGCTGCTAATTTAGAAGTCATTAATTGGTTCAGAATTGAATACACAGATTTACTTGTTTCTTTACAAGTATAAGCTTTTAAATAAGAAATCTGTAAATTTGAGTATAGCAGATTAGTAGAAGTAACCAACCTAACGTAATAAAAAGGCCCGTATTCCGAGCTCACTTTTATAATAAAATCGCGATTTTATTATAAAACTGAGCTCGGAATTTGGGCCAATATGAACAATATTTACAATTTTTCTAAAATTATCTTCGTTCCTTAAATGTAATTCAAAGCCATCCATATCAGAAATGCTTGATAACGGCAACTCTTCGACATCGTTATATATTTCACTTTCATTCATTTTTGAACTGATGAATTGTAATATTTTATTCTGCCTTTTTAGGATTTCCATTATTTTTATTTGGTTTTGAACTACGTTATTCAATGTCCATTTTGCTGTCTAGTTGTGAAAAATTTATTTCACACCTATACGTCTTGTAAATTACGTGAACTAGTATGATGCGTATTTGGTAGAACACTAATACCACGTTTTGAAACAATTTCATTAAATTTTAAATGTCAATATAAGAAGAAATATACTCACATTTCTTCATATATATTGCGATTTGTAATATCTGTTGAACTATTTGAACTAAAAAATAATTATTATAAAAAGCTATAATGCTTAAAATTAAAATAAGAATTTTAAACATACGAATGCACAAGAATCTCTCCTGTGTCTTCTGCATCGGATAATTCATGATTTGATGAAATATTTCCATCAAAAGATAGTGGTTTCCGTGCTAAATTTTTATTTTTTAATAATTTACTGCAATAATATAATATTTATAATAATAAAATCAATAGATACTTACTTAAAAAATATTTAGTACCCAATTTTCAATAAAGACTGTGACATTTGTGTCTTATCCTTATTTTTAGCAATATTATCTTCCAAATTATTTGAACTAACAAGACAATAACAAATAAATGTTAATACAGAAAATAAATTTACATATTATATTTTCGATCATACCAACGAGCAAGTCCAAATTGTTCTGTATCAGATATAGAACCTTCCAATAAAATATTACATATTGGTGACAGTGGCTTCCTAGCCACATTATTTGTACTTATTAAGGATTTACTGCAATATAAAACATTAAACAATATAAAAATTCGATATTTATCTCATATAACTTACCGAATTTTTAATGATTGTGATATTTGTGTCTCATTCTTACTATTGCGTGCAGAAGAGTCAAAATGTTTCATTTTACTCGTTGAACAGTCACTATAACGAAATAACAGCATAACATTCAACAAAAACAAACATAAGAGAACATAGTACTCCTTTCTTTCCTGACGGCATTTAATGAAGATTGCGAAATTGCTAGTTCGTCTTCATTTTCATAGTTTTCTTCAACCATGAAATGTTTTTTTTTAATTTTATTGTCTAGTGAATTATCTCTAAATGAGCACAACATACAATCAATTACGAATAAATATAACAAATCGGTATTTACTTTCGTTTCCTGACGCAATTTACGGTAGACTTTGTAAATATATTTTCTTTATCATTTTCAAACAGATCTGACGTGAAGTCCACAGTCTCATCACTATCGGATTCACTTGTATAACTCATATACACAAAATCGCTATCATGTTTATTATTTATTATTTTTCTTCTTCCTTTACCAAACGATTCTATTGATGAATTTAGAGAATGGCCTTGTTCAAGTTTCTTGCACTCCCTTTCAGCTTGTGTTAAATTATATATACAAAAAACTCACTTGATTTCTAATTAAAATTAATTTTACTTATTGTTTACTTACCATAAGATTTTAATACGTCTATCTTATACTTTTCAAATTCATTTGTCGGTTGCGAAGATATTTTAATTGCTTTTTTAAGTTTTTGTGGCTTTTTTCTTAAATGTGTTGGCCATGCACATTTGCCTGCCTCAACCCAACAGGATGGCACAACAGCATTGTCGTCCGTTTCCACGAATCGTACTACCAAGAATGTCATTACCTAAGATGAAATATAAAATAAGTTCCTTAAAAAATATTTTCTCAAGCTATAAACTTACGTGAATAGTTTCAACAGACGATAATTTGACAAATCTTGTTGCACTAACACTTTACAGACAACAAACTCCGGGAATCACAATTGTCTGTCATCTGGCAAGAACAACAACGAAAGTGCGCAAGCGCACTAGAAATGCGTTCATAAAATCTTACAACTTAACTTAAAAAAAGCTAATTTTAATTTTCAGTAATTATACACACGTAAATATTCGAACATTTTCGGTGTAATATTAACACACTTGGCCAAATTTTCTTTATTAGATACTAGATTCCTTTTACCTTTACTAGGTATAACATTTTTAATATTTACATTTTACATGTTGCTTAAATGGAACCCTTTGTGCCAGTGTGCATGTGCCGTGGGTTAGATCTTAAATATAATTGTCATCGGGAAAATTTAAATGAATGTAAGTATTCTTTAATGTATAAAAATTGATTATAGTAATTTATTTTCAACATTTCCAGTCGGGATCCTACATACAACCAAAATGAGTAAAAACGAAGAGGAACATTTTAGAAGAAAATGTAAACAACAGTACGCCAACGCTGTGGAAGAAAGTATTGTCAACAATTTTTTAAACAAAAATTCTGAAGAAATATCTGGCAATGTAACGGAGAAACATATCACCATTCCACAAAATTTAAAAACAAATATTGCTGAGGATATTGTCTCTGCAAGTTCAAAGTCGCACTCCACTACCTTGCCAGTACAACTAGAAGTTTCATGTTCGGAACTGTTTCAAATTGAGGACAAAATTCCAAATACATTTAAAGAAGCTTTAGTACATTGGACGATGTTTCATAACATAAGTCACAGTGCTATAAACGATTTGTTAAATATTTTAAAGAAATATCATCTTTATGATGGGCCACATGATGTTCGAACATTACTACAAAGTTCGAGAAAGATTGCAACACTGAAAATGAATGAAGCTGAATTTTGGTACGGTGGTATCACTCCATTTTTGGAACGAGCTGCCAGGAATGAAAACAACTTACACTCGTTTAATCTGGCTATAAATATTGACGGTTTACCACTATTTAATAACAGCAGTACGCACGTATGGCCTATACTTTTATGCATAAGAAATGCAACAAATACGAATCCATTTATGGTGGGTATTTGGTGCGGAGAGGGAAAACCAGAGATTACACTTTTTTTAAAAGATTTTGTACAAGAACTTAAGTGTTTATTGCAGAATGGTTTTGAGATTGATGGAAAAAATTATACAGTGAATTTAGATGTATTCGTATGTGATGCTCCAGCACGTGCTTATATCAAAGCAATAAAATCACATAATGGGTACTACGGTTGCGAGAAATGTAATCAGAAAGGAAAATACATATCAACCGTAGTTTCTCCAGAAATTGATGCTCCTCTTCGTTCTGGAGAGGATTTCAGAAACAAAATACAGCCTTTACATCATGTTTCTGAATCTCCTCTTGAAGAATTAAATATAAACATGGTTGATTCTTTCGGTTCAGAATACATGCATCTCGTATGTCTAGGTGTAATGCGACGTTTACTCCAAATATGGACATTTGGAGAATTGCAACATCGAATATGTAAAGCAGGAACAATAAAAATTTCCTCACGCATTGTACAGTTATCAAAATTTGTTCCAAAAGAATTTAATAAAAAACTGAGATCTTTAAGGTATCTTAATCATTGGAAAGCCACAGAATTTCGATTATTTCTGATGTATTACGGGCCTATTGTTTTGAAAAATATATTAGATCCTGAAAAATATGAACATTTTTTAATATTGCATTGTGCAATTCGAATTCTTAATTGCGAAGAAAGCCTACAAAAGATGTTTCACGTTGCAAAACATTTTTTAAGAACATTTGTTATTAAATTTAAAAATATATACGGTGAAAATAATTTGGTTTATAATGTACACACTCTTATACATTTAGCAGATGACTGCAGAAGTTTGAATTTTTTTTGGGATCAATAAAGAGATTAGTTCGAAATGGAAATGCTCATTTAAAACAGATTATTCATAGAATAGAAAAACAAAATAAGGCAATTTTTTTTAAAAATTTCAAATTTATGATGGTCCTGTACAAAAATATATAGTAACAACGAAATTTCCGAATAATTTATTTTTACTAAATAATGACAACATCGTTAAAGTGATCAAAATAACAAAATCCAAGGACGGTATAAGTAATTTATATGTGCGTCCTTTTCTGGACAAAACAATATATTTTGAAATGCCATTGAAATCAAATATCCTCCGTATTTTTAAAGTTAAAAATTTATCTGGTGATGGTTTATATACAAAAATTCATGATTTAAGAAATAAATTATTTCCTGTTGTACTTAAGAATTATATTGTATGTTTTCCTATGTAAATATGTATTAAAAGATCTTAAAGAATAAAGAAATACAAGTAAATGATGTAATTTTTTAATTATTTTTGAAACTTTATTACATCACTAGCAGGTCCAAGAAAGGTAAATATCAAATAATATACTAAAGTAATTATTTATGGTTAAAACAGCTATAATTTATAAATGAATGTGATGCCCACTGAACTTTTTTTAATTTAAACATTGACAAGTCAATGTGCAACGTGTGTCCAACGCTTCTTCAACGTCAAAATGCTGACGTCAAGTACATGACGTCGCATCGACTAGAATTGTCGAAAATTTTACGTTAAAAATACATCGTTCAAACGCCATCCATCGACACGTCGACGTTGTGTTGCTTGGGAACTCTTTAAAAACTTCCAAAAAATTTTTCATTCGAATACCCACAACAATAAAAATAAAAGAAAATTGGTTTAAAGCTCTCGACGTGTCTCCAATACGCTCAAAAACAAATCCATTCCAGTTTTGAATTTATTTTTCATAAAAACAATTTCTCATTTTTTTTTCTTTCTAGCTGCTTCAAGATGCAGAAAATTTTACCGAATTTAAAACTATAGGTATCAGATTCAGACTGAAAGAAAATATTCTACCGCATTTGAATTTAAATGCAAACGAACGAGAGGCAGAAGAAAGTCAGTCGACATCATCAGCCAAAAAACGAAGAACTATGAATATAGAAGCATTTTTACCAGATCCTTCCCCACCGTCTAAACAACCAGAACAAGTTGCGTCGTGTTCTTTTGCAACTCCAAGTAAAGATTCTTCTGATTCCAATGGCAGTTCGTTGGAGGAAGAATTACAGGAAGATAAGTGGAAACAATGAAACCAACTTGTTTCTCTGGCAAATATACAGTCGCATAGTAGCTTTTATCTTGGTCTACCATAATCGAAATATTTTGTTATAAATTTATTAGCAAATCATATGAAAATTAATTACGTTTATATTTTAACAGTACTACAAAAATTAGAGTGAATGATCCATATTACAGAATAGCAGTGGAATTTGGATACAGTGAATCGATGATATCGAAAATATTTCTTTTATATAACAAAAATAGCAAATGTTTTACAACAATTTATAATTTGGTCAGACAGAAAAACAATTAAACTTAATATGTCGTTGCAATTTCTACCAAATTACAAAAATGTACAATCAATAATTGATTGTATGGAAATAGAAATACAAACGCCCACGAATGCAACTCATCAAGCGGTGACTAGAGCGAATACAAGAAATGTAACACCGCGAAGTACTTGATTTCCTGTACCCCATATGGTTCAGTAAATTATGTGTCTATAGGGAGTGCGCCGCGAAAGAGTTGGCCCCTGGCGGAGAAATGAGGAAGGTGCTAGTGGTGATCAGTTCTTTGAGGTGCCATAGAAACTAGCTGCAATTTATAGTTTGTTTTACGTTTTTCGATTATTTAAACCATATTTTTTTACATTTAATGCAATATGGTAAGCCGGAGGTATTGTTCAGTACCTCAATGTAAGAGTTATGCCACAAAAGACATTAGTTTACATTATTTTCCCCACAAAAATAACTTACGGAAACAATGGCAGATTGCTTTGAGAATAGGCAAAAAGATTACCAAATATATGACTGTATGTTGTAAATATTTTAAACACAGCGACTTCCGTAATAGTAAGTATAACAATTTTGCTTACATAATGTGATATTAACGGTTTAACATGTTTTCAGATTCGTCAAATACAAAAAGACGACTTTTAAAAGAGGGAGTTATTCCTACACAAAACCTTCCAGTAAGAAGTATAGAAAGAAAATTGCCGGTACCCAGAAAAATTAGAAATATACCTAAAGATTGTAAGATCTAATTAAATGTAGAACTAAAAACTTTGTGTTACACACTACATTATTTTTCTAGCTTTACTTACTACTGCATCTTCTCAACAAATAGAAAATCCCGAGGAAATTAACACAGGAGTACCTTCCCAACACGAACATATTGAAGAAACAGAAACCAGCGTAGAATTTCTGCAGAATTTAAATTTATTGGCTGAAGTATGTGGAAAAGAGGAAAAATATTTCAATCACACTGATGTACTGAAAAAGAGTGTACAAGATAGTGCAGTGCAGTGTAATATTTTGAATCAAAAACCAATAGAACTAGTTCTACAACAATCGGATGAAACATTTAAAATATATACAGGAATTTGCATAATACTTTTTCAAACATTAGTTTCTTGTGTGGACAACATTTTAGAAGAAAATGAGGAGTTAAATATTACTGACGTGCCTTCAAAAATATTAATATGCCTAATTAAATTAAAATTAAATATTCCGTTTAGAGTAATGGCTGGGATGTTTTTATTACATCGTTCAACTTTAAAAAAATATTTCGAATTAATGCTACCCATTTTAAGAGCAGCAGTTGAGCCTGCTATTTATTGGCAAACAATAGAAGAAAACAGAAAAAATATGCCGTCTTGTTTCAACAAATACCCAAATACCAGAGTTATTTTAGACTGCACTGAAATCCCTGTACAATCTCCGAATTGTTTAAAGTGTCGAACTCGAACATATTCATATTATAAGTGTAAATACACGTTCAAATATTTAATTGGCGTTACTCCAGCTGGAACAATTAATTATGTAAGTTCAGGATATGGTGGGCGGACATCCGACAAGGCAATTTTTAATGATACAGGTATCATTAATAAATTGGAGCCTTATATAGATGCAGTCATGGTTGATAAAGGATTTCATATAGAAAAATAAACCATGGAACAAGGCATTAAATTAATAAGACCTCCTTTTTTGAAATCAAAGACGCAACTGACTAAAGCACAGGTAAATCATTAATCGCTCTTTTTTTTGTATTGTTGATCAGTATTATGATTTCTTTTAGGCAGAAGAAACAGCTGATATAGCCAGAGCAAGAATTCATGTGGAAAGAGTTATACAAAGACTTAAAATTTTTTAAATATTAACTGAGAAGATTTCTTGGACCATCGCTCCACATATTGATGATGCAACAATAATTATTGCAGCATTAACAAATTTATCTAATTCAATTTTTAAATCAGACAACCTTACTTAAAATTAAAAATGAATGATAGTTGTAAAAAAATTATATATGTAAGAAAAAATATATTTTATTAAAACTTTGTAACGAAATAAATTGCTTTTCATATAACAAAAATTAAATTATTTATTCTATAATACAATAGTATACAAAAATATTTCCTAAATCTAATATACTCGTACATATTATACATATTTATAAAAATGTGGCAACATATTATTAAAAAATGCTTTTTGAATTATTTGTAAGGAATGAACAAAATTTCCATCATAGTTTTCCTCTAAAATAATGAAAGTATTATCAAACGAAGAGTATATAATAAAATGACATGTTCTTATATTCAAAATAAACATATTAACTTGAATTTGGTAGTAATACCGATGGTTCTTTTTTAAACAATAAACTCCATCGGAAAAAAATAAAAATGGATGGTTTGGTAACACTTGAAAAGCTGTTTTAGTTTTACCTAATATAGGGCACTTAATTTCAATAAGTATATTGAAATCATCTGTTACACCATCTGGGTTGCACGCCAACCAGTTGTGCAGATGATGTATTACTAATCCAACTGTTATAATATTTCGTCCAGTATATTTTTCGTAATATTTTCTAGCTGGTTCCTCCTATAAAAATGTAAAATGTTATATATTTTACTCGATATTTTATTAGACAAAATAAAAATTCCTACCTGTGACTGTCCGTATATTGTATTTTCATTTCCAGTAAACTTATGTTCAATAGAGAGTTTGCATTTCTTCTCCCAATCGGGATTTTTGTTCTTTGTGTATGTAAAAATTTCGTACGCACGACTCGCGGTTATTCTAAATTTCTTTTCTTTATGCCACATTGCGTTTGCCTGGGACACTGTTTCTTGGCAAATATTTAAGCATTGTTCGAATGTTCTTAAAATATTATTTTTATAAAATGAATTTATAACAAATTTTCCTCTTAAAGCACAAGATGATGCCTTCATCTTTTCGAACAATGCTTCCACGAATTTATTGGAGATAGCTGAAAAAGTTTCTTTTTCTGCTTGTTGCTGTTACTGAAAAATGTTGCCAAAGCGGAAGTGTGATTGCCTGCAAATTAATACTGTTTAAAAATATAATAATTTTATTACAGTCATGCATGCATGCAACATGCAACTACAAATCTATTACCCATAAAATAAACAATCAAGCATTCTTGAAAGATAATATCAATATGCAGTCATATACATTAACTAATGCCAAAATATTCTTATAAGAATCGACATGCACGCATTCTTACCATGCAACACTGTAGAATAATTAACTTGCTATCCGTACTTTTTTTATAGAACAATTACAATAGAATTGTGCAATATACTAGCATAAATACAACTTTAAGAATGAAGATTATCCAATAACATACAAATTGTTTATGACAAATAACATGCATTTTAATAATGATGCACATGCACAATACTAAGTTCTAAATATACGAAACCCATATATAAGGACACATTATTGCTGTCCAGCTGTAAAGAAATAAATAAATAAAAATAAAACGAATTCTTCGTATGGTTTTCCCTGTATAATATTTTGTTCATTTATTACACTCCAGCAAAAGTTGAAAATTCTTTCTGCGAGTCTGCTGACTTATTTTCAAACTTTGTTGCTTTTTCTTAATGTGGCAAAAATCTTGAATTTTTTTTGTCTGCGCATATTCTACCTGTGCTGGAATAGGATTGTCCCATTTTTGTTCCACATCAGTTACAGAAAGAAGTTCCAACTTGTTCCTATAAAATAAAATTTTAAGGTGTCACATTTTTATACAAATAAACAAACACTTACTTGTTGGCATGCAAAAAAGTACCGACTATGTGTTTGCAACAACCACCTTCTCCTGCTTTGCAACTGCATTTACAAACCCATTCTTCAACATCACTAGAAACAAATCTTATATTTACTTTATGTGGTTTGTTTTGTATTCCGGACGTTAGCAATACATATGATAAAATATTGAATTTGTCTAACAAACCACAACGAACTACATGGCCAGCTAAAAATACGGTTTCTCCTTCTCGTAAGGGTCTGACTCTTTTTCCAATATATTGAAATATGTCACTAATATTTATAGCCATAGTTATTAAAAAGTAAATATGTTAATAATACTGTCATATAAATGAAATATATACAGGAAAGTTCGGACAAATAAATTAATATCTACAGAAAACTTTGCAATGGCTATACAAAACAATGGCATCTATCACCACTAACGGCCATTTTAAGTGTCCTTCGGTGAGACACCTAGCGGCCGGCGCACTCCCTATAGGGTTCGGAGAACGAGCGACAGATAAAGAAATTGTGGAGCAAAGTGAATACTTGGAATACTTGCCTGACCATTCTATAATAATGGCCGATAGAGGCTTTAAAAATATAGTTTCACTTTTACATAAGAAAAACTGTACGCTTCTTAGACAACCATCAGTATCAGCCGACCAAAAAATGGCTGCAGCTGATGCAAAAATAACAAGAAAAATTGCAGCTTTGCGTGTGGACGTGGAAAGAGTGATTAGAAGAATTAGAGAATTTGAAATTTTATCCCCTCACGCCGTTGTTCATAGTAATTTAATTTATTTATTAGATGAGAGATGGTTGTCATCGCATGTGGGATTATCAATATTCAGGGTCCCCTAATAAAATAGTTTTATTTTATTTTAAGTAATATAATGTACATATATTGAGAATATAAAGTTTATTTTTTATTAATTTATTAACTTAGGAAACATAGTTCTTTGCCAGAAATCTTCAGCTTTTTTCATTATCGATGAGCAATAATCTTTATCTAGTGACACTTTCACAGTTGTAATTTTCTTCGCTGTTTCGAAATCTGGTGGGGCAACGCAGTACAAACATTCTTTTTTTTCACTTAACAACATTTGCAGTTGTACTTGCGCAAAAGGCTTTTTGCAAATTTTTCCATCTTTTATATAGTTTCTCACAGTCTTTTCTTTAGATGGAGATTTTATTTCAATTGTATACTCTTCGCTTATTCCATTTTTTTAAATTTTTATTTGATATTTTTTTTCTATTTTTTGAAGAATGCTATTTTGTAGTGCTAGACCGCGAGTCATAGTTTCTGTTCCAGGGAATTTTTTGTAACCAAAAATGCTATCTACCAGTCAACCATCTAATGTTTCACAATTAGATATTTCATACAATTTGGAAGCAGTTATACGCGCATAGCGGCTAGAATACCATTGCATAGTCTTGGATTGTTCCACAGTTAAATATTCTATAGCATTGAGACAGGCCCGTAGCCAGGAACCATCAATAGATGGGGCTATAATTTTTTCAGAGGGGGCTGAAAATTAATAAAAATAGTATAAATTTTTAGTAGTAGTATATATATATATATATATATATATATATATATATATATATATATATATATATATATATATATAGTTACTAAAATTGTCTATTGAATAAGCAAATAAAAAAAGTAGGTTCACATTTAAAATAAAAAAGTTGGGACTCGAATTTTGAGAACCACTGCTTTTAAAATAATTTTGTTTGTTTCATGTTAATAGTGTTGTAAAATAGAAATTGTTTGCTAATTTAACCGACCTCGTAGCTTTTGAGAAAAATGCAACTGAAGTTTTATATTAATTTGATTAAAATATGACAATAATAAGAGTGCCTTAACGGAAAAAACAGAGTAAACGTCATTTTTTAACCTGGAATTAGAGTGACTTGACAGAAAGAAGTGAATAATAGTATATTGTGTTATTACTTATTAAGAGTAAAAGTGATACTTTGTGTGGCGAGCATAGAAGTTTGCACGACAAGCAAAGCGAGTCAGACAATTGCATGCGAGGCACACAAAGACACTTTTACTCTGAATAACACATTCTATTTTTACTAATAAACTTACTAATAAATTTTAAAAATTAATTACTATTTGACGTTTAATATGTAGGTTACTTGTCAGTTATTCATAGTTTTTAGTAACTTTATTCTTAGGTTATCTAGTTTTTATAATGACATTTAGGGCGATATTACAGATTTCTATTGTACAAGTAATTTCTTATTGGCCGATTCTACATACGGCGGCAAAAAAATTAAACGGCGGCTAGAATAAAAAAATTATATTACGCCGGCATAGAAAATAAACTTAAACCTTATCAATCACGTCACAGAAGATGTCACTTTTATGACGTTTGAAAAAAAAAATTATATTCTTTCTGTCAAGACACTCTCATTCCAGGTTAAAAAATGACGTGTACTCCATTTTTTTCCGTCATGGCACTCTTATTATTGTCATATTTTAATCAAATTAATATAAAACTTCAGATGCATGTATGATAATATTATATCATTGAATTCAGAATAAAATTGTCTATTGAATAAACAAATAAAAAAATATGTTCACATTTAAAATAAAAAAGTTGGGACCCGTACTTTGAGAACCACTGGTTTTAAAATAATTTTGTTTGTTTCATGTTCATAGTGTTGTAAAATAGAAATTGTTTGCTAATTTAACCGACCTCGTAGCTCTTATAGTTCTCGAGATAGCAGTAGTGGACAAAATAAAATGAACAGCCTGTATATTATATATAGTAGTTACTCAAAACAAAAATAATATACAAAAAAACACAAATATTTAAGTACAAAATAAAACTCTTTCACGATAATCGACAATGTAGGTACTTAAATGTCAATAATACAAACAATTTAGTTAAGATATTTTTGAGATTTTTCTAGGTGGAGCTTGGTCAGTTCGTAGGTGGGGCTCAGCCCCCTGCCTACGGGCCTGCATTGAGATCTTCTTGAGTTAAATTTTTTTTGCAGAAATCTATAAACTGTTCTGCACATCCATTCTCGATTTCGCAACTAAATTTAACAGCAAGACAATGTAATGATGTTTTCTTTCCAATATCATCCGTAAATGTTCGTGCCAATAAACTGTTACTTTGTTGCACAGCAGAAGAGTTTAAATATTTGTTTAAAAAAATCAGTTTCTTTTGTTTTTATCAGTGTACAATATGATGTAACTGATGTTATTGAGGGCTCCTCGCTTCTCCGGTGCAACCGAAACAGGAGAGCCGTTGCAAGTTTACATCCAGCTAAAATGTATAAACTGAATCTGAAGCAGCACAATCAATACATTCGCAGCTCACAATTTCTTCATCATTTTCGTTAATAAAGACTCTAACATTGTATGCTGTCTTGCGGATTCTATGTTTAGGTGTTAATTTTGCTCTTATTGTGCAAAAAGTAGTATCACACTCCCTTTTCACTTGAACATACCCCACTGCCTCATCACTGTATTGCTTCCTTCCAGCTCTATGTGAAATAATATTAATTATTATATTACGGTTTTAAATTCTCTTATATTTATATGAAAGGTTTAGAGGATAGAAATATGCCTTATCGACCGTCGCTGTGGTTTGTGATAAATACTAGATGGCGCTTCTTTATTAAATAAACTTTTATAAATTTTAAATTCCTAACGTTAATTAAATTAAGAAAAATGAGCAGCTGAGAGCCGGCAAAAGACATCGGAGGTCATTGTGTAGAAGTGAGTGATCGTAGTAGCATCGTGCGAAATCGCCATTGCGCTGATTGTCTAGAGAATCTATAAAATTTGGAAGATTTTTGAATCTAAGGCTCGTCGGTTTAGACGGATATATTTTTCCACGATCTTGAAGTATAAATACTGAGAGTGTTTGTTATCGTCATTGAGGCGGATTTTCACTCGGCACTCACAAAGCCAATCTACACTCTCTTCGATACTTTTAACATCTTCGAGGGCAGAACTCTCTGCGTAAGTGCCATTCCTAATATATTTATCATAAACCAGGTTGCTACAATGAGGTATTATTTTTATCTTTAGCCTTTTGGTATCGGCTGTTAGTGTCCAAGCACGCCGCGCCGTGTCGACCGGTATTTCTTTACGGAATAGCCAGGGCCGGATCCGAGCGATTTTGACGGCGTATTCCCGATCTCCGAGCCCAGATTTTGGATTTTTGACCGTTCATACAGATCAGTCGTCAGCGAATTCCAGCCAGGAATGGAAGTATAGGACGGATCACATTTATTTGGGGACGTAGCTCAGGATTTTGTCCGGTGAGACTGTTTCATATATTAATTTTTCGACGATCCCGAAATTTTATCGTTATCCGATTCTGGAAGACTATTTGCGCATCCGTACCCATTTATAGCCGGTCTACACAGATATAAACCGGACCGATTGACTCGTTGGTTTATTTGGTCCCGTGATTTGTACTACTGTTTTATTTTATTACTATCGAACTTGTTATTAATATTATTTTATTACATTGTAATAAGGAATTTTGTTGGGTAATTTTTTTTACATGTATAATGTACCTACCAAGGGTAGACACTATTTATATTCAAGAACAATTTTATTGTATACTGTTTTAAAACTGTACAGCCATACAGCGCAGTGCATTATACATGTTCATATTTTGGGGGCCGCGTCTTTACGAATGCATTCGAAAAGTCGGTGAGAAAGTTGTAGGGCCATATTATTCATAGTTTATTCCTGCGATACCGTTGTTAGGCTATTTAGCGTTTATCTCCTTGTTTCTTGAATTATTTATCGTATGTTCATCTCGAGAAAGTTTTTATTAATACGAGTATTGTTCACGAAATTTCTGTATATCGATATTTTCGATTTGTAGTGTTTAAACAAATTCTTACTTATTTAAGATATATTATATCTATATTATATTTTTTTATACACGCATTTATTTCGTATAATAAACGATCTGATCCAAGATTTAGTATTTATAATTTTAAATTCGAATCCACATTGATTCTTACCCTCGTAGGTTGAAATTTTCGCTATTCGTATCCGCTGTCGAGGTAGGTGCAAGCTTTAAATTATAGAATATTGGTTATAGATAGCGTGGCGCCCTTTTACCTTAACCGTATAATTTTTTTTTTTTTGCCGCTACATTTTGTTGTACTCACCCCTCTCTCGAGACTGAGCTGGCGGCCCAGTATTCTATAATCGTAGGAATCTTAAAAAAAAAAAAAAACGTAATATTTTGGCGCCCAACGTGGGGCTGCACATTAGTTTATTTCATTTCAAATTTTGTAAATTTCGGTTATTTGAGCAAAGAATAGATCATGGCGGAAAAGAAAGGTAATATAAATAAATACGAAATAAATCGGTTAAACCAGGATGAACTGAAATATGAATTAAAAATTAGAGGATTCGATAATGTAGGGAATGTAGAAAAGATGAGGTCAACCCTTCGGGAATTAAGGAAGTTGGAACGCGAAGGAACGAATATAGAACGTCCCGATTATCCGTACAAAATAGAAGACGATATTGCCGCGTTAGAAACGACAAGGATAGAGCTAGGTGAATTAATAAAAGAATTCGATGGGGATGAAGAGTCCAACATATCAAAGAAAATTAAAAGTAAGTTAGCATACGCGTGGGGTCGAATTAATAGAGTAATAACGACAAACGCCACTAGTACACAAATATCGAGTAAAAATAGGATATTACTCGAGTCAATAAATCATTCAGCTGCTATATCCGATACAAAAAAGTCGTTTCAACATGCGAGCACTAGGAACGAAAGTAATTTTATGGGAGATATTAGTGTGTTAGAGAGCGGCTCGGAAAGCGATAAGACAGAGTCAGTCGATAGCGATGAATCGTATGCCACTGTTGCTAATCATCCGGGTAGGTCGTACAAATATTCCGCGCCGGTTCCGATATATCGGTGGAATTTAAAATTTAATGGCGATAGTGCACATTCACTGAGTTCATTTTTAGAAGAAGTAGAAGAAACTCGAATAGCTAGAGGTGTAACTAAACAACAATTGTTCAATGCGGCGCTCGATTTATTCGAAGGTAACGCTAAAACGTGGTATAGGGCGATTAGAAAATCAGTTCATAATTGGGAGGAGTTAGTGTCAATGCTTAAAGATGAATTTCAACCCGCGGACTACGATGATAAATTATACGAGGAAATAAAGCGCAGGACCCAGGGTCCCAAAGAATCAATTGGGATGTATTTCGCGATTATGACCCACATGTTCGATCGGATGACTAAAAAAGTATCTGAAAAAGTCAAACTAAATATAATTTCGCGAAATCTAGCGCCTCATTTTTTAGCTAAAATTAAAGTAGGAAAAGCTAAGACAATTGCGGAATTGAAAAAGGAATGTAAAGAGTTAGAATTGCGTAAACAGCTAGTTGACGGTTATAGGCCTCCTCCATATATGAACGAAATGATGGAATCTGATCTTGCATATGTCGAGGCACAAAAATCGCAACCCCCTAAATACAATGCCACGCATACGATACCACCGCCACAATCCCGAACAGAAACGCGTAAATGTTTTAAATGTAATAAAATCGGACACATAGCAGTAAATTGTAGGACAAAAACAGTAATAAAATGTTTCGGTTGCGGAAAAGAAGGCTTTACTAGGAACAGATGTCCAAACTGTTCAGTTTCGACTCCGGGAAACGCGCGCGCAGGACGGCAGGACACCGGTCTCCGTTCGCAGAATATGACCAATTAAATAATCCGGTGAAAGTAAAATGTGTATTAGACTATATAATGACTCATGCGAAAGGAGATGAGCGCCCTTATCTTGAAGTAGAAATTTTAGGAAAAAAATTGTTAGGTTTATTAGATTCGGGAGCAAGTCATACATTTGTGGGAAAACAAGGGTGGCAATTATTAGGATCGTTAGGATTTAAACTTGGGAAAGATAATTTAATGTATTGTGTAGTCGGAAATGGGGAAACGGTTAGAAGTATAGGCTCATGCTACGTGCCAATTAAATTAAAAGAACGCGAACAGTTAATAAAAGTTATTGTAGTACCCGAATTAACGCACGCAATTGTATTCGGGGTTGATTTCTGGAAAATTATGGAGATAGTACCGGATTTAATGAGTAACGAATGGCATTTTGCGTCACCCGGCAGATTAGCATTATTACAAGAAAATAACGCGATCGCCAGTAGTGAGGATAATTTAACCATAGAACAACGGCGAGAATTAACGGAAGTAACCGAAAATTATTTTCGAGAAAGTGGAGATAAGTTAGGATGTACTACGTGGATCGAACATGAAATCATTTGTGATTCCCCGCCAATAAAACAACGGTATTATCCCGTGTCACCATATGTGCAACGACATATAGACGAGGAAATAAAGAAAATGTTAGAGTTAGGGATAATCGAAAAATCAACGAGCGCATGGTCGTCACCTATTCTTCTAGTTAAGAAGAAAGATAATTCATATCGTTTTTGCGTAGATTATCGAAAACTGAACCAAGTGTCAAAGTCGTTTGCTTACCCTTTACCGTACATAAATAATATTTTAGATAAATTAAAGAATGCACATTATTTAACCACTTTAGATGTCAAATCGGCCTATTGGCAAATTCCAGTAAAAAAGGAATGCCGAGAATTTACCGCTTTCACTATTCCGGGGAGGGGTTTGTACCATTTTAGACGTATGCCCTTCGGACTTCACTCAGGGGGTGCGACATGGCAAAAACTTATGGATATGGTAATCGGACCAGAACTTGAACCTTATGCATTTGCCTACTTAGATGATATTGTGATAGTAACAGATACTTTTGAAAAACACATAAAGATTCTTAAGAAAATTTTTGGTAGACTAAAAGAAGCAGTTAACGCTCAGTAAGGACAAATGTCAGTATTGTCGCCCAGAATTAAAATATTTGGGGTACGTGGTTAATAAATTTGGGCTGCAGGTCGACCCTGAGAAAATTAAAGCAATTATTGATATGCCTAGTCCCACGAATGTAACGGAGTTACGACGTATTCTCGGTATGGTATCCTGGTACCGTAGGTTTTTGCCAAATTTCTCAACGGTAATAGCCCCTTTGACTCGGTTATTACGAAAAGGACAAAAATTCGCGTGGTCCGAGAAATGCGAAGAAACTTTTAGGATCCTGAAAAATTATTTAACGACAGCGCCGATATTAAGTTGTCCAGATTTCGAACGACCGTTTACAGTACAATGCGACGCGAGTGGTTTTGGAATTGGAGCGGCTTTGACACAGAACATCGACGGGGAAGAAAGGGTTATTAGTTTTTTGAGTCGGTCGCTTACGCGTAACGAGCGGAATTATAGCACGACGGAACGGGAATGTTTGGCGGTAATATGGAGCGTTGAGAAATTAAGACCATATTTAGAAGGAGTGCAATTTTCAGTAGTCACAGATCACAGCTCGTTAGTTTGGTTACATAATATGAAAAATCCAACAGGCAGGTTAGCTAGATGGGCGGTACGTTTACAACAATTTCAATTTAACATTTTATTTAGAAAAGGGAAAGAACACGTTGTTCCGGATGCGCTGTCGAGAGCAGTTCCGCAATTAGATGCAGTAGTGTCTAAATCCATAAAAGACAAATGGTACAATAATATGATTACGCGAGTGCAGGCTGACCCAGAAAAATATCCAGCATATAAATTCGAAAAAGGAATTTTGTATAAGTATGTAAAATCAAATGTTATCTATGACGCAAATCCGTGGAAAATCATACCCCCGAAAGAACAACGAATCAATCTATTTAAACAGTTTCATGATCTCGCTACGGCCGGACACGCGGGAACCTTTAAGACATTTAAGAGACTCTACGAACGGTATTTTTGGCCAAAAATGCGCTGTGATACTGCAAAATATGTACGAAACTGTAAGATCTGTCAGCAAATTAAATCGATTCAAACGGGAAAACACGGTTTGATGTTACAACATCCGCGCGTGAGTCAGCCATGGCAAATGATTTGCTGTGACTTTATGGGTCCTTTACCTAAAGGAGTAAACGGAAATATATATGCGTTAGTTGTTATGGATTGTTTTACGAAATTCGTACGAATATTTCCGATGCGTAAAGCGTCAGCCAAAAATGTCAAACAGGTTTTAGAAAACGAAATATTTCTTCTATTTGGGGTGCCACAAACGATAATTTGTGATAATGGTAAACATTTTTCAAATAATTTAATCAAACAATTTTGTGAAGAATATGAAGTTAAAATTAGACACACTCCACACTATCATCCACAAGCAGACCCGGCCGAACGTACAATTCGGAGCATTAAAAATATGTTATCGTGTTATATAATGGATAATCAGAGAAAATGGGACGTTGAAATAGACAAAATCGGTTGCGTGATTAGGACGAGTGTACATGAAACGACCCAATATACTCCTTATTTCTTAAATTTCAGTAGAGAGCAAATTTTAAAGGGTAAATATTTCGAACTGGACGCTGTGCGAAAGGACGATGATACTGATGTCGCAAATGATTGTGATCGACGTGCTAAAATATTAGAGAAAATTTACCAAGACGTTCGCGACCGATTAGATAAATCTTTTGATAAAAGTAAACGACGCTACGATTTGCGGCGACGCGATATATCATTCCAGGTTGGGGATACAGTTTGGCGTAAGAATCATGCTCTTTCCGATGCCAGTAAATATTTCAATGCGAAATTAGCTCCAAAATACATAGGGCCGTATAAAATCAAACGAAAATTGTCCCCATGGACCTATATTTTGAAAGATGAGCGCGGTAACGAAAAAGGCACGTGGCATGTAAAGGATTTAAAGGCATTTATTACGGATAAGGGTAGCAGCGAGAATGACTTAGATGTAGATTTAGATTTAAATTTCGGTTAAGAGTTTACAAATTAAATAAACCAGGTAGATAGGAATAAAATTTAGGAATCTTAGAAATAAGCACGGGCTGAATTAGAAACTATTATTGGGGAATCACCAAATAGATAATAGGGGTATAAGGGATAGTTAGTATCATTATAAATTTAGGAGTCGGTAAGTTCTTTTGAACAAAACCTTTTTTTTTTGTAAGGGGGGAAATATTACGGTTTTAAATTCTCTTATATTTATATAAAAGGTTTAGAGGATAGAAATATGCCTTATCGACCGTCGCTGTGGTTTGTGATAAATACTAGATGGCGCTTCTTTATTAAATAAACTTTTATAAATTTTAAATTCCTAACGTTAATTAAATTAAGAAAAATGAGCAGCTGAGAGCCGGCAAAAGACATCGGAGGTCATTGTGTAGAAGTGAGTGATCGTAGTAGCATCGTGCGAAATCGCCATTGCGCTGATTGTCTAGAGAATCTATAAAATTTGGAAGATTTTTGAATCTAAGGCTCGTCGGTTTAGACGGATATATTTTTCCACGATCTTGAAGTATAAATACTGAGAGTGTTTGTTATCGTCATTGAGGCGGATTTTCACTCGGCACTCACAAAGCCAATCTACACTCTCTTCGATACTTTTAACATCTTCGAGGGCAGAACTCTCTGCGTAAGTGCCATTCCTAATATATTTATCATAAACCAGGTTGCTACAATGAGGTATTATTTTTATCTTTAGCCTTTTGGTATCGGCTGTTAGTGTCCAAGCACGCCGCGCCGTGTCGACCGGTATTTCTTTACGGAATAGCCAGGGCCGGATCCGAGCGATTTTGACGGCGTATTCCCGATCTCCGAGCCCAGATTTTGGATTTTTGACCGTTCATACAGATCAGTCGTCAGCGAATTCCAGCCAGGAATGGAAGTATAGGACGGATCACATTTATTTGGGGACGTAGCTCAGGATTTTGTCCGGTGAGACTGTTTCATATATTAATTTTTCGACGATCCCGAAATTTTATCGTTATCCGATTCTGGAAGACTATTTGCGCATCCGTACCCATTTATAGCCGGTCTACACAGATATAAACCGGACCGATTGACTCGTTGGTTTATTTGGTCCCGCGATTTGTACTACTGTTTTATTTTATTACTATCGAACTTGTTATTAATATTATTTTATTACATTGTAATAAGGAATTTTGTTAGGTAATTTTTTTTACATGTATAATGTACCTACCAAGGGTAGACACTATTTATATTCAAGAACAATTTTATTGTATACTGTTTTAAAACTGTACAGCCATACAGCGCAGTGCATTATACATGTTCATATTTTGGGGGCCGCGTCTTTACGAATGCATTCGAAAAGTCGGTGAGAAAGTTGTAGGGCCATATTATTCATAGTTTATTCCTGCGATACCGTTGTTAGGCTATTTAGCGTTTATCTCCTTGTTTCTTGAATTATTTATCGTATGTTCATCTCGAGAAAGTTTTTATTAATACGAGTATTGTTCACGAAATTTCTGTATATCGATATTTTCGATTTGTAGTGTTTAAACAAATTCTTACTTATTTAAGATATATTATATCTATATTATATTTTTTTATACACGCATTTATTTCGTATAATAAACGATCTGATCCAAGATTTAGTATTTATAATTTTAAATTCGAATCCACATTGATTCTTACCCTCGTAGGTTGAAATTTTCGCTATTCGTATTCGCTGTCGAGGTAGGTGCAAGCTTTAAATTATAGAATATTGGTTATAGATAGCGTGGCGCCCTTTTACCTTAACCGTATAATTTTTTTTTTTTGCCGCTACATTTTGTTGTACTCACCCCTCTCTCGAGACTGAGCTGGCGGCCCAGTATTCTATAATCGTAGGAATCTTAAGAAAAAAAAAAAAAAACGTAACAATTATACCTACATAACATACAATAAGTAAATGACTTACCTCTCTTTTTTTCACATTTCTAAGTTCTGGACTACTAAATAATGGATTTTTTCAAAAAAAAATCAAGAATCATTTCAATATCCACAGTGGGTAAGTTATTTGAA
This sequence comes from Stenolophus ochropezus, assembly GCA_035578165.1. Taxonomy (NCBI): domain Eukaryota; kingdom Metazoa; phylum Arthropoda; class Insecta; order Coleoptera; family Carabidae; genus Stenolophus; species Stenolophus ochropezus. Next base: position 10,844,394 of record JAQOWZ010000013.1, on the reverse strand, counting down.
TCTCCTTTTGTGTATCCTGGTTCCATTATAAATTTAAAAAAGTACGAAAGAAAAAGAATAGACGAGTTAGGTTATGAACTGTGTTTGTAACTTCGAGCATATATTAACTAGAGAGAGTATGGGTGCTTTTGTTGTGAAGCCAACATGTGGGGTTCGGGGAGCGGTGCGGTTCCCCTATAACGGAGTATAGCGGGTTGCTGTTAGAGTACATTTTGACCTTCGAACGTCGAAGACTGACAGATGCATTAATATTTGAATGTAATAATTTATTTATTATTATTATTTTAGGTTTTTGACAAGTTTAGATAAATATTTTAAAATTATTACGAATATGTTATGTGAATATTTGTATAAAACTATCAATCACGCATAGATGCACAATTTGAAAAAATATTTTTATTTATTACTTACCATTGTCTATTTAAAAAATCATTCATACAAAATCTAACAAAAATAATTACTGAAAACAATTATTGTAAAATCTTAGGTATTACATCAAAATTGAAGGATTTTCAAGGAAACCAGGAACCTTTTTTTTTATAAACATATATATATATATATATATATATATATATATATATATATATTTACAAAGTATTTTACTGATTTTAGATTAGAATGGTTTTTGTTAATTTACTTCTAATTCTGTCTTTAATATCGGAATTTTTTTTTACTTAATTAGGAGCTGCACATGTGCGAATCATTTTTAAAACCACAATCAAAACACAAAGCGACACAAAACCACGCGTACGGCATGCTCAAATGACATTTGTAAACAAAGAATGCAACAAGCAATACACCGTTGTAGGGGCATCACCCTCCCTCCCACTTCATCATGTTTGCTACAAAACAATGTCTACCCTAGGTGGCGTATACTGTCTCTAGTTAATAAGTATATATATTTTCTATGAGTTAGTATATGCTCGAAGGTTTGTAAGCAGAGTGTAACAGACAGAAAAGATATGTTGAATGAAGTAAATGGTGTAAATATGGCAGTGACAATCAAAAGCAGACTCAGACTTTACACTCCGTAATTGTAAATTATATGTTTGTAAATTATATTTTCGCACATATTTCACAATAATATAAAAAGAATAATCAAAATGATATTTTCGTTTTTATTTAAATCGTAAATTAGTTCAATTTACGTAAGGGAATTTTTGCGCGAGCCCCACTGTTTGAGATCAATTTCATCTGTATTTCTACGTTACACTAATTTTAAAAATTAATTACGGCGTAATGATAAGCAATTAAAAGTTGTAAAGACCACCGATTGTTTTCAAATTTCATCAAGTTTCATAAGAAAAAATAAAAAAAAGGTGAAGGACTTGTTGGTTACGCGTGAATGGTATTCTTGAAAGGTCAACGATGGTTGATTTAAAAGTTTCGTATGCGAATGTCAAGTGTATACCAGTGTAAACATACTTACTGAATGCTAACCAATGAAAACAGTCCTTTTCTTTCACATGATTTTTTTCACGAGGTTGATTTGTTTTCATAAACTGTCAACGCTGTCAGTGCTGTTACTTATGTTCTGTGATTTAAATGTTTGTGACATTAAAAATGGCAAAGCGGGCAGGGAATCTAAATAATGAACAAAAAGATATGTAAATTGGATTTATAAAGACAGTCAGAAACTTAAAATCCATGTTTACTGCAACATTTATTTTGAATTTATACTTTGTATCAAATTTTCAGGTATGGCAAGACATGAAGACCAAAACAAAAAACAAAAAGGCGCAAATTAACCTTTTAACACTTATTTATTACAGTATAAATAATCTTTCTGTACTGAACACGTTCATTCACAGCAAAAATAACCTTTAATAAGCAACTGATAGCAGAAGTTTCGCATGCGAATGTTTACTTTTGAGAAGTTACAACCCATGCGATTAGTTGCGCACGAAATTTCCGTACACGACGTCGTACGTTTAGCTTCAAGAATAGCGTTAGGCAGTTCGTATATGAATATGTCGCACTTTTGTATGCGAAAAATTTCAAGAATAGAGCCCCAAAAATCCACATGAAAATTGTACAGTGATCATTTATGAATGTGAAATATTAATATACATTTTGTGAAATATCCCGCAAAGCCACCAAGAGTATAGGGCACGAGAGCAGCACCGTCGACTTTGCCCAAGCCTCTCATCTCATTTCACAGCATTCCAGTGGCGGAAATTTAAATAAAAGTCAAAATATACTCTTCCAGCGAAAACAAGTTGTATTTATACAGATTTAATGGTCACTTACATTGTTATACTATTTTACATTTAATAAATAATTTAAAACTTACTAATACAAATTGTTTTCGAATGTCAATATTGTCCATCTTATCTCACTTTAGACCATTCTATGATTGTCTCATTTCACATCATTCCATGATTGCCATACTTCACACCAATCCAGGCGGAAGAGAAAAAGTGGCGGAAATTTAAATTGACGTCATTGGCTCACTCAACAACAATAAGCAAATCAACAAAAAACAAATACTGACACGAGAAACACTAAAAGAGCTCAATGGATTAACCACACATTGAGATCGCTGAATGGAATGAATACAAAACTCGCCAATGACGTTGATTTAAATTTCCGCCATTTCTTCTCTTCCGACTGGAATAGTGTGAACTGAGACAATCATAGAAAGGTGTGAAATGAGCTGAGAGGCTTGGGCTCAGGTCGACGGTGCTGTTCTCTTGCCCTATAATAGTTAACTAACGACCGCTGTGTACTCGTGCGCCACTACCTTATTTTTCACAAAAATGCTTACCGCAATTCTTTAAAATATGAATATCTTTTATATTAAAAGGGAAATATTATTCATATCTTCCTAACCAATCTATAAGAATATACAGTACGTAAAGTAGATAAAATTTTCAGCGTAGATATTCACACTCTTAAAAAATAAAATAATATATAATAATAAATATCAATTAAATATTTTATTTCAATACCGAATTGATGTCTACTTATTTATTTATATATATATATATATATATATATATATATATATATATATATATATATATATAGTGGCTTAACACCCCCATGGGGTTGTGCCGCTTTCTTCGAAGCTTTCTAGGTCCAATTTTATTGGAGTGGATCAATCTCCGTTACTATTTCTTATATGTTCTTTATAATCTACCTTCACAACTCCCTATCTCTTGTTTTGTTCTTCCAGTTGCTAATTCCGGCTGCTTTTAGATCTTTTTCCACTTCTATCAGTCATGTTGATCTGGGCCTGCCTCGTCTTCTTCTTCCGCCTGGGCTCCACTCGACTATTGATCTTATTGTATCCCTTTCTTCTGCTTTCTATACATGGCCAAGCCATCTCATTCTTTGTCGTCTACTTATTTACATAAGCAAAAAACTTGTGACATTAAATAATAATAATAATAATATTTATTTGTAAAAAGACAATGTCTTATACAAAGGGTGGTGTTATTTATGTTATGACATATTAATTAACATCTGTGTAAATATTTTTACATATTTAGAGCAAAAGCTCTCAGCTGTAAGGCCAAAACAACATAATTATATAGTCTATACATTTTCTTTGTGACTTCAAATGTGTATAGTTGCTGGAGAGTGTCGGGGCCTCGGCGTACATTGGGCAGATAAGGCTCTAGGTAGGTGGTGCGTGGGGCGTTGTAGAACGGGCAAGCTACCAAGAACTGGTACAATGTATCAGGCTCTAAACAGTTACAAATAGTACATATATTATTGTTGTCAAATTTGTGGACAGTTCCGTGTATATACAGTTGAGCTGTGACATTAAATAATTTTTAATAAAAAATTAAAAACCTAAATACTGGTTTTAAACTTCCCGCGTTGGGGTATCATTTCACCTGATGATGCAATAAGGGATGGGTGTCTTGTGTCTACATAATGCATATACCTATTATCTAAATAATAGTTATATGACAAAATGAAAGACTACTTGTTGCATGATCAATAGGTATTATTTCAATTATTAGGTTACTATTTTTATTTGAAGTAATTACATTTAGTTTCTTAATTTTTACATAAATCTTATAAACTAAGAATATTGCTACAAATATAGTTACAATAGATAAAATTATATATTTGTACTAAAGTACATTTATTCAAATTATTAATGTGTGTTTATTAGATTTAGTGTAGTAGCCACGGGTTATATCTAATATAATGAAAGTGTTATTGTGTAAAGTAAGAATGGGAATGATTTGTATAAGTTTGTTTTGTACGAGAGGAATAGGAATATCTACTATTATATCCAAAGTAATTTTTTATATTTACAATAGGTTTTAACTAATTGTTTGTTTTGAAAAGTTTTGATTACAACATATTTTAAACTGTTTGGTAATAATTTGCTAATTTCTTTTTTTACATCTTCTCTCGAAAAAATACTAAAATATTAGTGTTTGTTTTGCAAAAAGCATAGGTAGTTTCGATTTAGTTATTAAATTTGTGGCTGCAAATGTTAACTGAGTTATTATGTTTTCTATATGAAGTTTATCATCCGTAACTTCTATTTTGCCTAACACAATAGGCATTTCGTTAATTTAATTTTGTATAATTTTATTGTTAACGTTAATTTTCTCAATTTGTTTATTGAAGTAAACCGAAATATTTTTATTGAAAGTAATTACGTGATTTAAATTGTCTTTCAGGATATTTTCATTTTCTTGTAACTCTTAAGGCGTTATCGTATTTTTCTTGATCAATGGCATCTAAATTGCCAGTGATACTTTTTATTATAGAACCGGTTCCGTTTATAAGTCCATGTTTCTCTTTACTGTGACATAAGAGAATTGAATTTTACTATTTATTATAAATTTTTCTGACATAATAAAGCTATTACTTAAATCTTCTACATATTTCTTATGTCTATTATATTATTTTAATTTTAGTTCGAATTCTATCTAAATTAAGCTTAACATAGATGTACTTATTATTAGTTCAAATTAGGGCATTTTCTAGTTTCAGGACGTTAATTCCGGGGTTGTGTCTTTCGTCTTCGAGGTTGATAAATGTTGCTCTTCGTATGAATCTGTAAATTGATGGTGAGGTTTTAATTTGTCAATTTTTACTTTTTTGTTCATGTCAGTTATTATTAGAGCTCTATCTTTTACATATATTTTGATTTTTTGTTTCTTATAGCGAGGTTTCTCGACTTTACTAGTATTTCTTTTGGTTTGTTTTTTGAAGGCTTTATTAGGTAATTTAGCACTCGTGTAAGATAGTGACAGCAGATATTATGGTTGATGGTTATCATTTCAGAAAACAATGACAAAATAGCATTGATATAGCGAGGCGACTATATCTACTTATGACATAGTATACTTCTTTCTACTGTTATATAATAATAAATTTGTTTCATCGTAAATTTTCTTCATAATTTTTTTGTGGGTCTGAATATAATTTTATTGTCAGTAACAATTTCCTGAGAAATTTCTTCTTTTAATTCGTTATAATGGCTGAAAAGTATTTCATTCGGTGTACGTTTTGTAACTGAGCGAATAATCTGATTTTAGGCTTGAAGAGCATAATGGGCTTTATTACTAATTGTTAAACCATAAAAATCTTTATTTTGTTCTAATATTATATATTTCAAACAATGTGATTGATGAAATCAGATGATAGTATAATTCCGGTGTAACCAAAGAAATATTTTTATGATAAAATAAGGTTTACGGATTTCTCGGCGGAAGTTTGGAAGGAATTATATTAATAATTCATTTTGTTAAATTTTGATGTTAATTATATTTTTTCTATAGCAGATGTTAAAGTGCAATTTTATCAACTCAAAATAGTGGATAAAGTAGCACTTTAACCGCAAGGGTAGATAAAGTAACACTTTAACAGCAAGGGTAGATAAAGTACTTTAACTTTTGTTTATTAGAAGTACATTTCCATAACAACGCACACTACTGACATTTTAAAATTGTTCTTAAATAATAATTTAATTTTTCTAATTCTTTTCTCTTCAAAACCTGCTATAGAAAAAAATAGAATTTTATACACGACGATAAAATTAAATTATCGACTCGCGAAAAATAATTCACTCGCGATTATATCGCTCGTGAATTAACACTTTCCGCTTGTCGATAAAATATTATTTTATCGTCTTGTATAAAAAATAACTATTTTTTTAATCCAATATTTCGTAGCATATTTTGCTACTTCATCAGGGATAAAATAGTTTTAACTTTATAATAAATTGACAATTTTTTTTTGAAATAAAGCATTAGTCTAGAGTATAAAATTATTGTACAATTTTGTTACTTGTTTTATAAATATTTTTGTAGTAATTATTAATAAATAAATATTATTTTAAAGGTGAAACACTTTTTTAGTAATAAGTCACATGGCCAGAAGATTGATTCAAATTTTCACAGACTTACAACAGGTGGCATAATAACTGTATACTAGACTAATGCTATGTTTCAAAAAAATTTCGTTAATTTATTATTAAAGTTAAAACTATTTTATCCGTGATGTAGTAGCATTTTAAAAAATAAAACTAACAACAAAATGAATTATTAATATAATTCCTTCCAAATTTCCGCTACTTCTTTTCAACAAAATATTTTTATCTTTAAAGATATTCCTTAAAAGTCGTCAGAAATATTGACTACAACAAAAGTGGCCTTTAAGGGAAAATTATTATTATTTTTGTTGAAATTAAATACCAATAATACATTCAGGATTACAAGAACCATATTTACTTTACCAAAATACTACTCGAGTAGATATTTTTTGGAAACGCTTGAAATATAATTTTAAAACCAAAATGTTTTCAAAAATTCATAAATCAAACTAAAATTATATTGTTTCAATTGTAGGATGTGATCCTATTCTTATAAAAAAAGACGTACTTGGAAATTAATTACTTACACTAGCAGGCATGATATGTTTCCTTTGATTTATCTTTAATACAGCTTCTCCTTCAATTACTGGGCTTACTGCATTATTTTAAATACTTGCAGATAACGCATATAGAAATGAACATTGCTCATTCTTTTAATCATTTTACGCAAATAAACAAATTTAATATACAAACTATAGATTTCACTATAATAGGCAACTCTTCCTAAGCGATATACCATCTTGTGGCAGATTTTTGAAGCTCTCAGAAAGACAACCAAACATAAGTCATAACGTTTATGAGTGTTACGCTATAAATTTCATGTATTTATCCATTTATTTCCGTGTTATAATGAGAATATTAAATTTTTATTGCTGTGTTTCACATTGTAATTCGTGGATTACAGAAAGATCCGAATCCCTAGGTATTTGAGGCCCTGTTCGCCTGTTCGATCTGGAGTGGGTCTACCTTTGATGATGATAATGATGATCAATTTAACAGTTCAAAATAATAATGTGTACGTGTACGTCACGGCCATTTAAAGATGTCTGCCTGGTGGACCAACATGTCATTGTACAGCACGCAGAAATAGCTAAAAATGCCTCAATTCTGTGTTGTTGTGGGATGTTAAAAAAAAGTGGAATTGGGGAAGGAATATCTTTTTATAGGTTTTCCTCAGAAAAAGATAATAGAAGTAGGATTATTCCTTTGGCGGTAGAAAGACAGAAAAAGTGGATAATTGCGGTTAAGAAACAAGAAAATAAAATTAAATACGGCAGGATATGTTCGAGACATTTTATTAAAGGTATTTTGTTGTCCCTAATACCTTAAGGCCGGCGGTCGGCGATTTCGCCGGACGGCAGAAAAACCGAGCAAGATTTGATAATATTTGTTTAAATGTAGCTTTGCACACGGACGGGCGACGGCAAAATTGCCGGCCGGCAGCCGTCCATGTTTCATTTTGGCCGGCAGACACACGGCTGCCGGCCGGCGTTTCAACCGTTGAAATTTTATATTACACACAAGTCTATACGAGTTTGCACACGAACGGCAGTGTGTCGAGCAATTTTCTTATTTTGTGTACAGTATTGTACTAGCTTCTCTGCGAGAAATACTTCGTGCAACCAAAATGAATAATTTTGATATTGAAACATTTATTAAAAACAAAAAATGCATGGGAATCGTTATTTAATATATTAATTCCAAATTCCACAGAATGGCCGGAACACGAAAAAATCGAACAAGGTGGGTTTTATATCATTTTATATTTTGTCTAATTGCCAAAGGATCGCACCCTCATCACTCACAAAATATTGTGCAAAGGAATCCCGTATTTGTTTTCCGGTTCTGGTTCTTATGTTGTGTTGTCTTGAAACACAATCAAGACTTTCTGTATGTAATGCATCTTCAATACGATAACCATCTCGTAGACGTACTAAGTTATGCAAAATACAACATGCTTTTGTTATGTCAATGACAAAGTTAGGAGCCACGTTCATCGGCCGATGAAAAATTCTCCATTTGTTGCTGAAAATTCCAAATGAACATTCTATATAACGTCTAGCTCTAGACAGTCTGTAATTAAATACTCTTTGTTCAACTGTCAAATTGTTACCTCCAAATGGACATAGTACTTTATCAGTCAATGCAAATGCTTTATCACCAACTAAAATATGTGGCAAAATTGGCCCTTCGGTTTGAGGCAAAGATTTTGAACATGGCAAGTTCAAAGAATCTCCGTTAAGAGCTTTCCAAAACGTAGATTCTTTAAATACCGAAGAATCGCATTCTTTCCCATACGCTCCTACATCTATGTAACGAAAACAATAGTTGGTATCAGCAACTGCTAATAAAACAATTGAAAAGTAATGCTTATAATTGTAATATAATTTTTTCCATCGATAGCGCCAATACAGTTTGGAAAATTAGCATTTTTTGCGAAACCTGCTTCAGATTCTTTCCATAAATCTTTCGTTGGTGACGGAATGAATTCGTTAAGTAAAACTTCCCATATTTTTTGACATACTTCTTGTATAATTTTACGTATCGTTGATATTCCTAATCTATAAACATAATGAATGTCTGTGAATGTGGGACCACTTGCCAAATATCTGTAATAAAAATTACTATCAGATTATATTCTTTCAGGAAAACTGTTAATGAAGAAATGGAGTAATATTCGCGACAGTTTTATTAAATCAAATAAAAAAATTAAATGTTTATAGTCTGGTGCAGGTTATAAAAGCCAAAGGAAATATGTTTTCTATGACCAATTCAAATTTCTGCTTAAAACAATAGAGCATAACGCTACAGATTCAAGTTTATTCCAAACAGAAACTCAGCAAACAGAGCAAACCGACATCGAAGAGATTGAAGATGGTTCAGAAAATGTAACTCCAATTTCACTGGAAACTACTTCAACTCCAATTACATCGCGAAAAAAGCTTTATACATCAAAATCAACGAAAAGAAGCAGAGAAGAAGATTTTGAATCCAAATTATTAAATATTTTAGAAAAGCCTGCTGTAACTGAACCCGATAAAATAATTTTTTTTTAAACTCGCTATTACCAACTTTGGAAAAATTTGATGCTGACCAGAAATTAGAATTTCGAATACAAGTATTGCAACTTATGAAATCAATAAAAGAGAAACAGTCTGCAGCCCCACCAATCAATACATGGCTAAATCCTAATCTAATCTCCTCATCAATTCCAAGTCATTAGTCGTTTCAACACAATGTGCAACAAATATCAAATATTACGCCGGTGCAACAACCCTATCAACAGCAACAGTCTAATTCATTCATACCTACAAATTATGATACAAGTGAATCATCCGCGATGTATTCATCCGAAAATTCATTTAATAGTCAGCATTAGTATTGTAACGTTTTATTTATTTAGGTGAAGTGTAAAATTGATTAAAACGCTAATATTTATATAACTAGGTTTAATAAGAGAAATATGAATTATAAAAGATAACGAAAAATAACTAACACTAAGAATTAAGAAATATAAACACTAATTTAAGACCAACAATTATTAATAAAGACTTAAACACTAAGATAATTTATTTAAACAATTAAAACTACGCGATATTTATTCCCACAATATTTATATTACCAACTATTTATATCACCCTCTATTTATTTATATCACCATGTGTTCACTACCCGTATCAATATATGACTGTTCACGCGATCTCTTGTTGGGTAGTATTTATAGTAACTCTTCATTCTGGAATATTCGCCGACCCTTCTGGAAATCAGAACAATGGGGAGCGGACAGACTTGTTGTAACCTGTCGGTTAGTGGCCGCCGCCCGCGTCGCGACCCTGGGATCGCTACATTGCCCCCTCCTTAAGACTGTTTCGTCCCGGAACAGTTCGTTATGACGAAATCTGCATGCATCACCCTTGGTGCATCTGGAAGTCTTGAAGAAATAACAGTCGACGGTCCGTTTGAGCTCTTCTTGCCCGGTGGAGTTGAAGCTGCAGACTAGAATTTCCACTCCGGTAAAGCGGAAGATTGTTTCTAACATGCTTCTAACAATCCTTCAAACCAAACCATCTAGTCCACAGCCTATCTTCGGTACTGCCAGCTTCATGATGTCGTTCTGCAATAAATGGCCTTCATATCGCACAGCGAGTCCCATAAATTGCGGTATGACGGCTTCTGATATGAGTATTGTTTCGTAACGAGATAGTAAATGTACCGCTTGCGTTCTACGTTATCATCCTTCAGTTGTAGCGTTTTTCCGACAGTTGGACGTTGGTTGGCCAGTTCTTGTACTCGTCCAAATTTTGTTTTAAAAACTGAAGCAATGCTGTGGGACATTTTAATATCTTTCGCTAAACAATGTGCGAGGGAATACTCTAGGGACACGGTGAACAAATCTTGTTGTTCTTCTCTTGTCACGCCATATCGTGCCTTGTGACCAGTGGAATGGCTTTCCATGAAGTCATCAAATGTGGGTTCCTCAGCTACAACCCGGCGAACCGTCGCTTTACGATGATCGTCAAAATTATCACCAGAAAAAGTGGCTAACCGATTGAAGTGGACTACCCTCGGCTTTCCATTAGGTGTTTTCCTAATTCTGTAGACCACATCATTTATTCTTTTGATGATCTCATAAAGACCTTCCCAATTCCTTTGCAGTTTAAGCGATAAGCCGCGACGTCTTTGTGGATTATAAAGCCACACCAAATTCCCAGGTTGATAACCACCTTTCTCAGCCTTGACGTCATACTGGTCCTTCATCCGATCGCTGGCACCTTGAATGGTTGTACGGATTTGTTCATGGATGTCATTCATTCTTCTCCGTAAGTCCGTTATATAGTCCTCCCCGGCAAGATCTTCACCGGGTTTACTGCCAAATATCAGGTCGCATAGTAAGCGCAACTCCCGCCCGAAAAAGATGTTTGCTGGTGTCTGCCCTGTTGTCTCATGCACGGATGAACGGTAGGCCAACAAGAACAGATGACGATGTCGGTCCCAGTCTCGTTGATGGTTAGAGACTACCTTTGACAAATACCGATTTATTGTTCTATTCATTCGTTCAACCATGCCATCAGACTGCGGGTGTAATGCAGTAGTTCTGGTTTTCTTTATTCCTAATATCTTACAGATATTTTAGAACAGGGCAGACTCCTTGGTCGGAATGTATCTCTCGCGGTACTCAAAATAGGCAGATGCATTCTTTTACCAAAACTTCAGCGACCGTTACGGCTTCCTGGTTGGGTAATGGGTAGCTCTCAACCCACTTAGTGAAGTAGTCCATTACTATCAGAATGTATTTATTTCTCTCGTCAGTTTCTGGGAATGATCCGGCCACGTCAATCGCAATGCGTTCAAAGGGACTTCCAACGTTATATTGGCGCATTGGAGCTCTTCTTTTCCTATGTGGCCCGTTACTTCCCGCGCAGACTACACATTTCTTGCACCACTCTTTAACATCTTCTTTGCAATTTACCCAGTAAAATCGTTGGCGCACTCTCTCGAGGGTTTTATTTACTTCAAAATGTCCGTCATGGATCTCCTCTAATACTCTATTCCTAGGGATTATCAGCTGGGTCCTACTCTCAGTACCTTGAGTATTCTATATGACACGTTTCAGGAGGCCCTCTTCAACCACAATAGAGTCCCACTGCGCCTAGTAAAATTTTACACTTTGTGAGTGTCGTGCAACATCTTCTCAAACTGGTCTACTATCGCCACGTTTCCAATCCCGTATGATTTACAAGTCCGAGTCATTCTCATTGCAGAGCCCAAATGGCATAACAGTAAATTGTCACAGACCGGTACCGATGGTAAAAGCTGTCTTTTCTTTGTCTTTTGGATCTAAATCCACTTGCCAGTATCCGCTCTTTAAATCAAGAGTAGAGAAAATCCTTGATCCTGCCAACGTGTCCAGAGTATCGTCTATTCGGGTAGCGGGTAGTTATCCTTCTTCGTCAAGTTGTTAAGTTGACGATAATCAACGCAAAATCTTGTAGCTCTTCACTAGCACCAGTGGTGAAGCCCATGGACTGTTTGAAGGTTCAATCACACCTTCCGTCCTCATATCCTCTATAATTTCTTCAGCTTCTTCCCGCTTCGCCAGTGGTAATCTTCTTGCTGTTTGGCGGATGGGTCTTGCGTCTCCGGTGTCTACTTTATGATGGTCTACATTGGTTCGTCCTTTGTCCTTCTTGTCAAATTGGAACACATCTTGAAAGGTCCCAATTAAGTTCTTAGCCTTGGGTTTGGTCGGCAGTTAAATCCTGGAACGATGATGACAGCTCCTTGATTAGAATATCTGGAACATCACAGGATGTGTTGTCTTTGGCCTTTACAGTTCGAATAATTGATGACACCGCTGAACATTCACCTACTACGGTCCCTTTTTTCAGTATAACGGGATAAAAATTTATCACTCGAACTGGGAATATCTTGTCGGTTTTGAGCAAGGCTTTTCTAATTACAACTCCAATCCCAGTTTTGGCATCACCGTTTTTCGGCTGGAGCATGACAATGTTTCCCTCACAGAAGCTACCCTCTAGCTGTGCTTCAACGATTGACTCACTCCGTTCTGGGAGGGTGACATCTTCCGTTATCAATACTCGCATGGCATTGTCATCTAGTGGATTTAATACCAGTTCTTCATCATTGACCATCATCACTCCATTCTTCAGGTCAAGTTTAAATCCGTGATTTTTCATAATGTCCATGCCGAGAATGAATTCATCTTCATCTTCACGTTGGCTACCAGCACACGATGTTTAATGCACGTTTTTCCAACAGTGATGCTTAAATCTATTTCTCCAGATGCAGTAGCTTGTTCTCCGGTGGCTGTGCGTATCTGCCACTTTGTTGGAAGTAGGTGTTTTCTGCATATTTCTCTTGCTACGTCGGGTCTGATTATTGTATTTGTCGCACCCGTATCCAACAACATTTTAAGCGACCTTCTGTCGATAGAGCCGTCTACATAGATGCTGTTAGCTTGATGATGAATGGATTCGACATAACTAATAGATTTTGGGGCTACTGGTTTACGGGTCGACGATTGCCCCTTCGCATCAACCCGACTTAGTTTCCCGACTCCTTTTCATTCTTTCTTGGTTCTGCTTTCTTCTGTTGTCTTCTGCAGAGCCTTTGCGGTTGACCTAATTCACCGCAATTCCAACAGCGGAGTTTCTTTTTTCCAGCGGCATGAATTTGAGATGTAATTCGTCTTATCCTGTCGTCTAGAACCTCAATGTCTTCAATCCTCTCAGCATCGATATTTCGCACTCTCGATTGGTTACGTGAAGCTTGTTTTGCAGCTTCATGGTCTAAAGCATATGAAAGTGCATCAACTAGAGTTTTTGGTCGAGCCAATCGCAGTGCTTGCTGAGTTTCATTGTCACGGACTCCATAGATAAATGCTTGTGTGGCTAGGCATTACAAAACGCTATCAGGAGCTGTAGGGTGTTGGAGACGAACCAAACAAGCTATATCAGATTCGAATTCCTGTAGATTTTCTTTAGAACTCTGGTACCGGTTTCTCAGTTGTGTCTGGTACACCTGCTCCAGATGCGCATTACCATATCGCATATCCAGTCGCTTCACAAGTTGGTCATAGTCTTCTTGTTCATCTTCTTTTAGCGTCTGAAAGATATCGATGGCTTCTCAACGCAGCGAAACTGTCAGCGTTGTAGCCTTCTCCTTGGAAGTCCAGCTATTTGCTTTGACAGCGGCTTCAAATTGTTTTACATAATTCGTTTAGGATGTCTTGCCGTCAAATTCTGGTGTTTTTATATGCATTCTAGAACTATTTTCTTTTTCTGGTGTAATTTTAGAGAAATTTTGCTGTAACTCTTCAACTTTTTTCTCGTAAGTTTCTATTCTCTTTTCTAATATTCTAGAACTTTCTTTCAATTGTTCGTTTAGTTTGTCCTCCAAACCTCTAGAATTTTCCATTAATTTCTCTTCCCATATTCTAGAATTTTCTGTTAATTTCTCTTCTAAAATTCTAGAATTTACTATTAATTCTTCTTTTAGTGTTCGAGACTTTTCCGCCAACTTTTGTTCCAAAGTTCTAGAATTTTCTAGCAACTCTTCTTTCAATGCTCTAGAATTTTCTTCGGATTTTCTAGAACTTTCCTCTAATTTTTGTTGTAATGTTCTACAATTATCCTCAGATTTTCTAGAACTTTCCTCTAATTTTTCTAGAATTTTACTAACACTATCCGAAGTTTCGAATAAGAAGTCATCAGGATTTTCACCAGCTTCTTTTAAGGCATGGCGTAAACGAAATTGTAGAACAGACTTGGTTCCCGATGTCTCCAACTCTCGTTCTTCCAGCTTCCTCTTGAGATCGGCCACTTTTACTTCACTTAATTTTACTTTGTACATCGCCATATTATTTATTTTTAGATTACACTTCACAGTTTTTAACAACCCCACACCTGACACCAATTGTAACGTTTTATTTATTTAGGTGAAGTGTAAAATTGATTAAAACACTAATATTTATATAACTAGGTTTAATAAGAGAAATATGAATTATAAAAGATAACGAAAAATAACTAACACTAAGAATTAAGAAATATAAACACTAATTTAAGACTAACAATTATTAATAAAGACTTCAACACTAAGATAATTTATTTAAACAATTAAAACTACGCCATATTTATTTCCACAATATTTATATTACCAACTATTTATATCACCCTCTATTTATTTATATCACCATGTGTTCACTACCCGTATCAATATATGACTGTCCATGCGATCTCCTGTTGGGGAGTATTTATAGTAACACTTCATTCTGGAATATTCGCCGACCCTTCTGGAAATCAGAACAATGGGGAGCGGACAGACTTGTTGTAACCTGTCGGTTAGCGGCCGCCGCCCGCGCCGCGACCCTGGGATCGCTACAGTATTTATGTACTTTATATGTGAAATAAATACAGAATAAGTGTTATTTTGTTTATATATATTACATATAAAAATAATTAAAATTAGGTAGTGTATATATCATACAATAAGAAAAATAAAGTTACTTTGTTCATTAATTTCTGAATTAATTACTATCTCTTACCTAATTGTCACAGTAAGCATTTCCACTGGCGGAATAGATTGTCTCATATTTGTTTCCTGTCGTGTTATGTGTTTTTCTAATCTTTTCAACAAAAAATCGAAGCTGCTAACGGACATCCATAAATACTAAAAAAAATGTTATTGTCTTCTCTTAAACGTCCAAATAAAGTATAAAATGCTCCTACTGCACTTCTCTCTTCCATTAGTGGATGGACCCATAACTTTCTGGCTCTCGATTTTTTGTATTTTTTTCTTTGGCGTATTGCATATACAATTGCCACTTTTTTGCTAACATCCATAGCGTATAACCTCAAACAACTTACTTCAATTACACCTTTAATACGGTACTGGACACAAAACCACGACCGTCCGCCGTCCGTGTGCAAGGCATGTTTGGATTATTTTCTAGCCGGTAAAAGTGCCGACCGGCAGATTTGCCGTCCGTGTGAAAGAGGCCTAATTCTTTGAATACAAACAATTGTAAATTAGTATTTGGCATTCTCATAAAGTATCTAACGAAATTGTGAGAAATATAGGTAGAAAGTTTTCCCGATGGTTCGAAACAAATTATTATATATATATATATATATATATATATATATATATATATATATTTGTTTAAACTAAGTTAAAAAAAATATTATTTAAATATGATTTATATAAAACCCATAATTTTATTAATTTTAAATAGGTACTTGCGTTGTGATGAATGTTATCGTAACCAAATATGCTCAAAAAATATTGCAAAATTCAAGGGAAACCAGCTAATTTGGAAGATAAAAACAATCCCGATTGGATACCATCGTTAAATATGGGCTATGCAAAAGCATGTTATAATGCAAATAAAAGTTTACAGCGTTATAACAGATTAACACATCGACATGTTAAGGTTTGAAAGTTTTAATAACAAAAATATGTCGTAATTATCATTTAGTTATAAACATACATCTCACTGACTTGTTTAGAATGGTAGTATTATATGTCATGTAAATATTTTTTACTAACAACTCATAATGCATTTATCATATATCATTCATTCATTCATTACTAAAGTTACTAATAAATAGTAACTGTTCTTCCTTTTAGAAAAAATATATTAATTTTGGTAAATAATTTTATTACATACATGAAAATAACAAATTTATACAATTACAGAAACAACCTGTAAGTTCATACGTAGAGCCTGTTTCTGTAAATAAGGAACAGGTTATTACTAACATTGCTAGCACTAGTTCTTGCACTAACGAAAAATTACCTTACACTGAAACTTCTACAAATGTGACAGATTTGAAAAATGAAATAATATCTTTGAAAAATCTCTCCAAAACTCTATAACACAAAAAAAAACCCAGCTTGTTGCACAATGGAAACGAAGCGAGTGAATTGGTTTGTTGGTCCACCAATAAAGCGGGTTGCCTACTTTGAGTCACGTGCTGCACGCGACCTATAATTATTTGAGGAGGTTGGTTAACGCATGCGAAAATTACAAAAGGATACGTAGGCAGTTTTGTAAGAACATTTGTTGAATAACCACCCATTTTCATGACATGTTTCATACAATATTTTTTTACTGTCGTTTGAATAAGTACAAAAATGTTACTGAAATTATGAATTTTTGACATTTATAAAATAAACATAAAAGTTAACATCGAGGACTACTCTTAATTTTGTGCGTTAGTTACTATAATAAACTGTTGGTTTTCAATTTTCCATTTAGATTTCGAGTGAAATAATTATCTTAATATTTAACTATTGCAATAATGGAATTAATATTCTACTAAAATTAGTAAACTAAAGTGTCTCTTATTTGATTTGGTACAAAAAATTAAATGATGAATAATTTTTATTAAGCCGATTATGGTATTTAATTTGGGTAGAATATTAGAGACTTCAGTTTTTTGTAAATGTTTTATTTAATGAAAGACGACGTATCGGTCCTGGTTGGGACCATCATCAGGTCAACATAGTGGAATATTTTAAATACATATTATTTCTAAAAAACTATTACATTGTTACAGAAATTATATTTTAAATTTATAATGTGTATTGTCTTACCTACATTGTGATAAATCTTTATTTGAGTGTACATTTTAGATATAATATGTAAATTAATTTGTAAAAATGAGTCATTTGCAATACAAACGTGGTAATTTATAAATTGTGTAATTTTAATGTAAAACAGTTCAACATGTAGACATGTTGAAGATTAGGCCAAGACTGCAAAAGGGAAGTTGAAATAATTAGACAACCTCAAGAGTAGGGAAAAATTGAAAACGAATGTTGAAACAGAGCCACCTATGTGGAATAATTTAAGGTAAATAAATGTCAAAAATAAAAGTTAAAAACGTAATTAAAAAGGTGATTCAATGGAAAACAATAATCCAATGTTAGAATACACTGCCCTAGAACGTTGATAGTCTGATTTAATGTTGATGGATTTCTCTTCACTATTAATGTAGCAACTTTTAACGAATAATCTTTTATTTAACAGGTTGACTGCGTCATTAAAAATATTAGTGTTGCGTTGTGTGCGTTACCGGTCCCTAGGGACCGGTAAGTCCTCTATCTTTCTATGCGTTACCGGTCCTCGAGGACCGGTAATTACGTAATTGTTTTATTTTGTTTAACGTAAGCATTTTTAAAGAATTTATAAATCGGAATGGGGGTTTTGTTACTATATTTCAACAAGAATCTATGCTTACAATCGCGTTACTCTGACTTATATATAAATAAGGTTTTAATAATTTACTTATAAAAGTTCCAGAAAGGTTAAATTAACGAAAATACAAGTTCCGCAATTTGAGAGAAATTTTGGATATACACAACCGCAAGATAACAAAGTACGTCACCGGTCCTCGGGGGCCGGTAACGCAGTCAACCTGTTAAATTTGTTTCTTGGTGGAGGATAGTAAAATTTTTGATATCTAAGCTATGATCTAAAGAAATGCAATGATCTGTTATGGCACTGTGCCCATTGTTAAATTTGGTTATGTGGTAAGAATGCTGTTTTATACGTTTATGAATATATTGTTTGGTTTCACCAATGTAGGTGGAATCACAATCTTTGCAATTTAACTGGTACTGCAAGAAGAAGTGTAAGCTACTGTAGGATTAAGTTTTTCAGATATCTCACTGATAAAGTGATGTAAATGTTTGTAGTATGGAATAGAAATATATTTCTTAATGGATTGCTTAACTGGGAAAATGTTATTGTTAGTAGTATTATTGGTAAGGTGTGTAAGACGAGAAACTATGGTAGAATGTAAAAGGGTTTTGGGGTAATCATTGTTCTGTAAAGTACAGAAAATGAGATTTAAGTTGTCATCATGAAACTTCGGATCCGAAAGTAAAATAGCACGGTCTACAAGATTATTGATAACTGTTTTTTTATATTTAAGAGAGTAATAAGCATTGTAATTGAAATATTTACCAGACCATGTTGGTTTTCTATACCAATTAGTAAGAATGTAATTTTCTCATCTTATTATTTTAACATCTAAGAAATTAATTTCATTATTTTGTTGTATTTCTAGTGTGAATTGTATATATGGATTGAAATAATTAAAAGTATTAAAAATATTATCTATTTGAGATTCCGGTAAACAGCAAATTATGTCATCGACATATCTGTAATAGAATAACAAATTAAATTGGGGGTTCTGATTTATAATGTTAGATTCCAAATGAAACATAACTAGTTCTGCAAAAAATGAACTCAAGGAACTGCACATGGAAAAGGGATTTTACAACAAGTGAAATTATTTTATGAGAAGAAGGAATGGGGACCTTGTTGATTTTCTTTACGTTATCATTAAATAAAACATTTACAAAAAGCTGAAGTCTCCAATATTCTACCCAAATTAAAAAAATTAAATGCTTTATAAATTCTCCTCTGATTTTATGTTCTTAATATCCTGAAATTAAACTAGTAAAGTTAGTAATTTTGAATTGCACCTTATGTTATTTAGCAGTAACAAAGTAAAGTAATGCATATTACTGAACATAATAAAATGAAATTAATCTGTCAAATTCGGTATGATAGTATAATGCAGTTGTTCATTTTAAGTGGCTACGAAATAGGTTAACTTACAAACAATTTCTAGTTTTCAAGACTATTTCAATAAACTTATTTGAACATAAAATGTAGAATAATTTGAGAACAAACTTACTGTTTAAATATATATAAATAAACACGGAATACAGAAAAAAAACAAAACAATTTTCAACAGCAATCAGTAAGTAACTTCCTTAAGTATGTATATCTGGCAGCTTCCTTAACCCACCGTTTTGGCGCTGCGATCTTAATCGAGATCCCTATCCGGGATTTCCAGCCCAGCGATATGCCATCTAGTGGCGAATTTTAAAAACCCTCCAAAAGACATTCGTAGTTTATAACCTATGTTTACAACGTACGTTTGACGACATTTTATTTATTACTCTTGTTTAATTTCAAGTTTCAGTGCTGCATTTTCGTATTTTTATATTGTTTCATTATTATATCAGTTTCATATATACCAAACAACCTTTTTAAAGACTAATTTTCGTGTAGTTATCGTTTCTTTTGTCGTATTATTTCTTTGATTTTTTTGCATCTATATTTCTTTTGCAATATGTGTACCAATGTGCAATTCATGGAAAAAAACATAACTCAGATTTTCACTTTTTTCGATTTCCTAGTAAAAATTCTAAGGTACAAATGAAAAATAAATTTTCCGCGAGAGCCACTTCCTACAGATGGCAGCACTTCTGACTGACTTATAGGGAAAACATTGTATTTTACATAAGTGCTATTGTGATTTTAATACTTTGTTTTAAGGGTATTTTGTAATTTGTAATTCGATTCAATTTTTTTTATTGCAGTTTTAGATATATACATTTATATAAATGATACTATGCGGACTATGGTCGAAGTAGAAGCATATTATAATAGGAAAATAAGATTCACAATTGCGGTTATCTGCTTGTTAACTACTTATTTAATTATTTTGTTATTATATTTATTTATATTTTATATAAATACACCATAAAAACATCAAAAAAATAGATTTTATAATACTTATAAATTCCTAATTTTTTTTAATGTTACAGATTTTATTCGATAGGTACATAAATATAAAAATGTAATAATGTTCTTTGTTTTGCACGTTTGTCTCCTGATATGGATCAATTTCTGGGATTTTTATCGTTACATCTTTCTATCTTTCCTATAAACAATTCAAAATATGTTAAAGAATAATCATTGCTACTTAAAAGTAACGTCTCTCTATTTTTTTTCTCTGTACAGAGGTTCTGTCGAATTTTCTTTGCGGTAATTTATGGCTTTCTTTTAATAACTACAAAACAATCTAATAATGTTTTGAAGCATAAATTATTATAAATACTTACATGGAATAAAATCTGTACGTAAAAAATATTGTTTATAAATGTCCATGAACGGTGATGTGCTTTCCGATTTTTAATGCGATTTTCCACTTATTTTTTAATATTTCTCTTTTTGGGAAATAATGAATGGATATATCAACACTTACAAATAAATACAGAACAATCTCTTCGACTTGCTGGTCATTTTTGATTGTTGTTTACTTACAACCCTAAGTGAGAGTACAACGTTTTCCCTACGTCTTAGATGTTTGATTTTGCCACCAGATGTCAGACACTTTGTTGGCTCTTGTCAAGAGGAAAAAGGTGTGGATAAACTTTTTAAAAATTGGAAAATGTAAGCCCTTTCATGAACGTGTGCAACTTACATTTTGACGAAGAATGTGCCTTATATAAATTGATAACATAATATAATAATAAAATAGCAGAAATATATATATATATATATATATATATATATATATATATATATATATATATATATATATATATGCTAATAGCTCTGTGAAGCCTAAGTTTCTAGGGACAACCTTCAAGTCCGGATGGTTGAGCGTCAACTGCGCTGACAAAGCCACCGCCGAGTGGCTATTAGGCAAAGTCGTTAGCTTAAAGCCTTGGGAAGGAGCCCATCTAAAAGCTGTGGAGGAAAAGGATTTGCCGAAGTCCAGCATTGTAAATGCTTATTTCCTCAACAGCAAAGACAATCCGACAGATCAGATATTGAATCTGATACAGGGCCAAAACGAGGGCCTGGACACGCAGCAGTGGAGGGTTTTAAAGAGGACAGATGAGGGCTCGGCAGTGCTTCTTACACTGTCCATAGACTCGACGTCCTTAAACACCCTTAAAAAAACTGAATTCAAAATCAGCTACAAATTTGGCCAGACAACGATCAGGCTAAAGGGTAAAAAACCCAATAAAAAGCCCACCGATGTCACTGCCAAAAAAGCCACTACCAGCACTGCTACAGGTAAGGTTAACATAAAAAAGGAGGCAAGAAGTAATGCCACCAATATTAACACTGGAAATTCCAGATTAAAAGTAGGTAAAGGTAAAGAGGCTGCCTCAAAGCCTCTACCCAATCCCACACTCCAAGACACCACGGGCCGTCGGAATCACGCACAAAGGGAAACAAGTTCCTAGCTGCGACGTGGCTCTGAACAAAACGTGATGTCCAGCAGTAATATAAAGATGCTGCAAGTGAATCTTCAACACTGCAAAACTGCCTCTGATGTGTTGAACTAAAATTTCACCACCACTAACACCGATATAGTGCTAGTTCAAGAGCCTTATGTGTATGGAGGCGTAGTAAGGAAACTTACTACACCAGTAGGTAAGTTAACCTACTGTAACGAACAAGATGTCACTCCAAGAGCAGCATTGCTCATTAAGACATCGGTTAAATTCGTTACATTAAATAAATTTATATCTAGGGATTTGGTAGCTGTGGAAGCTACACTGCCTTTATCAGGAGGTATGCAAGAGGTAATTATTGCATCGGCGTATTTCCCGCGAGAAACGATGGAAGCGCCACCTCCGCTGGTAAGGGACTTGATCTCCTACTGCAAACATAGAAACAGAAACCTCATCCTGGGATGTGATGCGAACGCACACCATACAGTTTGGGGTAGTACGGACATAAATACAAGGGGTGAGTACCTTTTCGAATTTATTTCTAGTACTAACATAGATATAACAAATAGGGGTAAAGAACCCACTTTTATAACTAAAAACAGGCGTGAGGTATTGGACATTACGTTAGCCACTCCTCAAATTAGCTCTGAAATATATAATTGGCATGTCTCAAATGAAGCCTCAATATCGGATCATAGATATTTAAGGTTCGAGATAAAGGCTAATAAAGAACTTAAAACTCAAATTCGTATTCCGAAACTAACAGACTGGGTCTTGTACGAAGGCCACTTAAAGTGTGAAGTGGAAGAACTTACGAAAATTAATATAAACACAATTGAGAAACTGGAAACAGCCTCTATTGACTTTCATATTGCACTACACACAGCATATGAAAACTGTTGTACAGTAAAGCTTCGACAAAGTACTAGGAAAGTACTTTGGTGGACCAAGGAGCTAAGTAAACAAAGAGTCACTGTTAGAAGGTTATGCAATAAAACTAAAACCAGTGGCAGCGATGAGAGCTGGGAGCAATATAGAAGTGCTCTAACCTCATATAATAAAGAAATTCGTAGATCTAAAAGGAATGCATGGCGTAGTTTTTGTGAGGGCTTATCAGAAACGCCCACGGTAGCTCGCCTTCAAAAAGTCCTATCAAAAGGTCATACGAATGAAATAGGCCTACTAAAGAAACCAGACGGGGACTTTACGACAGATTCAAAGGAAACATTGGAGCTTCTGTTAAGCACACACTTCCCAGGATCGTCGTGGCCAGTTGAGGAGGAGGATAACTCTTCCGAAGCTACAACTAAGCTAAGCTTAATTAACAGTCTTAACACTGCTAATAATATTTTTACAGAAAACAGAGTTGAATGGGCGATAAATACTTTCAAACCCTACAAGACACCTGGTGAAGATGGAATTTTTCCGGCACTTTTGCAAAAATGCATAAAGGATATACTGCCAATACTCTGCGAACTATACAAGGGAAGCCTAAAGTTAGGATACATTCCCAAATTGTGGAGGAAAACTAATGTAGTCTTTATACCTAAAGGTGGAGGGCGTCCAAGCGTCCAGCCTAAGTCATACAGACCCATTAGTTTATCATCATTTATACTGAAAGGTATGGAAAAGGTCTTAGATCAATACCATAGGAATGAAGTGATAACTGCTTCACCACTAAACGTAAATCAATTTGCTTACCAGGAAGCGAAATCGACAACGACGGCTCTACAAAGCCTTGTCAATAAAATAGAGAAAACCTTTATGGCAAAGGAAATAGCTCTGGGAATATTTATAGATATTGAGGGTGCCTTTGATAACACCTCCTATAAGTCCATTGAAAGAGCTGCTAGGTCAAAAGGTTTCGACCCAGTTGTAGTAGAATGGATAAAAGCCATGCTGCAAAGTCGAACGAATACAGCCTCGATAGGAGGAGAATCAGTAATGGTAAAAACCAACAGAGGATGCCCACAAGGTGGGGTTCTATCACCTCTACTCTGGTGTATTGTCATTGATGACCTTCTGAATAGGCTCAATAAAGCTGACTATTTTGTAAACGGATATGCAGACGACGTTGCAATTATAGTCAGAGGACGTAGTGACACCACTATCTCGTATCTTACACAAAAAGCTTTAAATCTAGTGCATGAGTGGTGCCTGGAACATGAACTTAGTGTAAACCCTAACAAAACTACAATCGTCCCCTTCACAAAGTGAAGGAAGCTAAATCTTCAAGCTCCCTACTTGAAGGGTACTAGAATTGAGTTTTCTACAGAGGTTAAGTATCTAGGAATCATTCTAGACCAAAAACTCACGTAGAACTCACATATCAACAAGATTACAAAGAAATCAGCAGTGGCGTTAAACACATGCCGTCGGCTTCTGGGTAAAAACTGGGTAAAACAGCGGTATATTACTAATTGGCAAGAGCCAACAAAGTGTCTGACATCTGGTGGCAAAATAAAACATCTAAGACGTAGGGAAAACATTGTGCTGTCGTATAGGGTTATAGGTAAACAACAACCAAAAATGACCAGCAAGTCGAAGAGATATTGTTCTGTATGTGTCTGCAAGTGCTCACATATCCCTTCATTATTTTCCAAAAAGAGAAATATTAAAAAATAAATGGAAAATTGCGTTAAAAATTGGAAAGCACATATCAGTGTTAATGAACATTTTATTCATAATACTTTTTACCTAGCGATTTTATTCCATGTTAGGGATTTATAATAATTTATGCTTCAAAACATTATTAGATTGTTTTGCAAATAAAGGAAAGCCAAAAATTACCGCAAAGAAAATTCTGTACAGAGAACAAAAATAGAGAGACGTTACCTGTAGTATTTATTATTCTTTTACATTATATATTTATTTTGAATTGTTTATGAGAAAGATAGAGAAGAAGAAACGAAAACAACCAGAATTTTAGCCACATCAAGAAAAAGACGTGCAAAACAAGGAACATGATGTACATGTTTATATTTATGTACCTATCGAATAAAATCTGTAACAGTAAAAGTTAAGGAAATTATAGGTATTATGAAATATATATATTTTTTTATAGTGTATTTAAATAAGAAATAAATAAATATAATAACAAAGCAATGATTGCTTACACTACTCTCCATCTGCTTTACAGATTCATACACATTTCCACGAAATGATAATTGTATTTAATGTTATTACGATTGATTCAAATTAGATATTTGAAGACACAGACCAATTATTTCTATATTATTCCGTCTATCTGCTTTGTAATTGCATAAAATAATATGTCCTGTTAAAAATAATTAAATAAGTAGTTAAGAAGCAGATAACCGCAATTATGAATCTTATTTTCCTATTATAATATACTTCTACTTCGACAATTGACCGCATAGTATCATTTATATAAATGTATATATATATAAAACTGCAATAAAAAAATTTGAATCGAATTACAAATTACAAAATACCCTTAAAACAAAGTATTAAAATCACAATAGCACTTATGTAAAATACAATGTTTTCCCTATAAGTCAGTCAGAAGTGCTGCCGTCTGTAGGAAGTGGCTCTCGCGGAAAATTTATTTTTCATTTGTACCTTAGAATTATCACTAGGAAATCGAAAAAAGTGAAAATCTGAGTTATGTTTTTTCCATGAATTGCACATTGGTACACATATTGCAAAAGAAATATAGATTCAAAAAAATCAAAGAAATAATACGACAAAAAAACGATAACTACACGAAAATTAGTCATTAAAAAGGTTGTTTGGTATATATGAAACTGATATAATAATGAAACAATATAAAAATACGAAAATGCAGCACTGAAACTTGAAATTAAACAAGAGTAATAAATAAAATGTCGTCAAACATACGTTGTAAACATAGGTTACAAACAACATTATTTAAATAAATGTATATGTAACACGGTCGCTTGGCGGCTGTGCATTTTTGGTAAATTTTGGTAGTGCAGTACTCCAGATGTTACGAAATGGACAGATTTATGGTTGAGGATGTGCACTTTGCGCCCTCAAGCTTGTTTTCAAAAGACATAACTGTCCGTTTCCGATACGTGATGCCCTCGGTGGACATCAATAGTTGGGTTATTTTCAGCATAGTTTGTACTTAGGGGATGAGAAGAGCCGGACAAACATAGGTTGAGAACTTCTGGATTTTTACTATTAAATGGCCCTCCGAAGTTCGAAATCTCTCTCTCTTGTTGTACTCGTCGATTGTTGTGGATGTCTTGACTGATTGTCAGACATTCCTTGGTATTTCTTAGTGAAATAACCAATTAGTTGTTTTACTGTGTGTAAAGGCTCTCTCATCGTGGTGTAAATTTGTAAGTAGTTTTTATTATATTCTGTGTGAATTAATATTGATTTGTAGATCGATGTAAAAAGGTTTTCAAAATTGTTTGTAAATTAGAAAAGTAGGAATTTAGAGTTTATATAGAATCAAGTTACGCGTTGTAGTTTATTTGAATTATATAAATGTTTTTGATCGCGGTTGATTATTAAAATTTATATAATTTTGTTATTGTTGGAATATCGTGTTTGATTCAGCCCATCCTATTCCAACCCCTGTCTTCGTGACGTGGTAGCACAACGCGTAAGTAAAACTCTATTGTTCTAATATTATTTTCCTGCACCAATTTGACCATAAATTGAACCGCGTCTGTTATCATTATTATCATTTCTGCTTCTATCACGGCAGACTTTTAAATAAATAAATAAAGTGATAGTGGTGGCAGCGACTATCGTTACCCTTGTCTAGTGTAAACGTTGTTCATTAATATAATTCGTGGATTACTTTTGAGGCAAGTAAAACTCATAAATTAAAACCTTGTATGTCAGGTACTAGATTTCGTCATAGGCGGCCGTACCTGTTATATATATATATATCTGACAATGCGATAAACGAATTAAAATCGAATAAAAAATAACAAAAAATCCTCAAAACAAAGTATCAAAATAACACTAGCACTTATGTAAAATACAGTGTTTTCCCTATAAGTCAGTCAGAAGTGCTGCTATCTCTAGGATATGGCTCTCTCGGATAGGTATATGAAATTTAATAACAAAGTAACGGTTGTTACTTCCATACATTCTCCGGAATGACAATTGTACTTAATTTTATTACGATTGATTCAAATTAGATATTTGAAGAAACAGACCAATTATTTCTATATTATTCCAGTTATCTGCCTTGTAATCGCATAACATAATATGTCCAGCTAAAAATAATTAAATAAGTAGTTAACAACCAGATAACCGTAATTGTGAATTTTCCTTTAATAATATGTTTCTACTTCGATCATAGACCGCACAGCATCATTTAAATAAATGTATATATCTGAAATTGCGATAAACAAATTTGAATTGAATTTAAAAATAAGAAATTATCCTTAAAACAAAGTAACCAAATAACATTAGCATTTATGTAAAATACAATGTTTACCCTATAAGTCAGTCAGTAGTGCTGCCATCTCTAGGAAGTGGCTCTCGGGAGACCTATTCTGTGGCAAGTATCACTTGTCACTAGTGATATATACAATACAATAGGCGTTTTCGTAAAGTCGATCGGGTTGAACCGATGCGATCTAAAGCGTTCGTAAAGTCAATCGGGTTGACCCGGCGCGTTCGTAAACTCGCTCCGAGCTAGTAAACCGAGTGATCCGATCAAAAATTTTCGACCCTGGTCCATGAGCAGGGTTAGTGTAGAACGCGCGCGTTTTATTTTAAATTTTAAACTGTTATGCGTGAAGAAGTGTCAAACTCAGCAAAACATGGCAAGTACGAGTAACTCAAGTAACAATGAAATTATGGCTGTTTGTAGTTTATGTGGTCTTAATGGAACATATGAAGTAATTAACAACCATATTGAGTTATTTCACCCGACTCCAAATGTTGAGCCAGAACCTATGAATTCTAAATCAAACACGAGTAAGTGGAAAAGGTTATGTTTTTGTTTACATATTTCTTAATATATTTTTTTCATAACAGAAAGTCCAAAAATAACAGATATGAGATGGAGTATTGAGAACACTAAGTTATTGTTAAGGTTGTACGAAAATAAAAAAAAAAAAAACAGTTCTACACATCAAAAAAAAGTCACAGGATGCTGTGGCAAGAAGTTGCAGACGAGATGAAAGAAATTGGCGTGAATGTAACATGGGAGCAATGTGACACTAAATTTAAAAATTTAAAGAAAATATATAAGTCTATTATTGACAATAACATTAAATCAGGGGCAGGTTCAGTGAAGTGACCTTTATTTGATATAATGGATAATATTTAGTAAAAATCCAGAAGTGAATCCATTATCTTTAGCAAGTTCTTTAGAAGGTTTTACGGAAAATTCCACAGAAGAAAATATTGTAAGTGGTATTTTAAATTTTTCTTTCAAGCTAATAATAATATCTACTTGTTACTGCTTTAGGTAAAAGATGGTAGTTCTGAATTGAATGAACGAATGCCTGAAACAAGAAAAAGGAAATATAAAGATATTGCTGGTTTTTGGAATACAGAAGAGATGTTCAAAGACGTCATGAACAGAAGATGACGATTGAGAAACAGCTTGTTGAAATTTTAAAATCATTACTAAACAAAGATTAATAGGTAATTAATATTGAGAAAGTTAGCTTATGTGTATGATGGTTGTGATACATTAGAGATATTTTTTAATTTACTTTTACTAACAAAATGTTATTTGTTTATTTTTTTTTATTTGTTATAAAACTACTGTGAAACTTATCTTATTTGTATTTGGTTTCAAATAAGTTTTTTTTTTGTTATACCATGTTGCATGTCATAAGATGGATGTGATACATTAGAGATATTTTTTAATTTACTTTTATTAACAAAATGTTATTTATGTTTATTTTTTTATTTGTTATAAAACTACAAATGAACTGATACAATGTGATATTTTAACAAATATGTATGTAAATAAAATTTATGCACACTTAATTTCTATTTCTATACAATTCCTGTGCTATAAAGTCTCTTCTAGTGGAATTATTTATTTCTGCACAACCTGTGTTGTTACAAGATTCATTATCGTCATTATCATCTATTTCCACATCATCATCGCTGAATGACATACAAATATTATGTAATATACAACATGCTATGATGACTTTAGGAATAAGAGATGGTTTGTATATGTTTAAATACTTCAAGCATCTAAAACGTCCTTTAAGAAGCCCAAAAGTATGTTCAATACATATTCTCATAGAGGAATGTTTATAATTATAATTTTTTTTTCCTCTGTGAGGTGACCGTTGTCCTTATAGGGTGTTAACAACGTATTGGTATTCTGATACGCTGAATCGCCTAATATAAAAGTCCCTGAAGGCAGCTTTATAGAGTTGTTTTTAATTCCTTTGCCAAGGGGTGAAACTTTATAAACACGCGCATCATGCACGCTACCTTGATAACCTGAATAATATAATGCATATAGATACAAATAAAATAAATAAATATTATTTTACCTGTAAAACAATCTGTAAATATATACTTGTAATTGCAGACTCCTTGAAGCTGAATCGAGCAAAATTTTTTTCTATTGAAATAAGATGGTGCATCAATCTGTGGGGCACAAATCGGTATATGTGTACCATCGATCATTCCAATGACACCATCAATTCCACTTTTGTCTCTGCAGTAATTTCTTATCGCAGAAGCTTGTTCAGTGCTAGGCCATTTTATATAATGTTTTGCTAAATTTTTTAAAACTGTGGAAACATGAAACACATATTTCCAAGCTGTGACTTTAGAAACATCAAATCTATCTGCAACTTTTCTAAAATATATATATATATATATATATATATATATATATATATATATATATATATATTTATATATGTACGCAATACAAAATAAAAAAAAGATTTACCTATATACTTCCTGATTCACCAATACCCACAAAACTAATAAAACTTGTTTTGTGGGGCTACATACTGGTCTGCCTATATTATTGGCTTGCAAGTGTGGAACTAGTATATTTAATAATTCTGCAAACGTGCTTCTTTGCAGCCTGAAGTGTGCTTTAAAATCTCCAAAAAGAAAAACTATTTAAAAGTATTATAACGAAATTAAAATATTTTCACTTACCATCTAAGGAATAAAAAGACACTGGCCCGTATTACGAGCTCACTTTTATAATAAAATCGCGATTTTAACGCCTACTTTTACATCATAATCTTATGTAAAATTGAAAGTTAAAATCACGATACTATAAAAGCGAACTAGCTCACTTTTATAATAAAATCGCTATTTTAACGTTCGTTTTTACAAAAGATTTTGATGTAAAAGTAAGCGTTAAAATCGCGATTTTATTATAAAAGTGAGCTCGCAATACGGGCCACTATGTCCATATAATTTTTTATACAAACTCTTCGTTTTTTCTGTTTATGTTTTTCTGTTTCTGTTAACAGATATTCAAACGGCATCTCATCTTCACTTGAGTTATTTAAAAGATGATTTACTACCATCGACACTATTGCTTTTTTCTCATCCATTTCCAACACAGTTTCAAAATATTGAACCTAACTTAACCTTACACTTTAAACGTCAAGTAGGTAATGAATCCAGTGCGTTCGTAAAAGCTTAGAATATCTGACGAATCTCATGTATCTGTGACGTCATTAAACGGATCTGTCAGATCAACCCGATCGACTTTACGAAAACGCCTAATACATGTTAACGTTGGCAATACAGATAAATATTCAAAATATGAATCACATAATAGGGAGTGCGCCGGCCGCTAGATGTCTCACCGAAGGACATTTAAAAATGGCCGTTAGTGGTGATAGATGCCATTGTTTTGTATAGCCATTGCAAAGTTTTCTGTGGATATTCATTTATTTGTCCGAACTTTCCTGTGTTTATTTCTTTTATATGACAGTATTATAAATATATATTCTTTTTAATAACCATGACTATAAATATTAGTGACATATTTTTAGCTGGCCATGTAGTTCGTTGTGGTTTGTTAGACAAATTCAATATATTATCCTATGTATTGCAAACGTCCGGAATACAAAACAAACCACATACAGTAAATATACGATTTGTTTCTGGTGATGTAGAAGAATGGGTTTGTAAATGCAGTTGCAAAGCAGAAATTTTAATAAAATATATTTTTTCTAACATATATAATTTTTTTACAACTACCATTCATTTTTAATTTTGGGTAAGGTTGTCTGATTTAAAAATTGAATTAGATAAATTTGTTATTGATGCAATGATTATTGTTGCATCATCAATATGTGGAGCGATGGTCCAAAAAATCTTTTCAGTCAATATATTAAAAAATTTAAGTTTTTGTATAACTCTTTCGACATGTATTCTTGCTCGGGCTATATCTGCTGTTTCTTCTACCTAAAAGAAATCATAATACTGATCAACAATACAAAAAAAGAACGATTAATGATTTACCTGTGTTTTAGTCAGTTGAGTCTTTGATTTAAAAAAGGGGGGGTTTTATTAATTTAATGCCTTGTTCCAATGTTTCTTTCTCTATATGAAATCCCTTATCAACCATGACTGCATCTATATAAGGCTCCAATTTATTAATGATACCTGTATCATTAAAAATTGCCTGCAATCTGCCACTGTTTCCGCAAGTTATTTTTGTGGGAAAAATAATGCAAACTGATATCTTTTGTGGCATTACTTTTACATTGAGGTACTAAACAATAACTCCGGCTTACCATATTGTATTAAATGTAAAAAAATATGGTTTAAATAATTCAAAAACGTAAAACAAACTATAAGTTACAGCTAGTTATATAGCACCTCAAAGTAAGGATCACCACTAGCAACTTCATCATTTCTCCGCCAGGGGCCAAGTCTTTCGCGGCGCACTCCCTATAATATGCGGCCGTTCTGGGATCTCTGTATCCCCATAAATTTTATTAATTATTTATTTAATGTATATGTTGTAATATTTCCTACGTTTTTGTAAATATTTCCCATATTTGCAAAAATACATAATATAAAATACAAAAATTACAAAAATGCATTACACAAAATACAGAATAAAAAATTTAAAAAAAAAAACATTATATAAATACAGAATACAAAAATTACAAAAATATAATACACAACTCACAAAAATACATAATACATCAATTACACAAATGCAAAACACAAAAATACATATATTATAGGTATATGCAAGGGTGGATTAACGAAATTGCCGCCCTTAGGCAAACTAAAATTTGAAATTTTCTGATTGATTTTGTATTTTTTTTTTGAAAAACCATATAGCGACCCGAAAGAACTGCCGCCCCCAAAAATTTGCCGCCCCAGGCACGTGCCTGTTGTGCCTGTGCGTAAATCCGCCCCTGGGTATATGTCGATACAAAACATCATCCTGGGCGTTGTCAGCAACTGGTGGAACTTTTAAATCAATTTCATCGTATCCTGGTTCTGGCTCCTCGACATTGTAGTGTTGGGCGATATTTTGTAAAATGGCACACGCTAGTATAAACCTCACTGCGGTCATAACATAACGTATTTAATTAATATCACTTGTAAACTTCAATTTATCAAGGCACTCTAGTATAGGGCGGCCAACTTTATGATAAGTCAATGCGGGACACCTACCCCTATTCACAACAAGACTGAGGATTTGTTGGTGGTATAATTGATTTCGAAACAAACAACAATACTACTGAATTAACATTTATTTTTAAAGTCATATTTCTCACATAAGTGGCATTTTTTTACTAGTTCTGGGTTTTGGTTTAG
Organism: Stenolophus ochropezus; assembly: GCA_035578165.1. Lineage (NCBI taxonomy): Eukaryota > Metazoa > Arthropoda > Insecta > Coleoptera > Carabidae > Stenolophus > Stenolophus ochropezus. Next base: position 10,811,720 of record JAQOWZ010000013.1, on the reverse strand, counting down.
AATGTCCAGAAAGTTTTCACAGCTGCCCATATTAAATTTTATAATTAGCATTGCACGTAATGTTTCTACTTTTAGCGACGACTTTTCGGATGTCCATAAGCTATTCATTAAGGAAAATACTCGTTCCGTAGGAGCGTTTGTTCCTGGCAAACAAAGAAGGTACTGGATGATGGCTAGGCAATTCTGGAATGGTATTCCGTTGTCTTTGAAATTTTTGAACACCTCTATCCATCGTTGTTCTGTACTGCTCTTCATCTCCTCCCATTTCTTTAAGACGTCGTTATTCACATAATTTCCCACGTAACTTACTTCGTCGAACAAACTATCTTCTTTTAAAGTCATAGCAGTTGTAGGCATCTGCACCAATAACTGTTGGTATGTCTGCTGTACATCAGCCCATTTCAGATTTCGTTTTAATTGAATCCAAGTAAAAGTTTTAAATTCGTTGTATTGATGTATATATTTTTGCAGGTACTGGATGCAGTTGTGATAAAAGTTACGAACATGCCCCATAAAATAATCTCTGTTGATTTGACCATCCTCCACAAGTTTTGTTAACTCATTTCTTACAGTCAGAGGAATATAATCATTTTCTAAGCGGTTTGTGTATTTGTTTATTAAATCCACAAACAGATGTGACACTTCTGTAAAACTTGCTTTGTCTCCTTCCATCATTTTTACGGAATCGTTAAATACTGATGCTTGCACATGAACAAATTTTAACCATAGCTCTGAGCATTCATTTGCGCAGCCATACACACACACACACGCTTGATGATACATACGCTGCGGCGGCGGCGGCAGCGGGCGGCGTCTCGTCGTTCGTATTTTTGATGTGCAACACTTTTACGAGCGAGACGATGGGAAAAGAGGAATGCGGGACATCCGGGACGCCTTGGACGATTTCCGGGACTATTTTATTAAATATTGCAATGCGGGATTACACCGGTCATTCCGGGACCGTCCCGCAAAATGCGGGACAGTTGGCCGCCTTGCTCTAGTAAGTAGTTAAGTTTGATTTAACAAGTTACTAACTTGTTAAAATTTAACAAGTTAGTAGATTAGCTGTCACTGAGATAGGTTAGGATTTATTTATATTAACCTAATTTTTTTTCTGCCAATCTTTGAAATCTTTATATTCTCGTTCGTATCTTGACGATGATAAATTTGTAAGTACGCTGTTTGCTTCACTAATTATTGCTTTGGGCACATCCATTTTCCTGATTTGCACCAAAAGTAAATAAAATAACAAAAGCACAACAATCAAAGCCATTTTGACAAATGTAGTTCATAGTATCCGTAAGAGATGGCAGCACGCAGCACTCGTGTCAATATAAATTTGAGTAATGTGTTTTTAACTTCTTTTAGTTTATTTACAAGTGAAAAACAAATAAAATATTGAACAATACACGCGAGGTAACGGGTTTAACTGGCTTCAGAAGGATAACAGGCTCGTCTTCGACTCGCCAGTTCAACTCTTCTGTCCGCCAGTTAAACCCTACTTACCTCGCTAGTAATGTTAAATACTATAAATTTTGACGTTTCCAATGTCAAAAGGCAATGTTGCCAAATGTGTAATGAAGAAACTAAATTAAAACCAAATATTCCTAAACTAACTTCACTGAAGACGGTGGCAGTTATATTAGGATTGACAATATTAATTTATAAATTTAAAAATTAACTACTATTTTTTAATACAAACAGTGTTGCCAAATTATAAAGTAACTAAATAAAAATCAAATATTCCTAAATAAAATAAATTGAATACTTTGCTGTGTTTGTTATTAAAGGAAAGGAAACCATAAGGGCCAGTTTTAAAATGACAAAAAAAATGTGTCATGTCGATCTGCATTTGTTTTCCGTAAAAAGTTGTTAGAAGTAGGTCGTCCTTGGGTTTTAAGGAAACGACACAATACGGACTGGTGTGCACGAATGACAAAAATGTTCTACGTAGATTAAAATTTGTTTTTTGCAAAATGTTGTAAGAAAAATATCTTGTTTGAGTGTTTTCGAATTACATAAGTCAATATTGCCAAATGTTTAATAAAGTAATTAAACAAAGAACAAATATTCCCAAATGAACGTTACTGAAGACAGTGAATGTTATATTAGGCTAGGTCACGATGAGGGCTAGCGTGCAAAATGAACAAAAATGTTCTATATCAAACGGCTTTTGTTTTTTGGAAAAAGTTGTGAGAAGTATGTGGTGTTTGGTATTAAATGAAAAGGCTCGATAAGGGCTGGTGTGTAGAATTATAAAAAAAGGTCAGTGTTGATCGGCTTATGTTTCTTGCAAAAATTTCTCAAAGGTATGTCGAGTTTGGTCTCAAATGAAAAGTCTGGCTGAGGGCTAGCGTGCAGAATTGACAAAAATGTGCTATGTCGATCGGTATTTGTTTTTTGCAAAAAGTTGTCAGAAGTGTGTGGTATTTGGTATCAAATGAAAGGTTTTAATGAAGGCTGGTGTGCAGAATTAACGAAAATGGTCAATGTCGATCAGCTTTTGTTTTTTGCAAAAAGTTGTCACAAGTATATAGTGTTTGGTATCAAATGAAAAGCCTCGATGTGGGCTAGCATGTAGATATGATAAAAATGTTTTCATGTCGATCGACTTTTGTTTTATGCAGAAAGTTGTCAAAAGTATGTCGTGTATGGTATCAAATGAAAGGTGTCGGTGAGGGCTGGGGTACATAAATGACAAAAATGTTTCACGTCGACCGGCTTTAATTTCTTGCAAAAAATTATTAGAAGTATATCGTGTTTGGTCTCAAATGAAAGGTCTCGTTGAGGGCTAGCGTGCAGAATTGACAAAAATGTTCCATTCCGATCGGCTTTTTTTTTCTACAAAAAGGTCTCAAAGGTATGTCGAGTTTGGTCTCAAATGAAACGTCTTGTTGAGGGCTAGCGTGCAGAATTGACAAAAATGTGCTATGTCGATCGGTTATTGTTTTTTGCAAAAAGTTGTGAGAAGTATGTTGTGTTTGGTATCAAATGAAAAGGCTCGATAAGGGTTGGTGTGCAGAATTAACGAAAATGGTCAATGTCGATCGCCTTTTGTTTTTTGCAAAAGGTTGTCACAAGTATATAGTGTTTGGTATCAAATGAAACGACTCGGTGTGGGCTAGCTTGTACATATAATAAAAATGTTTGATGTCGCTCGACTTTTGTTTTATGCAGAAAGTTGTCAAAAGTATGTCGTGTATGGTAGCAAATGAAAGGTCTCGGTGAGAGTTGGGGTACATAAATGACAAAAATGTTTCATGTCGACCGGCTTTTGTTTTTTGCAAAAAATTATTAGAAGTATATCGTGTTTGCAATCTAATGAAAGGTCTCGGTGAGGCCTGACGTGGAAATATGAAATAATTGTTTCATGTCGATCGGCATTTGTTTTTTGTACTGACAGCGGAGCTCTAGGGAATGCTAGGCGTAGCCGACAATTCGCTAGTCCTATATACTAAAAAGGCATGTGTCGGTGATGTTTATTTATTTTCATCACGACGATCGCCAAACTTTGTCGCAAGCCTAACTACCTTAACCATGAAAGGGATTGTTGTAAATTTTTTTTAGATTGCAGGGAATAATGTGTAGTTGTGCCTTTTGGGGGTCTCATATTTTTACTGTGAGTGGTTCTTGTGTAAAAAAATAAAAACTGTGCAAAATTAATAACTTGAAACAATGGATCCTAGGAGCCATGTCTAAATTTAAAAAGAGTCACGAGGTCATCTGTCACTTTTGACAATCTGTCTATGAACTTTAAACGATTATAACTTTTTTTAGAACATTGATATTAAAGAAGTAAATACAGTATCAAGTATATTAGTCTTGAGCAAAGGTGTTACAACTAATTTAAGTTTAAAACATAACGTATTTAATTAATATAAATTTTGACGTTTCCAATGTCAAAAGTCAATGTTACCAAATGTGTGATGAAGTAACTAAATAAAAACCGAATATACCTAAACACTTTGCTGTGTTTGATGTCAAAAGAAAAAAAAACCATAAGAGCCAGTTTTGAAATGACAAAAAAAATATGTCACGTCGATCTGCATTTGTTTTGCGCAAAAAGTTGTTACAAGTAGGTCGTCCTTGGAATTTAATGAAACGACACAATGTGAATTGGAGTGCACGAATGACAAAAATATTCTACTTCGATTAGAATTTGTTTTTTGCAAAATGTTATCAGAAATATGTGTTTTGTATCGAATGAAAAGTCTCGGTGAGGGCTGATGTACAAAAAAGAAAATTTTCCATGTTGATCGGCTTTTGTTTTAAGCAAAAAGTTAATAGACGTATATCGTGTTTGGTATCTAATGAAAGGTCTCGGCGAGGGCTCGCGTAGAGATTTGACAAAAATGATCTATGTCGATTTGCTTTTGTTTTATGCAAGTAATTCTCAAAAGTATGTCGAGTTTGGTCTCAAATGAAAGGTCTCGATGAGGGCTAGCGTGCAGAATTGACAGAAATGTTCCATTTCGATCGGCTTTTGTTTTCTGCAAAGAGTTCTTAAAAGTATGTCGAGTTTGGTCTCAAATGAAACGTCTTGTTGAGGGATAGCGTGCAGAATTGACAAAAATGTTCCATGTCGATCGGCTTTTGTTTTTTGCAAAAAGTTGTCAGAAATATGTCGTGTTTGGTATCAAATGAAAAGGCTCGATAAGGGCTGGCGTGTAGAATTAACAAAAAAGGTCAATGTTGATCGGCTTTTGTTTTTTGCAAAAATATCTTAAAGGTATGTCGAGTTTTGTCTCAAACGAGAGGTCTCGTTGAGGGCTGGCGTGCAGAATTGACAAAAATGTTCCATGTCGACGGGCTGTTGTTTTATGCAAAAAGTTGTCAGAAGTATGTCGTGTTTGGTATCAAATGAAAGGTCTCGGAGAGGGCTAGCGTGCAGAATTGACAAAAATGTGCTATGTCGATCGGTAGTTGTTTTTTGCAAAAAGATGTCAGAAGTGTATGGTGTTTGGTATCAAATGAAAGGTTTTAATGAAGGCTGGTGTGCAGAATTAACGAAAATGGTCAATGTCGATCGCCTTTTGTTTTTTGCAAAAGGTTGTCACAAGTATATAGTATTTGGTATCAAATGAAAAGTCTCGGTGTGGGCTAGCATGTACATATGATAAAAATGTTTCATGACGATCGACTTTTGTTTAATGCAGAAAGTTGTCAAAAGTATGTCGTGTACAATGAAAGGTTTTGGTGAGAGTTGGAGTACATAAATGACAAAAATGTTTCATGTCAACCGGCTTTTGTTTTTTGCAAAAAATTATTAGAAGTATATCGTGTTTGCAATCTAATGAAAGGTCTCGGTGAGGCCTGACGTGGAAATATGAAATAATTGTTTCATGTCGATCGGCATTTGTTTTTTGCATTGACAGCGGAGCTCTAGGGAATGCTCGGCGTAGCCGAGATTTCGCTAGTCCTATATACTAAAAAGGCATGTGTCGTGATGTTTATTTATTTTCATCATGACGATCGCCAAATTTTGTCACAAGCCTAACTGCCTCAACCATGAAAGGGATTGTTGTAAATTTTTTTTAGATTGCAGGGAATAATGTGTACTTGTGCCTTTTGGGGGTCTCTTATTTTTACTGTAAGTGGTTCTTGTGTAAAAAAATAAAAACTGTGCAAAATTAATAACTTGAAACAATGGATCCTAGTAGCCATGTCTAAATTTAAAAAGAGTGACGAGGTCATCTGTCACTTTTGACAATCTGTCTATGAACTTTAAACGATTATAACTTTTTATAGAACATTGATATTAAAGAAGTAAATACAGTATCATGTATAATAGTCTTGAGCAAAGGTGTTACAATTAATTTAAGTTTAAAACATAACGTATTTAATTAATATAAATTTTGATGTTTCCAATGTCAAAAGTCAATGTTGCCAAAAGTGTGATGAAGTAACTAAATTAAAACCGAATATTCCTAAACTAACTTCACTGAAGACGGTGGCAGTTGTATTAGGATTGACAATATTAATTAATAAATTTAAGAATTAACTACTACTTTTTAACACAAACAGTGTTGCCAAATTATGAAGTAGGTAACTAAATAAAAATAATATATTCTGTAATAGTCTTTTGTAACACCGTAATTTATTTACACACAAATACTACAACATAATATTACAATGTTCAAAACAGTATTGCACATAAAAAACAAAGTTCACAAAAGTTCACAAAATAAACGAATGTTCGGAAGTAACAACAGTTCACACATAAAGAAGGAAAAACACAAAATGTCACGCAGAAACAAATGGAGGACCAGTGGACCAATCCAGGTGCCAAGGTGCCAAACTTGAATCTGGAGCTCTCTTACTTTTGCGTATACGACCAATGGACCAATCCAGGTGCCTAGGTGCTTATTGAGTCAAAGATGAGATCTAACTGACTGTTGAGATGCAGGGATCGGCTTCTTATTCTGTCAGTGTGGGGGTGTGATTTCACTGTTAGCCAATTAGCATACTTGTGGAGGTGGGGGTTGCGTTTAGGGAGTTAAGAAACACAATCTACCGACTATCAACATGAACATGAAACCTACTTGTAGAGATAACGTACATTATAAAACAGCCTGTACATGTGATGTATCTTGTCTTTTGTACTTCTAACACGAATAAAGAACGTAGATTAGACCCGTTGTAATTTTAATTCTTTTTAAAAACTCACTTTCCCGGAGAACAAACAAAATTGGCGCAGTCGGTAGGATACTCGAAATTATTCGTATCGAACGAGTAATTTCTGTCTCAACAGTTAATCGAGTATCACATTTCGGTACGGGAGTGAAAATCGAGCGCATGTCGGTTTACCACGAGCCCAGCAGCCGAAATCGGGAGACGAGTCTTGAGAAAGAAGAAAATACAACGCCCTGGTGGAGGACAGCATCGCCAAAGCCAGACCTGGTGAAGGACAGCATCGCCGTAGCCAGACCTTAGACTAGGAAAACCTGGGAGAGGAACAGAAATCGTCCAAACCTATAGGCATTAGGTTAAGAAGAATGAAAATAGAAATATTTATGTAAGTACAAACAAAGCTCATATCCTATACAAAACTATTCCCACATACCTTAGCAACAGTTTCAACTAGAATAAAAATAATTTAAAATAAGCCACAACCGAAATATTTATGTCTAATAACGACATCCTAAACTTATCTGAAATACTAACTCAATTTAATTTGGGAGACACAGATACAGAAATGTCACCACCACCTACCCAAGTTCAACCCCAAATAACAGCCCCAGTCAATTACCAACTCTTAAAATTGTATGTAGATTCGATTCCACACTATGAAGGCAATCCCCACACATTAAATATATTTCTTGATTCTTGTCAAAATTTAATTAATACTTTTGGAACTCATACAAATATAACATTAAACAATTTCCTTGTAAGAGCTATATTAGGAAAATTAACAGGAAGAGCTCTTATTTTAATTGGATCCCGTACCGAATTCAGTACATGGGAGGAAGTAAAAAAATGCTCTAAGATTAATTTTTGGAGATCAAAGAAACATTGATTGTCTAGTTCAGGATTTGATATCGCTTCGTCCAAATAAAAATGAACCACCCTATAATTTTGGTATGAGATGTCAAGATTCACGTAGCTTAATTATGTCTAAATTAAATAGTTTCGAAATTACTGCTGAAGAAAGAAAGATAAAACAAGAAAATTATAATGATTTAGCATTAAAAACATTTATTCGCGGCTTACCACCTAACATACAAACAAACATCAGATTACGGAACCCTGACAGTTTAGAGAAAGCGATGAGTTTAGTAATTGAAGAAGAAAATTTCCTGTATTCTACACAGAGGCAAAGTTCAATAAATTCACAATCAAATTTTAAACCCGATCATAGAATTTTACCAGCCAGACAACAACAGTCCAATTATAGCCAAAATTACCAATACCGACTAAATCCAATTCCTACACCAAATTACCAAATCTCTCAACAACGTCCTACATTACATTTACCTCCAAAAATGAATCCTTTCCAAAATACTACTCAACCCAATTATAGACCCGTGCATTATGCACAAAGACAACCACAAACCCAAATGCGTCTACCTACATTTCAACATATCCAGAGACCAGTAAATATCCCACAGAATTTCTCACGTCCAAATATACAACAAAATACCTTCCGTCCTAATTTCCAACAAAATTTTACACGTCCATATCAACCCCAACCATTTAAACCCGAACCGATGGACACCTCATCAATCCATTCCAGAAGAAGTAACCCTCAAAAAACATTCACATCAACCCAATTATTTAATCAGAATATCCAGTCTGACACCGAACAATTACCCCAAACTTCCCAAGACATATCCTATAACACCGAATATGAAACCTATGAGAACAATCCCGTAGACTATGAATATGACACGTATTATGACTAGTAGGTATAATCGGCGGTTTCTGGCTCACTTCCGCTTCCGGTCTTGGTATTAAGCTAGTGTTTGCACGCCTAGGTTGTATGCAACCCACATGCGTCCAGTGTGTTGTGTACAGCGCAGCACATCGGCGTGCTGTTGTCCCTGAATTTTATGCAACCCACATGCCTTGTTTGTATTGTTGTGCAGTTTCCCAATAGAGATCTCATTCTTGTGTGGTGCCCTCTCCCTCTCCACCCTTTCTCTTCCTCACTCTCTCTGTATTATTATTTTTTAATTTAGTTACATTTTTGATGTTCATCAAGAATATTCCTTTTTAACAATGTATATATTATTTTTTATATTATTAAGTTCTTCACATGTTGTTTTAACTATAATTAGTGAATTTAGTGATGAAGATTCACTTATATTTTTGGAACAATATGGTTATATGAACAATGATAATAATACTATTGTGTCATATAACACACAAAATAATTCAGCGTATAGAAATGGTTTAATTTTGTATCAAAAGAGACATAATTTATCAGCAGATGGAATATTAAATAACGAAACAATAAATTTTATGCGAAAACCAAGATGTGGTATGCCCGATATAGACCAATTTACCACACATCATATAAAATGGGGAAATAATACAATATATTGGTATTATCATGGACATGAAGATGGCAATATAATGAATAATATTATAGAAAAAGCATTTAATTTATGGTCTAAGTATACTAATTTAGAATTTTTCAGAACAAATGTTTATAATAATGCTCAAATATTTATTACATTTGGTAATGCATTTCACTACAGATATAAACCTCGTGGAAGTTGTACTTCAAATTTTGATGGTCCCGGTAGTATATTGGGACATGCTGATTATCCAAATATAAATTTTTATTCAGAGATTCATTTAGATATTACAGAAAATTGGTCTTTAGAATTATCAAAACCGGATGATGAAAGTATTATTAGTTTATACCAAGTACTCATACACGAAATAGGACATGTATTAGGATTGCATCATTCTTCTGATACGAATTCCATAATGTATGCAGCGTATAACACACATCCACATATATTTACAATTTATTCAGATGAATTACCTGAAGATGATATAAGAGGAATTCAAAATTTATATGGTAGTAAATTAACACAAACTATTGTGACCGATCTTGTCAATACAACTTTAGTAACAGAAAAAGTACAACAAGTAAAAAATAAATTGCAGGAAAAAGAGCAAGATGATAACAATTCTTTTCCATTGTTATGTGATTTGACAGATGTTAAGAATTTTCTTATTGTCAAGAACAAAATTTATATTTTTTATAAACATTGGGTTTGGTACAAAGAACTTAATTCAAAAATTTTTAATAATAAACCAATGTTAATAACAGATTGGTTAACATTTTTACCAGAAAATTTTACAGATATATCAGCTGTATATTTGAGACCTAATGGAAATGTTGTTTTAATTATAAATGATCAAAGTTACAATATAAAATATCCTTCATTTTTAGCTGATTCTTCGTATTCTGGTAATCCTTACAATAAAGCTATACATAACATACATGGAGCAGTAAATAACCATTTTGGTAAAACATATTTATTTTATAACGGTGACAGCTTTATTGAAATAGACGAGTGTAATTTTGTAACAATTAATAATGGTAAAATTAAAGATAAATTTCCAGGAATACCAGATAATATAGAAACTGTATTTAAATATACAAATGGTCGTTTGTATTTTTTTAAAAATAATATTTTTTATGAATTTAATGAATTCACAAATATGTTAGAACGAGCTGGTAAATTTAATTTTTCTTTATTTGACTTTAACTGTCCTAACATTAGTATATTAGAACAAATTCAAATTTTATTATCAAAATTGTGGAATTACAAAAATCAGTAATTATTATTCACTGTCAACTAAAGTATATATAATTTGAATTTGAAATAAAATAGTTAGTTATAAAGTAAATCTACATCATGTCAGATTTTAATTTTTCGAAGTTTACTGATGTTAATTATATATTAAGTTTTAAACCTGATAGTGTAACGTATCAAACATTGAAAAAATATTATGAAGCAGACTTAAAATCTATTTTTCCATTAAATTCAATGACCAATGAGGATATTAAAAATCTTCCAGTGGAATTTATAAAATATAAAAATAAAGGAGATATTGGACAATTGAGTTTTGTGTGGGACAAATTACCTGAAGAGTGGAAAAAGGATATTTTTTTTTAAAAATTTGAACCTTGTTTACAACATCCTGATACGAGACTTACTGTGGCTGATTCACCATATGATTGCTTACTTATCACAAATTGTCCATTGTGTTATGAAGATAAAAAATTATCACTTCAGAGTGAATTTAATCGTTTATCTACATTCAGTACGTGGTCAAATACAAATATTTGTGCCAAGGAATTAGCAACAGCCGGTTTCTTTTACAAAAATTATAGTGATTTTGTGCATTGTGCTTTTTGTGATGTTGAAATATGCAATTTTGAGGAAAACGATGTTGCACTGTTTGAACATTATCGTTGGTCTCCAAATTGTAAATTTCTATTAAAAAATACTACAAATGTTCCAATTAATAAATATTATACAAATTATGTTCTTAGTATTGTTAAGATTTTAAATTACATAAAATGTAGTAAGACTATACATGAAGAAGATAAAGAGAAATTTATAAAATTGTTGAAAGAAAATTATAAACATTTTTATACATTCATTGTACCTGTAATTGAAAAAATAAAGAAAAACACAAATAATTTGTAATTATATTGTTTTATTATATACCTCATTACATAATATTACATAAAATTATCTGAATTTATACAATATATATCATCGTCTAGAATTTTTTTAATTTTATATACATTACTTACAGCACAAACATATGGAATAGAATGTAAGAAACATGTTTTATGAATTAAACAATTTTTTAAAGCTACTTTATAATTAAATTCGCTTAAATCTATAATATTACATGTTTTTACACTGAATGATAATAAAAATTCTTTTTTGACAGCACCTTGTACGTAAACAGTTTTTGATTCTTCTAAAAATTTTTTTAGCTCAAAACACATTTCGTTATAATTTATATGTCCGTTATCCCATTTTAATCCGTGATGATTTCGACATAACCATGTAGCACATCTTTTGTTATGTTGTGGTAATTCTTCCCATGTAAATGGTGGTTTGATATAAAAATGTTGTTGTTTACTTCCATCTCTTGATAGTATAAAAATTTCTTTTGGTATTATAATATATCCATCAGCTTGAAATCCTTGTATGTCAATAATTAACTCCATTATATATAGTTTTTGTACGATGTTCTAATTTTTGAATTAAAATGAGCTTGTAACATCACTTGACAGCAGATTATATTCAACTATCTTATCATGTATTATTAGAATGTTTGCGGTTGTATGGTAGGAAATTCTAATATCAGCTGAAGAAGTTTGAAAAGTTTCATTTTTCTTTTGATTTGAGCAATGAAGTACGATGTTCTAATTGCTTTAAATGTTTAAATTAAAATGAATTTCTAACATCTTCTGACAACGGGTTATATTCAACAATCTTATCTTGTATTATCAGACAATACGCGGTTGTATTCGCCGGGAAATTAGTGTCTGATTCAAATTCCAATCTAATATCAACTGAAGAAGTTTGAAGAGTTTCATTTTGATTTGAGCAATCAATTACTATTAATGGCGCAATTTCTTTGAATTTCTTTCTATCTAATAATACACTGAAATTTTGTTGATAGTAAGCATTTTGGAAATTTGCATACATGTGATACAGAACTGCATAATTATTATTTGAAAAGTCAATATTTAAGTTGTCGTATGCATAATATGTAGAATTCAAATACAATTTAATATTTGTTAAATTACACGAATCGAAAATGCTTGCATCCTTATCTTTTTTATTTTTACGATCAGTTTGAAATCCTACAATTACAAATCTTGGTGTTTCCAACTGTGTAGACGATTTAATAGACCATGTTTGTTTTTTAGCTGCTGGTAGTACAGGATATTCATATATATCCCAAGAACGATATGCTAATGGCAAAAAACGATTTGAATTTACAATGTTTAATAATTTTAAACGATTTTCATTGTTAACTGACACATGTGGCATGCACCAAACAATTTTTTTTATATTAAATTTTAATTCTTCTGTTGATTTGTAAGCAGCACTATCATTCCTTGCTCTTATCAAATTAAGTTCTTGTCGCACATTTAAAATAATTTTCTTGTTGTCTTCTGCAAATCCGAGTAACATTTTTAAAGGAATGCATACATTAAAATTACCCTCCTTATCCAAAATATTTTCATTATCAACAATCCAACCAGCATTTATTAAATTTTGACGTTCTGAATATGAATTAGATACATATCCTTTCATTGTGCTTGTTATTCCAACATTTTTAATTGTATCAATTTCAACAGTGTTTAATAAATATTTTATATCTTCAAATAAATAGGAAATACCATTATTAGTAATTTTAGTATCTATAGGAGGTGCAGATCCATCTTCTTTTGTTAATTTGCCTTCAATATACACACCAAAAAATATCGTGTAAAATTTAACACTAAAGTTGGTCTATATAGGTCCACACCCATTAGTGAAAAAATTACCACGACAGCTTTTGGTTAAATTCTACCCCGGAGTTTGGTAAAATATGTTACACTAAATTTTTGGTACAATTTCACATTATAGTGTTTACAGTACACCGGTTTTATTTTAATTCTACCAGTTCTAATGTTTCACCCATACACTAAAATAAGAAAATATACTCGTAAAAGTATAAAATATTACAACATACAGTGTATAATTTTACACCGTATAAAACGTCTTACACAATGATGTGTATCATTCTACACTCTTTTAGAAAAAAATAATCTCAAATGTGTATACTCAAAATATTTTTACCAGTTTTAGTGTAATAACTATCTTATACCGTACACTTAACGGTGTAAAACTTCAAAATGGTTTACACCGAATTAGGTACATTTATACACAAAATAGGGTAGGAATTATAATAAACAAATGTAATTTGTACTGAAGAAATTAATTTAATAACAAAAAATTACATAATAGAACTTAAATAAATATTCTTTGGCCCAATATAACACTTATTGTTAAGAGTAGAAAATTCTAGTGGTACTTTATAAATTAGGAGTTGAAAATCAACCAAATTTATTTTTTCACTATTGCTGGAGACAACATACCCATATAAATTATCAAACGAGTCAGATCTCCAAGGTATGATAATAAAGAACAGAAAATAGAACATTTTCTATACTAATAATATTAATAATATTTTGTCCGCCTTCTTGTATCATTGTTCGCTTTAAATCCCGAAATTATGCTTATTTAAAAATATATGTTTATACCTCTTGCAAATACGTAGAATAAACCTGTTAATTACCTCAACATTTGTATTTGTATATCAGTTTCTGGTAGTATATCAAATGGACTTGATTCATATACTGATACTGAACTTAAAGGACTTGATACTATTTTGGAAGAAGTAACTGTATAGCTAACCAGCTACAAATATCTACACCTGATGTTGTATTGGAATTACTGTTAACGTAGAGGTAGATGGTGTATTTACTAAAAAATATAATTTTTAATACACTTGCTTAACAAAGTACTAAGCTATATATTAGTGTATTACCAATGTCAATACTAACTAGTTCATTTAGATTTGCAACATGAACTGTGTAATTTTTATTTGCGGATATATAGAAATATAAATAATTCTTTTAATATTTCTTCTCCTAAATTAGGAATCTTTTTTCATGCTATAAAATTGGAAAAGTTCAATTATAAACATTAAAACAATACCGTTTACTTACCCAGAGTTACAAAATCCGGATATCTGCATTTTCGTTTATTACTGCCCACTTAATATGGTTACATATTAATTTTAGCAATTTAGTTGGGTTTATTATGTCTTTTTGCACGAACAAGGAAAAACTCACCAGCGACGACCTTTCGTTATCTAAACACGAATAAGAATGATCTCGCTTGTTTGTAAACACTGACACGTGTTAAAACCAATAGGGTTGTGAAGGAAGTCTCATCATTACACTTCAATATGTAAAAAAAACACTATTCAGTGTAAAATTAATTTCGTTTTATAAAATTACCAAATCATGTGTAAAAGTAGATAAATACATATGTCATTTTAGTGTACATTTTATAGTATACACTAAATTTGGAGAAAAGGATAAATATGGTGTAAAATTGCCTTGTTTCACAAAATTAAGTGTACTACTGAATATTTTTACACGCTTCATATTTTACCAGAATCAAAATTATACCAAAAATTAAAATTTACTAATTATGGTGTTGATTTTTACACTAACTACAATTACCACTCCGTTTGGTAACTTTACCACTCTAAAATTTTTTGGTGTGTATAAGTAACTTTCATGTGGTAATGTATAAATATCCTGTTGTTGTATTTGTATTCGAATTTCATCACAATTATTAAAAGATGAAGCAACAATTGGTTGATAACTATGTATTTGTTTGTTTGATATTGTATTATCAAACACAATATTAGATGTAATATTTAAAATATTACTCATAGTTTATATTTTAAGTTTTAAACCCAATGACTTTAGAAATTTCTTATTTTTTGTAGATATAGTCAATTTTGAGGTTAATAAACGTCTTTTTGACAACACTGACGGTACACTGAATTTTGTCTCTGATAGTTGAGTTCTTTTATAGTCAATACCCATTAGAAACTTTTTTAAGATGAAGTCTCACAGTAATTGTCTCACCACGAAAATTTACTATTCTTCCCTCTTGATCAGTAATAGTTAGAGTAATATTATTTACTCTATGAGTGTTCACTGGTAAATAAATCACATTTTTAGGTACTTCGAGTATTTTATACCCAGGTGCAACTGATGAGAAAAACTCATGAATAATATGTTCCAGTTTACCATTCTTATAAGACCCCGTAACTATATTACATTGAATAAGAATAGAGTTCACTTTAATTATATCAACTGATAAATCACTTTCATAAATAATATTACTTTCAAGAATCCGTTTTGTAAATCCAAGCAATGCACCAATATTATTTTCCTTCGTAAAATCAATTCTAACTGAACTTTTTATTTCACATCTTTATGTATTATTGTTAGCAATTAGATTAATAAAGTTATTTTTATTTTTCTCTTTTTTTTGGATTATATTATCAAAATAAACTATATTAGGATCGTTAAGTTCTTTCTTTAAAATTTTATCTAAATCTTCAATTTCATATGAACCCACTGGAATAGTGTATTCTTGAATTGTGTTATCAATATAATAATAAAATTTATTATTAGTTTCATCAACGTTGGGTATTGAATGAAATGTTTCAAAATTAATTAAACCAACAGCATATTCGCTACGATTATTTAGTTCAATAGGTGGAAAAAAATCTGCACTTAATTCTGATTTATTTCCAGTTAATGTAATTGTTATGGAATCCATTATGAAACTAATTTAATTAGAAATTTTCTTTTGAATTTATAAGAAAATTTAAACATAAATGACCACAATTATATGAATTTAGTCTTTGTAATCGTTTATGATTATATCTGATTTTAATCTTATCCCCAAAATAATATACTAACTCTTTAGGTGGTGGTAAATTTCCAAAACTGTCAAAATACAAAACATAATTATTTTTTTTAATATATGCAACCCAATGAGTCCCAGGACCGTAGTTGTTATCTAAGTTAACAATTGCAGCTTCATATTTTAATGGAAATTTCGGTAGTGTGTCACGCATATAGATACCACGAAAATGTTGTATATTCGAACTATATTTCTTTAAATCCCAATTAGTTAACGCCCTGTTCGGCAATTTTTTGATTTTTTTTTTGTTCTTTTTAATTCCTGATCCTTTTTTGTACGGCTTTAAATATAAGCCATCACCAACAGTTTTCTTCAACATTTTTTGTACCCCATATGATGCAGCCCCACTTGTAGCACCAGCTATAAGTGCTTTTCCAAGAAAAGGTAATAAAGCTGCAAGTGGTAAAAATCCACCCTTCTTCTTTCGATTTTTTATGACACGACCACGGCGATGTTTTTTCACCGGTTTAGTTTTTATTCCCATACCAAATTATCGTTTTGCTTTCATCATGTTTGTTACTGTCCAAGCAGCTGCTTTCTCTTTAAAGGATGAATCTTTTGATAATACTCTGTTCCACGCTCCTTCTTGTAAAATTTTGTCAGCTTCGTGTCTTTTTTTTAAATCATTGCTGTGGGAATAAGCAATGTCATGTTCACGACAAGCTTCATCTAACGGGTTGATACCCCGATGACCTAGAGCTAATCTTTTCCTTAATTTCGTACCAGGACCACAAAAATTATAACCAGGTATGTGTAGTTCAATAGGTAAAGAATCTATTACTTTGTTAATTATACCAGCTCCACTGTACGTAATCATTCAGTTCTGGTTTGTAACTAAAGTATAAAACAGTCTTACGTATATATTTATATATATACTCAATAAATAAAATGTCATTTATTAAGCACAAGCAATCTTTAAAAGTAAAAAATTTTGATTTGAAATCTCTTAAAAATGATATTAGAAATCATAGTAATTTATTACCAAATAACATACGTTGTATAATTATTGGACCTAGCGGTTGTGGGAAAACCAATATTTTGCTTAGTTTACTTACTCATATAAATGGTTTAAAATTTAGAAATATTTATTTATATTCAAAATCAACACAACAACCAAAATACAAGTTTCTAAAAGAATGTGCATCCAAAGTGAAGGGAATGGGTTATTACGAATTTAATGACAATTGTGATATTATATCACCAAATGAAGCACAACATAATTCTGTTATAATTTTCGATGATGTAACTTGTGACAAACAAAATTGTATGCGTGAATATTTTAGTATGGGACGACACAATTTAATTGATTGTTTTTATCTTTCCCAGACATATGCACACATACCAAAACATTTAATTAGAGACAATACAAATTTTATTATTTTATTTAAACAAGATGAAACTAATTTGCGTCATGTTTATAATGATCATGTTAACACAGATATGTCCTTCGATCAATTCAAAAATTTTTGTATAAAATGTTGGTAAGATAAATATGACTTTGCAGTCATTGACAAAGACAGTTGTGGCTTAGGTCGTTACCGGAAAGGATTAGATAAATTTTATCAAAAAGAATGAATGACAAGAACGTTCTACAAGATATTATATCAGTAAGTAAAGTATTACGAAAAAAATTTAATGCTGTAAAAAGAGGACATGTTGACACAGAAGAATTATTACAAAAAACATTTAAACCAATAATTACACCTTTAGAAGAATTCGTTAAAAACAAATCTAGTTCAGAAATAAAGGAAAAAACAGAAATTAATAACGAAACTAAAAAATTTAAACAAAAATTAAATTTTGAAGATTCTCCTAATGAACCTTTTTTGTCTCCAACAATTTCTAATGTAAAAACAGAAAATAAGTATGAAATATCACCAGAAATTTCGCCAATAACAGAAGCCAGATTATCAATTAATACACCGCAAGGACAAGAAGAATGGGAAAATTTAGAATTGAAATTTGGAAATGTAGCTTCAAAATATCTCATGAAATATTTATTAAATCATGGTGATATTGATAAAATATATGGGTTAAAATATGATAATGGATTATTTAAATTGGGAAAAAAATATATAGAAATAGATAAAAATGATATCATAATTGACAATATTCAGTATGAAGGAACAGAAGGTTTATACGAATTAATTTTTAAAAAAGATCCACAATTATACACCGAACATGATAAAGAGGTATATATAAATATTCTAAAACAAACAGATGCACATAAAAATACAACAGGAACACGAGTCATTATATCTACATATCCTAAATATTTTAACATTATTAAACCAAATTTTGTACGTACATCGTCCCGTTCTACTAAAGCTAAAAAAAGATATTCACCATCTGTACAAACAAAAATTAAAAAGAAAGGTTATGGATTGCTTCCTACTGATATGGAATATACAGACTATAAGCGAGAATATGTCTATTGGGATTCTGCTGATGAGTTAGTAGATCGTCTACAATTACTACTGGCCTCGAAACAAGCGGGGAATAATAATGTAAACAATGAAATTATATCCATTATTGAAGAATTAAGAGAAGCTAATATAATACAATAAATATTTAAAATTTGATATTAGTATTAAAATGTCTGTTGACAAGTTCGGTAGACGTTTTAAACGACAAAAAAATTATAGTGATCAGTTTTCGTTGCGGTTAAATAATAATACATATGACGTAAATGACAAAAGATTAGTAAATGTTGCAAATCCAATAGAGCCATTAGATGCAACTACTAAAAATTATGTTGATTTACAAATTATAAAATCTGTAAAAGATGTGCAATCACATTCAATAAATATATCAATAGAAGATAATACAGAAGTATACAATGCTAAAATGAAACCAATTGCAAATGTTGCAGTGCCAATTAACAATACAAACGCAACAAATAAAAAGTACGTAGATGAAAAAATTGACTCAGTAATAAACGTAGTTCCATCAATTGTAGACTCAAAAATTAATGCAAAATTGAATATATTTAATGATCTTATAGAAACAAAATCAAATAATAATCAACAAGAAATAGAATCTAATATAATAATATTACACCGTGAAATTGACTCAGTGATAAACGTAATTCCATCAATTGTAGACTCAAAAATTAATGAAAAATTGAATAAATTTTGTGATCTTATAGAAACAAAATCAAATAATAATCAACAAAAAATAGATGCTATAAATAGAACATTACCAGAAATTATAGACTCAAAAATAAATACTAATTTGAACAAATTTAACAAACTTGTAAAAGACATTGAAAAAAATACTAGAACCACAATTGAAACAATTGTAAAATCATTAGACTCAATTGTGGGTTCAAAATTAAATACTCATTTACACAATATTAATGAAAGAATAGAAGGAATAGTAAGAAATATTAATATTGAACAAACAAATATTCGTGACCAAAGTTCTAAAATTGAAAAACAAGATGAAAAAATCGTTAATCTTACGACTATGGTACAGAACATGATAAAAGAAAAAACTATAGTTCAAAACATGTTGAAAGGAAGAATAAAGAGTATTCAACCAGACGAATCAAAAATTAAATTGATTGTAGAAAAATATCTTAAAGATCATATTAAAATTGGTTTAAACAAAGACGAAATAGAATTATACAACTAAAATACCAAATAAAAAATATTATTACGAAATTACGAAGAATTATTTAAGAAATATATTGAAAAATTAAAAAACAATGAGTAAACTAAATGTTGCAAGAGAATTACATAAACCTGCACGTCGAAATTTTCAAAGACGAAAAGTTATAACAACAGGTATTGATGACTTATGGCAATGTGATCTTGTAATTATGATTCCATATCAACGTGAAAATAAAGGATATAAGTATTTATTAACAATAATTGATGTATTTTCTAAATATGCGTGGGCTTTACCAGTAAAAACAAAATCTGGTGATGACGTCACCAAAGCTTTTGTAAAAATTTTAAAACAAGGTCGTATACCAAAAAATTTACATACGGATGACGGAAAAGAATTTTACAATAGCACATTTACGAAAGAAATAAAAAAATATGGAATCAATCATTATTCAACATTTAGTAATCTTAAAGCAAGTGTAGTGGAAAGATTTAATCGTACGTTGAAAACTAACATGTGGCGAGAATTTAGTGTTCAAGGTTCATACAAATGGTTAGATATGTTACCACGATTAATTAAAAAATATAACAATACAAAACATAGAACAATAAAAATGAAACCTATAGATGTAACACAGAAAAAAGAAGATCATTTATTAAAAACTGTATATAACAATATTAAAATTGTTGGTCGTGGTAAGTACAAAATTGGTGATTTTGTACAAATTAGTAAATACAAGTCCATATTTGATAAAGGATATATTCCGAATTGGAGTACAGAAATATTTAAGATTGTAAAAGTAAATATTACAAATCCTGTTACTTATCTTATTGAAGACTATGAAGGGAATAAAATTAGAAGTGGATTTTATGAACACGAACTTCAAAAAACAAACTTTCCAAATATTTACTTAGTAGAAAAAGTTTTAAAAACTAAGGGAACGAAAGCTTTTGTAAAATGGTTAGGTTTCAATAAAACACACAATTCGTGGATAAATAAATCTGATATTATTTAAAAAATATATATTATCTGATCATCACAACAATGAATAATGTCCCCAGGGTAGAGTATCAGTCTGTCCATCAATGATATATCTTTTGTCATCATTATTTGTAAGACATAATTTGTTAATTTCACATGAAAATATTGTGTGATTTTTAGATATTATATTCTGTTGTCTTTTGTACATATGTGAATTTGTAAATAAACAGTCTTTATAACAGTCAATAGTGAGTGTTTTTGTTATTATTCCTGAAATTCCCTTAGCTCGATTGTATGATTTGTTATTTTCCAATGCAAAAGAATACATTTTTGATCTTAAACCCGCAAATTCTGTCATTAGTAACCCGCTATTCTCATCTTTAAACAATCCAACAACTTTTTTATTCGCTTGTGGTATACCATACTTATTATCTACTGTGTAGTCCGATGTATCAAATCTGTGTATGTCTTCTTTTATGTGTATGTATGGGTCTTCATTAAATTTATAAATAAATGAGTCAGTGTCCATGTACAGTAATTTTGGCGTTGTATAAGTTTTATGTATGTAATTGTAATGAAAGTCATACATAAGTGTTTTGGATATATCTAATATAGCCATACCAATATAAATAGGTTTATTAAACAAAATTTTTATTTTACTTAGTTCAATTGAAACTAAATTTTCTGTTAATATTACAACTTTTTTTAAATTTGGTTTGACAATTAACTTCCGTGCCCCACCCTTTCCATTCCATTTCGAAACTAATTTTATATCATATCTATTTCTAATATTTTCCATACTTTTCCCGTAAACGGCGTTATTCATTTGTTTAAAGAAGTTTTTTTCAAAATTGTTTTTTGCGTGTTTGCGAAAATTAGTATTTTTGTCAATATACTGCTTAAGCCAAAATGATTGTTTAAATTTTATAACACGATGAATTTTAATTATTTTTAGTCCAAATTCCAATACTTGTTTTAAATTTTTATAATGTATTACATATTTTTTTTTATCATATAGTGTTGTAAGAAGTTTCTTAAATTTTGAATTTGGGGTTTTTTGTTGTTCTGCACATACGGGCAAATCCTTATGTAGGTCGTGTAAGTTTATTGGATATTCCAAGTCAACTTCAAAAATGTATCCATCTAATTCATTGTCAGGTATATTAGTAATGTCTAGTGTTCTAATATTCTCGTCACTTAACCATGTAAAGCCACCATGTGGTAAACATTGTGTCATTGCCCAACCATACAAATTACAAGCGTCAAAGTACATAAGAAACTCTTGCGGTTTTTTTTGGGTTAAATGAATTCATATAAATATTGTTTGCTTTGGCGTAGCGGTTTGAACACTGAGAAATACCACCACGTATGCCTCTTTCAAAAAATAATATCATATCAATATCAGTCAGTAACTCCAGCTCTACTTCTGTAATTTTCAACATGGCATCCCATGCTAGTCCTGCAAAACAAAATTATAATAAATAAATCTTATACATGAACAAAAAACATATTTAGAATATATTTACCTGGAGTTGTATAATAATGAACAGGGTCCAATTCATATGCATTTAAACAAATATTTCTAAAATTTTCAAATACATCAGACAAAAGCAATACATCTGTTTGAAGATACAACTCTAGGTAGTCGCCTAAGTTTTCATGATTAAATAATTTCCACACATTTAATGCATGGTTGTAATCATCATCTGATACACATTTATCACATAGTCTGGAGTAAAACGATGATTTTGACGGTAGTTGTACTTCTTCTAAACATTCCCATGAATTAATATAATCATATGGAAATATACCTTTTCTTTTTAACATATTAAATTTCCAATCAGTAGGGTAGTACTTATTTAATAAAGTACATTGGGCGGGCACTAAATAGCTCACAAGTTTTTCAAGTGAACAATTAAGAAATCTATAAGAAAAAATATTAATAAATTATAAAAAACTAATCATTTATAAAAATACCTGAATGAATCTAAAAAACGAAGCATAATACCATTCACGTTTTTGGAAAATGAAATAAATCTCTCGTTATTCATAGGTATTAATACAATATTTTCTTCATCTACTCCAAATTCGCGTATAAAAAGGTGACTATCATAGCCACCAAGATTATGGAAGAAAATAGGAATATATTTAGGTTTTTTATAACACAAATTACATGATCTATGAGCAGCTCCTCGATATTTTCCTATAATTATTCAATAATAGTTAACAAATATTAATAATTAAATTAACAACTTACCAGAAAAATGACAATGGTCTCTTACTTTATCTTCTCCTAAGATTTTGCGACAAATGTGGCAGATCACAGCTTGATTATAATTTTGCCATTCTTCATTTGTCATTTTCAAAGGAACAATATTTTCAGAAATTGTTTGTATTAATCCTACTATATCTTTCATCCGATTCATGAACCATTTTGCTGCTTCCGGTCCACGAAATGATTCATAAAATGATAATGTATCATCGTAAGAATATTTTAATTGATACCCGACAGCACATGGTACATGATGTTGATAAATATTTGTATACGAATTGGATGGATTTGGTTGACAGGTATAAACAGGTGTTGTTAGACATTCAAAATCTGCATAAATGACAAAAGGATGACGCTCTTTGTACATAAAATTTTTAAATTTAATCCATTTATTATCCTCATTTGGCATTTCAATTTTAACAGCGTCGAAATTCATACAATCTTTTTCATGTTGTTTTAAAATATCTTTAGTACCAAAATATTGAAGACATCTCTCACAAATAAATGTTTTTTTTTTTTATTTTTAGATAGTTGAGATGATAAAAGACGAGAAAGTGATTTTATCCAAGCGTAATGTCCCATATTATCTTTTTTCCAATATAAAAGATTAAAATGATTGTCTAGCTTATTTTTTGTGAAATGTAATGGTCCAACAACAACATATAATTTTAATTTCATATCATATTCTAAACCGTAAACATTAATCGAAATTTTATTTTGTTTTTCAAATTTTTCAATGTTTGTCAAAGTCATAGGAAAATGTATGTTTTTTAAATTAAAAATTTCATCATGATTTTTAGGATATTTAGACACACGATCATTATTTTTTTTACTGGATACATAGCGGAAAGGAGTGACCATACAAAACACTTATTGTCACTGTTTTTTACATTAATAACAGCATGCTTATTTTTTATATTTAGTGGTAGTTCTATATACGAAGAACCACCACAGTTTGTAGGATCGTATTTATTTATATTCGGAAAATTGGGGAGTGATGTGAAAAATCACCACAGTCTTATTCACACAGTTCTTTTATTTTGAAAATGCGACCGGTTTCGGTTACTTCGTAACCATTATCAAGCGGTGCGAACTGTAAAGGCAGTAGTGACCCAATTCTGTAGTTTTACAGTTCGCACCGCTTGATAATGGTTACGAAGTAACCGAAACCGGTCGCATTTTCAAAATAAAAGAACTGTGTGAATAAGACTGTGGTGATTTTTCACATCACTCCCCAATTTTCCTATTATATTTTCACACTTGGGTGTACACCAATATCATTATTTATATTCACCTGTAAAAATTAAATATTTTAATAATAAAAAATATTATAAAAAATTTGAAAAAACTTACTTGTAAATAAAGAATTCGTTTCAAAGCTTTGCCACTGTCACGTTCTTGGAATTCTGACATTTGATTTAAAATGGGTTGTTTTACATTTCGTTCAAACCATTCAGTAAAATCATCACTTAGACAAATATACCCCATCTTACAGTTATGATAAATATTTGTAGTTATCTCAGTATCACCTTTTTTAATTAGATATTCACACGCAAGCTCACAATTCAATTTCACATTTGATTTCCATTGAAACATAAATTCACCCACTTTGTTTATTAAAATAAATAAACACTGAGTTAAAAATGTTGTTGGATCAATAATATCATCTGTGTTCATAATTCGCCCACAAAATATACGTTTTTTAAAAGACGAACTAATTACGTCAAATGACAACATTTTTTTGTCGTAAAATTCAATTGTGTATTTAAATATAAATAGGTATATCTATATATATATATATATATATATATATATATATATATATATATATATATCATTTTTTGTGGTTTCTTGTATCTTGTGTTTTTACATTGTGTCATGAATGCATAATAGATAAAATAAAAACACTATTTAATTTTTTATTTATTATATACAAGTAAATAAACAATATTACATTTCAGTAATTTAACTTAAAAATATTTTTTACAATAAATACTATTTATATACTTAATAAATAAAACAATATATAAATATATATTAATATAATACAATGTCTTCTATAATATCGGAATATTCCTGTAAAAATTCTTTCATAGCAATGCTATAAATACTATGTATAGATTCTGTCTTAATAATATTATTAATAGTTTCTGTTTTACTTTCCGCTAACAAGTATGTCGTACCAATTCTATCTAAATAATAATTATAAAAGTTTAAATGTTGTAAAACATTTATATAATTATTTATGACATCTGACAATCTAAATAAATTTTCAACAGATTCTAAATTCAGACATATATTTTCACCATACCATTTTATAAATAATAATTTTATATAATTAACACTATCAAATATTAAGTGATGTTCTTTTAAATTGCGATATTCAATATTACTTTGATTATAAAAGTAACTTAGAATAATGTTTTTTAAATGACAAAATTCAAACCAGTCTGTTAAACTAAAACCAATTATATTAGAATAATTTGTATTTGAAAGTCTTACAACAATTTCAAAATTTTTAGTTGGATCAAACCCTACGCTTATCCACTTATTTAATTCTGAATTTAATGAATATTTGTATTCTAATAAAAATTTTCTATTATTTTTATTCATTTGTTGAAAATTTAAAATAGTTGACACAAAACCATCATTGTTGAAAAAAGTAATATTAGACTGTTGTAGTTGTCCTTGTTCTAGTTCTTGTTTTTGGTCTCGTGAATTTACAGATTCTTTATGTGTCTGCTGATTACTGGGCTCTATATTTTCTTTATTGGTAACATGAAGATTTTTCAAACACTTTGATGGTAATTTTTTTTTCGTAATTTTAGGAGTGTTTAGTTTTTTTTTATTCATTCCCATTCCAGTACTTCTTTGAGATTTCTTTTCACTGAGCTGTTTCATACTAATCTAAAATAATTAAATATTTAATTAAAATATATTAGCAATTTAATATTTATAAGTATGCTTACATTGGAATATTTTCTACTTGCTTTGTATATTGTATGTTGAACAATATCTACAAAAATTCATAGAAAAGTATCTTTTATACAAAATATTTTTATCTATCCTATTTTACATTGGTCGTACCAAATATCAGTAGTTTTTTTATTGGTTATAATAAAAGCTATTCTGATTGGTTTTTATAACAACTATTGTGATTGGGTGATATTATTTTTGTATTTAGTTAATATTTGAAAAAATATAAAAAATGTTAAGTAAAATACAACAAAAAAATAATCATATAGATAAAAAATATAAAAAAGGAAATATTGGTAAACCTATGTAGATTAAAAAAACCAAACCAATATAAAAATTAACTTATCATTGTTTAAAACAAAGAAAAAATGTAAAAATAACAATTTTGAAGGAAATCATGGTTTTTAAACCATAAAAAAACCAAAACCAATATAAAAATTAATTTATCATTGTTTAAAACAAAGAAAAAATGTAAAAATAGCTATTTTGAAGGAAATAATGGTTTTTTAAACCATATATAGATGATAAAATATGTATATAAAGAGGTAATATATTCATAAAAAATATTATATTAATAGAAATTGTTGAAATAACAAGTACCTAACTACTCTACTGCAAGTAAGTAATTATTATTTCTTTATTACTTTATCGTTATTTGTATTTTGTGAATTCTTTTAGAAATGGATTTTCTAAACAAAATTAACAAAATTGGATGTTTAGAACGAAAAATTATAAAATCATTAACAGAACTCGATAGTTCAAAATATAAAATTTGCGAAGCTCGAATAATTCCAACAAAATATGGAAAAGCAATTATTTGTGAATTAGAGGAATTTTCAATATTCCTACCAAATCGTTATAACACTCTAACCGAAGAAGAAGTTCAACTATTGAAAGACAAATACATTCAAGTTAACTTTAACAAGGACAATTATGCTGAAATAAAATTTTACTAAAAAATTTTCAATTAAATAATTCTAGAAATATTTAAAAGCAAAGAAATCAAAAAAATATAAATAAAAATTATATTATTTTAGTTTCAGATTTGCAGTATATTTTTTCGTCCCAAGCGATGATGAAATTTGCTTTAAACAGTTAATAAAAGAAGAGGAAAGAGAAAAAAGAGAAAACATTAGTTTAGATTATTTTAATTTAGATCATTATAAAATATGGAAATATGGAACTTCAGAAAATATTATTATATATTATACCATATTGCTTTAATGATAATAATCATATAAATATAAAATATTATACGTTCTTTTTATCAAATGGTAATTTTTCTTGGATGTGTCAACATTATTGTCGTGTATGTGCAAGATATTGGATGCAAAAACCATTTGTAAAAATATGTAAGGAACAAAGTTTTCTACAAATGCAAGGAAAAATTAGTGGTATTTGGTATTTTAAACCGCTTTTTAAAGATCATTTAATATTAAAAAATTGTGAAATGTTACAATTTTTAAAAGATTTTGAAAATAATTATTGTTATGAATGTAATACACAATTGTTTCAATGGAATTCCTCTGTTACTTGTCCCTGTATTGAATTAAAAGCTATGGAAACTAGCTTGTAACTCTTATTATTTTATTATATATTTTTTCTTATTTTTAAATGTGTTTTAAATATATATGTATTACCTGTATTGTGTGTTCTTTTCTTTGTTATTACTCATAATATTCCCAAACCGTTATCCTACTAATCTCATTTCTGTATAAGTATGGATACTCCAAAATGCAAATACTGTCGAAAACCCGAATGTGTGGGACTTCCAAAAAAGTGTCCGGGGTGTAAGGGCAAAACAACATGGGTTTTCACACCTCCAACCTGTGAATTTCCGGGGAAGATTTCATGCTACAAAACTTCCTGCATTTATTACACTGGATGTGGAAATGTGTTTCAATTTCATCCCAAATTGGAACTTTAATTGTTCACGATATGTCCTATAAACAAAAGTTATTAGGTTATTTAGTATTATCATTTCTTTGTAACTATTATTTTCATTTAAAAAATGTATATAATTTTTCTTATGTTACTGTTTATAATTTTTTTAATATTTACTATGTACCTTTTTTATATTACTAAATCTTATATACTATTTTTGAATTACCTTTTATATGTAACATATTGTATTTTCTTTTATGTACATTGTAATAAATTGTGTTTAACCAATACCACAAATTGATAAAAAATAAAAAGCAAATTTTCTTATACGTTGTTCTATACAGGGTGTTTGCCGAAAGGCCGGCACCCAAAATATTTTGTTTATTTTAAGAGATACAAGAAAATGGTAAGGAACAAAGCTAAACTAGACAAAGAGACTCATAAAATGATCCTAGTACAAATTTTGTGTCACTTCCGGTTTTAGCGGAAATGGCTCCAACTTTAATTCTAGCATAGGGAATCGGTATTTTTATATTTTTTTACGGAATGTTCATAAAATTAGCTTTGCAATGATACCAAAATATCATAGTTTTACTTCAACCATTTTAAAATGGCGACAATTTATTTTCATATTTATGTATTTACAACTATAGGTAATTAACGAAAAAAAAAAATGTTTAAAATACCTTACAATAATCAACACAATACAAAAGCCTTCTAAATATAACAAATAAAATTAAAATAAAAAAAAAAACTCAAAATGGCCGCCGTCATTTTCTGCACAATTTGTCACATATAACAAATTTTGCCACTTCATCGTCAGGAACGGTAGATCTAATATTTTTTGACATTATTTGTTTGCTTCCAGGTAACAAAATCTCAAATAGCTGGTTATGATGTATTTTTTTTATGAATTTTTATTAGTACATATTTTAAAAATAAAGTGTCGCCATTTTGAAATGGTTGAAGTAAAACAATGATATTTTGGTATCACTGTAAAGCTAATTTTATGTACATTTCGAAAAAATATAAAAAAATACCGATTCCCTATGCTAGAATTAAAGTTGGATACATTTCCGCTAAAACCGAAAGTGACACAAAATTGTTACTACGGCCATTTTATGAGCCCCTTTGTCTAGTTTAACTTTGCTCCTTAACATTTTCTTGTATCTTTTAAAATGAACGAAATATTCTGGGTGCCGGCCTTCCGCCAAACACCCTGTATATAAAAAATGGAAAATTTTAATCAAAAGACCACAACTTGATAAAATATTATCATATTCTATGAAAGCAGCTGCTGCCTTATGCATTATTAACAGAAAAATGGAATTTTTCAAAATAAGCATGTCTGTGCACAGACATTTGATTGAGAATTTGAATGTAACTTATAAAATTATTTAAGTATTTTAAATATAACATTCATAATTTGACTTCATTTATCATATATATTTCAGATGATCGATGTGGAATTGATTGAACTTAACAAGTTGCCTCCTCCAGAGGCAACTTGTATATATAACGGAATGGTGGGCGATATAGAGTGGCCACTCCAAATTTGAAGGAGTGGCCGCACTGTGTACGTTATGTACATAAATGTATGTATTATCAATTTTTTGAAAAATATTGTAAATTAATATTATTTAACAAAATATTTTAAATTAATTAATTTTTCTTTTGTTACAGAACTGAAAAAAAATAATTTTTTTTGTTATTTCATAATTGTGTGTTCTTTTTGTTATCACTCCTAATATTCCCAAACAATTTCATAGCATGTGAGTATAAATAAATATATTTTTCTTTTTTTTGGCAGTCACAATCATGAGTCTACAAAACAATGATGTATCAAGTACAAATAATTTATATCCAATATGTGGAACACCACAAGATTCAAACGATGACGCCTGGTACTGCTATGAAATCGTATTTTATTGTTTAAACCATGCTTGGCTAGGAGATGAACGAATTATGGACGTGGGACCTTTAAAATTATGTGAATATTGTTTTCGAGAAAATTCTATAGATAGAACTTGGGTTACTGAGCCCAGATTTGTATATTTTTATAAAAAAGAATGTCATAATATAAATTTACATGAATTAGAAACTATACCACAAGACTACTATCGTTGTCATAATTGCGAATGTGAATTATATACATCATGGAATAAACAAGAATGTATATACATCATGGAATAAACAAGAATGTGTCAGACAATAATAATGAACAAGAGAGAAAAGGTATGTACTATTTATTAAAAGAAAAACTATTGTATTATTTAAATTTTTACTTTTTTCACAGATTTATTTACACCTCACACACACACACACTCAGTGTTCTTATAAAATTCACCAAGTACGAGACATCAGGCAGAGGGATAGTCGCATTAGGACATTGTATACTTTTAACATGTATCTCAGCAGATTTTACTGTGATAAAGCGTACTATGTTTTAAAAAATATAATAAATAAAATAAAAATGTATATAAACAATTGTAATTTTGAATTGTGTACAGATATAAATCATTCTAATTGTTGTTGTCCCATATAAATAAATATAAAAGATAGAGAGATAGAAAGGGTGTCATGTATACTTTTACCATGTATCACAGCAGATTTTACTGTGATAAAGCGTACTCTGTTTTAAAAAATATAATAAATAAAATAAAAATGTATATAAACAATTGTAATTTTGAATTGTGTACAGATATAAATCATTCTAATTGTTGTTGTCCCACATAAATAAATATGAAAGATAGGGAGATAGAGAGGGTGGCAGGGGGGCAGAGGAATATAACGGTTGGGGGCGGAGAGAGAGGGTGGCAGGTTCGGAAAATATATATATATATATATATATATATATATATATATATATATATATATATATATATATATATATATATATATATATATATATATATATCGAAATATAATTTCATACACCGTAGAGAGAGAGAGTGAGGAAGAGAAAGGGTGGAGAGGGAGAGGGCACCACACAAGAATGAGATCTCTATTGGGAAACTGCACAACAATACAAACAAGGCATGTGGGTTGCATAAAATTCAGGGACAACAGCACGCCGATGTGCTGCGCTGTACACAACACACTGGACGCATGTGGGTTGCATACAACCTAGGCGTGCAAACACTAGCTTAATACCAAGACCGAAAGCGGAAGTGAGCCAGAAACCGCCGATTATACCTACTATGACTATTCACACACTTTAACTTACGATGATTCCTATTACAACAATGATGATAACATCACGTATGAAGAACCCGTTATCAACAACGCTGAATCAAATGTAAATTTTCCTATGACCAACAATGCCAACATTCAGACGTAGTACAATTAAACACAATAAAAGCAAATTTGCCCCACATATATATCCCCGAATTAAATGCCAATTTTTTGATAGATACTGGTAGCACTAAAAGTTCAATAAATCCGGAATTAGCATACACATTTTATCCAAATTACATTTATAATCAAAATTTTAATATTCAAACAGCACATAATGTATCATACCACAATGAAGTTGCAGAGATCCCTATTTTCGAAATATTTAATATTCCCGAAACTCATAAATTCTATCTGTGTAAATTCAGTAACAAATACGATGGCCTCATCGGTGTTGATCTTTTAAGACAATTAAACGCAAATGTAAATGTCACAAACAAACAACACGTTTATGCGTTGTCACGAGTAGACGTCTTTTCTTGTCGCTCCGTAATCTTAATACAAGTATTAAATTGATTTAGTGCATATTATTTTAAAAGTGCTATTTTTCACCATGAGTACAAGAAGTGTTAACACCATCGTGAGAGATACCGTCGCTGCTATCCTTTCCGATGAAAATTTCATCGAAAAACTAGCAAACAAAGTTTGGCTGGAAATTAGTAAAAAATTTGAAGAGCAGAAACTCCATAACGAAAAAATTATAACTGACTTGTCAGCTGAAAATAAGGCCCTTAAAGATCGCCTAGACCACCTCGAACAATATTCCCGCAGGAACTGCGTCCGTATCTTCGGTATTCCAGAGACTGTTGGTGAAAATGTTGAAGTTTTAGTTCGTGAAGTGTTCAATGTTAACCTTAAACTAAATGTGAACTCCACTGATATTGATAGATGTCATCGCACGGGTAAGAAAACCATGAACACTACAAACATTACTCGTGAGACTAAACCACGTCCGATCATCGTTAAATTCACAAACTATAAAGTGCGTAGAGCAGTTGTGAAAAACCGCAAAAGCTTAAAAGGCACCAAAATCATTATTAAAGTAGATCTAACGAAATCCAGTTAACAAATACGGTTTAAAAATGTGTGGACAATTGATGGTAACATTTATTCTAAAATCAGTGGCGTAGTTAAAAAAGTTTCACGCCTAGAATTTGTATTAGATCAATAATATTATTTTTTTCGTGTTTACAAAACGAAGCGTCAGTAATGACCTTTATCGTTTATAATTAATATATATTTAAAACTCTTTCTTTGATTTTTTTTTGCATTTTACTTAACTTTTTTTTATCATTTACATATACTAAGTATTCTACGGCTGCGTTTTCTATCTCTTTTTGTCGGTTTATTAATCGAGTTGTTACTTATTGTTTATTAGTTAGTCTGGTCATTGAACTCTAAATTCTGTATTTACTTGATTCACAAATTTCTCAAGGTTTCTTTCTACACTGTTAAAAATTACCACAGTTTATTCATTTAATATTTATTTCTTTACTGATTGTTACTTACTATGCACATTTACTACCAAAATGTTAGAGGGCTGAATACCAAAACTAATGACTTCTACAATAATTGTTTTAATTCGGAATATAATTTAGTATGTCTTTCTGAAACATGGCTAAATGACAGTGTACTTAATGCAGAATTATTTAAAGATACGTATGATGTTTACCGTATGGACAGAGACGTATCCAGGAGTACAAAAATAAGAGGCGGCGGTGTCCTATGTGCAGTAAATAATAAATATAAATCAGAACGTGTTGATATTATGTTTCATCCTAACTGTCTCTCTGATATTGTTTGTGTAAAAATTCTTTCTTCTTCTAATACTCATATTTATGTATTTGTTATTTACTGTCCTCCACCACTGTCATCTGAACAATTTAACTATATGATTGAATGCCTGGAATCTGTCTTGTCAACTATCGATACAGAATTTTTAATAATCAGTGATGCAAATATCACACACCTTGTTGATTATATAACTTGTGGGCGTACAGATAATTTTGTTACTTCCTTTCTAAATTTATGTGGCTTCTCAAATGCTAGAAACTACAATACTATTACCAATTCCAATAACAGAATTCTTGATATTGTTGCCTCAAATAAATATTGCACAGTCCTTCAAAACCTTGATCCCTTCGTTGACGAAGATTCACACCATCCTACTCTATCAATTACAACTTCCTTCCAGCCCCGTTATTCATACCCTTCCGCCACATTTAATCATTCTCTAAATAATTATAATTTTCGGTTATGCAACTTCAATCTTTTGTATCTTTCTCTCTCTAATGTCGACTGGACACCGCTGTATTCTTGTGAAGATGTAGACACAGCATTTTCTAAATTCTATGAAGTACTATATGATATTTTCAATAAATGTGTTCCTATTACTACACGTAAACACTCTAAATATCCACCGTGGTTCACTCCTGAAATAATCAAAAATATCAAGTTAAAATCTGAACTACGCAAACTATACCAGATTCATAAACATGATCAGTACTTGATAGAATTTAAAAAAATACGTGCTCAGGTTAAAAAGGACATTAAATTGAACATTCAAAATATCTAGATTACATAGAAAATTCCATTTCAACTGATCCCACTAAACTGTGGTCATATATTAACAATAAAAAAAATACTACACGTATTCCTGGTAGCATGCATTTTGAAGATCAAATGTTCAATTGTACACCTGATATCGTCCAAAGCTTCGCAGATTTTTTTGCCAGTGCTTATTCTGATCCTGATATAAATATTAACCCCACTTCAACTCCACTCAATACCAGTAACACAACAATTATACAGAACATCACTAGTGATGACATTAAATCTGCAATTAATAAACTTAAACCCTCTCGTAATCCTGGCCCCGACAATCTACCTGCATATATAATCAAGGGATGTGTTGATCATTTCATAGCTCCACTAAAATTTCTATTTAATTTGGCAATAAAAAAAATAAATTTCCAACTTGTTTGAAAAAATCATTCATTACGCCCATTTTTAAATCAAGAGATAAAGCGGATATTTCTAATTACCGACCTATTGCCATCTTATCTAACATCTCAAAAATTTTTGAATTTATCATATACAAACACATATACAATTCTGTACAAAAATCTATCTCCATCTTTCAACATGGATTTGTCAATAGTCGGTCAACTACCACGAATTTAATGAATTTTACAGAAAAAGCACTGAACCTTCTACATGACAACAATCAGGTGGATGTCATTTATACAGATTTTGCGAAGGCCTTTGATCATATTAACCATAGCATTCTTCTTCATAAACTAGATGTGAATTTTCAATTTTCGAATGACCTTCTTGCATTCTTCAAATCCTATTTAACTAATCGCTCATTATGTGTTAAATATAACAATTTTATTTCTAAATCCTACGTCCCTACCTCCGGAGTTCCACAAGGCTCCAATTTAGGTCCTCTCCTATTCATTCTGTTTATTAATGACATTGTCAATTTTGTCAAATATTCCGAAGTTGTGTTATACGCTGATGATGTTAAAATCTTCCGAAAAATTAATTCAAAAAATGATTGCATTCTTCTACAATCTGATATAAACAATTTATTAACATGGTGTCGGTCATCCAAACTATTCTTTAATTTCAGTAAGTGTAAAATAATGAGTTACTTCGTAAAGAAATTTGTTTATACTTATGCATATAAAATGGAAAGCACAATGCTTGATAGAGTAATGCAGTATAAGGACCTTGGCGTAATTTTTGACTCGAAATTATCCTTCAACGATCACATTAACTATATTATTACTAACGCTCACAAAAATTTAGGTTTTATTATAAGAAATAGTAAATCGTTTAAAAATATATTAACTTTAAAAAATCTATATTTTGCCTTTGTTAGATCAAAACTAGAATATTGTCTGCAAGTGTGGCTTCCAATATACAACAAAAATATTTATACCATTGAATCAATTCAACGAAAATTCCTGAAATTCTGTTTTCTTCGAATACATGGACATTATCCTAGTTTTGATTACAATTATAATGATCTTCTCAAAAAATTTAATTTTGTTACTTTGTCATCCAGACGCAAGATTCAATGCACTATGTATTTGTATAAACTACTAATTGGGAATATAGATGACCAAGTCAGTCGTGCTAAAATTTCATTTAATGTGCCAAGGACTTCTTCTAGGACTAAGAATCTTTTAAAATTACCATTTGTAAGAACTAATTACGAATCAAAATCCCCGATACGTCAACTATGTTCCATATTTAACAATATAATTTGTTCGGAATGTAGAGTAGAATTAGATATATTTAACGACTCGTTAATTAAATTTAAAAAAACAGTCACAGCTACTTTTTCAGTATAGTTTGATTGTTATTGTATATATTCATATATTGATTATTTTCATGTTTACTTGTGACATTTATGATATTATCTTTTGTATAATCATCCTATAATTGGGATCTCGTATCCTGTTGGATTGATTTTAATAAATAAATAAATAAACTAACAACACCATACGCCGTTATACCCATAATTTTCAATCTCGACAACGAAACAAAAGTCCATAATAATTCAGCCCTTTTACATTCCATTATTGTACCACCTCGAACATCATTTGTAGTAAAATTACCTGTTAAAATGAGAAACGGTATAGGAATTTTAAATCATACAAATTTTGAAAATGGCGTACAAATGCCAAAAGCAGTTGTAAACGTTTCACACAATTTTGCTATAACTACATTATCAAATATTAATGAGAACCCTGTTCAGATAAACATATTAGAACCATTAGAAATTGAACCTTTAGACCCTATCGAAATTAATTTTGTTGAAAAAATGGAAATTGATGAAGAACCCGATATACAATACAATAATCTTTTAAAACAAAATTTAAAAAATATTAGAATAGATCATTGTAATAAAGAAGAAAAAGAATCAATTAGAAAATTATGTTTCGAATATAGAGATATATTTTATTGCGAGAAAACACCTTTGAGTTTTTCGAACGAAATAACACACAAAATTAAATTGAAAGACGATACACCAATTCATGTAAAATCATATCGATTCCCCGAAATTCACAAAAACGAAGTTAAGTCCCAAATAAATAAAATGCTTGAACAAGGTATAATACAAGACAGCGTATCCCCTTGGTCCAGTCCTATCTGGATAGTGCCGAAGAAACTCGACGCTTCTGGTAAGAAGAAGTGGCGCGTAGTTATAGACTACCGAAAATTGAACGAACAAACCATTGACGACAAGTACCCATTACCAAACATTTCTGACATACTAGACAAACTTGGCAAAGCAACTTACTTTTCGACTTTAGACCTAGCTAGCGGCTTCCATCAGATAGAAGTAGATCCTAATGATATTCAAAAAACTGCATTTTCTGTAGAAGGCGGGCATTATGAATTTAAACGCATGCCATTCGGTTTAAAAAACGCCCCATCAACCTTCCAACGAGTTATGGACAATGTTCTTCGCGGCCTTTAGCACGAGACATGTTTAGTATATCTCGATGATATCATTATTTTTAGTTCATCCCTTCAGGAGCATATTGAAAGCCTAAAATCAGTATTTAATCGTTTACGAATCAGTAACTTCAAAATTCAACTTGACAAAAGCGAATTTCTTCAAAACACCGTTCAATATTTAGGACATGTAATTACCTCAGATGGTGTAAAACCTAACCCAGATAAAATTTCGGCAATCAAAAATTTCCCCATACCTCGAACACCAAAAGAAATTAAAAGCTTTTTAGGATTACTAGGTTACTATAGACGTTTCATCAAAGACTTTGCAAAAATAACAAAACCCATGACCAAATGTTTGAAAAAAGACGCCAAAATTATTCATGACAAAGAATTCACAGACAGTTTTAATGCATGTAAAGAACTACTTACAAACGATCCCATATTACAGTACCCCGATTTTGACAAACCTTTTGTACTAACGACAGACGCCAGCGATTTCGCGATAGGTGCCGTTCTTTCGCAAGGCGAAATTTCACGTGACAAACCTATAGCTTATGCATCTAGAACTTTAAATGATACGGAGACACGCTACTTTGCTATCGAAAAAGAACTATTAGCGATAGTTTGGGCTTGTAAGCATTTCCGTCCGTATCTTTATGGTAGAAAGTTCACAATAATGACTGACCACCGTCCTCTTACTTGGTTATTTAATATTAAAGAACCAAATTCTAAACTTGTTAGATGGCGATTAAAATTAGAAGAATACGACTATGACATACAATACAAAAAAGGAAAATTTAACACCAACGCAGACTGTCTTTCTAGAATAAAATTAAATGCCATTGAAACAGAATCCATAATTAATAATCCCGGCGAAATTAATAACGACATTATCGAATATTTTAGAAACATTGCTGAAAATTTTACACCCGACAAAAATGAATTGCATCCCCAACCTTAAACTAGTAAACCGACTAAACCAAAAATCAAAATCTTATCCAACATCCAAATCAAACCTCCAAACACTACAAATACTAATCCTCGACAAAATATTGATAACGAAGACATAGGCGTATACAGGCTCTGAATCTGTTACACAACACTCCACTGAGAATGACAATACAAACACCGGCATAACAATATTAGACGAAATTATAAATAACAAAACGAATCAAATCCACGTTTTTCCTCATATATATAACAAACCTTCTATTTCACATAACAATTACGAACATCAAAAAATTATTAAAATCAAATTACCGGAACAAAATAATCACCAATTTATATTTGAATTCTTAAGAGACTATACTGACTCAAAAAATATTTATCATCTTTATTTTCACACTGACAAACTTTTCCGCGATTTCTCACAAGTCTATTTAGATAAATTTTCAATGAAAGGTCCGAAATTAATTAAATGCACTAAAATTATTAACACTGTAACTGACAAAGAAGAACAAATTTTGCTTATAAAAAACCATCACGAAGGTAGTACTAACCATAGAGGCATTAATGAAACTTTCGAATATCTTAAAAGAAATTATTATTGGAAACATATGAAAACAACAATAACAAATTTTATAAACGCATGTGAAATTTGTCAAAGAGCGAAATATGCTAGGAAAAAACCATATGTCCCGCTCATGCTCACTGAAACAGCCTCACGACCTTTTCAGATAATACACGTAGATATCTTTATGTTTGATAATAAAAATTATCTTACTCTTGTAGATGCCTTTACAAAATTCGCACAAGCTATTTTCATAGAAGGAAAAACTGCTATTCATACAAGTAATGCTTTAATAAAATATTTTGCTTCATTTAGCATACCCGAAAATTTAATTTTGGATAACGGTAAAGAGTTCAATAACAACACAACCAAAGAACTTTTAAAATTGCATAAAATTAATGTCCATTTTACCACCCCTTTACATCACGAATCAAATTCCATTGTAGAACGATTTCATTCAACAATAATTGAACATCTAAGAATTCTAAAAGAAATGTATCCGGACGATAACACTGATCAAATGCAATATGCAATAATTGGTTACAATAACTCTATTCACAGCGCTACAAATTACACCCCATTTGAATTAGCATTCGGACACACAAATTCCAGAAATCCAAACGAAATATTCCTTCCTAGTTCCTTTTACAACGATTACATTCAGAATCATAAAGACAAATTAAAACATGTTTATCAAGAAGTCTCTGATAAACTACATTCCGATAAAAAGAAGATAATAACGAAACATAACACCCACGGTGATACAAATTACGCTTTTAAAATCGGACAAACCGTTTATAAACAAAATCCTTTAAATAGAAGTAAAAAGTCATTGAAATTTTTAGGACCATTTAAAATAACTAAACTTTTGGACAAAAATAAAGTTGAAATTTGCAATGAAAAGAAAAAGAATAAGGTTGAAATTATACATATAAAAGAACTGAGACAACCACCTGTTTCAGATCCCTTATCCTCATCATTACCACCGCAACTCTCGAAATTCCAAAATTCCACAACCTGAACAACAACCCTAGACTGTTACCATTAAAACTTGGACATGCTCAGATTAAAACAGATCAATGGACTTTCGTACAAATTTACGATATTACAGATATCATAAATGAGTATAATAACTTACGTAATTCCTTCTCAAAAATAACATGAAATTCAAACCTCAAAACAAAATAAAGAAAATTATCAGATTACAACAATTTTGGAAGATAAAGTGTCATTACAAATTCAACAACTAAACCCATTATCGCATAGAAAAAAGAGAGGTATAATCGATGGTCTCGGATCTGTAATAAAAGCCATAATTGGCAATCTCGATCAAAACGATGCTGAAAAATACGATAAAGCTATATCAAGGCTGACAAACAATCAAAATAAATTTAAAACTTTAATGAATGATCAAATAATTATCTTACAAACCTCAATATTAAAATTTGACAACAATGTAAAAATTCTTTTAAAAAATCAACAATCTCTTAATTCCAAAATTAACGAATTAGAAAAATTCATAAATAGTACATACATAAAAATTGTTGAAACAGCTAATTGCTTTTTCCTCCAAACCGTCCTTACTTAATACATAACAAGTCTACAAATTATTTACGATTTATTAGAAAAAATCGAAGTGGCTATTTCCTTTTCGAAACTTAACACCTTTCATAATTCAATCATTGAACCAAAAGATTTACTATTTGAAATTATCCAAATAAATAAACTTTTAAATGACAATAAATTCCCATTTGAACCATCTTTACAAAACCTTCTTTTATTCGAAAAAATTATTGAAATCAAAAGTTTTAGTAAAAATAATCAAATCACATTTTTAATCAAAATTCTAATAGTCGAAACTGAAAGCTTCACCTATTATCATCTATATCCTTTACCAACCCCACATCAGAATATATTTAAAACCATTATACCCCGAAATAAATTCCTTGCTTCCAATGAGCATGCTTACGCATTCTTCGAGACCAAATGCCAGGAAATTATCTCAGAAGATTTCCTGTGTTATGAGGCGCATACAGCAACAATAAATGCCGACACCCCATACGAAATTCAACTATTGAATTACATAAAAAATTCCACTAATTGCAAACAAATAGCCGTCAATATTCCAAACACCACCATCCGAAAAATCGAAGGACATCAATGGATCATCATCGCCCCGAACAGCATCGTAGCCACCCAAAGATGCGACAAAAACGTCGACAACATCCTTCTATTTGGCAGCTACCTCCTTGAACTAAATAGTGAATGTGAAGTGAAAGCGAAAGATTCCGTGCTCAAAACATATCAGTCCCAAAAAACAAATTTCAAAAACATTAATTTACCCAATATACCCCTTTCGAATAATTTTAGTGATAAAGACATTTTTAATTTTAAAACATTTAAGTTAGATTCTGTAAACCTAGATGACACAGATCACATATTGTCCCTTATTAGTAAACATAAGAACAATTTTAAAGAAATAAATAATGAACCCATTTATTATAATAGAATAAGTATTTTTACCATTGTTTTGTATTGTTTCATAATTATTTGTTTTGTATGTATAATACTATATTTTGTTAATAAAAGAAGGAAGTCCAGAATACTACAGCCAAGGAACATCGAGGCTTCACCCTCAAATATGTCATTTTCATCGAACTTTTTGGCTAAAACCCCATAGTTCTCATCTAAGGCCGGAGGAGTTAAGAAACACAATCTACCGACTATCAACATGAACATGAAACCTACTTGTAGAGATAACGTACATTATAAAACAGCCTGTACATGTGATGTATCTTGTCTTTTGTACTTCTAACACGAATAAAGAACGTAGATTAGACCCGTTGTAATTTTAATTCTTTTTAAAAACTCACTTTCCCGGAGAACAAACAAAATTAGGGGATGCTGCAATAGAGCGATACTAGCGTATGCGGATAGGGTAGTGCGGAGCGTAATGGAACTACGCTACATTCTCCCCCTCAGGGCCAATGGATGAGTTGGAATCTTCATTGGACCTGGACTTCGGCGTGTTGCTTGCGGGGACGTCCTCTCCGCCTGATGGGAGCGACAGGCTCTTGCGAAACTGGGGCTTCCTCGGGATATGGGCGAAGATGTGACACATGGTACTTCCCGAGGGGTTCGTCTGGAGTCTGAGGGTCAGATATCTCATATGAGTTGGGTCCCACCTGGGTAAGAACACGATACGGGCCGTCTCGGCGGGGGGTGAGCTTCGAGGTCCGCCCTTAAGCTGCCTTGCTTAGAACATGACGGTTGACGAGGACGAGATCTCCTGGAGCATAGATAGGTCCGGGGCGTCGACCTCGGTCGGCATAGGTTTTTCGCTGATCTTGGGCCGATTCATGATTTTCTCGTACTTGTTTAAGGATGTCGGCAAGATGGAGTAATTTGGGTGAAATTTCGGAAATCAAGTTTTCATACTGGATTATGGCTCGGAAGTCATTGGTGACATCATCAGGAGTGCGAGGTTCATGTCCGAAATTGAGATAGGCGGCCGCGAAACCTGTACTGGAGTTCCTGGCTGTGTTTAATGCGAATCGGAGACTGGGAATTTTCTCGGGCCAGGTGTTGTGAGGACTGGAACCGATTTGGGTGGCTAGTTGAGTCTTCAGTTTCCGATTCTTGCGTTCTACGGGATTCGCAGCTGGGTGATATAATGGAGTAAAACTTAATTTGATTCCTAGACAATACGTAAGCTGCTGCATCACTGCACCCACGAACTGTGTACCATTATCTGAAATGATTTGACGGGGAATTTCATATCGCAGATATACTTCATTCAATAAGCAGGTGGCACATTCTTCGGCAGTCGCATTTTTGAGTGCGAATAATTCGACCCACCGGGTGGCTATATCTTCGACGATAAATATCCATCTTTCTCCTGTTGGTGATTCAGGTAGGGGACCAAACAAGTCGATAGAATATGACTCGAAACGTTGTTTCAGAGCTGGGGTCTGTAGGAGTCCAGCTGGCTTCATGTTGTCGGGCTTGTAGCGTTCACAAGTTACACAATTCTTCACATATTGGTGTATATCACGGTACATACCGGGCCAGTAGTACCGTTGAGATATGCGTTGGTAAGTGCCGTTTATTCCATTATGACCGGCAGTGGCAGTGTCGTGGTGATTTTGTAGAGTTATCGGTTGCTCGTGAGATGGTACGACGAGTTGTGGTTCTTCGGAGTCGCTGTCAGGATTATAGCGGTATAAAACAGCGGCTGACGTGAGGTATCCTCGTTCGATCCATGGTCGAGCATCGTCTGGATTGTTTGACGTAAAACAGTCCAATATTTTCTTAATCTCTGGATCTTTCAGTTGTTCTTCTTGTATAGCGGCTGCTCCTCGGTTGGGCATCTCGATGCTGACTGGACATAAGTCATGAGATGGCTGGTTTATGGACGGGTTGTTGGGAAGTCGAGACAGTGTGTCGGCCAATGCATTACCTCGTCCGGGAGTATAATTAATCTGGAGGTTGTATGGTTGTAGCTGTAGAGCCCATCGAGCAAGTCTCCCCGTGGGTGATTTAAGCGTTATTAGCCACCGCAGCGGCTGGTGATCCGTGATTATGGTTGTGTGAGCTTCCTCTAAATAACCACGGAACTTATTTACTGCCCAGATGATGGCGAGTGCTTCTCTTTCAGTCGTGGAATAGTTTCTTTCAGCTGCCGTGAGTAACCGAGATGCGTATTCGACGACTCGCTCTTCGGCCCCCTCCCCCTAGAGTAGAGCTGCTCCGATGGCGTGGCCGCTAGCGTCGGTGCGTAGAATGATGGGTTATTCACGTCCACTGGTTGTAGAATCGGTGGCTGCATGAGAGCCTTCTTTAATGCATCGAAAGCTTGCTGTTGTGGCTGTTTCCATTCCCAGGTGGCTTTCTTCTTTGTTAACTGGCTCAGAGGTTGGGAAATTTTAGCGAAGTCCGGTACGAACCTTCTAAACCATGAGCACGTTTGCAGGAATGACATTAGCTTCTTCACATCAGTTGGTTCCGCAATACTTTGAATAGCTTGTATTTTCGAAGGGTCCGGCTTAATTCCTTGGACCGTAATGATATGACCGAGGTATTTTACTTCGGGTCGGCAGAAATGACATTTAGCACGGTTCATGCGTAGATTGAATGTACGCATTCGATCAAAAATGATTTGCAGGTCGTGTAAGTGCTTCTCATAATTTGGTGAGATGACAATGAGATCGTCTAGGTATGCAA
This sequence comes from Stenolophus ochropezus, assembly GCA_035578165.1. Taxonomy (NCBI): domain Eukaryota; kingdom Metazoa; phylum Arthropoda; class Insecta; order Coleoptera; family Carabidae; genus Stenolophus; species Stenolophus ochropezus. The sequence continues at coordinate 10,768,498 of JAQOWZ010000013.1, read as the reverse complement.
GTAGATTAAGATTGGGTAGTCCTGCCTTGAAACGGTTTATGAGCCGCTGGAAGGTTGCCGGTGCATTGCGCAAACCAAAGCTCGTACGTAAGAATTTGTACAATCCAAAAGGACAAATAAAAGATGTTTTGTCCTGATCCTCTTCTCGAACAGCTACCTGCCAATAGCCAGACTGCAGATCTATGGTACTCATTACTAGAGCTCCTTTGGTGCTATGGAGTAGATCATCGATCCGTGGTAGTGGATATCCGTCCGGAACCGTGACAGCATTTAGCTTGCGATAATCCACACAAACTCGGTACGTGCCGTTGGCTTTTGGTACCATGACTACTGGTGCGACCCATGGACTTTCGCACTCTTGAATGATCCCGTTCTGGAGCATAATGGCGAGTTCTTCTTGCAGGGCTTGCTTTTTCTGAGCCGTCAGACGGTACGGTGGCATCGATATGGGAGTGTGGTTCCCAGTATCGATATGGTGTGTTATTTGAGTAGTGGCTGGACCGTGGGTCGCAAATCGATCCTCGTATTGGATTAAGAGATCGTTATATTTTTGTCTAGTCTGTAGTGTGGTTCCCGGAGCTTCACCTTCACGTAGTTGTACGGCCAAGATACAGATGTCCATCCGGGTTGGTGACTGCGGAAAGAGAAACCGGCTGTATGCTTCTTCAGTCGGTCTGGACGCGGCCCAAGAGTGGTATGCATCTTTCATAATATAGTCAAAGCTTCCGGGAATGTATGGTACATCCAATGAGGGACCATAGGCGTTTGGTAACAAATCGGCGGGTTCCATCTCAGGTAGCGGAGATATGCAGGCAGGGATCGCTACGGATTGTAACGCGGCCGAAACTTCTTCATTACTTACATACAGGTCAGTTGAAGCACGTCCATCCTTTCGGTAAAATCCATAAATTTGCGAAGGATTCTCTGCGTAATGCCATCGTCTAATGGAGAAATTGATTATCATAGCGGCATCTTCAATGAAATCGATTCCGAGCAGCGTCCGTGAATGCGGAGCATCTGGGAGTACGATGAACCGAGTTGAGATTGCCTTTCCTTCCAGATTTAGGTTAACTCGTGTGCTGGAGACTTGAATGTCACGAGGGTTACCGTCTGCCATGGCAACGTTCATTTGGATTTGGATGAACACAGCGCCTTCAGACTGTAAATGTGAGGCTAGACTTGGACTGGCGACGCTTATTCTGGATCCGGCGTCTAGGAAGGCAATGCCCCATAGTCCCAAAACTTTTATGGCAACAGCTGGTCGTTCCCGTGGTTGTTTGGTTTTCCAGTCCATGCTGCAAAATCCGACGGGGTTAGCAGCTGAGGAGGAACTGCCCTGGCACGTGGGGCAGTTACGTCGTATCACGCCGGGACGATTGCACCCATAACATTTTATTGCGGAATTTGGTTGCTGCGGTACTGTTGGAGATGGTTGCAAGACCGGGCGGGCGGTGAGCTCGTTTTTCTTCTTCTTCTTCCTACATTCATCAACCGTATGTCCAAAATTCCTGCAGAACTCGCAACGTATGCGAGCTTTGTTGGCAGGGACTGGTTTCGTTGGTGCGGATTGTTGTTCCGCGAGGTCTTCTTCTATTCGCCGAGCGGCTTGAAGAAGGTCATCGTATGTTTTGAGAGTTTCTCGCGTCAATCTCTCGCGAAGCTCTTTGCGAAGCAACTCGTATATCATGTCCAGTTGCATGTCTTCGGCAATGGTGGTTTTCAGTTGGGCGAACAGGCTTCGTTTGTTGGTCACGAACAGATCTGTGGAGATATTTGTCGACTGTTTGGAGTCAAATATCTATAAATAAATTTTGTAAGCTGCTTTCGCGGGTGCGAATGCTTTTCAAATTCGGTCGGTAGCTTCAGCCCATGTGGTGACTTCATATTATATTCCGGTCCACTACGTGTTTGCTGTCCCTTGGAGAAGTAACGGCATACCCTTTAGTGCTTCTTCGTCCGTGATTGCCTCTATTGTCTTAAAGATAGAGGTCGTCGTAATAAATTCCTCCACCTTTTGGTGATTTCTTTCACCGTTGAAGCGACTGGAGCAGTCAGCAATACTTTTACTGGATTTCTGCGTCGGAGCTCCTCCATTTATGGTAGCAAGCAGTTGCTGAAACTGTTATTGCGACATTTGAACAGCCATCTTGCTTGTGTTTGTTGGCCTGAACATTGGAATTGTTCGATTTCTTAGCTCCGTGATGTCGGCCACACGTTGGGCGCCACTTGTAATAGTCTTTTGTAACACCGTAATTTTATACTTCACTGAAGACGGTGGCAGTTATATTAGGATTGACAATATTAATTAATAAATTTAAGAATTAACTACTACTTTTTAACACAAACAGTGTTGCCAAATTATGAAGTAGGTAACTAAATAAAAATAATATATTCTGTAATAGTCTTTTGTAACACCGTAATTTATTTACACACAAATACTACAACATAATATTACAATGTTCAAAACAGTATTGCACATAAAAAACAAAGTTCACAAAAGTTCACAAAATAAACGAATGTTCGGAAGTAACAACAGTTCACACATAAACAAGAAAAAACACAAAATGTCATGCAGAAACAAATGGAGGACCAGTGGACCAATCAAGGTGCCAAGGTGCCAAACTTGAATCTGGAGCTCTCTTACTTTTGCGTATAAGACCAATGGACCAATCCAGGTGCCAAGGTGCTTATTGAGCCAAAGGTGAGATCTGACTGACTGTTGAGATGCAGGGATCGGCTTCTTATTCTGTCAGTGTGGGGGTGTGATTTCACTGTTAGCCAATTAGCATACTTGTGGAGGTGGGGGTTGCGTTTAGGGGATGCTGCAATAGAGCGATACTAGCGTATGCGGATAGGGTAGTGCGGAGCGTAATGGAACTACGCTACAATTCGTAAATAAAATAAATTGAACACTTTGCTGTTTGATATCAAAAGAAAAAAACCATAAGTGCCGGTTTTGAAATGACAGAAAAATGTGTCATGTCGATCTGCATTTGTTTTTCGGAAAAAGTTGTTAGAAGTAGGTTGTCCTTGGGTTTTAAGGAAACTACACAATGTGGACGGGTGTGCACGAATGACAAAAATGTTCTACGTAAATTAGAATTTGTTTTTTGTAAAATGTTGTCAGAAAAATGTTGTTTGGAAAAAGTTGTGAGAAGTATGTGGTGTTTAGTATCAAATGAAAGGGCTCGATAAGGGCTGGCGTGTAGAATTAACAAAAATGATCAATGTTGATCGGCTTTTGTTTTTTGCAAAACTTTCTCAAAGGTACGTCGAGTTTGATTTCAAATGAAAGGTCTCGTTGAGGGCTAGCGAGCAGAATTGACAAAAATGTTCCATTCCGATCGGCTTTTGTTTTCTGCAAAAAGATCTCAAAGGTATGTCGAGTTTGGTCTCAACTGAAAGGTCTCGTTGAAGGCTAGCGTGCAGAGTTGACAAAAATGTGCCATGTCAATCGCCTTTTGTTTTTTTGCAAAAAGTTGTCAGAAGTGTGTGGTGTTTGATCTCAAATGAAAGGTTTCGTTGAGGGCTAGCGTGCAGAATTGACAAAAATGTTCCATGCCAATCGGCTTTTGTTTTTCGCAAATAGTTGTCAGAAGTATGTGGTACAAAATTGCTCAATCTTGATCGGCTTTTGTTTTTTGCGAAAAGTTCTCAGAAATATGTCGAGTATAGTCTCAAAACAAAGGTCTCGTTGAGGGCTAGCATACAGAATTGACAAAAATAATCCATTACGATCTGCTTTTCTTTTTACAAAAAGTTTTCAGAAGTTTATAGTGTTTGGTATTAAATGAAAATTCTCGGTGTGGGCTAGCCTGTAGAAATTTCAAAAATATTCCATGTCGATTGACTTTTGTTTTATGCAAAAAGATATCAGAAGTATGTTGTCTTTGGTCTCAAATGAAAGGGCTCGATAAGGGCTCGCGTAGAGAATTGACAAAAATGGTCTATGTCGATCGGCTTTTGCTTTATGCAACAAGTTGTCAGAAATATGTCGTGTTTGGTATCGAATAAAAGGTCTCGTTGAGGGCTAGCGTGCAGAATTGACAGAAATGTTCCATTTCGATCGGCTTTTGTTTTCTGCAAAAAGTTCTCAAAAGTATGTCGAGTTTGGTCTCAAATGAAACGTCTTGTTGAGAACGAGCGTGCAGAATTGACAAAAATATGCTATGTCGATCGGTTTTTGGTTTTTTGCAAAAAGTTGTCGGAAGTGTATGGTGTTTGGTATCAAATGAAAGGTTTCAATGAGGGCTTGTGGGAAGAATTAACAAAAAATTGTCAATGTTGATCGGCTTTTGTTTTTTTGCAAAAGGTTGTCACAAGTATATAGTGTTTGGTATCAAATGAAAAGTCTTGGTGTGGGCTAGCGTAGAGATATGATAAAAATGTTTCATGTCGATCGACTTTTGTTTTTATGTAGAAAGTTGTCAGAAGTATGTCGTGTTTGGTATCAAATGAAAAGTCTCGGTGAGGGCTGGGTTACATAAATGACAAAAATGTTTCATGCCGACCGGCATTTGTTTTTTGCAAAAAATTATTGGAAGTATATCGTGTTTGCAATCTAATGAAAGGTCTTGGAGAGGCCTGATGTGCAAATATGAAATAATTGTTTCATGTCGATCGGCATTTGTTTTTTGCACTGACAGCGGAGCTCTAGGGAATGCTCGGCGTAGCCGAGAATTCGCTAATTACCTTTACTATAATTTTAATTTTAAATTTTGCCGCCGCCAACGTTCTGCTAAGTATGTGACATGATTGTATCTTCTTTTTGTTTTTTCCCCTTCTCTCTTTCTTTACACATATTTCAAACTTGTTCATTTCAATTAGTTCGTACCTATCCTTCGTAGGATATGGTGTTGTTACTCAAATTGTAATTGTAATAATGTAGATTCAGACTTAATTTTCTTCGTTGATTTATTTACATAAAGTTCTTTATCTACAATCAACCTACTATGTATACATTCCTTTAAACTACATAAGTAGTATAGCTAGTATCGTTCTGCGTCATTTGAGGTTATGTTTCACTCTCGATGACCGTGGTCATCCACATCGACCATTCTTCAGCTGAAGACATCCGGTGTGTTAGTTCTTCACGTACTTCTTGCACAACCCTTTCGAATTCGCACCCCGTTTCATTTCACCCTGTTTTCGACCTCGATGACCGTGTTCATCCTCACCCACCATTCTTCTTCGCCCGCACTTCTTGCACAACCCTTTCGAATTCATCCACCCTGTATGCTCCGCCCCTATGGCATGCACTCTCCACTTTAGTTGAGGGTGCCCATGGGGGTACACTCTCCACTTCAGTTAGGAGTGCCCGTGGGTGCACTCTCCACTTCAGTTAGGAGTGCCCGTGGGGGGTGCACTCTCCACTTCAGTTAGGAGTGCCCGTGGGGGTGCACTCTCCACTTCAGTTAGGAGTGCCCGTGGGGTGCACTCTCTACTTTAGTTATGAGTGCTCATGTGGTGCACTCTCCACTTCAGTTATGAGTGTCTTTGTGGGGTGCACTCTTTACTTCAGTTAGGCGTGTCTTTTGTAGGGTGCACTCTCCACTTCGCTCCACTTTAGTTGACAGTGCCCACTCGCCACTTTAGTTAAGAATCTGGATCCGGGATCCGGGATCTATTTCATCGTGAAATATGAATTTTTGATCTGGGTTCTGGGTCTGGAATCTGGAATATGAATTTTTATGATTTTTGATCTGGGTTCTGGGTCTGGAATCTGGAATATGAATTTTTATGATTTTTGATCTAGGTCTGGGATCTGGATCTGGAATATGAATTTTTATGATTTTTGATCTGGGATCTGGATCTGGGATCTGGGTTCTGGATTGACGTGAGGTGAGTAATTAATATATTTTATCTTTGTTATTAATTTATTGAACTCCCATGGGTATGTATTTTACATCTTTTATATTTATTTACAAAAATTATATTACAAATATGTTAAAAACAACAATTACAATTATTCATATTTGTACACAAAACAAAATTAATACTACTCTTTATACGAGTTATTTTATTTAATATATTTTTGAAAATAGAGTACGTTTTATAAAAGTAAAATCTGCTCAGATACATGTGGAAGTAAGAGCACACAGTTAAGTCAGGTAAATAATAAACACATATTTTATTTATGTTAATATTTATTACAAATTATTTTTAATTGTATTTAATTTAGTTTTTTTATAAATGTAAGACAGTTACATCTGCAGTAACAAAATGAATTACATATTCTACATGCGATTCCATCAACTTCATGTAGTGGTTTACGGAAACATTGCAATTCACAACAATATTGGTTGTAAACAATTGCAGTAGAGTTAGTGGCGGCGGTGATGGCGGTTGTGTTGTTTAACATATTATTTATGAATTCACATGAATAATTATATTTCTTATGTTCTTCTAAAGGATCATCTCCCTCTGTCCAATTATACAGTTCAACAGTACAGAATGCACAACGAGTGATGTCAATAAAGCCTACGTAATAGAAACCAGCCTTTGCTAAATTGATCGGACTTATGAATTTATTTGGCCAAGTGTTAAATGTTTTCAAGCGTGTTTCTTCATTTACCATGGACTACATGAAACAAAAAATATATTTTAGAAAATGAGAAGAGAAATTGCAAAATATACTTACCCCATGGTCGATTTTGTTTACGATCTGCATATGCATAATCTAAATGAACTGTAAACTGAGTTTGGTATTTACAAAATGTTTGATTTCATACAGAACATTTTATACTAGTGTGTTAATCAGTTGAGAAAAAATAATTAACCATATTTTTTTTTATAAATACATTATCAAAACCATGAATTCCTGTATACAAGTTAATTATGAACACGTGTTAATCAGAGGAAAAAATAATGAACCACAGAAGTTGATATTTTATAAAATTGTGAAAACCATGAATTCTTGTATACTAGTGTGTTAATCAGTTGAGAAGGTATATGTTTCTTTATTATATCAATAAAAGACAATAATTGTAAATAAAGCATTTTATTAACTAAATATAAACATTAAAAATATATTCCTAAAATATAATATAGTTAATTATGTTTAATATCTCGGACTTAATAAGCATGAGAAAAATATATTTGGATACCTGAATCCGAGTATAAAGTTATAACAGTTATTTAGTAAAACATATTAGTATACAGGAATACATAAAATAAATAAAAAAAAAATTATCCGTATAATTACGATTGGTTTTTTATTCCTTGCAATCTTCTTCTCTCATTATCACGAAATGCTCTTTTCACAGTCCTGGAAGCATTTGTTGGGGGTGGAATTAAAACAAATTTATTTTTTATAACTGATGTGGGGTTATATGTCGGCTCATCACAGTCATCCCAGTTCTCTTGGGATTCTATCTTGTAATTTTGAAACGGGTGCATCGGCGGATTATACGTACTCGTAGGTTCTGTATCCCAATTTCCCCTGGATTTCACGTAGTATGGTTGATCAGGATGTAGCGGCATAGGGGGCTGTGTTTCTATCGGTTCTGATAATGATTCTATATCCCAGTTCTCCATCGATTCAACATAGTACGGCTGAACGGGTTGTAGCATTAGTGTAGTAGAAGACAGTGTTTGTATCAGCTCTGAAGATTCTGTATTCCAATTCTCCATTGATTCAACATAGTATGGCTGAACTGGGTGTAGCATTCGTGTAGTAGAAGACAGAGTTTGTATCGGCTCTGAAGATTCTGTGTCCCAATTCTCCGTTGATTCAACGTAGTATGCTTGAACAGGATGCAGAGCACTTAACTGTTCGTTGTACAAATTCGTCGTGTAAAATGTTGAATGTAGCTCAGATTGGATTAACTGATCCATCTAGTAAACATAAATATTTAAATTAAAGTTTTATTAAATAACTTAAATAAATAAAAAAAATCTACTTACAGTTGTCACACACGCACACATACAATCAGAAATTTTAAAACTGTAATGAGTAATGGGAGGAGAAAGTCTGCGCTTTTTAAGCAAACAATATCTTTTGCGGTTGGTGTTATCAGAGGCACAAAGTGGTGGAATAAACTCGTATTAAGTCCTTTGTAACATTTTTTTTTACTTCAATATGGTTCTTAGCAATGAGTAAAATTTTTAAACAAGGTTGTATTGAAAAAAAAAAATGACAAACAGTTAATGGGAAAGAATTATATAATACTAAGTTTAAAACAAATTAAATATAAATCATTATTCAACGTATAGTAATTTAAAAGCATCTGTATGTGTAAGGTTTAATCGAACAATCAAAATAAATATGTGGTGTCATTTTAATTATCAAGGATCTCATAACTGGTTAAGGATACTATCAAAATTAATTAATAAATACAACAATAAAGTACATAGAACAACACATATGAAACTTGTTGATGTTACTAAGAAAGTTAAGAAATATTTATTAAAATATATTAATAATATGAAGATTTGTTTACAGAGGTAAATACAAAGAAGGTGATTTTGTAAGAATTAGTAAACATAAACATATATTTCAAAAAGAGTATGAACGTAACTGGGCAACAGGAATTTTTGTAATCGATAAAGTTCATTACTAACAAATTAAGAGATCTACAAAATAATCAAATTGAATGTGGGTTTAAGTTAAAGTTAGTCATTTCAAAAATGAGTGTCAACAAGTTACTTACAAAGCAAATTTTGAGCACATATAAATAATTTAAATAAAATTAAAAATATTATTGGGTTAGAAAACATATATACAACATATTTTAATAATAACATATTCACAATTAGACAGTTCTCCTTTGGTAAATAATAAAATAAAAGAAGAAGTTCAAAAATCAAATCAATTGACTTAGAATCAAATTAAAACTAACATGGAAATGATTATCAAAAATATAGCTACAGAAAATAATAATAAAAAAAAAATAGTAGAAGTTCAAAATCAAATCAATGGAATTGAAGACATTTTTAAAACTAACATGCACATGATTAACAAAATATATAAATGATTAAAAAAATTCTAAACCAAATCAATGAATTTGCAAACACTATGAAAGTAACATGCACATGATTAATAAAAATGAACACTAAATCAAAGAAATTTTTGTAATCGATAAAGTTCATTACTTACAAATTAAGAGATCTACAAAATAATCCAATTCAATGTGGGTTTAAGTTAAAGTTAGTCATTTCAAAAATTAGTGTCAACAAGTTTCAACAATATTCTGAACTAACGTATACTGCGTTATCTTTAGACTTAGAAAGCAAATTTTCAGCACATATAAATAATTTATATAAAAATAAAAATATTATTGGGTTAGAAAACATATATATACAACAAATTTTAATAATAACATACTTACGATTAGACAGTTATCTTTGGTAAATAATAAAATAAAAGAAGAAGTTCAAAAATAAAATCAATGGACTTGGAATCAAATTGAAACTAACTTGGAAACGATTATCAAAAATATAGCTACAGAAAAAAAAATAATAGAAGTTTAAAATCAAATCAATGGAATTGAAGACATTTTTAAAACTAACATGCACATGATTAACAAATATATAAATGATTTAAAAGAAAAATTTCAAAACCAAATCAATGGAGTTGAAAACACTATAATAGTAACATGCACATGATTAACAAAAATGAACACCAAATCAAAAAAAAGAAATTCAAAGTCAAATCAATGAAATTACAGATATTTTAAAAACTAACTAACAAAATATTAATAAAACTATACATGAACTAATTAAAAAAGATATTCAAAATCAAATTAATGAAATTAGAAATATTTTAGAAACTAAAATACCTAAAATTAAAGACGCTACTAACTTTATTAAAAAGGAAGATATTCAAAAAATATTAAGAAATAAATTGTATATATATATATATATATATATATATATATATATATATATATATATTTTATTATTTTGTAAAAATATTACATACAAACAAATATTGTGTTGAGAACAACGACTCCACTTCATCTATCTCCAACGTGTTGAAACGTTTCGGTAGAAACGTTATGAAATCTCCCATGTCCAGTAGTATTGAGCGCCCAAATTTTGTAAACACATAGCGAGCTTCTTTAATGAAGTATGGTGTATTTTCTTCTAAGTCTTTTATTTTTATTATATTTTTGCTTGGATATTGTCCAAGGAGATTTAGCTTTTCAACAGCCGTAGCAGAATCTATTATTTCTAAATGAAAAAAAACAATTTTATAAAATACAAAATTTAATATAAATATGTAAATATTACTTACCGTTTTTTGTTTATAGTAACTGAAGGAATCAACAACGACAACGATAACAGTTCAGTTTTTGTTAATATAATGAAATGTTTGCATTATGTACACATTTTATATTAATTTATGGTAATCAGTAGAGAAAAATAATTAACCATATTTTTTCTATAAATACTTTATCAAAACCATAAATTTCTGTTTACAAGTTAGTTGTGAACACGTGTTAATTAGATGAAAAAAACCTAATGAACCGCAAATTTCTAATATTTTTAACAAGCTGCAAATATCTATAGGTAATATTTAATAATTTCTTTTAAGTTTGTTTTTTTTATTATACGTTCATTTTGTTCACATTTTCTTTTACGATTTTTTGTTTTATTACAATTGTTTTTATATTTATTATTTTTATAAAGTCTTCCATATAATGTTTTAATTAATCTATTTTTACTAGAATTAGTTTTATTTCTTCTCATATTTGTTTAAACGTTTTATTTACCATTGTATTATTACTATTATTCTATATAAAGTTGGGGTATCCCTTTAGTTATACAATACATTTCTTTTCTTCTTTTTTCTTTAATCATTGTTATAATTGTGTAACAGAAACTATAGAATTATATTAGCTTCACGCAATTGTTCTATTGGGACTGGCAAGTTAGTATGTGACACTGTAAAGCGTAAATACAGGAAATAAGTTTAGACATCGACAAAATATTTCGCTTGCGTCAACTTAGGTTTCAACTTATTATTTTTATTTTTATAATACTTTATGTTTATAGATTTTTTTTACAATAATTTATACATTCAACCCCAAAATTTATGGTATCTGTCAGATGACAAGACCAAAAAAAAAAAAATGCGATTTTTCCCGGTGTTGAGCGCTCGCGTCGCAACAGCAACTGTCACCACTGACATGCTCGGTCTCAATAATTGATAAAATTTCATTTTCATGTCCTGTGTGACCAGTTTTTTTTTGGAAGCAATTAACAATTATTGTATTCTTTCAACAAAAATATTGGGGTTTATCCCAATAAATATATTCATGATAATTGGGTTTAATTCTCATAAATTTTACTAAAATACCATATCCTGTAGTAGTGTCTAAGCGAATAACTTCTACTTTTCTCGCCTACACCGCCTGCTTCAATGGCGGGTTTAATAATATCTCTGTATTTTTTACTTCAATTATTGTTTAGTTTATTTAACTTATTATAACCATATCTGTGTGCATTTGTACTTAGAACTATGTCAATGTAATTTTTTTGATCTTCTTCTGTATAATTTTTATATATATTTTTTTTTGAAAAGTATCTCATATAGACTAGGTGTACCTTCATACCATTTATCATTTATCTTTAAATCGTTATTGTCAATTTCAACCTTTGAATTTCCATTTGAAGTCTGATGAATCTCTATCATTAGAAGTTAAGTAGAATTAAAAACATTCTGCAGTAATGTTACCCAGCGAATCTGTCAAATCTTCACGTGTTACAACAGATTTTTACAAAGAATCTTGAATAAATTTTATGGATAATTCTTCACCATCTGTTTCCACATTAATTTCACTGCCAAGTACAAATAGTGTTGTTTTTGGTATTTGAAAGGTGTAAATGTAGAATAAAATGTGTGTTTATTTTTACTTCCTTGTACAAAATAAAGGAAGTATTGTAATCGAGAAAAATTTCGATTTTCAGATTTTAACGGAAATACACGTTTTGACTAGTTTAGGCGTGACGTTTTTACTTAGGTATGTATCTCGCATAACTTAAAATATTACTAAGCATATAAAGTTGAAATTTTGTATATTCAACTGCTATGACATCTAGTTGTATCCCTCCCTTTTGTTCTACAATCAGCTGTGTCAAAAAGGGTACTTTGCTCGTAGTGTTTTTGAATTTTTGTCATAACTCAAAAACGATTAGTCGTAGAATGTTGACATGGTTACAATTAACCTGATCACAAGAATAATGTAATTTTGATTATTTCACACATGTCATTTTCATCCAATCAGAATGCTTCATTTGAGAGTCGTACGTAGTTTTTCATTGAAGAAATTTGATAAAATTTTACTAGCGTATTCATGGTTACATTTTGTTGATAACAAAAATTTTATGTTTGAACTGTTGTCATTCGGGAAATAATCAAGCAAGTATAATTCGAGCTATGAATTTAATTGACCAAATTTATGAATAATTGTTGAGTAGTAACAGGCAAACGAGTGTCAAAAAATGAATTTAGATTATGACAACGAAGCTGGAGTGATTTAAGAGTCATTTTTGACCCGAATTGTCGTTAATTCGCAGGAATTATTCATAAATTTTATCAATAAATTTATAGCTCTTATTATATTACTTATGAAAAAACTTAATAAAAATTATAATTTAGCTGGCTTTTAATTTTAGTGGGAAACATTTAATTTATTATTAATAAAATGACATTGACAAATGTTAGAATATCTGTGAAATATATACCAAGTAAATAAATACAACATATCTTTCTTTACAATATTTGAACGATGTAAATAATTTTATGTAGCGCAATAGAGAATAGTGAGAAACATTTTAATAAAATTTTCAAAAATGATCCATTTCGAAGGAAAGTTCAAAGGAATGAAACGAAAGGATGTTGAAGAGCGATTAGCACTTTTAAGCGAAATAAGTTTGAATAAAAATGTGTATAATTTAACATAGAAGGAAGTCATAAGTCATGTGGTACCCCCAAGAGATTTTTTTTTATATTTATTATGGCTTGTCTGTTTTTAATATTTTCGGGAATCAATATATGATGATCTTCTAGAATTTATTGGTGTATTATTTTAATTTTGAGCCTTCAGACATTGAATAAACACACTTGAAGATTTGTTAAAAAAAGTATCCAGTGTGTGATAATTTGAAAAAATTAATTTCGAAATAACCGTCAAAATATTTTTGAATTAGTTTGTGAATACTATTTATTGAAATTGGTACCATTACATATTATTTCCACCATAAAAGGTTTTTATAGCGAATCTTCTCAATAGTAAATATTTTTATGATATTAAAGATAGACATCAAATTTTCGATTATGTTTTAAACAAATCATGGTTAAACATGATTTCACGGTTAAGTGTTGTAAAATTTTGAACAAATTAATAAAAGTTACAGTTAAAAAATGAATAAGTTTGTTATAAAATTAATAAAATAAATAATTTCCTTTAGATTTTTGTAATTATAAACGCTTGAAATTATATTAGGGGACAACAATCTATGAAAAAAAAAACCATTTTCTCATGTTAAATTATTATGCTCTCAAGAATTTACCTGGTATATGTACCCCACTATTGCTTGTTTGAAATAAATAAAACAAATAAACAAAATTTAAACATAAATATAGTTTTTTTTTTATTACAATATATACAAATATGTACATAAAAATGATTGTTTTTATTACAACATATACATATATATAATGTTATTATTATTCTTCACTATCAGTCAGAATGTGGTGGTGTCATATCAAAGTCATCGTAGCATTTCATAACGTGCAAACAATTTATACAATCTTTATGAGTTCCAGTCACACGGCATAACACTACACATTTATTATAAATATATGGTAGCTCTTCTTCTTCAACAAAATAATTACATTTATATCGGAATGTATTTAATATCCAACTTTTATGAGATGTTTTGAATAGTATGTCTATATCCCATGGTTGTGGTAAAATTTTAAAAACATCTTCTAAATAATCACAATGTTTGTTTGAATGAGTTTTATATTGATAATATTTTAGATCAGTTTTCGGTCTTATATAATCTAATTTAAATCTATACACTTGTCCTCGATAAAATTCAATGTAGAATTTTAAAAAATCACATATCCCATTTTCATCTTCAATACGTAAATCAATTAGTTCATTATGAATAGGTTCTTTATATTTTATACGTAGAACAATTGTACTGTCTCTAGTTGTAAATATTGCCTTATCATTATTTACATATAATCCAGAAATAGTTTCAAAAATCAATTTTTTTATATCAGCACTATTCTTAATAGTACAAATATACAAAAACATTTTTATACAAACAAAATATATTTAATATCTCCCTACTATTATTTATTTATGGATGTTGATCAAATGTATAGTCTGAAAAAAAATAATAAAATTAAAATAATAAGAATAAGTAATAAGAATTTTAAATTATATTTACTTCGTGATTTGGTTTGTTGTATGATTTAATTTACATTCTAGTTGTTGTGGATTGCTACGTGTTGGTTTCAAACTGTCTATATATATAGTTAGTTGTGAACACATGTTAATCAGAGAAAAAAATAATGAACCACAGTGATATTTTATAAAATTATCAAAACCACGAATTCCTGTTTACAACTTAGTTTGATAAAGAGCAAAAAATCATCATGAATTCTTTTAGGTGATTTTTTTTACAGGTTCATCCTCATTTTTACTTCTCTGTACAAGTGTGCACTCTCCACTTTAGTTGGCAGTGCCTACCCCACTCTCCACTTTAGTTAAGAATCTGGATCCGGGATCCGTGATCTATTTAGTCGCGCGCGTGAAATACCGGATCCAGATTCTTAACTAAAGTGGAGAGTGGGGTAGGCACTGCCAACTAAAGTGGAGAGTGCACACTTGTACAGAGAAGTAAAAATGAGGATGAACCTGTAAAAAAAATCACCTAAAAGAATTCATGATGATTTTTTGCTCTTTATCAAACTAAGTTGTAAACAGGAATTCGTGGTTTTGATAATTTTATAAAATATCACTGTGGTTCATTATTTTTTTCTCTGATTAACATGTGTTCACAACTAACTATATATATAGACAGTTTGAAACCAACACGTAGCAATCCACAACAACTAGAATGTAAATTAAATCATACAACAAACCAAATCACGAAGTAAATATAATTTAAAATTCTTATTACTTATTCTTATTATTTTAATTTTATTATTTTTTTTCAGACTATACATTTGATCAACATCCATAAATAAATAATAGTAGGGAGATATTAAATATATTTTGTTTGTATAAAAATGTTTTTGTATATTTGTACTATTAAGAATAGTGCTGATATAAAAAAATTGATTTTTGAAACTATTTCTGGATTATATGTAAATAATGATAAGGCAATATTTACAACTAGAGACAGTACAATTGTTCTACGTATAAAATATAAAGAACCTATTCATAATGAACTAATTGATTTACGTATTGAAGATGAAAATGGGATATGTGATTTTTTAAAATTCTACATTGAATTTTATCGAGGACAAGTGTATAGATTTAAATTAGATTATATAAGACCGAAAACTGATCTAAAATATTATCAATATAAAACTCATTCAAACAAACATTGTGATTATTTAGAAGATGTTTTTAAAATTTTACCACAACCATGGGATATAGACATACTATTCAAAACATCTCATAAAAGTTGGATATTAAATACATTCCGATATAAATGTAATTATTTTGTTGAAGAAGAAGAGCTACCATATATTTATAATAAATGTGTAGTGTTATGCCGTGTGACTGGAACTCATAAAGATTGTATAAATTGTTTGCACGTTATGAAATGCTACGATGACTTTGATATGACACCACCACATTCTGACTGATAGTGAAGAATAATAATAACATTATATATATGTATATGTTGTAATAAAAACAATCATTTTTATGTACATATTTGTATATATTGTAATAAAAAAAAAAACTATATTTATGTTTAAATTTTGTTTATTTGTTTTATTTATTTCAAACAAGCAATAGTGGGGTACATATACCAGGTAAATTCTTGAGAGCATAATAATTTAACATGAGAAAATGGTTTTTTTTTTCATAGATTGTTGTCCCCTAATATAATTTCAAGCGTTTATAATTACAAAAATCTAAAGGAAATTATTTATTTTATTAATTTTATAACAAACTTATTCATTTTTTAACTGTAACTTTTATTAATTTGTTCAAAATTTTACAACACTTAACCGTGAAATCATGTTTAACCATGATTTGTTTAAAACATAATCGAAAATTTGATGTCTATCTTTAATATCATAAAAATATTTACTATTGAGAAGATTCGCTATAAAAACCTTTTATGGTGGAAATAATATGTAATGGTACCAATTTCAATAAATAGTATTCACAAACTAATTCAAAAATATTTTGACGGTTATTTCGAAATTAATTTTTTCAAATTATCACACACTGGATACTTTTTTTAACAAATCTTCAAGTGTGTTTATTCAATGTCTGAAGGCTCAAAATTAAAATAATACACCAATAAATTCTAGAAGATCATCATATATTGATTCCCGAAAATATTAAAAACAGACAAGCCATAATAAATATAAAAAAAAATCTCTTGGGGGTACCACATGACTTATGACTTCCTTCTATGTTAAATTATACACATTTTTATTCAAACTTATTTCGCTTAAAAGTGCTAATCGCTCTTCAACATCCTTTCGTTTCATTCCTTTGAACTTTCCTTCGAAATGGATCATTTTTGAAAATTTTATTAAAATGTTTCTCACTATTCTCTATTGCGCTACATAAAATTATTTACATCGTTCAAATATTGTAAAGAAAGATATGTTGTATTTATTTACTTGGTATATATTTCACAGATATTCTAACATTTGTCAATGTCATTTTATTAATAATAAATTAAATGTTTCCCACTAAAATTAAAAGCCAGCTAAATTATAATTTTTATTAAGTTTTTTCATAAGTAATATAATAAGAGCTATAAATTTATTGATAAAATTTATGAATAATTCCTGCGAATTAACGACAATTCGGGTCAAAAATGACTCTTAAATCACTCCAGCTTCGTTGTCATAATCTAAATTCATTTTTTGACACTCGTTTGCCTGTTACTACTCAACAATTATTCATAAATTTGGTCAATTAAATTCATAGCTCGAATTATACTTGCTTGATTATTTCCCGAATGACAACAGTTCAAACATAAAATTTTTGTTATCAACAAAATGTAACCATGAATACGCTAGTAAAATTTTATCAAATTTCTTCAATGAAAAACTACGTACGACTCTCAAATGAAGCATTCTGATTGGATGAAAATGACATGTGTGAAATAATCAAAATTACATTATTCTTGTGATCAGGTTAATTGTAACCATGTCAACATTCTACGACTAATCGTTTTTGAGTTATGACAAAAATTCAAAAACACTACGAGCAAAGTACCCTTTTTGACACAGCTGATTGTAGAACAAAAGGGAGGGATACAACTAGATGTCATAGCAGTTGAATATACAAAATTTCAACTTTATATGCTTAGTAATATTTTAAGTTATGCGAGATACATACCTAAGTAAAAACGTCACGCCTAAACTAGTCAAAACGTGTATTTCCGTTAAAATCTGAAAATCGAAATTTTTCTCGATTACAATACTTCCTTTATTTTGTACAAGGAAGTAAAAATAAACACACATTTTATTCTACATTTACACCTTTCAAATACCAAAAACAACACTATTTGTACTTGGCAGTGAAATTAATGTGGAAACAGATGGTGAAGAATTATCCATAAAATTTATTCAAGATTCTTTGTAAAAATCTGTTGTAACACGTGAAGATTTGACAGATTCGCTGGGTAACATTACTGCAGAATGTTTTTAATTCTACTTAACTTCTAATGATAGAGATTCATCAGACTTCAAATGGAAATTCAAAGGTTGAAATTGACAATAACGATTTAAAGATAAATGATAAATGGTATGAAGGTACACCTAGTCTATATGAGATACTTTTCAAAAAAAAATATATATAAAAATTATACAGAAGAAGATCAAAAAAATTACATTGACATAGTTCTAAGTACAAATGCACACAGATATGGTTATAATAAGTTAAATAAACTAAACAATAATTGAAGTAAAAAATACAGAGATATTATTAAACCCGCCATTGAAGCAGGCGGTGTAGGCGAGAAAAGTAGAAGTTATTCGCTTAGACACTACTACAGGATATGGTATTTTAGTAAAATTTATGAGAATTAAACCCAATTATCATGAATATATTTATTGGGATAAACCCCAATATTTTTGTTGAAAGAATACAATAATTGTTAATTGCTTCCAAAAAAAAACTGGTCACACAGGACATGAAAATGAAATTTTATCAATTATTGAGACCGAGCATGTCAGTGGTGACAGTTGCTGTTGCGACGCGAGCGCTCAACACCGGGAAAAATCGTATTTTTTTTTTTTTGGTCTTGTCATCTGACAGATACCATAAATTTTGGGGTTGAATGTATAAATTATTGTAAAAAAAATCTATAAACATAAAGTATTATAAAAATAAAAATAATAAGTTGAAACCTAAGTTGACGCAAGCGAAATATTTTGTCGATGTCTAAACTTATTTCCTGTATTTACGCTTTACAGTGTCACATACTAACTTGCCAGTCCCAATAGAACAATTGCGTGAAGCTAATATAATTCTATAGTTTCTGTTACACAATTATAACAATGATTAAAGAAAAAAGAAGAAAAGAAATGTATTGTATAACTAAAGGGATACCCCAACTTTATATAGAATAATAGTAATAATACAATGGTAAATAAAACGTTTAAACAAATATGAGAAGAAATAAAACTAATTCTAGTAAAAATAGATTAATTAAAACATTATATGGAAGACTTTATAAAAATAATAAATATAAAAACAATTGTAATAAAACAAAAAATCGTAAAAGAAAATGTGAACAAAATGAACGTATAATAAAAAAAACAAACTTAAAAGAAATTATTAAATATTACCTATAGATATTTGCAGCTTGTTAAAAATATTAGAAATTTGCGGTTCATTAGGTTTTTTTCATCTAATTAACACGTGTTCACAACTAACTTGTAAACAGAAATTTATGGTTTTGATAAAGTATTTATAGAAAAAATATGGTTAATTATTTTTCTCTACTGATTACCATAAATTAATATAAAATGTGTACATAATGCAAACATTTCATTATATTAACAAAAACTGAACTGTTATCGTTGTCGTTGTTGATTCCTTCAGTTACTATAAACAAAAAACGGTAAGTAATATTTACATATTTATATTAAATTTTGTATTTTATAAAATTGTTTTTTTTCATTTAGAAATAATAGATTCTGCTACGGCTGTTGAAAAGCTAAATCTCCTTGGACAATATCCAAGCAAAAATATAATAAAAATAAAAGACTTAGAAGAAAATACACCATACTTCATTAAAGAAGCTCGCTATGTGTTTACAAAATTTGGGCGCTCAATACTACTGGACATGGGAGATTTCATAACGTTTCTACCGAAACGTTTCAACACGTTGGAGATAGATGAAGTGGAGTCGTTGTTCTCAACACAATATTTGTTTGTATGTAATATTTTTACAAAATAATAAAATATATATATATATATATATATATATATATACAATTTATTTCTTAATATTTTTTGAATATCTTCCTTTTTAATAAAGTTAGTAGCGTCTTTAATTTTAGGTATTTTAGTTTCTAAAATATTTCTAATTTCATTAATTTGATTTTGAATATCTTTTTTAATTAGTTCATGTATAGTTTTATTAATATTTTGTTAGTTAGTTTTTAAAATATCTGTAATTTCATTGATTTGACTTTGAATTTCTTTTTTTTGATTTGGTGTTCATTTTTGTTAATCATGTGCATGTTACTATTATAGTGTTTTCAACTCCATTGATTTGGTTTTGAAATTTTTCTTTTAAATCATTTATATATTTGTTAATCATGTGCATGTTAGTTTTAAAAATGTCTTCAATTCCATTGATTTGATTTTAAACTTCTATTATTTTTTTTTCTGTAGCTATATTTTTGATAATCGTTTCCAAGTTAGTTTCAATTTGATTCCAAGTCCATTGATTTTATTTTTGAACTTCTTCTTTTATTTTATTATTTACCAAAGATAACTGTCTAATCGTAAGTATGTTATTATTAAAATTTGTTGTATATATATGTTTTCTAACCCAATAATATTTTTATTTTTATATAAATTATTTATATGTGCTGAAAATTTGCTTTCTAAGTCTAAAGATAACGCAGTATACGTTAGTTCAGAATATTGTTGAAACTTGTTGACACTAATTTTTGAAATGACTAACTTTAACTTAAACCCACATTGAATTGGATTATTTTGTAGATCTCTTAATTTGTAAGTAATGAACTTTATCGATTACAAAAATTTCTTTGATTTAGTGTTCATTTTTATTAATCATGTGCATGTTACTTTCATAGTGTTTGCAAATTCATTGATTTGGTTTAGAATTTTTTTAATCATTTATATATTTTGTTAATCATGTGCATGTTAGTTTTAAAAATGTCTTCAATTCCATTGATTTGATTTTGAACTTCTACTATTTTTTTTTTATTATTATTTTCTGTAGCTATATTTTTGATAATCATTTCCATGTTAGTTTTAATTTGATTCTAAGTCAATTGATTTGATTTTTGAACTTCTTCTTTTATTTTATTATTTACCAAAGGAGAACTGTCTAATTGTGAATATGTTATTATTAAAATATGTTGTATATATGTTTTCTAACCCAATAATATTTTTAATTTTATTTAAATTATTTATATGTGCTCAAAATTTGCTTTGTAAGTAACTTGTTGACACTCATTTTTGAAATGACTAACTTTAACTTAAACCCACATTCAATTTGATTATTTTGTAGATCTCTTAATTTGTTAGTAATGAACTTTATCGATTACAAAAATTCCTGTTGCCCAGTTACGTTCATACTCTTTTTGAAATATATGTTTATGTTTACTAATTCTTACAAAATCACCTTCTTTGTATTTACCTCTGTAAACAAATCTTCATATTATTAATATATTTTAATAAATATTTCTTAACTTTCTTAGTAACATCAACAAGTTTCATATGTGTTGTTCTATGTACTTTATTGTTGTATTTATTAATTAATTTTGATAGTATCCTTAACCAGTTATGAGATCCTTGATAATTAAAATGACACCACATATTTATTTTGATTGTTCGATTAAACCTTACACATACAGATGCTTTTAAATTACTATACGTTGAATAATGATTTATATTTAATTTGTTTTAAACTTAGTATTATATAATTCTTTCCCATTAACTGTTTGTCATTTTTTTTTTCAATACAACCTTGTTTAAAAATTTTACTCATTGCTAAGAACCATATTGAAGTAAAAAAAAATGTTACAAAGGACTTAATACGAGTTTATTCCACCACTTTGTGCCTCTGATAACACCAACCGCAAAAGATATTGTTTACTTAAAAAGCGCAGACTTTCTCCTCCCATTACTCATTACAGTTTTAAAATTTCTGATTGTATGTGTGCGTGTGTGACAACTGTAAGTAGATTTTTTTTATTTATTTAAGTTATTTAATAAAACTTTAATTTAAATATTTATGTTTACTAGATGGATCAGTTAATCCAATCTGAGCTACATTCAACATTTTACACGACGAATTTGTACAACGAACAGTTAAGTGCTCTGCATCCTGTTCAAGCATACTACGTTGAATCAACGGAGAATTGGGACACAGAATCTTCAGAGCCGATACAAACTCTGTCTTCTACTACACGAATGCTACACCCAGTTCAGCCATACTATGTTGAATCAATGGAGAATTGGAATACAGAATCTTCAGAGCTGATACAAACACTGTCTTCTACTACACTAATGCTACAACCCGTTCAGCCGTACTATGTTGAATCGATGGAGAACTGGGATATAGAATCATTATCAGAACCGATAGAAACACAGCCCCCTATGCCGCTACATCCTGATCAACCATACTACGTGAAATCCAGGGGAAATTGGGATACAGAACCTACGAGTACGTATAATCCGCCGATGCACCCGTTTCAAAATTACAAGATAGAATCCCAAGAGAACTGGGATGACTGTGATGAGCCGACATATAACCCCACATCAGTTATAAAAAATAAATTTGTTTTAATTCCACCCCCAACAAATGCTTCCAGGACTGTGAAAAGAGCATTTCGTGATAATGAGAGAAGAAGATTGCAAGGAATAAAAAACCAATCGTAATTATACGGATAATTTTTTTTTTATTTATTTTATGTATTCCTGTATACTAATATGTTTTACTAAATAACTGTTATAACTTTATACTCGGATTCAGGTATCCAAATATATTTTTCTCATGCTTATTAAGTCCGAGATATTAAACATAATTAACTATATTATATTTTAGGAATATATTTTTAATGTTTATATTTAGTTAATAAAATGCTTTATTTACAATTATTGTCTTTTATTGATATAATAAAGAAACATATACCTTCTCAACTGATTAACACACTAGTATACAAGAATTCATGGTTTTCACAATTTTATAAAATATCAACTTCTGTGGTTCATTATTTTTTCCTCTGATTAACACGTGTTCATAATTAACTTGTATACAGGAATTCATGGTTTTGATAATGTATTTATAAAAAAAAATATGGTTAATTATTTTTTCTCAACTGATTAACACACTAGTATAAAATGTTCTGTATGAAATCAAACATTTTGTAAATACCAAACTCAGTTTACAGTTCATTTAGATTATGCATATGCAGATCGTAAACAAAATCGACCATGGGGTAAGTATATTTTGCAATTTCTCTTCTCATTTTCTAAAATATATTTTTTGTTTCATGTAGTCCATGGTAAATGAAGAAACACGCTTGAAAACATTTAACACTTGGCCAAATAAATTCATAAGTCCGATCAATTTAGCAAAGGCTGGTTTCTATTACGTAGGCTTTATTGACATCACTCGTTGTGCATTCTGTACTGTTGAACTGTATAATTGGACAGAGGGAGATGATCCTTTAGAAGAACATAAGAAATATAATTATTCATGTGAATTCATAAATAATATGTTAAACAACACAACCGCCATCACCGCCGCCACTAACTCTACTGCAATTGTTTACAACCAATATTGTTGTGAATTGCAATGTTTCCGTAAACCACTACATGAAGTTGATGGAATCGCATGTAGAATATGTAATTCATTTTGTTACTGCAGATGTAACTGTCTTACATTTATAAAAAAACTAAATTAAATACAATTAAAAATAATTTGTAATAAATATTAACATAAATAAAATATGTGTTTATTATTTACCTGACTTAACTGTGTGCTCTTACTTCCACATGTATCTGAGCAGATTTTACTTTTATAAAACGTACTCTATTTTCAAAAATATATTAAATAAAATAACTCGTATAAAGAGTAGTATTAATTTTGTTTTGTGTACAAATATGAATAATTGTAATTGTTGTTTTTAACATATTTGTAATATAATTTTTGTAAATAAATATAAAAGATGTAAAATACATACCCATGGGAGTTCAATAAATTAATAACAAAGATAAAATATATTAATTACTCACCTCACGTCAATCCAGAACCCAGATCCCAGATCCAGATCCCAGATCAAAAATCATAAAAATTCATATTCCAGATCCAGATCCCAGACCTAGATCAAAAATCATAAAAATTCATATTCCAGATTCCAGACCCAGAACCCAGATCAAAAATCATAAAAATTCATATTCCAGATTCCAGACCCAGAACCCAGATCAAAAATTCATATTTCACGATGAAATAGATCCCGGATCCCGGATCCAGATTCTTAACTAAAGTGGCGAGTGGGCACTGTCAACTAAAGTGGAGCGAAGTGGAGAGTGCACCCTACAAAAGACACGCCTAACTGAAGTAAAGAGTGCACCCCACAAAGACACTCATAACTGAAGTGGAGAGTGCACCACATGAGCACTCATAACTAAAGTAGAGAGTGCACCCCACGGGCACTCCTAACTGAAGTGGAGAGTGCACCCCCACGGGCACTCCTAACTGAAGTGGAGAGTGCACCCCCCACGGGCACTCCTAACTGAAGTGGAGAGTGCACCCACGGGCACTCCTAACTGAAGTGGAGAGTGTACCCCCATGGGCACCCTCAACTAAAGTGGAGAGTGCATGCCATAGGGGCGGAGCATACAGGGTGGATGAATTCGAAAGGGTTGTGCAAGAAGTGCGGGCGAAGAAGAATGGTGGGTGAGGATGAACACGGTCATCGAGGTCGAAAACAGGGTGAAATGAAACGGGGTGCGAATTCGAAAGGGTTGTGCAAGAAGTACGTGAAGAACTAACACACCGGATGTCTTCAGCTGAAGAATGGTCGATGTGGATGACCACGGTCATCGAGAGTGAAACATAACCTCAAATGACGCAGAACGATACTAGCTATACTACTTACATACATTATTTTAATGTGAAAAACATATTTAATTTTGGTGAGTGTATTTATTTGTAATTTACCTTTATATTTTGTAACACAAATTGTAATTTTATCATAGCTGATTATGGATTAATGTCAATCCGAAACGTCCACATGTTATACTTCAAATTTCAATAAATGGAACACATGAGCCCAAGTACAACATTTTACAAAATAAATATGGTTTATTACCTAGCTGAAATGATATTAAAATATTGTTTTTAAGAAAAATGTGATTCTAAAATCGGACAAAGTTTTTCTCTTACATTTCTTCTATTTTTTAATTGTTAAAAAATATAAGGTGACACATTTTCTTTCAACTAAATGAAATACAGGAAAAATAATCCTAACTATGTTCGTAGGGGGAAATTCATATTATGAAAGCACATAGCTTGTATTTAGATTGCATTACATACGAGTACAAATATTTTTATAATAAAGTTATAAATATGAATCATTATTTCGTTCATTGATTGTTGCCCAATAAACGTAAAAATTCGTGAAGAACGCTGGTACAAAAGATTAAGAGAAAAAGGTAGGAAGAAAAAGAGAAAGCAAGCAAAAGAATCAAATGTTAGTATCACTGACTGTACAATCTTTTTAATTGTCAAGATACAGTATTGCTTTCAGAGAGCGGTGTGCGGATGATACGATTACTAGCACTTTCTTACACAGACTTAACTAGAAGTTTCTTACGCGCCTGTAATCTTGCTCATGTAGAGTTAGTTCGCGTTTAAAACAAGCCGATGCTGTCTGCAGGTCTGTCCTCCAGCGAAGAAAGCGTGACGTCAAAATCGAGCAGGAATTACAAAACCTGAAATATAATTTCCGGTTTGAAAGTTGGCTGTGGTGAAGAAACCATATAACCGCTCATTTTAAATAGCTGTCATCTGTTTTGTATTTACGTTCCGTTATGTATATATCTGTTTTATGTATTTTTACCTTAATATACCAATTTAATGCACTTGTATACTATATATATATATATATATATATATATATATATATATATATATATATATATATATACACAGGGTGTTCCATTTAAGTGTGCTACCATTGCTATCTCGTGAACTATAAGAGCTACGTGGTTGGTTAAATTAGCGAAGAACCACCATTTTAGAAGACAAATACAATGAGCAAAAAAAATTTTTTTTTCGACCAGTGGTTCTCAAAATACGGGATACAACTTTCTTATTTTAAATGGGAACATAGGTTTATTTTTTGGTTATTCGATAGAGTATTTTTTTCTGAATTTAACGATATAAATATATCATATACTAATATAACAAAATAACTGAGAAAAATGCATGTTAAATTTATTTGTATTTTATTTATATCTTTCACGAGGTCCGAACCGCACATCAGGTTAGAGCGAACCCGCCGTCCGAACCAGTAGCCGCCGACCGCTGCAAACAACTTCAGGAGACTGTACGACATCTCCAACAGTCTGCCAGATTACCAAAAAGCCGCCGAGAAATACTTTGGCGAAAGCACATGGCATGGAAGATAACCTCAAGACCACGTGGGGCAAAACTTTCACAAATGTTTCACCTACAAACACAGCACTGAAGGAAACAATAATAAAAACTTGTTAACACTTACCGCTCTTACTTTTCCTTATCTTTTCTTGTTATTTTCACAGTTTCCAAAGTTTTCACAAAAACAAATGTCTGCTGAGCCAGCGCGTGCGCACGGCCGCAGTTCCGCCAACCTCGAACACAACGATTCGGGAGACCGAATTCCTATGCAACATTTTTAAAAAAAATATGTAAATCAGATTAAATCAAATACAAAACTCTGTAAAGCCAAGGGAAGTGATTTTGCGAATTTTTAAAATAAAATTTAATTTATTGAACGAAAACAGCAATACAACAAGTCAGTCTTTCTCACTTTAAAATCAGTAGTTGCAGGTTTAATAAAATTTCGGGTATAAATACGACCGCCGGGGCCGTATTTCTTCAGTCTATGACGACTCAGTCTACGACGACTCAGTCTACGACGACTCAGTCTGCGACGACTCAGTCTGCGACGACTCAATCTGCGACGACTCAGTCTACGACGACTCAGTCTACGACCACTATAACGTCTAACAGCCAGCCGAAGAGAGTAGCAGTCCGTATCCGTACCGTACCGTACCGAATGGAGTCTTTTTCGTAAGTTTCTTGTTTATTTTTGAATTTTCTTGAATTTCGCTGCTATCAGAGGATACAGGCCGGTGGCTACCACCGCCGTTCCTCAGAGCCTTCAGCTCGCTGCATTCCGCGCCTGAGGGGAAGTTCCGTTGGTGGTTTCCACCGCGTGCTGCTACGGCTGCAGGGCAGATCCGCTTGTTGACTTAGTAGTTTTTTTTCACTGCTCTATATTCCGTAGTTGTCGGAGAAACCCCGTTGGTGGCTCCCACCGCGAACTCCGTCGACGGCTGGGTAGAACCGCGGTTAGTTTGTCATTTTTCTCACTTCCTACGGCTCAGTACAACTAGGTGTAGTAATTTTTAGTACAATAAAATATTTAACTTTTTATTTTATTTTTATTTTTTTTTATTTATTTAATACTAATTTGTTTCGAGAGATACTCTCATACAAATGGATTGACAACATTTAAATAGACATGTATATATATATATATATATATATATATATATATATATATATATATATATAATAATTTAAAATTACATATTTATCGCAAAGGCTCTGATGTTGAGGGTATTTCTGCAGTATTGCAGTATTTGTACAGGTCTCGCATCTTCTCCTCGTTTGGGTCGGCCAGTAGGTCTTTGATGTTGTTTTCGTGGTTACTGCAAGAGATATATTTGGAGATGTGTATGTTTCTTATGGGAGTGTATATGGGGCAACGGAAAAGGAAATGGTTTAGGTCGTTTGGTTCATACATGTTACAAATGGTGCATAATTCTTCTTGGTTAAACTTGTGACAGTGATCATTATGGAATAAGGAGAATCTTCCTGTATTTGCGGTTCGGAGTTGGCTAATTATTTTAAGAAGTCTGTAGGGAATATCTAAGGAAAGGTAGTGACAGCTCGTATTGTAAAGTGAGAAATTAGGATAATTAGTGGAGCATGTTATTCTTCTGGTATCTTCGGTATACAGGACTTCATTATATGCAATTATTATATTATTTATTTCCATTTTCAACAATTTGTTCTTCCCAAATCCATGCAAAGTTTGATTTATTTAGCAAAAGTTTCAGATTTCTTGTCCAGTTATATTTCATTTGTTTACATTCTGGGATAGAAGTAGCTGGTTTGTCATTTAGCATTAGCATCTTCTTGTAACACGCTTTGGCATATCCTTCGTCAGGCATTAAAAGAATTTTGTACCACCAATGAAGCATTCGATTAAATACTTCCAGTTCAAGGTTTTGTTGTCCCGTTTCTCTGCGTACAATGTAATTAGGGGTTGTCTTTTGCCAGCCATAAATGTTTTTGAAATACTGTAGCATTCCTTTCTCCACATTTTTAAATTTTGCGGGACCCCATGTCTCTGAGGCATATAGAAGGGATGGTATTAATACAGAGGTGTACAATTTTATATTAGCATCCCAACTGTGGGTATCTGCTGTAATTAGAGCTCTCTTTATCGCGCCTCCAGTTCTATTGGCTAAGCTCAACTTTTCTTTTATGTGTTCATTAAAGGAGCCTGAATTTGTGAAAGTTACTCCTAAATAAGTGTATTTGGTGTTAGTGTTAATTTCTTCTCCTTGGCACATGTATTTTATAGTTCTTTTGGGAGGTCTTCCTATGTGGAAGTGTACGATTTTAGTTTTATTGGAATTAATATGCAGGTGGAACAAATTGCAGTAGTCACTAAGAGCATTTAATTTTCTTTGCAAATCAGCTGGAGAATGGGCAAATATTACCATATCATCCGCATATAGTAGCATTAATATATCTAATAATTGGTTTATGTCGTACCCGTGTAAGTTTTTATTCCTGAAATAATTTTCCAAATCATAAATGTACAGTGCAAAAAGTAGGGGGCTGGTACATTCACCCTGTAGAACACCCTTAGTGATTTAAATTTTTCCTGTAAGTTCGTTATTTATATTGATTTGTAGTGTAGCTTCATTATAAATGTTTCTTAGGAGTCTGGTTATTTTACCACTTATTCCTGCTTGGAAAATCTTGTTCCAGAGAGTTGCGTATGGTACTGAGTCAAAAGCTTTTTTGAAATCTACAAATAAAGCGTAAATGCCATTTTTATTGGTTAGGAGATTCATTTGTATGATTGAATTAAGGATAAATATGTTATCCAGGCATGATCTTTGTTTTCTGAAGCCAGCTTGAGCTTCAGGTAGAATTCCATTAGATTCAATCCATACTTGCATTCGGTTATTTAATATGTAAGTTAGCAGCTTAGTTATTCTATTTACTAGAGCAATTCCTCTGTAATTATCTTTGTTTAGCCGGTCTCCTTTCTTATGAATTTGTGTTAACTTTATGTTTTTAAGCTCCAGTGGTATGTCTTCTTCGATTAAGAAATTATTTAATAGTTTTCGAAGGTATAGTTTCCATTCTTCTGTCAGGTTTTTTAGCTGTTCATTTAGTATACCATCCGTTCCTGGACTTTTGTTTGATTTTAACTTGCGGATTGCATGATTTAATTCTTCAGGGGATATTTCTTGGTCGAGGTAGGGATGTCTTACATCGAAAAATAAATCTTCATTGATTAGTCTTGGACCAAACCAATCTTGAAAGTAATTAATCTATTCTTGTGAGTTTATAAGACTTGGAGTGAAATAATTAGGTTGTAGAGATTTTACTGCCTTCCAAAATTGTATTTGGTCTGATACATTACGTAGCATATTTTGGGTTTCTGTTAAGAATTTCTTCTTTTGGTCTGAAATATATTTTTTATATTGTTTTTTATGCTGCAGATAAAGTTCTAAACTATCTTTGCTATAGTTTTTTGCTTTACATTCACGTAAGTGTTTCCTTGTTTTCCTTTTGAGTTCTTTGCATGTTTTATCATACCATTTTTTCGTAGAAGATTTGCATGAGTTTTTAAAGATATTAATATTCTTTGTAATTCCTATGTTTTTTGATGTGGTTTCTATTATGTTCTTAATTAAATTATATAGCTCGTAGGTGTTACTGGAATTTGCCGAGTGAAGGGTATATTTTTGTATTTCTTCCTTAAATAAATTTTCTTTCGTTTCATCCCATTTTGTCTTTTTGAGCTTTATAACGATTCTATTATTGTTGTCTGCGGATATATTACTGTGAATAGATTGTATCGTTAGAGAACATATCCTATGGTCAGATATAAATATGTCATCAATAATTTCCATGTCGTAGATAAGATGTGTCGCAATTATGTCTACCCATATTAGATCAATGGTGCTTTTTCCGCTCGATCCTACAAACGTAAATTTCGATGGAGTGTCGCTTTGTGTCCTTCCATTTAAGACGAGTAGATTTTCCGCTTCCATAATTTCTAAGAGATCTTTACCTTTTTTATTTATTGTACAGTCTGAATTAATTCTTAGAAAATTTAAGTTTGTGTTCATCAAGTTCATCTCGTCGGCTTGGTTGAAATTACCAATACGGGCGTTAAAGTCACCGCCTAATATTAGGGCATGATTAGGATATGAATTTGTTATACTTTGGAGATTATCAGTGAATAATTCGAGTAGTGATGAGAAGTCATAAGAGTGAGAGAAATACGAAACTCCTAATATGATATTTTGAATGTTGCTTAATATTTCTATAAAAATCCAGTGAGGTTCTTTTACAATGACTTTCATATTTCCTGGTTCTATTTTTGAAAATATTATGATTCCGCCTATTGCTCTTCCAAATGTAGCCTCTTTTTTTGCTTGTTGCTCTATTCTGGTGTAGGTTCGTAAGAAGGAAGGAATATTTTGTAGTTCGAAATTTGCCCATGTTTCAGTTAAACAGATGATTTCGTGTTTGGATATATGTGATTCTTCTTGGTCGGTTAGGTTATAGATATTTTTCACTCCTTGTATATTCCAGAACATAATTTTATTAAGATGTGTTGTACTTATTGATTGGCTTTTTTTGCATCCGGGTTTTTTGAGATCGATTGGGTACGTGCTCTTGCCAGAACATGTTTATCTAGTGGACCAGTTTTTACCTCTTTTGATTTTTTTTTCCAGTGTGTTTAGGAGACTCTTTGGGCTTTGATACTTGATTAAATAATTGTGTAATCGGTTGCTCCTCAACTGCTGCGGATTGTGTTATATTTTCTGGCAGGATTTCACATAAATTAGGAAATGACGTAGATAATCGTCGTGTTTGAGAAGCGAGTCATCTGATTTTTTTTCATTAATTGTACGAAGGTTATTCTGAACGAAATCTCCTGCTTTGTATGTATCGCCGTTTATTTTTAAAACATTATAGTTTAAAAATGCACGATTTCCTTCCGCTCGTGCTTTTTTTAGGTGAGGTAATAACACTTTTCGTTCTTCGAGAACTGTAGACGTGTAGTCCTCAGAAATTGAAAGTTTTGTGCCCTTTAGATGTTTTGTGTTTTCGAGAATCTCACCCTTAACTCTCTTCGAGTTGAATTCAACTAAGATCGGTCTGGATTTGTTAGTCTTATTGGACTTCCCTATTCTTTTTATGCCTTCTACACTGTCTATTTTAAATTGAGGAATTTACATAGTCTTGTTGAATAAGTTTAATATTTTTTCTTCCAGATTGTAATTATTTTCTTCATTTATTCCATATTTTATAATATTTTTCTCGCGAAGTTTCCGGTCTAAGATTTCGATTTTATAATCTTTTAACTTTAATTCTTTTTCGATATTTTCAATTTTTTTATTAGTTTCTGATATTGTGTTGGTAAATGTATTAACAGTTTTTTGTAGTTCTATCATCCTATTATTAAGAGAAGTATTTTGCTCTATAATAGGCTGTAAAAGTTTTTTCATATCTTCAACGGTTGCCATTTAAATTTTAGTTTTACTATGGTTGGAAACACTGGTATTAAAATTTGAAAGTTTGGGCGGTTTGCTTGAGCACGAATAATTAGTAAATGTCTTCGGATTTAACTTAACCTTGAATTGAATTATCACTGATTTTAAAGTTTTTATGAATTTTAAAGCATGCTTTATATTTTGATTAATAAGCAAATTTTTTACTTTAGTAGACCACAAATTTTTATTTTTAAAGAACTTTATTTTGCACTATATATTTAAATAACTTTATCACCAAATATTTCATGAACTAGTCAAACTAACAGCAATGTTGCCAATATTTAACTTACTTTTGTCTGTCTGTGCTAAACCTTGGCCCGACCGACCTAGAGCTCCCGTGGCACACGTCACTTTTCTCACCGGATCCGCAGATTGGCGCCCGAGAAGAACCCAACATCCTGTAAGAGAATCACGACATCACGGACCGACAACATCACGCAGCGGCCCAAGTGATCGTCGCAATATATATTAGAATGAATATACAATTAATTTATATATTAACGTGAAATATATCATTATCTTACACAATACATAAGTAGAGGGGGATGATAATTATTTAAATTACGCGTTTGTGGTTTGTTTACTACAGCCACAACCGGAAATTATATTTCAGGTTTTGTAACTCCTGTTCGATTATGACGAAAGCACTTTCTCGAACTTTATTTTAATTATTTATAAATCGTTTATTTTTGCTTACTTACTTATAAAATCAAAAATTTTGAAACTTGGTAATTAAGATTCGGACATGAAACCTAAGAGCTGAATAGTTTTTTCTAATAATTGGACAACAAACAAAAGGTACTTTATATGACACTGTAAAGGGTTATTACAGTAAAGATGGATTAAAATACTTTCTTACAAATTTTGTTATTACAATAGTTTAAGATAATAAAATTTACAATAATATTTATTTGGGTTATTGTAAAAAAAAAATTGCAACAAGAAATATCACATTTAAGATGTCAGATGAAGAGCAATGTAGATGTAGTATAAATGACAGGAAAAAATATGACATATATGTCATAAAATTACAAAATGATTTAATTAAAAATGAACATCTATTTGATGAAGCAATGGATGGCCTCAAATTTATGGTAAATACAGGATCATCATTTTCAGAAGAATATACTTCAGATGAAGAAAGTCATTCAGACATTGAAACTGAAAGTGATTTGGAGGTATATCTTTGTCCTATGTCTGACAACAATTAAAAATAAATTTTAATATATTTTTTTGTATTATTTTGTTATGTTTATTTTTTGTTAATAAATAAATAATAAATTTGGAACTCAAATTTAAGTTTTTAAAAAACTTTATTTCGAACAATAAGTTGAATAGGAAATCTTACGTTAGCTGTAGCTAAACAAAGAATGTCTTATCTTACTAAGTACATCTTACATATATAAGGATCGTCTTCTTTTACAAGTTCTCAAGTTAAAACTGCTGAATTTATGGGAAAGAAATAATGTAATTTATAGTTGCATTGTGCAATAAGGGTGATGTCCCTATATAATTTCTCCCTCCTCAAGAGTGGAAGTTACATTTTAAAACGGTTACTAATTTGTTTTAGTTCTAATTCGTTTGAATTTTTAAATTTATTTCGAAGATAATATTTGTACATACAAATATTACAATAATAATAAACATGATTAATATATAAATTAAAATATAATGATAATTGTTAATGATTACAACGTACGGATAATATAAGCGAATACCTCTTTCTATGTCGTGTTAGTGATGTATTATTATTTCGTCTTTTATTTTTTCGATATGGGTATTGTGACGTATGCCAGAAATTTAAAAATAATGTTTAAAAAATTACCGTGATTTCTCGAAGAGAAATCACGCGTCACACACTTACCTCGACAGCTCAGAATTGGTCGTGGTATCGCTAGGTCGTAGGTCACTAAGATATTTGTAATAACAATAATAGGGATGGGCGCCAGTTGTGCCGAAAGGAAAATGGTGGACACAACAACACCGAAAATAACAAATTGAAAATAAAACTAATTTTATTTACGGCTAGTAAATACAATAGAGAAATTAATGGGGACAATTATTGCCTATTACAAAAAAATAAGAAAAATACCTTTTGTGGGGTAACAAAATATCGATGGGTCTGGAATGGCTAGGTCGTTGGAGTGAGTCCCTGGACGTCTTGGTACCGAGGTTCGGCTTGTCGACGGAATGTGTACTGTTCGTGTTAGTATTAAGCGGCGCCACAGGATGTCGGACACAAGCAGTGTAGTAGCGTAAAGCAGGATACAGGATAATGCGTGGTGTCACCGGACTAAGCGTGTATGGCGGTTGCGTGAGTTGTTCTTGTGTAAAGCAAACTGCTGTTTTTTTGTGCGTGATGCCTGAGTACTGTGTGTAAGTTGGTACTGTGTACGTGTGCACGTGTCGCAGTACTATTCAGCTTGGATTGGACCTCCACACTCCACTACCAACAAACCTCGACCATCCAGGACCAGGAGGGAATATAAAACATAAAAAATTTAGCAGATAATTGACCTCAAAAAAAATAACTTGCCGTGGCAAAAATACAAAAAAATCTTTATAGTAAAAAATGAACAAATAATTTATTTAACAATAAATAAATGCAAAAATTATTATTTACAAAAAAATTGTGCACAAAAATACTCCAAATAATTTTACAAAAAACTATCAGCTGGCCAGGCTGTAAAAGACCAGAAAATAAGAGAAAGAAAGAATATAATAAGACTTGAAGGTTTTCAAAAACTAACGTTTTTACTGCGGGACTTGTAAAAATTTATTACTTACTTTTTGGCTGTCAAAAAAAATAATTAACGATAGAAAGGTAACTAATGGCATCCAAAAACAAAGAGAAAAATAAAAATGGAACGATACAAATTCTACTTACGACAGTAAATCAGCGTGAGCCCACAGTATAAAAAATAACCTAAATCGTATTCAAAAATATTAGGCAAACTAATAAAAAATGAATCTTTCCTGTAAAAGATACACGAGAAATTTTGAAAATAATAATAACAAAAAAAGAAAAAAGTTGAGGAGGTTTCCTCGCAAGCTTTGACAACACGTGGTTATCTAAATATTTCTTTAAAAAATAAAGG
Source organism: Stenolophus ochropezus (assembly GCA_035578165.1). Taxonomy (NCBI): domain Eukaryota; kingdom Metazoa; phylum Arthropoda; class Insecta; order Coleoptera; family Carabidae; genus Stenolophus; species Stenolophus ochropezus. Next base: position 10,733,880 of record JAQOWZ010000013.1, on the reverse strand, counting down.
TTCGAATAAAATAAAAAATATCACTTTACTCACCAAAATCAGTGAAATAAATATCCGGAATAAGAATATTTTAAATAAAATCTTGAAGATTTTAAAAATAACTTTAGATAAAAAATTTTTTAGAACAAACAAAATGCTATCCAAATACGTCCATTGTCTCAGCTTGCAGAAACTCAACTCACTCTACCGACCGCGCTCGCCTCTCAAGCAGTCAGCAGCACTAGAGATGTCGCATGTTTAATTAAAATATAAAAGATTTAAATAAAAAAAACCGCGAAACGAATGAAATCGTTTCAGTATATGTAAAATTTATGTGAATATCTACTAATTCTTCAAAGTTATCTTTTATATTAATTTGATCGTTAAATTTGCAGTTACTAGTATAATATATATGCCTTTTAAATCTTTAATATGTAACGTATTATTATTTCGTCTTTTATTTTTTCGATATGGATATATGTAAAATTTATGTGAATATCTACTAATTCTTCAAAGTTATCTTTTATATTAATTTGATCGTCAAATTTGCTGTTACTAGTATAATATATATGCCTTTTAAATCTTTAATATGTAACGCGTTGTTACTTGTTTTTTATACGGAACTACAGATATTTTTGATTAGAATTTTTTATTTCAATGATGATATATAAATTACAGCCTGTGTTGTGTGACCGCCCATTGACATCACCATTTGGGGAACTGTGTTGATGTATTTAGCCTAAGACCAGATCTAAGGGTTTTTTTTCTTGCCAGTCTTCTTGTTTCTTCAGTATTATTGAGAAGGTTGATTGCTAGGGTGTTTTTGGATGGTTGTCGAGTCTTTTTATATATCTTTCAGCAAAGGGTTTTATTTTTTCCTGGACAGTTTTTATGTTTAGGTCATGGTGTAGTGCATTATTCCTTACGTACCAGGGAGCATCTGTGATAGTCCGTAACGTTTTATTTTGTAGTCTTTGTAGTTTGTTGATGTTTGTTTTTTTGGCGCAGCCCCATAACTGTATACCATAGGTCCAGATTGGTACTATCATGGTTTTATATAGCAATATTTTGTTTTTTAGGGTTAGTTCTGATTTTCGCCCTATTAACTAGTGTAGCTTTTTGGTTTTAATTTGTATTTGTTTTTTCATAACTTCTATATGTTTACGCCAGGTCAACCGTCTATCTAGGTGCATACCTAGGTATTTAACATTAGTAATCTCCGTGAAGGCTTTGTTATTAAGTGTAACCTCTGGACACGAATTTCTTTTCATAGTGAAAGTAAAGTGTGTTGATTTTTCATCGTTGATATTTATGCGCCAGGTGTTTGCCCATTTTTGAATTTTATTGAGTGACTGTTACAAAAAAACGAGAGGCTTCTGTGGGATCCTCGTGTGTTGCCAGAATTGCAGTGTCGTCTGCATAGGTTGCTGTTGTTACTCTGTCTTCAGTTCGAAGGTCTGCCGTGAAGATAAGGTAGAGTACTGGACCCAAAACATTTCCTTATAGTACGTCTGCTTGTATAGTGTAGATTTTTGAGTATTCATTTTCATGAGTAACTTGGAAATGTCGTTCTGTCAGGTAGATAGATAGATAGATATTTTATTTATTATGTTACATAAAATGTTTATAGTACGTCAAATCACATAATATAATAAAAATCAGCGAGTGATAAAAGAAAATTGATATTAGATGTCATATATCTTAGTATTTAAAAATTCCTCTACTGTGTAAAAGCAGTGTTTTATAAAATAAGGTTTCATAAGTTTCTTGAATTTTTTTTCTTCCAAGAGTTTGATATGTTCTGGCAAAGCATTATATAAATCGAGATTTAATGAGTTGTTTTTTGATTTACTTAAATTATATTTAGGTTTCCGTAACAGAGAAGCTGACCGGGTTTAGTAAGCGTGGTAGTCCTTGTTCAAAGAAAGTGACGTTTTCTGTTTATGAATTTCTGTAATTTGTTCATATATGTAAATTGAAGGAAGAGGCATGATTCCGAGTTCTCTAAAACTATTTTTACATGAAATTCTTTGATTCAGACCACATATAATTCTTATCGCTTTTTTCTGTAATATAAAGACTTTTTTTGCATTAGTTGCATTGCCCCACCAAACTACGCCATAAGATATTATAGAGTGGAATAAGGCAAAATATGTTAAGCGCAAAGTGGAAGTGTCAACCAAGTGTTTTAACCTTCTTAAAAGAAAAATTACGGAAGACAATTTCTTGCAAATGTTTGTAATATGGGTGTTCCCGTTTAGTGAGTCATCTAATGTTAAACCTAATAAGGATACAGAGTTCCCATTTCCTACTTTATTATTTGTTGATATTATTAATTCTTGACTCTTGCTTTTATTAAGAAGTAAATTATTTGTTGTACACCATAATTCAGCTTTCTGTAGGTTCGCTTTAGAAATTTCTGCTAGTATATTTGAATCATAGTGCATACTTACAAGTGTTGTGTCATCTGCATACAAAACACTTTCGACAGGTTGAATAAAATTACTAAAATCATTAATATATAGAATGAAAAATATGGGGCCCAGTACAGAACCCTGGGGCACACCATGCTTTAACATTCTAAATTCAGATTCAGTAAACAATTGTAAAGTATTTCCAATAATCCCATACATACGTAATTTGGATAATAATTTTTCATGTGAGACGCAATCAAAAGCTTTAGAAAGATCACATAAAGTGAGTGCCATCTTCTGGACCTTCTCAATACCTTCTACTGTTTTATTAATAATATTTAGAGCAGCCTGAACGGTAGAACGTCCTTCACGAAAACCAAATGGATTATCGTTAAATAAGTTATTTGCTTCAAAAAAATTAATTAATTTCAATTTAATGATTTTCTCAAAAACTTTTGAAATCGTCAGCAAAATTGAAATTGATCTATAATTTTCAACTTTCGAAATATCTCCTTTTTTGAATAGAGGAATAACTTTTGCTATTTTAAAACTATCAGGATAAACCCCTTCTTGAATACATTTATTAAACAAAAAAGGTAAAGGTTCAATAATGAAATCAATTATTTCTTTCAATAAGTTATTACTCATATTATAAATATCGAGACATTTAGAATTTTTTAATGACCTCATTGCATTATACACATCAACTACATCAACTGTTTCGAGAATACTAATGTTATTTACCGCCATATCTATTATATTGTGGTTATCATTATGTCCGCTTTTGATGTTTTCAATTGTTTTTGAGGCAACAGAAGTAAAATATTCATTCAAATCATCTGGTGTTAAATTAGGATGTACTTTATGACTTGTGTTATTATAATTACGTTCTGAATTAATTAATTTCCAACTATCCTTGCTTTTATTATTGGAAGAAATTAAAAACTGTCCATAAGCTGTACGTTTAAGCAGTGTTATTTTGTTTCTATAATCCTTTAAATTGTTTTTATAAAGATTATGAAAAAACTCACTTCTTGTACTATCATACATAAGTTTCAAAAGTTTTAAATCATCCCTCTTTTGTTGAGAGATGGATCAAACCAGTTAACGGGTCAATTTCTGAATTTTGTCTTACATTCTCGTATGGTGATAAATTGTTTAAATAATTTTGAAATGATTCATTTTTAAATTCCTTTATTAATGTTTTAACTTCTTTTGTTAAATTATTCAACTGGTTTTTAATGCTTGGTAGTCTATTTAGTTGCCAGCGTTTTCGTATTCTCCTTTTTTCGACAATTTTGTCTGTGATATGCTTCGGGTAGTTAATAATGGTACTGTTGTTAGGTACATTTTCAGGTGTAGATATCTAGGCTGCGTGTTGTATATTTTTCGTTAGGTCATTTATAGCATTATCTATGTCTTCGTTTGTCTTCAATGGAATATTTGCGTTTTCGAAATTAATGAGATATTTTTGGAACATTTTCCTATTTGTTTTTCTGTTAGTTAGTGTAGGTTTTGTTTCTTTATTTAATATGGTTGAATTTACGGTGACTATAATTGCTGAGTGGTCTGACATGATATCGAAACATTCTTCAACTTTTAGGTAGTTTTTAGAAATTCGGTGCATTACGAAGAAATCTAGCGCATCGGGAATTTTTGCTGGATCAGTAGGCCAGTATGTTGGTTTTCCTGTGCTTACTTGTTCGTACCCTTTGTTGAGCATAGCAGCTTGTAGCTGCCTGCCTTTTGGGTTTATCAACCCTGGAACCCCATCTGAGATGTATCGCATTGTAATCGCCTCCCGCTATAAATCGATTTTCTAGGATTTCGAATGTTTCTTTGAATGTTTCTTTGTTAAATGAGAATTTCAATGGGCAATATATTGCAGCTACTGTAAACGAACCATTTTTTAAATTTATTTTGACGTTAGTTGCTTGCATATCATTTTCTCTATTTTTTCCGTTTCATGGTACAAGATTCTTTCGTTTATTATAACGGCTGTTCCCCCATGCAGTGTCATCAGGATGATTTGTGCAATAAACCTTTTTTTATATTAAAATAATTTCTTTCTGTAAAGTGTGTTTCACTAATTAATAAAATATCAATTTTTTGTTCATTTAGAAAGTATTCTATATCTTGTCTGTGTTGTTTTAAACCATTCGCGTTCCATAATGCAATTTTTATTGTGTTAGTCATTTTTTGTTTTGTTTATTAACGTGTTGAGCAGATTTATAATAATTCTATTTTGTGTTAGTAGTTGAGAAAATAATGTTTCCATTTTGGTTAGAATATTTTCGAGAGTAGCGTTATTTTGAGTTTGCGTCGGCATATTTATATTTTTATTTTGTGTTGCTTGGGAATATTAAATGTTATGTGTTCGTTGACTTAAATTTGGCAAATTCGTTGTAATTTACTCTGTAATCTTGATATTCTTGTTTTTTTCTTAGATTGTTATTGTTGATTTTTTTTTCTAGATTTTTGTAGTTCTCTACACACCGTGCATCCCTTATAATTTGCTGGATGGGGGCCGTCGCAGAGTATACATTTAGGAATGGCTAGTCTCTGTTGTTGACAATTAAATCGACAAAAAACATAGTTAGTGGTGTTTTTGTTTTCCAGCTGCGTATGTTGGTTACATGTCGAATGGTAAATCCTTTATTTTCTAGTTTTTCTTGAATTTCGTAGGGAGCAACTGAGTGGTGAAGATTTTTTATAACAACTCGGAATGATCTTTCTTGTCTTGGCTGATATGTGTGGAAAGCAATTTTATGTTGTCTCAATAGTTCGACTAGTTTTCTGTATGCTTCTGATGTCGTAGTATTTACTTTCACTACATTATTTGAAAGGGTTTTGCAAAGAAAATCGTCTTCTTGGATTGCTGTTTTCAGGCTAGAAATCATTGCGGGGTAATTTTCCACATCCTAGATATATATTGGTGGAGGTTTATGTTCTTTAGTTGTTGTGCTTTTTTTGTTATTTTCACTCAAGTCTTCGAATTCTACGTCTTTGATGTGTAAAGATATCATTTTTTACAATGGAATACCTGTTGGAAGTTGGTACGTTTATCTCGTTTTTTTTATTTGAGTTAAGTCTTTTGTTGGTATGTTCTAGATTTGTTAAATCTTCTCTTTCTCTTTTCTTTTTAGTTTTATTTTTTTGCCACGAAAAATTTTCAATTAGAGCTTGATTGGTTTCACATATGTCTCTAGGAGAGTAATAAGGATTTAGGGTATTTGGGATTGAAATTAATGAAACATTACTATTTCTACTTGATGGTGGGGTTGAAATAGCGGATGTTGTATCGTTGTTCTGAGATAGCGCGTATAGATTTGGTGTAGTTATTGGTGAGGAGAAAATACTTGTTGTATTTGTCGTAGTGACAGTTGTATTCGTTGTTGTGACAGCAGTAGTATTGCTTGTGGGTATGGTAAAAATTCCGCCACTATTTTCACCCATGTTAATAGATGATTTTTTTTAATAGAAGAAGTTTGATTTGTTTTATATTTGTTTATAATACAGTTGGTAAAACTGTTTTTGCGTCGCTGACGGATCGGTTTGAATACAAGGTTAAACGCGCACGCACTTGACCTCGTGTTTTTCTATTTAGTTTTAGTTTGAAAGAGTCACTTATTTTGCATTATTACACTAAGATTTATTATTTATTTAAAATATAATGCATTCAATAATGACAGCGTACTTAAGTTAAATCCTATAACCAGTATTACCAAAACACTTTTTGTGGGTTTTATTCTAAAATTATTTTTTGTCTCTAGACCATTTATAAAATTTACAGTTTTACATGTTTCATGTAAATATATTGATATTAAGTTGACATGTGCGAGATCTTCTTTAAGGATATTTGATGTGATTTATATAACGTTTGTTAGGATCTCGTCTTTTATACACTGTAAAAAATTCATGTATTTTTACAACTATTTTTATTGTACATATTCCTTAACATATTGAGTAAAATTACATTATTAACAGAAATTACAAAAAAATGTAAAAAATTCCAATTTTTTTTTAAAAAAAAACGAATAAAAAACACATTTTGAGAAAAAATTATGTAATATTATGTTTCGTTTGTAAGTTTACAAGGAATGTAATTTTACTATTATTTTATTTGTATACTTATTCCATAACAAATGGAATAAAATATTATTATTATGGTATATTACAAATTTCCAAAAAAAATGTAAAAACACATTTTTTAAGAAATAATGATGTAATATTGTGTTTTGTTTGTAAGTTTACAATCAATTAGAATATGAAATAACGTCAATATCAATTGAATCATAAAAAATGCGCAATTTAAAATTACATACATCTTTGTGCTTTCAAAATTTATAATATATTCAAATTAAAATAAATTATATAATAATTTATTTTAGACTATTTTACAAAATACAAATACAAAATTATTGGAATAATGCATACAATGATGTGAAATAATAAAAAGAAAGAAATATTTAGAGTTTCTTTTTTAATTTATCGCTATAAGCAAACATAATATTCAATACGAGTATATACATATTATGTAACCCTATTAGATGATGACATAATAAATATGTGGCGAGTCCCTAATGTAATCTCTCATGTTGTAACAAGAATCTTTTATGTTAAGAAATATTATAAATATGTGTAAAGAAAATAAATGTCATAATTTTTTCTATGTAACTTCAAAGTTAGAACTGCTAAATAAACTCTGTATTAAAAAGAAAATATTTTTTTTATTATATGTCGGCATATAATTTACATATTTCACAAAAATAAATACTTCTATTTCAAAATTATTATAATTATTCAGAATGTAGAATAATTTTATGTTTTTTTTAAGTTTTTGTATATTATTGAATATAATTTTTTAAATATCGGTTATATAGCTACAAATTAGGCGCGCTTATCAACTAAAGCAGAAATTAATACATATTTTAAAAAAAGTTAAATTTGGAATATACTGAAAGTAAAAGAAAATAAATATTATTGTAATATGTTGCTGATCTTATTTAAATTTTAAAAATCGCGGTACTTCGTTTGGAGTATATGCGCGTAGATAATTGTGTTGGTAGTTGTGTAGCCCGCAATGCTGTTCCGTGGTAATATACCTATAAAACTATATACGGCTGGAAGAGGCAGGTAGATGTAATAGAGATCAGGGTGCAGACATATATACGTTTGCACCGTAAAGAAGTTCATGTGCATTGAGCATGCGCCGATTATCTGTGTTTCTATTGGCCAATAATTGCTCGTTTGAATTTTAAATTTACCTATAAAACTGTCAATGCGAAACCGGAAGAAAAAGAAACGTTCTATGAAGTGTTAGAAGAAGAAATTGAAAAAATGCCAAAAGAAGATACAATAATTGTATTAGGAGACTTTAATGCCCAAATAGGGAAGGAAGACTATATACAGCAAGTAGCAGGAAGACACACAATACATGACAATACAAATGATAACGGACAAAGACTATGCAGACTAGCAACAAGAACAAATCTGATAATAAGCAGCACAAAATTTAAACACCGGAGAGAATATAAAATAACATGGATATCACCAGATCAGCAAACGCAGACAAAAAATAGACCATATACTTATAACAAGAAGAAAACAATTATCAGTAACGGAAGAACCTACAGAGGAGCATGCGCAGATTCGGACCACTTTATGGTAGCAGCAACCTTAAGACAAAAAGTGAAAAGAACCTCAAAAAATAGTAGTAAAAAAATAAAATGGAATACAGAAAATCTGAATAATGAAAGTATAAGAGAGAAATATATACAAGAACTAGATAAAAATCTAAAAGAAGTAATAAATTATGAAGATGACATAGAAACAAAATGGAATGGTATAAAGACATGCATACAGGAAGCAAGTCAAAAATGGGTAGGAAAAGAAAAACAAGATAAAAGAAAATACTGGTATAATGACGAATGTAAGAAAATGGCAGATAAAAAGAAAAATGCAAGAATAAAATGGCTACAAACAAAAAAAAATGAAGACAAACAACTATATGAAAAAATAAGAAACGAATGCAACAAAACTATAAGAAAAAACAAGAGAGAATGGACAGAGAATCAGGTTAAAGAAATAGAAGAAGAAAGGCAGAAAAGAAATACAAAAAGATTTTACAAACAAATTCAAGCACAAAATAAAACACAGAACATGGCATAAAAAATATAAATGGTAGAATAGCAGAAAACGAACAAGAATATAAACAAATTTGGATTAACCACTTTAAAGATTTATTAACAGATACACAAAATGAAAATGAATTTGAAACCCAAAACAATGAACAAGATAGAATAGTAGAAGAGCCAACGCTAAAAGAAGTACAAGAAATAATAAAAAAATGTCACAATGGAAAAACACCAGGTAAAGATGGAATAAATATTGAATTAATAAAATATGGAGGGGTAGCCTTGCAACAACAAATATACGAACTCATAAAGAAAATATGGAGAGATGAAAAGATGCCAAAAAATGGGAATCTGGACAAATAGTGACAATTCATAAAAAAGATGACCAGCAAGTATGTAAAAACTACAGAGGTATTACTATGTTGAATACGGTATATAAAATACTATCCACATTAATACAAAGGAGATTAGTAAATGCAGAAAATAACATAATTGGACAATATCAATGTGGATTCAGTAAAGGTAGATCAACAACAGACGCCATACATACAGTCAAACAAATAATTGAAAAATCAGTTGAATACAATCTGAATATAGAAATGCTATTTATTGATTTCCAGCAAGCCTTTGACTCCATTAAAAGAAAAAAGCTTATGACAGCACTTGAGGAGCTAAATATACCAGCAAAATTAAGAAGACTAATCTCGATGACAATGAGGAAAAATAAAATAAGCATTATAACACAAAAAGGGGAGACAGAAGAGATCGAGATAAATAAAGGGGTCAGACAAGGAGATGCGCTGTCGGCAACATTGTTCAACCTAGCTTTAGAATATGTACTTAGAAAAATAAATAAAGGTACGCTTAGAACACGAGGAGGACAAATAATAGCATATGCCGACGACATAGTTATTGCAACGAAGAACAGGAATATAATGATAGAAATGCTGCAAGAAATAATGATCGAAGGAGATAAGATAGGATTAAAAATCAACGAAGCAAAAACCAAAATAATGCTGCTAGGAAAGAATGCTGAAAACAAAGGAATAAAAATCGGAGAACACACATTTGAACAAGTAGATACGTTTAAATATCTAGGAATTATGTTATCAAGTAAAGGAGAAAGAGAAACAGAAATTAAGGAAAAGATTATAGCAACAAGTAGATCTTTTTACGCAAATAAAAAAATATTAAAAAGCAAACTATTAACAAAAAATACCAAAATCAGAATATACAAATCAATAATAAGACCAATAACATTATACGCAGCTGAAACAATCACAATGACAAAAAAAGAAGAAGAAGATCTAAAAATAATGGAACGCAAAATAATACGAACAATTCTAGGACCAATCAAGGTATCAGAAAATGAATACAGAATTAGAATGAACCATGAAATAGAACAAGAATTAGAAGGAGAAAATATAGTGAAAAAAATTAAACAACAAAGAATGAGATGGCTTGGCCATGTATGGAGAGCAGAAGAAAGGGATACAATAAGATCAATAGTCGAGTGGAGCCCAGGCGGAAGAAGAAGACGAGGCAGGCCCAGGTCAACATGGCTGAGAGAAGTGGAAGAAGATCTGAAAGCAGCTGGAATTAGCAACTGGAAGAATAAAACAAGAGATAGGGAGTTGTGGAGGAATATTATAAAGAACATCTTAGAAACAGGAACGGAGATTGATCCACTCCAATAAAATTGGATCTAGAAAGCTTCGAAGGAAGCGGCGCAACCCCATGGGGGTGTTAAGCCACTATATATATATACTGTAAATGCGTATTCAAATATTTAGTATTTCAACTTTACATTTTATTATGGAAAAGATAATTTTCGACCATTTATTTTGCATCCCGTGACGCAACACAAAATTTATATTTTTTTTTTTGATATTTGTCACATGATGAAATTGGTTCGCAATTGTTTGGGAGATAAGGGTGTTATAGTTGACAAAAACTGGGAAAAGTTTTTATGGGATTATGTAGTTAAATTAAACGACGTACAAAATAACGAGAGGATGCATGTTGCAACTAAAATTTCTAATAAACATATTTCTTTCCAAAATAATAGAATGTGCACAAAGCTTGCAACTCAGACATTATCTCTCAGTGTGCAAACAGCATTAATTTATTTAAAAAATACAAATTATAATAATTCCTATTTCTTAAATAGCGAGGCTACTGCCAATTTTTGCAGAATTTTTAATAATATTTTTGTGTGTTAAATGTGTTAAACGTAAAAAACAAATTTTCAAAAAAATTTAACGGCCACATATTGTTAACAGAACAAAATATGCATCAATTGGAAGAAAAGTGCAAGGAATACGTTTCTTATATTGAAAATTTATTCGAACCAACAGGGCAGAACATAATTCATGGGGTGAGAAAAACAGGTTTTATCGGGATAATTATAAATTTACTTAACATATTTCATTTGTTTAGAGATATTAAAAATAATGTTAATTATTTGTTAACCTTTAAATTGAACCAGGACCGCTTGGAAACATTTTTTAGCGTAATAAGAAGTAGAGGCGGATTTAACAATAACCCGAATGCCATCGAATTTTAACTGCGTATAAAAGAATACACATAAAAAGCGAATTAAAATTAACAGGAAATTCAAATTGTTTGGCAGACGGTATTGATATTCTCCATGTTTCCGCGAAAAAAAAATAATTTCAAAAATCCTGTTAGCGGAGAAAATTGTTTTGAGATCGATGTGTTCGATCACGATTATTGCAAAACGTTATGGGAATTAAATAAATATTTAGAAGACATTGTTGAGTATGTAGCGGGTTTCATAGTTAAAAAAATAGATTATTTAAAAATTTGTACGATATGCAGCAAATATCTAACTACAAATGAAAAAATATTCATTAATTAATTTAAAAAACAGAGAAAATTTTATGACGCCTTCTAGCGATGTCGTCTTCATCTGAAAACAGCCGAAAAAGTTTTCCAAAAAAATTTAGATAAACTTATCGAAAAAAAAAATATTTCAAATTATTTAATTAATAGACTATTTGGTCTATGTGCTACAAAAGTGTTTCAATATACGGAAATTCTTGAATACATAAAAGACCAACATGTTATTGATATTCATGTCTCACAAAGAAAGAAATATAGTGGATTAATTATATTTAGTAATCAATAATTTAAAATCTACTTCTGTCATTGTTCATGTATATTGGTATGTGTGTAATAAGTTTATCATGTATATTGTTTAATTTTAGTAAAATTGTGTTAAGATTTAGTTTGTACATAAGTTGTAAATAGACCAGAATACATTTTATTTGATTACCACACTTTTTTGTTTGTTTGTATATTTAGTTGTTTCGTTTTTCAGAATTACGGAGATGTAAGTATTACTTTATAATCTTTCACTTTTTCTACCCCTTGAATGTATTGAAATTTTAGTTCTTTAATCCTGTAATACAATTGTAGTTAACCTTTCGCAGGTGTTCAAGTTTTTTCGCAGGTGTTCAAATTCTGATTCCCAAACTCTTTTGTACTTTTATTCGCAATTGTAGGAAAAGGGTTCAAATTCTATTTATGTTGCTGTAATCCTTTACTACAGTTTAATATAATCTTCTCGGAAAATGTATTACGTTAATCTCATGTTGTGTATTATTATTATTATTATTATTATTATTATTTTGAATACTATACCCTACAGACAAATGTCCAATTATAGGGTAAGAAAAAAGAAGTTTAGAAAAAAATAAATACATTTTTTATATCTTCAATACTACTGTTAAATAGATCGATGTAAGTCTCGACAGAATGGTAGCAATTTATCATATAGTGAATCGGAGAATTATATAAAATAGTAGATCTAGCCGTATGTGGATAATAGTATATTATTTAACAAGCATAATATGTAGGCTATATTACACGAGGATGTAATTAAAAATACGAGCGGTAGCGAGTATATTTAATCATCCGAGTGTAATGTAGCCATATTATGCGAGTCAAATACTATACTTTATCTACAACTAACAGGTATATAAAAAATCTAATATTATTTGTTAAATATTCAGTTAGGTGTGAGTAGTTCATACATAGCTTAACAGATGGCGCCACAGTAGCACTTAAATGTCAAAATAACTATTCAAATTGTATTTATTATACTTTTATAATCATATATATTGATATTTATAATAAAAAGTATATTATTAATAAATTAACAGTTTATTAAAATGTTATGTGTTAAATTATATGCTCTATTTATTACAGAAAAGTGTAGCGTGTAATATAACATTTCATATTACACTTGTGTAATATGAGTAGTATATTATATGTAGTATCACACGTATAATGTACCCATATTTCAATAGTTGTAGATAAAAAGTTTTATTGTACCGAGAAGATATGCGAGGAACTTGAAGAGGTAATTTATGCAATAAAAATGGACAATAAAATGTACCATTTACTAATTTAAAAATTAAAATAGTTGCTTGCATATTTCTTCTTTGTATTAGGAATTGTAATTCGAAACTTTCCAATAAGATGGATGGTGGTGTACCTTTGGCTGGATAGGAACCATTATTAATAAAAGTAACGGCTTTGATAAATTTTCGCTGAACCCGTTCGATTAAATTGATGGAATTGTTGTTGTTCGGATTCCATATTCTGAACAGTACTCTAGATGGGGCCTTACTGAACTGACGAATAACAGCCTTAAAATATTCTTATTTCTAAGCAACATAAAAACCAATTACCAACTCAACTTATATACTACGATGGTTGTATATGTTTGCAATTGTTGTAATGAAGAAATCGATGAAAGTAAAGTGCTACATTGTAATATATGTAAAAAGACATTTCTGCATACTTGTGCTGGAATTTCTAAAACTGAAACAAAATTAATTCAAAGTAAGGAATCCATCTCATGGAACTGCAACAATTGTCAAACATTTAATAACGTTCTAAGTACTCTGCACGAATCTGTATTAAAGCTTCAAAATGAAGTAGATCACTTGAAAACCCTCAAAAATAACATCTCTGCTACTCAATCAGATGTCGCATTTAATTTTGAGGATATAATAACGGAGATTACAGAGCGCGAAAAAAGAAAAAATAATATTGTTATTTTCGGACTAAATGAAATTAATTCGGAAATAGATAAATCCTCTCGAATAACTCAAGAAAATAATACTATTAAAGAAATAATTACAGCTGTTCATAAAGATATAGATCTATCAAATATAAAACACCATCGTATCGGTAAATATAATGCACAACGGTCACGGCCTGTAAAAGTTATTTTTGACAATGCAAACTCTATATTAAAGTTTCATTTTAGCTATTGCCTCCAAAAGTTCTTCTACACTAATCTCTTGGCTACTTTCTTCTGGATTTTGTTCTTCTGGTTTGCTTGGGAGTCTTGCTCTTAAAATTTTATAATTGTCCTGGGTGCCTGCATCATTCAATAGTTCTTGAAAATATTGCTTCCATTGTTCCATAATTTCTTCTGGCCTAGTTAGTAGTTCTCCTTTTTCGTTCTTTATAAATTTTATTGGGCATTCCTTATCTTTTCTCATTCTCCTCATTGCGTTGTAGAAAAGTTACTGATTTTCTTTGAAATTGTCTTCCAGTTTGTGCCCGAATTCTTCCCAACTTTTTCTTTTTTCTTCTTTAACCAAGGCTTTCACTTTGTTTCTTTGGTTGTTATAGAGGTTTTGTTTCTTTGGTTGTTATAGAGGTCCCGGTCTCCTTGTGATTTCGATTCTATATAATTCTTCCATAATCGTTTCTTCTTTTGGATTTCTTTTCTCAATTGTTCTGACCACCACGGGGTTTCGCGGGTCTTTTTCTTATTGTTTGTTACACCACACACTTCTTTGCTAGTTTCTAAAACAAGTGTTTTGAACCTGCACCACAATCTTTCTACATCTTCGTCTATGCAGATATTACTTTCTTCTTTTTCTATTTCTCCTAGTTTCTTTTCGATTGTGTTTTTGTATTCTTTGGCTGTTTCCTTTATTTTCAATTTATAAGTTTTGATTCTGGGATTAGTTTCATTAAGGCGTTTTGTAGGTTTTCGTATTTTTATTTCGTGCGTCGTTTTCAATATTAGTAAGTAGTGGTCGCTGTAAGTATAAGTAGATTTATTGATTATTAAGTTAAAGATGTATGTTAATGGCTTCAAAAAGGCAAATGCACAGTCTTTTATTAAAAAAGAGGAAACAGAGTCAGGTCCTGCAGTGTGCTTACACTTGAGCTTATTAATTGCCTCTAAAACATCATTTTCAGATATGGAGTTGATAATTAATTGATGTGGACAAAGATTGGAGGACGATACAGAATTTTGATTACTACTGTTATCGGAAAATGATCCGAAGAAGAAATCAGCACAAGCATTTACAATCGACTGAAGGTTGTCAATAGTATCACCATTGAATGTTAAAACATTAGAGATTGAAGAGGTTTTTCGTATATTGTTAATAAATGACCAAAATTTTTTGGGGTCTTCAGTAATTTCGTTCTGTATTAATGTGCAGTAGGAATTATAAGCGTCATTTACCATCGATTTAACACTAGATCTGAGTGATATATATCTAGATTTGTCTGCAGTACTACCGGTTTTTCTATATTGCTTAAATGCTTCATGTTTTTGTCTTATTGTGTGAATGATTGAGCCCGAAAACCAATTAGGATAGGAACGGATGCATGGTTTTTTGAGAGGAACATTTTCCTGAAGTATATTATTTAAAGTATTATAAAATTCGCTGACTGTTACATTCACATCACTTTTTTGATCAATAAAATCCCACTTGCAATAGTATAAAGCATTATAAAAAGATGGAAAATTCGCTTTTTTGAAATTATAGTCCATTTTACTAGTGGTATTGAATTTCGAAGGTTTTTTAGTATTGAGACAAATTTCTACACACAAAGAAGGATGATAAAGAATGTCTTCTTTAACAATATAATCATCAGAACGTGATACGGTGCAAGTAATGTTAGTTAAGATCAGATCGAGAATATTTTGATTGTTATTGTAAATATAATTGCATTGTTTTAATTGTAGAAAATTTAAAAAATTTTAAAGAGAATTATAAAGAGGACATGACGATAAGTTTTGATAACATTTAGCATAATTTGTGATATTGAAATCACCAAAAATTAAAAGGAGAGAGTTATAAAGAAAATGTAACGATGAAATTATATTAAAAACTGAATCATAATTACTTAGTTTACAAGACGGAGGTATATAAATATTCATGATGATAGCACTGAATGATCAACATGAAGCTTGATTAGTAGAATGTATATATTAGGAACATCATCAAGCTTGTTAGAGTAGGTATGTAAATCAATTTTGGTTGCAATCATTTTATTTTTTTGTGCAATTAGGACACCGCCACCCCTCTTCGTTTTGGTTGCTTCAAAATTACGATCACTTCTGAAAACTTGAAAGTGGTTTGAATCAAATAGTTCAGAACTCGGAATGCCGTCATGACACCAGGTTTCTGTGAGAGCAAAAACATCATATTGAGATAAGAGAAGAAAGTTAACATATAGATTGTGACACTTAGAATTTAATCCACGAACGTTTTGGTAATAACATTGTATGTTACTGTTTACCGAGTGGTTAGTTGCGGGCTGAGAATAAGTGTGCTTTAATTGCTATGATTCACCCAGTATTGATTTTTTAAACTTTGCGAGGTTAGTTTTGTAGGTATGCCAGTTGTTGTACCATGCTGCATGATCAATTGATATATCTGCTTTAGTAGATGATTTGAATTGAGTACAGTTGACACATTTATAGATTGTTGCGTTACATTTCTCGGAAGTATGAGGCTCAGCACATTTAGGGCATGAAGGACTTTGTTTGGAGCACTGAGAAGCGAGGTGATGGAAACCACAGCAGTTATAACATCTACGAAGATCTATAGCATCGAAAACAGAACAGTAGTCATATCCAACAATTAAAAAGCCAGAATTAATTATTTTGTGATAAGCTGCGAGATCGACTTGTATGACAGCTTGGAAAACTTTGGTGTTCTTACGTAGAGGTTTAATGTTAATAACATCACAAGTGCTGGATTCAGAGAAACAGTTTTTGTTTTGATTTTTTAAATAATTTGTTAGTATGGATGACTCTAAATTTTCATTTAAACCAACAACTCTTATTCTTGGGTTAAGTGCAGGTAATTGATTCGCGACATATTTATCACCTAGTTTTTCGTTAACTAATTCTTTTAATTTTGCAGAAGAAGCATTGCTGTCACAGCTGACTACAAGACTGCCATTTTTTGAATGTTTTACTTTAGTAAAATGGATATTAGCTTCAACTGGATTAATAGATCTGGACATTTCCAATTTTGTTGTGGCTGCATTTTGTACGCTGTTTTTGGGCTTGATGATAATAGGGGGCTCAATGCTTTTATTTTTAACGACGTTAGAAAAAGTCTTAGGATTAGAACTTGTATGTAACAGGCTACAAGTATTTTCGTTAGGAGTAAATAATTCATGAAATTTGTTTTCCGCCGCTTTTATAACATCATCCTTAAATGAAAGAAGTTGAGAATTAATACTATTATTAATATCGGACTGGAACTGCTTGAAAGTATCATTGAGGTTGTCTAAGTTGAATGATTTTTGTAAAACTGACATGGAATTAAGCAGTTCATTTAATGTAGATTCAAGTTTTTGGAGTTTGGATGTACTAGTAACTTCACAAGTGAGTTTACAATTATCACATAGGTAAAATATGTTATTGTTTTTTTCTATTAGTTTGTATTCATTTTCAGACAGATTTAAACAAGATGCATGAAACCAACTATTGCAGCTACCCTCGCAGCCTACGAAAGCTTGATCTCTTTTCTTCGATCGACATTTAGCGCATTGAGACATGATGATATGTTACATAACGCAAAAAATATATAATTACAAAGTAAATTTAAAAAAAAATAAAAAAAACCTCTAACTAGCTAAAATATATTGAATGAATGACGAAATGATATACAAAGGACACTGTTGGGATTTAGGAGGCGCCAGTGGGGTCCGTCACGGCAAGGAAATAAGACGCACAGGCTGAGGACCACGGAAGGGATTACAATAGAGAATAAGTGTTACTGAACATGAGAAAGCAAATAAATAATAATAAATAACTTAACTACCCTAACACTACGACTAAATCTAATAAAAAATAATTAAAAATATGTGCAAAATCAACTAAATATTATTTAAAACATATGTGACATAAAATGAGTACAATTTAAAATTTATAAATAAGATGAGAGCATAAAAAAATAAAATGAAATAACGCTGAATTAAAAAGAGCAGAAATTTAATAAAAATGTTTTGGAAGCACTGCAAATTTGAATATATTTAATTAAACCGGCCTTGGTTTGTCAATGGCGGTATATAGCATTTGAGCCATGTGACTTAAAAGAAATACAATAAAATCAAAATAATCTTACATTCAGACCATGGAACAGACTAGATAAAAATATCACTAGACACATCACGAGATTAGTTATCGAGTAGTACCCATAACACATAAATAGAGTACGAATATCTCACAATAATTAGGTTTATAAGAGGAGCACAAAAAAACACAGCATCACTTGATACACAGCACTACTACTTAGTTTACTTAGTGTAGCAAATTAAGAAATGTAATTTTCTAATTTTGTGAGGATAAATATAAAAATTTCGAAGTCCAACAAATATATTTTACTCTATTAAATAAATAAAAATTAAAATGCATACTTGCACATATTTCACTGTATTTCAAATTTTTCAAATAGCTGTGGTTATTTCGCGCACGTGCGTTTGTGTAAAGAAATATTGAAAGGCAAGGATAGATAGTGTTATGTTTGTTACATTTTCCTCTCACAGGAGAGATAGCACTCCAGCGGAATATAGTTTTATAGGTATATTTCCGTGGTAGTACCTGTTCAGCCGTATTCATAGAAATATAAACTATATTTAAACTTGGTGGGAATTTAGCCCCTTGCCAGAACTTATTCATAGAGGTAAATTAACGGTACTTTGGGTTTAACCAGGGTTCTTTTCTGGTCTCAGACTTAAACTTTGTAGCTCTCTAGTTTATACAAGTTTTAACCTCCGTGAAACGAGTTTGTGAAAACTTTTTTGTTTGCAATTTACGCAAAATATAAAGAATTGTAAGTATTTTTATAAGTTAATGAATAATAATAACCATTAATATAATTATTATATTTGAATTTTTAAAACAATTGTTTTTAGAGAATGGAAAAAAAAAGATATTTTTGAAATTAATGACGCTGTCGATGATATTAATGATGTGGAAGATATTCTAGAAATAGGTGGCAGGAGAAAACATAAAACTTATTTGCAACATGTAAATCCATTTGAAAAATATGACGATGTGGAATTTAAGAAAATTTACAGGTTAAATATGATTAGATTACATATTCATATTTCTTACTTCTATACATTATTTTATTTATATTTTCTTTGCAGATTCAAAAAAGAAACATTGAAAATACTGATTGACGATGTTCGACCATTGTTAGAAAATCAAAACGGAAATAAGGGCCGACCGGTACAAGTATTGAGCACAATTCGATACTTAGCAAAAGGCAATTATCAAAGTGAATCAGGTATTGAAATCTTACGTGGTATATGTAATTTAATTTTTAAATCACAAGTTCTTATTGTTTTAGCTCATCTTCATAACTTTTCTCAAGCCACTATGTCCCGAGTGGCTACACTAGTAACGAGAGCTATGGCATCATTAATAGACAGATATATATATTTTCCTACTAATAGAGAAGTGTTAAGAGTTAAGGAAGATTTTTATAATGTGGCAAACAAGCCAAATATTATAGGAGCAATAGATTGCACTCATATTACAATAAAAAATCCCGGCCAATATCCTTTACTATATATAAATAGAATAGGATATTTTTCTTTCAATGTACAGGTGAAATTTTTAAAATTATTTGCAATTAATATTTTTATTTTGAAAATATTTTTATAATTCTTAGGTTGTTTGTGATGCTCAAGCGAGAATTAGAGACATTGTTGCACGGTGGCGGGGAAGTGCACATGATTCTAGAATATGGAATACTTGCAACTTGAAAACGCGGTTTGAGGTTCTTATTTGAAATAAAATTATAATATTATTTACTAAAGAACATTAAACTAAAGAGCAAAGAATTCAGTTTAACATTTTATCAATTTTGTATTTACCTATTATGATAATTACGTAGGGAGTCTTGTGCCAACAGCCGACAGGAGCGGACGTGTGCTAATGAGCCTCCGTTGTGTAAGTGTAAAATGACATGACGAGTGGTAGTGAAGTAAAGTGAAGTGTATGGCAGTGCAGACGAGAATTAATATGTGAATATAGATTAAAATGGAACTCAAGGAAATCGGCATAAACAAACAAGGATACGAGATGATATATAAAAAGAAGAGAAAAGTAAGAAAGAGAATGGGATATACAAGAGGACATCAGAAAGGTAGGAAATTGACACACTAAACCAAAAACAGTGAAGCGGATTAGCAATTTTAAAAGGTGTATGGAGCATGGTAACGTAAAACAATCCTGTACTATATTTAAATAATGCATGCATAGCCCCTAAGGCTCCTTTCTTTCAGGTACTAATCTAAGGTCTTTAACACTCTAAAACAAGTCTGTGTTCTTAGCTTCCTTCCCAACAAGGTGACAGAAGTATTTCCAGGGATTATAAAACCAACGTATTACACAACACTCCACTACTACTAATAAATTAAATCTAAAAAATTAAATTAGAGGTAATGGATTTACAGCCAACGCCTGAAGAATCTCATTACATTATTATCAAAACAATCGAAGAGATCATGGAAGAAATACATTGGAACAATCAATTAATTACAGTTATAAAAATATGCGGGGATGGAAACTGTCTGTTTTCCGCAATGGCACACCAGATATTTGGCGATGAAATACAGTCAAATCATCACCGAATAGCTACTAATACCTTAAGGCAATAGAGCACATAAGGCAAAACCTAAATACTTTTGAAAATCAAATCTGGGATACCATAGAAGAACTAAAAACATCAAACCCGCAACTACATATGGACATCAACGAATACCTACAAAAACTGAGCACTAATGGATTCTGGGGAGGCACAATCAATATCGGCAATTTCAAATGAAATGAAAATAACTATAGAAGTGCACACACCAACATCTAATGCAACGTACAGAACCACCGCAATGCGAAGAGTGTAACTGTTAAATTACCAATCAACTACCCGTCAATTGAAATTAATATGAACGTTTATTAAATTGAAAGAACCATACAAACATTAAACATATATTATATAAAGAAAATACTTGAACAAATACAACTCTTATTATGACAGAATACTTGTATACTAATGTTTTTTAAACAAGGAAACAATTTATACTACACGTCAAAATACATGTCAAAAATGAACTATGCCTTCTTAATTAAATATATACATTTTTATTTTCTGTGTCCATGGTTTTAACATCCTCCCACCTGAGGAACGTTTGCGTTACTTATAAAAATAAACAATGGACACAGATCACACAAATTTAAAACATAACTTTTCGATTTGAAATCACTCGTCGACCTCTTTTTGTTGTATATACTTCACCATCAGCATTTTTTTCTTTGGGGAACGCTGTGGTTGGCGCTGCCTCAAATGGTTCTCTCTGGTCAGCTTCTGTCGATACTTGTTTGGGTTCGATTGCAGTCTCCGTCGATGTTGTAGCTGAACATTCTAAAGGAAACAATCGTTGTACGGGTCGAGTTAGTACCCCTTTTGCAGTTCGCACACGGACGACGCGTACTACGCCATCTTGACCCGGTAAAAGTTCAATTACTCGCCCCAATGGCCAGTTTATTCGTTTGGTAATGTCGTTACCCACGAGTACTAATTCATTTAACACAATCTGACGTTTTTTGTCTTTTTTAGCGTTCTGTTTTAATAGTCCAAGATACTCGGAACGAAATCTAGAACGTAGATCATCGCGAATCTTTTTTAAATATTTAACTCGGTCGTTTAATGAAACATTGTCTACAGCATCTAAATCCGGCACGTCATCATTACTTAATTCACGCATAAAAGTCGCGGGGGTTAACGGAATTAAGTCAGTCGGGTCATTACTAATGTATGTTAGCGGTCTATTGTTCATTACCGCCTCACATTCGCATAACACGGTTAGAAATTCTTCGTAATGCAAACTTGCTCGTGCCAAGATTCTTCTTAGAAGATTTTTAAGCAACCCAATTAATCGCTCCCACCATCCACCCCACCAAGCTGCAGAGGGCGGATTCAATTTCCACTCAATTTGTTGTGCTGCGCTATACTGACTGATCGCCTTCCAATCTACGGTGCTGATGGCAGTTTTCGCTCCAACAAAATTTGTCCCATTATCACTGTAGATGATTTTCGGTCTACCTCGTCGAGCGATGAATCTTCGCAAACTTTGTAAAAAAGTATTGGTCGACAAAGATGTAGCTAATTCTAGATGCACAGCTCGATAAATTGCGCAAGTAAAAAGGCATATCCAGGCTTTCTTGTTGGGTGGGATATAAACTGGTCCAGCAAAATCAACTCCAACAACTTCAAATAGATGAGCATCTTTTACTCTGTTGACTGGTAAAGGTGGTGTATTAACTTGCATGGATTTGGCTGTATATCTTTTACATCGTACACATGTTTTGATAACGTCTTTAATTGGTTTTCTTCCCCCGAAAATCCAAAAACGTTCGCGGAGTTGAGCTATCAGTCCTTGTGTACCAATATGACAATTCTTCACGTGATATTGTTGAATTAAACGTTCCACTACGGGATGTTTTGTTGGTAATAATATAGGAAATCGGAAATCTGTAGTATCGTTTCGATTCGATATTCGTGTTTTTAACCGATAGACTCCGTTCTCATCTGTATACATTTCCAAACCTTTTAAATGATTGTCATCATTAATTTGAAATGATTCTTGCTGTACCAAACGCAGTAATAACATTTCTGCTTGAAAAAACTCTGAACTTGACAGTTCTCTACATAATTTCTTGAGGGGATGTCGTGAATTATGCATAAATCTGGACATCCAAGCTACCATTCTCACCATTTTATTATAACTGGAGAAATATTCATAGAATCGTAAACTTTCTTCTATTTGAACGGTCATTGTCGATATTACAGACTTTTTCTTCTCAGCAAGTACACTGTTGAGATCGATTTCTTCTTTCATATTTAGCCAAGATTGTGGACTGCCATAGAGCCATTTTGGGCCCTCCCACCATCGAGATTGTACTAACTGATGTGGGCTGCATCCTCGTGACAATAAATCAGCAGGATTTACATTTCCCGGCACATGTTTCCAATTTTCTTTTGACGTAAGTAACCGGATTTCATTTATCCTATTCCAAACAAATGTGGCCCACTGCTCTTCTCTTTTTATCCAAGCGAGCACTGTACTTGAATCACTCCAAAAATAAGACATTATATTTTCCATATTTAAAGCATTCTTTACACTGTCATAAAGACGAGCGCCTATACAGGCCGCTAATAATTCCAGACGTGGAATGGTTAATGTTTTCATCGGAGCAACGCGTGCCTTTGCTTGTAGAATGTGTATTTTTACTTCAGTTCCAAATTCTACTCTTAAAAACACCACCGCTGCATACGATTCTTGACTGGCATCAACGAAAGTGTGGAGACTCCATTTATCTCTTCCTTCGAAACTTCCATTGATCCAACGCGGTAATTTTATTGATTTTAAAATTGGTAATTCATCCCACCAATTCAAGAACTGCTTTTTGATATCTTCTGGAACTTCAGCGTCCCAATTAAGTTTCAAACTCCAAATTTTTTGAAGAAGTATTTTAGGTATCAAGAGAGTAGGAGATAAATGTCCAATCGGGTCAAAAATCTTCTGTACCAAAGAAAGTATTTCTCTTTTTGTTATTTTTAAGATTTCTTGCCCTTTCAAACAATTTTCATTTATGGAAAGTGTATCATTACCAGAATTCCATAACATTCCAAGAACTGGAGTATCGTCTGTGTTTCCCATGCTATGGTAACTTATTTCCCATCCACGTAAATCGAATTTACCAAGTAACATTATTTCACTAGCTTTATTTTGAAATTCTTTTGCTTCTTCTGCAGTTTGAACACTAACCAAGCAATTATCTACATAAAACCCATGTAACAGTTTTTTGACAACCTTTCGTCTATTTTCATCTTTAACTAAAGATAACATTCTTGTCAGATGATGTTGTATGGTCGCCCCAAGAAGAAATGGACTACAACATAGTCCAAACACAACTCGTCTGTGTCTCATGTGGAGCAAATTACCATCTTTGTTGATCCATAGAAAACGTAGAAAATCCCGTTCCCAAGGAGCTATTCCTATTTGTAGAAAAGCTTTACAAATATCTGCTGAAAGACCATATTTATATAAACGAAATTTTAATAATATGTTCGGTATCAATTCTATGAGGTTTTCTCCCACTTCTAAACAATTATTTAATGAAGGTTTGTTTTTTTCATGTGCTGATGCATCAAATACCGGTCTTATTTTCGTCGTCAAACTGCTTGTTTTTATTACAGGTCGATGTGGTAAATAATGTGCAAAGTTAGGTATTTCATTTGAAGGTACTTCTTCGATAATACCCTCAGAAAGCCAACTTTGAAAAACTTGGTCATAATCATGGATGTATCCCTCATTTTTCAATTTTACTAACGAATTGTTTAGTCGAGATGTTGCAAGTTTCTCATTTCTGGGGATTGGTGGATGCCCGTCTACCCATGGTAGTTGTATTTCATAACGTCCAGTTTCGTCTACGCATACCGTTTGTTGAAATTGTTGTCTTACAACTAATTCAGCTTGTTTCTTTGTTCTTTTTTCCCCAGGATCCATTATACCAATTGTTTCAAGTTTCCACAATTCATTTATGGAGAAATCTTTTGTTAGCATGGACAAGTAAACTCCAGCTTGTTTTATTACTTCCTCTGTCTCGACTCTACCAATTAGAGTCCAACCAACAAATGTTCCTAATGCAGTAAGTCCACAGTCCATTACAAATTTGTCACCATTTAATAACTTACCTGCCGCATCTGCACCTATTAACAATTCAATAGGTTGAAATTTCTGTACATCAGTTAAAAATATTCCCCGATTCTCGAGTTCTTTCGTCCAATGTCCCGTTGGCACCGGAGGAATATTATTACAAATAGTAACCTGGTCTAAAGTTTCTAAAGTGCAAGCATATTTGTTATCTAGACTCGTCAAAGTGATGTCATAGCATTTATGCTTTTCTTGAGGAGAAACAGATCCTCCAAAAAGAACATGTCTTAAAGTTTCAACGCGTTTTGATGGTAACCCTAAAAACTCTGCCGTGGATTTCAAAATATAACTTCTTTGAGATCCAGTGTCAATTAACGCTCGAACCTCTTTCTCTTTATTACCATCCTTGATTTTCACTCTCAAAGTTTGCAAAAATATCACTGGGTTAGACAAATTAGCTAAACTCGTATTCTCAGCACAAACTGTACTCGGAGTTTCCATTTTCTCTTTATTCTTATCTGACTTAGTAAACTTAACGGTTTTGTTTACTGGTAATTCGGCACACATAATTGTCGCATGACGTCCACCACATAGTGGGCAACGAATTTGTTCAGTGCATTTTGCGCTCTGATGTCCGCTCTTAAAACATATAAAACACACCTTTGTTTTCAAAATAAATTTGCGTTTTTCTTGCAAGTTCATTTTCTGAGCTTTGAAACAATTTTCACTGAAGTGACCTTTTCCACAGAAAATGCATGTCCTACTTGTACTGTTTACTAAACTTGTAGCGGTAGGTACTGCATGTTCTTGATATTTAGGTTTGGATCTCTTTGTTTTCGAATCTGTCATCGAGATACCAAAACCTTCAATAGCTAAAGCTATTCTTTCCTCGTTTTCGACTTCCTGTTTTAAAAATCGCATCACAGCTTTTAGTCGATCTTTATTTTCTCCGGCTTCGTTACAATTAGCGCCCGAATTTCTTTGCCAAGTTCGTAACAATTCCTCTGGTAAACAAGACTCTACTAAAGGGAACAACATGGCTGCACATTTATCAGAAGTTACTCCTAAAGATTCTAACGCCCTAAGTTGCGTTTCTAACTTGTCATAAAGTACTGAAAGGTTACATTTGTTTTCAACAAAATTATTTTGCAATACTAGCTTCAGTAATTCCCTGACGTAAACTTCAACAAGTAATTCTTCTCGTCCAAAACGAGCTTTTAAGCTTTCAATAGCCTTCTCATAATTTTCTTTTGTTGGAGGAAAGCTTTCCACTACAGCTCTAGCTCTAGAATCTTTCAACATGGACTGGATTAAATATTGAAATTTATCCTCCGTGTGAATACCAGGGTCTGCGTGGATTTTTTGGAATTGACTCCAAAAGGAAAGCCAATCTCGTATATCACCTCCGAATTTCTTTAATTCTAGGACAGGAAGTTTGAATTTCCTATTCATACTGTTTGTACTGACAGCTGACCTTTGACTGCCATTATCTTCGGGTTGGAGATGAAGATTTTGATAACGTTGTTCTAACTTAAGAAAAACGAAAGCATACTCATCTGACTTATTGACTTCAGTTACGAGAATTTCTTCGTTGTCTTCATTTTGTAATAGAAGTTCCCATACCTCGCGATCAGCTGTCTTCATTAGTTGGTATTTGTCCAGTAGAAATTTCCATTTAATTTCTACCGCAGCTAAATCTACCTCTTCGTGATCGAGCAATTTTTCAACATCATTTGATGTTCTGGTAAATACAGTCCGCGCCACTGCACGTGCTTTTTTGGCCGCTTCCATATTACCGCACAAAACGAAAATTCACGAAATGCTCAAAACTTTCGGTCGAAGATGATAAGGCTTGCACAGTCTTTCTGTTACAACACCCCGCACTGCGCGACACAAACTTCGTACACGAATTAGTTCTTTCAAACACAAACAGACTACACCGAGTCCTGTCACGGTCGCCACAAAAATGTTAAATTACCAATCAACTACCCGTCAATTGAAATTAATATGAACGTTTATTAAATTGAAAGAACCATACAAACATTAAACATATATTATATAAAGAAAATACTTGAACAAATACAACTCTTATTATGACAGAATACTTGTATACTAATGTTTTTTAAACAAGGAAACAATTTATACTACACGTCAAAATACATGTCAAAAATGAACTATGCCTTCTTAATTAAATATATACATTTTTATTTTCTGTGTCCATGGTTTTAACAACAACCCTAACAGTCCAACATCTAATAACCGATTGCAGGAAACACCAAACCGAAAGGCAGAAGCAAAAAATACCAAATACACTCAAAGAGGCCCTGTCCAATGACGAAAACACCACCAAAAATGTAATAAAATTCCTACAAACAATCAACTATGTACACACAATATAAACAAAATGTAACACCACATGTATACACGCCAATAACCAAATGGTTGAGGCAAAATTCTTTAATAAAAAAAAAACTATAGAAGTGTATCATTCAGGAGGGACACTCATCACCTTCCAGCCAATCATGGGAAATAGTACTAAAACCATAAAGATACTTTATAGCAATAGCTCATCCACCGGCACCCAAAGAAACCACTACGATAGCATAGTAAGAACAGCATCAATACAACAAGGACAAATGCAATCAACACCAAGTGTTGACAACATAGAGACAATAGGTAACATATGTACATGGAATGTGAGAGATTGCACTAGACTAGAGAAAAGGAAACAAATAGACAAAACACAAAGAAAATATAACATTAAGATCGCATGTATCCAGGAAACTCATTTAAATACGGGAACCGCAACCACCTCGAATTACCATTGGCATCTAAGCGGAGACAATAACCAGCAAACAACAAGAGGGACAGCCATTCTGATTCATAAGGACATTCCAACTGCGAGCTACAAATTTACACCCGTATCAGAAAACATATCTCTAATAAGAATAAAGATTCAGAACAGGCAACTAAAAATAATAAACACTCATGTACCTACAAAAAACAGACCGAAACAAAGAACAATGCAAGACCTTATCCATGAAGTAATGAAGAGCCCAACAAAAAATACCATTACACTTGGGGATTTTAACGCACACATCGAGAAAAAAGATAGAGAAGTAGGCGATAACGTATACATTGGAAATCAGCTATTACATGATATCACAAATAAAAATGGCCAGGACCTAAAAAACTTAGCTGTATTGTCAAAATCAATAATAATAAATACGTGGAGTAATTCCAATACAGTAAAAACAACATGGAGAAATAAAAGATCAGAATCACAACTAGATCATATGCTAATAACTAAAGATTCAGACATAAAGCTAATAAAAATAAAAGCGAAGTGGGAATTAGAAAAACAAACCGACCATGCAATACTAATGGGAACAATAAAGGTATCTAAAAACACAGGAAATTCAGGGAATAAACCAACAGTAACATTCAAACGAAAGACATGGCACGTAAGTGCACTGCAAGACGAAACGACGAGGGAGAAATATCAACAAAATATTGTCAAAAATATTCAGGAAGACCCAGGAAGCAACCGATCGTGGGAGAACATTTCGGATCTTATCACAAATGCTGCAACTTCCACACTAATACACCCAACTTCTCCAATGACCCCAAACCGCAGAAAATCACTGGCAAAGTACCAACAGGCACAGTTCTGGAAGAAAATTGAGCCAAATTCTACGACAACAGCAAGCTATTTGACGGAAACCAGGAAAAGAAAAAATGCAGCGTTTGAAAAGCACCAGAAGGAGAAATGTGAAAAGTTCTTTCAAACTATGGAACAAATACACCCACTTAAAAGGCTCACCGAAACATTTAAATATATTAAAAAATTCAGGAGACAGAACAACAAATCACTGTATATTCCCATAAAAAGATGGGAACAAGAATTAAATAAAACAGTAGGTGAATCCATTACCATGATCCAAGAAACAGACCACTGGCCGATAAGCAGCCCCCCAGACAAAGATTTTATTATTACATGTCTAGCAATAACAAGAAACAATAAAGCACCGGGACCAGATAACATAAACTCGGAGCTAATGAAATACGCACCTGAAGTTCTCGTTGATCACATTATGGACTTTATACAGGAGATATGGATGAGCAATGAAATCCCACAAATATGGACACAAACAATACAAATACCTATTGCTAAGAAAACAAAATCCCAATCAATTGACGACTACAGACGCATATCATTAAGTTGCCATATATACAAGATATATGCAAAATTCCTCCTGAAGAAAATAGATGAACTGATCACAATTACAGATTACCAGACGGCATTTACTCAAGAAAGATAAACAGATGATCATATCTTTACAATAAACAGAATAATCGACGAAAGGTGGAGGGAAGGCAGCCGAACCATAATTACGTCAATAGACCTAAGCAAAGCTTTTGACAATGTATCACATGAAATCCTTGTTATTATATAAAAACATCGAGGAATTCCACACTATCTGATAAACAGAATAATAAAAACAACCATACATGAGAAAACGGCTATTAAATGATACGGCCAGACAACAAAATTTCAAAACATAAATAGGGGAGTAAAACAAGGATGTCCCTTATCACCACGTCTATTTAATATCGTTTTAGATGAAGTAATAATTATTAAGACTGAGGCTTTGCAGAAAATGAAAATAAATAGCTGCGAACCAAATAGAAATCTCCCAATATTACTTGCGTATGCAGACGATCTAACAATTATTACAGAGAATGAATCTGATTTACAAAAAATACTGGATGAAATCAAGCCAAACATAGAATCTATCGGAATGAAAGTCAATAAAGATAAAAGCACTATATTGATAAGAGACCCAGCAGATCGAAACACCATCAGCGGATATATATACAAAATAGGTACACACAAATTGAAAAAAGTTACGAATGCAACATTGTGACTAAATAGAACGTCACAAAATATATCTCTAAGCTACGAACCATCTCGTCTAAACGCGAATTCTAACCCGGCTACTGAGTTAGCCAGTAGCTACCCGTTTAATTAAACTAAAACGTATAAAAACCAGGGCCGAAAGGCTGTTGGGACAGCGTTAGATGGCGATTACTAATGTGTAGACCTAGTAGCATCTCCGAGACAAATTCACCAGGTGAGCATTTCCGTCTTTTTACCGTATAACCGTCTATTCCGTGAGTTCTCCACGTAGGTCACTACCTCAAGAGTTTGACTCCATTGTTTTGGCTATCATCTCCTTCGTCGTGGCTCGTTGTGAGTTAACCACCTCTAAGTCTAGACGCCGCCGGTGTGTAATCCCGGGCGTCGACAACCACGAGGTAGCGTGTCAATCCAGAGCCACCACGAACGAGCCGCGTCTTACAAATAGTGTAACTGTTCACAAAACAACCGGGCCGTAAGTTTAGCCGTTACTGTATTGCCCGTCGTCGTGGCTTATTGTGAGTTTAACCGCCTCCACGTCTAGACGCCGCCGGTGTGTACACCCGGGCGTCGACAACCACGAGGTTGCGTGTCAATCCAAAGCCACCACGACGAGTTCGTTGCTTCACCCTCGCGTGCGCATCACCTGGTGCCCGGCGAACCGTTGCAAGTGTTACCGTTTCAAACGTCTCTATACTGCCGGCGTGTATACCCGGGTATCGGAGACCACGAGGCTGCGTACATATCCAGGTCACTCCCAAAGACACTTGCCGCGAACCCCAAACTCCCTCACGATACATCAAGTTCGCTGTAGGGACCCGTTGTTAGCTAACCGTCTCGAAGACGCGGTTCCGCCGGTGTGTTCACCCGGGTGCCGACGTCTACGAGACTGTGTGTATCCAAGGCCCGTACACCTGACCTGGTGACATCACCGTCGGTTCACCACGTCCCTCGCGTCGCCGTCGGGACGCCCCGCGTCGATTGTAACTGACCCCACTAAAGTGAATTACGCAAACTGCCCGTACTTGCCGCCTTTTTCTAGGCCATCGCTATCAGTGTTGCCGCCCCGACGCTCGGCGTCGTTGCTACATAAACCCGTTCCCCAGGTTCCCTTTACTTCCCAAGTCGCCTCCTCTTACAGTCCCCCTCCCTACAGAACCTCAGTTCAAACTCTAATAAAAGGACGTCCTTTTTTACATCTAAGACTGGTGTTTTATTTAATAACAACGACCCGAATTTCTCCGTCCTGCTATCCGGACCGTTAGCGCCCGAGCACCCTCGCCAACATTCCTGTGACGTGTTCACCAAAACACGTTACAACATATCTCGGATCAAATATAAATAATCAAATTTATCGACCAAGCATTGTGAAGGAAAGAACAAGTATAGCAGATAAGATATCAAGAACGATAACAAAATTTATGGACACTTACAACATTTCCTGGTCAACAACGAAACACTTGTACAAAACAGTAATCGCGC
Organism: Stenolophus ochropezus; assembly: GCA_035578165.1. Classification (NCBI taxonomy): domain Eukaryota; kingdom Metazoa; phylum Arthropoda; class Insecta; order Coleoptera; family Carabidae; genus Stenolophus; species Stenolophus ochropezus. Next base: position 10,702,918 of record JAQOWZ010000013.1, on the reverse strand, counting down.
CGGTACTAATATATGGACTGAAAGGTAGAACGATGACGAAGAGAAATAGAAAATCAATTAGAAGAACAGAGAGACGAATCATAAAAGAACTATATAGAACAAGCAACAAACAAATATTAAACGCAAATGAAAAAATTCCACCGGCAAAAACACTTCTGGACAATAAAACAATTAATAAAAGAGTTCTCATAGCCAGAATCAAATGGTGGGCACATATCATCAGAAGACATCAGGACAGTATGTTACAAAAAGCCTTGAGATTAAAGGCAGGCAAGAAGAAAATAGGCAGACCATGTAATACTTGGGAAACAACACTGAACGAAGATATAAATAGGACAAGTTACAACAAAACATATTGGGAAGGAATAGCAGGAAATAAGAAACTAATTAATGAAATAACGAATAACTTATATGATCAGCTGAGATCATCGGACAGCGAAACTAGTGATTAAGTGATAAAGAAATAAAAACAGCAATGTCTAAAGTTAGGGAAATGCAACAAAAGCAATAAATTATCGGTAATAACATGTTTAGTGTAGTGCAGTCTTGTGCCGTCGACTGAACCACATTGCACATATCTTGAACGCAAGGTATAGTGGGTCAGTCTAGCTCCTGTCAGAATAAGGGCGGAGTGTAGTGTATTGTCCTTGTGTCTAGGGTGCATGGTTCGGCCTGGCGATTATGTTCGGATAATGAATGAAACATTCAATACTTAGCATAATGTAAATAACCCAGGATTGACTTTCAGTCTGCCGTGATATTCCTAACAGAACAGAACAGAACAGAACCTATTATGATAATTACGTACTTTATTAAAAAATATTGCATCATATTTAATGCAGTTTTTTTTAAATATTATTGGATAAATTATTTTTCAGACAGGAGAAATAAAAGGAATTCTAATAGGAGACAATGGATATCCGTCTGCAGAATACATGTTAACACCTGTGTTACATCCTACTACTCCTTCTCAACAAAGATATAACGATGCACATATTCGAACAAGAAATGTGATTGAAAGATTATTTGGCCAGTGGAAAAACAAATTTCGCTGTTTTTTTAATGGTATGCAAATGTCATTGGAAACTGCTAAAGCTAGCATTATTGCTCTAGCTGTCCTGCATAATATAGCAGTAAATGAATGATTGGATGATTCAGATGGTAGGATCAAATTGTAGTCGAAATCAAAATGATATAGGTAATTTGTATTATTTTACAGATGATGCAAATGACAGCGAATCTGACAATGATGACTTGCCACCTGAAAATGAAGAACCAGTGGGTAATGATCCCAGAAATATTTTTAGACAAAATTATATAAATATGTATTTTTAGAGATATATTTTATTATAAACAGCATATAAAAATATTTGTCTTCAAAAATTGTAAATCTTAGTTTTAAAATGTAGCAAAATGGTTTGTGTAGGTTATTTGGATAAAAAAGGGCAGCCTATTAAACATTCCTTCATTTTTTTGGACGTTTCCGTGATTTGAAATAAAATAAACTACACAAACCATTTTACTAACATATAAAAATAATAATAAAATGCAAATTAATTCAAATATGTTTTTATTTGAAAAAAAATCTTAGAAATATTACATAAACATATTTATTTCACAACTATAAACATTAACATTAAATAGTAAGTAAAATATAAACATATATATAAATTATGTAGACGCCCATCCCTTATTGCATCATTTTATGTAAGTTTCCACTCTGTAACATTAAACCCTACACAGCATAAACATCATACGACACAAAGGTAATAAATAGACCAACTCTACTATAATCCGTTAGATTATGTAAGTCTGTAGAATAATTAACTTCGTATTATTCTAGTTGTATCTTGTATGTAAAATAAAAACTTTTTAAAAACATTAAATCATATTTCATTGATTTCATTGGCGCAGTCGGTAGGATTGCTGAAAGAATTTTACTTCGAAGACCTAATAAATTAGTGTCCAATTCGTTTAAAAGTGAAGTCGTCACTTTTAAGTGTTTATTCGGCATCCGAATCATCGTTCTCCAGAGTGTTATAAAAATCTGAAGTAAAAACAGATTTTACACTCAAAACACAAACGCAAGTGCAACAGACATCTACAAAAACTGCATAACCTCCGACGAAGAAAGGCTCAACATATCGTCGTTAATTCCGTGAGTTCCGAGAGGCCTGACCACCGAGAGTACATCGGCTGCAGACGGCACCTCCAGCTCCTTCACCCACTGAGCGAACATCGGTGACAACCAAACTTTCGTCCCCTGGACACCTGGACCATGAAGTAGGCCTTCATCAACTTAATCCTAGTGTTACTGTGAGTTATTATTCAAAACTTTAATATTACTATTTTTGAATTGCTGTACGAATCACTGACTAACAAATTAACGAAGCATCAATTGTAATTTGTATAACCCAATTTTATTAAGAAACTTACTGTTATAATTATTATAAAACAAAACACACATAACAATGCCAAACAACACAATTGTACAACCCGTTACACTTAACCCCTTACCAAAAATTCCTTCAGAAATCAAGGAATTAATAGAAATAATAACCGAGTACGATGGAAGTACAGGCACACTACCCCATTTCATAAATATGTGCGACGAAATTCTCGAAATAATCGATAAACAAAATTTATCAATCATTGTAAAACGAATTATTTTACACACTATAAGAAAGAAAATTATTAAAGACGCAAACATAAAACTAGCGACAAAAACATATCAAGATTGGAAATCCTTAAAAGACCTTTTAATTGAGGAGTACGGAGACAAGCGAAACGAAGTACACTTCCTCACAGAATTATCACACTTAGAACAGAAACACAATGAAGATATCTTTAGCTATTTTGATAAATATGAAGATATTTACAACAGACTTATCAGCTTATTAAAATTGAATTTTAGCAACAATTCAGAAAATATTATAATATTCATGTCTTCATATGCTTCACACAATTTCATAATAAACTGTAGAGAGCCATATAGAAGTCAGTTGGCTGCTCGAAATCCAAAATCTTTAAGTGACATTCAGAATTTCATCAAAAATGACTTCCAGTACATTCACACAAACATACACAAGCAGAACACTATCAAACCGAAGATAAACGTTCCAACACCTGTTTACAAACCTGCAACACAAAACCAAAATCCAAATTTAAATCCAAATCAATTCCAACATCGATCACCAATGTTCCGCTATCCTCAACAACAACGAAACTTCCCGAATCAATCAATACATCCAAAACCGAGAGTAAATGATTATCCTCAGCCTATGTCCATCAGTACAAACACTTTTAGACCACAACAAAAAAGACAGAGACAGGACTTACAAATGCTAGACAGTAATGTCGAAGCCTTTGTTGAACCCAACAATGATAACGAATTATTTGAATATTATGACTATGACCAAACACACGATGAACAAAACATTGAAATAAACAACGAACTAGAGTCACAAACTGAAAATTTTCCCATAGAACTTTTAGAAGATTCGAAACCCTAGCAACCTACACTTCACGTCTACCATTTATCCAATTTAAAAATTGCCGTGTTTTAATAGACACTGGCTCCTCTGAAAATTTTATTAGTCAAAGTTTCGTTAACAAAAATAAAAACAAATTTAAAATTTTTGATGAATATTTTGAGATACAAACCGCAAACGCTGTTTCAAACGGTACTCAATTTACATTTGTTGAACTACTTAAGAAAAATTTAAAATGTTTCATTTTTGAATTTCATATTTTGATTTTGATATTGTAATAGGAAATTCTGGCCTAAAATTGTTAAATGCGAAAATTAATTATTCAGATGAATATATTTTACTAGAAAAACGTAAATTTAAATTTAGCTATTTCCACAAAAACAAATTAGAAATGAATTGTCAAGAAATTTCAGAAAAATTAAATTTAAGAACTGATCATTTAAATGACGTAGAAATCAAAGAGTTAAATAACGTTATTAAAGAATTCGAAGACTTGATTATTGACGACGACAAAAACTTAACTTTTACTAATGTTATAAAACACAAAATTAAGACAAGCGACGAAAATCCAGTTTATCAAAGATCATACAAATATCCAATTATTTACAAGGAAGAAGTTGACAAACAAATTAATAAATTATTAGATCAAGAAATAATTAGACATTCATACTCTCCTTGGAGTAGTCCAATATGGATTGTCCCGAAAAAACAGGATGCTTCGGGTGAAAACAAATTTCGTATGGTTATAGATTAAATTCTAAAACGATTGATGACAACTTTCCGATACCTGACATCGCGGATATTTTGGACCAACTTGGTAAATGTAATTATTTCACTACAATTGATTTAAAAAGCGGCTTTCACCAAATTGAAATGGATTCTGACTCAATAGAAAAAACTGCCTTTTCAACTGATCAAGGACATTTTGAATTTCTTAGAATGCCTTTTGGTCTCAAAAACGCACCAAGTACATTTCAGAGACTAATGAATTTTGTTTTAAAAGACCTCATTAATAAAATATGTTTCGTTTATTTAGATGATATAATAATATTAGGCAAATCATTACAAGAACCCGTTCAAAATATCAAAATTGTTTTCCAAAGACTAAGAGAGGCAAATCTTAAATTACAACTCGATAAGAGCGAATTTCTTAGAAAAGAAGTCGCGTATCTCGAACACATGATTACCACCGAAGGCATTAAACCGAATCCAGATAAAATTGAAACTATAAAAAAATTTACTCTTCCAAAGACCCAAAAGGAAATCAAATCATTTTTAGGCTTTCTTGGTTATTACCGCAGATTTATAAAAGATTTTTCCAAATTAACTAAACCGTTTGCCAAATGTTTAAAGAAAAATGCCAAAATTAATATAGAAGACAAGGAATACATTTCAAGTTTTGAAAAATGTAAATTATTACTTTCGAACGCACCAATATTACAGTATGCTGACTTTTCAAAACAATTCCGTCTAACGACCGACGCCTCAAATTATGCTTTGGGTGCAGTCCTATCCCAAAATATAGATGGAAAAGATCTACCTATAGCTTACGCAAGCCGGACACTCAACGATCATGAAATAAATTATTCAACAACCGAAAAAGAACTACTTGCTATTATCTGGGCTACGAAACATTTTCATCCCTATTTATACGGTCACAAATTTAAATTAATAACAGATCACAAACCCCTTATTTGGCTAAACAGTTTAAACGAACCAAATTTAAAACTTGTACGTTGGAAATTAAAATTATCACAATATAATTATGACATAGAATATCAAAAAGGCAAACAAAATTACGTTGCAGACTATCTATCCAGAATTCCGAAACCTTTCGAGATAAATTATAAATCTTCAAATATTTTTGACCACAAAGAACCCATAATACATTGCATTTCCAAAGATTTTGAAATGGGTCAAGGCTTCGCAAAACAGATCAATGAAAAATATCATACTAAGAACGATTTAGATAAAATAAAATAATATTGCCATACAAACATCACCTCGATTAATCATACATTTAATTACAAAAGAAAAATATTGTAATAAACCAACTTTAAAATGCATCGAAAATAGTTTAAAACAATTAAGACATTACCTAATCGAAAATAATATTAATTCAATTAACATGCCAAAAATTGCATGTGGTTTAGATAAGCAAAATTGGTTAGATATAGAAAATTTACTAAGACAAATTTTTGAAAATACAAACATTCAAATTAATGTTTTTGCTTCAAACAAAATCGAGAACTACGCAAACTCCGTTATCGCTGAAAAAGACACGGACAGCTGTACTCAGCATTCTGATGACGAATCTCCTATCAACGGCCTTCATTACAAAGACAGTTCAATAAATTTCGGTAAAAATCAAATTATTTTTAAAGAAACAAATTCGAAAAGCTCTGTAGAAATTAAAAAAATGTTTGGACATGAAAAACAAAGAATTTATATTTACCTAAACAACACTAATTTTAAAAATACCCTCTTAAAATTTATCAAAGAGTACCTCATACCTGGAATACATTATTATTGCATTGTTCCGGTACAATTTCAAAAAATGTTAAATTCAATTTTACAAATTTATTTCCAACCAGGCACTTATATTTTAACTAGTTGTAAAAATCAATTACAAGACATAGAATCATCAGACGAACAAATTGATTTAGTAAAAAATTATCATTTAGGCAAAACGAACCATCGAGGCATAATTGAAACCTACCAGAAACTAAAACAACAGTACTATTGGCCAAACATGCAGCAAACTGTCTCTAGATTCATAAACAACTGTGATGTATGTCAAGAAAACAAATATGAAAGAAATCCCATAAAATTACCCATTATAAAAACACAAATAGCGAACAAGCCCCTCGAAATTATTCATATTGATATTTTATCATTAAAGAAAGAAAAATTCCTAACAATAATCGACAGTTTCTCCAAGCATGCACAAATTTATCATTTGTCAGAAACCAACACTGTAACTATTATACAAAAATTAATAAAATATTTCTCCATTTTCGGCACTCCTAAATTAATAATATCAGATAATGGTTTACAATTTAATAACCAATTGAAATATAACTTTTTATCAACTAAAAATATTCGTATTCATCTTATTAGTGTCAATAATCCAAAAAGTAATGGAAATATTGAAAGGTTCCATTCAACAATAATAGAACATGTTAGAATATTAGAACAAAATAAAGATTTTAACGATTTAACAATTAGTAATAAAGCCCGTTATGCTCTTCAAGCGTCTATTCACTCAGTTACAAAACGTACACCGAATGAAATACTTTTCGGCCATTATAATGAGTTAAAAGAAGAAATTTCCCCTGAAATTGTTACTGACAACTATGTTCAGACTCACAAAGAAATTATGAAGAAAATTTACGATGAAACTAAATTGTTATTAGATAGCAGTAAAAGGAAGTACGCTACGTCACAAGTAGATAGTATTAAATTACCTGATAAAGCATTGAAGGAACAAGCCAAAAGAAACACCGGTAAAGTCGAGAAACCCCGCTATAAGAAACAAAAAATCAAAACATATGTAAAAGACAAAGCTCAAATAATAACTGACAAGAACAAAAAAATAAAAATTGACAAAATAAAACCTCACCGTCAATTTACAGACTCATACGAACAGCAACAACCATCAACCTCAAAGACGAAACACACAACCCCGGAATTAACGTCCTGAAGCTAGGAAATGCCCTAATTTCAACTAATAATAAGTACATTTACGTTAAGCTTAATTTAGATAGAATTAAAGAAACGTATAATAACCTTACATATCATTATAATCAATTAAAATTAGAATTAAATAATAAATATAAGAAATATGTAGAAGACTTAAGTAATAACTTTATTATGTTAGAAAACTTTTTGGACATTGTAAATAGTAAAATTCAAATTCTCCTATATGACAATAAAGAGAAACATGGACTTATAAACGGAATAGGTTCTATAATAAAAAGTATCACTGGCAATTTAGATGCCACCGATCAAGAAAAATACGATAACGCACTAAGTCTAATTCAAGAAAATGAAAACATCCTGAAAGACAATCTAAATCAAGTAATTACTTTTAATAAAAATATTTCGGAATATTTCAATAAACAAGTAGAGAAAATTAACGTTAATAACAAAATTATTCAAAATAAAATTAATGAAATGCATATTGTTTTAGGAAAAATAATAGATACGAACGATAAACTTTATATAGAAAATATAATAACACAACTAACATTTGCAGCCACAAATTTGATAAGTATTCTTAACGAAATTGAAACTACCTTCGCTTTTTGCGAAACAAACACTTTATATTTTGGTATTTTATCGAGAGACGACGTTAAAAGAGAAGTTAACAAATTATTACCAAACAGTCTAAAATACCTTGTAATCAAAAATTGGCAAAACCAACAATTAGTTAAAACATATTGTAAATATGAAAAATTCACTTTGGACATTATAATAGACATCCCTATTCCTCTTGTACAAAACGAACTTCTACAAATCACCCCCATTCCTACTTTACACGACAACACTTATGTTACATTAGACATAACCCCTGGCTATTACACTAAATCTAATACACATATTAATAATTTGAATAAATGTACTTTAGTAGAAGATAAGCTTTATATTTGTAATAATGAAAATTCCCTACCAAATAAATGTATAGAAAATTTGTATTTTAATAGATATAGTAATAACTGTGAATATATTAAAGTAATTAACCACAATGAAATCATTCCAATACCTAACTCAAATATTGTATATCTCTTTTTACCAAATAAAGAAGTAATAAATATCGAATGTGATCACGAAATTCAAGATAAAGAAATTTCCGGAATTTACTCTATAAAAGACTGTTTAATAAACAAACAAAAAATGTTTAAAAATATTAAGTATGATAAAATTATTAACATAAATATCGGGCAAAATAAAAATAAAATAATTCTTAATAAAACATTGAATATAAAAAATCTAGAATCAGTTAAATTTCCAAATCAACAAATAATACACTTAAATGAAATTAATAACTTTGAGTCACATTCAATATTTTTCGATATAATTTTATGTATTGTAACCATAGTTGTAATCATGTTCTTATTTTATAAAATTTATGTAATAATTAAGAAAAGAAAATTAATCAAATCAAATAAAAATAAACTAACAATTGAAACAATACCTATTGAACATCCAACAGGTATTCTTTCATCTTAGGGGGGAGGAATTATGTAGACGCCCATCCCTTATTGCATCATTTTATGTAAGTTTCCACTCTGTAACATTAAACCCTACACAGCATAAACATCATACGACACAAAGGTAATAAATAGACCAACTCTACTATAATCCGTTAGATTATGTAAGTCTGTAGAATAATTAACTTCGTATTATTCTAGTTGTATCTTGTATGTAAAATAAAAACTTTTTAAAAACATTAAATCATATTTCATTGATTTAATAAACACCTATTTCTTAGTAAAAAAAAAGAAAACTCTGAAAATAAAAGTAATTAAAGAAAATATTATTTTACTTTTTTATTCCAATTTACTTTTCAACTATTCATATTTCAATTTGAAAATTTCTTCCTCCCATCTTTTCTTCAAATTATAAATTTCTTTCTCGTGCTTCATTTGTATTGCGAATCTCCGCCTCTCGTTTTTTAGTTGAAGCATTATTTTCTTTTCGTATAACGCGAGACATTTTTCCTCGTAGGCGCTCATGGGTTTTATAGACTGTTTCACTTTTTTTCTTAGAATACGCGAATTTGAAGGGGTAGATGAAATTGTTTAATGATTTACTGGTGTTTCTAAAGTTGTGTTCGTATTGTATTCTTCAATTATTATTGGTGGAGTAGAAATATGTTCAGCCGGATTTTCTGAAATTGTCTGTAAATCTATTACGGGGACGGCGAAGGAAGCGGTATCAGCTGGAACTACATGTGAAGGCCCTGGAGGGTTATTCTAATTCACTTAGCGTCACGCTAACCTAGCGCAAATGCGCTATTTGACTTGAAGCCACCTATTGGTTTCAAAAGGAACATTGTATATGACGTCACTCGTTTCGCTACGGTAGCGCTAGCTACGAGCTGGCGTTAAGTACGTAGAGTAACGTTACGACTGTATCACTACAACTTCACTTAGGTTATTCGCGCCAAATATACATTTGTTTGTGGTTAGTTTGTGTTATGTGTTTTTCATCTTTCAATTTGACGGTATATAAATTTTATATACATATATTAATTGAAGGCTTTAATCACTGTAAGTATTTTAATTATAGAAATGGTTTGTCGTAATGCGACTTATATTCAAAATTATTTTAGTTGAAATGCTTGAGAACGAGGAAAAACGTGAAGGAGATCGTTTATATCGTCGAAGAATTCGAGATGTGCAAGATCCCTTCACTATAAGTGACAGAGAATTTGTTTTAACATTTAGGCTGATAAAAGAGGCTGCTATAGATCTTATTGATTTCCTCAGCCAATATTTAGATCATGGCCAATACGCTAATAGAATTCCAATATCGTTGCGGGTAAGATATTCATTTACATATTAAAGTGTATTATGCATCCTAATGGTTGTAAAATTCTGTAGGTGTTATCAGCATTACATTTTTTTGGGTATGGTAGTTACCAGAGAAGTATTAGAAAAAGTCTTTTAGCTTGTTTAAGTCAACCGATGGTTAGCCGCTCAATCAAAGACGTGAGCACTGTTATGGTGAGGCATGCCATGAAGAAATGGGTAAAGTTTCCCAATAATAATTTGGAAAAGACTGAACTTAAACATAGGTATGTTTAATTGAATGTGATAAGTGTAACATTTAAATTAATAGTTATTTTTTATACAAGACGATAAAATAATATTTTATCGACAAGCGGAAAGTGTTAATTCACGAGCGATATAATCGCGAGTGAATTATTTTTCGCGAGTCGATAATTTAATTTTATCGTCGTGTATAAAATTCTATTTTTTTCTACATCAGGTTTTGAAGAGAAAAGAATTAGAAAAATTAAATTATTATTTAAGAACAATTTTAAAATATCAGTAGTGTGCGTTGTTATGGAAATGTACTTCTAATAAACAAAAGTTAAAGTACTTTATCTACCCTTGCTGTTAATGTGTTACTTTATCTACCCTTGCGGTTAAAGTGCTACTTTATCCACTATTTTGAGTTGATAAAATTGTACTTTAACATCTGCTATAGAAAAAATATGTTTTAATTTATAGATTCTATGTAAATCATCGCATGCGACAAATTATTGGAGTTGTTGATGGATCCCATGTTGCAATTGTGACTCCAAAAGAAAACGAAAACATTTATTTGAACCGCAAAGGCTACCATAGTCTGAATGTCCAAATTGTAAGAAAGTATTTTAATATATTAATTGAAAATTTTGCTACAAAATTCTCGTTTTTCCAGATATGTGATGCGGACTTAAAAATAATAAATATTGTTGCCAAGTGGCCAGGAAGCACCCACGATGCCTTCGTGTGGCGCAGTAGCCGAATTAGTTGCACAATACGTGCTAATTTTGAAAACGAGGACTATGAAAGCAGAATAATGGGTAAGATTGATGTAAATGTTTCATGACATATATAAAACTATTTTGTTTTTATTAAGGTGATTCTGGTTATCCTTGTTTACCGTGGCTGTTAGTTCCCCTTCCAAATCCAGCTAACGCAGCAGAGCAGCGGTTCAACAACAGGTTTAAAAAAGCAAGGAGTGTTGTTGAGCGTAGTATTGGAATTTTGAAAGGACGGTGGAGGTGCTTACTGAAAGACCAAACTCTGCACTACCAACCAAGAAATGCAGCACGAAATACAATGGCATGTGCAGTGTTGCACAACATTGCAATTCACTTCAAAGTGGCAACCCAGAGCCAATGTGGGACGTCATCGATATTGAGCCACCTCAGCCTCAAGATCCTAATATTGCTCCCGCAGACGCTGTTTATAGGCAATTAGGACAAGATCACCTTCAAATGTATATAAGGCAATTTTTTTAAATTCAAACTACTATACGTTTATTGTTGCCTGGTGAACTCGCTAAGCACGCTTTCAGCGAAGTACCAGAAGTTATAAATAAATTCACTAGCTCTAAGTAAATGGTTGGCACATATATACCAATTATTTACAATTAAATCGGCTCTTATCAGAGCCACAAATTGAAAATAATAAAAAAGAATTTTATACCTTTTAATGCTATTAATTTGAAACTTTAATTGTCATTGTCATTATCAAACTTTGAAAAATGTTGGGTTATTATAGGAAATAGTACCCAATTTAAAAAGATAAAAAAATTAATTTTATTTATATTTAAATCATTTGTTTTACAAAACATTGATTAATTTTTGTAACAATTTATTACTTTCTTTTTTTTCTGCTACTAATTGTTTCAATGTTTCGTTTAATTCCGATATATTGTTATTTTGGGTTTTAATATTTTCATTCTGTTCTTTCACAGCTTCCTCAAACCTTTCGACGGCAGTCAGGGCAGCACTTCGGCATTTTCTTTTGATTCCTAAAAATGAAAATCATTAATAATTTCATTATACCTATGAGTACTACAATTTGCGGCATGTTAAGTTTAAATAATAACTGAAATTATAATGTAATAAAGATGTAAATGGCAATAAAAATTTAGAACACACCTCTCTGTGGTGCTGTTGGTGTTGCTGGATCGCTTTCTGTTTCCGCATCCGAACCCGATGGTAAGCTTGGCGTCTGTAAAAATTTACAAATGTGTTATTAAACGAACCATAATGTTCGAAAAGGAAGTATTTGCCCTTGATAAGTCGTAGCTGGTATCATCCAACCATTCTTCTACCATCGAATGATCGTCTTCTAAAACTGCAGCTTCAGCTGCTGTTGGTTGTTGGCTGGTGGACGATCCTGGCTGGTTGGTGGACGGAGTTGGCTCTGCCGGCTCCGCCGAATCCAACATTACCTCGTCAGGTCCCTGCAGCCCGTACACCGCCTCCATGCTTAAAAAAGCCACCAACTTTTCTTCGAAATCCGCCAGTTTGGTTTGAGATGCAGGTCCGCCACCCTTCCTTTGCCTTGAGGCAGCGATCTCATTTGCCTTCCTCTTTGCTTTTGTTTTTAAATTCGGCCATGCCTGTAAAATTAATAAAAATACTGAAGGTTTAACAATTCATGTTCAAATAAACTCGAATTTATTCACTTTCTGCCATTTTGTGGTACTTTTACGAGCTCCTCATGTGCCATTCAATATGGAGCTAAGGTCTTCCCACATGGAATTTAGCGTTCTTTTTCCATCGGCACCCAATAACTTGCCCCTGGAGAAGTCCTCATGGTCCTCCATGAATTGTAACATAATCATCTTTTGGGCCTCACTAATTCTCACTTCACGCTCTCTCACACTCATTCTCAAGCGAATAGATACTTTAAAATAAAAGAAAATAACTATTTTAAAAGTAAAACTAAACCAAAATAACCTTAAATAAAAAAAAAGTAAATAACTATATAACTAGAGGAAAAAGCTAAACTACTTTAAAATTAACACTACTAACTATAAGTAAATAAAAAAATTAAGCTAAACAAATTTTACACTAAATCTACTAAATATATATAAAAGAAAAGTACACTAAACCACTATAAAAACTAATAAAAATAAACCGAAACTAAAATACTACAAGGAGCTAATATAACCAAACACAGACACAAATGACGGATGCAATTTTTAAACGGTGCCGCCCAACACCCAACGCTCTTTGTACCAACATATAAAAGTAAAACTACCTGCCACACACTAAACTGTGCTAACTTTAGAATAACACAAGGTGATAACGACTTCATAATAATAGCGCTAGCTAGCGCATGTCGGCAAGCGCTATGAATTAGAATAACCCTCCTGGTGCGCTAAAACCTCTTACTTGTGTTAGCGCTATCAGAGTTCGGTGCATATTAAAATATATATGCTCCAAAGGTACAAAATATATACTTATACTAAAGCGAAAATGTAAACTCTCGAGCCGCAGGAGAGGGCTTTTATTATCGCTCAGGAGTTAAATATATTTTATTCCACGTGATGCATATAATATTTTATACTTAATACAATACAAAATAGCAACGACATTTAAAATTTTTATGAAATAGTTAAACTAATACTCATAGTACTTGACAATAGAGACAAAAATATGTATATTGAAAATCTGAACAATTGGAATATCAAATATTATTTTGAAAAATAAAATATAAATAAAGAACAGATTTTATGAAATTATTTAAGTCTTTACGTGTATCAGAAAATTACAAAATATAATAGCGTAGGAGGGCTTATTGGAAGCATAAACGAGAACACGATCAAGAGCTTTTACGCAAATGTGTGCATGACGTATTCCCGCACGAAATGTTTGCAATATTTTTTAGTAACAAACTAATTTACTATTAATATAGAACAACAATTTACAATTCTACTTTTAATTAATTATTACACAGCAAACATAAAATATAGTTTTTTTATAGTTCCAAACGGGTTTACTTATTTGACGGTAAATGTGAAAATATGTAACATCTCTATATTATTTTAAAAAAGAATTTTGTAAATAGTGAACCTAAATATATAATTACATCTACTTTATACCTATTTTGTCGATCTGAGTCGAAACTACTTATGTCCGTAGTGAAATCCAAGGGTATAATAGATTGAATTTCAAAATCAATATCATGTGCAAAACTTTTTGCTGGTCCTCCACCTGTGCCATACTGATATTTTTTGGCATGTGAAATATTCTTTTTGGGAGATATTTTCATTCGCTTCCACTGTTCTTTAATTTTCTTTTTATCGCGATTAAAACCGCTGACTTCAAATGCACTGGTTATCATTTGCCAAGCTTCGTCCTTCTTCATGTTTGATCGGGAACCAACGCTTTTATTTTCGATTGCCGTAGTATGCTCTTTAATTTGTTCAATTAAGAACCTGTTTTCTTGGTAACTCCAATTTTGCTCTCTCTTATTGCTCATATTTATCTAAAAAATATTACTCATTAGTGTTTTTATGAACCATAATAATATAATAAAAAAATACGTACCATAAAATTTAAAATGTGGTGATTGTTTTCAAATATTTCTGACAATAACCTAACGCTTTTACAACAAAGACACAACAAAGGAAAATGCTCATCTATCATCTGTCATCACAAATGTGTATGTACTAGACATGCGCTAGGCAAGTACAATCATGGTCAACTAGATAATTTGAGATTATTTCAGTTTATACCAGGTTTAGTAAAATCTGGTCGAAACCTAGTTTAAATAATACTATGAATAATTCAATTTCAACCACGTTTAAACCTATACTAAGTAGACCAAGTTTAGACTATGTTTTCCTACTTTACTATGAATACGGCTGGTTACGTTTAAATATGAAACTAAAAGCTCAAAACTAAAGTAAGAAATGTGGTATGGAACCAAGTTGTTTTGAAGTTTTTATTTTATTTTATGATAGTAATTTTATTTGCAATTTCTGTTAAGATTGTGTGTTATAATTATAGTGAAGATTTCTATTTATTTCTATACAACTTGTGGCTACTTCTATTAAAAATGTTAGGTTTTGAAAAGAAATTGGAAATACAATAAACTATTTACAGAACTGCCCATTTTTTCTTAATCTAGTATATAAAAGCATTTTAATATTAATAAAAAATTTAAAATGAATTTTATTCGTGGGTACTATGTTACATTATATCCTAATTTTACATTTTATTAAAGTAAAATTACATACTGTTAGAATTATAGTGTAATTTAGAAATACATTTTTATTTAAATTACTTTATTTTTAAGTAAAATAATATAAAAATTACAATTTTTTCTGTAGGTAATGTTCTGCAACCTTGGTGATATTTGGTTGTAGAATTTCAGTAGAAATTCTTCGTTGTATGTAGTAGTTAGTAAATATTTTGAAATGTTTTCGTTCTATAAGTGCAATATGTGTTCATTAAATTTTAAAAGCATCATACGTTATAATTTACATTTGTATTTTCATCGTAATATTTATAAAGGCCAGTTTTTATGTTTATATTCCAATTGTTACCAAAGATTTAAAAAATATGTGAACTTTAAAATGCATTTATATAGAAGACATAAAGTATCCAACAACAATATATACTCATTACAATGTAAAATTGAAATTTGTGGACAAAAAGTTGTTCCAAAGAAGGTTTATGGCCCACATGCTCACACATTTTAAAACAGTCAGTGATGTGCCATGTTCATTTAATAATTGCGAATCATATATATTTACTAGTATTGTACAATTTAAATCACACTTTTATCGTAAACATAATGCAGCTGCTAAAATTGAATCTGGGCACAAGCATAAATCGAACAATGAAGGAGTGAATAATTTTAAAAATAATACAGATGATTTGGCTATTTTAAGAAATAATTCTGTTACTGAACCAGAAATATATGACTGCAATGATCAATATATCAAGGCACTTGCAACATTGTACTTAAAATTACAAGCAAAACATTTTGTACCTGACTGTATAGCAAATTATAATAGAATGATTATCAGATTTAAACAAAACATCAAAGAAGAATTTTTATTAGTTTATAAAAATATATGCAGTAAGTTTTCTCCAAATTTGTCGTCGAAAGTAAATGAAAATTATATTTTTTATAAATTCATTAGATGGTGTTCTGCGGTCATCGTACATGAGAAAAGAATATTACAAAAAATGTTTAATTTTGTTAATCCAGTATTTATTACTTTGGGTCGAAATAATAATCATGTATTGTGTAAATATTATTATATACCTATTTTGAATACTTTTCAATGTGTATTGAGTAATGATCAGCTAGCGTCTTTCTTGATAACAGATTTAAAATTAAACAATTATTTTGAAGATATAACGGATTGTCAAGTTTTCAGAAATAACTGCTTTTTCAATAACGGTAATGATAAATCATTACTTATTATTTTATATCAAGACGTTTTTGAAATTTGCAACCCTTTGGGATCCTCTAGGAAGAAATATAAAATGATCGCTGTTTATATGGCTGTTGGCAATTTTCCCACTTATTGTAACACACAATTAAATTTAATACAGTTAGTTGCACTGTGTAATGAAAATCATGCAACATATTTTGGATTTTCTAAAATATTCGAAGTTATATTAAAAGATATTAAAATTCTGGAAACAGAGGGTATAATCGTGGGATCAAATAAGTATTTTGGTTCTTTAATTGTTATGACTGGAGACAATCTTGGAAGTCATCAGATAAGTGGATTTGTAGAGAATTATAGTAGCAGTCAACATTTTTGCAGATATTGTTATATTACGCAAGCCGGTAATATATCTATCAAAATGTTACGAACAGTAGAATCCCATGAAAGCGATGTTCAAACATTAAATAATAATTTAAATAGTAGAGGTGTAAAAGAACCATCATGTTTAAATCAGCTATAACATTTTCATGTCTGCAATCCAGGACTTCCGCCATGTATTGCACATCATATTTAAAAAGGAATTGTTCCCTTTGACTTGTTGTATATTATTTAGAACTTGATAGACAAGGGATATTTTACTTATAATTACATTAATGCGAAATTACAAAATATTCAGTTTGAAAATGAATTAAATTGCAATAAATTGCCAGTTGTTAAAAGAGGTAAAAAACTTTCTGACAGTGCTAGCCAAAATATGAGATTGGAACAAATAATACTATTTGCAAATTATGATAAAATTCCTAATTTTTCAGATTCTGTTTGGCAAATTCTTATTACGTTAAAAGAAATATGTTCCGTTTTACTGGCAGTAAAACTATATGTGGGAAATATACACTATTATATTGAAATATTCATTATAACACATCACATTCATTCACAACACACAGTCGCACATTAAATTCAAAATTACAAAATTAAAAACATATCAACGCATCTAAAAAATAGATAGAAAATTTTGATAATTCAATGTATTTAGTTTGTTAAATAAACGTGTTCCAATTCCTGAAAAGGTCTGTTTTATTTACGTATCAGATTAGCCACAAATTGGTGACCCCGACGTGATACTTGTGCAATAAACTCATATACGATCTGTGCGTAGTTCATTTATAGACAATTTTTCAGTGACATTATACATAATTTTTATTCACGTTAGACTATAGTGCCCGTGATAATTTTACACCTTATTATTAATAATGACTTGTCATATGTTATTTTTACAATGGCTACCTGTTTAAATCATATAGACACACCCGATGAAGGCATAACAGTGAAAGTGTCTTCGTTTATGCCGAATGATCCAGAGCTTTGGTTTTTGATGCTGGAGTGCAGTTTCGATTCAGCCAAAATAACCTAGGACAATACAAAGTTCAGCCATGCCATGAATGGAATCGACCCCACGTATGCTGTAGAGATCCGCGATGTGCTTTTAAAACCATAAGCCGAACGATCTTATGAATTAATATAGACAGAATTGTTAAAAATATTGGGTGCGCCTCAAGAGCAAAATACCCGCCGCCTAATAGAAAATGAACCCCTAGGTGACAGGAAACCGTGCGAATGCGTACGACCAACACGGGTTTATTGCAGAGACTACAGCTCAAACCAACACCTCTTCATTGGACACATGGCTGGATCACTTAGAACGAACACTTGCCACAGCTCTGCAAAAACTCGCTGCTATAGAGATCAATCAAATTCGTAAATCTCAACAGCCACACCCATCACATTCAACTTACCGTTCATTATCTCGTTCCCGCTCGTGATCTCAATTTCGTAGATCTGCAAAATCCGATATTTGCTGGTACCATTGGCAGTATGTTGATGCAATTAGGAAATGTGTGAAACCATGCACATTTTCTACAGACTCTTCGGGAAACGACAGGGGCAGTCGTTAATGGCGACTCACGACATCAGCCTAATAACATTTCGCCGTCTATTTCTTCACGATAGAAATACCAAAGTTCAGTTTCTTGTTGATACTGGTGCTGATCTTTGTGTATATCCGTGTAACTAACCACAACGGCGACCTAAGTCAAAATATGAACTTTTTGCAGCAAACGGTACAATAATTTCAACTTACGACAGTATAAAATTGACCCTGAATCTTGGGTTAAGGCGACAATTCACCTGGAAATTCGTTATGCAGATGTATCCAAGCCAATTATCGGGGCAGATTTTTTGGAACATTAGGAATTATTAGTGGACATCAAAAATCAACGCCTGCTAGATTCAACTACTCATTTTACCTCTCATGGACAGGTAATTGAGTGCGAAATATTCAGCATTAAGACTATATCAGGCTCTTCATCATTTTACGAACTCTTTCAAAAATTCCCTGCCATTACTCGACCCGACGGTAGATCCAAGACTATGCTACATTTGACAAAACACCACATAATTACCACATCTGGACAACTCATCGCTCAAAAACCTCGACGACTAGCTTCAGACAAACATAAAGCGGTAAAGAAGGAATTCGATGTTCATGATCTTCTCCATTACATATGGTACCCAAAAAGAATGATGAATGGCGACCTTGCGGCGATTATCCCACTCTAAATGCCAGAAGTGTTCCAGATCGATATCCCATTAAACACATTCAAGTCTTCTCAAAATCACCAAAACTGTATTTTGAACAATAGACCTAATGCGAGCATACAACCAAATGCCTGTCGCTGAGGAAGATATTCCTAAGACTGCAATAACAACACCTTTTGGACTCTTTACTTTACTTATATGACTTTTGGACTAAGAAATGCAACTCAGACCTTTCAGCGGTTCATAGATGTGGTGCTCCAAGGTCTTGAATTCCGTTACGCTTACATTGATGATATTCTCATCGCGTCATCATCTCTCGAAGAACACAAAAGTCATCTGGAGATCCTATTTTACTGTGGGAAATATGCACTATCATATTTAAATATTCATTATAACACATCACATTCATTCACTAACACAACAGTCGCAAACTAAATTCAAATTTACAAAATTAAAAACATATCAACACATCTAAAAGTAAAATTTTGATAATTCAGTGAATTTAGTTTGTTACCCGAAAAGGTCTGTGTTTTATTTACGTATCAGATTACACACATATGTAAATAATAAAACAATGTTTCCAAAAAATAATTTATGAATTAATTATAAAATTTGGTCCTCATCGACACCATTGAATTTCAAGATATGAAAGCAACTATCGGTATTTTAAAAATATCGGTAAACATTCACAAATTTTTTAAAATGTTTCATTAATGCTTTGCGAAAAACATCAATTACTTCAAGCATTATTGTCATCGGAAGGATCATTCTGTAAAATCAACATTATATCCGACAGTGCTGTGGAATATAACGAAAATAATCATTGTAAATACATTAATGATATTATACAAAAATATTGTAATTTTGAGAATCCAACATTTTTAAGTACTTGTGCCATACACAAAGGAACGCAATATAAAATGAATGATTTAGTGTCTTGCCACAAAACTGATATTGGTACGTATATGTTATGTAAAATTTGATGTTTTTTGATAAATAAAGATTATGACAATGCATTTATTCTGGGTGTAAAATACGAAGTAATATTAAATACATAATAAATTATTTAAATACACAAAAAATAATTATGTTTGTATTAATATTAATAATTTCGACAATTGTGAACCATTGTTGCACTATAGAACGAAAACTTATTCATTGTTCAGCTTTAAACAAGCCCCTTTCTTGATAATATGTTTACTTTGATAATATGTTAAAGGTTTCTAGAAAATGACGAAAATATTATTTAAAGTTTGGGATGTGACCAGAACTAAGAAACCATTAATAATGCTAGAAGATTCCACTAATTTACACGAAAATTTGATTTTACAAGGTTGGTATTTATTTATTGTAATATTTAATTATTGACGTCACACCTGTAGTTTATCTTTACATCATGGATTCATTCTCTTTATTTGTTTAATTCATTTTAATTTAAACTTAGTCGTTCTATATTATTACAATGAAATTCTTGTTGATATCGTGTATCTGAATATCACGAGAATCTAGTTTCTATTATATTTATACTTTTTTTTCATTCCAGCGTCTATGAAACTAGAAATAAACGGAAGCATTTTAGTTCTGGAATCAGATGGAACACTTATAGATAGCAGCGAAATTTTAATTTTAGTAAGTATGTGAAATACTCATTTTGTTAGAAAAACATAAAAATTGGTCACCAAAATGTAATGAACAGCATTCAGTCTATAGTGACTCAACGGCTTCATTAACATCTTCTTTATTATCTATGGATGAAGTCTCGGATGAAGTATTATTAAGTACAGAACAATCGTTGTGGAATCATTCTGCCTTATTAAACGTAAATGAAAATACATGGCATAAATTTAATTTACCCTGGGTTAAAATACCTAAATGTTATATAGAAACCTGTGAGAAAGGTAAAATTGATAAACAAGCTTTAACTGAAATTGTGCATGTAATTATTAATACAATGAGAGAAATTAATACATTTTTATCTTTAAAAGCTATAAAAATTATTGCCAAACGCATTTGTGATAAATTTCCAGTACTGAAAGATACCGATGATGACAGTGTTATCATTGGTGACGGCACTCATACAATATTTTCTAAAATACAGGATAGGAACAATTATTTGAATTACATAGCTTTCAAAGGGACATGGCGCCATCAAACTGTAGCACGTCCTCTCAATAAATTCCATAACTACCAACTTGTAACATTCTTACAGGACCTCTGCTACCAGTTTGTGACCCGCTCCTTGAAAGGGTAGGTATTACAAAATTTATATAAATGGGTTCTTTGTCAGACCGGATACGGAGAAAGTATTAGGAGATGGATATTGAATTAAACAGAATACTCACATTTGTATAAAAATATAAATAATATAATAAATAATGTTTTACAGTTGGTTTCTTCTCTAATGACACTTCTGTCCACCACCGCCGTCTACCATTGACTATACCACTCTACTTCTGGCTTCTCTCTTTCACTTCTCTCTCTGTCTGTTTTTAACAACCATTGCCTTACACTATATATACTATGAACAAGTACTAAGTCAGCAAATATTAGTTTTACCTTTACACAACACTATTTATGAATTACATCCATTTCCTGCTTACTTAATTGGTGCCACTAGAATGTGCTGACTTAGACTTGTTACAGGCCGCACAAAATCCGATCTTTATTAAGTAGCCTAAATGTACCACCCAAAAAACAAAAATTAGTGACAAATTCAAGAGCAGAGTGTACAAATTGGCAGCCTGATACCGAAGAGACAAACGAATCTCTTGATGTTATGAAGCAAAGATTATCTAACAAAGATTAAGAGAATGAAGATACCAAGTACAAATTATTAAACAATACATTTCCCATTCAAAGATTATATTTAAACAATTCAACGTCACTTACCTTACAAGAAATTTCAAAATAATGGCCCATATTATTGGAGAATAAAATAATAAAAAGGCATTATCAAAAATTAATGGCTCATAGTCTTGAGTTATTAATAGAAAATCTCTTAGAAAAATGTAACAAATTTTTATTATTTTTTAAATCAAAAAATTTAGAAATATGCACAGAATACGACTTGGAAGATATTAAAAGTTTAAATCTTATAAAATATATATCTAAACATTTTAATGAAGATGTAAGCATTTTCATTAAAAATTGGAGGTAAGTTTATTAGCAGTATGTTTATAAGGTACCTATACATTATATTTTTGTTTTACAGTTGGAAACTCATTTAAGTGCGTTTCATAATTCGTTAGTATCCCCAATTATAGCCACGATACCAGGTAATTTATTTATTTTTCGCACTACCGTTGATACAAACATAACTTCTTCCATAACATCATAAGCCGTAAGCGACTGGTACCATTTATTATTTGGTTACTACTGTCAACGGAGTATTATAGAAAATATCAGTACTACTAATAGGGTAATTATGGAAATTATACTAATTTCAGTAATACACATTTGATCGTCTAGCAGAGGGCAAAAGTAACTATAAAACGTTGATAATAAATAAATCTCAACTGTAAAGTGATCCATATTTTACAAATACTTTAACATTATTTGAAGTTAATTGTTGCCAGTAGTATGAAATGAAGTAAGAAATATAAAGTTTGGTTCCATAATAATAATAATAATAATAATAATAATTTATACATTACATTCGGTCACATTTATTTGTATTTTTCTTTACAGACACAATTTCTAAAAATATGATATATTATACTCTCACAGAAAACAAAATCATTGATAATTCTGGTACTAACGAGTTTAAAGAAGCTCTGCAAGTAACATTTGCCTTATGTTTTAATTTTATGTTTGAACAGTTTCAACGATATTTTTTGGAAATATATCCAGAGACAGGTGGCAGATCTAAAAAAAAAACTTACTTAAATAAAGTAATTTCATTCGTGAATTAAATTTAAAAAATTTAAATGGAGTAAAAACTCATGTTGTACATGATATAAGAACTTATCTCAGGATAATAGCTTTTAAATTAATTTTTTTTATTTAGTGATATTGGTATTAAGTTATATTCATCATATTTATATTTCATATGTTTATTTATTAACTTTACTTTTAAGTGACATGTAATCGAGAGTAATATTTTTTTATACCGTGATATTGGTATTATTAATATCAATATCATGGTATATTTTTATTATATATAATTTAACATATAATCATATAGAATATAAATAAGATGAATATATAAATAGTAGTCTATGTGTCGTGGTGTCCAAACGTCTGAGTTTGTGCTCCGTGAAAAAATTAAAAAATATATAAAAAACAGAGGTATCGAGGACTATTAACAAAGAAAGCAAGATACTAATAAGAGACCCCAAAAGGACATGTAAAGGAAAAGATCAGTATCTTCAAATAAAACAGTAAAAAACAAATGAAAATTATTATCAGTTTGTAGATTATGCATATACTCTTTCAAAAGAGCTACATTGCCAGCAATGCTTAATCAAGAATTGCATTTTGCAAAGTAGTGTTTTGAGCCAGCGGCAGATATCAGGTTACCGAATCTAGTAAGATGATAACGCAAACTGAACTGACGACGCATGGAACACCACCAAGCAAAACCAGCAAGTAAGGAGAATTGCATACCTAAATACAATAAAATGGATACCCAAATAATTCTAGACGCAAAAGCCGATTTAAAAAAGGAATTAACAAACATGAAAAAGAGATAAATTCAATATCACAGCAGAAAGTTTAGAACAACATACCCGTAAAATAGTGGAAATAGAAATTGGAAACAACAGGAAAAGATAAACAGAAAAAAAAATTTTTTGGCCTAATAGAAGAAGAAAGAAATAAATTTCATCTAGAAAACGCTTGCTTAGGTCTAATAAAAAACACAATTAAAATAGATATAAATAACAGAGATATTGATAATATATATATATATATAAACTAGGAAAAAAAAACAAATAGAACAAGATCGGTACTAATAAAATTAGAAACAAGAAGGAAATTAATTGAAATTTTGGCAAACCAAAAGTTTTTAAAAGGAACGAAAATAATATCAGAAGATTTTCCAAAAGACATTACAGAAGAAAGAAAAGTATTGATACAGTTAATGAAAGACATAAGAAAAGAGAGTAAACATACCCTTTTGAAATACAATCATTTTATGTTGATGGAATAAAAATAGATAACAATGAAGCGTCAAAATTAATAAAAGAAAAAAACCTACAAAAAACGAATGCATTCTGAAGAAAAGGAAAAAAGCAAAATCAAAAAACATTAGAAGATAACGAAAAAAACAAAGAAGAACAAGCAGCAACTTCAAGTGTCAGACCTCAATTTACAAGTAGACCTAGAATAAATACGTACAATGAAAGACCAATAAAAGGTAATTCATCAAAACAAACATAGCAATCAAACAAAAATAAAGTATAGAATTTGTCGCCATCATTACATAAGACCCACACAAAATCACAATCTGCAACATATACATTCCTCCCAATCATAAAACAACTAAAAACGATGTCGAAAATATTATCCGACAACTAACGGCTCCGTTTATCATCATAGGAGACTTAAATAGTCATAATCCTCTATGGGGTTCAATTAAAAAAAGACGCTAGGGGTAAAATAATAGAAGAATTGCTAAATGCAAAGAGGTGGATTGTCAGACTTAAAACCCCGTAAGAAGATATCCGACTTGGAAAAAGATATATTGTATAAACTGGTTGACATAATGGCTGTTAAAATCACGTTTGGAAAAAAAATAATTGTTGAATGCGAACAATTTATTACATATCTACCTAGCACATATCTAACAGATGACGATATAACGAGATGGAGTATTAAATATACCGGAATGAAGCAGTATGGAAGCGCTGGGAAACAGACTACATTAATAGAATTTGTAGAAATATAATGTTATGTATAAATAATATTCTCTGTATACCTTACATATGTTTTCATAAGAAATGTCATGTAAAAAGTTTATGAAAGTTTAGTATTATTTCTATTTACTTACAGACAACATGTGTTCCAAATTTCAACACCACTTCTCAGCTATAATTGCTGGCCACTCAGGCAGTGGAAAATCGTATTTTGTTAAAAACTTTTTAGATAATATTGCTGAAATGAGTCATATAAATTTTATGAAAATATCCTGGCATTACAGGGCATGACAAAAATTATTCACTACAATAAATAATATAGAATTTGTTGCAGGATTGCCTGACATCGACAGCATAGATGACAAATATCCACAGTTAATTATTATAGATGATTTGATATCTGAAGTAGATCAGAGAGTTGTAGATATATTCACAAAATGGTCTCATCATAAAAATTTGTCAGTATTTTTTCTTACTCAAAATATTTTTCATCAAGGAAAGGGACATCGGGATATATCTCTAAATGCTAATCACATTATCTACTTTAAAAATCCTCGAGACAAAGCCCAAATATTGCATCTTTCACGACAGGTATTTCCAGAAAATACAAAATGTATACAAGAAGCCTATCGTGATGCAACTTCACATCCCCACGGCTATTTAATTTTTGATCTTAAACAAAATACACCTGATTAGTTGCGTTTTCGTACGTCACATGATGGATGTACATATGTTTATTTACCTAAAAACAAGTATAACTACAATAGCATAAATATGCCACCAATTATTTTGTAACAATGAGTAAAGCTGTAATAAACAACAATGAATATCTGCGAGCACTTCATATGCTGAAATCGAAAGATAGATTGGCATTATTAAATGTATATGTGAATGTGTTTATAATATTTTGCATGGTACAGCTCCTCTAAGTCGAAAACAAAAGAGTTCACTTGTAAGACATAAAAAGGTTCTACGGAAACTTGTAAAACCTGGTGAAAGCTGGAAGACTAAAAAACGTTTCTTAGTTCAATCAGGTGGAGCATTTTTACCTTTTTTATTAGCCCCTCTTTTAACCGGTGTTCTAAGTAACTTATTTAAAAATTAAAATGGAACATGCTAAAAAGATGGTCTTAATATCAACTGAAAATTTAAGCCGTTTACGTAATAATAATATTAATGAAGAAACAGTAACTAGCTGGCTGGATAAAGACATGTAAAATATTTTAAATTTAAAAATATCAGAATATGAGAAATGGGTTAAGTACCAAGAAATATTACAAAGATATTTATACTTTCAAAAACAAAATAGAGAACCTATAAAATTACCTATAGAATATGAATTTACTTCAAATTCAAGGCAATCTTTGAAGAAGAAAGACGATACAGGAAATTTAAAAGATTTTCCCGTTAAATCTGAAATTGTTTCTGAAGAAAAGAAAGATGATTTCAAAAATATATTAAATATTATTTCTAAGTCTCAAAAAAGCTCGACAATTACTGCAAAATATAAAACTAGACAAGGCGGTTACATGGAGTGAAACTGGTGTAATTTCAATTCATGATAAACAAATTCCAAATTAAATTATAACAGATTTAGTGGTGGACATTGTAGGGCGAAAGAAACGTAGTAATCCTGTGGGTTGGGAACAATTTTCAGAAGCACTAAAGAAAATAAACATACCAACAGAATGAATTAACAATCCTCAAAGAATTTTATTTTACTTCGATATCGGATATTCAAACTCCGATGAAACATAAAAGAAAACGAAAATAAATACAAGACGATCCAGCGGAAACAGTAAAATTTAAAAAATTGTATGGAAACGATTTACGTTGTAAAATGAATAAGAATTTATCAAAAATTGATTTTGATGTATCAAATCCAGCAGGGTTTTCAGGAGTTAATAATATTACAAATTCTGTAAAAGGGAAATACAAATCAAAAGATGTACGAAAATGGATTAGTTTACAAGATGAGTATACAATGCATAAACCAGATAGAAAAACAAAATTATAAGAAATAAATATAATGTTTCTAACATAAATGATCTTTTCCAAGCAAATATTAATGATATGCGCAAGTTAGCCCGGTACAACGATAATACCAAATATATTTTAACAGTAATTGATGTATTTAGCAGGTATGCATGGGCTATTCCATTAAAAGATAAGAAACCTTGTTCAGTTATTCAAGCATCTAAAAATATATTTAATGAAAGAAAACCAATGTGTTTACAAACGGACAAAGGTTCGGAATTTATTTCAAAATCAGTACAGGAAAAGGAAGGAAAATGATATTAAATTTTATGTTACTCAAAATCCCGATGTAAAAGCAAGTATTGTTAAAAGATTTAACAGAACTTTGAAAACAAAAATGTATCGTTATTTTACTTACAAAAATTCATACAGATATATCGATATATTACAGGATTTAGTTAATGCCTACAACAAAACAAAACATAGAACAATAAATATACCCTCTTGTGAAGTAAATGATAAAAATATATTAGGAATCTGGAGAAATCAGCGTAAAATTAAACAAAATAAAAAAGCTATTCGTAAGGTAATATTTAAAGTTGGAGACATTGTAAGAATATCTAAATACAAAAATATATTTGAAAAAGGATATGAATCTAACTGGAGTGAGGAACTGTTTGAAGTACATGCGATTATTAATAGAACCCCGGTCGTTTATAAATTAAAAGATTTAAATAATGAAGTGATAAAGGGCACCTTTTACAAAGACGAGCTCCAGCAAGTATATATAGATTCTGACACTATGTGTAAAATTGATGAAATAGTAACTACTAAAGGTACAGGTACCAGAAAGAAGTTACTTGCCAAGTGGAGAGGTTAGAGTGACAAATTTAATACTTGGATACCCGCAAATTAGGTTCATCTGTTAAATTATGAATGAAAAAGATTTTTTATAACATTGCCTAGTAATAATTCTATGCTATATTTTCCTGATAATAAAACTACTCGTTATAATACACAACTACCGCAAAATATAATATTAAATGGATCTTGGGAGGTAGAATTATCTGAAATTATTTTTCCTTGCTCGATTTACAATATTAATGAAAGAGAAAACAAAGTTACAATTAAGAAAGAAGAAAATGTAGTAGCAAAAATTATACAGGCAAAAATTCCTACAAAAAATTATGAAAACATTGACAGTGTGTTACATGAAATGAACAAAAATAATATAATTAACGAATATGTTGTATTTTCATAAGATAAAAATGAAAAACGAGTCACAACAATAGTTGAGAATGACAAGGTATATTCTCTTAAGTTATCTCATCGACTAGCCTTGCAACTTGGTTATCCGCCATTCACTGACATATATGAATATAGAAATTCAGTTAATCTACCTAATTTAACTTAGGTATTCCTTCACAGTTATTTGTGTATTGTGACATTATTGAACCGCAAGTAGTTGGTGATGTGGTTACTCCATTATTAAGAATTATACACATTAAAACTGATAAATATGTTTTTGGATAAAATGAAATGATATCATACGCACAACCGCATTTTGTTCCTGTATTAAGAAGCGAATTTTCAAACATAGAAATAGATATAAGGATAAACGATGGTTATATGACACCATTTCAATTTGGAACGTTGTATGTTAAACTTCATTTTTGTCGAGCATCATGAAAACTTGTCCTTATCAAGAATATTATAATATGCAAGCAGGAACTGGAATTGGAGCAGTATATAAAGGGAATCAATTTCAAAGGGGTCATGGTATAGGAAGTTTCTTTATTGGCTTGTTTAGAAGTATTTTACCACTAATACGAAAAGGTGTCGGAGCCGTTGGTAAAGATGCATTTAATACAGGGATTAATTTCTTGGGGAATCTTAGTGAAAGTCAACCACCCAAAGAATCATTCAAGAAACGTATTGCAGAAGCGGGGCTTAATTTAAAGCGTAAAGCTGAAGATAAAATGGAAAAATTAATGCGTGGTTCTGATTATAAAAAGAAGCGACTAGTTGAAAACCGTACTCATTCTAAAACTTTGCCTGTTGCTGTAAAGAACAAAAGACGTTCTAGACATGTAGATATATTTGATTAAAATGGCATTCTTACATACTCAATCTTGCGAATGTATTAAAACAGAATTAGATTTATTTGCTATTCCACCTACACAGACAAGTATTGAAAGTGGCCATTGGATGAATTATGAACCATTGTCCTCTATCACCGAAGACGGGC
The DNA here is from genome assembly GCA_035578165.1 of Stenolophus ochropezus. Lineage (NCBI taxonomy): Eukaryota > Metazoa > Arthropoda > Insecta > Coleoptera > Carabidae > Stenolophus > Stenolophus ochropezus. The sequence goes on along the minus strand of JAQOWZ010000013.1, from coordinate 10,673,819 downwards.
CGATAGAATTTGTTATACCAGGTTATGGAGAAAATTACCTTGATTTATCTCAAACTATGCTTTACATAAAAGCAACTATTATAAAGACTGATAACACTGCTTTGGCGGAAATAGATAACGTAGGACCTGCCAATAACTGGCTTCATTTAATGTTTAGTCAAGTTGACATTTATTTAAATCAGAAACTTCTTTCTCCACCAAATAACACATATACCTATAGAGCATATATTGAAACGGTATTAAATTATGCCCACGATGCTAAAAACTCTTACCTCACTTCAACTTTATGGTATTCTGATACCACTGGACAAATGAATAACACAGATGCAGGAGCTAATTCCGGATATGAGAAACGTCAAAAATTTACTGAAAAGAGTAAAGATGTTGATATGATAGGCCATATTCATGCTGATATATTTAATCACGAAAAATTTTTACTTAATGGTATAGAAATGAGAGTAAGATTAGTTCGTTCGAGGGACAGTTTTCATTTAATGGCAACTAACTCAAAATAGAAAGTACAAATTATTGAAGTCACATTGCTTGTGCGACACATGAAATTGAACCCGTGTATTTTATTAGCGCACAATAAAGCTTTAGAATTGTCCACTGCTAAATATCCTATCACAAGAGCCGAAGTAAAGGCCATAACTATCCCAACAGGGGTCCAAGGAAAATATCTAGATAACATTTTTTTTAAGTCAACTTCCTAAAAGGTGTATAATAGGATTTGTATCGAATAAAGGATTTATTGGTGATTTTGGATCCAATCCCTTCAAATTTGAAAATTTTAAAATAAACTACCTATCATTATGTTTAAATGGTCAACAGCTGCCTTCAAAACCTCTACAACCATTATTTGAGGGGAAAAAATCATACATTCAGATGTATAACACATTATTCTCTGGAACAGGCATTCACTTTGGCAACAGCGGTAACGGAATCGACAGAGACAGCTATCCCAATGGTTATTGTTTAACAGAATTTGATCTTATTCCTGACTTGGCAGCCAATTTCATGTTACACTGGAACTTATCACGATATGGTTCTTTAAGAATAGAAGTTAGATTTGAAACGGTTCTTTCCCAAACTGTAAATTGTGCTATATATGCAGAATTTGATAATTGAAATTGAGAAATGTTATTGTAGATTATGGTAGATAATAGTTAAAATATACTTGAATTCATTAATATATAATAAATTATGTACACACACACACATATATATATATTTTCTCAATTCTCTCCTGTATATTCTTGCAAATTTGAATTCAAATTTAGTTACACGAAAACATTCGTACAGTTAAATAAATAAAGAAAATGAATGCTGCATTCATACAAAACATATTTAGAAAATATTTCAAAAATATGGGCGATTATGGAGTATTTGCCGCAAATAATTTACCTAAGCATGTTAACTTTCCATGTGCTCTTATTTTTAATACGGATCCAGATTATTTACCCGGAACTCATTGGATAGTCATTTTTATCGACAGGCAAGGATACGGTACTTACTTTGATAGTTATATACGGCCGCCATATATATAACAGCATAAAGATTTTCTTCAGAGAAACACAAAGAAATGGACGTACAACACGCACACTTTACAGGATTATACTTCAGATGTTTGTTTAATGTATCTTTTATTTCGAATGAATGTATACAACCATAATGATTTCAAAAATTATTTAACAAGTACAATAAACATGAAAATGACGAATTTGTAAAGTATATGTTTTATTATTATTTCAATAAATATCAATAATTGTTAATGAGTATTTTATTTATTACACATACATAAATATAACAAATATAAATATATTGATAAAATACAATTATTGTTATTGTTTTCCTGTACGTCCCTCCATGAATGGTTCACTTTGCGACGTGGCCTCGGACGTTGAAGTTGGAGTTGAAGATAGATTCTTCCATCTATTCCTTTCGGCCATACGGAATTTTTTTTAGCCTTCTTTGACATTCAGTATCCCTGGAGTAGCAAAATAATCTTCTTATCTCGCACGTACTCCATCGGATTATAGTGGGATAATTCTCATTGTCCCAATTTTCTGCTGACTCCACTACGTACATTTTATTTGCCGATGCCATGATTAAAAATGGATGAAGTAAGCGAATACAACAACTTCTGAATTCACAATGACATTTAAACAGTTCGTTTTCCTAAATATATATAGTACATACATACCTGTGTATTTATCATAATGCACACATGATAACTTACTTTCACTTCATTATACATATTATTGTAATTAGGGAAATGGATGTTTAATTACTTGTAAGTAATAATGACATATGTAGTTACACAAATATTTATTAAAATAATAAACTAAACATTAGAGATAATTTACTTACGAGTATACTATAAAAATTACAAACTAGTAACTTACATTATTGTCTACTAACTTATAAACAAATATTATTCCTTATGCGATAAAATTTACATAGTAAGATACTTATAATAATAAAATTTACATTATATAAATTTTAAAACTAAAACTAAACAATATTAAACTAATTAATTCTCCACTTTTTAACGCCATATGGTACACTATCTATATCATTTATTAACCTTCATTTCATAAACTTAACGCTAAATGTTTTTGTTTCTTTTTTTGTTATAACATTATGGTCAACTGTACACCTAATTCTGTTGATATATAGTACGGGATTTTCTGCTGTATTATACACTAAAATTTTCAAATATGCAAAGTTTACATATTGACTTGTTTTAAAATTTAGAGTTATGCCTTTTACTTTGCATATTTCTTTTATTTCACCCGATGATGGCGAAAACATTTGTACGCGTAATTTTTGGGACCCCCGCTTACAAATTCTATTATATAACTACCAGACCCATAACACTCCAATTCGTCAGTGAGATCACCCAGGTAATTACCCGTAGGTGGTTCATATTCACCAGGAGAATGGGAGTATATAATAGAATCTGTATCATAATATAAGACCCTACGATCCAGGGGTTCCAAAAATTCGTACAAGTGTAATCGGGCTTGTGTTGTAGTGCACGCTGCAACTACGACGTTTATAGTTTTCAACTGCTCCATGGCCTCTTCTTCATGTACCCATTTTACGTACATCATATGATCTCCCGCAGGGATAATCCTGTTGACCTGTATAAATGTATTTGTAAGGAGATCATATAATTCCTCAGCCGAATTCCTGTCCGGTTCTCTGCCTGTGCGAATTTTCCTGTAATCATATTTATTATTAAGTACTATAATATATATTATAAAATACATAATCATACCCCAGAAAGAATTCAGCATAAGTTTGGCATTGGATCGTCTCCCTGCATTTTGTTCTATTTTAGTAGGATCCAGCGTAAATCCTTCATTTATCTCGTAGTTTCGGATGTAGGCTGCTAAGCGTCATCATTACACTCTGCGGGGTATCCACTGGCTACTTGCTTAATTTTTAAAAATGTATTTATATAGTCCACAAACAAACCACCTGATTTTGTGTCTTTGTTATACATGTCGTTTTGTATTGCCATACCTAGTGTACTTTCAATATTTTATATCCTACGGATACAGCGCAACGCATTTCATCAACAACCCAGGTTCCCACAAATTGTCTTTTACTGTCACTATGTTGGCAGTCATTTTGTTGCAAGTCATCACAACATGTCCGACATAAAACAAATATAAGTTTCCCATATGCTTTACGCGGTAACACGGGGTGAAAAATGTCACTGGGTGGTAAAACACTGCATTTAATCAATCCTTCGACGTTATCAATATTATTTTCAAGGCGCAATATATTACAATCAGGACCTACAAAAAATTTCGGATGGCCTACTGGATATTTACCATATTTGCAGATATATGGATAAAGAGAACACACATCTACATACTTATTTTTTTTTTTTTAATTTTCAACTTTTTATTTAACACTGTATTTCCTGTTCGTCTACCGAATAACGCATCATAAGGCTGCAGAGGCAAATTATTGAAAAGTTCATGGTTTGTAAGCGATAATTTTAAATTTTTATCAATTTTTAATACCTTCCGAAATTCACATTCCCAAATTTTGATCACTATATACCCCGAATTTTGAATTTTGTCTAATTTTTCTGTTGTTCTTTGATACCTATCTTCCATTGTTTCTTTCGTTGAATTGTAAACTTTTTTATCTCTATTTCTTTTATAACATAAAATACATCCGTGCCAAAAACATCCCAAAAATCCAAAAACCATCAACTTTAAATAAATTGTCAATTGCTGCCTCCGTACCATTGCCTGCATGTTGAATTTTGATTCCTCTAACATTTTCCTGATGTAATAACCACATTAAGGCTATTTTAGATTGATTGTCTTTCAATCTGTAGCCTTTCTGTATAATAGCTATTGTGTTAGGTTTCAAAAACAATCTACTGAAAACGCGATTACATGCACTCGCAATGGTAACGGTTTCGGAAAAAAGTCTTCCCATCTTGAATAAAATTTTCACGAAACTTATCGCATGCACGACGCAAAATATCTACACCGGACACACAATACTCGATGATCTCTTTTTCCATATCATATATAGCATTCTCCTCTACCTGTTTATTATACCAACTCAAAAAATTTTGCCGTACTGAAATAGACATATCGTCTACCCCGTAATATTTAGCGGAAGGCAACGGGCCTAAATAATTTTTATATACTAATTTATTAAACAAATGAGGAAAATAGTTATTTGTCAAACTAGAGAGGAAAGCGTATCTTTTTACCACTCGAGCTCGTGTGCATTCGAGTGAGAGTGGAAAAAGTGCTTTCCTTTCGTGTTAGACACAACATTTTTTTCGACATATTTCAAAAATCCATTTATTTGAATGAATAGGAGCAGCAATATGATAAGTTAAGTTATAACTGTACTGTAAACTTTGACGTTTACCGATGCAGTTGTTTATTTCCAATATGTCAATTTAAGTTGTTAAATTGCGAAATAATGTGAAAAAAGAAAAGAACAAGACATAATTGCCATAATATCATTATTAAATAAAAAAATTAATATAACTATGAATTTTTCCAATATTACGTACTATACTGTTGGTAACACGGTACATTTTCCTCTCTAGAGAGGGAAAAGTAACTTTCCTCTCTATATCGCGAGAAGAAAGTAGAGGTTTCTATGCATGTCGTAAAAAAAAGCCTTTTTTTCAATGTCGACGGTAAATCCAATGCTGCTGGTAACGCCGATAAACGCATGGGGAGATAATTAAGGGACTCAATAAATTTAATATGATTATACTGAATTATCATTATTTTGCAACCGTTTAAAATTAATTTTGGTTTTATATTCTGCTCTTCTACTAAATATTTTAAAATAAATTGAGCGTCGAAAGCTTTGGCATTATGGGCAAGGCATATCACTGATTAAAATGAAGATCGTGGTAAAAATACATAATTTAATTTTTTTTAACTGGTTCGTTGGTAAAAATATGTTGACGAATGTCGCATGAACTACAATATTGTTTTACGTCGGCATGGGTGTAACAAGTGGAACATGACTGTTGCGTAGCACATAAATTCACTTCGTGTTCAACACTCGAACCAATAGGTTTTTCTTGTCGCGTTTCAAAATCATAATATATAAATAAACTTTTGTCTTTTAAGGGTGTATTGTCTTTTATTACATAACAGCATATTTAAAGTCTACACAAAAATTACAATATGACTCACCACATCTATGTTGACATCCCTTTCTATCGCACTGATATAGTTTCAAACACTTGTCACATTTTTTTTTAATTTTTGACACACTTCTGATTTAGTATGGTTATCATAACATTCTTGTCCATGAAAGTTTCTGTTGCATACATTACAGTTTATTAATTCCCGAGTAGGCGGGAATGGCGGGGAAACTTTGCAATAATAACAAATATTTTCACGACTGTGTTTATGTCCTACGTAATAGGGAACATGACAAGGTTCACAAAAATATCTATATGAAAATATATCTATATATAAATAATACAAAAGATTCAGTCTTGGAAGATTTTATCCTTTTGCACCTTCAAATATCACATTTGCTCGAGTATTATACTCATATACGCATATGTTATATTGAGAATAAAAAAAATTGATTGAAAATCAGTAAGTTCGGGAATACCTGCCCTATTTTCATTAATTTTTACATTTGCCTGTACTAATAATTCACGTGCCCGCGTACTCTGGATTCCGAGTCTGTCACTTACTATGTCTCTAAAACAGTTTTCTTTTTTATGTAAAGATTCGGCAATCACAAGTGCACGAGGTAAACTTAAATTGTCCTTATTTATAATGTCTATTACACCATGTTTCCTTCGACAGAACTCCTCATACGATAAACCGTGGCCCCGCAGTTTTCCAAGACCCGCTGTCATCAAAGTCTCAAGACTTTGGTCATTTCTATTACGAATTGACCATCCGTAAATATCTCGCGATTACTTTGCAATATTTTGTCCATAGCATCCTAAACCATGTCTATGTGCAATTGATCCGCTCGGCGAAAACTGAGCCAAGCTGGTCCATTTTCAATGCGAGGTGTTTAAAATACAAAACCTACATAATCTGTAGGTTCTGTAGATTGCATCACATACTCAGTGACCTATTTTACACTATCATAAAACCACAGCATAGAATCTTCGCCTCTTGGTGGATCAATCATATGGAAGGTTATTTTTTGCCCCGCAACATTAAATTGTCTTGAATGATTTCTAACATCCGATGTAATTGAAAAACGATCTAGATTTCTTACATCACGCCCGATCTGATTTAAATTTTCTTTTATTAAATTTGCGACAATTTGATAGAACAAAATTTAAATCAGATCGTCGTAATTTGCTTGTTGCAAAGAAGATTCGACGATATCTTCACAGATGCTGAAGAAGTTTTTGTATTGTTGCTGATCCATTGTAACTCACTCACTCACTAGCTCCTACACAACTGCAGAATATTACTAGATGATATTTTCTTTACCTGTCCTTTTATACCTGATTACTTATCCAGGCTTCCAGAATTTAATGTGACTTTAATGACACTTTGAAAGATTTTCAAGAATAAAGACATACTTCTTTTAAATTATATATTTCTTTTCTCTACCAACAAATGTGCCTATACACACTGCATCTTTTTTTATTTTATTATTATAATAGGTATATAATTCTATAAATAAATTCTTAAAAACTAAATTTTCAATATGAACTATATTATACAAACTTACATCTATATCTATCCTAAATCTTAAACTATCAATATAACTATCTTGGAGTATTTATTTATACACATTACTTACATCTAAATATTTTACGCTATTCTAAATTAAGTAAATTGTCTATCTGGTCTTTATTTATCACTAAATACTTACTACTAATTTTGTATTTCAATTATCCTTTTGGCAACACAGTAAATTGAACATTCCCTATATATTTAGAAATATTTACAGCTATTTTATTGTTTTTCGCGTCTTTTACGAAACTAATAAACTTTTCAAAGTTTGTGATGTTTGTTTATAATTTTCTTCTGACATCCCCTACCAGACGGATAGCGGCCTGCAATGCTGAATTTGGATCGACCCCGATGCATAAAAAGCTTTTTATTTTTTTCCCAGGGGAAAGGATAGCACGCCCAGCAACCTGTCATTATTATCGCGGGTATACTTATTTGGCGGTAATGCGAATACTCTCGTTGTTGCGGCATCTCCAAGCAACAGGCCTAGCTGGGCGTCTTCTCCTAGAAATTCAGCTTCCTCCCAAACGTCCATCGGAGCCTTTTCCTCTTCTTGCTCCTCTTCTATGAATGGCTGTCTACATGGTTCATCGCATTTGTATTTTTTTTCCCATTTTCGATGTATTTCATCGTCTTCATGACGCCTTTTATAATGGCATGGCCACCAGCTGCGTTGCTGCTTCATGGAGAAGATTATCCAGGTCACAGGTGCTATCATCCTCTACAAGCTGGGTCGGCACAGAAGAAGGAGAGTCCCATTCTTCCACGGTTACCACGGGGTCCACCTCCCTGATCTCGACGTAGTTCTCCACCGGATCTGCTTTTCTAACTACAATGTTCTCGATGATGTTGAAGTTTGCAGCCATGGTGATAGTGATGATTGGTACACAAATATACAGAACGAGAAGAAACTGTATACTAAAGAAAGAAATATTTTGAACGAATATTTATAAAAAAAAAAGAATTTGACATATACAAAGAAATTGTCTTCATATTTAAAATACATGTAGTTTTAAGCTATTGAAATTATGTATACAATAAAACTTTATTAATCATTAGTAAAATAACAATTTCATATAAATTTGCAAAGAATATTACCGTAATGGCCCCATCACAGGCAATTATCGTTACCAAAATAAGCACAATATTAAAATTACATTTCGTCAGAAAATATTAAAGCTCATTTACTCAAAATTCATAATCTTTCAATACTTGTTAGTAAACCCTATTGAATCGCAAACCTTCTATACATTTACTTTAATGTACCGTTTAAAGGTAATTATCGTTACCTAAATATGAACATTATTAAAATTACATTTCGGCAGATAATATTAAAACCCATTTGCTTAATACTCATAATCTTTCAAATACTTCCTTGTACACAATATTAAAACTCAATTAGAATTTAATTATAGGACATAATGGAAATTTTTAAAGCAATATCACATTCCAACTTTCACAAAATTTAATATACATACATAAACAATTTCCCTAATAATAATTTCAAATATATTTTATATCGCAAATTCCTATCGAAAATAACATATCTTATCAAAAATTTCATCAGACACTGGCGCCAGTTAATGACTTCTTAATTACCCTTAAAGACGCGTGAATGGTTGCATCACATCCTACTTATAGATAAAAAAAGAAAAAAATGTACCATGGTGGACCCAAGAATGTGAAGAAACAGTCAAAAATAACAAAAGAGCTCTCTATAAATATAGAAAAAACAAAACAACAGAAAACTTCATCTATATCAAAAAACAAGGGCCATTGCAAGAAGAACAATAACCACGGCACAGAAAAAATCATGGCAAGAATACGTACAAACAATAACTGAATCAACAGCCCCAAAAGAAGTATGGGACAAACTTAGACAGATAAGAGGTAAAACAAACAAACACACTGATAAACGAAGGAAAAATACATACCACACATCAAAGCATTGCAAACACATTAGCCGACATATATATACAGACTGTCTACTAAACTCGGGCCACTTAAAGGAATTCCTAAACTAGAGGAGTTACGACTTCGATTAAATTAGACAAAAGTTGCTTTATCAGGGGGCTATTCTTGTGATATATTTGTTTTTCCAAAAATATGCATAGGTCACTAGACAGAAGAAAAAATATTAAATTAGTGAAAAGTAATAAATCATTTTTATTCTTAAACGATGACAAATAGACAAAAATATTCCAGATAAAACTTTTAGAAGACAAAGTGCGCCATAACGAGAAATAATAATAAACAAATTTTGGCCAACTGTTTGCGAGATATGGCAAGAAAAATTTTTTTTTAAATGGTAATCATAGGTGGCTATGGCATCGTTAAAAGAAGTATTGTTATCTCTTTTCAACAGTATGTATTTTTATATCATTTATTTAAAAAAATATTGTTTTATGTACATAAATCATAAAACACTTTATTCTAATGGCATTTTTGAAGTAAGCTTTGGTACAAACAATTTAAAACAACTGATTTTATCATATTTCTGCCATTCGGTGGCCAGCTAGATCACCAGATCTGAGTCCTTTGGATTTTTTTATGTGGGGTTTTTTAAAAGACCTTATAATTTAAACGATTTGAAAAATAAAATTATTGAGGCATGTAATTTAATTTCTAAAAATATGTTGGAAAACACTCTACATAGTGTTTTAAGCAGAGCCGAATTATGTTTACAACAAAATGGACAAAATTTTGAACATTTGTTATAATTACAGTTTAATGAACCAAATTTGCATTAGTTTAACAAAATTTATTTAGTGTTTCTTATGTTCCATTTTTTGTTATTAATTTTATCTTAGGAATAAGTAAATTTGTTTACAATTAATTATAATAGTTTATTGTTAAGTTTTATATAGATAATTAAGACATAACCTAGATTAAAAAATAAATGAATACAAAAAAATCAGTTGTTTTAAATTGTTTGTACCAAAGCCTACTTTAAAAATGCCATTAGAAAGAAGTGTTTTATGTTTTATGTAAATAAAACAATAATTTATAAAATGAATGTTATAAAAATACATACTGTTGAAAAGAGATAAAAATACTACTTTTAACGATGCCATAGCCACCTAAGATTATCATTTAAAAAAATATTTTTTCTTGCCATATCTCGCAAACAGTTGGCCAAAATATTTTTATTATTATTTCTCTTTATGGCGCCCTTTATCTTCTAAAAGTTTTTTTTTGAACTTTTTTGTCCCTTTGTCATCGTTTAAGAATAAAAACGATTTATTAATTTTCACTAATTTCATATTTTTTCTTCTGTCTATTGACCTATGCATATTTTTGGAAAAACAAATACATCACAGGAATAGCCCCCTGATAAGGCAACTTTTGTCTAATTTAACCGAAGTCGTAACTGTTCTAGTTTAGGAATTCCCTTAAGTGGCCCGAGTTCAGTAGACAGTCTGTATATATATAGTGGTTTAACACTTCGTTGTGGAGTTGCACTGCTTTTACTTAAGCTTTCTAGATCCCTTTTTTGGAGGGGATCGGACTCCGTTTCAGTTATTTATTAAATATTCTTCGCTATGACGTTCCATTTCTTCCTATCTCTTGTTTTATTTTTCCAGTTGTTAATTCCCGCTCTTCTTAAATCGTCTTCTACTTCTGCTAGCCATGTTGATCTGGGTCTTCCTCTTCTTTTCTTACTTCCAGCAGCTATTTTTTCTTTTATTTCTTCTTCTCTTTCGCCTCTATTTGTTAACATTACACCTAAGTATTTGAATTTGTTTACTTGTTCAAACTCTGATTCTCCTATTTTAATAGTCTTGTCTTGCACTTCTTTTCCCTTTACCATTATTTTAGTCTTTTTTTGGTTGATTTCTAGTCCTATTTTCTTTCCTTCCTTTACTATCTCTTCTAGCATTTTTCTCATTACATTTCTGTTTTTCGTTATTATTACTATGTCGTCCGCATATGCTATTATTTGACTTCCCCCTGTTCTGAGGGTTACTTTCTTTACTTTTCTCATGATATATTCCAGTGCTAAATTAAATAATGTGGCAGATAGGGCATCACCTTGTTTTACACCTTTATTTGTTAATATATCTTCCGTTTCTCCTTTTTGTGTTTTAATTCGTATTTTTGATGTTTTCATAGTCATTGCTATCAATCTTCTTAATTTGCTAGGTATTTGTAGTTCTTTTAAACCTTTCATTAGTTGCTGTCTTTTAATTGAGTCAAAGGCTTGTCTGAAGTCAATGAACAGAATCTCGGTGTTGATGTTATACTCAAGTGTTTTTTCCATTATCTGTTTAATAATATGTATCGCGTCCGTGGTAGATTTTCCTTTCATAAAACCACATTGACAATTTCCGATAATTCTTGCTGATTCATTTGTTATTATTCTTTGTATTATTGTTGACATTATTTTATAGGTAGTGTTCAGTAACGTGATTCCTCTGTAGTTTTCGCATATTTGTTGGCTTCCTTTCTTATGTATTGTTACAACTTGTCCTGTTTCCCATTCTTTCGGCATTTCTTCCTCCCTCCATATTTTTACTATAAGTTCATGGATGTGTTTCTGTATTGCTTCGCCTCCGTACTTTAATAATTCCATATTAATATTGTCGCTTCCAGGTGTTTTACCGTTGCGACTATTTTTTATAATTTCTTTTACTTCCTCTAGTGTTGGTTCTGTTATGTGTTTTTCGTTTTCTTCTGGTAATTCACTTCTTATTTCCTGTTCCTCTTCTGTGAGTAGTTCCTTAAAATAATCTGTCCATACTTTTTTGTATTGTTCTTCAGATTCTGCTAGTTGCCCATTTTTATCCTTTATCCCATTTGTCTTGGTCTTATATATTTTAGTTTGTTCTTTTATTTCCTTATAAAATCTTTTTGTGTTTATGTTTGCTCTTTCATTCTCAATATTTTTTATTGTGTTTTCTATTGATATTCTTTTGTTTTTCCTAATAATTTTATTACATTCCTTTCTTTTTTTCTCATACTTCTCTTTGTCCTATTTTTTATTTGTTCTTAAATATGTTAATCTTGCGTTTCTCTTTTCATCTAGTATTATTCTAATTTTTTTATTGAACCAGGCTTTTTTTATTTTTTGCATTCTTATTTTCATGTCCTATCCATTTTTGAGCAGCTTCGTTAATACATCTTTTTATCCAGCACCATTTTTTTACTATATCTTCCATTTTACGTTCTTCCTATTTTATGTTTTTTTCTACTTCCTCTTCGTATTTCTCTCTCGAGCTTTCATTGTTTATATTTTCTATATTCCATTTAATTCTCGTTATATCTTTTCTATCACTTGTTTTAACTTTGTTTCGTATCTTTGTTGTTACCATGTAGTGATCCGAGTCGGCACATGCTCCTCTGTATGTCCTTACGTTTAGTATCGAAGATTGCCTCCTTTTCGTTTCTAGTACGTGGTCTATTTGTGTTTGAGTCTTATTGTCTGGTGCTGTCCATGTTTTTTGGGGTGTTTATACTTCGTGCTACTTATAATCATGTTGGTCTTTATTGCTAATTCACATAACCTTTGCCCATTATCATTTGTTCTTTCATGTATTGTGTGTGTACCTGCGACTTGTTGTATGTAGTTCTCTCTTCCTATCTGTGCATTAAAGTCGCCCATTATAATGCTTAGGTCTTCCTTCGGTATTTTTTCAATTTCCTCTTCCAAATTCTCATAAAAATCTTCTTTCCTTTCATTTGTTGCATTCTCCGTAGGTGCATATACATTTAGTATCGATATGTTGGCAGGTGATCCTTCTATTCTAATGTATGCCAACCTTTCATTAATTGCTTTAAATTCTATTATTTTTTCTTTTAATTTTTTTAAAACTATGAATGCTACCCCATATTTCCCCTGTTTATCTCCGGAATATAATGTTGTATAGTAATTCTTCTTGATTATACCTTCACCGCCCCATCTTGTTTCCTGAATCGCTGCCAGATTAATATCATATCTTTTCAATTCTTGCGCTACTTCTTCCATCTTTCCTGGCTGGAGCATCGTTCTTATATTCCATGTACTAAATTTTAACATTTTGTTCTTTTTTCTATTTACTTTTTTTGTTTTAATTGTATTTATTCCCTTTCCATTATCTTTATATCCTTTTCCTCGCTTTCCGTATTCAATATTGCCATCCTCGTTCTCCATTGTTAGTTGTTTAAGTTTTTTGGAGGTTTATCTTCCTGTTTTTCTATATTCATCTTCTCTTCGTCCCAGATATACCAAGTCTCATTTATTTTCAGTTTTTTATACCCTATTCTTATTCTATTTCCTTTATTTTTCTCATCTTTCGCCAATTTTAAGATTTCTTTTTGTATTTCCATCTCTTTGTTAGTCATTTCACTTTCTATGTAAATTTTTGTCCCTGTAAGTTTGCTTTTATTTTTTAATATTTTTATTTTATCTTCCCAATTCTCTATTTTGGCAATGGTAACTTTTTTATCCTCTTTTCCTTTCTTATAGGTTTCTTTAACTCTGATATCTATTCCTAATTTGTTTTTTATAAGTTTTTCAACATCCTGATTGTTGTTTATATTCTGTTCTCCCTTAATTACGATATTGTTACGTTTTTCAATTTTTTCTTTCTTCTCTTCTATTGTTTCTAAAGTTATTATTTTCCCTTTTAAAACCTTTATTTCCTCTGTCATCAATTTTTCTTTTGTTTTTAAATCTTTGACTTCTTGTTTTAATGTATTTATTACTTCATGAAAACCTTTATGTAATTCCTGCATTTCCTCTCGTATTTCGGTCCGTAATTCTTGAGTTTCTTCTCTGTGTTGTTTGTTTTCCTTCTTCATCGATTTTATCTCCTCTGTTATTGTTATTAGCATCTTTACTATTTCATTTTCTTCTGAGTCTATGACTTTTCCTTTAGCAACTGGTGATCTCGATGTCTTCCTACTTTTACTGAAGACCATATTATCACTTATACTGCTGACACTGGAACTTCTAGTAAATTTACATTCGTCATCTCCCATCTTTGTACGCCTAGTTGGAAACTTCTGCGGTCCTTAGGTGTTTTCGTGGTTGCAGTTTTACTTTCTCCTCTCTCTCTCCTCGATGTAAAATTTGTTAAGGTTTGCTTGTTATTATTTTTATGTTATTTTGTGTTTAAAATTTTCAAAGAGTACTTTTAAAAAGGATACGGCTTCTTCTGCACAGATAACACTTCCTGCTCTTTATCTGACCTTTAACTATCACTTCCTTAGCAGATTCTTTTTTTCAGCTTTAGATTGTTATACAAATTTGTTTTTATATTGCGGATACTCAAACTATCAACTGTCAATCAGCGGTCACCTCAAATATATATAGTATACAAAGAAATTGTCTTCATATTTAAAATACATGTAGTTTTAAGCTATTGAAATTATGTATATAATAAAACTTTATTAATCATTAGTAAAATAACAATTTCATATAAATTTGCAAAGAATATTACCGTAATGGCCCCCATCACAGGCAATTATCGTTACCAAAATAAGCATAATATTAAAATTACATATCGTCAGAATATATTAAAGCTCATTTACTCAATATACATAATCTTTTAAATACTTGTTAGTAAACCCTATTGAATCGCAAAACTTCTATACATTTACTTTAATGTCCCTTTTACAGGTAATTATCTATACCTAACTATAAACATTATTGAAATTACATTTCGGCAGAAAATATTAAAACCCATTTGCTTAATACTCATAATCTTTCAAATACTTTTTTGTACACAATATTAAATCTCAATTAGAATTTAATTATAGGACATAATGGAAATTTTTAAAGCAATATCACATTCCAACTTTCACAAAATTTAATATACATACATAAACAATTTCCCTAATAATAATTTCAAATATATTTTATATCGCAAATTCCTATCGAAAATAACATATCTTATCAAAAATTTCATCACACAGGCGCCAGTTAATGACTTCTTAATTACCCTTAAAGACGCGTGAATGGTTGCATCACATACTACTTATAGATAAAAAAAGAAAAAAATGTACCATGGTGGACCCAAGAATGTAAAGAAACAGTCAAAAATAACAAAAGAGCTCTCTATAAATATAGAAAAAACAAAACAACAGAAAACTTCATCTATCTCAAAAAACAAGGGCCATTGCAAGAAGAACAATAACCACGGCACACAAAATACGTACAAACAATAACTGAATCAACAGCCCCAAAAGAAGTATGGGACAAACTTAGAGAAATAAGAGGTAAAACAAACAAACAAACACACTGATAAACGAAGGAAAAATACATACCACACATCAAAGCATTGCAAACACATTAGCCGACATATTTGAAAGAAATTCAAGTGATGAAAACTACGACAAAGAATTTTTGAAACACAAAGTACAAAAAGAAAAGTTAGAACCAATAACTACAACGGATCATGATAACAGAGAAATAAACAAAGAAATAACAAAACAAGAACTAACAAAAACTATAAATAACCACAAATGCAGCAGTAACCATGGACCCGATGCAATCACATACGAAATGATCAAACATTTCTCAGACGAAGCCATAGAGAATCTACTCTTCGTATATAATAAAATTTGGACAGGAAAAGTATTCCCAGAGAAATGGACAGAAGTATTAGTAATACCAATATTAAAACCAGGAAAAGAAAAAATTAACTCAAAAAATTATCGACCAATCTCCTTATCAAATACACTGAGCAAAGTTCTTCAGAAAATAGTAACCAAACGCTTAAACTGGTACTTAGAAACGAATAACATACTTAACAACCACCAAAGCGGATTTAGAAGTGGAAGATCAACTTAGGACCAAATCGTCTCAATAACAACAAAAATACAAAAAGCTTTTCAAAGAAAACAACATCTAATAGCCGTTTTCCTTGACATTGAAAAAGCATACGACACAATATGGAAGTATAACATTATTAAAACAATGAAAGACTACAAACTTGACGGAAACATACTGCACTTTACCAAAAACTTTCTAACAAACAGGACATTTAGAGTAAAAACAAATGGGTGTATCTCAGAACAAAAAAAAAAACAAATAAACGGTATACCACAAGGCGAAATATTGAGCGTGTCTCTATTCCTAATTGCCATAAACAACATGACTAACCATATACCCCCAGAAGTCAATATCTCTCTTTTTGCCGACGACTTGGCTATCTACATAAAAGATAAAAATCTAAATACTGTCTACAACAAAATATAAAAAGCTATAACTGAGTTAAAAAATTGGGCAAACAAAACAGGTTTCAAATTCTTAGCTACAAAAACTAAATGTATGCACTTCTGTAAATACAGAAAACAACACGAAAATCCAATACTTAAAATATATAACAGAGAAATAGACTACACAAACGAAATAAAATTCCTCGGAATGACACTTGATAAAAAATTAAATTGGAACAAACACCTCATAAAACTAAAAACAGAATGCCACCAACACCTAAACATCCTCAAGACTTTAAGACATTACAAATGGGGTGCTCAGAAGGAAACTATACTTAAACTGTATCGTTCACTAATAACATCGAAGTTAGACTACGGATGTTTGGCATAATGTACTGCAAGCAAAACAAACCTGAAACAAATAGATACAATAGCAAGCCAAGCAATCCGAATAGCCTCTGGAGCCTTTTATACTAGTCCAATCTCAAGCCTCTTCAATGAAGCAGGCGAACAACCACTCATCCTCCGTAGAATACAACTAGGTCTTACATACATAGCCAAGATAAAAATAATGACTTCACACCCAACACATAAACTCTTTCTCAATAGCTAAAACACCCAAACCACTCTTAAAAACTCCACACACCACATCAAATTTACACAAACGAATTCAAACAAATTCAGAACACCTTCCAAGACTACACATTCATATATACCGATGGGCCCAAAACTCAAAACCAAGTCGGAGCAGCCATGATTACCAAAGGAAAAACCATAAAAATCCACCTACCAGAAGAATTAAGTAACTTTTCCGCGGAACTGACGGCAATAAAAGAAGCACTTATATTCTGAACAACTTTGTACTCTTGCAGTTTTGCTCTAAATCTATCAGGAGAGAGAGTATCCGCAATGTTTTGAAATCCCATGTTAAAGTCCTATGTTCCGCATTTCCTTGCACACACTGTATATATATATATATATATATATATATATATATATATATATATATATAAAAACGTCCAAGGACTGTCAGAACCAAAAAAGTAACAATATATACAGATTCCTTAAGCAGCCTACAATCAATCCAACAATATATCCAAAAGACCCAATAGTTATCAAAATCCAAGAATATCTTCACAGAGTACAAAACCAAAACATTACAGTCATCTTCATATGGATCCCAGGCCATGTAGAGATCCCAGGCAATGACGCAGCAAACCGGACTGCAAAAGAAGCCACAAATGAAAAGCAAACAAATCTAGCAATTCGAACTGCCGGCATCGTAAGCGAAATTAAAGGAAAAATAAAAAAATATATGAGAGTACAAGTGGAAAACCGAAAACGAAACAAACAACAAACTGAGACAGATTAATGACGATATAACAAATTGGAAAACAAACTTCACAAGACAAGAAGAAATCATCCTCATCAGGCTAAGGATTGGACATACCCAAATAACACATAAACACATCCTAGAGAAAACTACACAACCCACATACTGCAACTGCCCATTAACGGTCAAACATATATTATTAGAATGTCAAAAATACCAACAAGAAAGAAGCACACCAAAAATCACGAACACAATGAAGACAGCCCTAGAAAATAACACAAACACCAGCACTAACATCATCAAATATTTACAACAAATAAAGTTATATAACCAAATATAATGTCATGTAATATAATATACCATATTTTATCGGGGTCTTAAAAGCCATGGAGCTGAAAGATCCAAAAAAATTAATAAAAAAAAATAAAGTAACAGGAAACAAGGTAACGAAAATGGCTAATACAAAGGAATTGGAAAATAAGTACAATGAAATAACACCAACACACACACCCGTAACTACAATTCAAAGAAAAAGAAGAAATAGAAATAAAGGTAAAAAAAAACAAAAAATAATAATAAGATAAGAATTAGTACTTGGAATGCCAGAACTATGCTACAATTAGGAAAAACCCAAGAAATAGCTGCAGAAATGTTAAGGTATAAAATAAATATAGCTGCAATACAAGAAGCTATATGGAGTGGAGCAGGACAAATCGTAAAAGACAATTATATTGTAAAATATTCAGGACATAAAAAACAAGGGCAATACGGAGTCGCATTTATCATTTTAAATGAACTGAAGAATAATACAATAGATTTTTCCGTCGACCTGTATATAAAATTAAATTTTACGTACTAGTTTCCGGACAAAAAATGACACTTTTTTGTAGGTTACTACTTTTTCGTCCGCAAACACTTTTCGTCCGCTAAGCCCAATGCATTTTTATTATTGGATTTAATTAACATTTACAAAGAAACACTTACATTATTAATAATAAAATTAAAATTATTATTTCTAAAGTCAAATAATTGTTGATCTACCAAAATTATAAACCTAAATGACATATTTTTTTTAATTTCACATTTGTTACACTCACATGGCCATCTTGGGAAATCTAGCGGTAATAGTTGCAACTAAGTGCAGGGAGTAATAACCTAACTTTTAACCATTTTCTGTCAAACTGTGCGTTGTGTCTTTGCCTCGGTGACGGCAGAAAAATGACTGAAAATAGCGAAATTGATAGTGATGTGAGCAATACACCTCCAGAACTTCAAGAAATTGTAAGTACTGCAACATTAGAATTGAAAAATTGTGTATTTATTTCTTGATATAAACTATCTAAATAATAAGAACGACGGAAAAATTTAATATGTACCTCGACAAAAAATGTATATTATAGTCTCGCCTGTTTGTTTGCCTCGGCTCCAAGTCTCGGCAAGCAAACTCAGACTCGCCTATAATATTCACTTTTTTGTCCTTGATACATAAATAACTATTAAATCAAAAACGAACGAATGGCCTACTGTAGACTAGATACGACACATTTCAAAATATCAATTTTGAAAGCTTGATTTATAAACTTGACGTTGCTGTTGCCGTTGGCTCTGATGTTGCCATTGTCGTTGACGTTCCGTTACAGTCGAGATTCTTCGTTTATAAAGTTGACGTTGGTTGAAGTTCGTGTGTTACGAAAATGAATACTGTAGAATGTTTAGGCGTTATTGGTATTATTTTGTGTATGGCCGCAGTTTTAAAATTGAAAAAAAAAAACAGACAAAGGTGTAGATTTAAAACTAGGCCAGTAAATAGGGAACGAAGATATTCTGGAAATTACCAGTATTATAAAAAAATTAAATCGTGGGATACTGCCCAATATTTTAAATATACGAGGATGACAGTTGAAGTTTTTAAAAAACTGTTAAACTTTGTTAAACCTAAAATTAAGAAACAAACAAGATCTGATGGTGTTTCTGTAGAAGAACGTTTGGTCCTAACATTACAGTAAGTATTTTCTCACATGAAACATTTTTATCCAACCAGCACGTACAATACGCTGGTAATTAATGATTTATTTTAGATATTTATCACAATGTTTAAGTATGCAAGCACTAGCTTGGAGTTTTAATCTGGGTTTAACAATGGTGCATAAAATTATTCACGAAACTTGCAGTGCGATTTGGAAGATCCTTAGTCTATTATATTTAAAAACCCCTGTAAATTAAGAAATGTATACCAAAATGCAGAGATTTAGTCAGTAACGGCCTAAAGACATTTCTCACTTCCTTGGTTTGGTGAACTTCGTATAAAAAAGCATTTTTTTCAAAAAATGGCCAGTTTGGCAAATCTTTAGAGCCAGAGTCAAACGGATGTAATCGCTTTACCTTAGTGAACCTATCTCGCAAGTTTTTCAAATTCTCTGACAATCTTCAACTAAAAACCTCTAATTAATATTTTTCTAAAAGTAAATTTGATTACTCACCACTCATCTGTAGAATCGAAGAGATCTTCTGCCACGCCTGGTCTTTTTGTTTCACAATTTTGTAATTTTTATTAGTCATGTCATAAATATTCATATAGTCGACGCCAGCTCATATAAGAGTGACGTCACTTGGAAGATTTTTATCATGCTCATTCAAAGTATTATTTGTCTTTGTCGTAGTCACTACAGGCTGGCGGCGACTATAGTTTTGAATAACCTCAATCAGAAGAGACAACTTGTATACTCCAATAGCATTTGTTTGGTTACGAAATTATCATATCTTGCAATAAAATATTCACCTGATTCATCCAAACTATGAATTTCTAATTCAGCCATCTTTAAAAGAAAATAAAGCCTAAATACGAACTCATGAACAACAAACACTTCACAAATGGCGATATATATTTCAAACGTTAACAATAAAATAAAATGATTTCTGCCTATGTTCTGATTGATTAAAGACCTGGCGTCACCGAACTGCGAACGTCAAGACTTAAAACTTGGTTAAGTAGAACGGCATCGGCAACTGAAAACGGCAGCGTCAACTGTTATGATTTGAGGTTCGACGGAAGGATTTTTAAAAACAATTTATTGAAGTAACAAATAATTATTTACTTTAATTATTTTAAGTCACAAAATTACAATTTATATTACAAGTTTAATTTATAATTTCAAATATAAAATGGACATAGTTTCTACATGCAAATGAATATATTCTGACTAACTACACATTTATGAAATACAGTTTATATAGTGTTTGGGCAAGGGTGTCAGGTTGTTTCCTGTGGGAATCGCAACCTCAGCAGGATGGACCGTGGTAACTCCTCCCTCGCTAAAATTGGGCTTCATCGGGAAGTTTCAGCGTCGATGTAGGGGGTGAAGTTCTCGTTTGAAGTTCGATGTCTTCTGTCGTGGACTGTTTCTTCACATGCTTGTGGTATTTCTTCTTGAAGTACACTACAGTAAGGGTTGTAGCGCTGGCTACGATAATTCCATATAATGCCCATACTGGATAATTGATGGTGTCTTCTTCTTCAATTGGGTTGTTGTAGTATGGGATGTTTTCTATATTTTTGATTGGCTTCAATTCTTCTATTCTATTCAATTGGATCGTCATTTTCGGAGTTTGGGTGTCGTTGTATTTTATTTTGTAATTTTCAATGATTATCGGTTTGCCGAATGTACCGTGTTTGAAATTTAGATCTTGATTCTGGATATTCATTTTGCATTGGTCTTCTGTGATTAAAAATATTCCGTGTAAGTTTTTTATGTTATCTCCATGATCACATTGAGTTTTTAATGATTCAGGAAATGGGAATATTCCAATGAATTGATTGATTTCGTCTAGATATTCAATATGATTCTTTTTGATGTTCAGTTTCACTAATGGGCAGTTTTCTACTTCGTTTCGTAGCAGGAAATTTGCTTCGCAGGAGTCTTCATTTATTTCTCTTATGTGGTTTGGACATTGGAAGGTGTTCCTTTTATTGCGAGTACATATACCACATAAAGACCTTATTTGACCTACTTCAGACTTCAGTATATACTCATGATTAGGAATTATGGTAACGAACTCAGAGTTGTGTTTCGTTGGAGTTGGAATTAAATGGATAAGTTCGAAAATTGTGTCAAAATTTATTGGAATTTCTATGAAGTATATAATTTTGTTATCTTGTAATTTACAGTTGACTGAAATCAATTTTTCTATGTCCGGCATATTTTCTACGTTTATTTCAAGTGGTAGTTCATCTTTATAGTACTTTGAGATTTTGTTTAATTCCTCATATAGATCGTGTGTTTTGATGATGCTCGGATGCATAGTATGGAGTTTGCAAAAAGTTAATGAATTTTCAATGTCTTGGAGGGTATTTAATGTCAATGTAAATAGAATTTCTAATTGATTGTAAATATCTTTGATTACCAATTTATCATGATCTTTGACTCCTGTAGTAACGGTACGTAGTAGTTCTGTTAATTTAGATTTTAGAATATTTTCGTTTTGTCTAATAGTATCAATGGTCTTGTTAAAATATTTTATCATTTGGTTGCTTACAGAATATTGGTTATTAATTTGGTTCTTTAAATTTAATTGATTCTCTTGCAAATGTCTTAGAATTTTCTTATATCGTTTGTCATCTTCGGCATCTAGATTTCCTGTGATGGCTTTTACAACTGTTCCCAATCCGTTAAAAATACCTTGTTTGGTTCTTGAATTTATTAATAGATGACTAAATTTCTCGTTAATTTTGTTTCTTATGTAGCCAATAATTTTGTTATTATTTTCAAAATCCGTGCTAATTGTTTTATCTTCGTGTATGGTGTGTATGAGTTTGTCAGGGGTAGGAGTGATATTGAGTTTAGGTTTGATGGGATTTCTCTCGTACTTAGCTGCCAAACAAGTTTCGCAATTATTTATGAAGTTTGTGATAGATTTTAATTGATTGGGCCAATAGTATAATTTTTTAATTTCATGATGTATTTCGTTGATTCCGCGGTGGTTTGTTTTTCCTTCGTGGAATTTTGTGATGATTCGTGTAATTTCGTCTTATTTTTCTACATCAATTAATTTTGTATTACTTTTAATAAATTTTATTTGAGAATGTTTAAAGTGTTTTTGAAGAATGTTGCTAAATTGTTCGTATATGGGTGATTCGAAATACAGATAATATCGAACATTCGGGGCAATATATTCTTTAATAAAATCCACTATCTCTTGTTCAAAATTTATTTCTGATATTTGAACGTGCAATCTCATTTTTTCCACATGGAGTTTTTTAATTTTAGGTTTCGATGGTGAATGTTTTACTTGGGAGATAAATAATTGATTTTTTCCAACGTTTACTGGAGATTCAGTAATGGTTATACCAACTATGGGATTCTCAGGATTGGAGTGGATTGTTTGGTCTGTTTCGGGGTCAATTTGTTCGTCATCATCAGGTATCACTATTTTTGATAGTTTATCATTGTCAGGGTTGAATGTTTCATTGAAATTTTCGATAAGGTCGTACAAATTTTTGATTCTGGGTCTAAAGTGTTTATATTTAATTCGATTCTCGATAGGGCATCTGCATTTGTATTAAGTGAGCCTTTTTTATGTATTACTTCATAATCGAATTCTTCTAATCTAGTTCTCCATCTCATTAATTTTGAATGTGGGTCCTTTAAATTTTGTAAATATTGTAATGGTTTGTGATCTGTCACAATTATAAATTTTCTTCCGTAAAGATAAGGTTGAAAGTATTTAGTTGCCCATATCACAGCTGTTAATTCTTTTTCCGTGGTGTCATATTTCTGTTCAGTATCGTTTAAAGTCCTACTTGCATAAGCAACGGGAAGGTCGGATCCAATAGGGCCTTGTGATAATACGGCACCTATGGCGTATTTACTTGCGTCTGTTGTCAAAATGAACGGTTTGGTAAAGTCTGGGTACTGGAGTATTGGTTCATTAATTAGTAGGTTTTTGCAGGTGTTAAAACAATTGACGTAATCGGGATCGTTATAATTAATGGTGGCATCCTTTTTTAAACATTTTGTTTACGGTTTCGTAAGATGAGCAAAATTTTTAATAAATTTCCGGTAATATCCTAAAAGTCCTAAAAATGCTTTGATTTGTTTTGTTGTCTTCGGTATCGGGTAATTTTGAATAGCATGAATTTTATCAGGATTAGGTTTTACACCTTCGGGGGTCACGACATGTCCGAGGTATGCAACTTCTTTCCTGAGGAATTCAGATTTATCTAATTGGATTTTTAAATTCGCTTCTTTTAATCGGTTAAAAACTGTTCTTAAATTTTGAATGTGTTCTTGAAGGGATGTACTAAAAATGATTACGTCATCTAGATAAACAAGACAGATTTCATTTACTAAATTTCTAAGAACGTTGTCCATTACTCTTCGAAAAGTAGCGGGTGCGTTCTTGAGTCCAAATGGCATTCTTAAAAACTCATAATGCCCATGTTCTGTGCTGAAGGCTGTTTTTTCAATATCTGATTTGTTCATCCAATTTGATGAAAACCAGATGCAAGGTAGAAAAATATTGACATCTGCCTAATTTGTCTAATAAGGAGTTAATGTTCGGGATTGGATATTTGTCGTCTATCGTTTTGTCGTTCAATTTCCTATAGTCGATAACAAGTCTCCATTTCTTTTTACCTGATGCGTCTAGTTTTTTAGGGACGACCCATACGGGGGATGACCAGGGTGAATGGGAAGGACGGATGATATTTTGGTCAAGCATTTTTTGAATTTGAGATTGAACTTCTTTACGAAAGATTTCCGGGTATCTATAAGGTTTTGCATAAACGGGATTATCATCTTTCGTGCGAATGAAATGTTTTACGTCGTTAGTGAAAGATAACGGGTCATGTTTGGTGTGAAAGATATTTTTGTACTGGGTCAGCAGTTTTGTTATCTCAGATTTTTCTTCATCGTTCATATGGTCCAGTCTTATTTTGTTCATATTGAATTTATTTTCTATTTCATTTTGACAAAAATTTAGATTATTTATTTCAAAACTGTTTAATTCTTGAAATTTTACACAATTTACTGAATTTATAATTTCTTCATTTTGGCCTAAATTTATGATTGGGTATATAGCTTTGTGATTTTGAATTTTGGCAAGTCCTTCGGGAATTATTATGTTATTGAATTTAGTTTCCGGTATCAATATTTCTCCGTTTTCGATAAATAATTCGCCTAATTTTTCTGATCTGGGTGGAATTTTTATGTAATTAGATTTGGGTATTATTTCATGGTAATGAATTTCAATTTCTTGTTTCGGAGTTATAATTTTGTCATTTGTCAGGTCAATTTTTGCACCTAATAATTTCAAATTATCTAAACCTAGTAAAATATCAAAATTTCGGTGGAAGTTAAATAAATGGTACTTTACTAATTTGTCTGGGGCATTAAATAATTTTGAAGCAGGAATCACTATGCTAGAATTTTCTATTGATGTTCCATGAGCTGTAGTAATTTTGAATGTATCATTCTTAATTTGATTTTTGTAATAATTATTCGCTATGTTTGGATTTATGAAGGACCGTGTACTGCCTGTATCGATTAAAGCTTTTAAGTTAAATTCTGGAAATACAATGAATGGTAGTTCACTATGGTTATGAATCACATTCATTAATTCAATGTTTGTTCCGAGGCTGTTATTGGAAAAAACTCGTTTTCGTCAGTTTGTTCTGGTTCAGTGACATAATATTCTAAATTTGATTCGTCTACATAATTTCCAAAATTTTGTTCTTCTGGTTCTGCATATTCTTGCAGTTCCGTATTAAATAGTTCTTCAGCGATAGGAGGTCTGTTTTGGGAGTGGAAGAATTGTTGTGGACGATAAGGACCAGCTGATGGGTGAGGTGTCGTTGACTGCCTTGTGGAAATACTCATAGGTGTTGGCTTATTCGGTTTAAAATTTGGATTTGGTCGAAAAACATTTTGGTTGGGTTGATTATTTGGTTTATTGAATTGGTATGGACGTTGCTTATTGAATGGTTTGTTAAATTGATTGTTGGCAGGGAATTGGTTATTATAGTTTTGTTTAAGTACCTGATTTGCAGGAGGCAGGGGTCTATACATTAGTTGCGAGTTTTGGATTTGTCTAAATTGGTTAGTTGAATTATATTTTGGTTTCTGTTGGTGTAAATGTTGTGTGGTGTTTTTGCTTGTTGCATGAGACCGACCGTGAGTTTCAAGTTGAAAATCATTAGTTAACATGTTTAACGCGGTGTTCATGTCTTTTGGATCTTTTGTCCGCATTAGAGTGCCTAATGGTTCTTTGAGTCCGCGAAGTAGTATTCTTACGGCATAATTTTGAAAGTACCCTATAAGAACGGGCATGGCTGCTTCAGTACAATGAGTACTGATGTAAGATATTTGCAAATTTAACATGTCTTGTACTCTATTATAAAATTCAAATGCTGTTTAATTTTTTTGAGTTAATTCGGTTATTTCGATGTTTAATGTGCATAGGTCTCTCTTATCTGAATATGCGTTCAGAAGAGCTTTTTTAAGATCTTCCCATGTTGTTATTGTGGTGCTGGCTATATTTATGGCTGCATCACCTTTTATTTTTGAAATGATACTCGACATAAGAAATTCATTTTGAAAGTCTGTTGTATCAATCGTATTATAAATTTTTTTAACAAGTTTTTCACTAATTTCTATGAATCTTGATAGCAGTTTACTATCACCATAGAAGTCTGGGATCATGTCTAGGTAGCATTTTTCTAGTTTTGGGGGAGCCATGTTTGATTTGTTAATTCTAAGATTATTTAATATTTCTGTTAATAATTCTGGTTCTGAGTCAGTTGTTTCGTTATTTATAATTTCCCGATCAGAGTCTGAGTCTGAATGGTACTGGTAATTATGTGACATATGGTACTTACAATAGAAGAAGCAGTTTGTCCATGGGTCCTTGTCCTGTGTTCGTCAGGGCCTGGTTCTCCTGGTTCTGCGCCTCACGATGTACTCTCGGTAGATGCAGTGGATTGGACGTTTCTTCTTGTTGACCTTCCGATTTTTCCGGTTAATCGTTAACACGAACGCGTTTTCACTATGCTTGGAAATCGCCCGAAAAATCCGTTACGACTGCGCCAGTTATGATTTGAGGTTCGACGGAAGGATTTTTAAAAACAATTTATTGAAGTAACAAATAATTATTTACTTTAATTATTTTAAGTCACAAAATTACAATTTATATTACAAGTTTAATTTATAATTTCAAATATAAAATGGACATAGTTTCTACATGCAAATGAATATATTCTGACTAACTACACATTTATGAAATAAAGTTTATATAGTGTTTGGGCAAGGGTGTCAGTTTGTTTCCTGTGGGAATCGCAACCTCAGCAGGATGGACCGTGGTAACTTATATATATATATATATATATATATATATATATATATATATATATATATATATATATATATGCCCCAACAGAGAATGCGAAAAAGAAACGTTCTATGAAATTTTAGAAGAAGAAATTGAAAAACTACCAAAAGAAGATATAATAATTATATTAAGAGACGCAAATAGGGAAGGAAGACTATATATAGCAAGTAGCAGGAAGACACACAATACACGACAACACAAATAATAACGGACAAAGTCTATGCAGAGTAGCACCAAAAACAAATCTAATAATAACCAGCACAAAATTTAAACATCGGAGAGAACATAAAATAAGATGGATATCACCAGATCAGCAAACGCAGACACAAATAGACCAT
Source organism: Stenolophus ochropezus (assembly GCA_035578165.1). NCBI lineage: Eukaryota > Metazoa > Arthropoda > Insecta > Coleoptera > Carabidae > Stenolophus > Stenolophus ochropezus. The sequence goes on along the minus strand of JAQOWZ010000013.1, from coordinate 10,646,397 downwards.
ATACTAATAACAAGAAGAAAACAATAATCAGTAACGGATATAAGAACCTATAGAGGAGATTGCGCAGATTCGGACCACTTTATGGTGACAGCAACCCTAAGACAAAAAATAGTAGTAAAAATATAAAATGGAATACAGAAAATCTGAATAATGAAAAAATAAGAGAGAAATATATAGACGTACTAGATAAAAATCTAAACGAAGTAATAAATGATGAAGATGACATAGAGACAAAATGGAATAGTATAAAAAAAATTCATACAGTAAGCAACTCAAAAATGGGTAAGAAAAGAAAAACAAGATAAAAGAAAATACTGGAATAATGAAGAATGTCAGAAAATGGTACATATAAAGAAAAACGCAAGAATAAAATGGCTACAAACAAAAAAAAATAAAGACAAAAATATGAAAAAATAAGAAACGAATGCAACAAAACTATAAGAAAAAGTAACAGAGAATGGACAAAGAATCAAATTAAAGACATAGAAGAAGAAAGGTTGAAAAGAAATACAAAAATATATTAGCAACAAATTTAAGCACAAAATAAAACACAGAAAATCAAAGTACATGGCATAAAAAATATAAATGGTAGAATAGTAGAAAACGAACAAGAATATAAGCAAATTTGGATTAACCACTTTAAGGATTTATTAACAGATACACAAAATGAAAATGAACTTAAAACACAAAACAATGAACAATATAGAATAGTAGAAGAGCCAACGCTTAAGAAGTGCAAGAAATAATAAAAAAATATCACAATGGAAAAACATCAGGTAAAGATGGAATAAATATTGAATTAATAAAATATGGAGGGAAAGTCTTACAGCAACAAATATACGAACTCATACAGAGAATATAGAGAGAGGAAAAGATGCCAAAAGAATGGGAATCTGGACAAATAGTGACAATTCATAAAAAAGGTGACCAGCAAGTATGTAAAAACTGCAGAAGTATTACCATGTTGAACACGATATATAAAATACTATCCACATTAATACAAATGAGATTAGCGAATGAAGAAAATAACATAATTGAACAATATTAATGTGGATTCAGTAAAGGGAGTTCAACAACAGACGCCATACATACAGTCAAACAAATAATTGAAAAATCAGTTGAATAAAATATGAACATAGAAATGTTATTTATTGATTTCCAGCAAGCCTTTGACTCCATTAAAAGAAAAAAGCTCATGACAGCTCTTGAGGAGCTAAATATGCTAGCAAAATTAAGAAGACTAACCGCGATGACAATGAGGCAAAATAAAATAAGCATTATAACACAAAAAGGGGAGATAGAAGAGACAGAGATAAATAAAAGGGTCAGACAAGGAGATGCGCTGTCGGCAACATTGTTCAACCTAGCTTTAGGATATGTACTTAGAAAAATAAATAAAGGAACGCTTAGAACACGAGGAGGACAAATAATAGCATATGCCGACGACATATTTATTGCAACGAAGAATAGGAATATAATGATAGAAATGCTGCAAGAAATAATGATCGAAGGAGATAAGATAGGATTAAAAATCAACGAAACAAAAACCAAAATAATGCTGCTAGGAAAGAATGCTGAAAACAAAGGAATAAAAATCGAAAAACATACATTTGAACAAGTAGTTACGTTTAAATATCTAGGAATTATGTTATCAAGTAAAGGAGAAAGAGAAACAGAAATTAAGGAAAATATTATAGCAACAAGTAGATCTTTTTACGCAAATAAAAAAATATTAAAAAGGAAACTATTAACAAAAAATACCAAAATCAGAATATACCAATCAATAATAAGACTAATTACATTATACGCAGCTGAAACAATCCCAATGACAAAAAAAGTGGAAGAAGATCTAAAAATAATGGAACGCAAAATGATACGAACAATACTAGAACCAAGCGAAGTATCAGAAAATTAATACAGAATAAAAATGAACCATAAAATAGAACAAAAATGAGAAGGAGAAAATATAGTGAAAAAAAAATAAACAACAAAGAATGAGATGGCTTGGCTAAGTATGGAGAGTAGAAGAAAGGGATATAATAAGTTCAATAGTCGAGTGGAGCCCAGGCGGAAGAAGAAAACGAGACTGGCCCAGATCAACAAGGCTGAGAGAATTGGAAGATCTAAAAGTAACCGGAATTAGCAACTGAAAGAACAAAACAAGAAATAGGGACTTGTGGAAGAACATTATAAAGAATATATAAGAATCAGTAACAAAGATTTATAAACTTCAATAAAATTGAATCTAGAAAACTTCGAAGGAAGCGACGCAACCCCATGGGGGTGTTAAGCCACTGTATATATAATATAACTTAATACCGAGGTAAGTTATATTCGTCTTCTTTATATATTTTATATGTTTGACCGTGATATTGGTATTATTAATAAGAAATGGTATTATTAATATCAATATTACGGTATAAAAAATAGGACTCATTATGATTGCAACTCTTATAAAACATAAATAAAATAAATAACTTAACTTAAATTTGCATGTATGTACTTACATGATTTGTGATCACAATTAGTTACATTTTTATACCGTAATATTGGTATTAAGTTATATTCATCATATTTTTATTTTATATGTTTCTATGTTAAATTCAAATGGTATGTGATTTGTAATCATAATGATTTATACTTTGATAATATAATTATATATACGAATTCTTTTAATTTTTAGATATTTAATTACCTCTCTGAAAATAATTTTTCGAATAGGTACTAGGATAAAACTCAATGAATTTATTTAATTGTATGTATATGTAAAACGAGCTTTTTTCGATAATTTGTTGATATTATTATAATATGTTATTTCCATTTAGATATTTTATAATACACTATTTCACATGTAAAAATTCCAAATGAGTATGTACTATTTAGATTTTCAATTGTAATGCTTACAGGTAAGTATATAATATTCACATTTTCATATGTAATGTTTACAGGTAATGTGACATCGTTACGTCGCCAGTCCCTCTCGTTCTCGAAAACGTGTGACGGACTACGGCGTTACCTTCGCGTCACACAATGTAAAATACGTCGTGACAGCCTACAAAACAATAACTCGTGCAAAAGCACCATAATTAGACGACAGGCACGGTATAATAAAATATACAAACGCTGTCGCACTATTCGTTGCCAAATCTCCGGCGCCACTCTACGTAACGGTAGAGACGTCTAACTCGCAGGCTTCCAGTGACAACGGCCACGGATATCGCAATGAAGAAAAATGTCCAAGGTACGGATTCCAACATTGGTTGTGGTCGCTCGCTTGAACACAACATCACGGAACAACGTTCCAAAAAAAGACAGTAAAAAGACGTAAATAAAAGCATAAAGAAATTTCGGATAAAAATCGGTTATTCTTACAACCTGCGTTGCTCGCTCATCCACGTGCACGCGATGCGAGGGTGAGGTAAAAACGAACGCAAAACCAAATTCAGCAGAACTATCCTTGATTAGTCCTGGCGGTGGCCGATGGACAAGCCGAATCCTATTCCGCGGCTCACGAAGCAAAATGACGGATTCGAGTATTCTTTCTATGCCGAAATTCATCCAAAATTATTTCGATAGTGGTAGCGCAATCACTAGTTCTTCTCTACCCCTAGTAATCGGATTTCACAAACTATCGCAACTTACGCACAACTCGTGCACGGGATGAAAATGAACGATTTTTTCACAAACACACGTTTTGCTCACATAAGGGTGTGAAAAACGGCAAAACACTATTCAAATTTTCCCATAAATACTTCACTTCCACCTACCTTACGTTCACCAGTGGAAGGATAGGAAAACAAATGAAAATAATTCAAATAAAAAACTCTGCTTCACAACTTTTGTATGTTACGTCTTTATTTGGCCAAAAACTCACTCAAAAAAGCCACGAGTCGGTCAACGACCGCGCTTTTATCAAAATATTCACCCCCTTCCCCTCGTACCCATCATCAGAGGTGAACATAGTCACAAAACAATTACAAATATTATATATAAATATAAATAAATAACATTTAACATTATTACGATATAAACAGTAGTACAAACACTTACTATTGCCTTAAGTCACTAAACGAGTTAATTTCGCCGCATGAAATTAACTGAACGAGTAACTTGACTACAACCCAAACACATGTTCGATGGTTATGTTTTTCATAACTCCACTATTTAGAATGTTGTTGCTGTAGCTTTTTCTCTTCTGATGGTGACAATTCACAAACACTTCACTAGGTTTATAAATTATACCGACACCAAATTTATTTACAGCAAAGTTTATTTACATACAACAATACAATGTCTCACACAAAAATATTTACAACAAACAAATATATGAAACGTATAACAAACAAATTACGAGTAAAAATGCGAATACAGAAAATTAGAACTAACGACCCTTGAGACTAAGCACTTGGGCTTCGTAAATTTGACTGACTCGCTCCTAGAAATATTGAGATCAGTAAAGTAGTCCTAGCCAACCCCCGCAAGGAAGGGCACCAATCAAATAAAAGAACTTACTGTCAATTACTCTTATTGGCTAGTTTAGAAATGCAACATTCCAAAAAGATCTGCAAGGGTCTGGCGTCCAGATGTTGAAGGTACTGGAAGAGGATTACAAATATCTGAGAACAGAACAATGGGAAATTTTCGCCTGACACAATTGCTAGGCGGCAAACAGTTTTACTAGGCTCGCCCATGGTTTTATGAGGGTACTACAACACAAATAGCCTAAATGGGTTTTTCTTGAAATAAAATAAACAAGCGACAAACATGCTTTTCTAAATGTTTAAATAAAATAAAGTTAGTATTTATTGTCTTTACATGCCGTCTCCCTTGAAAGGATCGGCTTTCAAATGTTTCTCGCACAAATACCACTTTCGCTGCACTTCACAACAAGGGGAGAACACTAAATGTCAAGGGGCAAGGGGCACAATTTGACTGTTGCTCGTTTGAACAAACCTTTGTATGTGCGGACTGTCGCGACTCGCACCGCGTACCCGGATGAACTTCCTCGATGCGTCCGATTGACCAGTGGAATGGAGGTGAGTTGTCGTCACGAACTAGAACCATTTGTCCTACTTCTAGATCCTTGGACGATGCCTGCCACTTAGTTCTCTGCTGAAGGGTACAGAGATACTCCCGATGCCATTGCTTCCAAAATTGTTGCTTCAAATGCTCGATAAATTGCCAGCGGGAAAGACGATTAATTGGCACCGTCAATAATTCTGGCTCGCAATTGCTAGCTAATGAATCTCCAATTAGGAAGTGAGCAGGAGTAAGGAATGAACAATCATTGGGATCATTGGTAAGTGGCGTGAGGGGTCTTGAATTTAGAATTGCTTCAATCTGACTGAGACTAGTGGACATTTCTTCAAATGTTAGTGAAGCATTGCCAGTTGTTCTGATTAAATGATGCTTCACGGATATGACAGCTGCTTCCCAAATCCCACCGAAGTGTGGAGATCTGGGAGGTATAAAATGCCACGAAATATGAGTTTGTTGCGTGAAGTTTATAATCTTATTCTTAAATGCTTCTTCGGTAAATACTTCATGTAATTTTACCAGTTCATTGTTAGCCCCCACAAAGTTGGTCGCGTTGTCTGAGTATATATCGGAAGATTTACCACGACGACTCATAAAACGTTTGAGGGCGGCGATAAATGCTTCGCTTGACAAATCGGAAACCAACTCTAAGTGCAGGGCTTTGGTTGCCATGCAAATAAATATAGCGCCGTAAGCCTTAATGATTTTCTTATTTCTTCGTTTGCCTTCTCTAAATTGCAGTGGTCCAAAATAGTCTATTCCACAACTCACAAAAGGTCGCGCAGGGGTGACTTTGCTTGTAGGTAAATCTCCCATAACATGCTGTGCTGATACAGGTTTGGCCCTAAAGCATGTCACGCATTGATTTATTATTTTCTTGACCGTGCCCTTTCCGCTAATGGGCCAATATTCTAATCTAACCGCAGCTAAAGTATTTTGGACTCCAGCATGTAGTTGGTCTGTATGACACTTCGTGATAATTAATTTTGTCAAAGCGTGATCCTTTGGTAGTAAGATGGGATGTTTGTGATAATACGAAATTTGTATAGCATTGCGCAACCGACCACCAACACGAATAATAAAATTACTGTCCTAGAATGGATTTAATGATTTTAATTTGTCTTTAATTATTCCATGGGTTGACAATTGGATGAGCTCTGAATTAAAGCACTCGCTTTGAACTGTACGAACAATACATATAATAGCCTTTTGTAGTTCTTCGACCGAAAGAGGTCCACTTGTAGGCTTGGTGCCGTAGATTTTACCTTTTAAATTGTTTTTAAATCTGAGACAGTAAGCGATAACACGGGTTAATTTATCGAAATTTGAGAATCTTGTAAATATGTCGTTGCTACTACTTGTGCTTGCGTTGACAGTGGACATGGATATTGTGCGACGTTCTGGTATAGATTCTTCTGTCTCATTCACGAATGTTGCTGGCCAGGTACCTGAATTTTGAACTAGCCACTCGGGCCCCTTCCACCACATGTTGCGTGGAACTAGGTCCGCAGGTGTAACACCACGGGAGATTAAATCTGCTGGATTTTCTTGAGAACATACGTGATGCCATTCCACTGATTTTGTTAAATCCTGAATTTCACTCACACGATTAGCGACGTATGTTTTCCAATTACGTGAATTTGACTTTATCCATGCTAATGTTATCGTTGAGTCTGTCCAACATACGATTTTGGAAATTGATATTTGAAGCGCATTGATTGCTTTATCTAGAAGACGGGCTAATAACAAGGCACCACATAGCTCAAGCCTTGGAAGTGAAATATTCTTGAGAGGCGCGACTCTGGATTTTGCGCAGATTAATAAGCTGGTATGATGTTCTTGATTTGATACTCGTAAATAAATACACGCGCCATATGCCGATTCGCTAGCATCACAAAAACCATGAATTTCAAGTGCTGTGGGCTTTATGCAATTAATGATCCATCTGGGCACGCTCAGTGAGTTTAATTCTTGAAGCTAATTTTTGAAATTAAACCACGTGGTGTTTCTACAGGTACGGACTCATCCCAATTAAGATTTAGTTGCCATATTTTTTGCATAAGCAATTTTCCCATTATTAATACTGGCGCAAGCAATCCGAGCGGATCGAAGAGTTGGGCTATATTTGACAATATGTTTCTTTTGGTGATTTTAGTTTCGTTTGGAAAAGTAGGCACGTGAAATTAAAAACAATCATTTAAAACATTCCATTGTAATCCTAGCGTGCTAATATTTTCATTTTTATCTAGGTTGATAATAATTTGACTTGCATCTTCAGATTGAAGTTCATGAACTAAAGGTGAATAGTTTGAAATCCATTTACGGAGATAAAATCCGCCTGATTTTAATAGGTTGTTTACTTCATTGATTACTAATGAGGCTTCTTCGATTGTGTTTGCACCAGTTAGGAGATCATCGACATAAAAATCACGGCAAGTTATTTTTGAGCCAACAGGATAGTTTTGATGTTCACCTTTCGCGAGTTGCTGAAGTGAACGAACAGCTAGGTAGGACGCGGAAGCTGTACCATATGTGACAGTTAATAAGTCATATGATTTCAATTTTTCTTCTTCATTGTCGCGCCATAAAATTCTTTGGAGAGGTGTTTGTGTTTCTTCGATTAAAACTTGCCAATACATTTTGGTGTCGTCGGCGGTTATGGCGAAACGATGGGTTCTGAATCTTAATATGATTGAAATTAAATCTTCCTGGAGTGTAGGTCCTACCATGAGTGCGTCGTTTAAAGATATTCCCGTGCTTGATTTTGCGGAGGCATCGAATACTACGCGCAATTTTGTTGTGGAACTACTTTGTTTCACGACCCCATGGTGCGGCAAATAAACGATTGTCTGATTTTCAGTGGTTTTTGAAGATTCTTTCATGTGTCCTAACGCGAAATATTCTTGAATGAAACTTGAATATTGGGATTTCTTGTCTAGCTGTTTGCGTAAGTTACGTTCAAGTGAATAAAATCTTTTACGCGCCAATTCGAACGTATCTCCGATGTTTTGCAATACTTCAGATTTTATCGGCAGGTGTACAACAAATCTACCTTCTTCATTTCTTCTATACGTGTTTGAATAAATTGTTTTACATTCCTTTTCGTCCTTAGTAAAGACCTGTTGAGGCGAGTATTCCTCTTGGTTCCAAAATTTTGTTAAGCAATTATCGAGTTGAGATGTTGTTAAATTGCAAATGCTCTTGTTATTAGGAACAACACTGCATGCTTGCATTTTACCGGTAATGATCCATACCAAAAGAGTTTTTTGAAGTATGGACATGTTTTTTCCAATATTAACCCTTCCTAAACATAATAAATTCCAAAATAATTCTGCCCCTATCAACATATCAATTTGAGACGAAACATTGAACTCTGGGTCGGCTAACTTGATGTTTTTGGGAATATTGATGCCTGATTTATCGAAAGAGACAAATGGCAAATTTTCCGTTATTCTCTTGAGAATTAAACAATTCAATGTAGATTTAAAGGCATTGTATCGTGACTTTATTTTTATATCAGCACTAGATGTAGTGTAGGACTGCGACTGATTTATTCCGGTTATTTGAACTGACGTGTATGTAGTTGAAAGCTTCAAACGCTTAACTAATTCTTCGGTAACATAGGTAGATTGCGAATATGAATCGAGTCCAGCTCTACAGTGATGAGGCTGACCCTTTGAATCGTAAACTATGATTATGGCAGTAGCTAACAATACCTCCGATTTGTTTTCAATTGTTCCACAGTAAAAAACTGTTGTTGTTGGGTTTATTGAAGGATTTGTAGATGACGAATTTGATTCGATCTGATTATGCGGCGATATGTTTGAATCCGTTTCATTATCGCGAAGGAACAATGTATTGTGTCGTTTGCTGCATTTTCTGCAAGAACAGGAGTTGCATTTATTTGATGTATGCCCAGCTCTTAGACAGTTGATACATAGGTTCTTGTTCTTAATTGACTGGAAACGTTGATCAATTGAAGATTGTAAAAATTTATCGCATTTGTATATAGAGTGAGGCGCTCTGCAGATTGGGCATGTTATATCAGAAGTCGCGATATGAACTGCTGTGACTTTAGGATGAGATTTATTTTGATTTGTTTGAAATTGTAATTTATTTGTTTTAGATACGGCATCAAGTATTTGACATCGGTCATGTCTTTTAATGTCGGTATTTGTTTTCTGTCTAGATTAGCTTCCCATGCTTTGTTGGTAATTGGGTCTAATTTGGTAGTTATGATATAGATCAACAAATCATCCCAATGCTGCGTGGGGCGTTTCAATGATGCTAATGCTCTAACATGTTTGTTAGTTCCATCCAAAAGTACTCGAAGACCGTGGTAACTTTCGTTGTTGCAAATGGGCAGATTGTGAATAGCGTTAATGTGTTTTGTATTATCAAGCGTTTGTTATCGAAGCGCTCATTTAACATGTCCCATGCATCTTCGTAATTTTCTTCTGATATTTCTAATGAATTCGTAATTTCGGCAGCTTCACCCGATAGAGCGGATTTGAGGTAATTGACTTTCACGATTGATGAAATTGTGGAATTTGTATGAATTAATGAATTGAAAGAATCGCGGAAACTGTACCAGTCTTCATAAATTCCGTTGAATTTAGGCAACTCTATTTTCGGCAGACGAACGCGAGAACTGGTTGAACATTCTTGAGATGTATTAGAGACTTTATCCGCTTGATTAAAACCTTGTTCCGCTATTTTTGCATTGGCCAAATCTAGAAGAGTTTTCAAAGGTACTGCGTTCGTTGGTTTCAACTTCCGTTTGGTCAAGAATTTCTATGTTTGATTGAGTCGATTCGAATTGACTATACAATTCTTCAAATTTGTCGCGTCGTAACTTTAATTGACTAATGTTTTGCTCAGCAGGATCGAAAGCATGCAAATATGTTTGAAATCTGGTTTTCGCTGCTTTAATTTGTTTGCGCCTTACTTTCAAATTGTTAAGATTTTCAGCCATTTTGTTGAAGCAAGGAGGATGAGTGGAAAAAATAACGTAAGGAAAGAAATAATTGGAGACTCACCTGAAGGATTCTTGTCTGCTGACGTGATTGTTGACCAATATTGTTGTATCAATTGCTGGTTGGAGTTGTTGATGGCCACTGCTGTAGCGAATCCGGCTCGAAGGACCAATGTTTAGAATGTTGTTGCTGTAGCTTTTTCTCTTCTGATGGTGACAATTCACAAACACTGCACTAGGTTTATAAATTATACCGACACCAAATTTATTTACAGCAAAGTTTATTTACATATAACAATACAATGTCTCACACAAAAATATTTACAACGAACAAATATATGAAACGAATAACAAACAAATTACGAGTAAAAATGCGAATACAGAAAATTAGAACTAACGACCCTTGAGACTAAGCACTTGGGCTTCGTAAATTCGACTGACTTGCTCCCAGAAATATTGAGATCAGTAAAGTAGTCCTAGCCAATCCCTGCAAGGAAGGGCACCAATCAAGTAAAAGAACTTACTGTCAATTACTCTTATTGGCTATTTTAGAAATGCAACATTCCAAAAAGATCTGCAAGGGTCTGGCGTCCAGATGTTGAAGGTACTGGAAGAGGATTACAAATATCTGAGAACAGAACAATGGGAAATTTTCGCCAGACACAATTGCTAGGCGGCAAACAGTTTTACTAGGCTCGCCCATGGTTTTATGAGGGTATTACAACACAAATAGCCTAAATGGGTTTTTCTTGAAATAAAATAAACAAGCGAAAAACATGCTTTTCTAAATGTTTAAATAAAATAAAGTTAGTATTTATCGTCTTTACATCCACTTTCACAAGAACCACTACGATGTGTTTGTCACTACACTACGTAGAACATTATCTTGCATCTTATGGTGTTCGAATCAAGAAAATTAGAGTAATGGTTTGTAGAACAACTTCACAAAAACACGATGTAAACAAATAAAACTCCATGTTGTTCTGCCATTAGTATACATGCGCGCGCTGGCCTTGCACGGTTGCTTGATTCGAATGCAAAATCTAGGCAATAGTTTAAAAATATTTGGAAGGTAGAGCTTCGGTAAATTTGATATCAAATTTACGTTCAAAAATACTGTTCAAATAAAACTGCATCGTGACGCTTCGTCACAGTAAGTATGTAATATTCACATTTTCATATGTAATGCTTACAGGCAAATATCTAATATTTACATTTTCATATGTAATCCTCACAGCCAAATTTGTAATAATTACATTTTCAAATGAAATGCTCACAGACAGATAAGTAATAATTACATTTTCACATATAATGCCCACAGTCAAATATGTAATATTTACATTTACAGATGTAATGATTCCAGGTAAGTTTATATGACATCTGTAAATATTTACATAATTTTGTTTACATATGTACACATTACACTTAAAAATGTAATGTTACAAAAGATTTCCATCTCTGAAATTTATGTTGCAAATTCACAATTCAGTGTAAATTTACACAATATTTTTTTTATAGTGTAGAGCAGTACGTTTTTGAAAGATTATTATTATTATTATTATTATAATAATGCGTTATAATGGAAAACGATGCCGAGCTTTTTTTTTTTCAGCGAGCCGTTCGCCCTTCTATTTTGCGAGCAAATATATATTAATATGACCGTTGGCGTGGTAGAAGAAATCCATTTAAATGGAACATTTAACACCATTCCTGTCACATCTCCAGCGCACCCATTAACGATTCATTTCATAAAATATGAGAAGGTAGTTTTTAGTACCCTATTGTCGTGTTTATTTTAAAAATATTATTTAACTCATTTTAGACAATACCGGTGGCATATGCCCACATGATTGATTATGAAAGGGCACTGAGGGCAGCACTAATGCAAGCGTTTCCAGAAGCCAGTGTTGGTTGGTTGTTTTTACCATTACGCAAGCGTAAATAACAAATATTATTTTCTTTTAAGCATTTTTATTAATATTAATATTTAAATAGGCTATGTGTAAAATGAGAGCAAGAAGTAGTCTCCTTCCGACACATGGAGAAAAAAGGCTGTTGAAATGATCATGGGGTTGCCCTTATTGCCGGCAGATCATTTTGTAAATGGAGTAAAAATGATTGAAAACTGGTGCTAAACAAGGCAAATAAATATAAATAATATGTTTGCGTATGTGTAAAGGTGTGTAAAATCTCAATAATATAGTAAATTGTGCTGAATTTTTATTGCAGTGTTTTTATTTTACATATAGGTATTGGATACAAACCATTGGACCGGAACACATAAGTGTATTGGGTTTGGCCCGAAGAACCAACAATAATGTCGAAGCATTCAAAAAAGCTTTCAAAGATGGGGATTCATCCGAATGTTTTTACATTCATGTATGTGGCAGCCGCACAGATAATTGTGAATTTTGGTATAGATGCAATGAACATTTAAAACTACTGTGTGCGTTTTCCAGAATATTTTTATTTTTAATTTAGTTATAATTTTTTTTACCTTTGTAAGATAACTTGCTTATCGACACTCACGCCATTAGGGCAAGAACATCTTGTAAGTTGGTAATTGAACATTACTTATAAACTTGCAATCAAGCGACATCCCTTTTCCGGTATGGCCGCGACGTGTATTATTTGCTCGAACTGTTGTACTCTCGTTATCTATTCACAATAAACTGAAAAAGGCCACCCGTTCATATACTCGACTGAAAAAAGTTCTAAGCAACCCGTCGATGCCAATAAGGTAATTATTGTACATTGGAATGTTTTCCGTTCGACGCCTAACCTCAAATGTTACGTTTCAGGTGTCACAATTTAACACTTTGTATCAGGTCTTTCTTATTATATTTCTTTTTGTATCTTGTGCTTACGCATAAGAAATTATTAATATATTAATAAACACATTTTTCGAATTTCTCGAACGACTTTATTTACATAACCTCAATCAGAACACTCCTGCTCAACATTGTAATAATGAACTTTGGAAACTCAGATATTTCAATTTTTCAGATATTTCAATGTTTATAAATAATTTTTTTCTAGCGGAAGCGCTTAGAAACTTAAATTGAGAAGATATATTATAATTCCGCATATTCATATATTTGTAGAGAAGCTCATCCTTATAAATTTAAGAAGTGTGACGCAGTTTCTATCACTTACAAACGGCCATCGAATCTTTAGAACAAGCAATCGATATTTACTCAGTGATATCAGAATTCGAGATGCCCAGCAATTCTGGACGGATGGTACTTATAGTACTATCCATTTTTTGCATGTTGTTGTAAATCTAATTCACGAGGAGCGTAAGTTAAAATCTAATACTACAGTCTTATATCCTACGATTTTTCTAATTAGATTCCTACTTCTTGCTAAATACGTACTTACTAAAATATTTTGATTCATGTAAATTTGAATTTATCATAATAGTGTACGAACGCTAAAAGTATCTTTTTGTAATTTTGTTAAAATTCAATGTTGTCGAAAATGTTTCACTCACGGGAAGGAAACAAACAACTAGAAAGTGTCTGTCGCGATACCCCGTCGTCTACAAGTGTATTTAAACCCTTTTTGCACGAACATTGACAACAAATCCGTGTGGCATGTATACATGTAATTATCCATATCTTATCAAAATCTAATTACTTCATGGAATTAGTAATAAAATCTAAAATAAAATTTTGATTGTATATTATATGAGAAATCGTGGTTTATCAAAATCTTAATATGCAATTTTTAGACCAAATAGAATTCAATGTTTATTTATACTCTGTTTTTTTATTCTAGGGTCACTTAAGTAAATACATATCGATCTCCGAAAACCAGTTTGTTTGTTTTTTACTTTTTTAATATACAATAAATATAAATTGGGCAATGGGTTTTACTTATAATATTTTTCTAGCTTTAAGGGGCATTTTTACACTCGTTTGTCCTTTATTACAGGTACATAACAACTATTTGTAACTTTACTGAAAAAAATATTGCTCATATTACTTATGCCAATAGAAAATATGTCAATGTTTTAAAAACACCTTTTTTATTTTGTGAAAATAGATAGCACTGAAAAAATATAATAACGCTATTTGCAAATTCTCTATTTGATGATGGAAATAGGTATTTTGTACGAAGGGAAGTATACAAAATACGACTATTAGTATTTAAATATCTCTAAATATTTGAAAAGTACATAAGAGGCGTTTCGTCAATCAAATGTGATCTGAAGCGTATGTAATATCAATCGGGTTATTCGACGCGTTCGTAAAAGCCACTTTGATCAACCAGCTATTTTTGACCCTTCTTGTGTAAATAAGCAAATGAGAAAATAAGTATTATTCACAGACTGGGTAAATTTTACCCGTAGTGCGCATTCTGAGGGGTTAATGATTTTAGGAAATATACATCATATTACACAATCCGGCGACATACGATATACATATTATAAACATGGTTTGTATTTTTTTTTTAATAAAAACTGATTTTACTCTTTATATTCAATTTGTATGGTTTGTTATTCTCATATGCACAATTGTAATATTACAGATTGTTGATTATGATGAAAATGAAGTGATACAATACAATGAACAGTTAGAAGAGGCAAACGCGAGAAATTCACGATGCAGATCCAAATGAAGCTCCGGAACCTAACGTGATAGAGGCCGATGAAGCTACACAGTCGGAGCAAGATAAAGAACCTGAACCGGCGGAGGCTGATGAAGTATTTCAAATTATTGGTGAAGAGCCATTCGAAGCCCCTGAACCGGAACAGGCTCCGCATGTTGCAACGAATATGGTAATATTAAACCTTTTTTATAACAACAAATACATATCAAGACAATTTACTAATTGTTTAAACTTGTGAACTTACAGCCTAGATGTAGCATATGTTACTCACCACCTACACATGCGTGCATTCCGTGCGGACACAGGTGTGCAACACATATTATTGCACAAGAACTTAAGTGTCCAATATGCCGGGATGATTTTGTGTACTTAGTACAGATGTTTGATTAATTACAGTATTATTTATTTGGGACTAAAAACGTCAATATAAATACAACTTTTGCACATAATTAAATAATGCAGGTGCATAATATTTACCTAACCATATAATATCGAATTAGATTTAGCTCAGTATTTGGAGAAGAGTTCAAAAATGTATTCAACAAGAAACGTACGAATGTACGAGACAAAACTGTGGCTAATAGCTTGCGAAATTCAAAGTCCCTTTTTCTAATGACTTTACATAGTTGCGGCACACTCGTCACACTTCCCAAGTTTATTAATAAATTCCCATTTTCGTTAATAAAACATTATTAAACGCTTCTATCAGTGGCGTAACTACGGAGAACACACGCCTGCAACGCGGGTTGTCCTCACGGATAAGAAGGCCAAACTTCGCTTCTACGTAATTAAAGCATAATAAATAGGTAAATAAGCAGTAGCGACAATACGTCGGCACCATTGTCCTTTTATATCTTCGGCAACGCCAGTAGATTGGGTACGTTTGAATTCTGCCGATGAGCTAAGCCGTTGTCGATAATTAGATGATTGTCGTTTCTGCTTTCATACACTGTGAATTGGCACTTCATTGCAGTTTGTATAGAGAAACAGTCCTATTCATTTCTTGTCAATTTCTCTTATAATTGATAATTAAAAGTACTACGAAAATAAGTAAGTAAACATTATTTTTCCAAAACTATCATGAGATGTTAATATTTACTTCATAAATATCAACAAGGGAAATTATTGTTTTTTTTTGTTTTAAGAATGTAAAACATTGTTTACGATCACGAATGTAAATAACCATTATTGTACAACCTAAAGTACACCGAGCAAATAGCAAGCAATACAAAATAAAAGAAAATTAATTATAATCCATTTAAAGAAATGTACTGCTGTGCTTAGTATTTTGAGTAATAAATTTAGTTTCAGTTTATTATTTAGACTTAGAGGTAAACAGTTTTACACAGTTGATTGAATGCTTTGTGGTTGCCTCTATTTACTAGTTATGTCTTACTTATTTCATTGTAGTATGAAGTATGATCGAAAAACAAGTATGTAATTCGAGTTGCATAACAAATAAGTAAGTGTCAAATTACAACCTCGCCACTGCGCGTCTCGTGTATAATTTTTCTGCTTTTTGCATAATATGTATCTTACAACACTTGTTACGTAATATAGTATTATGTACAGGATGGAAAATATTTTGTTGGATTTACGTTAAGTTTGTGTAATTCAATTTATACACACATACACACACACGCACACACACACGCACACGCACACGCACACACACACGCACACGCACACACACACACACACACACTCATTATTAATAATCAAAACAATATTGAAAACAGAACAAACGAGCTTATTCAATCAATAAATAAATCAAATTTTGCCTTTTCTCATTATTTGGATGCACAAGAAATTCTGGAACAATTCAAATATAATCTCGATTCATTATTAAACTACTTAGAAGAGATAGAAAATGCAGTTTCGTTTGCTATCTTAGAAACCGTACACCCGAGCATTATATCTTATCAGGACTTACAAGATATCATTAAAGAATTACACTCCATTTATGATCATAAACAATTACTATTTTCGAATTTAAATACTGACGACTTATTAAAATATTATCACGTTATCAAAATTAAAGTTCACATCATTAATGAAAAAATTATGTTTTCACTAGATTTCCCCTTAATACATCCTGATATATTTGATCATTATCATCTATTTTCTATTCCTAATTCAAACCAATCAACCATTATTCCACCTGCCACATACCTATCAATAAGCAACCATGCATACCAATACAGTAACGAAAAATGCACCGATCTACAATCAGAATTCCTGTGCGAAAACACAAATCCTCTTCAATTGCAAAAAGAAGAAGAATGTCTATCCTCAATCCTATCGACTGACATAACAGCTAATAATTGCCAACAAATACCAGTCAAAATCACTGAAAGAGTAATATTGGAAATCAACGAAGCCCATTACATCGGAATATTTCCAAAACAACAGAAAATACAGACATCCTGCGAACAAAACACTATCGCATCCCTTAAAGGAACTTACTTAATCGTGATCCCTCCGAATTGTTCAATTAAAGTATCAACAAATGTCTATGCCAACAGATTAACAATAATACCAGGTCATCCAATGAGCCTCGAAGGGATTACCATGCGAAACTCATCAGTATTACAAGTGGAGAAGTTAAAACTGGACAAGGTGTCCTTAGACAAATTACACCAAATCCAACTTCAAGAAGCACTTCCCATCGAATCAATCGATCTTCACAACAATTTCTCAGTGGGCTCGATCATTGGCGTTACCATCCTTTCGCTTGTGATTATGCTCTATTTTTTGATAAAATGTAAAAATGAACTTTTACAGAAAAAGGTAGCTGACCCGAATCCCGCAGCATTTTGCGAAACTCAAGTCGTTCCACCCTAGAGTTTCGTTTCAAGGAGGGAGGTGTTACATAACCTGAACCAGCAGACTCAGCAGTCCTTACCAGCGGATGTTCCCGCGCCGTACCATGTTAGCTTCATATTACTTGCTTGTACAAAAATATGGAAATGTAATGTAACAACAGTCTTGATGTAATCACAGAGCAATAAAGATCTCTTATTTGTGAATAAAATAAAATCTTTTTAAAAACTTACATCCTAACACCGTTAAATTAATTTATATATATACAGGGTGAATACTGAAAACCTTGACATAGGGAAATAACATGGGAAAACAATTTTTTGCTGTTTCCATCTGTCCCGCTAAATAAAATCGGGTGTATATGGTATCGTTAGTTAGATTACTTAATTTTGCATCTAATAAAACCAAATGTTGTGTAATATGGCCTTTTCTAACTGAAATATTTGATAAAATAAATTGTATTTTGAAGGTTATCCTTCATATTTTCGAATAAGAAACGTCAAAAACAAAATGCTCCATAGCCGAGTGGATACGAGGGCTGTTTCATAACATAAATAATCTACAAGACCTGGTTCGAGACCACCTCGGCCCTATTTTTTTTTTAAATTAAATTATACTTAAAATATCATGTTTCGAAACATGAAATACAAAATTATACACCAAAAACTAAATTCGAATTAATTGTTAAGATTGACAGACAGCAAATAATAATTCTATTAAATAATTGGATTTTTTTATTTATAAAAATATGAATATTGCTATTTTATTAAAATAGTCTGATATAATAAAGATATTTTAAGCATAATTTAATTAAAAAAAAGTAGGGCTGAGGTGGTCTCGAACCAGGTCTTGTAGATTATTTATGTTATGAAACAGCCCTCGTATCCACTCGGCTATGGAGCATTTTGTTTTTGACGTTCCTTATTCGAAAATATGAAGGGTAAACTTCAAAATACAATTTATTTTATCAAATATTTCAGTTAGAAAAGGTCTTATTACACAACATTTAGTTTTATTAGATGCAAAATTAAGAAATCTAACTAACGATACCATATACACCCGATTTTATTTAGCGGGACAGATGAAAACAGCAAAAAACTGTTTTCCCATGTTATTTCCCTATGTCAAGATTTTCAGTATTCACCCTGTATATATATATATATATATATATATATATATATATATATATATATATATATATATATATATATATATATTTAGAATTAGTTCTGGTAAGATACATTTCTTGTAAAAGTACAACAATTTAGGTTCCATTTTAGTAGTCCAAATATTGTCATCTTTCTTTATAACTTCCACGTATAATTGATGATCATTATCTAGGAACACAACAAATAACACTCGTTCTTATTTGCAATATGGAGTTAACCTTGTATCTAAAATTATGCCAATATTTAAGTTATAAGTTTAAAAATATTCGAAGTATATATACTAACTTGGTAAAAATAATTATGATTTTTTTTTTCAATTGCAGCTTTCCATTAATTGATTCTATACAAAATGTTTTTATACTGGTGGCGGCTTCTTCTATCGATATTTTCTTTTTTAGTAATGACGGAACGCACTTGACTTCTGTTAGACGTCTGTCTTCTACTAGTCCGTCTGGACTTGCAGTCAGAAAACCATGAGTGCTATCAATAAAAAGGCCACATTGTCGTACGGATAATTTGTACTCTTTCAAATCGCTGTATTGCAATGGATTCATTTTCTGTGCCGTAATTAGTAAAAAAATTTAAATAAGACGACCCGTACAAACATTCTTTTACTAAATTATGGCACGAAGTGTGAGCCAACCTCTTACAAACTTTACCAAATAATAAAGCCGTTAATCGATCAGCTCTATTTGAATCATATGCTGCATTTCCATGTTGACCTATTGAGTTTCTTTCAATTTCTGTAAATTTTTCCGCAGATACCTGAAAAATATTTTTAATAATACAGTTTTGAATTATACGTTTTAAAGTTTCATACTTGATATGTTAATAATTTTTTCTTTACAAAGTTCTTCCAATTCTTCATTACTTATGAAGTCTTCAGCATGTGGTCCATAATCGCTATCAACAATAGTTTTTTCTGGTTGTGAAAATAGCTGTCGTCTCGTCTTTTTTTCACCAATATTTTTTTCGACTTAATATTCATATTTTTTTTTAAATATTTTCCAGGACTATATTCTAGATAAGATTTCCAGGGTGCATAGTGCCATTTTCGACCATTATTAAAATTAAGTGCAGCTATATTACATCTTCTCTGAAAATTATCCCTCTGCGTAAGATTTAATCTTTTTCCTGCATTATATTTAGCAACATAACTCATAAATAGTTCTGCTAAATTGCTGGTTTCCTTGCCATCAGTCAGATGATCCGCTTTTTTTATTATGTTTTGCAAATAAGCAGATATTAAATCAAACACCCCACTCTTAACTAATAATGGATCCAAAGAGGTGTTGATTTTTTCGTTATTGCAAAAATATTCCCTACAATTTATATGGGATCCAAATACATGAAATGGTTCATTTTTGAGGTCCTGTCGTAAATGTTACAATGATTTCCGTTTATTGTACCGCACAGCATCCCTGACAGTAATGGTTAGTCTAGGTATATTTGCTTTTACCTCACTTCGACATTTTAATGGTAATTTAGTATTTGAAATGATCTAAAATGGAATGTATTCAAATAAGGGACGTTATTGAAATGCTAAATTAATACCTTGCGTAAAGCGGACGCGTAATTTTTAATTATATGATTCAAACATTCAATTTTTGTTACACATTTACTATAGTGGACTTTTTCGCAAATACGTACATAAACGCTGGAATCGCCATCTCCGATAAAAGTGATATATTGCAATTTATGCATACTTTCGCTACTATTAAAATCTTCAACTATAATGTCAGCTTCCATTGCAGTTAAAGAACTACTCCAATTTTTAAAACAAATATGCTCTTTTGGTAATTCATTTTTATAATTTGCTACTTGGCAAATACTACAATACTTGTTTCTTACGCCAATAAAAAGAAGCTCTTTAGTAGCTTTTCCAATAATACATGCCTTAAAACCAGTAACACTGTATAACATTTACAAAAATATAATTGATTATACTGATAACGCCGGAAGATGCATTGTAATTATTTCCGTATGACCTTTTGCTCCAAGCACCGTCTACCAATACACAAATTTGACCAAATCCATTTTTAATTTTATTTTCACTTTCAGCTATTTCAAACTCACGTTAACCTATTATATTAGCGAATTTATGTTTTGAGTAACAGTGTAATAGTATGTATAGCGTATAAAATATACCTGCCAATATAATACTTTCATTTTTTTGTTTTTCCCAAACATCACCCAATAACCTTTCCTGTTTAATAAAAGTAGAATGTGACATCATAGGTACATTCATTGTATTTAGAAGATGTTCTGTATGAGTAAATGTAGTCCCTGTTGTATCGGTTCCCCAAACTACGCCAGTATTAATAAGGGATTTTTGTTTTTTAGGATCTTCTGTACTTTTACTTATTATTCCATTGTATATACTGCATTTGAAATACAGTGTGCTAATAAGACCTGTTCTTATTTCTTTAAAAAGTATTAAACGTTCTAACAAACACCCTCTCCTATGAAAATCTTGTAATTGCAGTGCCCAATTTAAAACGTAGCCTAATTCAACAATTCTATTTCCTTCAATATTAGTTCGATTGTCAAAAATTGTGTCACTTGCTTCTATAATTAATTCGTGGTTCTCTATGTCTCTTAATTCGTTTTTATTAATAAATTGCAAATCGTGATTAGTTGTCGATGTTGTAGCAATTCTAAAATTATATACTATAAATTTAACTTATTCGCCAAAAAGGGGGTACGGCAATTTACGGGTAAAATACATAAAAATGATAATATTAACTTATTATTTCAATTAATAAATACTTACTGATTACCAATAGTAGTTCCTTCTTCTAGCCTATTGGAATTAATTATGGATGAACAATGTAGTTGTGAACGTCTAATGAAAATTAACATATATTACGTACACATATCTATATTCACGTAGTTCATATAAATTTCACAAAATATCTACCTTTTTGACACAGCTTCTTTAATTGCTTTTGCCTTTTTAGTTCTTTTAGATTTGTATACATTTTTTTTATTCGCCATTGTTACAAAAAAGTTAATAAAAATAACAAAAATATACGACCGAATAAAAATACCCCAAAGGTATAAACCGAAAATATAATACTACCAATGCAGTAAAAAGCAATAAATTTAATAAGCAATAAAAAAACATGAAACACAATAACTACCTATTAAGTTATTAAAAAATACGAAACTCAAATAAGATAAACAATAAAAAACAGAATTGAAAGGCAATAAAAACCAACGAAAATCAAAATTCTTAACTCAGAGCACAAGATACAATAACGCAGTTTGCTTACAGAGAACGAACTGGGAATAAAAAATTGAAAATTAAGGGATGATTATTTTACTTAGAAATATTGGATTAATTGGAAAAGGGTTGAAGAAAAGTAGTCAATTTTGATTGGTTCATAATGTCATAAATCATACGAAGTCGCCCCCTTTTTGTGTTGCTCGCAGTGCCATCTCTTGACTCAGAAACAAAATAGTCCACCTATCTCCCAGCCTTAAGGGCGGTGGCTCCACATTCCTTAACAGGGTGATTCTCAGCACAGTTACGGGTTACGGCAGTGAGGGTTGGACTTAGTGCAGTTCTTAATAAAGTGATGAAAACCGTAGCAATTGTAACAGCGTCTCTGATCAATGGCATCATATACTGCACAATAATCATAACCAATGAATAATTTTCCTGCAGTGATGATATTTTGGTACGTGTTAACATCAACTTGAATAAGCAACTGAAGTATGTTTTTATTTTTCTTAATTAGACCCATCTCAATTATCTCACATTTAAAGCTATCTATAAAACAGATACTATTCTGATGTAGTAAAAGTTTAAGAACGTCTTCTTTTTCGCGATGCTCAGTTAAGCCTACAATTCTAATGCGAGGATGCAAAGTATGTAAGTCTGTAACAACGTATTTATCCTTAAGATTTTCATTGACTAATTTTTTAAAGGTGTCTACTTGGTTAGAATTGAAAAAAGAGCCCCACTACTAGTTTGTCTGACAGAATTAAAAGTTAAATTAGATGAAACTGAATTGACGTTTTTAAATACTTCCGACTTGGTTGTGGATGCTGGTTGAGAATTCTTTGGTTTAAGATTAACTGAAGGATTAGTTTTGTTCACACGAACAACAGTGGCATAAGATTTAGAGCCGGCTGAAAGAGTGGTAGATTGGTGATTATTGGAATTAATTAAAGCATTTAACTTGAATTCTACAGATTCACAAATTTCAATTTCGAAATTAGAAAGCTGAGAATCGAGCTTCGCAACAACATCGACCTTAAGTTGCATATCCTTTAAATTATATTCAACAGTGTTGATCTTTGATTTATCTAAGATATCGCAACTTTTTTGCATGCATAAATAAAATAAGTTGGAGTTTAATTCAATAAATTTAAATTGACTCTCAGAGACATTAATGCAAGACGCATGGAACCATTTGCCGCATAACCCTTCACACCCTATGAGCCCATATTTTTTTTGTGCTTACATTTAGCGCAATTAGACATGGTTACATTAGAACAATTGAAAACTAATAGAAGAATGTATGAAATTAGAGAATGCGGTGGCTAGAACAGCAGGTAGTAATGCAATATAATTAAATAGTAGAGTAAAATATAATAATTTAAAAAAATATATAAAATGAATAGCCACTAGAAATACCAGAATAAAATAACTATCTAAAAGTAGATAATGAGAATGAGTGAAAGACACGTGAAACAAGAAGGATAAAGATGCGCCAGTGGGGTTCGTCACTTCTAAGTGGTAAAATAAACAAGACAGGGACCACGGAAATGAAGAACAAAAGAGAAAGAGAGAGTTTTAATCGTAATGAAGACTCGGAGAAGGGAAAAACTTAAGAAAACCTTGTAACAAACTTGTAGACACCGTTGTAAATGAATTATATTTTGTTAATTTGTATTTTTGTAAATTGAGAGAGTTGGCGGAGTTTTTGTTGACAGATGAGAAACAAGAGAGAGTCGGGAAATGTTGATAGAAACACCCGACATAAAAAAGTGTTCTAGTATTTAAACTAGATTGAAGAGTCAACGATTAATAGTGAAGCTGGTGGTGTGAACTAGGCTCAAATCCAGAGCCACACCGTTCCGATCCTGTTTTTACAACATCCTGCGAGATCCACACCGTCCCGATCCTGTATTCACAACATCCTGCGAGATCCAACTCGTTCCGTTCCTGGTTCCGACATATCCTGCGAGATCCAGCTTTCTGTCACAAATTAGAGCTAAGTTTGATTTATTTAATATAATTATTGTTTATGTATACAACATTGTACAGAGAACTATTATTATTAGTATTTCCTTAAACAAATAAACCTGTCAATCTTGTTCATTTATTTCTGTATTCTTATTTAAATCTTACCACTACGGTGAGATTGTTACAACCTAAAAACTATCCAAAAAAGACAATTGATAAGTGGAAGCAAAAAAGTAGCGAGACGCCTATGGCAAGACAGTGGTTAATGAATAAACTTGTTTAAATTGACAAGATATAGAGAATGAAACACATTAGAAAAAATATATAAAAACTAAGAAAAATTGGAGAGGACTGACAGAGTGGTATTCCTAGGTCACTCCACAGGTACTGAAAAATGATACATAGCACATCATACAAGACATAGTAATTAAAACTAATAATAAATCACAAAAAATACGAGAAAAGACACAGACAGCAGTGAAACACATGTGCTCACATCACTTCAATCCTCGAAATGTTCCAAATATTGTGATTTATTTATTTCTTTGGTCATTTTTTTCTCTAATACTTGACCTAAACATTTTATTATTTCATTTTGAATCATAGGACTCAGGTATTTTATAGAATTTTTTGGTTTTTCTAATAATCTTTTTAAAATGTCATCATATTTGGCCAGTAACTTGACCTGCGACAAAAAATTACCATTATAGAAATTGCCGTCTATTTGTTCACAGTGTCCTCTAAACGAGAACGAATGTTTTGCTAACAAAATTGTAATATCAAACAAACTTTCGAGAACCAAACAGAAGCTGATTGCCTTATTTGTCTCCCAGTTTCTTTGTCAATTATTTCATTACTTTTCCATCTGTCGTACACATAACATGCTTCAACATGACTTACACTATTCGCATTAATTTTGTTTTTTTGGATCGACCTTTCTAATCTCGTATACCAGAACGCCACTGATTATTTTTCTCGGTAGAAAATAGGCAGCATGGTGCATAATATACAACATCAAAAACTTTTAAATAGCACAGCCAATATCATTTAATGTACCCGTATTTTGCAGCACAACCATAATAGGTTTCCGAAAAATGACGATTCTCTTGTGCCGGATCTTTTTTAATTGGACCTTTCGGTTGACAAGGCACAAATGTAATAAAAATTTTAATATTGTCGTCAATAACTGCATTATTTTTATAAAATCCCATATCTGCAGTAACTTCTACAGACTTTTCGGGTTTACCTTTTTTTATGTCACTTGCACCTGCAATATTGTCCGATGATGATGTATTAGATGTAGTGACAACAGAATCATCACTGAACTGAGCATCAATCTTAGCAGCAGGATCTTCGCTGTACTGATCATCAACCTTAGCAGAAGGATCTTAGCTGCACTGATCACTAATCGTACCAAGAGCAACAGGATCATCACTGGCAACAGCCACGCCAACAGCATCATCACTACACGTGGCAAAAAATGATTCTAGTTTTGTATGTTTCTAAATTTTCTCGTCTGATTCTCTTTTCTTTCTCATTTTTTGAGCGCCACTTAAAAATGTTCTTTTTGAACTCATCTTTTGATACGTAACTTAAAAATAATATATATATATATATATATATATATATATATATATATATATAACAAGTTTATTCATTAACCACTGTCTTGCCATAGGCGTCTCGCTACTTTTTTGCTTCCACTTATCAATTGTCTTTTTTGGATAGTTTTTAGGTTGTAACAATCTCACCGTAGTGGTAAGATTTAAATAAGAATACAGAAATAAATGAACAAGATTGACAGGTTTATTTGTTTAAGGAAATACTAATAATAATAGTTCTCTGTACAATGTTGTATACATAAACAATAATTATATTAAATAAATCAAACTTAGCTCTAATTTGTGACAGAAAGCTGGATCTCGCAGGATATGTCGGAACCAGGAACGGAACGAGTTGGATCTCGCAGGATGTTGTGAATACAGGATCGGGACGGTGTGGATCTCGCAGGATGTTGTAAAAACAGGATCGGAACGGTGTGGCTCTGGATTTGAGCCTAGTTCACACCACCAGCTTCACTATTAATCGTTGACTCTTCAATCTAGTTTAAATACTAGAACACTTTTTTATGTCGGGTGTTTCTATCAACATTTCCCGACTCTCTCTTGTTTCTCATCTGTCAACAAAAACTCCGCCAACTCTCTCAATTTACAAAAATACAAATTAACAAAATATAATTCATTTACAACGGTGTCTACAAGTTTGTTACAAGGTTTTCTTAAGTTTTTCCCTTCTCCGAGTCTTCATTACGATTAAAACTCTCTCTTTCTCTTTTGTTCTTCATTTCCGTGGTCCCTGTCTTGTTTATTTTACCACTTAGAAGTGACGAACCCCACTGGCGCATCTTTATCCTTCTTGTTTCACGTGTCTTTCACTCATTCTCATTATCTACTTTTAGATAGTTATTTTATTCTGGTATTTCTAGTGGCTATTCATTTTATATATTTTTTTAAATTATTATATTTTACTCTACTATTTAATTATATTGCATTACTACCTGCTGTTCTAGCCACCGCATTCTCTAATTTCATACATTCTTCTATTAGTTTTCAATTGTTCTAATGTAACCATGTCTAATTGCGCTAAATGTAAGCACAAAAAAAATATGGGCTCATAGGGTGTGAAGGGTTATGCGGCAAATGGTTCCATGCGTCTTGCATTAATGTCTCTGAGAGTCAATTTAAATTTATTGAATTAAACTCCAACTTATTTTATTTATGCATGCAAAAAAGTTGCGATATCTTAGATAAATCAAAGATCAACACTGTTGAATATAATTTAAAGGATATGCAACTTAAGGTCGATGTTGTTGCGAAGCTCGATTCTCAGCTTTCTAATTTCGAAATTGAAATTTGTGAATCTGTAGAATTCAAGTTAAATGCTTTAATTAATTCCAATAATCACCAATCTACCACTCTTTCAGCCGGCTCTAAATCTTATGCCACTGTTGTTCGTGTGAACAAAACTAATCCTTCAGTTAATCTTAAACCAAAGAATTCTCAACCAGCATCCACAACCAAGTCGGAAGTATTTAAAAACGTCAATTCAGTTTCATCTAATTTAACTTTTAATTCTGTCAGACAAACTAGTAGTGGGGCTCTTTTTTCAATTCTAACCAAGTAGACACCTTTAAAAAATTAGTCAATGAAAATCTTAAGGATAAATACGTTGTTACAGA
The DNA here is from genome assembly GCA_035578165.1 of Stenolophus ochropezus. Taxonomy (NCBI): domain Eukaryota; kingdom Metazoa; phylum Arthropoda; class Insecta; order Coleoptera; family Carabidae; genus Stenolophus; species Stenolophus ochropezus. Next base: position 10,619,344 of record JAQOWZ010000013.1, on the reverse strand, counting down.
CTTACATACTTTGCATCCTCGCATTAGAATTGTAGGCTTAACTGAGCATCGCGAAAAAGAAGACGTTCTTAAACTTTTACTACATCAGAATAGTATCTGTTTTATAGATAGCTTTAAATGTGAGATAATTGAGATGGGTCTAATTAAGAAAAATAAAAACATACTTCAGTTGCTTATTCAAGTTGATGTTAACACGTACCAAAATATCATCACTGCAGGAAAATTATTCATTGGTTATGATTATTGTGCAGTATATGATGCCATTGATCAGAGACGCTGTTACAATTGCTACGGTTTTCATCACTTTATTAAGAACTGCACTAAGTCCAACCCTCACTGCCGTAACCCGTAACTGTGCTGAGAATCACCCTGTTAAGGAATGTGGAGCCACCGCCCTTAAGGCTGGGAGATAGGTGGACTATTTTGTTTCTGAGTCAAGAGATGGCACTGCGAGCAACACAAAAAGGGGGCGACTTCGTATGATTTATGACATTATGAACCAATCAAAATTGACTACTTTTCTTCAACCCTTTTCCAATTAATCCAATATTTCTAAGTAAAATAATCATCCCTTAATTTTCAATTTTTTATTCCCAGTTCGTTCTCTGTAAGCAAACTGCGTTATTGTATCTTGTGCTCTGAGTTAAGAATTTTGATTTTCGTTGGTTTTTATTGCCTTTCAATTCTGTTTTTTATTGTTTATCTTATTTGAGTTTCGTATTTTTTAATAACTTAATAGGTAGTTATTGTGTTTCATGTTTTTTTATTGCTTATTAAATTTATTGCTTTTTACTGCATTGGTAGTATTATATTTTCGGTTTATACCTTTGGGGTATTTTTATTCGGTCGTATATTTTTGTTATTTTTATTAACTTTTTTGTAACAATGGCGAATAAAAAAAATGTATACAAATCTAAAAGAACTAAAAAGGCAAAAGCAATTAAAGAAGCTGTGTCAAAAAGGTAGATATTTTGTGAAATTTATATGAACTACGTGAATATAGATATGTGTACGTAATATATGTTAATTTTCATTAGACGTTCACAACTACATTGTTCATCCATAATTAATTCCAATAGGCTAGAAGAAGGAACTACTATTGGTAATCAGTAAGTATTTATTAATTGAAATAATAAGTTAATATTATCATTTTTATGTATTTTACCCGTAAATTGCCGTACCCCCTTTTTGGCGAATAAGTTAAATTTATAGTATATAATTTTAGAATTGCTACAACATCGACAACTAATCACGATTTGCAATTTATTAATAAAAACGAATTAAGAGACATAGAGAACCACGAATTAATTATAGAAGCAAGTGACACAATTTTTGACAATCGAACTAATATTGAAGGAAATAGAATTGTTGAATTAGGCTACGTTTTAAATTGGGCACTGCAATTACAAGATTTTCATAGGAGAGGGTGTTTGTTAGAACGTTTAATACTTTTTAAAGAAATAAGAACAGGTCTTATTAGCACACTGTATTTCAAATGCAGTATATACAATGGAATAATAAGTAAAAGTACAGAAGATCCTAAAAAACAAAAATCCCTTATTAATACTGGCGTAGTTTGGGGAACCGATACAACAGGGACTACATTTACTCATACAGAACATCTTCTAAATACAATGAATGTACCTATGATGTCACATTCTACTTTTATTAAACAGGAAAGGTTATTGGGTGATGTTTGGGAAAAACAAAAAAATGAAAGTATTATATTGGCAGGTATATTTTATACGCTATACATACTATTACACTGTTACTCAAAACATAAATTCGCTAATATAATAGGTTAACGTGAGTTTGAAATAGCTGAAAGTGAAAATAAAATTAAAAATGGATTTGGTCAAATTTGTGTATTGGTAGACGGTGCTTGGAGCAAAAGGTCATACGGAAATAATTACAATGCATCTTCCGGCGTTATCAGTATAATCAATTATATTTTTGTAAATGTTATACAGTGTTACTGGTTTTAAGGCATGTATTATTGGAAAAGCTACTAAAGAGCTTCTTTTTATTGGCGTAAGAAACAAGTATTGTAGTATTTGCCAAGTAGCAAATTATAAAAATGAATTACCAAAAGAGCATATTTGTTTTAAAAATTGGAGTAGTTCTTTAACTGCAATGGAAGCTGACATTATAGTTGAAGATTTTAATAGTAGCGAAAGTATGCATAAATTGCAATATATCACTTTTATCGGAGATGGCGATTCCAGCGTTTATGTACGTATTTGCGAAAAAGTCCACTATAGTAAATGTGTAACAAAAATTGAATGTTTGAATCATATAATTAAAAATTACGCGTCCGCTTTACGCAAGGTATTAATTTAGCATTTCAATAACGTCCCTTATTTGAATACATTCCATTTTAGATCATTTCAAATACTAAATTACCATTAAAATGTCGAAGTGAGGTAAAAGCAAATATACCTAGACTAACCATTACTGTCAGGGATGCTGTGCGGTACAATAAACGGAAATCATTGTAACATTTACGACAGGACCTCAAAAATGAACCATTTCATGTATTTGGATCCCATATAAATTGTAGGGAATATTTTTGCAATAACGAAAAAATCAACACCTCTTTGGATCCATTATTAGTTAAGAGTGGGGTGTTTGATTTAATATCTGCTTATTTGCAAAACATAATAAAAAAAGCGGATCATCTGACTGATGGCAAGGAAACCAGCAATTTAGCAGAACTATTTATGAGTTATGTTGCTAAATATAATGCAGGAAAAAGATTAAATCTTACGCAGAGGGATAATTTTCAGAGAAGATGTAATATAGCTGCACTTAATTTTAATAATGGTCGAAAATGGCACTATGCACCCTGGAAATCTTATCTAGAATATAGTCCTGGAAAATATTTAAAAAAAAATATGAATATTAAGTCGAAAAAAATATTGGTGAAAAAAAGACGAGACGACAGCTATTTTCACAACCAGAAAAAACTATTGTTGATAGCGATTATGGACCACATGCTGAAGACTTCATAAGTAATGAAGAATTGGAAGAACTTTGTAAAGAAAAAATTATTAACATATCAAGTATGAAACTTTAAAACGTATAATTCAAAACTGTATTATTAAAAATATTTTTCAGGTATCTGCGGAAAAATTTACAGAAATTGAAAGAAACTCAATAGGTCAACATGGAAATGCAGCATATGATTCAAATAGAGCTGATCGATTAACGGCTTTATTATTTGGTAAAGTTTGTAAGAGGTTGGCTCACACTTCGTGCCATAATTTAGTAAAAGAATGTTTGTACGGGTCGTCTTATTTAAATTTTTTTACTAATTACGGCACAGAAAATGAATCCATTGCAATACAGCGATTTGAAAGAGTACAAATTATCCGTACGACAATGTGGCCTTTTTATTGATAGCACTCATGGTTTTCTGACTGCAAGTCCAGACGGACTAGTAGAAGACAGACGTCTAACAGAAGTCAAGTGCGTTCCGTCATTACTAAAAAAGAAAATATCGATAGAAGAAGCCGCCACCAGTATAAAAACATTTTGTATAGAATCAATTAATGGAAAGCTGCAATTGAAAAAAAAAATCATAATTATTTTTACCAAGTTAGTATATATACTTCGAATATTTTTAAACTTATAACTTAAATATTGGCATAATTTTAGATACAAGGTTAACTCCATATTGCAAATAAGAACGAGTGTTATTTGTTGTGTTCCTAGATAATGATCATCAATTATACGTGGAAGTTATAAAGAAAGATGACAATATTTGGACTACTAAAATGGAACCTAAATTGTTGTACTTTTACAAGAAATGTATCTTACCAGAACTAATTCTAAAAAGAATACCAAAAGAACAGAAATGCAGGAAATCTGAAGAAATAATCGCTGCGCAAAGGAAAAAATTGAATAATAAATAAAATTATTATTAATCAAACATTGTAGCAAAAACATTTAAGGAGTGAAGAGGGGTCATATACCTATAAAAAACTTTAAAAATGAAATAAAACTTGTAGGATGAACCTAGTTATATTTATATTTAAAATAACCAGAAGAAAAAATTACTACTAATTATTTTAAAGATATATTTCTCAAGACATTTCAATTTATTTAAAATAATTGTTGTGTATTTCTTTCAGAAACTTTTGGCTATGTTTCGACTTAAATATGTTTACATAAGTGATTTCTACCCGATCGATCGAATTGTCAATTTATCTACAATTAATCTTTGTTTGTTTTGTGTGAGTTATATTTTTGCTTGTGATCGTTCGTTTTCATTTTAAAAGCTATGCGAGATGTCATAATTTTTATTTTTTAGTAATTAAAATTTAAATAAATTATGCATTTGTAAAGAGTAGCAGATTTGGAATAAATTAATTCGCATATAAACTTTATACTTAGTGACGTAATAATATAGTTACAAATATTGATGACGTTTCTTTATTCTTTAATTTTTTTGCTATCGTTAGAAAAAATCAATGAGATTTTTAAACAAAAGAAAGTTTTCAAATACCGTCTAATTTTAAAGCTATAACTATGGTGTTTTTAGACAAATAAAGTAGTTTAATAGGGATATCTAAAGGGAACTAACAATTTTACATTTGAAAAATTAATATGGGCTCAAAAGTTCCTAAAATTACAAAAGAGCAAGCTAACAATAAAAGCCGGCCATTTAGCAATCAGTCTGTAACCACGGACGCGTTTCGCTCTAATTGGAGCTCATCAGCGTGGTGTAACATACAGCGGTGTCTAGTGCAGACAATTCCAGCTGTACCGACTGATTGCCATGGCAGTCTACTAAGGTAGACTCTCAAGAGTAACTGGTCATCAGACGTAAGTCTTAACAATATGACCAAGATTACTACTGAAGCAACCGCTTCAAGAAATTCACAAAAAAGAATTTACAAAATTAAAGAATTAAAAAAAAGAAATAACAAAAGTTGGATTGTTAAGCCACCAACAATGAGTTTAATAGGGATATCTAAAGGGAACTAACAATTTTACATTTGAAAAATTAATATGGGCTCAAAAGTTCCTAAAATTACAAAAGAGCAAGCTAACAATAAAAGCCGGCCATTTAGCAATCAGTCTGTAACCACGGACGCGTTTCGCTCTAATTGGAGCTCATCAGCGTGGTGTAACATACAGCGGTGTCTAGTGCAGACAATTCCAGCTGTACCGACTGATTGCCATGGCAGTCTACTAAGGTAGACTCTCAAGAGTAACTGGTCATCAGACGTAAGTCTTAACAATATGACCAAGATTACTACTGAAGCAACCGCTTCAAGAAATTCACAAAAAAGAATTTACAAAATTAAAGAATTAAAAAAAAGAAATAACAAAAGTTGGATTGTTAAGCCACCAACAATGAGTTTAATAGGGATATCTAAAGGGAACTAACAATTTTACATTTGAAAAATTAATATGGGCTCAAAAGTTCCTAAAATTACAAAAGAGCAAGCTAACAATAAAAGCCGGCCATTTAGCAATCAGTCTGTAACCACGGACGCGTTTCGCTCTAATTGGAGCTCATCAGCGTGGTGTAACATACAGCGGTGTCTAGTGCAGACAATTCCAGCTGTACCGACTGATTGCCATGGCAGTCTACTAAGGTAGACTCTCAAGAGTAACTGGTTATCAGACGTAAGTCTTAACAATATGACCAAGATTACTACTGAAGCAACCGCTTCAAGAAATTTACAAAAAAAAAAATATATATATATATATATATATATATATATATATATATATATATATATATATAAAACTCACTTGTGTGTTAGAAATAATAAATTACTGTTTGTAGGTTCGTATCATAGTAACTACCTACTTATTCCCTTTAAAGATATTAATAACACTATTGCTGCATTTATTAAATTCAATCAATGTAACTAATATTTCACAATTCAAAAATCTTGAATGACAACTTCATTTATATCGTTTATTTGTTTATTACCAACAATTTTGTTATAGTAACTTACTAACGTGCCAAATTAAATAGTTTCTTGTATTATTTTTTTTCTTATTTATTTTATAAAGGTCAACAAATTGTCAAAAATTGATAATATGATATATGTATATTTTTGTACTTATTCAAAGAGAAATCGAAAAAATAGTGTATGAAATACGTAAGAAAATTGAGTGGTTACTTAACTTTTGCTCTTACAAAACGAGACAAGTACAGCCACATTTGTTTCCTTACTTATTACATAAATAGATATTACAGAACTAAAACTAAATAAGTTGTTTTTCTTTAAATGTGTTACGTTCAAAATGTACGGTTTCTTTTAAACAACCATTTATACATTTATGACGGACATGTGGCTGTCCTCGTAGGCGGGTAGCATGTCGTCTGCTAGCGCTTCTTTCTTTAGCGGTGACTTTTTGCAAATAATTTTGAGAGAAGTACATTCTCGTGCATTTGCAATTGAGATTTTGATTAGTAAATTTGTGCTCTGGTGTTGTGCGACAAAAGAGATAAATCACATTGGGAATTCGATTAGTGATATTTTATCAATTTAGAAGATTTATTTCATACCCGTTATTTGGGGAAAGTTTCACGACGTTTTACGGAGGCAGTTGTTTGTTTCTTCGGGAAATATACCCGGAAAATCGAACGCAAATTACTTTTCAACACACAAAAATTCCGCCAATTCCATCAGGCTTTTAAGTTTGGGAAGAATTTTATACAGTGGAATTGTTTTACATACTCATTGGAATAATTTCACGTGTTGGAGAATTGTTGACCGAGAGTAGCAGTCAATTCACGGCACGGCAAGTCAAGGTTCACGCCACGGCAAGTCAAGTGATTCCCGCCCTGTACTTACTCGGCCCGTACCGGACAATCTTAGGATTTACCAGATAAGATTTCCTACTTATTTTTTTTCTATTTGATATTGTTGCCTTGGTCAATTGTTGATTTATTTCATATCAACTAAAACCACATTTTTTTTTGTTCGTTTTAATATTTATTTGTTATTGAATTTTCTGGTTAACCCAGATTAGATTGTTTAAATTCAAATTCTTATTGATTGTTGCATTTTTTGTAATGATATTTAACCACATTGGTTTATTACGTTATTGAATTATTTGCTGGTTTAATAGTAGTCATTATTTGGAACACTTAATTAATAACTAATCATTAATTGAAATCTTTTATTGTAACATTGAGTTCTTTTTCGTTAATTAATTGATTGTTTGAACATTTATTTATTCACTTTTGATCATTGAATACTTTATTGTAGTATTGAGTAATCCTGGCTATTATTTATAATACCTAGTAATCTTATTGATACTATATTTTGTTGTATTACCTTTTTGAACTGTTATACCGATTCAAAGTTAGTCTGATAGCTTTCAGTCTGTATAAACAGTGCCACTTTATAATTGAATATTTTGTCATTGTGATAATTATTTCTACGATATTTTCGACACTAGTGTGTATAAAGTGTACAGGGAACGTCAGGCGAGGAAATTTAGGGCGTTTTGTTTTCAGCTTATTTTTGTTGGACTATACGTCGCGCATGCGCTTGATCGATCAACCGTCCCGCGTTCGTGTATTTTTGTTATTCATATTAAGGGTGAATTTTGCATCCTTTATATCGTCCTTAATCACCGAACCGCGCACCCTCGCGTTTGCGAATTCAACTCAAATTGTAAAAAAAAAAAACAATTTTGAATTTTTTTTTATATTTATTAAACCATATTACATTTCCATGTAATATTATTATATTACAGTTTGTATATTACTGAATTTATTAATATAACTGTTCCATTTTACTTTAAATTTTGTTACGTGTGGTTATTTATATTCAGTTGCAATCTGTATTTTTCTTTCCTTCGTTTGCCTTAAGGTTCTAGTAGTTTCAGTGTTGTATGCTAGGTAAAATTCACAACACTGTGGCGCCCTTGGCACCTGATAGAGTTAGTATATCAGGTTAGTTTCGTTTAGATCGTTCTGCTGTCATTATAAGAACTCACGACCGACTCCACTGTTTAAAAGTTAGCGACTGTATTCGAACATCGTGAATACAAGGACCCCGACAAGCGTCTTGGGCTTTCAGGCGTTTGTTGCGCAATAGGGTACGACTTATTGCATCCCTTTAGTCCGTGTTACGCCGAAAGAGGTAACAAATGAATATTCCTTCACGTTTCCTATATTTCCTAAATTTCCCTATTGGACCCTGTAGCTATTATACAGGGTGAATACTGAAAACCTTGACATAGGGAAATAACATGGCAAATAGTTTTTTGCTGTTTCCATCTGTCCCGCTAAATAAAATCGGGTTTATATTTATTTATTTATTTATTTGAGAAACCAACAGATACATCCAATTATAGGTTTCCACGAAATACAATTACAATTTTAAATAAATTAAAAATCTATACAGTAAGCAGAACAAAACGAAACTAAATTTTGTGATTGAACAAAGAGATACAAATAACACTGATAACATAATTGAAAACTTAGAAACCTAGAAGTGGGACACATAGAATATACATTAATCGTAAATTAAATATTTAAATATTTAAGGCACGTTTAAATTTATTTAAAGACAAACAGAAAATATCTAAATGCTGAAATTTATTGTTGTAGCAATGCATGAGTTTTTGCAGAGGAGAATTTTTGTAGTTATTAGAATTACATTTTTTGACGTAATATAACTGTTTGTTACGTACAACTACGGATGTACTATGAAAATTTAGATTGTCAAGAATGTAAGTGCTATTTACCATATTGTTTAAGATTTTGTATAAAAACATCATGTCAGCATTAGTTCTTCTTTGCTCGAGGGTTATCATGTTTAGTTTTTTTTTAAAGTAAATTCATAGTTGCTTTCATTTAAACCAAATTTAAACTGAAGCAGCGAAATAAACTTTTTTTGAACAGATTCGATTCTAACAATGTTTTTGTTATATGACGGACTCCAAACTGGAGAAGCATATTCAACAATAGGACGTACATACGTATTAAACAATAATATAAATGAATCAATGTTGTTGAGGCGATTGAGTGACTTGTATATAAATCCTAAAATTTTATATGCGTTTCTAGCTACGGTATCAATTTGTTCATTTAATAGTAGTTTGGAATCAAGCATGACGCCTAGATCTTTAATTGTTGATTGGCGTTTTATATCAGTATTGTGTAATTTATAAGTAAAATTTATGGTATTTTTATTCCTAGTAAACGAAATGAAAGAACATTTATCTACATTTAAATGCAAGTCATTCTCAGTACAATTTTTTTGTAATGTATTCAGTTCATTTTGTAGTCGGATGCAGTCTTGTACACTATGAATTTCAAGGAACATTTTCAGGTCATCGGCATATAATAAAAACTTGCAGTAGTTAAAGCATTTGAAGATTGAATTGATACAAAGATTAAATAAGAGAGGTCCTAAGTGTGATCCTTGAGGAACTCCTGATGAAACTGAAAATGACCGAGATTTGTAGCCGTTACATAAAACGAACTGAGAGCGATTTCTAATATAAGAGGCAATCCAACGTAAGAGTGAACCATGAATACCGTGTGACGTCGTTACGTCGTCAGTCCCTATCGTTCTCGAAAACGTGTGACGGACTACGGCGTTACCTTCGCGTCACACAATGTAAAATACGTCGTCACAGCTTACAAAACAATAACTCGTGCAAAAGCACAATAATTAGTCGACAGGCACGGTATAATAAAATATACAAACGCTGTCGCACTATTCGTTTCCAAATCTCGGGCGCCACTCTACGTAAGGGTAGAGACGTCTAACTCGCAGGCTTCCAGTGACGACGGCCACGGATATCTCAATGGAGAAAAATGTCCAAGGTTCGGATTCCAACATTGGTTGTGGTCGCTCGCTTGAACACAACATCACGGAACGATTTTCCAAAAAAGACAGTAAAAAGACGTAAATAAAAGCATAAATAAATTTCGGATAAAAATCGGTTATTCTTACAACCTGCGTTGTTCGCTCACCCACGTGCACGCGATGCAAGGGCGAGGTAAAAACGAACGCAAAACCAAATTCAGCAGAACTATCCTTGATTAGTCCTAGCGGTGGCCGATGGACAAGCCGAATCCTGTTCCGCGGCTCACGAAGCAAAATGACGGTTTCGAGGATTCTTTCTACGCCGAAATTCATCCAAAATTATCTGGATAGTGGTAGCGCAATCACTAGTTCTTCTCTGTCCCTAGTAATTGGAATTCACAAACTATCGCACAACTCGTGCACGGGATGAAAATGAACGATTTTCTCACACACACGTTTTGCTCACATAAGTGTGTAAAAAACGGCAAAACACTATTCCAATTTTCCCATAAATACTTCACTTCCACTTACCTTACGTTCACCAGTGGAAGGATAGGAAAACAAATGAAAAGAATTCAAATAAAAATCTCTGCTTCACAACTTTTATTTTTTACGTCTTTATTTGGCCAAAAACTCACTAAAAAAAGCCATGAGTCGGTCAAAGACCGCGCTTTTATAAAAATGTTCACCCCCTCCCTCTCGTACCCATCATCAGAGGTGAACATAGTCACAAAACAATTACAAATACAATATATATATTTTTTTTTTTATTAGCGATAATTTTATTTACAACTAGCCTTATAAGGCTAACAAGCCAAATTAATATAATACATAGTACAATACATATCACATGCGGGAGGGATCCATCCTATGATGGTTCCTCGTTTTTGGTTTTTGTTAAATTAAATCTAAGGGTTTGCGTCGAGCCAATCTTCTTACTTCGTCTGCGTTGTTTAAGATGTCAAGAGCTAGGTTGTTGGGATGGTTGTGTAGTTTAGCTTCGTACTTGGTAGCGGAGGTTTTTATTAGTTCACAGACACTTTTGACACCTAAATCTCTGTGTAATGTTTCATTGCTAACGAACCAGGGTGCGTCAGTGATGGTTCGGAGAGTTTTATTTTGTAGTCGTTGAATCTTGTTGACGTTTGTTTGCTTTGCACAACCCCATAGCTGTATCCCGTAGGACCATATGGGTACTATCATAGTCTTGTACAACAATACTTTATTGGATAAGGATAATTTTGATTTTCGGCCAATTAGCCAATACAGTTTTTTTATTTTGATATCTATTTGTTTTTTCTTCGCTTCAATATGCTTTTTCCATGTCAGACGCCTATCTAAATGCATACCTAAATATTTTGCTTCGGTTTTTATGGGGAGAGCTTTGTTGTTTAGGGTAACTTCGGGGCATGTTGCTCGTCTTACAGTAAATGTGACCTGGATTGATTTTTCTTCATTTATTTTGATTCTCCATTTATTTGCCCATTCGTTGATTTCATTTAATGATTGTTGAAGAAGTGCAGAAGCTTCGATGGGATTCTCATTGCATTCAAGTATTGCAGTGTCATCCGCGAATGTTGATGTAGTGACATTGTCTTGAAGTGGCAGATCTGCTGTAAAAAGCTGGTACAATACAGGGCCTAATACACTGCCTTGTGGTACACCTGCTGCAATTGGATATATCTTTGATTGGCAGTTTTCGTGCATTACTTTGAAGAATCTATCAGTCAGATATGATTTTATTAATAAATAGTATTGACAAGGTAGTATTTGCTTTATTTTGAATAGTAGTCCAGTGTGCCAAACCCAATCAAATGCTTGGTTGATATCTAAGAAGGCGGCTGAGCAATATTTCTTCTCTTCTAAAGTATTTTCAATTTCTTTAACTACACGATGTATTTGTTCAACAGTTGAGTGTTGGGTCCGAAATCGAAATTGGTGGTCTGGAATTATATTTTGATCTTCGATTTCATATTTTATTCTTTTTAATATTAGTTTTTCTAGTACTTTAGACAGACATGGTAACAAGGATATTGGTCGGTATGATGTTAGTTCATAATCTGGTTTTCCTGGTTTTAATATCAATAATATTTGAGACAGCTTCCACAAAACTGGGTAGTATTGTAGCCTAATAATTGCATAGAATATGTAGGTTATTGTAATTAGTGCTTTTTCTGGGAGATTTTTTATTATTAGGGGGGTGATTAAGTCATGCCCAGGTGCTTTTTTGTTATTTAAGAATTTTATCTCATTTTCAATTTCTTCTGTTTTGAAGCTTTTTATTGGCAGAGATAGTTGTAGAGTGGCGTCCAAGTACATAAGTATGTTTCTTTCTTCTTCGGCTGTGGATTGTGAGGTATTTGGTTGAAATAAATTGTGTAGATGTGCCGCGAATATTTCTGCTTTATCCTCTGGTGATCTTGCCCAGGTGTTATCTGGTTTTCGGATGGGAGGTATTGATTGCTTGGGTCTTTTTAGTTTTCTAGTAGCTTTCCAGAGCGTGTAGTCGTTATGGGCATAGGGGGAAAGGTTACTAACAAATTCTTCGAAGGAACCATTTTTATATTCGTAAATTAGATTTTTAATTTCTTTGCATAATTTGTTTAGGTGGCTTTTGTCACTCGGTAGTCTGTGTAATTGCCATCTTTTTCTAATCCTCCTTTTTTCCGATATTTTATCTTTTATATGTTTAGGATAATTTGTAATTGGTGTATGGTTTACTTGTTTTGTTGGTGTAGATAGCCAGGCTGCTTCTTGAATATTTTTTGTTAGGTTTTGTACAGCATTATCGATGTTATCTTCTGTTTTAAGTGGGATATTTGTATCTATTATATCATTAAGATGTTTTCGAAAAGCGTCCCAGTTTGTTCTATTACTGGTCAAAGTAGGTCTGCTTTCGTTTTTTATTATTGTTGAGCTAATCGTAGCTATTATTGCTGAGTGATCAGATGTAAGATCAAAGCATTCTTCTACTTTGATGTAATTTGTAGATATACCGTTTGTGACAAAAAAGTCTAGTGCATCTGGAATTTTATTAGGGTCTGTTGGCCAATATGTGGGTTTGCCTGTACTAGCCTGGTCATAGCCTTTGTTGAGCATGGCTGCGTTGAGTTGCCTACCTTTGGGATTTATGAGTCTTGATCCCCATCTTGGATGTTTAGCATTATAGTCCCCCCCGGCTATGAATCGATTTCCCAGAATTTTGAATGCTTCCTCAAATTCACATTGTTTAATTGCGAATTTCGGAGGGCAGTAGATTGCTGCTACTACTAATGACCCGTGTGTTTCTCTGATTTTGATGTTAGTTGCTTGCATGTAGTCTTTTTTTATGCTCTCTATTTCGTAGTGTGATATTCTGTTACTGACTATTACGGCCGTGCCACCATGAGCTGTATTATCTGGGTGATTCGTACAGAATGTGTTATATTTATTAATATTAAAATAATTCCTGTCAGTAAAATGAGTTTCTGAAATTAGTAAAATGTCTATTTTTTGTTCGTTTAAAAATATTTCTATTTCTTGTTTATGTTGTTTTAACCCGTTACGATTCCATAGTGCGACTCTGATAAAACTACCCATTGTTAATTTTATTGATTAAACTACTAATTAAATTTATTATTGTGCTATTTTGATTCATTAATTGTTTAAACATAGATTCGAATTTATTTAAAAAATCAGTCAGTGTTACACTGTTGTTTTCCATCGCATTTTTATTTGTATTATTAGTTACATTTGCGTAGCTTGTGTCGTATCTTTGTTGGGCTCTTAAGACAGGATAGTCAGATTCTTCTAGTTGATACTCTCGTTTCTTTTGGATTGTTTTTTGGTTATTGTTGTATGTTGCTCTACCTCTTGCGTTTTGGAGATCGCGATAGACCGTGCAGCCTTTATAATTGGCCGGGTGAGGGCCATCGCACAGTGCACATTTTGCAGGAGTCATTCTTGTTTGTTTGCAATTACTAGTGGGATGATTTTCTGCGCATTTAACACAATAGTAGGGTTTGGTGCAATAAGACTTTGTATGTCCATATTCTTGACACCTAGTACATTGCGGTATTTCTCTTTTTTTCCTTGGTTCTTCAACAGTGATTTTTGTTCCTAGAATATTTGTGAGCTCGTAGATTTTTTTGTTATTTTCGTTGGGCTCCTGGTCCACGAAGAAAATTGGTAATGGCTCTTTGGTTTTCCAACTTCTTAGATTAATAACGTTACGTATTATAAAACCTTTATTTTCTAAAGCTTCTTGTAGTTCAGTTGGTGTTATAGAGTGATGTAGGTTCTTGATGACTACCCTAAATGCTCTTTCCTGACGTGGTTGGTATGTGTGGAATGCTACGTTAGTTAGTTTTAAATATTTTATTAGTTTTCGGTAGGTTTCTGAATTGTTTGTATTTATTTTCACGGTGTTCTTTGAAAGGGACTTACATAAAAAGTCTTTTTCTTCGATGACTTTTAATATACTTTGTCTCATTCCAGTGTAATTTACGATGTCTTGTAGGTAAACTGGGGGTGGTTTGTATTCTTTATTTGCTTGTATTTGTTTCTCTTGTTCTTTATCGTTCATATCATCATCATTTAGTGCCGCATATCTATTAGTGTTTTGAATTTCGTTGGTTTTATTTATTACCACGTTGGTTTTTTTGTTCGTCTGTAAGTTGGTTTCTTCTCTTAGTCTTTTTCTAGTTTTCACTTCCTGCCAACGGTGATTTGGCGATTGAGGAGTTGAGATTGGAGATACCTGGTTACGCAATGACAAAGGTGTTCGTTGTAGATAGCGGCTACAGGGAGTTAAAATTGAAGATTCGTTACTAGTGTATCCAGATCTCGGGGTTACAACAGCAGTAATAGTATCGCTGTTCGGTGATGCTTCGTACTGTGTACTCATAATGGGTGACGTCAAAGTAAATGTTTGGGTAGTAGTCGTTACCGGAGATGTCGTAGTAACAGAGTATCTAGTTGACATATTAGTGCCGCCACTTGTTTCAGACATTTCGATTAATATTTACAATATTAATTTGTATCTATTATAGTTGTTTTTATAGCACAAATAGAACACCAAGTTTAGTTTAAGCACAATTCACTCGATTCACTGAGTAGTCGCACTAGACACAAGCACAGGCACAGGTTACGTCCATTCACCTCGGCTGTTATCGCACGACTGCTTAAATACAATATATAAATATAAATAAATAACATTTAACATTAATACGATACAAACAGTAATAAAAACACTTACTATTGCCTTAAGTCACTAAACGAGTTAATTTCGCCGCATGAAATTAACTGAACGAGTAACTTGACTACAACTCAAACACATGTTCGTTGGTTATGTTTTTCAAAACACCACTTTCACAAAAACCACTGCGATGTGTTTGGCACTACACTACGTAGAACATTATCTTGCATCTTATGGTGTTCGAATCAAGAAAATCAGAGTAATGGTTTGTAGAACAACGCCGAAATTCATCCAAAATTATCTGGATAGTAGTAGCGTAATTACTAGTTCTTCTCTGTCCCTAGTAATTGGAATTCACAAGCTATCGCACAACTCGTGCACGGGATGAAAATGAACGATTTTCTCACACACACGTTTTGCTCACATAAGGGTGTGAAAAACAGCAAAACACTATTCCAATTTTCCCATAAATACTTCACTTCCACTTACCTTACGTTCACCAGTGGAAGGATAGGAAAACAAATGAAAAGAATTCAAATAAAAATCTCTGCTTCACAACTTTTATTTTTTACGTCTTTATTTGGCCAAAAACTCACTAAAAAAAGCCATGAGTCGGTCAAAGACCGCGCTTTTATAAAAATGTTCACCCCCTCCCTCTCGTACCCATCATCAGAGGTGAACATAGTCACAAAACAATTACAAATACAATATATAAATATAAATAAATAACATTTAACATTAATACGATACAAACAGTAATAAAAACACTTACTATTGCCTTAAGTCACTAAACGAGTTAATTTCGCCGCATGAAATTAACTGAACGAGTAACTTGACTACAACTCAAACACATGTTCGTTGGTTATGTTTTTCAGAACACCACTTTCACAAAAACCACTGCGATGTGTTTGGCACTACACTACGTAGAACATTATCTTGCATCTTATGGTGTTCGAATCAAGAAAATCAGAGTAATGGTTTGTAGAACAACTTCACAAAAACACGATGTAAACAAATAAAACTCCATGTTGATCCGCCATTACTAGACATGCGCGCTGGCCTTGCGCGGTTGCTTGATTCGAATGCAAAGTCTAGGCAATAGTTTTTAAAATATTTGGAAGGTAGAGCTGCGGTAAATTTGACTTCAAATTTACGTTCAAAAATACTGTAAAATAGAACTGCATCGTGACGCTTCGTCACACATCCCCTTTTCTTCACAAAAAAAAACAGTAAAAAAATGCGTCTACCTTCCCACGCAAAACCGTAAAAAAACTCAATAAAAAAAACGGTTATACTTAATCGGTCTTCCTCTTGTCCGCCTGGTGAGATATCAGCGCCTGAGCGAGAGTAGCCGACGAATCCGCTCCGGGATTCGTAATCGTCGCCCAGCGTAGGAGAGTGTATCCGGACGTGAACTTTCCCGCTGGTGCAGTGGCACCAGGTCCTACGCGTTCTCCGGTATCCAGTCGGTGATGTCGTCGAGTTACTCGCGTGGAGACGATGGTGACTTCGACGATTTTGCCCTAGGTGGTCCTGCATGACGATTAGCGGTGCGTGTCGCCACTTCTGCAGCAGTGTTGACGGCACCTACTGTCGCTGCGTTACTCCCGGCGCCCTCGTCTCTCGACGTTTCTTTCCTTGAATCCCTGGGTCGCGTTCCCAGGTACAGACTGGCTGGCACTATTCCTACAGTCCATTACTATGAAACACACAAAAATTTAATCAACTTTTGCCATCAGTTTCGATCACGTTGGCTGTATACTCACGCTCTGGTTTTGCAAACAAGCCGTAACAAAAAAAATAAAAGAAATAAAACCAGGTTACGATATACAGCGTATGGACTCAATGTACACCGATACGGACCGTCTTTGGCCGTTCATCGGGTGTAAAACTCACCAATCATGGTACACAAACACAGATCGACAAACACAACGGGACGTAAAAACGTGTGTTTGTTTAATGCCATGTGCGGACTCTAAAAAAAAAGAAGTTATTACTAGATGAGCTTCATTACTGCCAATCCTCTTCAACGAGTCAATCTTCCTCCATCTGAGGTTACCGAACTGTCTACAGATGACTAACTTCTAGATCTTATTCGCCCCAGCAGCTCCAACGCTCTTCGTCGTCCTCGATATCCCGACTAACTCCAGGCACCAGTGGAGCCACGCAAGAGGTATCCAGCGAGCTGCTGTCCGGGGAAATGGCCCTAAAAAAAAAACTCGACACACCTGTGTCCCATGGCTCCCATGATCCTCGGCATCACTCTCGCTACAGTAGCCCTGTGACCCTTCCTCGTGCTCGACATCCAGACGAACCCAATGCGTCGTCGAGCCACGCGAGGAAGCCCTTGGCCACCTACTGTACGGGGTAACGGCCCGACACAACCCGTGTCCCATGGCCCCCATGATCCTCGGCATCACTTTCGCTACAGCAGCTCCGATCCCCACCACTCCAGTGGGGTAGCCGCTGTACGGGGTTACGGCCCTACAAACAAAATACCTCGACACTACCTGTGTCCCACGGCCTCCTGATCCTTGTCATCTGTATTCTTCCTGTAATCCCTAGCCCTGACTCGTGCCAGTAACAGCTGGTATAACTACGCTCGTACTGGCGATGTCTCGAGACATATCTGGTCAGTAGAACAGTAGCCATTACCCTGACTATGGTCTTTACGATACCCAAATGGTCAGCTTCTGTATAGGCTTGATTGGCACTCATCACCTCTTCCTGCATGACCGATGGAACGTAGTGCTTCCATGTACGATGCTCCGTTTTTTTTTCAGTAAGTTTTTAATTCAATCTCTACTGGTTGGAATACCCACGTCCCTGCTCGGGCGCCAAAAATTATGTGACGTCGTTACGTCGTCAGCCCGTATCGTTCTCGAAAACGTGTGACGGACTACGGCGTTACCTTCGCGTCACACAATGTAATATACGTCGTCACAGCCTACAAAACAATAACTCGTGCAAAAGCACCATAATTAGTCGACAGGCACGGTATAATAAAATATACAAACGCTGTCGCACTATTCGTTGCCAAATCTCGGGCGCCACTCTACGTAACGGTAGAGACGTCTAACTCGCAGGCTTCCAGTGACGACGGCCACGGATATCTCAATGGAGAAAAATGTCCAAGGTTCGGATTTCAACATTGGTTGTGGTCGCTCGCTTGAACACAACATCACGGAACGACTTTCCAAAAAAGACAGTAAAAAGACGTAAATAAAAGCATAAATAAATTTCGGATAAAAATCGGTTATTCTTACAACCTGCGTTGTTCGCTCACCCACGTGCACGCGATGCAAGGGCGAGGTAAAAACGAACGCAAAACCAAATTCAGCAGAACTATCCTTGATTAGTCCTAGCGGTGGCCGATAGACAAGCCGAATCCTGTTCCGCGGCTCACGAAGCAAAATGACGGTTTCGAGGATTCTTTCTACGCCTAAATTCATCCAAAATTATCTGGATAGTGGTAGCGCAATCACTAGTTCTTCTCTGTCCCTAGTAATTGGAATTCACAAGCTATCGCACAACTCGTGCACGGGATGAAAATGAACGATTTTCTCACACACACGTTTTGCTCACATAAGGGTGTGAAAAACAGCAAAACACTATTCCAATTTTCCCATAAATACTTCACTTCCACTTACCTTACGTTCACCAGTGGAAGGATAGGAAAACAAATGAAAAGAATCCAAATAAAAATCTCTGCTTCACAACTTTTATTTTTTACGTCTTTATTTGGCCAAAAACTCACTAAAAAAAGCCATGAGTCGGTCAAAGACCGCGCTTTTATAAAAATGTTCACCCCCTCCCTCTCGTACCCATCATCAGAGGTGAACATAGTCACAAAACAATTACAAATACAATATATAAATATAAATAAATAACATTTAACATTAATACGATACAAACAGTAATAAAAACACTTACTATTGCCTTAAGTCACTAAACGAGTTAATTTCGCCGCATGAAATTAACTAAACGAGTAACTTGACTACAACTCAAACACATGTTCGTTGGTTATGTTTTTCAGAACACCACTTTCACAAAAACCACTGCGATGTGTTTGGCACTACACTACGTAGAACATTATCTTGCATCTTATGGTGTTCGAATCAAGAAAATCAGAGTAATGGTTTGTAGAACAACTTCACAAAAACACGATGTAAACAAATAAAACTCCATGTTGATCCGCCATTACTAGACATGCGCGCTGGCCTTGCGCGGTTGCTTGATTCGAATGCAAAGTCTAGGCAATAGTTTTTAAAATATTTGGAAGGTAGAGCTGCGGTAAATTTGACTTCAAATTTACGTTCAAAAATACTGTAAAATAAAACTGCATCGTGACGCTTCGTCACAACCGTAAGACAACACTGCAGCAATTAGTTTATTATGGTTGACTTTATCGAAGGCTTTACTAAAATCAGTATACACCACATACACCTGAATTCTGTTATTCATACGACTGCTGATAAATTCAGTGAAAGGTATTAAGTTTTTTAAGATCGATTTTTTAGAACAAAATCCAGTTTGTTGAGGAATAATGATACTATTGTAATTAGATTTAATTTTAAGGATTCAAAAATTTTACCGAAGCAAGAAAGTATAGAAATAGGTCTATAATTACATATATTGCTTTTATCCCCAGATTTAAAAATTGGAGTTATATGTGACACTTTCCACATGTCAGGAAATAATCCATCTTTCAAGGACTTGTTAAATAAAAGGAAAAGTGGGTAAGTAAGCTATTGACCGCAATTTCATATAAACAAAGGGTGTATTTTGTCAGGACCACTGCCTTTATTTACATTTCAGTTACATAAATATTTAAAAATTTCTTCTTCACTGATATGTAAATTCGCTACATTTCTGTTGTTGAAATCAAAATTAGGTAAGACATTATTATTGTTATTAGTGGAGGTATTTTATACTGATTCAAAGAAAGTAGCAAAGAGGTTACTGATATCTTCATCGTTGTGTGCTTCTGAATTATTGTAGTGCATGTAGTTTGGTAGAATGTTGTCTTTTTGTAAAGAGTTAATGTGTTGCCAGAAGTGGTTTACATTTGTCTTTATATTGTCTTCAATATATTTAACATAATTTTTTAAAATCAATATTCATTTGAATTTTCACTCGCTTACGTAGAACTGCGAAACTATTGCATGCATTAAAATCTTTGTACAATTTCCACTTTACATGAAATTTATTTTTCTCTTTAATTGTCATTATTAAGCTTTTTGAGAACCATCTTAGATATTTTTTATTTTTATTATTATTGAGAGGGCAATAAGTATGAAGGAGACTGAATAATATGTCATAAAAAATATTGACATTGTCACTGATATTTGCATTTAAAAATTTATTGTCCCAATCAATTGCTGACAGCTTCCAAATTATACTTTCATAATCACATTTATTAAAATTATATGATACAGGATGACAATGAGTTAGTATTTTATTGTTTGAAAGAGAGAAATATATTTCAAGTGCAGGGTGGTAATTATCAATTTTGCTTAATGGAAAGTTACATGTAGTCAAATTTAAATTGAAAGTACTAAATACAAGATCAAGTATAGAATTAGTTTGATTAAGAACAAAATTATATTGATGTAAATTACAAAGGGACGTAATGGAAATTAGTTGGTGATAAATGTCATTTCTGGAAGTGAAGTTTGGTAGAAGGGTATTATTTTGTACCGGAGACCACTGGATGTCCGGAAGATTATAATCACCTAAAATTAAAACATTATTGTTAGGATATTCCACACACACATCACTTATTTTGTTGAAATGACTGTTATAACATAAAAGGACTTTTTGATGGTTTAGATTAGACACTGACACTCAAATATCTTCCGCTGCAGAACACCATTCGAAATGAACTCTGGATTGAAGATTTCTTGAAATAAGAAACATTACACCACCTCCTTGTTTTTTAATTGTATTATTGCGATCCCATCTATAAACAGCGTATTTAGAGAGATCACATATTTCGTTATCATTAATAGAGTCGTTCAACCATGTTTCTGTAAGACATATGATGTCGTAGTTGCAAGCAGAAGTTTCATTATACAAATTGATGAGTTTGGTTTTTAGCCCCCGAACGTTTTGGTAATAAATCGAGATCATTGTGTCTGTGATGTGTGATATGTAGATATATGTATACATGTATTCTTAATTGATTTTATTCAAATCATTCTCTGTCTTAATTAGAATGATAGGTGAATTATCATTTTTTCTGGCAAAAATTTTACAGTTTTTATCCCACGTATATTTATAATTTTTCACGAGCATGATCTTTTTCTTTCTTTAATAGAAGTTTGTTATAGGGGCTGAGATGATCGTTTATATAAATTTTGTTTTTTTCGCTGAAGCCTATGGTGTCAGACATTAAATCTTTGATTTATTTAAAGCTTGTAATGACTTTGTCTCATTTCAAGCGGGAAACAAATCTGACAATAATATTTTTAGGCCTGTTAGTATGATTAAAATTAGATATCCTGTGTACTGCGTCGAGGTCTGATTCACTTATGGGACATTTGATTTTATTACCGATGTCAGAGAGTACATTTATTAAGTTCTCGGTTTGTTTTTCGGGAACTTCTACGATTTCTATGTTGTTAAAACGGGATCTTTGTTCTACATCATTGACTTTGGTGCGCAAAGCGTCACATTCTTGTTTCAGGGGTTCTATGAGTTTAATTTTGTCGTTCCAGATTATCATTTTTTGTTCAAAGTCATCCAGTTTGTTACAACAATACTCGACAGACTTTTTTAATTCAGTTACAGCTGATAAAATGTCGTTTAGAGAAAGCTGAGAGTCTGGAAAAGTAGTTGATGGTGGTGTGGGCGGAGTTGATTTGCATGAGTTGCAAATCCAAGAAAGGTGATTGGATGACGTCAAGGCGTTTATATCAGCGGAGGGGATTCTTAGACAGCTGAGATGGAAGGTTGAATGACAGCTCCCCGCACAATTAATATGTTTATCTTGTCTACCGACCTTTGATTTGCAGATGTCGCAGGCAGGCATGTTGATACAATGACGATCCAAAGCAATATTTATTTGGCTGACTGTAGGTTGTTGACCCGCACAGGTGACAATAATTCACAGGACAGAAGCAGTGGAGTTGATGCAGCACAAAAAAATGATACAGAGTAAATTAAATTCCAAATATCTTCACTGAGTTTTACTATAACTATGTAAAATTATCACAGATCAAAAGGCAATTAAATAAGTGATCTGATGATACTAAATGAGTGAACGTAGTAAACCACGACTATCACATTCAACTTACTGTACAATATGGTATCGTTAGTTAGATTACTTAATTTTGCATCTAATAAAACCAAATGTTGTGTAATATGGCCGTTTTTTGACTAAAATATTTGATAAAATAAGTTGCATTCTGAAGGTTATCCTTCATATTTTCGAATAACATCTGAAACAAAATGCTCCATAGCCGAGTGGATAAGAGTGCGGATTCATAATATAAATAGTCTACAAGATCTGGTTCGAGACCACCTCGGCCCTATTTTTTTTTTACTTTAAATTATACTTAAAATATTTCTATTATATTATATCAGCGTGTGTTATATGTCTTGTACTTAATACTTTGTTGCTTTCATTAAAGCCAGAACATTCATTTATGTTTCACAGTTGGTATAGTAATTAATTGTTTTTTTATGAACTGTATTCACACAACCAAAATGCTCAAATTTTGATACTAGGTTATGAATATGACCAAAAATATTTTGAATAACTCTTAAACTTTTGCTCTGATAATAAAGTTTTATAATATTTATTATATCTTCTAATACCTACTAAATCCATTTTGAAACATGAAGTACAAAATTATACACCAGAAACTAAATTCGAATTAATTGTTAAGTTTAACAGACCGCAAATAATAATTCTATTAAATATTTGTTTTTTTTATTTATAAAAATATCAATATTGCTATTTTATTAAAATAGTCTGATATAATAAAGATATTTTAAGCACAATTTAATTTAAAAAAAAATTGGACCGAGGTGGTCGCGAACCAGGTCTTGTAGACTATTCATTTTATGAATCCGCATTTTGTTTTAGACGTTTCTTATTCGAAAATATGAAGGATAGCCTTCAAAATACAATTTATTTTATCAAATATTTCAGTTAAAAAAAGCCATATTACACAATATTTGGTTTTATTAGATGCAAAATTAAGTAATGTAACTAACGATACCACAAACACACCCGATTTTATTTAGCAGGACAGATGGAAACAGCACAAAACTGTTTTCCCATGTTATTTCCCTATGTCAAGGTTTTCAGTATTCACTCTGTATATACTTTTTGTTATTAATAATTTTGAATAAAAATATTACCTTTTTCATGTTATTATCAATAAATACTCTTATTATAGACTGATTCATTATTTATAAATGATAACCATTCATCATTAAAATAAAAATTGAAATTCGTGTGCAAAATATCAGAGAAAGTGTAAAATAAAAATAAAAAATTTTACTACCACCAGTTACTGACAGAAAAGTTTTTATTATCATACAAATGAAAAAAAAAACCTAAACGGACGTGCTATCTCACCCCATTTTCTTAGTATTTAGTTGTGGGATAGATAGGACCGCCCTAAGTGAGAGTGACAGGTCGAGCATTATGCGACAATGCAGTGAGAAAAATTGGAACTAAATTTAACATGTGACGGTATAGGGAAAATAGCAAATTGAGTACCATTCCTTTATTAAGTAAACAATAACATAAAAAAGTGATACATTGCTAATAATATTATCTAGTGCCTAGTATATTTTTTTTTCAAAATACATTTACAAAAGGAGATAAAAAAAAACCTAAAGTTTCCTAAAATATACACTTCCAGATATTTAGTTGTTTTATTCAACAAATGTTAAAAATTTTGAAAAACAAAATATATCAGGCACTTCAGCACATCTTCAGCTACTTTATTCATTAAAGAAATACAATAAATATTTTTGTACAAATGAGTGGTACTCAATTTGCTGATAACATAAAATTCGAAAAATGTGCATATTCAAATATAATGCAAGTATAAACAGTACTTAGTGCAAGTTGTCCGTTCGGGTGTGGCACACCATTTTTATTGTTTAAAAAAATTTATTTATTATTTTATTTTATATTGACTATTTTACAATTTTTCGACACTGTTAAATGAAAATTTAACACTCACTATTTATTTATTTATATTTTTTCATTATTTGACTTTTCCATGTTCAAAACTACAATTGTACTTAATTTATAAATACACTATGATTAGCACACTGATAAATTTCATGTAAATGATACTGTACAATTATTATATTTTATACAATTTGTCTTAAAACTAACACATTATTAAACAATGTAATAATTATAGCTCCTGAAGAAGACCCATGTGGGGTCGAAACTGTCGAGGTTGAAAGAATAAAGTTGGCTGATTTCCAGAAACCATCGTCTATTGAATAATTTATCCAGCCAAGAAACATCCATAATCTCCAATTATCGAGCAGGAATTTTAACACCCACGGACACACTCACAATCAACATGGAAATTATATCTGAAATCTCACATACCTACGGTAACATAGCTTAGTACCACATTAAACAAATACTTAACTTAAATTTTAAATTAACTTCAGCAATAAACCAAAGAATTTTTCTCCTTCGCTGTAAACAAAATAAAATATATCCAACACATATAACAAATAATTTTAAATGTATGACAAATTTATTAATTATAAATAACCCTTACATAAATCAAATACACAAAATAATAGACAGTTTTAAACCCTTAATTTAGAAATTAAAATAGCATGCTGGCGAATTAATTATTTAGAGACAAGATATTACCACCATTATGAGTGCATTAGACAAAACATAAGCTTCATTCATTGGCATAAAATCCAATTATTACTAAATAGAAAATTTAACCACTACAACACAAAGTTTAAAAATACACAAATAAAAAAATTAAACACATTACGACATAAACAGGTTAAAATTAATAATAATAATAATAAAACAGAAACAGACTGGTTCCTAAACCTAACAAATACCGTTTTTCCCCCAGAAATAGTAGAAACTTTAGCACTAGGACCGAAATTCAGTTTACCCCTGGAACCCCACGAAGTACCAATTTTCCGTCTCATTACTGACGCAGAGTATATTATTAATCATACAAATGACATTCATACTAGAAACACTATTAGAGCCGAATTCACAAATATAGTTACTAATTACTACAATAAAAGTAAATGTCACAAAAAACAAAATATACTCAATAAAAATTATAATAAAACAAAAGCCTTTTTAAAAGAACACAAAGACATAACTATAATTAAAGCCGATAAGTCTAATAAAACAGTCGCCATAAAAAAACAAGACTACATACATAAAATGGAAAATCTGCTATCAGACACCAAAACTTACAAACGTTTAGAAGAAGACAAGACACAAAAATTACAAAACAAAACAACCAGACTAATAACAAAATTGCATGAAAAAGGCTCAATAGATATAGAAACAAAGAAGAGACTAACAACAGAGAATGCCATACCACCCCGAATATACGGTCTCATAAAAGTACATAAAGATAATCTACCACTTAGACCAATAGTTTCAGGGATAAACTCCCCAACTGCCGCACTAGCCAAATACCTCATCAACATACTAAAAGGACTCGAGGATGACACATATTTTGTAAAAAACTCTTTCGAATTTCAGGAATTCATATGCACCATCAATCTGCAAGAAGGATATAGTTTAATATCGCTTGTTGTCATATCACTGTATACAAACATACCCAGAGACTTAGTTACAGATGCCATAAAGAAAAAATGGAACATTATATCTAAAAAAACAAAAATAAATCAGGAAGATTTTATTGAATTAATAACATTTTACCTTACAGAAAGTTCATTTCAATTTGAACAGACTTTTTATAAACAGACCTGGGGAGTGGCAATGGGTTCGTCTATATCTCCAGTGATAGTAAACTTGGTGATGAATGAACTTCTAAGCATTGTAAAAGCACGCTTACCTTTTGACATACCCTTCCTAAAAAAATATGTAGATGATCTTATTTTAGCAGTACCTACAAACGAAATTGACAACACACTTCAAATTTTTAATGACTGTAACACACATTTACAATTCACAGCAGAAGTAGAAAACCAACAAAAATAGCTTTCCTTGACATGACACTGATACATAACCCAGATAACAATATCTCAACTAAATGGTACAGGAAACCAACAGCTAGTTCCAGATATCTAAATTTCAACTACAAACATCCCATGTCACAACGCATAAACAATGCTACAAATTTATTTAACAGAGCTTTAACTCTAACCTCACCATTGATTCAAGATGAAATCTGCAATGAGGTCTCACATTTACTAAAATTAAACAGCTATCCCACTAATATTATAAATTCGGTTAAAAACACTATAAAAAATAAAATAACAATCAAACAAAATCAAAATAATAACAAAGAAAACACAACAACTAACACAATAACAAATAACAAAGAAACAGAACAAAATAAAAAGGAATGTTTTTATTCTTTGATACACATAGATGGCATAGCAACAAAATTAAAAAAGTGCTTTACAAACCATTTAAACATAGGAGTTGCATTCAAACAAATAAAAACAATAAATAATATATTTAGCAATCTAAAATCTCAAATTAATAAAAACATTAAATCAAACGTCATATATAAAATTCCCTGTCAAGACTGTACTGCGCAATACACTGGACAGACAAAGAGATATTTAAAAACAAGGATAGAAGAACACAGACGAAATTGCAATAAAAATAAAAATTCAAATATCAACAAATGTGCACTTGTTCAACATGCACATTCACAAAATCATAATTTAAATTTTAACAACACAATAATATTAGATACAGAACCTATTTCACACAAAAGACTAACCCTAGAGATGTTGCACATAAATAATGATCATAATAATGTTAATATAAAAACTAACACTATGTACATAAGTAAAATTTACAATAATATTTTAAAATATAACAAACACAATACTAAAATTAAATGAATAACAATTCTAAAACAAGCAATCAAATCCTTCTTTTTTAAAAAACACTTTGACCTTCACCTAACAAAATGGCGCGAAATATTTTAAACATTTTAAATTCATTTAAAACTGTCTTAACCTTCGACCATAATTAAAAAATGCAAGTATAAACGGTACTAAGTGCAAGTTGTCCGTTCGGGTGTGGCACACCATTTTTATTGTTTAAAATATTTTATTTATTATTTTATTTTATATTGACTATTTTACAATTTTTCGACACTGTTAAATGAAAATTTAACATTCACTATTTATTTATTTATATTTTTTCATTATTTGACATTTCCATGTTCAAAACTACAATTAAATTTAAATTATACATACACTATGATTAGCACACTGATAAATTTTATGTAAGTGATACTGTACAATTATTATATTTTATACAATTTGTCTTAAAACTAACACATTATTAAACAATGTAATAATTATAGCTCCTGAAGAAGACCCATGTGGGGTCGAAACTGTCGAGGTTGAAAGAATAAAGTTGGCTGATTTCCAGAAACCATCGTCTATTGAATAATTCATCCAGCCAAGAAACATCCATAATCTCCAATTCATATTTCGTTTATTAAACTTTGTTATATAAATATTAGTGTTCTAATCATTTTTTACACTTTACCTAAATAAATAAAATGTTACAATATTTTTATTAAGCTCAGAAATTTGCCTCTGTAAACAATACTTGTATACTAAATTTCAAAAATACTAACTACATGCCTAGACATAAGAGAATATTAATATTTGGGTATTGCGCTCATAATACCTGCAAAAAATTTAAATTATTATTAACAATATTAGAAATCGAAATAAGGATTACAGTATATAGTACTTGTTTGGATTTATGTCATAAACAAAAATAATCTCGTTACAGGCGTAGAACATAAAAATTTCCAGAAATGAATTAAAAAATGCAAAGCCGTCAAATTTTTGCAAAAAATGTGTAGTACAATGTTCTACAAGTGTAATAAAACGAGGAAACTTACAGCAAATCAAGTCAGATTCTGTTTATAAGAAATTACGTTCAAAAAGTCTTGCGAGCAACGACCGTCATAAAGACGATATTATTAATTTGTTGTTAATGCGTCGTGATAGAAAAAATTATGAGTACATTATATCATTAACTGATCTTTTAAATGTGAATATTTTTAGAATGGCGCAAATGTTTATTTTAAAGAGAGCATCAAAATTGAGACCACTCATTGTACACGGGATCAGTAGTCCGACAACCAAGTAACGTGAAAACAAAGCTATATTATTACGTGGGTGCTATACACACCTAAAGTTAACGAGAGAATATGCGCTGTATTTGAAATGATATCCGGACAACATGATACTACTTCTATCGGCGTCTGGTTGGCAAAATTTAAAAGTTTTTGTACTAACAATTGTTGCATGTGGCCACTATTTCAACAAATTATCACAGATTTCAGTTTTGCAGTGATTAATGCTGTTACCATATTTTGGAACAGTTTTCCCAATTTAAAGGCATATTTAGCATTCTGTTATCAGTATTTAACAGGTATCAAAAGACAACATTATTGCAAGGTTACACCTATTACTATTTGTTGCGCCTATTTCATAAAAATAGTAACAACTGACATTAATAAGATAGTACCACATAAAAATACAAAAAATAAAAATAAAAGAGATTATTGCAGCTACTGTTAATATAAACAACATGGACCATTTTCAACACTGGATAAAAAACTTATCAATAAATTTATTGAATACGTCCTAAACACCTTAATTTCATTGCGCATATAAAAATCTTTTAACTCTTTGTACATCTGACAATGAACATTTTCTATCCAGATATAAATTGGATGAGGAAATATTAAATATAAATAGTGATCTGCCTAATGATTTACCAACATATAAAGCAAGTTCCTTTCATTCCTTGTGTGAAAAGATTACCAGCAAAATGAGTTTTATTGTCCCATAATATTGGACATTATTTTGAAAAAATATGCACCTTCCGCTCCTCTTTGGACTTGTCTATGAATATGTTGATATACATCGCTACAGTAACTCTGTTGTTGAAAACTGGTTTGGTCTCGTAAAGTTTCAAGTTTTACAAGGTTTACCAAATTTAAAATGTAGCCGAGTCATTAGGAAAGTACGAGCAAATGTATTAGGCGTCCATAAAGAAGTTTATTTAAAAATTGACAAACAGCGGTGTGCATGAAATATAATCAATATTAAATCAAAGAGAAAGAGAAAGAAAAAGAGAAATACAAATAAAAACTCGAAATATATTCCACCATATTTCGATTTAAATTATATGCAGCATCTCAAACGTACATAAACAGCAGAATTACCTATTTTAAGTTTACAAACAGAATCACAGCAAGATGAAAATGTAAAATTGTGAATTTGCCAGACACAGAAATTAATGAAACAATGAAAATGAAAACAGAAGCTGAGACCCTAGAAACCTATCTGAAACTTACGAAATATCATAGTTACCGCTACTTTCAAGTGGTTTATTAGAAGACATTATGTGTGTGAATCAGGAAGACGCTATATGGTGACTCTTTATAAGAAGGCAACTTGTGTAATGAAAGAAATATATGTTGACAACTACCTTTCTTTAAATAATAAAAATTGGTTAACAAATTTTATATTAGAAATATTATTGTAAATATTTTCAAAACAGTCATCTAGAAAAGTATGTATTGTCAATGTTGAAGTAGCGACAAATATAATTGCAGATAAAAAGAATACCAGCAGATTCAGATATAATTTTGAAAATATTATTATGATGCCAGTTTTAATAAATAGCCAAGGCACCAGTGATTTCTATTTATTAAAACTAGATATTTGTAAAAATTATTTTTATTTTTTAATCCTCTGGGCAGTTCTGTAGCCGAAACTTACGAACATTTAATAATTTTTCTGAATTTCTAAATCAAAGTCGTTCAATTCGTCTTTGCCAACAGTTCTAACACATCCGGTGCAAAAAGACGAGTATAATTGCGTTGTCTACATTTTATATTTCTTCAATTGTTTTATTACTAATTCACTAAAGATGGAGTTTGATCCGAAGGAATACAGAATACACCTACAAAAAATAATTTTGACATCATCTGACGATATGACAAATATATGTTTAAAATGTGGAAGGCAGCACTTTAAAGGAAGTAAACTGATATAATGTAAGAGTTGTCACAGGTGGGTATATTACACTTGTGTACCATCTAAAGAGAGATACAGTTTACCAAATATAGATTTCTTTTGCTTCTTGTGTAAAAAATCAACAAAAAAAATCGTACAAAAAGTTCTTGTAATTATTGTATCAAATAGTTGTTACTTTCTCATCTTTATTTAATGTTTATTTATTTCGTTTAGGTATGTTAATATGTCCATATTTGAAATGAAAATTGTTATATACATACTTCTTTATAAATAAATAATGACGTCTGCCTACGTCTGCACCCCGTAGATATGTCGGCAGTATCGGTGAATGCTCGGGCGCTTTTAAGGACGGTTGGATCCTAGAGGTCCTAGAGTGTCTGGACAGCTCGATGGAGAAGGGTAGGGTTGTTCGAAAAATAAAACAGTCAGGATAATTTTAAAACGATTTATTCTTGGTGGTTGAACAGTTGAACGATAACGGTACGAAAACGCACTGCGTGCTTGCCAGAGAAACGACGATAAAGACAGAGACGAAACGGTAAAACTCACCAATCGCTGGTCGGAAGACACTACTCATCGCTCGGAAGGCACTAGTCACAGTTAGTCCAGGAGAGCCACGGTCTAACTGCTTCTAGCTCACTGTTCTCTCAGAGCGCTGTGACCTTGCTTATATCTCCGTTAATCATGGTGGGAATGATTGCACGTGGGAGATTATATTTAAATATAACCAATAGCACGTGTTCTTTTAGTCAGTTGTATGCAAACAAAATTTATTAGATTCTTTGTTTTGATTTTGTTGTTACGTTACATTATTGTGTTACACTTTTGTATATCTATCAATCTACATATTGTTGAAAAGTGTTTGGCTGTCCACGTGTAAGTGTAATCGTGTCGTCGGAACCCCGGAAAAATGTAATGGATGCAGCGCATCCTACCATGGCATATGTGTCAAATTATCTTAATAAGTAATATAAAATAGTAATAGTTTTTTCATCTTGTTAGATAGTAGTTGTTTTTTGCGCACTCTGCTTGTTTTGAAAAATTTTGTGTCCATAATAAAAATTTTAATAAAAAATTTATACATACGTGTGTGTTTTGGTGGCGAAAATAAGAATTTATATCTTAACTTACTACATCACATCGCCTGGTGCAATAATTGTGTGAAAAGTGAATTTCAGTGCAGTTTTTATCGTCATCTTCCAGTTACAGTTCAGTTCATCAACTTTCGACAAGTTGCTTAAGTCGTCAAGGCAGCACGTCAAGGTCAGATATTTTATCTCCGATTTTTTAGTAAAAATGGTTGCAACCTACAATATTTGCAATGCCAAATCCCTCTACCATATCAACTGCTTGCCGATTCCGGTTGCTGAAAAAAATATTTTGAACACTAGTAAATTTCTCTGCTGGATGTGCGATAATTGTAAAATTCCTAATACCTTACGCTCGCCAGCAAACACCAATTTTGCTAATGTCTCGGAGTCTACTCTTAAGGATGTCATTAATACCCTAGCTGACCTTAAAAAATCTGTCGACTACTGTTGCGGGAAAATAGATGACTTCGAAAATAAAATGAGTAGTTGGGCACATAAAATCAGCATGATTGAACCACTGAAAGCTGAATGTGAATTTCTCAGAGCTAAAGTTGAAGATCTCGAGCAGAGATCAAGATCAAATAACTTAGAAATTGTAGGAGTTCCTGAGTCACCAAACGAGAACCTAATACAAACCATGAGCAGCTTAGGTGATTTAATAAAATGTCCCATCACTGAACTGGATCTAGACGCCATTCCATCATCATACCACCATACCACTGGAAGACCAAAAAATATTTTTGTAAGATTTGTCTCACGTTTGAAGCGCGACAAATTTATTTCTAGTGCACGTGAACAAAAAAATCTCGATTCTAGTCAACTCAATTTTAATCAAAGATCCAGAATTTATGTAAACGATCATTTGAGCCCGAGAAATAAACAACTCTTACAAAATACTAAAGAATTCGAAAAAAATAATAACATTAAATATGTATGGGTTCGTAATAGCAAAATATTTGTAAGGAAACAGGACAACTTACCAATCATGCTGATTAACTCCGAAAATGATTTGGCTAAAATTAAATAAAATTATCTCACATCAATTTCTATTTGAGTTTTCTTCGTCACTATGGTAACTGTATACTACCAGAACGTCCGTGGTATAAAAACTAAACTAGTTAACTTATACAACGAAATATCCACAAGAAACTATGATGTGATATGTTTCACTGAAACATGGTTAAATAGCTCAATTTGTGATAGCGAAATTTGTGACCTTAACAAATACTCCATATCGTGATCGTGATCGTGATAACTCTAAAGTGAAACAAGGTGGTGGTGTGTTAGTGTTGGTCTCCAAAAGGTTTTACTCCCAAGTGCATTCTGATTGGTGTTCCTGTGCAGAAGATATCCTGGTGTCCGTGACCAGCTCTAATTTCCAAAAACTGTACATGTGCTGTGTTTATCTTCCCCCAAAAACTGATGTCATAATATACAATAATCATCTCAATAAACTAAGTGATATTATTCTTCATCATACCATCAACAACAATATATTAATTTCCGGTGATTATAATCTACCTGAGCTTGACTGGTTGACTACTAGTAATAAAACTTTATTGTCACAATACTCGGGAAAGTCAGACATTTATATTAACTTCATTAACACTATATCATTGTGTAATCTGCAATAATATAATTATGTACACAACCATCTTAACACTGTCTTAGATTTAATTTTAAGTTCTTTAGATACTCACATCACAAACTGTACATCTCCACTTAGTAATTTAGACAGATATCATCCAGCACTTGAAATTGATCTCAATGATTTTAAGCCACTCCGTATTAATTACATTCCTAAATATAATTTCAGTAAATGTGATTTCGAAAGCCTGATTTATAAATTGTCAGCAATTAATTGGGAACTAAAATTCGATAATTATGATATCAACAACAACGTAAAAACTTTTTATGATATCATATACAACTTATTAGACACCTACTGTCCCACCTACATTAAGCGTAATAATAATTATCCCATCTGGTTTTCTAAATCATTAATTAAAATCATTGGGGAGAAGCATAAATTTCATAAAAAATGGAAAAAGCATGGAAATCTGGCTGATTATCACTCTTTCTCTTTTCTCAGAGACAGGGTCAAGGCTACGATGTCAGCTGACTACAAAAAACATATTACTTACATTGAAAGAAATTTGCACTCTGATGTATCTCACTTTTGGAATCATACAAAAAAACTTAGAACTGATAACAGTCTTCCAAACTCAATATATTTAAATGATTCAAATGCATTTACTGGTAATGATATTTGCAATCTTTTCGCAAGCTACTTTGAATCTGTGTACACTACGTTCAGCTCAGACACTAGCAGTGATGATTCGGATTCAGTTTCAAATAACAATAGTGTAAACATATCAGACATGATATTTCCTGAAGAAGATATTTTAAAATCTTTACTAACATTAAATACAAAGACAGGTTGTGGGCCAGATCTGATTCATCCCATATTTATAAAAACTTGTGCCTATTATTTAGTTCGTCCTTTACACCTGATTTTTAATAAATCATTAAAGGACGGCGTTTTTCCAAAACAATGGAAATGCTCTTTCATTACCCCCATATATAAATCCGGTGATAAAAAAGACGTAAAAAATTATCGTCCGATATCCATACTCTCTGTGTTTGGAAAAATTTTTGAAAGCATAATTGTTTGCAAACTGAAATCTGAGCTTCAAAAAATATTAATACCACAGCAAACTGGATTTTGTAGTAAGGAATCTGTACTTAATAATCTTATACCTTTTACAGAATTTATTAGTGGTAATCTTGATAAAAGAATTCAAGTTGATGTAGTGTATACAGATTTCAGCAAAGCTTTCGATAGGGTTAATCATTCAAAGTTGCTGTCTACATTACGAGCTTGTGGAATCCACGGTACACTATTGCGTTGGGTTGAATCGTATTTAAAAAATAGATCACAAATAGTTTCATATGGCGGGCATAAATCACGTGAAATTGTTATAACTGCGGGAGTTCCTCAAGGATCACATCTAGGTCCAATTTTTTTCAATATATATTAATTCAATAATACACTGTTTTAAACACAGCGATTTCTTTTTATATGCTGATGACTTGAAGTTTTTTAAGCCCATTAAATCTCTTACTGACTGCTCGAAATTACAAGAGGATTTAGAACGCTTGCGAAACTACTGTGATGAGAACGATTTATTATTAAATAAAGAAAAGTGTCATGTAATGAGTTTCACAAGATCTAAAAAGGTAATCAAATTTTCATATAATCTGAATGGATACAATTTGGAACGCAAACTATGTACTCGTGATCTAGGTGTACGTTTCGATTGTAAATTACTTTTCACGGAACATATTTCCACTATTGTTAAAAAAGTTTACCGTACACTTGGCTTTATCTTTCGAGTAGCTAAGAGTTACCATCAGAAAGAGTCTTTATTGTTACTATACAATACTTTAATTCGCCCTATTGTAGAATATGCATCTCCAGTTTGGAACACTATGTATAAGAAAAACATAAATCTTATAGAGTCTGTTCAAAATAAATTTATTTCTTTAATTAAATACAAATTTTCTTGCAACTATAGTTTAAATGAAATCAGGGATCAATGCAACTTAAAAACATTAAATTCAAGAAGATCACGTACTGACATACTCTTTTTATATAAATTACTAAATAATTACATTGATAATTATAAAATTATTGACTATATAAGATTTCATGTACCACTCATACATACACGAAATGTAAATTTATTTTACGTTGAAAAATGTAATACAAACAGTTATAGTAATTCACCTTTAAATAGAATTATGACTGAATATAATAAGCTCTATGCACACATTGATGTTTTTAATTTATCTCTTGTTTTGTTTAAGAGAGCGATAAACGTTGTCTAACTTAATTTTTAAATTAACTATTTCTTATGTAATAATTCTGTATGTGTACCCGTGGAAGCCTATAAATGGGCAACTGTTGGCTTCCCAAATAAAATATAAATAAAAATAAATAAATAAATAAAATAAATAAATTGAATTAAAAACGAAATGCTTGTAGGCATTGAATTGTCTCAAAGTCCTTGCTGGTACGAAGTGGGGCGCTGAACCTCGAACTCTTTTTCGAGTATATCAGGCCCTAGTACTCATCTGCATGTGCTGTACGCTGAGATTGCTACTCGGCATCCGGTATAGTATTGGTGCATTTCCCACCACACCGACTGCAAATCTCTACTGCGAAACTGGACTAGCACCTCTGAGCTTTAGACATAGAAAGCTCACACTTGCATACGTATACAAAATGTGGGCACAATGCAACCATTAGAATTTCGACATCCTCTTCAAGGAGGATTTTAGGTCACAGGCTTTATCGAAACCCCTATGTGTACGAGCTAGAGAACTTTTGAGTGAAATTGAATACGACCTACCGCGTGTCATACCAACGGGTTTCCTTGAAACCGCACCATGGCTAATCCCAAGAGCGGAAGTAATACTGGATCACTTCAGTCGACAATGGGATATTCCAAGTTTTTTTCATTTTTTAATATTTTGTCTTTTCGCCGAAAGGTTTCAAACACGCCAGAAATAAATTTTTAAAGTTTCAATAAATTACACCCTAGAAAATCGGCCGTGCGTGTGACGTCACAGGCACTGAGAATCAGCTGAGAACATCATTCGTAGGTCTGAGTCAGAGGCGTGGCGCGTTCGAACAAGAGCCAATAGGCTGACGCGAATGCCTTCTTCGTCACAACAAGGCTGATACTGAATTTTACGTACTCGATTCAAATGCATTACAATTTCATTTTGATATTATGGTATTAAAAATCAGAAAAATAATGATTATATTCACTTTAATATTACTTATATATGGTAAACAATGATATCCAATAAGAATTTCTTTAAAAGCCGTAGGCTTGGAATACCCCATTGTCGACACCGTTTGTATTGCTTGGAGATTTTAATGCTCATAATGGTCTGTGGGGCTCTGACCACACAGACGAACGAGATCGACTGATTGAGGAGTTTCTTCAAGCTCCTGACCTCGTACTTATGAATGATGGCTCACCAACCTTCTTCAACACCAGGTTGATTTCGTTCTCACAAATTAACCTGTAACGTCTCTCATTTCCCGCCGGTCGGGTGCTCAGTAGTTACCAGGGTTCAGGAGCGAGGATGGGAGTCAGGACGGACTGGTACTAGAGGAATAAGCAAACACTTCTTTTTCTACCCAAAAATATAAATAAATATATATTCTATATAATCAAAAATAAATACAATTTATTGTAAAACAGTAAGAATGGCCGTTTAGCGTCTGGCGGCTGTCGAAGCTACTTCTCCGGGCTGGGGCAACCTGTAACAAAGCAGACACGGTGATACGGCGAGGCGGCGGTTACGGTCCCGGATACGATAATACGCGTTCGCGATAAAGCTAATGGCGCACCTTGCCGTGCTGTACTCGGGTGTTGACGAACGCGACACGGTTCCCACGCGGTGACTCGGGATCGACGCGGTGTCGCCGGTGGAGTAGGTAGTGAGGGAACGTTCGGCTCAACACGCCTTCGGTAAGGATGGCTCAACACGCCTTGAGGAACGGCTCAGCATGCCGTATGCGGAGAAGCTCGGGTAAGAATGGCTCAGCACGCCATATGTTAGGAAGGCTCAACACGCCTTGGGTACGGCTCAACACGCCGTCGGTAAGGAAGGCTCAACACGCCTCGGGTACGGCTCAACACGCCTCCGTCAGGATGGCTCAACACGCCTTGAGGAACGGCTCAGCATGCCGTATGCGGAGAAGTTCGGGTCAGAACGGCTCAGCACGCCGTATGTTAGGAAGGCTCAACACGCCTCGGGTGAGGAAGGCTCAACACGCCTTGGATACGGCTCAACACGCCTCGGTCAGGATGGCTCAACACGC
Source organism: Stenolophus ochropezus (assembly GCA_035578165.1). Classification (NCBI taxonomy): domain Eukaryota; kingdom Metazoa; phylum Arthropoda; class Insecta; order Coleoptera; family Carabidae; genus Stenolophus; species Stenolophus ochropezus. The sequence goes on along the minus strand of JAQOWZ010000013.1, from coordinate 10,582,126 downwards.
CTTGAGGAACGGCTCAGCACGCCGTATGCGGAACAGGCTCAGCACGCCGTATGTTAGGAAGGCTCAACACGCCTCGGGTTAGGAAGGCTCAGCTCGCCTTTGGTAATTGGGCTGGAGGCGGATGGAAAGGAAAAGGTCCTCGCCGGACTAGTGTCCGGGCTTATATAGCCGCAGCTACGGAGTGGGGGACGACAGCGCTAGTAGTGGGATCGGGGCCCGACGTGGCCCGATGGTTCCCGAGACTAGCCGGACAGCTAGTTAGCAACGTTAGCTTCGTGCTATGAAGATGCTGACGTTACAAACCTTACAATTGTTTCTTCTGGTATGGCGAGTAGATTCTCATGGAAGGCTCTCAGCGATCTCTATGGGAGGGATCACTTTCCAATAGTGATCATTATGCATGTCCCTAACTGCACACAGGTTTACCCAGCACGCTGGCTGCAAGAAAAAAGCTGACTGACAAAAATTTCACTCATCCCTTTCTCTTCCCGCCGTATTGAGTGATGATATACAGAAACTTACAAGCAGCATTATATCTGCTGCTGAAGACAGTATCTCTCAAACCAGACCTGGAACCGTTAATAAGTCCATCCCATGGTAGAATGAGAAGGTACAAGAATCGGAAGAAAAGAGCTTTCAACCTCTTTAAGCGAAATCCAACACAGGGGAACCTTATCTCTTTTAAAAGAGCCAGATCAGTCGCTCGTCGTTGTATATTGGAAAGTAAATGCAAATCTTGGGAAGAGTACGTTTCTGGCATTTCGACGGAGATTACTACTAAAGAATGCTGGGCGAGAGTCAAGCGGATTTCTGGCCGTGGTAACTCGTCAGGCATTTCCTGCCTGAAACTGGACGACGAAATCTACACTCGCGATCCGCCATTTGTCACTGAGATTATGGCTGACCAGTTCTAAAGTGCAAACAGCTCACGCAATTATGAACCAGAGTTTCAAAATTTAAGGGCTCTGTGTGGAGCTCCACTAGATTTCAGCACAACTGAAGATCTAGACTATAACGTCCCTTTTGGAACTGGAACTCCAGCATCTTACGTCAGCGTTTTGCAATTGCTGTCAGTGTCCAACTTGCTCTGGGAAAAAGGAGAATATCCTGATTGTTAGAGGGAAGCTCTTAGGGTACCGTCAAATCATAGGCATATTGGCCTCACGTCATGCATCGGAAATATATACGAAAGGCGGATCAACAATCGCCTCATGTGGTTCCTCGAAACTAACAGCCTTCTTTCCACCCACCAGGCTGGCTTTCGTAAGTTTTGGTCCACTGTTGATCACGTTCTGTATCTGGAAGATGCAATAATGACGGCGTTTGCTAATAAAGAACATTTGGTCGCTGTGTTCTTTGACCTCAAAAAGGCTTATGATATGACATGGCGGTATTAGGTCTTAAAGATATTGCATGACTGGAAACTGCGTGGGAATTTACCGCAAACAATTGTCACCTTTTTGGACCATCGTCGCTTCAGGGTGCGCGTGGGAACGTCTATGTCCACTGTCCGGACACTTTACAACAATATCCCCCAAGGATCCACGATAAGCGTTACCTTGTTTGCCATTGCGGTAAATGGTTACCTGCTGCAATTCGCAAGTGCCTGTATGTTGATGATCTCACCATGTTCTTCTCTGGGAAGTCAATGGGAGAGATTAACAGGCACTTTCAAGAAGCAATTAACATCGTATTGCGTAAAGCACAGGACTTAGGGTTTAAGTTTTCTTACAAAAAGACCCAATGCATGCACTTCTGCCGACTGAATCGATTACACTATGGACCACACTTGTATATGAGGAATACTGTCAACCGTGTTGCTAACGCAGTACGCTTCCTTGGTCTGACCTTTGATTCAGGAATGACCTGGAGACCACACGTAGAGGAACTCAAAACCGCGTACCTCAGAGCCCTGAACATGGTGAAAATGTTGTCGGGTACAAGATGGGGCGCAGAGCCAAGGACCCTTCTGAGGGTCTATCAGTCTTTGGTTCTGTCCAAGATAGTCTACGGGTGTATCGTTTATGCTTCCGCTAAGCGTACAACTATAAGTCGTCTGGACCCCATACACCATCTGGGCATTAGATATGCCCTGGGTGCGTTCCCTAGTACCTCCACATTGAACCTGTGTTCTGAGTCGGGTTTGTCTCCTCTCGACGTCAGAAGGAAGAAATTCCTTTTGATCTACGTGTGTAAACTCTGGACATAAAAACTTTAAAACATTCTTTTCCGACAATAGGTACAACAGACGACTATTCTTATTCCACCAGTCGGCGTCAACCTTAGTCTTCCAAGGTTTGACAAGTCCGACATGCCTTGTACGGTCATGGTTCCTTGAGATCTTGAACACTGAATACTGGGACGCTGCGATTATTTATACAGATGGTTCGAAAACTCTCCATGGCACCGGTTGCGCTTTTGTCTTCTGTGACATTTCTCACATATGGTCAATGACTCGTATCACGTCAGTATACACAGCAGAGTCATACAGCAAGTTCTCGGAAGCTCGCAAAGTAGTCCTGGCTAGTGACTCGTTGAGCGTCCTCCAAGCCATCTTGAACCCCTTCGCCCTTGACCCGATCATACAGAATATCCTGTCCCTCATGAAACATCTTCATGACATAGGGAAGGATGTGTCTTTTCTGTGGGTCCCGAGTCATTTCGGGATTGAAGGGAATGAGACGGCTGATGAGGCAGCAAATTCAGCTGCTGATGACGATTCTGCTGATGTGTCTCTCGTCGAGCCATCAGACATCAAACTGATGGTAAAGCGAGAAGTATTGGCCATACGGCAACAAACATGGGATAGAGTGGAGAACCATCTACGGCGTTAATGTCACAATACGTCACATTCTAGTCGACTGTCCACAGTATGACCTACTGAGACAGCTATTTAACACTAGTCATGGTATAACTGATCTGACGTACATGAAGAATGTTTTGAAGTTTTTGAAGGCTGTCAGTTTTTCTTTCTGTATTATTTATTAATACTTGTCGATGTTAACTGTGCCATGTCTATATTATTTGAATCAAATTTTATTTATTATTTTAAAAGTAACGTCCTTACCTTTTATCAAACATGACTGCCGACGGACAATAAACGGGTTTTTAATATGTAGTGTCGTCCTATAAATAATAATAAATACACTTAACTAATATTTAAAGGCTAATGACCTAGGTAGTCGATGCCAAAACCTAAATAAAGAAAAAATATTATTATTATTACTATAGACCGTTTCTCATGATTAAATAAAAAGAACCGATCGCCGCGTAATGTACTTGAACTACCGACCTTCCATCCGACAAGCGTTTTATTATTTACCAAAAATTCCTCTAAACGAGAGGATTTTACTATTATATGAATAAAACGTATCTATACTATATGTAACGAAATCAAAAGAGCTGTATGTGTGCAAATTGGTATATAAACCCTTCTTTACAAATGAGACACGTGTTTTACCATTTTCAAAAAATCCCTTTAAAAGAATAGATTTTACCATTATATAAGTAATAACGTATGTTGGAGCGTTGAGTAGCTAGTTCAGCTGTCTCAGCACTTTAGGTTGATGTATTAAAATGCGGCCTGACTAAATCTGACTTCTGGAGGATGACTCGAAGGACCAGCGTTGCGTTGAAGTCAAAATCCCTGATCAGGTGCTAGCGTTGACCTAAAGTATGCCTCGTAAGCGAAAGAACTGTAGTTGGTCGGCTGGTCGATTGATGTGTTGGTTATTTGGAACGATTATTTCTAGCGTAGCGGAATTCCAAAGATGTCGGTCTATATACCAGTGTATTCAAAGCGAAGTAGAAACGAGAATACAAGTAAGACTGGATACAAACTCTTAAGAATGACAGGATAAATTGAGAAAAATGGATAACAAATGTTGATTAGGATAGCGAAGCTTATGAAGTTCTTATTCCTAACAACAGCGAAAGATAAAGCAAATAAGTGGAAAGCAAATACAAATAAACCAGCAAGCAGCGCAAGATGTCCAGTAGAAGCTCGGTGCTCTAAATTCTGTAAATTTGTACAAAAAGGGACAAAATAAAAGCATACTTTATTCAACATAAGTATATGTTTAACAAATAATGTGCAGCTAAATATTAAATGCAACAAACAATGCACCCAAGCGTAAATAATAAGTATAAGTTGTCTAAAATTTCAACAAACAAAGTCCTAATATAAGTAGGCAAAAATAGCGAAAGTACAAACAGATTGAAGAACAAATAATAATAGAACAAAGCGAATATGAACTTTAAACAAAGCTAAACAATCTTAGCGCTTGTAAAAATAATTAGAGCAATAATAAAAGCAAAGCAAAACCTGTCAAATGTAGTCAAATTAATTTGAACTACATGCGATCAAATGCAAATAAAATATGCAGCGAATGTGTAAAACTATACAATGTTGCAATTAAATAAGAATTGAAAATGAAAAAAGCTATATTTAGTGTAAAACAAAATCGTAAAAGTAACGCAAGTGTAAAGTGCTTAACAATGTAAAATATGTGTGTAGTTACAGCGTGTGCAGATTTGTGTGTTGCACAAAAGAACAATAGTTGAAGTATAAAAAACAAAAATATATTGAGCCTCGTGGTCAATTTTAGCGCAGAGTATTGGAAGCGTGCGATCTCTTCAGCGGACAGACAGCGAATAGATGAGGAAGATCACAGTTTACAGATGCGTGAAGACAAGACAGGAACTGACGTCATTGCACTAAGCAAAGTCGCATGAAATAAAAACTGTAAAAACTAAATAACGACACATGTGGTTTTACATTTTCAAAAATCCCTTTAAAAGGGTGGATTTTACCATTATATGTATAGTAACGTACCTATATGCTATGTGTAATGAAATCAAAAAAGAGATGTATTTGTGAAAATTGGTATATAGACACTTCTTTACAAATAATGACACACGTGTTTTACCATTTTCCAAAAATGCCTTTAAAAGGATGGATTTCACTATTATAGGAATATAATATAAGAGATAATAACGATATATCAACTAATTAATACAAAAACTAACTAAATGAAATCTCACCTTCATACAATTTTCGTTTAGCTGACTATAACTTACTATATATATTATTATCTCAAGTAAATTGGTCTTATTGGAACAACATACTAGCGTTGATAATGCTTTAAATTTTTTACGAAATAATTAATAATAAATTCGAAACTTGTATTCCTGTTACTATATACGAGGTCGGTCAAAGTATAATAAAATATATTAACATCCATAAAATTACTAAAAAATACACGTAATCCAGGTCCTGATAATTTTCATCATAAAAGCTTGCAGTCATTTGCTTCTTCAATCGTTGAAATATTTATTTAATTTATCATTAAAAAATAGTAAATTTCCTTCTCTTCTTAAATCAACCATAATATGACCAATACATACGTCCGGTAATAGATCTGATATCTCTAACTATCGCCCTATTGCTATCCTTTCCAATATCTCAAAAATGTTCAACATCATATTTCTTCACGGCAGCATGGATTCGTCCAAGGTAAATCGACAGCTACTACTTTCATTAATTACGCAGACTATACATTAAATACATTTTGTGGTAACTGTCAAGTAGATGTCATTTATACTGATTTTTAAAAAGCGTTCGATACGGTTGATCCCTACGTTCTTCTCACTAAAGTAATAAAGTACAAATAATCTTTGATTTAAATCAGAGTGGATAAAAAATTCGTTTTTTTTTTATTTAAATCGGATTTTTTTAATTTAATTTAGATTTTTTGAAGAATGTAAAAACGGGGAGTTTGAATTAAGTTTGTAAATATTAGAGTCCTAATCCTGGATATATAAGAAAATATTATTAGTTATTATAAATTTTTCATTATGTTATTAAATTTAATTTAAGTATATTTACATCAATGATTTTTTTAGAAAATCATTTTATTTAAATCTCACAACCTCGACCCTGGCAAATTGATTATATTTATAATTCAGTAAAACATTTACAAGAACAATAATAAAAAATATCTATTTTTCGTTAAATTTATTAAATTAAATTTACCGAGATTTAAATCAATCTCATTTAAATCTCTCAACCATGAGTTAAACAATAACTCATTTTAAACAATATATAAAATAATTAAAAAAGGAAAGTAGGTAAGATAATTATATTTCATATTTCTATTCAGAAAAACAAAAAAAATATGAAAAAGTTATAACAATAGTTGGAATTTAACCGCAGATTTTAAATTGATAGTCCGTTGTGCTAATCACGCAGCTGTGGATTCTTGTCAATAAGAATTTAAACAATTGACGTAAAATTAAGCTTCTTTTTTGTATATTGTTTGAGAATTGTGTTACTTAAATGATATAATATGTATTAAATAAGATGCATGAATAAGTGTAGTATTATCCTGAACATTATGGTACCATAGTTATTTGCCGGACAGTTTTTATTAACAACAAACCGTTCTTCTATGTAAAATGCCTGGCACGTTTACTCTGGGACACACTGTATATAAAATCAGTTATCCCAGTTTGCTGTCCTGTTAATCACATAAGTGCTATCGATGTAATGAGATATTTATGTATTTGTAATCATTGTATGCTTTTCACGATTTAAAGCGGTTTTTTAATTTTTAAGACTTCTAGTACTGAGTTGCAAGTTCTTCATCCTGAGAAAACGTATACGCGAAAACGTTTATTTTCTGATGAATATGTTCCTGCACAGCAAGTCTTGCAACAAACTCCACCAAAATGTAATGTAATATATTTTCTAGACGTCGAAACACCGCCAAAAATTGAAAAAAATGGAGTAGATACATTAGGAAAAAAGAAACTAAAATTAAAATTATGTAATAAAAATAAATTAATTTCAAAACATGGAGGAACGGAAAATAGATTAAAAAGAAAATGATTTTTCTCTAATGAAAGAAATTCGCTTTGAGCTTCAATTCAAAAACTTTTATTAGAATGCAGATATTACACAAATCGAAACAGCCTTGGACACATCAGGATAAAAAATTATGTTTAGCAATTTATTATAAATCACAATCATTATACATATATTCAAGGGATAGCTTAAAATTTAAGTTATCTTCAATTGACAAAATTCGTAAGTGTTTAAAAGTTTCTCTATTAAAAACCGGTTTTTCATGTTCGTTTCGCAAAATGTTAAAAGAAAAAGTGGAAACTATGACAAAAAGGGAAAAACAATGTGTAATAATGCTTGATGAAATGGGAATTAAAAAAAAATTATTATATTGATAGTATGGACTTTATAGAAGGGTTTGAAGGTTTAGGAAAAGATTTAGGAAGAAATGGAAATTTAGGAAAAAATGCTCTTAAATTTTTAGGTCGAGGTTTATATGATAATTGGAGAATACCGTTAGGCTACTTTACTTGTGGAACTTATATAAAAGGTAGCCAAGTACAAAAATTATTATTTTCATCTTTGCAATTAGTTTTTTCAATAGGCTGAGTGTAAAGCAATAGTATGTGATCAAGGATCGAAAAGTAGAGCAATGTATACTATTTTACGAATTTCATCTTGTAACCCCTATTTCGTATTTAAGGAACATAAACTATATTGCCTATTTGACCCACCTCATCTTCTCCAAAGAGTAAGGAATTCTTTATTAAAAATGACATTCTTATTTGTGAAAAACGTGTATCATGGCGTGATTTTACAAAAACGTACGAAATCGACCCTAGAAGTACTTTGGCAAGATCAATAATTACAATAACACCAAAACAAATACAGCCAAACTCATTCGAAAAAATGAATGTGAAACGTGCTGTTCAAGTTTTCAGTAAATGTTTTTCTGCTGCTATGATGACAGAAATAGCTACCGATGAATTAAAATCAGACACAGCACTGGAGAGAGCAAATTTTTTGGAGCGAATAAATAATATTTTTGATTGTTTGAATTCCAGACTAATATAAAATTGAAATCCGCACCGAAAAGCTATATCTGTAGAAAACAGTGTAGTCTTAAATACTCTAAAAGAAGGCATTAATTGGATTAAATCATGGCCTGTACCAAAAAATATACCTTACTGTTTTGAAGGATTAATTTTGACAATAAAAAAATTATAGTCTGATACGTTTCCTGAATACCCTTTTTTACTAACAAGTAGACTTTGCCAAGATCCATTGGAAAATAATTTTTCTAAAATTAGACAAAGACGCAGTTATGATCAAAATCCGTCTACAAAACATTTTAGACTTGCTTTGCAATCAATTATAAGTACTTCATTAAACATGAGTACTGCCAAAGTAATTACGAAACGAATTTTTATTTAATCCACTTCAACAATTTACAACTGTACCTACTGTCAGTACTAATACTAGCGTTTCTAAAACTAAATCGCAAAATAGTGACTCTTGCGCTACTGATTCCACTTCATCAAGCTCAAAGGAAAGTGAAGTTACTCTTGTAACTTGCTCTATTGTGTATTTTGCAGGTTACTTAGCTTACAATGTTTTACAGAAATTTAACTGCTATTTTTGTTTAAATGAACTAACTACCCAAGATGACTTGTTTGAAGAAAATTTATTTATTTGGTACATAGGAGAACCAACAGAATCTAACCAATAAAAGGTTCCCACGTTTTAAAAAACTGTATACATATAAATAAATTGTCATGACAAAGAACTAGCACAAAAATTATAAACATTAACAAGTAATGAATTATATAGAAATTATCCAGAAAGTAGTTGCTTATGTCTATTGCGAAAACTTCTTTAATTCCTTTTTAAAAGAATTGAAATTTAAATTGGAATATATCAATATGCTGGTATCTGTGGTTATATATTTATTGGAGAATTTTTATGATTGTTAGTAGAAGATTCATTTAAATAAAATAAAGCGTTGGAACGCATTATTCTATGGGGGAGATATATATTAAAGTAATTAATGAAAAAACTACAGTCGATCTTATTATTAAATATTTTATAAAGTACTGTCACATCAGCAATATTTCTTCTGTTTTCGAGAGTGCTCATGTTAAAATATTTGAGTCTTGCTTCGTAGTCATAAGCTTGTACTTTAAATTTGGAACATAAAAAATACAGAAATCTCTTTTGAATATTTTCAATAAAGCAAATGTTATTTTTATATGAGGGGTTCCAAATAACTGATGCATATTCTAATTTAGATCTAACGAGTGAATTATACATTTGTATTATGCAATTTGGATCAGCAAAATATTTGCAAGTCCTTAATATAAATCCCAGGGTTTTGAAAGAAACATTAATCATATTATCTACATGTACATTATTGGTTAACTTAGAATCAAAGATAACACCTATGTCTTTTATTGATGTCACCTTATTAATGGTAGTGTTGTTGAAGTTAGAAGCAATTTTTTTTATGTTATGATTTCTTGTGATATTACTAAGATGGCATTTTTTAATATTTAATAATAAATGATTACTTTTGCAATAGTTAAAGAAGCGATTTAGATCATACTGCAGTTGGCGACAGCCACTGATACATAATATTGATTTATATATTTTCAAATTGTCAGCAAACAATAAAAATTTTGAATGTCGAAAGCAATGAGCAATATAATTTATGAATAAGTTGAAAAGAAATGGTCTTAGATGAGATTCTTGAGGAAATCCAGAGGTAACTTGGAGAGTTCGCGATTTAAAACCATTACAATACACGAGCTGCGATCTGAATGAAATGTATGACTCAATCCATCGTAATAACGTACTATGTATACCCATTTTTTCTAATTTTGAAAGAAATGTAGGATGATGTACCCGATCAAACACCTTACTAAAGTCAGTGTAGAGAACATCAATTTGTTTCTTTTTCTCTAGATTCGAGCTCAAATACTCTTTCAAAGGTAATAAATTGCTTACTACAGATCTATTTGAACAGAAACCGTGCTGCTCCGGTATGATAATATGTTCTAATTTTGAATTTTTTGTTTCATCACAAGAGCTTCAAAAATTTTCCCAAAAGGAGATAGCAGTGAAATAGGTCTATAGTTTGTGGCATCATTTACGTTACCGGATTTAAAAATGGGTTTAATATAAGAAACTTTCCAAGCATTAGTAAAAATTACACATTGTAAGGACTGATTATAAATGATGAATAGTGGTTCAGTAAGCTAGTGAGCGCATGTTCTAATAAATTTCGGAGGTATTTGGTCGGGTCCATACCCTTTATTTAGGTTTAAAGTGGTCAGGTAATCATACATAATTTGTTTATTTAATACAACTAAATTTATAATTGATGGATTTGAATCAAAATTATTTACTGTATTGGACTGCGAGGAAGAATTATTAACACTGACAAACGCTGATTCAAACTATTCTGCCAATAAGTTACATATATCTTGATCATTATTCGCTTCTTTATCATTGTAGTATGTTGAATTAGACATATAATTATATTTTTTCAACGTTTTAGAGTAATTCCAAAAAGATTTAGGTTTTAATTTTATATTGTTCTGGATTAATTCTATGTATTGAGTGAAATCCTTTTTGGTTTTGGTTTTGACTCGTTCACGTAAGCTAGAAAATAGTGCGTAATCAGTTATTCTGCCCTAAGTTTTCCACTTTTTGTGTATTTTGTGTTTCTCTTTTATTAATTTGATTAATCTAGAGCTGAACCGCTTTGGATAGAATTTATTATGAATTTTATTATACGGAACATTCTCGTTAATTATCGAGCCCAAAATACTACAGAAAACATCAACATTTTCATTAACATCATCGGAAGTTAATCTACTTATCCAATGGGAGATGCTGGACCAAGCTGAATGTAGATAGCAGCAGTATGCCAAGTCCTAGTTTCCGCCATGATAAATGCCCGCGCAGAGTTTTAAAACTTGTGATTAATATTTGGGGACGTAGATAGCCATTTTATTTCTATTATATAAAATACGTGTAATAATGTACAATATGTGGAAATTAGGAAGTATAAAACGCGAATTAAGAAACCGAGGAGCTAGCGTTCGTGGTAATAAACAAGAATTAATAAACAGGTATTTTACGAATCATATTAATTGTGTAGCATAAAAACTTAATAATTTTTTATTTGTAGACTTCAGGACTATGACAGGAATCAAAACTTTCAAACTATTATACACAACAATAATGATACTAATTCTGTTAGTAGTTTACTAAAGAATCAATTAATCAGCATGCCTTAAGCTGTAACACAAAAATTTCCAAAAATAGTCTACAATTATACAAAAACAAATTCATCCAGTATTTAAAACATTGTACCTGCAATAACAACCATTATTTTAAAAGCGCTTGCAAAGCTGAGATGAAAAAAATATTGTACCACATAGATATTTGTGTTGATACAGAAAATATTATCTCACAATGCCAGTGTGAATGTGTAGGAGGCCAAGGCACAAGAGGCAGCTGTAAACACATTCTAAAAGTGCTTATAGCAATTGCAGATTTCTGTAGTTCAAAAACATTTTTAAAAGAAGAAACTTGTACCGAGAAACTTCAAAATTTTCATACCTCTAAAGTCAAGTTTAGTCGGTCACTAATAAAGGCACAGAACTTCACCCGACAGAGTAATTCAGTGTTGTTTGACCCCAGGCCACATAAAATGGATAAAATGGAATATTCCACTTATTTTAGAAATATTTGTGTTAATAATTGTGTTGGTACCATGCCTATTATGCAATGTTTCGGGAGAGCAAATATACATGCGATAGAGAATGACCACGAGTACTGTAAAACTACATCTGCTGAAAGATTATTTACGGAACTAGGATTAAATAATTTAAGATCAGAACAGCAAGTGGAAATTGAGAAAGAAACTCGTGGTCAAAGTACGAATAAACGTTGGCATATTGAACGATCATACCGGATTTCATCAACATATTTCAAAGAAATATGTTGCATGACAAAAAATAAAATTATAGATAAATTAAAATATTCCATTATTAATAAATAGGCAATCACAAGTAGAGCGATTCACCACGGAATTGTTCACGAAAATATGTCAGCTGTTCACGAAGGATTGCTGACCTATGTGTTTGAGGTAGGCAGAGAGCAATGTTTAAAAATGCATCAAACAAAATCATTTCAAGGGTTTAATAACCAAATCATAAACAATTTAAACTTAAATGGAACCACTACGGTGTCCCTAAATTTAACAAGAAAATTAAGTTTGGAAGGAAAATGCAGCGTATCTGCATATACAGAAAATAGTTTAACATGAAAAAATGTTGTTGTTCAAGCTACCGTAAATTTTTTTTTGCGAGACTACGATGAAACAATCAAATTTGAATCAAATGAATTCACATTGGCAGGCGGTATCACCTGCGCATCGATAGTACAGCAGGAGAAATAGTTTGGCAATTTATTTCGGATTTAAATTGCAATAAGTCAAAATTTGAAGAAATTTATAATGGGAAAGCTACAAGCTTAAAAACTAAAACAAAAACAATTGACCAAGAATACATCATTGTAGAGCAGGGAGGTAAAGTATTTGCACTAAAATTAAAAGAAATTAATATTGTATGTAATCAGGAAGTGTGGATTTTCGAACATCCAAATATATTTATAATTAAAAGTCAATATTCCAAATTTAAAAATTTAGAAACAAAAATATCAAATCCTAAGAATGTAAATTTATTAACCTATTTCAGTACAAAATTTTTATATGTGGAAATTAATGCAAAAACAGAATTAGGAAACATGTACGCTGATCTAATTTATAAACAATGTGTCATCCAAAGGGATATATTGCAAAATCGATTGTTAATGGCTCCATTATCCCCGAATGCAGTTAGTACGTTAATAAAGAATAAACTAGGGTATGTTGGCACAGTTCTAGGAGAAGTGATACACATAATGCAATGTACCCTTAGAATTGTAAAACCCAGAAGATCAGAGAATTTGTTATAATGAACTTCTAGTACTTGCGGATAATGAGGAATTGTTTATGACCCTGTTGACTCATATTTTACACAGCAAATAGATTGTAGCCAGTAAGCGCCACCTCCGTATAAAATAGAATCAAAATGGATAGGGTTTTCTCCGGACGTAAACAATTCAATCGAACCCGAAATTTTAGAAGTAAATAAAAATCCAAAGTTAAACTTCAAACCCTTGTACGATTTAGGTAACGCGGGTATTTATACTAAACAAGAAATTAAAACAGCGCAAGAATCGTTGATTTTTGGTCTCGAAAGACAAGCAGTGGCCAATTTAATAACGCGAAGCTGAAAATCAAGGATTAAATACTACATCTTTTTTTTTAAAACGATATTTCTCTGGAACTTATGATCGGATTTGAAAAATAAAAAACTGTTGGATAGAGAATTGAAAGCTCTTTCGAACTGTGTCATGTTTGACACCCTTTTCCATTTAAAATTTTTGAGGTGCAGTCCACACCCATTTTAGGGTTGAAGTTATGCCATTGGTACTAATCCATTCAGGTGTCCCCCTTTATACTAAAATTGACGTGTTCGAGCATTTTTTGCAAAATTAATGTTAAGTGGCCAAAAAATGCGCCGATAATTTTCGCTGGGCCACCCTGTATATAGGAGTTAAATATTGTATAAAGAAGAGAAGGTACAAGAGAACAAGGTAGTTAGTGTCAATATATTTTATATTTTTATATTTGAACTGTTTTATTATTGAACACAATCCAAAAGTCTGACAAGTGAAGTGCTTCAGTCTACAACATCTCTGGTAAGTATAGCCACTTATTTACTTAACTCCCAATTTAGCAAGAACCCATCTTTAATAATAATTATTGTAAGGGCACTAAACCCCCCTTTACATAAGGATGCCTTCGCTTTGCTGAATATTAGAGTTACACCTGTCTCGTCTATAAACACTATATTTGTGTGTGTCATACATCTCTGAATTTAGTACACTATCATTCAGCCATGTTTCCGTCAATATTACTAGATCGTACTAATTTATATGTTTTGTTTTAATTCCTCGGATATTTTGGTAAAAAACCTTCAGGTCTAAAGCCATAAAACGTTAGTACTATGACAAGATGAGTTAGATATAAAGAAATCTGATAAATTGATTTGATTTTTTTATGTCATTATCATTATTGATTACTATGATTGGTGATGTTTAATTTTTACGAACGTAGATTTTGCATGACTTTATCCACACAAATTTAAATTTATGTTGACTGGCAGCTGTTTTCACTTACTTAAAAGTATTTTATTATGAGAACTTAAATGTTCATTTATGTAAATCAATTTATCCTCAGAGAAATCTAAGTGATGGGCATTTTAATTCTTTATTTTACGTGCATTAGCTATGAAATTTTCTTTTTTTATTCTGGACGTGAAGCGAACTATGATATTTTTTGGTTGATTTTTTTTGTAAGTGAATGATGACACTCAGTAGATTGCATCTAAGTCGTTTTCTGTTATGGGATAATTTAAAATATTACTGAGTTTTGCTGTAATGTTAATTAAATTTTCATTGTTATTTTCCGGTATTCCAACAATTTCCAAATTATTTATTCTGGATCTCTGTTCTAGATCTGTAATTTTTATTTTTGATGATTCATTTTCACTGTTTAACTCATCAACTAATTTTAATCGGTGAATATCGATTCAAAATCGTCTAATTTTAAACAGCAAAACTCCACCAATTTTTTTAGTTCAGCCATGTTGTAATAATTGTTGATTATTCAAGGTTGTTCGACATATTGTTATGAATAGTTCGATCATTGCAAGAATTGCACACCCATTTTATATTATTAGATGATGTTATTACTGTTTTCTGTGCTGTGGTTAATGGCCCGGTACAAGTCAACCCTGGGTTAGTTCTGTTGACATTTGTGTTACAGGTGAAACAGTAGTTGACCATTTTTATGAATAATATTATGGATATATAAAAGTGAAATATGACTTATCTTGTCTATTGTAGGTGAATGAACGCTGCGACCTTTGCAGATATCCGTGCGAACTTGTTTTGCGACACTTCTATTTACTTCGTCCGAGCTGAAAATCAATTTATAGACCGAATATTTACAAACTTAAATTTAAGTAATATTTACCTTGGAATTCATTAGATTCTCATTCTTATAATTATATAGTAGTATGTAACGTTCATATTTCCAACATGAGTTATAATCTGCGGTAACTTAAAAAAGTTTTAGAATTGACTCGCTTGTAAACGTTATATTCAGCTTTTAGTTAGGTAAACTTTACTTGTTCTGTAAATTTTCTCCTTATTTCATTCGTTATTGCTCTCTTTTTCATTTTTTCCTTGTAATCATATTTTCATTTATTTCACCTTGTTTGTTTCCCTTTAATCATGTGTTAAAGTTGTCGTTGACGTAAAGCGCTCGTTCGCGCATCGACTAGCGCACCGCTTTAGCCACTAGCGCAACCGCTGAACGTCTATCTCTGTCTCGCCAAATGTCGCCAGCAAACCAACCCTAACTTCTCCCTTGTTTTTCGGGTGGCGGATGTCACGACTATGCGTTCTGTTTGTGTTCTGCAATGCAACACTGATTAGTTCAATTAATAAAATATTACGTTTTTACCTGAGGTGACAAATTTTAACGAAACCTTGGATTCTGCCGGTCATTGTAAAAGTGCAAGCCGATCATAAAAATGCTACTGTTGAGTAAATGATTTTTGTAGAAAATTTTAAATTTTGGAGTTCTGCAAAGTCTTTTCAAATTTTAAATTTGGATTTTTAGAGTGCACTTTAAGAGAATTTGTTTCATCGGAAGTTTATCGGGATTATACGATCGATCTTTCTTTTATTAGTTATAAAGCCGCCTAACACCTCAGGTATTTAAAAAAAATATTTGTATTATATTAGTTGTATATAAAAAAATTCTATTGTATTAGTTGTATTTAAAAAAAATAATTCTATTATATTAGTTGTATTTCAAAAAAATCAATTCTATTGTATTAGTTGTTTTTTTGGTTGCTTAAATTCAAATACAGTAAATTCATTTTATTTCGTCAATTATTACAAACATTGCCATGCATTTCATATTCAAGAACATAATCATGATATTCCGTTCCAGGCTTTTCGTTTCATTTACGTTTTTGTTTTCGCTTCGTTTTGAGTTTCCCTGGTAGGTTCTCCATCTGATTATCCAATTGGAATAAGATTCTACGTTTTGGAAAACGCGTGGCGAATTTTGCTGTGTAAGCAATGTCATTTTGGATTTGGGAAGTTCGTGCGATTCCAACTTCAATCTTCGACACCATTCGCCGGTCGGACATTCCCGAACCGACGCAATAGTTGCAGCGCAGTGGAGCCGACGATACCACCAATTCGTCCCGCACGGAACACAACCTAAGCAAACAAATATTATTTATTTTCCTTTTGTCTTAGCCTTCATTAATTTTTATTAATTTACGTATTTTGGGGTTACGTACCTATTATATTTGTGAAGCCCGACCAAGACAATTTGGCATTTTTTATTTCAGTTTAGTAACTTTTGAGTCAGGGGTTATAACTGAGCGTGGCACTCGCATACCGTGTGCGTGGCTCATGTATCGCCATAGTTGTTAGGGTTAGCTCTTGTAATTACTAGATCTGCGCATCACTACGATCACTGGTACCATTGAGTTGTCGTGTTTTTATTGTACCGCCGTTACGTCACAGCCTTTGGCTGCCTGTTTAGCATTTTTTTGCAATCCTAGTTTCTATTGTAGAACATCGTCATCTGCGGTCTTGTATTCGCCGCTTTATTATAATTCATTTAGTAACTTTGTATTTATTTATCCGCCAGGATCTTGATTGGCCTATTAGAATTTTTGTTGCCCAGTTTAGAGATTTATCTCGCTTTTGTTCACGGTATAATCTCATGTACATTAATTTTTTATGCAATAGTGAATCAAGTAGTAAATTTAATCAGAGTTTTGCTTCCTTACCCTAGACGTCGTGCGTTCTGTTTCTTGAGTGTATACAGGGTCTTTAATCTCGTTCTAACTTATCTGGAAATCACCAACCATCACTATTTGGTTGGGTGAGAGCGCTTTTAAATGGTGTGGCGCTATTTTAAATTTGAACCACCTCTTCTCCACTGAGAAGCCGGACTCCTCACCTTCACGGGAGGATAACGTGAGAAGGAACGCAATAAGTATAGTAGTATTCTCTGTACGTGCGTATTCTTGTTTTTCGCCAAAGGAGCCGCGCCGAATTTTTCTTGGATGTCCAATTTTTATTCTTATATTGTTGTATTGCTCTAGTGTTGTTCTTTCGTGTATTGTTGTATTAGTTTGTTATTACTTAAGCCGATTTAGCGTCTAAGTTTTATGGTACGTCCAATTTGAAATATTTGCCGTTCCGGGAATTTCTACATTTCTGGAATCTTTGAAGTTCAGGTATCAGGCGGATGTCTTGTCCTTGAGCACTTCACTTGGATTGGTGCCCCCCTCTAGAGGGTGATTTTAATTTTCACAATTATGGTTTCTTCATAGTTGAAAACGAGAGTCTTCATTTAGCTTTGCTAGACATAACATCAAGCCTGATGTATCAGTTCAGTTCATGTTGAATTCATTTTGTACTTGTGATTGTATATAGCTGTAAATAAATGTGTAAATAGCCATCAGTTTTATATTTTTTAATACACACAACAAAAACAGTCACACAAAGTTAAGTCGGCGTGTGACGGTGTGAACCTATTCATCTGGGAACTTCAACAAGTCGACCACCGGAGGTAGGTGATCATCAATTCAAAACATTGGTCCTTCGAGCCGGATAGTCAGCAACTCCGTGGTGCAGTCCGGTACAATCATCATTGACTTTGTCCACGAGAAAGTCGTGCATTCCATCATCAGCAGCTGATACATCACATCAGTCGTCACAACAGTAGACGACACTCTTCATCACCAAGTCCAGCAGCATTAAGTCCTGCCGAATCAGCAACCAGAGAATTATCTGGTAAGTTTTCTTGATAGTCATTTATCCATCTGTTCCTTTCCCATTTTTTATATTTTTCTCTCTCAATTTCATAATGGCTGAAGTTTTAAATACCTTAACAAAAAAGCGCGGTGTAGTAAAGGGTCAGTTAACACGTATGCTTTCGAGATTAAATACAGAAAATTTTGATGTTGATGAACTACAATCACGCAAGGAAAATTTAGAAAAACATAATAATGCCTTTTTGGAGCATCAATTTTTAATAGAAAATTTACAAACAGATGCTGATACAAACGAAGCAGATCGTGTTGAATTTGAAGAGACATATTATGAATGTTCAAAAATTATTAACAAAAAATTGCGAGAATTTAATACACAAGCGTTATCACCTGATTTTGTTTCAATTGCTAATTCAGATTCTGATAGATCGAATTTAAATGTTGCCAGAAATTCTCATTCTTTATTACCAAAAATTGAGATTGTCCCTTTCGATGGTACACCTACTAACTGGCATACCTTTCATGACACTTTTAAATCTTTGGTGCATGACAATCAAAATTTACAATCAATTGAGAAATTTCGTTACCTAAAAAATGCTTTAAAGGGAGAGGCGGCAAACGTAATCAGTTCATTAAATGCGTCCGAAGAAGGATACACTGTCGCGTGGGAATTGTTAATACAGCGATTTAATAAGCCAAGAATTATTGTTCAAGCACATCTAAAGTCATTATTAGAAACACCGGAAGTTGTTAGAGATTCACCCGCAAATCTTCGAGCACTATTTGAGAGAACACAACTGCATGTAAACGCTTTAAAAGCTTTAAAACTAGATATCACAAATTGGGATCCATTTCTTGTATACGTTATAACATCAAAATTTGATAAATTCACGCGCAGAGCCTGGGAATGTAGTTTAGAGAACGAGGATATGCCTACATATGTGGAATTGTTATCATTCTTGCAAAAACAAGCACGTGGTGAAGAAGGAGATAGTTCAGAAAAGATTAGACAAAAAAATAGTTTTCAAAATACCAATAAACGAATATATGCTCATGTAGGTACTAATCAAAAATGTCCGATTTGTTCAGGAATTCATGCTATTGACAATTGTTCTAAATTTAAATCATTATCACCCAGAAGTCGTGCCGATGTAGCACGTAATGCTCAACTTTGTCTTAATTGTTTGCGAAATAATCATAAATCAAATAATTGTCGATCAATCGGTTGCAAGATTTGTTCAAAAAAACATAACACGCTGCTACATTTTGAATCTAATAAATCCGATAACCAACAAAATATAAATTCAAATGATAAAGATAGTGATCCGAATCCTACAATTGTTACGTTACCAGAACGAACAGCAATGACTGTGTCTTTTGATTCTGAGGTATTATTGGGAACGGCTTGTATAAAAATAATAGACGTAAATAATAAAGAACAAGATTGTCGCGTATTACTAGATGGAGGTGCTCAATCGCCTTTTATAACAGAAGATTTTGCTAATCGATTCGGTTTACAAAAGCATATGTTAAACGCTCCATTTAATTGTTTAGGTCAAATTAAAGTCAGGTCACAATATTATGTCAAGGCACATATCAAATCACGAACGTCTAATTATAATATCGATGTTGTCTTTGTAGCACTTCCAACAATTACTGGTCCACTACCTTCGCGAAATATAGTACGTAAATCTATCGTAATTCCAAACAATATTAAATTAGCAGATCCAGAATTCCACAAATCGAATAAGATTGATGCTCTAATAGGAAGTACTATATTCTATAAACTCTTACAAATTGGTCATATCAGACTATGTAATGATTCGATATAATGTGTTCCTGTATCTCCTAAGCGGAACATAGGGCAACCGAGCACACCGAGCCGCAGTTCTAACTGCCGTACTGTCGGTTGTTTCATTTGCCAGTGCTACTTCTATTTAAGATGTATAGATGGCAAGTCTATAGCATCCGAGTGTGATACACAAGTAGCTGTGTTTTTTATTTTACGACAAATCACACGTTGTCGGTCGCTGGGACTTGAACTGAGGATCTCAGATTCGTATGACGTCACAGCGAGTAGAGATGTGCGCTAGCTCGCTCAGCCATCCACTACCTTCGCGAAATATAGTACGTAAATCTATCGTAATTCCAAACAATATTAAATTAGCAGATCCCGAATTCCACAAATCGAATAAGATTGATGCTCTAATAGGAAGTACTATATTCTATAAACTCTTACAAATTGGTCATATCAGACTATGTAATGATTCGATAGTTTTGCAAAAAACGCTAATGGGCTGGATAGTTACAGGCGAAGCAGAAATTTCAAAAATGAATAAGCAATTTTATCCAGTCTCTACATGTCATTTAAGTACCAAATTAGAAACGAATTTGCAAAAATTTTGGGAAATTGAGCAATTAAGTAATAAAACATTCCTGTCAGAGGAGGAATTAGTTTGTGAGACACATTTTAATAAAAATACTAAACGGGATCATAGTGGTAGATATATAGTTCGTTTGCCATTTAAAGATAATTTTGGAATTATTCGGCCTTGGAGATCCAATGAATAAAACGCAATTGTTTAGTAACAATGTGATGTATTCTTTATTATAAATAGGGACGTTTCGAGGATAATATTTTCCCCATCTTCAGCTGTTTTACAAAATTTCAATGTTACAATTATGAATTTTTAACAACAAAACCATCACTCACCATGATTTGATGAAATATATAAGTGTGTACAGTTTACATTTTACATTTGTTTAAAATTGATTGATCGTTAATACAGATCACATCAACATTGGATAAATCGATGGAAAAGTACGTCAACTCCTCGTGGGAGTCGGCGATAATCTAACAGATAAAAACGGAAACTAATGGAACAATGGTCGGTTCATAATGCCAACTAAAAACTTTAGGGAATAAAAATATTATAAATGGAGGTAAATTTAAAATGAAAATTAATTTTTAAAAAATTTTTTTTAATCACTGATAATGATGTATAAAATGATTTAAATATTTAAGGTTGTTTTTATAATCTGTCTGAAAGTTTAAATTTGAATTTTTATTGGAATTAATGTAAAAAGTTTCTTTTATTAGTCTTTTGTTATAATTGTTCTCGGAATCTATAATTGTTGTGTCTTTAAATTTAAATTTATGGCCTGTTTCTAAAGAATGTTTAGTTAAAGCACTATGATTTGGGTTAAGCCTTTTTGTATGATATTCATGTTGATAAATACGTTTTTTTAAAAGTTGTGAAGTTTCACCAATGTAGTTTTTGTTACAAGAACCACATTCGACCTTATAGATGACATTTTTTAAATCTGTAGGTGGAACTTTATCTTTAAGTTTAGTGAATAAATCCTTTGTGTTTGTATTAGAATAATTAGCTATTGTAATATTACTATTTTTGGTCAATTTATTCAAGGTACAATTTATTTTATTGTCGTATGGAACTTTTGAGTAAATTTTCTCAGAGTTATTATTATTAGTTAAGTTATTATTGTGATTATCTCTATTTTGTAAAATAAAAATTCTTTTATTAATGTATTTGTTAATAAATGAAAGAGGGTAACAATTCTGTTGTAATATATTTCTAATATAATTTAAGTTTTTTTGATGGAAGCATTGATTCGATAATAAAATAGCTCTATCAACTAATGAATTGATGACACTTATTTTATATTTTAAACAAGTGTACGAATGGAAATTAAGGTATCTACCACTACTGGTAGGTTTTTGATACCAATCAGTGATAATAGAATTATTTTCTCGAATAATTCTAACATCAAGAAAGCTTAAACTATTATTAGTTTCCATTTCTAAAGTGAATTTAATTCTGTGATGGCAACTGTTAAATTTATTTAAAATGCAATTAATTAAATCAGTGGGGGCAATTAGTAAACAATCATCTACATATCTCTTGTAATATAAAATTTTTAAATTTGGGTCGAGAATAATCTCGTTTTCTAATTTTTGTAAGATGATGTCTGCCAATGAACTTGATATACTGGATCCCATGGGTGACCCATCAATTTGTTTATATATGACTTCATTGTGACTAAAAATGGAATTTTGAAAACATAATTTTATACCTTGAATAAATTGATCAATATTTAAATCTGTGTGTTCTTTAATTTCTGTCCATCTATCTTTAATACATTCTACAACAAAATCTTGTGGAATACTCGGATATAAGGCTACTACGTCTAAACTGAAAATAGAAAAATTTGGTGGTACTTTAATTTTATTAATGTCATCTACAAGATCGAATGAGTTTTTGACGTTGAATTCAGAGTTGGAAGTTACTTTAGTAAGAATATTATTTAAAAATTTAGAAAGTTTATATACAGGTGTATCAATTGTTGATGTGATCTGTCTTAATGGTACATTATTTTTATGTATTTTAGGATTCATGTACATTCTGCCTATACGGGGGTTATGAACTATTAATTCGGGTTTATTGATACTCTTTAAATATTTTTTACAATCATTATCTAGTTTATGAATAGGGTTTTTTTTTTAATTTTGATGTAAGTAGATTCGTCATTTAAAATGTTATTAGATTTATTTAAATATTCTTGTTTAAACATGATGACAGTCTTTGATCCTTTATCTGCTTTACTGATAATTATATTGTCCTTATTTAATTTTAAAAATTGTTTTGTTAACTTAATCCATTGTAACAATTCGATTTGTGAGAAAGTAAGTTTTTCATTTTTAAGGGTAATAAATCTGGAATCTAAATATTTTGATAATTTTGTTTTCATTTTATCTTTATCTTCTATGGAACTTTTATCAATGGTTAGTGAAAGGTTAATGTAAGTTTCTAAAATTAATTGTTTAATATGTTTTAAATTTTTAGTTTTATAGCTAAATTTTGGGCCTAATGATAAAATTATTAATATCTTTTCATCTATGTTTATGTCAGTCAAGTTAACAATCCAATTTTTATAATGTAATTTTAAGAAGGTACAAATACTGTCTTTAAGTTCAATATGTTTTAAATTACTCAGTTTCTTATCAATATTAATTTTATTCAGAGATTTAGTGTTATGGTAAAGTTTGTTACTATTGTAAATTATATAGTAATAAACCTCTATAGGCAGATTGGACATGAATTCTACTACATATTTAGATTTTAATTTATTTAAATTATGTAAAACAGAATGAACATCTGTGATTTCCATATTAAGAAGTTTAAATTGAAATGTTTTACAAGTATTATTGTATTTTAAATTAATTATATTTGAATTAAATTGCAAATTATTTCTATTCACATTATTTTTTATGAAATTTGGGATAATATTGTAGTGTTTACATGATTCCAAGAAATAGAGTCTGTTTTCAGTTAATGCTAATTTCTTATGTATGTTGAAGTACGTACGGATAGAACGTTGTGTCTTGTATCCAAACTGTTGGTGAATTTGGTTGAAAAATCCGGTATACCTCCATTTATAATATTTTTATTCCCTAAAGTTTTTAGTTGGCATTATGAACCGACCATTGTTCCATTAGTTTCCGTTTTTATCTGTTAGATTATCGCCGACTCCCACGAGGAGTTGACGTACTTTTCCATCGATTTATCCAATGTTGATGTGATCTGTATTAACGATCAATCAATTTTAAACAAATGTAAAATGTAAACTGTACACACTTATATATTTCATCAAATCATGGTGAGTGATGGTTTTGTTGTTAAAAATTCATAATTGTAACATTGAAATTTTGTAAAACAGCTGAAGATGGGGAAAATATTATCCTCGAAACGTCCCTATTTATAATAAAGAATACATCACATTGTTACTAAACAATTGCGTTTTATTCATTGGATCTCCAAGGCCGAATAATTCCAAAATTTAAACAAATTCAGGATCCACCTAACCTCAAAAAAAAAAAAAAAAAAATTTTCCACGTGGGAGTCGGCGAGAATCTCCCAAACCACCATTCATCATGTATACCGGATTTTTCAACCAAATTCACCAACAGTTTGGATACAAGACACAACGTTCTATCCGTACGTACTTCAACATACATAAGAAATTAGCATTAACTGAAAACAGACTCTATTTCTTGGAATCATGTAAACACTACAATATTATCCCAAATTTCATAAAAAATAATGTGAATAGAAATAATTTGCAATTTAATTCAAATATAATTAATTTAAAATACAATAATACTTGTAAAACATTTCAATTTAAACTTCTTAATATGGAAATCACAGATGTTCATTCTGTTTTACATAATTTAAATAAATTAAAATCTAAATATGTAGTAGAATTCATGTCCAATCTGCCTATAGAGGTTTATTACTATATAATTTACAATAGTAACAAACTTTACCATAACACTAAATCTCTGAATAAAATTAATATTGATAAGAAACTGAGTAATTTAAAACATATTGAACTTAAAGACAGTATTTGTACCTTCTTAAAATTACATTATAAAAATTGGATTGTTAACTTGACTGACATAAACATAGATGAAAAGATATTAATAATTTTATCATTAGGCCCAAAATTTAGCTATAAAACTAAAAATTTAAAACATATTAAACAATTAATTTTAGAAACTTACATTAACCTTTCACTAACCATTGATAAAAGTTCCATAGAAGATAAAGATAAAATGAAAACAAAATTATCAAAATATTTAGATTCCAGATTTATTACCCTTAAAAATGAAAAACTTACTTTCTCACAAATCGAATTGTTACAATGGATTAAGTTAACAAAACAATTTTTAAAATTAAATAAGGACAATATAATTATCAGTAAAGCAGATAAAGGATCAAAGACTGTCATCATGTTTAAACAAGAATATTTAAATAAATCTAATAACATTTTAAATGACGAATCTACTTACATCAAAATTAACAAAAACCCTATTCATAAACTAGATAATGATTGTAAAAAATATTTAAAGAGTATCAATAAACCCGAATTAATAGTTCATAACCCCCGTATAGGCAGAATGTACATGAATCCTAAAATACATAAAAATAATGTACCATTAAGACAGATCACATCAACAATTGATACACCTGTATATAAACTTTCTAAATTTTTAAATAATATTCTTACTAAAGTAACTTCCAACTCTGAATTCAACGTCAAAAACTCATTCGATCTTGTAGATGACATTAATAAAATTAAAGTACCACCAAATTTTTCTATTTTCAGTTTAGACGTAGTAGCCTTATATCCGAGTATTCCACAAGATTTTGTTGTAGAATGTATTAAAGATAGATGGACAGAAATTAAAGAACACACAGATTTAAATATTGATCAATTTATTCAAGGTATAAAATTATGTTTTCAAAATTCCATTTTTAGTCACAATGAAGTCATATATAAACAAATTGATGGGTCACCCATGGGATCCAGTATATCAAGTTCATTGGCAGACATCATCTTACAAAAATTAGAAAACGAGATTATTCTCGACCCAAATTTAAAAATTTTATATTACAAGAGATATGTAGATGATTGTTTACTAATTGCCCCCACTGATTTAATTAATTGCATTTTAAATAAATTTAACAGTTGCCATCACAGAATTAAATTCACTTTAGAAATGGAAACTAATAATAGTTTAAGCTTTCTTGATGTTAGAATTATTCGAGAAAATAATTCTATTATCACTGATTGGTATCAAAAACCTACCAGTAGTGGTAGATACCTTAATTTCCATTCGTACACTTGTTTAAAATATAAAATAAGTGTCATCAATTCATTAGTTGATAGAGCTATTTTATTATCGAATCAATGCTTCCATCAAAAAAACTTAAATTATATTAGAAATATATTACAACAGAATTGTTACCCTCTTTCATTTATTAACAAATACATTAATAAAAGAATTTTTATTTTACAAAATAGAGATAATCACAATAATAACTTAACTAATAATAATAACTCTGAGAAAATTTACTCAAAAGTTCCATACGACAATAAAATAAATTGTACCTTGAATAAATTGACCAAAAATAGTAATATTACAATAGCTAATTATTCTAATACAAACACAAAGGATTTATTCACTAAACTTAAAGATAAAGTTCCACCTACAGATTTAAAAAATGTCATCTATAAGGTCGAATGTGGTTCTTGTAACAAAAACTACATTGGTGAAACTTCACAACTTTTAAAAAAAACGTATTTATCAACATGAATATCATACAAAAAGGCTTAACCCAAATCATAGTGCTTTAACTAAACATTCTTTAGAAACAGGCCATAAATTTAAATTTAAAGACACAACAATTATAGATTCCGAGAACAATTATAACAAAAGACTAATAAAAGAAACTTTTTACATTAATTCCAATAAAAATTCAAATTTAAACTTTCAGACAGATTATAAAAACAACCTTAAATATTTAAATCATTTTATACATCATTATCAGTGATTAAAAAAAATTTTTTAAAAATTAATTTTCATTTTAAATTTACCTCCATTTATAATATTTTTATTCCCTAAAGTTTTTAGTTGGCATTATGAACCGACCATTGTTCCATTAGTTTCCGTTTTTATCTGTTAGATTATCGCCGACTCCCACGAGGAGTTGACGTACTTTTCCATCGATTTATCCAATGTTGATGTGATCTGTATTAACGATCAATCAATTTTAAACAAATGTAAAATGTAAACTGTACACACTTATATATTTCATCAAATCATGGTGAGTGATGGTTTTGTTGTTAAAAATTCATAATTGTAACATTGAAATTTTGTAAAACAGCTGAAGATGGGGAAAATATTATCCTCGAAACGTCCCTATTTATAATAAAGAATACATCACATTGTTACTAAACAATTGCGTTTTATTCATTGGATCTCCAAGGCCGAATAATTCCAAAATTTAAACAAATTCAGGATCCACCTAACCTCAAAAAAAAAAAAATTTAAAGATAATGAAATTAAATTTGAAGGTTCGTTTAATATCGCAGCAAAGCGCTTATATTCGTTAGAAAACAAGTTTGCCAAAAATTCAAATTTACGTGAAGAATATACTGTTTTTTTATCTGAATATTAAAAATTAGGTCATATGTCAAAAATAACACATATAGATAATCGCGAGTCAGGTTATTATCTTCCGCATCACCCGGTCATTAAGGAGTCAAGTCTTACTACAAAATTACGCGTGGTATTTGATGCGTCTGCTAAAGATGCTAACAATATTTCATTAAATAAGGCCCTATTAACTGGTCCTATTATACAAGACGATCTCGTATCAATTATTTTGCGCTTTCGCATGCATAATTACGTGTTGACCGCTGATATCGAAAAAATGTTTCGAAAATTTTGGTAGATCAGCGCGACGCGGAATATCAAAAAATATTATGGCGTAATTCAACAGACGAACCAGTCGAAATTTATAGACTCAATACCGTTACATATGGTACAACATCTGTACCTTTTCTAGCAGTACGTTGTTTGCAGCAATTAGCGGATGACGAAGGCACTAAATATCCACTCGCGGCTAAGGTTCTTGTTAGGAACTTTTATATGGATGACCTTTTAACTGGCAGTAACGATTATAATGAAGCAATGCTCTTGAAAGATCAATTAATCGAAATGTTAAAATTAGGTGGTTTTAATTTGCGACAATGGGCCTCAAATGATAATAGTTTATTAGCAGATGTTGCAACAACTGAACAATGTTTGAATGTAGATCTTAGCGGTTCAAAAAAGATACTAGGCATTCAGTGGAACCTAAAAAATGACACAATACATTATTCCGTCCAAAATTTTAAAGAACAAACACACTTCACAAAACGCATCATATTATCAGAAATTGCCCAGCTTTTCGACCCGTTAGGTTTATTAAGTCCCGTGGTAGTAAAGGCAAAGATTATAATGCAAGAATTATGGAAGGCAAATTTAAATTAGGACGAATCAATCCCACAATCAATTCATACTGACTGGAGTAATTTGAAAAATGATATACCTAAATTAAATGAAATTCAAATTCCGCGAAAAATAATTTTAACTAATTTTAGCAATATTCAGTTACACGGGTTTTGTGATGCAAGTCAAAGGGCGTATGGGGCATGTATTTATTTAAGAACGGTAGACAATTTTAACAATTATTGTACTTTTCTCGTGTGCTCTAAATCACGCGTTGCACCCATTAAAACAATTTCGTTACCACGTCTTGAGCTATGCGCTGCAGTTTTATTAGTGAAATTATTTGAAATTGTTGGTAACAACGGCCATAAAATACAGTCGCAAATTAAC
The DNA here is from genome assembly GCA_035578165.1 of Stenolophus ochropezus. Lineage (NCBI taxonomy): Eukaryota > Metazoa > Arthropoda > Insecta > Coleoptera > Carabidae > Stenolophus > Stenolophus ochropezus. Next base: position 10,554,048 of record JAQOWZ010000013.1, on the reverse strand, counting down.
ATTATCACAATTTCGATTGAAAAATTTATAGTAAAAAGTGTCTGTGTTACTCTAATTTTTGTGGCTATAGTGCAGTTAAGGTAACTTAAGTCCGAATAATTATTATCTCCGGTGTATGATAACGATATACCAAAACTATTGACAACAAAATAAAAGTCAATACATAGAGGTTATAATAATAGGCGCGAAATAATAGCGTGGTTAGTGAAATTATTCATAAATTGGCAATATTGCCGCTTGAATCAAGCAATTATTCTCAAATAAACAATCATTACCTTGAAGCGAGAATAAACACAACGTATTCCAAGTGTCTTTTTCATTCCCATCGCTAAAATGGAAACGATAGAAACTGATATTAAATTAATCCTACAAAAAGTGGAGAAACTAGATCAAATGAGTAATGAAATAAACAACATTAAATCTAATATTGTTAGTTTGAATAGAATCTGGACAACAACAAATGAAGAATATGCACAACTAAAAAACACAATTAACAAACAACAACAAACTATAAATACACTTGAAAAGCAAATGAAGAAAAAAAATGTTGTCTTTTATGGTCTAGAAGAAAAGGAAACCAACAAAGAAAACTTAATACAAATAATTCTGAACATATTACAGAAAATACTACAATTAAATTGCACGAGGAATGACATAGAAGATGCTTGGCGGCTTGGTACAAAAAGTAATTACAATAGGCCAGTATTAACTGCTTTTACGTACTACAACACAAAAAAAGATGTGATGTCAAATAAAAACCTCTTAAAAAGGTCCAACAGTAACATATACATCAGCGATGACTTAACATCATATGAACAGGAACAGAGAAAATAATTATTTAAAAAGAAGAAACACTATAAGGAACAGGGCAAACAAGTTCAAACTAAAGGAATGAAACTATATGTAGATGGTGTATTGTACGAAAATTATATGACTACAGCATCTAAAAGAAATCGAGAAAGCAACTCTTCTGATGACACGCCCCTCAAACCAGCAGCAAAAACTCCAAAGCAAATTCCCAGTCAGCCCACCCCCCCAGTTGGAGAGAATCGTATTTGACATAATAACACTTAAACATTCTAATCATATCCACTTAGCCTGCCAGGAAGCACTGCAATCTGATAACGATAAGTTGGCGCAAAATGTAGATAGTATAAATGTGTTTAATAATGATATATTTTTAGGGTTAAATGATGTGATGGAAGATACTCTTAGTCCCAAACGTCAAGAGAGGGCTTAAATGTTCTGTTTTGGAATATAAAAGGATTTAAAACTATTTATAACCTAGATGCCGAGACGAAATCAATATTTATAAATGCTGATATTATTTGTTTGTGTGAAACTTGGTTGGTTAAAAATAACATTGTCTTGCCAAATTTTCTAAGCAGTTACAAAATAACTGCTTTTGAAGCGGCACTAAAGGAACATGATAAAGGTCGAGCTAGCGGAGGTCTTCTAATTTTGACAAAAAGTAAAAGTATATTTCACAACATAAATATAATAGACTCTAATAATTATTGGATTTATTGGATTTTCTTAGCGTGCAACTCTAAATTTTATAAGTATATTATAGGAACCCTTTATTTAAAACCAAGCCTAAATAATGTTTTTTGTTTAAACATGTTAAATGATACACTTGTGGATATTTCGGCCACATATCTTAATTATAGTATCTTATTGGCAGGTGATTTTAATGCTAAAATTGGGAACTTGAACCAGGCCCCAATTAATAGTCTCTTTTGCAACAATGTATGGGAAAATAGAGAATCTTTACATGAAATAGTTGACTACAGAGGGGAAAAATTAGTAAATATTATGGAACAGCAGGGATTATACGTTTTAAATGGACGTTCGTACGGTGATGTTCCAGGTAAGTACACCTTTTATAATGAAAATGGAAAAAGCACAATTGATTTTATCTGGGGGAATATAGACTTACTTCAAATCGTAAAGAAATTTAATATTATAGACACACTAACAGATTCAGATCATAGCATCTGCTCGCTTTCTATTAACGATAATTCGCCCTCTGAAATTACGAATATAAAAAACCACTCAAAAAATAATTCGGTACCTGATAACTATTCCCTTAAATTTAAATTTAATAAAGAGCCCAATCATATCTTAAAATATAAAAATTACCTTCTAAACATAGAATCACTTTATTTTAACAGCCAAGATGTAGACGATCTCAATAAAAATCTGATATGCTCTATTAAGGAAGCTGCATGCCATTCTGGTATGCTAAAAATTTATAATAATAATAATAATCATACGGTATTCAAAGAAAATAGACCTTGGTTTAATGTAAATTGCAAACGGGAGAAAAGGCAAGCCAAAGAGTTTCTAAAGGCATACCATAAGTGTAGAAATTCTCATAATCTCGAAATATACCTACAAGCAAAAAAATGTTACAGGAAAACACTAAGCAGATCAAAAAAAGAATATTATTTAGTTCTCAATAAAAACTTAACAAATATAAAAGATAATCAGGTCTTTTGGAACACAATCCGAAAAATGTCGCCTAAATCAATGCAAAATAATGAAATCAGTATAAAAAACTGGAAAATATTTTTTGAAAATCAGTTTCAGCCAATTCCAATTGTAGAAAATAATTTGTATTTTGATTGTTTGCACCCTTTTATGGACTCTGAAATCAGCCTAAATGAATTAAAAATCAGCATTAATAAATGCAAAGAAAATAAGTCACCAGGAAATGATGATTTAGCTAATGAATTTTTTAAAAATTTACCGGCAGAGTGGGAGCATTATATATTAAACTTATTCAATAAAGTATTAAATTCTGAAATAGTTCCAACTTCATGGTGTAATATAAATTTCACCATGATTTATAAAAAGGGAGATAAGAATGATCCTAACAATTATAGAGGCATTGCATTAATAAACTGTATATGTAAACTGTTTACGCAAGTTATATACAATCGCTTACAACCGTGGGCGGAAGAAAATCACATCTTAAACGAATTTCAGATGGGTTTTCGGAAAAATCGGGGTACAATCGACAATATATTTTCTCTTATGGGTGTTCTTCATTTACATCTAAGATTAAAACGTCAAAAAATCTTTGTTCTTTTCATAGATTTTAGACGAGCTTTTGACTCCGTTAGTCATGAAAAGCTATGGTTAAAACTATTACAATCAGGAGTAAGTGCAAAATTGATTCGTATACTGAAAAATCTATACACTAAAGCTAAGCTACAAGTCAAAATTAAAAATGAACTTTCCAATGCAATAAATATTACTGCGGGTGTACTGCAAGGGGAAATTCTCAGCCCCTTGTTATTCTCCCTTTTTATAAATGATATAGAACAATACTTTCGTAGTAATAACGTAACTGGATTAAATATTGATGGTCAAAACGATACTTTGGTACTTGCATACGCAGATGATTTGGTTATTTTAGCAAATACTCAGTTTGACATGCAGCATAAATTAAATATACTCAAAAGATATTGCGATGAAAATTCGTTAACAGTAAATACCGAAAAAACCAAAATTTTAATTTGTCACAAAGGTAATAAAAAAGCAAATTACCGATTTAAATATGGACCCAATATAATAGAACAGGTAAATCAATTTAATTACTTGGGAGTTATGTTTACCTCTTCGGGCCTATTTCGAGAGACTGCGACCAACAGCGTTAAAAAAACTGTCATTGCTGCCCAGAAAGTTAAAAATTTACTTGTTCAGGGTAAATCAAAAAGCTGGATAGAGAAAATTAAGCTACTTGACTCTGTAGTAAACGCCTCCCTCCTGTATGCAGCAGAGGCATGGAGTCACAGATATTGTGATATTTTAGAAAAATGCCAACTGCAGTTTGCAAAACGTATTCTATTTTGCCCTAGAAATACACCCAATTTCATGATCCGCCTTGAATTAGGCCTTCATTATATTTCTGTGAAAATATGGAAACATACTTTACAGTGGTGGATGAAGTTATTAGATTTACCCGATCACCGTTACCCAAAACAAATATACAACCGACTCCGAGAGTTAGACCAGTGGGAATTCAATAAAATTGAATATAATTGGGCTTCACAGCTTAAAATTTTTTTAAACGAGCAAGGCTTTTCTAATATTTGGCAACGTCAAAATATCGATAAAAAATCAATAGAGAATATTATTAAGTCATACAGTGAGAAACTACGGCAAAAGGACCTAGATAATTGCAAAGAATCTAGGTATAACGAACATTATAAACTCATAAAGCACACATTTAAAATGGAATTTTATTTAAGTAATCAAATTATATTACCAAAACAACAAATAATATTTCAAATCCGCTGTGCATCTAAAAGACGTTTAATTATATTCTACAAAGGGTTGAAATATGAACTTCTATCAGATCAATTGTGTACTATTTGTAATTTGCAAAAACAGGACCTTTATCATTTCTTTATAGAATGCCCTATATACAATCCAGTACGGATGAACTTTCTTCAAAAATATAATCTAGATCTTTTGGATACAACCAATTTTTATACATTATTTACCAACTTGTCTACAAGTAAAATAAATGATTTATTCTATTTTACAATAACAGCATTAAAAATTAGAAGCTTCGCGTTAAATGAATAATTTCAAACTAAGGGTATCTCCATTACTACGTATGCAAATACGACTAAATATTTTTTTGAGTTCAATTTAAAGTAGATCCATATATAATATGTTTGGAAAATTTAAATTAATTATAAAAGCCTTTTATTTTTATATGTAAGTAGATATATTTATCGAAAATATATACTCAATTTATTATTTGGGGAAATGTGATAATATAAGTAATTAATTTCTTGTTATACTTTTTTATTTTTGGTATATTGGTAAATTTCATATATATTTGTGTAATTATATTTAATATATACATAATACAGGTATAGTTAGTGCAATTAGAACACGAATTTGTGAGTCAAAACTATTTTTGTATAAGATAATATTACAAACATTGTTTATTGTTACCATACCCCTTGGTATGAAGCATGTACGCTTAAAAACCAATAAATATTATTATTATTATTATTATTTAATTATTTGAAATCACTGCAGCTGCACTCAACATTAATTTCAACTCAATTAGATTTTGGTCCGATTCCACCATTACCCTAAATTGGTTAAACAAACCTCCTTATGTATGGGATACCTTTGTAGCAAATAGAATATCTATAATTCAAAATATCACTAATATAAGTGATTGGTATCACATTTCATCCGGTGATAACCCAGCCGATTACGTGTCAAGAGGTCAGGTACCATCCGAGCTTATAAACAATAAGCATTGGTTTTATGGTCCCCCATGGTTAGCACAATGCGAATCAGAATGGCCGATAAAACCTATTCCGGTAATGCAAGTACCAGAAAAACGTACCAAAATTGCGCTTGTAGTTTCAGTTGAAATAGACGAGATATTTAACAGATATTCCAGTGTCACTAAATTAAATCGCATTGTTGCATACTGTTTACGGTGGGTATCAAAGTACCGGAACAAAAACGATACCACTGGCGAACTTACAGCGGCAAAAATTCAAAATGCACAATTGCGCATAATAAAATTGACTCAAATTCAATATTTTAAGGACGAATACCATTGTTTAAAAAATAGTAAAGCCATACCAAACAAAAGCAAGATATTACCTTTATCTCCGTTCATCGATAAAGACGAAATTTTACGCGTTGGCGGTAGATTAAATAATTCGGAATTAAGTTATGCCATGAAACATCCCATACTTCTTTGTCATTTAACGGAGTTAATTATTAGAAATAGTCATGTGTCAAATTTTCATACAGGTATAGATTCAACATTAAATCTAGTACGACAAAAATACTGGCCACTAGACGGAAATAATACAAGTCGTAAAATTTTGTATCAATGTGTGCCTTGTCGCAGAACAAATCCGTTAAATACTAAATATATAATGGGATCATTACCCAGAAATCGAGTTATTCAATCAAGACCATTTGAAAATGTCGGCATAGATTATTGTGGGCCTTTTCTTTTAAAGCAGACGAAACATCGTAATAGGAATACAATTAAAGCTTATGTAGTAGTATTTGTTTGTTTTGCTATTAAAGCGGTTCACTTTGAATTAACCACTGATTTAACAGTGGAGTCATGTTTGGCAGCCATTAAGAGGTTTTTCGGTAGAAGGGGAAAATCCAGAAATATTTATACAGATAACGCAACAAACTTTGTAGGTGTTAAAAATCAAATAAAGGATGTAGAGAAATTAATTAACTCCGACAGTTTTAATTCATACATGCAACGGAGCTTAGCCAATGAAGATGTTAACTGGCATTTTATTCCTCCGCGTTCTCCACATTTTGGAGGCTTATGGGAAGCCGGAGTTAAAACGTTTAAGCAGCATTTATACCGGTCTGTATCAAATTCTCTTTTTACATATGAAGAACGCGAACAATTTGAAAGTGGGAACACTAGTGACGCTGAAAGAGGATAACACTCCACCAATGTCCTGGAAGTTAGGACGCATTATGGAAGTTCATCCTGGCGTAGACAACGTCGTTAGAGTGGCAACAGTTAAAACCGCCACAGGTGAATTTAAAAGAAGCACAAAGAACTTAGCTCCCCTACCAATTGAAATGTGAACTTTAATATGTTTATCTCTCTTTGTATATGTGTATACATTATTGTATCCAATTTTGTGTTTTATGTAATTTGTTTATTTGTTTTTTGTTCTTCATTTTGAACACTGTCGGTTCAAGGCGGGCGGTATGTACGTGCGTATTCTTGTTTGTCGCCAAAGGAGCCGCGCCGAATTTTTCTTGGAATGTCCAATTTTTATTCTTATATTGTTGTATTGCTCTAGTGTTGTTCTTTCGTGTATTGTTGTATTAGTTTGTTATTACTTAAGCCGATTTAGCGTCTAAGTTTTATGGTACGTCCAATTTGAAATATTTGCCGTTCCGGGAATTTCTACATTTCTGGAATCTTTGAAGTTCAGGTACTAGGCGGATGTCTTGTCCTTGAGCACTTCACTTGGATTGGTGCCCCCCTCTAGAGAGTGATTTTACTTTTCACAATGATGGTTTCTTCATAGTTAAAAACGAGAGTCTTCATTTAGCTTTGCTAGACATAACATCAAGCCTGACGTATCAGTTCAGTTGATGTTGAATTCATTTTGTACTTGTGATTGTATATAGCTGTAAATAAATGTGTAAATAGCCATCAGTTTTATATTTTTAATACACATAACAAAAACAGTCACACAAAGTTAAGTCGGCGTGTGACGGTGTGAACCTATTCATCTGGGAACTTCAACAAGTAGACCACCGGAGGTAGGTGATCATAAATTCAAAACATTCTCCTTTTTTGTTTTGTCCCGTAAATTCACTCATAAAATTTTGTATTGTTTTTTTTTTGTTTGGTTAACCACGTTTGTTTAGTGACAGCACGCTGCGAAGTTAGCGTTAATCAATTGTTTTATTAGTCCGGCAATTATTTTAACGTTTAATTTACTATAGTTTAATTCTAATAGTATTTTATTTTGCTGTCTATTTTCGAGTTGTAAATATGTTAATCATAACTTATTTTCAAATGCTCTGATCACTCTTCTGGTATTTTTATTTTCGGTCTTATAGGCCACTCATCTTCCCTAAATGTATTCAGGGTAGCAATTTGTCTGTTTCGTTAAGAGACGTCCTTGTGAATGGTTTAAGTTTTAAGGTAAGATTACTTAAAATCATGACCTTACCTGAAAAACCTTGAGTTTACCTGGTTTTTACGACAGTTCTGTAGAAAATTTATTATTTTTTGTGATTTTGCACGTGCACCAAAAGCGTGGCAAAATTCGTACAATTTTTTGGGATTTATTTAGAGTGCCGACGATTTTAGAATAAAAAGTTATTCCGCGGATTTATTCCGGATTCCAACCGATTAAAAATGGAACATTTAATAAACTTCAAGCCGCACTACACCTAAAATAAATTATTTTTCTTTAATTGTATTCAGGGGTTTTGTTTTATTAAACTTAGTATTCAGTCAGTGTTACAATCTTTTGTTATGCAATCAAAAGAGTCCTAATTACAAAATTCTCTTCCAGGCTTTTTTTATTTTTTTGGTGTATTTTACATTATTGTATTTATACATATAGGTCGCCATTTGACGCCATTACGTCTGGTAGTCGTCTTTCTGGATACCACGATTATTCTCCAGTTGGATTTTATTTGGGATTCCGCTCCCGCCAAGCATTTTGTACGACTGCAGGAGCATTCGACTGTTTTCCTGCCAAGTTCACACTAGCAGGAAATTTGAAAGATAAATTAATGAACTTGGTGTCAAAAGTTAGTGCTTCGATAGTGCTTTTTAGTGCTTCCATTAAAAAAAATCACAAGTCACACAACGTCGCTACAAGTAGTAGTCGTCATTTGCTAATTTATGTAGATCGGCATATTATAAAGTTTATTTATTGTAATAAAATATCAAAAATTATTAGCAACTTTTTCGCTCATTTTGTGCTATTTATTGCTACATTGTATTAATTGTGTGTTCATCTCCAACAATTGTCATTATCAAAATACAAATGCATACGATATGTTTACGTTTGCTTATTCATAGAGAAAATTTTAAAATTAATATAACAGTATTTTTTTCTGATCTCGTTCTATTTATTGCCTTATTTTTTAATAGGCTAATAGCCTTACCATTTTTATATAAATAAAGTAGTTTGTAATTCACTAGTGGGTTAAAGTATCTTATCACATTGCTTATTGTTTCGTATCTATAATAGTACTACGTTAAGTAAGCTTATCTACACTATTTTTATTACTATATGTTAAATTCAATTTTAAATGTAACAGTACCTATAGTTACTCACAAGACAATAAAAAGTTATGTAGTCATTTTATTTAAATTCTTTGTTAAAAATTTATATTAATATTTTGTGTATGTAGGTAATAGTCAATAGGTCAACGTCAAAACGCGGAAAATAATGTGTTCGCCGTATAAAATTTATATATTAAAAGTAAAGGGTTCTTTTAGGAACACCTTCTTTATACCGAGTTATACGAGTATCTTTGAAAATTAGTTGATACGAGTAACAAATAAGATTTTTTGTAAATCAAAGAATTAAATACATTTTTATTTCAAAAGATCTCTTGCTTCAGTAATCGAGTCAACTCTAAAATAAAATTATTGAAACACTAATTTTCTGCTCATGTCATTTTTTGTTATCAACGATTCACGGGGAATAAGCGTACTTGTATAGGGATCACAATGTTAATTTTTAAATGTGTAGGTATTCAGTTATTTTCACAATTATTTCTCATCAAAATATATAAAAAGATTGGGAAAATACATTATATCTTCCAACGCCAAAACCTGTATTCAAATTAATTATTTTTATTTTTTGTAATGTGCGTTTATTGAAAAAAAAAATAATACTTTAAGTTTGTTTAGTATTATAATAACAATTTTACTGTACTATACTCCTATTATACAGAGATAATCACTGGCCGCAATTTGTTTATTAGTTTCTTGCTGATTGTCCACGATTCACACCCTTATAGCTTATAGGAGAACGCTCGACATGTAACATTTGATTATTCGCACTTTTAATTTGTTACTAACCCCGTGATTTGTTAAAATATTTTTCATTTTCACGAACGCGATTTTAGCGATTGTTATACGTGTATTAATGTCTGTTTCGCATTTACTATCACTAGTTATTACACTGCCTAGATATTTATATTTGTTCACTTTTTGAATTTCCTCCATAATACTAATTTTTAGGCAGTCAGTAATACAACAATAACAGTAGGCAGTTACAATTTTGATGTTATATGTAAAAATAAGAAGGAAGTAGATAAGAATACTGACTACGAATATTGCTAATTTGACATAATTGCCTCGTTGGTGACTACATTTTTAAAGTATAAAGGTTGTTTGTTAAAGATAAATAGTTTATCCATATATCTATAAATTGTTATCGTTATTAGTTTTATATAGTATATACAGCAGTCTGTAAAAAACAGTAGTTAAGAAACATCAATCTATTTACTGTGTTATATTTTTTTATAAATAAACATATTTCGATTCATTCCTGTTACTAATTTAATATACAGGTGTCCATTTTAAGAGGTACACTATTGCTATCTCGGGAACTATAAGAGCTACGAGTTCGGTTAAATTAGCAAACAATTTCTATTTTACAAGACTACTTAAATGAGTGAAAAAAATTTTTTTTCGACCAGTGGTTCTCGAAATACGGGATACAACTTTCTTATTTCAAATGAGAACATACTTTTTTTATTTGCTTATTCGATTCAGTATTTTATTCTAAATTCAACGATATCCATATGTAATACCCTTACATAACAAAATTTTTGAGAAAAATGTAAAATTATGTATGTATCATTTTTATTTAAATATGACTATTCAAAGAGTGCTATGGAAGAAACAGAAAATAAAACAATTATTAATATTATTGCTGTCAAACTTTTCAAGTGTTTAAATGATAAATATTCACAACTTGAAAATATTATTAAAAAAGTTGCAATTTTTCTGCATTTGATTTACTTATTCAAAGAGTGCTGTGGAAGAAAACAAGTAAAAAATTGCAATTTTCTAAATAATTTTCTTCAAGTTGTGAATATTTATCATTTAAACACTTGAAAAGTTTGACAGCAATAATATTAACAATTGTTTTGTTTTCTGTTTCTTCCATAGCACTCTTTGAATAGTCATATTTAAATAAAAATTATACATACATAATTTTACATTTTTCTCAAAAATTTTGTTATGTAAGGGTATTACATATGGATATCGTTGAATTCAGAAAAAAATGCTGAATCGAATAAGCAAATAAAAAAAGTATGTTCCCATTTGAAATAAGAAAGTTGTACCACGTATTTTGAGAACCACTGGTCGAAAAGAAAATAGTTTCGCTCATTAAAGTAGTCTTATAAAATAGAAATTGTTTGTTAATTTAACCGACCTCGTAGCTCTTATAGTTCCCGAGATAGCAATAGTGTACCACTTAAAATGGACACCCTGTATAATTTAACTGGTTATGGGCCTAGGGATATTTTGCTAACGATTATATTAGTCATTTTTAATAAAGACGACCTAATAAAATGGATTTCTCCAAGCACAAGAAACCATTAACAGGTGATTCAGATTGGCCTATTTGGAAACGGAAGATAAGAGTTCTTCTCGATTACAATGAAGGAGCTTTAGATGTAATCGATGGTCGATTAGTAAAGCCGAAACCAATAAGTGAAGAAGCTACAGAGGATCAAATTAGAAAACATACAGAAAAATCTGATTTGTGTCGTAGGGCAAACAGATCACTTACAGACTGCGTTTATGAAAAAGTAATGGATAAAGAGACAGCACAAGAGACCTGGGAAACATTAATGCAAAACTTCGAGGCTACATCCAAAGATCAGTTGTTTAGGATTTGTACAGATTTCTTTGGATTCTGTTGGACTTCAGGCGAAGATGTTTTAACTCATATAGCGAAATTAGAAAGTTTATGGAATGATTTGAATAAAAGCATGAAAGCAAAAGGAGAAAATGTTCTACCTGAGTTACTTATAGTTTGTAAAATATTATATATCTTGCCCAATAATTATGAAACTTTTAGAACAAGCTGGATGTTACTTACCAATGATGAGAAGAAAACTCTTGATGAATTAACATCGCCGCTTTGTATGTTTGAGAGAAATTTTACAAAAGGTAGAGAAAATAACAATAAGCAAGAGGCACTAGAAGCAAAAGTATTTAGTAAAAATACAACTTACAATAAAAGGATATGATATTGGTGTACACCCAAGTGTGAAAATATAATAGGAAAGTTGGGGAGTGATGTGAAAAATCACCACAGTCTTATTCACACAGTTCTTTTATTTTGAAAATGCGACCGGTTTCGGTTACTTCGTAACCATTATCAAGCGGTGCGACTACAAAAAGTATTTATAAATTAGAAAAAACATCATTTTAAAAAGGTCATTATCAAGTCAAAATTATAATTATATATAACCAAAAATTTTTTTAAAAAGAAACTACATATATATGTAAAAAAAAAAAAAATTATAAAAGACAAACGTTTAATATTAACAAAATAAAATGAATACTAATTAATGTCTAACAAAAAAAAATTTTTGTGAGTACTTACACTGTAAAACTACAGAATTGGATCACTACTGCCTTTACGGAGGAAACCAAACATTGAAACCAAAGAACCCATCAATGTTTTATAAAATAAAATAATTTTTAAAAAATCATAAAAATGCAAAAATTGAAATAAATTTTACACAGGTATCGAACAGCTGTGAGGTCAACGACACTGTACGAAGACAAGAGTAAAATGCAGAAATTTGCTAAAACTCGCAAGCTAAATTAAAGCAATATGTCCAGGAGCGGACTATTCTTCAATTCAACTTGATCGTTAAGGCAAAATTTCTTATCTCTACATAATGACTTCTTAATTTCAAAAGCTTCCAAAAAATCTAAAGTTTTTCCTTGCTCTATGATATGTAGTATTTCATAGTCTTTGGAGATATCAAAATTATGGCCTGTATCTATAAGGTGTTCCGCAAATGTGGAGTGGCTGTTTTGAAGCCTGAAAGCTCTCATATGTTCATCAAATCTTGTTATAAACTTTCTACCCGTTTTTCCAATATAATTGCAATTGCAATCGCCACATTTCAATTTATAAACGCCGGATTTATTTAATAGTTCCGTTTTATCTATTTTTTTACATAATTCTTTTTTTAAGCTGGAAATTGGTTTAAAAACTATGTCAATATTGATTTTGCCAAGTAGATCTTTGATTTTATAACTAACGTCACCCAAAAAATTTAAACTAATTCGTTTAGATGTTTCATTGTTAACATTGTCCTGTGAAATGTAAGCTTGTTGTAATTGTAGCTTATATTTTTTCTTGTTAATTAATTTATCTACTATTTTTGGGTTGAAGTTATTCGCTATGGCAATCTGGTATAAGATGTTCTTTTCTTTATCAATATCTTCATCACTTAAACCATAGGATAGCATTCTGTGAACTGAACTATTGAAAATGGCAAGTTTATGTTGAAAACAGTGATTGGAATCATTATGTATGGAATCTATAGTTTGGGTGGGCTTCCTAAATATGTTAAAAACAAATTTATTATTAATTCTATTGATAGTTATATCTAGAAAGTTTATATTTCGATTTTTTTCGATTTCAATGGTGAAATTTATGTTTTTATGCAAAGAATTAAGTTTGTTATGGAAGCAGTTCAGTTCTTCTATCGAGCCAGTCCAAAAACATAACACGTCATCCACATAACGGTACCAAAATTTAATTTTATTTTCAATGTACTCTGAAAGTTCATTAAAAATTCTGGCTTCAAAGTTTTTCATGAATATTTCGGCTAAAGTACAAGAAAGGGGGGAACCCATCGCTAAGCCATCATTTTGTTTCTATACGGTATCATTAAAAATGAAAAAAATTTGTTCTATACAAATTTGCAAAAGTGAATAAAAGCTCACGCAAGTGTCATCGTCCCATGTTGAATTATGTAGTATTTCTTTTATTAGGTTTAAGGTTTCTGTAATTGGAATGTTTGTAAATAAATTTTGAACATCAAAGGAGATTAATATGCCTGTATTAGTTTCTTCCGTAAATTTAAGTTTGTTAATGAGATCAGTCGTATTTTTTAAGGAATATTCAGAGTGGGTCTCAAAATTTCTAACTAGAATTTGATTTAATTGTTTAGCCAGTATGTACGTCGGGGAATTTATGAAAGATACGACTGGTCTTATTGGGTGATCCACTTTATGTAGCTTAGGTAGTCCGTATAGAATTGGTGTTGAGGGATTCATTGGAATTACATTATAAACATTGTTTTTATCCAGATATTCTTTATTTTGTTTGACAGTAGTTTTAACTTTTTTTAAGAATTGGTTTAAGGGGTTTTTCTTTAATTTTGTGAAAGTATCACAATCTAGAAAATGCTCTACTTTTTGAATATAGTTGTCTTTAGGAAGTATTGTTAAACAATTACCTTTGTCTGCTTTCGTTACTATCAAATTATTGATTTTAATTTTATTTTTTATGCTTTTTAGTGTTTTTAATATCTTTTTCTCTACGTGACTACCTTTGCTATTAACAATATTATTTTTATAATTATTTACAATGTGTGTCAAGTTATTTAAGATGTTTCTGTCATTAATATTGTCTACTATGTTATTCAATTCTGCAATGAACGTTTCAAATTGTTTAGAATTAGATTTAAAAATCGGATTAAATTTAAGGCCTTTTTGAAGTAGGTTAATTTCATGTTTACTAAAATTGATGTTGGATAAATTTAAGACGACATTGTGAAATTCGTGGTGATTTTCGTGAGGCTCAACACTCTCAATTGTTTTTTGATTTTGTCGTTTTTTTAATTTAATGAGTCTTGATATTTTATTTTTGAGCCTAATATATTTCTGTCTGCTGATATGTGAAATCATTTCATTGCAGTCTTGTAACATTGCGTCAAACTCAATAAAATGCAAATTTTCATTTAAAATGTTAAAAATTATTTTTAAATTTAAGTCTAAATTATTTAAAATAATATATTGTTTTCTAATTTCTTGTCGGATGAGGGTTTGTTTAGTCTTCAGTATTGTGATATTGCTTACTGATTTGTGTTGTTTTCTGAATTGGTGTTCAATGTAGTTGGGGATGATGTTTCTTCTTAGGCAAGTTCTGTTGAACCAGATGTTCAGCCTCGTTTCTTCACGTTTTTGGAGTAGTCTTCTGTACCGAAGGGTGTGTGTAGCCAGACTCGCTGAATCCATGATATTGGTGTACACCCAAGTGTGAAAATATAATAGGAAAGTTGGGGAGTGATGTGAAAAATCACCACAGTCTTATTCACACAGTTCTTTTATTTTGAAAATGCGACCGGTTTCGGTTACTTCGTAACCATTATCAAGCGGTGCGACTACAAAAAGTATTTATAAATTAGAAAAAACATCATTTTAAAAAGGTCATTATCAAGTCAAAATTATAATTATATATAACCAAAAAATTTTTTAAAAAGAAACTACATATATATGTAAAAAAAAAAATTATAAAAGACAAACGTTTAATATTAACAAAATAAAATGAATACTAATTAATGTCTAACAAAAAAAAAATTTTGTGAGTACTTACACTGTAAAACTACAGAATTGGATCACTACTGCCTTTACGGAGGAAACCAAACATTGAAGCCAAAGAACCCATCAATGTTTTATAAAATAAAATAATTTTTAAAAAATCATAAAAATGCAAAAATTGAAATAAATTTTACACAGGTATCGAACAGCTGTGAGGTCAACGACACTGTACGAAGACAAGAGTAAAATGCAGAAATTTGCTATAACTATCAATAGAATTAATAATAAATTTGTTTTTAACATATTTAGGAAGCCCACCCAAACTATAGATTCCATACATAATGATTCCAATCACTGTTTTCAACATAAACTTGCCATTTTCAATAGTTCAGTTCACAGAATGCTATCCTATGGTTTAAGTGATGAAGATATTGATAAAGAAAAGAACATCTTATACCAGATTGCCATAGCGAATAACTTCAACCCAAAAATAGTAGATAAATTAATTAACAAGAAAAAATATAAGCTACAATTACAACAAGCTTACATTTCACAGGACAATGTTAACAATGAAACATCTAAACGAATTAGTTTAAATTTTTTGGGTGACGTTAGTTATAAAATCAAAGATCTACTTGGCAAAATCAATATTGACATAGTTTTTAAACCAATTTCCAGCTTAAAAAAAGAATTATGTAAAAAAATAGATAAAACGGAACTATTAAATAAATCCGGCGTTTATAAATTGAAATGTGGCGATTGCAATTGCAATTATATTGGAAAAACGGGTAGAAAGTTTATAACAAGATTTGATGAACATATGAGAGCTTTCAGGCTTCAAAACAGCCACTCCACATTTGCGGAACACCTTATAGATACAGGCCATAATTTTGATATCTTCAAAGACTATGAAATACTACATATCATAGAGCAAGGAAAAACTTTAGATTTTTTGGAAGCTTTTGAAATTAAGAAGTCATTATGTAGAGATAAGAAATTTTGCCTTAACGATCAAGTTGAATTGAAGAATAGTCCGCTCCTGGACATATTGCTTTAATTTAGCTTGCGAGTTTTAGCAAATTTCTGCATTTTACTCTTGTCTTCGTACAGTGTCGTTGACCTCACAGCTGTTCGATACCTGTGTAAAATTTATTTCAATTTTTGCATTTTTATGATTTTTTAAAAATTATTTTATTTTATAAAACATTGATGGGTTCTTTGGTTTCAATGTTTGGTTTCCTCCGTAAAGGCAGTAGTGATCCAATTCTGTAGTTTTACAGTGTAAGTACTCACAAAAATTTTTTTTTGTTAGACATTAATTAGTATTCATTTTATTTTGTTAATATTAAACGTTTGTCTTTTATAATTTTTTTTTTTTACATATATATGTAGTTTCTTTTTAAAAAATTTTTTGGTTATATATAATTATAATTTTGACTTGATAATGACCTTTTTAAAATGATGTTTTTTCTAATTTATAAATACTTTTTGTAGTCGCACCGCTTGATAATGGTTACGAAGTAACCGAAACCGGTCGCATTTTCAAAATAAAAGAACTGTGTGAATAAGACTGTGGTGATTTTTCACATCACTCCCCAACTTTCCTAATAAAAGGATACTTAAAAAAGAAGATATGTGTAATTATTGTAAGAAGAGAGGACACTGGGTAAGAACTTGTAAGAAGTGGATAGCAGACGGGAGACCACCTAAGAGTAAAGTATGTAAAGAACACGCAGTTCTGAGTATAGCCATTACTTCAGAGAATTATCAAGCTTTTTTAAGTGGTACAAAGTCTACAGATTGGTGGATAGATAATGGTGCAACGAGGCACATGACAAATTGTTTAGAAAATTTTGTTTATTTCACAGAATTCGAAATTTCATGTTGTATACGGGCAACGGTAGAAGAAGTATGGAATGCAATTGGATCAGGCACAATTAAAGCATTGTCAAAAATCGGCAAAAATCAAAGAGAAATAACATTAAAAGAGGTTTGGTACGGTCCTAATATAACAAGAAATTTATTTTCTCCTACAAAATGCCATCTAAAAGCAAATAATAAAATATTGTTATGCGGAAATCAAAGAGTAAAAGGAACACTATACAAAGCAGCTATTGAGCCGATTGTAACAAGCAAAAGAATAGAAATTAATTTTGCACAAACAGGTATGTCCACATTGCAGCTACACCATGAGAGATGGGGTCACCAAGACAAACGTCATGTATAAGCAATGATACAGAAATTATTTAGTGTCAATGTCAAAGTTGAGAAAGAAATCTGCGAGCCCTGTATATACGGAAAATCTCATCGGTTGAGTTTTGGTATTCGAGAAGGAGCAAAGAAACTCGGTGAGTTAATTTCATCCGATGTATGTGGTCCGTTTTGTAAATCCTTTTAGAGAAAGCGATATTTAGTTGTGTTTAAGGACAATTACAGAAAATTTTGCTATGGCTATTTTATTAGGAAAAAATCAGTAGTTAAAAATGTGTTAAAACTATTCATCGCACATGTAAAAACATTAGGCCATAAATTTAAGAATTTTTAAGTGATAACGGAGGAAAATTTGATGACGAAAATGTCAAAGAATTTCTTCAGTGTGAAGGAATCACACAAAGATTAACAGCACCCTACACACCGGAACAAAATGGAGGAAGTGAACGTGAAAACCGGACAATAGTAGAAATGGCAAGAATTTCAGGTATTCTAATTTAGAAGCTAAATTTCTAGAATCTCTATGGACAGAATTTATCAATACAGCCATATATATTCTGAATAGAACAGGAAAGTCATCCGTTGATGGTCTTAGTCCTTATGAATTATGGATACGAAAAAAGACAAGAATTAAGCTTTTTAGAATTATTGGAACTAAATGCTACTTTCATATTCCAAAAAGAAATAGAAAGAAAATGATTAAGAAAGCAGAAAAAGGATATTTAGTAGGATATGATGGTGATGAAAGATACAGAATTTGGGTAAAAGAAACTCGTAAAGTTATTTTATCCAAAGATGTTCAGTTTCAGGAAAAACCAACTAATTGTGTAAAACATATAACATTACCATTTTTAAATAGCGAATTCGAAAACTTAGAAGATAAAGACAATAAAAGAATCGAGAAGAAAGAAGTAGAGAAGAAAACAGAAATGTTCATGAGATATATGAAACTGAATTTGAAAATGAATTAAAAGAACAAGAAATTACAATAAATAGTGGAAATCTAGATGATGAAAATGAAGAAGAAAATAAAACAACAGATAACAGAATTCTTAGAGATCGATCACAAATTAGAATGCTTCAACGATTTCATGATTACATTTTATTTGCAGAGAATATAGGTCCTGAATCTTTTGAAAAAGCAACAAATAGTAAAGATAACAAACAATGGAAAAGGCAATGGAAAATGAAATGAAATCACTAAAAGAAAATAAGACTTGGGAGTTGGTATCTTTACCGCATGGAGCTAAAGCTTTGCCATGTAGATGGGTTTTTAAATTAAAGAAAAATCAAGACGGCAGCATCGATAAATATAAGGCAAGATTAGTGATTAAAGGTTTTAATCAACGGCCAGGAATTGATTATCGACAAACCTTCAGTCCAGTTGCAAAACTTAGTACAATTCGAGCGATATTAAGCATTGTTGCAAGTGAAAAGATGCATCTTGTTCAGTTTGATGTATCTACTGCTTTTTTATATGGAGAACTAGAAGAAAGTATTTATATAAAGCAACCAGAGGGGTACGAAGATAACACAGAGAGAGTTTGTAAGCTAAGAAAAAGTTTATACGGACTAAAACAAGCTCCTAGATGTTGGTATAAAAGATTTGGGAATTTCTTGATGAAATCAGGATTCAAAATGAGTGAAGCTGATCCATGTTTATATATACGTGAGAGAAAAGGCAAGAAACTGATCTTAATTTTATATGTTGATGACGGACTTGTAACATCTACAACTCGTGAAGATTAGGATGATTTTTTGGAAGAATTAATGCGACTGGAAATTACAAGAAGGAATGATGGAAGTATTAAAATGTCAGAAAGCTTATGCTAAAAGGATTTTAGATCGTTTTAATTTTGCTAATTGTAAAGAAGTCTTAACACCTATGCTACACTATCCGGAAACTTCAACATCAGGGAAAGACATGGAAAAGTCAGAGAATTTTCCATACAAACAAGCAGTTGGTGCACTCACGTATCTTATGCTTGGAACAAGACCAGATTTAGCATTCAGATTTGGATTCTATCAAGGTCGCTCGAAAATCCATTAAGAGAAGATATTACAAGATTGAAAAGAGTATTTCGCTACATAGCAGGCACTGTAGATAAAGAAATTATTTATTTTTCAGATAAAAATAATAGTTTTCTTCAGAGCTACAGCGGCGCAGACTTCGGAGGCTGTACAAAGACAGGAAGATCTACTTCTGGGATTCTCACAATGTATGCAGGAGGAGCAGTATCCTGGATGAGCCAGAGACAAGCTACAGTTGCTACGCCAACCACTGAAGCAGAAATAGTCGCAGCGAATGAAGCAGCGAAAGAAATCATTTGGCTCAAAAGACAGCCAAATTACATCAGTGAATCTTCCAATACTGCTAGTAGGCAATACAGCTGCAGTGCGACTAGCAGAGAAACCAGAGTTTTACCGCCGAGCAAAACATATAGACATTAAACATTTCTTTATTAGAGAAAAGGTTTTGGAAGGCAGACTAGATATTCAGCAAATTTCAACTGACAAACAACTAGCTGGAATTATAACTAAACCGTTAGCTAGAGTTCGTCTTTAAATTTTATATAGCCAGATAGGACTGCAATAATTCGATTTATTTGAAAATTATATTTATAGTTGAACTATTTTACATTAACAAGGGAAAGTATTAAAGTATCAAGATTGTTTGTTAAAGATAAATAGTATATGTATATATCTATGAATTGTTTTTGTTACTAGTTATATATAGTATATACAGCAGTCTGTGAAAAACAGTAGTTAAGAAACATCAATCTATTCACTGTGTCATATTTTTTATAAATAAACGTATTTCGATTCATTCCTGTTATTAATTTAATATATAATTTAACTTACATACCGTTTTATTGTCTTGTGAGTAACTGTAAGTACTGTTACACTTAAAATTTAATGTAACATATAATAATAAAAATAGTGTAGATAAACTTACTTAACGTAATACTATTATAGCTACGAAACAATAAGCAATGAGACAAGATAATTTTAACCTACTAGTGAGTTATGAGCTACGTTATTTATATAAAAATGTAATGTAATTATTTCTTCGATAAATTGAATAGTATATATTCCCTGCAGCTTAGTTATAATAAACCGAGATCAATAAAAAAATTTAAAAATAATGCAATAAATGTAAATATATTAATTTTAAATTTTTCACTATGAATAAGCAAACGTAAACATATCGTATTCGTATTATTTTGAAAATGACAATTGTAAGACCTGAGCACAAAAAAATAATACAATGTAGCAATAAATAGCACAAAATGAGCGAAAAAGTTGGTAATATTTTTTGATATTTTATTATAATAAATAAATTTTATAATATGCCGATCTACATAAATTAGCAAATGACGACTACTACTTGTAGCGACGTTGTGTGACTTGTGATTTTTTTTAATGGAAGCACTAAAAAGCACTAACGAAGCACTAACTTTTGACACCAAGTTCATTAATTTTTCTTTCAAATTTCCTGCTAGTATGAACTTGGCAGGAAAACAGTCGAATGCTCCTGGTAGCGATATAGTATGACTTGTAATTTTTTTAATAGAAGCACTAAAGAGCACTAACGAAGCACTAACTTTCAACACCAAGTTCAATAATTTAACTTTTATAGTTCCTGCTAGAGTGAAATTGGCAGAAAAACAGTTGAATGCTCCTGGTACCGAGATAGATGACTTTTAATTTTTTTAATAGAAGCACTAAAGAGCACTAACGAAGCACTAACTTTTGACACCAAGTTCATTAATTTATCTTTCAAAGTTCCTGCTAGTGTGATCTTGGCAGGAAAACAGTCGAATGCTCCTGGTAGCGATATAGTATGACTTGTAATTTTTTTTTAATAAAAGCACTAAAGAGCTCTAACGAAGCACTAACTTTCGACACCAAGTTCAATAATTTATGTTTTAAAGTTCTTGCTAGTGTGAACTTGACAGGAAAACAGTCGAATGCTCCTGGTAGCGATATAGTATAATTTTAATTTTTTTTAATAGAAGCTCTAAAGAGCACTAACGAAACGCTAACTTTCGACACCAAGTTCAATAATTTATCTTTTAAAGTTCCTGCTAGTGTGAACTTGGCAGGAAAACAGTCGAATGCTCCTGGTAGCGATATAGTATGACTTGTAATTTTTTTAATAGAAGTACTAAAGAGCACTAACAAAGCACTAACTTTTGACACCAAGTTCATTAATTTATCTTTCAAAGTTCCTGCTAGTGTGAACTTGTCAGGAAAATAAGTTGAATGCTTTTTGTAGCGGTATGGTGACTCCTGCTAAAGAGATTGAAGAAGCACCAAAGAGCACTAACGAGGCTCTAACTTTGTATATAAATTGTTTCGTTAGTGCTTTACTTCATTCTGCTAACTTCACGCACCTCCAAAATTCGGGTAAATATAATGTTCAACAAACAAACAATACTTACAGAGTATCAGAATTCACAACAGTAGCACAAATATATAACAACAACATAGAAGCCGACGATATATATCAAATTAGAGACATGTCAGATATAGAAGAATGTGATTTCCAATCATGTGATTCAGAACTAAGTAGAATAATTAGTTCCCAAAATAACACCTAGCAACAATATATATCATATTCGTAAAATTCAACTTGGAACATTGGAATTCAGAAGGAGTATCAAATAATAAAATAGAATTACAATATCTACTACACCAAAATCAAATTCACATCTGCGCGTTAAGTGAAACTTATCTCACACAAGAAAAGAATTTCCAAATAAAAGGATATTCTATAGAAAGAGATGACCGAGAAAAAATACACACAACAAACCCACGGGGAGGTACAGCCCTGTTAATACACAAATCCATATATTATTCCACTATTGATATTAAAAAACCAAACAACAACATATAATTAACTGCTAATAAAATTAAATATAAAGGTATCGATATTAATGTTATATCAATTTATGCTAAACCTGGACACAAAATGTCAAAACAAGATTGGACTAAAATTATCAGACAAGTCCAAGGTCGTGTTATTCTTACTGGCGACTTAAATAGTCATCACGAAGCTTGGGACACACGGATGCCACAAAACTTCGAAGGAAAAGAACTAAATGAATTTATTGATCAAGAAAATTTATGTGTACTTAATAAAGACACACCAACAACAACTAAAAGACTAAATTGGAGACAAAGTATCGTAGATCTAACTATAACTACCCTAACCCTAGTAGGTTGTGTAATCAATTGGATAGTAATTAAAGATTGTTTCCACAGCTTCCACTTCCGGTCCGTATTAAGTTCGATGGTGAAGCAAACGATAACCATACATCCCAAATAAAACCACCTCTTAATTTTTTCTGCACCCGTTATCAGTTGACCCTGCTTATCCTTACAGAAAATTGCTCTACTTTGGTATCCTGTTCCTTGCTTTCTTACTTCCTGGTAAAAATTTCTTATATTTTTTTCTTTGTAGTTTTCTTCTATTCTATTTAATCTTTTGTCTATTTCACTTCTTTTCTTTCTTCTGCATATTTCCTTAAACTTCTTCCTTTCTTCTTTATACTCATTAGAATTATGTGCACTTTCTTTTTGTAGCAGCTTTTCCTTTGCTCTGGTTTTATTTTCTAATGCTCTTTTACACTCTTCGTCAAACCAGTTATTTTTCTTTTTTGTCTTCGTTTTTGTTAGCATTTCTCCCGCCACTCTGCATAATACATTTTGTATACTTTCCCATTTTTTATTTATTTCTTGGGCCTCCGCAGTTGCTGTTAATTTGTTTGTGATCTTTTTGTCAAATTTCTCTTTTAATCCTTCTATCTGCAGCAGTTGTGAGTTATATTTCCTTCTTTTTTGAACTCTTCTCTTTCTTACATTTCTTATATTGAAGTTTGCCTTAATTTGCACCATAAAATGGTCAGTGCCAGCTTCCGCACCCCTTCTGCTTTTCACATCGTGTATTAACTTCTCAAAAATATTTTCAATTAACACGTGATCGATTTGATTTGTATATTCCCCGTTTGGTGCCCTCCATGTA
Organism: Stenolophus ochropezus; assembly: GCA_035578165.1. Lineage (NCBI taxonomy): Eukaryota > Metazoa > Arthropoda > Insecta > Coleoptera > Carabidae > Stenolophus > Stenolophus ochropezus. Next base: position 10,530,703 of record JAQOWZ010000013.1, on the reverse strand, counting down.
CCTTTATAAATCTCTCTTTTTGTAAACGCCGTACTTTTAATTTTCATATTCATTTCACTTGCAAAATTAATTAACCTTATACCGTTTTCATTTGATGATTCGTGTTTACTTTGACCACCTGGCACATGCTTGTAACTTTGTTCTCTACCTACTTTGTCATTAAAGTCACCCATTATTAATTTCACATCATATCTAGGAATCTGGTTTATTGTTCGCTCTACTTGTTCATAAAATTCGTCCTTCACTTCTTCATCGTTATCGTTTGTTGGCGCATGGACATTTATTAAACTGAATTTTCTGTATAAGCCTCTTATCCTCAGAACACTTATTCTTACCGATATGGGTTTAAAATCAATGATTTTATCTTTTAGTTTTTTATTTATCATAAAACACGTTCCAAAATATTTAGTCTCATGCCCGCTATTAAAAACTATAAAATCTTCTAGCTCGAAAATGTCATTACCTTTTTGTTTTGTTTCTTGAATTACCGCTACATCTATGCCATATTTTTTAAACATAGCGTGCAAATTTTTCAATTTACCTGTTGTATTTGTTCCTTGCGCGTTCCATGTTGCCATCGTTATTATTGTGGAATCTTTTAACCTTGTATTCTTAATCTTATTTCCGTTTCCGAGTCGTACCGATGAAACTGTTTTATTTTCTTCCTGTCACTTTCTCCTACTCAAAGTAACTGGACAATTTCTATTATTTTCTTTGTTCTTGTTTAGCACCAGACTTCCACACTCTTCACTTCATATGTATTCCTCATTATCTATTATAATCCTGTTATAGAAGACTTTAACATTTTTATTTTCTTATCTAGCCTCTGCTGCTTTTTGCCTTATCACAAACTTCATTTTTCTTTCCTCCTTTTTCCAATCGCTCTTGATGAAAATACTTCTTCCTTTCAATTTGTTTTTATTTTCCATAATTTCTTTTTTTGCTTCTTTGTTTTCCAGTTCGACTATAATTTTTTCCCCACGTACATTAGCTCCTTTAATTTCCATAACCTCCTTAATTTTGCACGTTACCCCTAGATCATTTTTTAATAGGTCTGTTACCGCTTCTATTGGTTTTCTTCCCTCCGTTCTCAACCCTTGTATCACTATGTTGCCAGCTCTACTTTTCTTATCCTGTTCCTCCAATCTTTTCTTTAATTCTGATATTTCTTTCTTCATTTCTTCCCTTTCTTGTTGCCATTTAATTTCTTTAATTTTAAATTAATTTTTAATATCCTCTATGGTAGTTGTATTTCTCTGTATTTCTGTCTTCAGCTCATTTTGGTTACTATCCATATTCCCCTTCACTTCATCTACACTTTTTGTCAAATTTTCTATCATCGTCGTTAACCGTTCCATATCTTGAGAAATTATTTTTTCTTTTTCGGTGATCTTCCTATTTTTTTACTTTTCTTAAAATATCTTCTTCCTTTGTCTCTGATTTTTTCCTCTTTCTCTTTTCCACTGAGTTGCTACGGTCTCTATGCAAATTCAACGTTCCCTTTTGCTACGCCACTGGTAATCAACTGCTAGTTGCTCTAGTGCGCATGCGCGTAGCCTCGTGTCGCCGAGCAGGGGACTGAGCGCACAGCTGACAATGACAAGGACACTCCAAAGACACAATTTTAACTATTAATTTTACTTGTTTTTCTGCACGAAAAACTTATACAAAATGTTTCTGCACTTTTCTTCTCCTATTATCTTCCTGTATTTTACACTAGTTTTATATAAAACACGATAACTCCCTAAATTTTGGGTTGTATTATCGGTGCTCACACAAAACAAACTTTTTCACACATTCACCATGAGCGCAAGTAATATTTATATAACTATGTTTAATAAAAGAAATATGAATTATAAAGATAATGAAAAATAACTAACACTAAGTATTAACAAATATAAACACTATTTTAAGACTAATTATTATTAATAAAGACTTAAACACTAAGATTATAAAACAATTAAAACCACGCAATATTTATTTCCACAATATTTATATCACCATCTGTTCACTATACGCATCAATATAAGACTGTCCTCGCGATCTCTTGCTCGGGGTATTTAAAGTAAAACACTTAATTCTTAGAATGTTTTCCACTCTTCTCGTTAACAGAACAATGAGGAGCGAACGGACCTGTTGTGACCTGTCCGTTAGCGGCTGGCGCCCGCTATATTTATGTATATATATATATATATATATATATATATATATATATATATATATCTATGACGTAGGATCCGTATCGTCGCTGCCTTCATTGTCCCACCATACTACTACCAACTTTCATATATATATATATATATATATATATATATATATATATATATATATATATATATATATATACTTATATATAGTACGTTATTGAGCCCAATATATTCGAAGCATTCCGTGCCGTCGATTCTTATAGCGCCGAATTATCATGCCGTCGATGTCCTATGCCGCCGAAGTATCACGCCGTCGAATAGTACCCCCACCACTAATGCCGTCACGCCGAACACAGTAGTGTCACCCCGTCGAAAATGGGATGAAATGGGACAGGATGAAACGAATTCCAGTGTTCCAAATTAAATATTACAGATTACTAACTTATCCCTCACATCCTCTTACTTCTTCTACTACATTATAGATGGCGCTGTCATAACAATAAATATAATCTCGTTGGTACACTCTGATAAACTTAGATTATTAAATCAAACACTTATTAGCCACCTAAAGATGTAAAATATGAACTGAGTCTGCAAAACAGTGAACTAAAATTAAATATTTATAGATACGTGAATATAGGTTCATATTTTTACTCGCCTGTTCTATCACGTGACAAAAATAAAAATCACGTACCAAATCTAGGAAGCGAAGGAAATAAAAAATAATGAAAATAAATAATAAACCGGTAGACAATACACTACCAACAAATAGTTAGTAAAGTAAACTTAAACTACTTAAAACAAAATACAAGTATCCATTACTATTTAATATACAAACATTAATACATTAAATTTGTTAACAATAAAAAAAAACATAACAGTATTTAAATTAAGATCAATAAAAACTAAATTACTATTATTTTGTTTTATATTTAACTAATAAAATTGGAAATACAAAGCTGGAAATATTCCAATCCCGTATAATAAAGATGGCACTACTAGTACCTTAAATGTATGGGAAATTAAGTACCTTTTAAATTTTATTCAAAAATGTTTGTATCAAAAAAATATTTTAATCAAAGAAATTAAAATAATAATATCGTTAATTTGTTTTAAAATCAAGTACAAATGTAACTGAAACTATCAAATACTGGCAACAGTCAACACAGTGGCTTACATCTGGTGTCAAAATAAAACATCTAAGACGTAGGGAAAACGTTTTACTGTCACAAACAACCATATACCTATTAGTAATAGGTATATGCAAACAACAACCAAAAATGACCAGCAAGTGGAAGAGATTCTTCTGTATTTGTTTGCAAATTTTGACATCCGTTTATTATCTCCCAAAAAGAGAAATATTAAAAACTAAATGGAAAATCGCATTAAAAATCGGAAAGCACATATCACCGTTCATGGACATTTATACACAAAAATTTTTACCTAGCGATTTTATTCCATGTAAGTATTTATAATAATTTATGCTTCAAAACATTATTAAATTGTTTTTTTCTACGACCACCATGAAAAGTTGATATTTATGCTCTCTTTTGTCATCGTAATGTCAATGATTACTGAGGAACGAGCAAATAAATACTTTTTCGTACTCATGCATTGAAATGTGTTGTTTCGCGTTGCCTAAGCAACGCCTAGAACGTCACTTTCCCAGGTCTCCACCAGATAGGTGACCGGGAAATTTTGGAAAAAACACTCCTACTTCTACAGCATTTATTAAAAAACTATATTTATAATAAAATAGTATAATGTTTTAAACATTCTTTTACCTAATAATATTAAAAGAAAATAGGGGATTATTGAACGATATTTAATGTAGAAAAAGTAAATCTAGTGCATTTGATATACAATGTTGGCAACAACTGCTGTCATGTTGACAGATTGACAGCACTTGTTAGTACTGAAACATATAACTATAACCACAAATCATGTAAAATCTGTAATAAATAATTTTATTTGTTCAAAAATAACTAATTATTAGTTGTACCTATAAATTCGTACGAAAAATATTGTACAAACCTCTTGCGTGAACTGGGTTTCCGGAATCGTTCTATGGCAGCGCTCGCGAGCTCGCGCCGCCAAACACTCCTCCGGAAACCAGTCGTTCCCGCATTTGGTATGTAAATAACTATACTGCGCGTCTCCATATATAAGCAACGAGCGGTAAAGTACTTAATTTGCTCGCTTAGATTATTTATTTACTCATATCGTCATGGTTACAGCAACACAAAACAGGAAATTGGTTAAGATTGAATTGAATTTTTATTTCGTTAGTAAAGTCGTAGAAAAAATTATGTGTGCATCTCTAGCGTAAAGTATCTTTATTGCTCTAGCTCAATTTACGAGCACGAGCAATAAAGATTCACTTTACGCTCTTGATACACAAATAACTATTGTAGGTATTAAAAGAAAGCCATAAATTATCGCAAAGAAAATTCGACAGAACCTCTGTACACCAAAAAATAGAGAGTTACATATAATTAGTAATTATTATTCTTTAACATTATATGTTAATTTTAAATTGTTTATAGGAAAGAGAGAGAAGAAGAAACGATAATAATACCAGACATTGAGCCACATCGGAAGAAAGATGTGCAAAACAAAGAACATGATGTACATGTTTATCTTTATGTACCTTATCTAATTAAAATAATTGAGAAAAATGCATGTTAGATTTATATGTATTTTATTTATATCTGGCTGAAACAAGAGTGCTATGGTTAGAAAACATAGACATAATGTTCTGTCTAACATTGTTTGATTATTTTTTGTTAAATTTTTCTGTTCTTAAACTGTCAGTTTTAAGAAGAAAATGAATTATTTTCTATCCAAAGCACTCTTGTTTCAGCCAGATATAAATAAAATACATAGAAATCTAACATGCATTTTTCTGTTATTTTGTTATATTAGTATATGATATGTTTGTATCGTTGAATTCAGAAAAAAATACTCTATCGAATAACCTAAAAACCACTAGTCGAAAAAAAATTTTTTTGTGCTCATTGTATTAGTCTTGCAAAATGGTGGTTCTTTGCTAATTTAACCAACCTCGTAGCTCTTATAGTTCTCGAGATAGCAATGGTGGCACACTTAAATGGAACACCCTGTATATATTTTTATGGTGTATTTATATAAAAAATAAATAAATATAATAACAAAACAACGACTGCTTGCACCACAAAGCAAGAAAGAAAAGATTGCACTACTCTCTCTCCATCTGCTTTATAGATGCATACACATTTCTCCGAAGTGACAATGGGGTATATGACCAATTTTTTTTTCTTCCATTTTATGATTCTATACCAAAAATAAAAATACCCATATTTTTTTAAATCGCTTAATTGTTGATAATTCCGGAGAAAAACAATAATAAAGTTTAGGAGAGGGGATATGTTGACGTCACCTAGGAGAATTAGACAAAGAGAGATGCTAATAGAAAGAGAAAGATATAGTGCGACCCGCGCGAACCTTTTGCTACCTGATTCTAACCCGTAACCATGGTAACCAAACAATAAACACACTGAGACTCGTCAGGGACTTCAATGCCAACCAGATTTACATTATAACATTCGTTGTGTAGTATCAAAATATTTTAATTTTATTCTATAAATTTCCTAAATTGATATCTCATATATTATTTCATTAATAATTATGACTAATTTATCATTAGCAACATTTATTCCATATCATATAAGTAAAATAAATAAGTTCATTTAATTCCTACTTTTAGCATTGTAAACTGCTCTCTCATTCTCCTAGGTGACGTCAGAGATAGAGCGCTGTTACATATTAATTGCGAATTTCAGTGAAATTAAAGATAATATTTAGTTTTTATCATTATTATTGGTAGTCACAATGGTTAATTTTTAATTTTTATACTTTTTTTCTTTCAATTCGAGAGTGGTCATATAGCCCATTGCGGATATCTTCTTGTTTAGTACTTATTTAATTATTTTTAGCTGGACATATTATTTTATACGATTACAAGGCAGATTAACGAAATAATATAGAAATAATTGGGCTGTGTCTTCAAATCTCTAATCTGAATTAATCGTAATAACATTAAATACAATTATTACAATGGGCTATATGACCACTCTCGAATTGAAAGAAAAAAAGTATAAAAATTAAAAATTAACCATTGTGACTACCAATAATAATGATAAAAACTAAATATTATCTTATAATTTCACTGAAATTCGCAATTAATATGTAACAGCGCTCTATCTCTGACGTCACCTAGGAGAATGAGAGAGCAGTTTACAATGCTAAAAGTAGGAATTAAATGAACTTATTTATTTTACTTATATGATATGGAATAAATGTTGCTAATGATAAATTAGTCATAATTATTAATGAAATAATATATGAGATATCAATTTAGGAAATTTATAGAATAAAATTAAAATATTTTGATACTACACAACGAATGTTATAATGTAAATCTGGTTGGCATTGAAGTCCCTGACGAGTCTCAGTGTGTTTATTGTTTGGTTACCATGGTTACGGGTTAGAATCAGGTAGCAAAAGGTTCGCGCGGGTCGCACTATATCTTTCTCTTTCTATTAGCATCTCTCTTTGTCTAATTCTCCTAGGTGACGTCAACATATCCCCTCTCCTAAACTTTATTATTGTTTTTCTCCGGAATTATCAACAATTAAGCGATTTAAAAAAATATGGGTATTTTTATTTTTGGTATAGAATCATAAAATGGAAGAAAAAAAAATTGGTCATATACCCCATTGTGAATCTTATTTTCCTTTTATAATACGCTTCTACTTCTACCATAGACCACACAGCATTATTTAAATAAATGTATATATCTGAAATTGCGATAAACAAAATTGAATCGAATTAAAAATAACATAATATCCTCAAAACAAAGTATCAAAATAACACTAGCACTTATGTAAAATGCAATATTTTCCCTATATGTCAGTCAGTAGTGCTGCCATCTCTAGGAAGTGGTTCTTCCAGATAATGTAAGATCAGAAGTGAAATTCACAAATTTACAATGAATAACTTTGTTTAATATTTGTATAAATTCTCTGTTTGTCATATTAGGGAGAGCGAAACAAACAGGTTAGCTTAGGTTTATTTTTTTAATTTTAATGAATTTTTAGTACCATTCAATAGTTAATTAAACTGGTACTATACTATGATTTTATTTCTTTCTCTATTGTATATTGTCTTAATGGGAGGTTTTTATTTAGTACAACACCAAATTTTAATTTTTATAAATATTTAACTATTAAATATTTTTAAACAATAAATAAACTGATTAAACTTATCTGGAAAAGAAGTCATTTGGCAAAAAATTGGCCGAATAAACATTCATAAATGAAGAAATCGTCTTCCCAATTTTTAAGACTGCAGCTCATTTTTTCTTTCGATTTTTGTCTTTCGGAAAATAGAGCAATGCTATCCCTTTACCTACGTAATTATAGCATTGAGGAACAACAATATCATTTAGATTTAGTTGATATTTTGTTAAATTTAGCTAGAACTACACATTTGTATATATAATAACATAACCTGTTTTCCCTAGCCGCAGGATTATAAAAAAATCCGCCAGATGTCGCCACTTTGTTGAATGTTCCCAATTGTGAATCTTATTTTCCTTTTATAATCTGCTTCTACTTCGACCATAGACCGCACAGCATCATTTAATTAAATGTATATATCTGAAATTGCGATAAACAAATTTGAATCGAATTAAAAATAACAAAATATCCTGAAAACATAGTATGAAAATAACACTATTTAGCACTTATGTAAAATACAATATTTTTCCTATAAGTCAGTCAGTAGTGCTGCCATCTCTAGGATGTGGCTTTCCCGGAAGTGGTTGACATCTGTTGGCGAAATTCAGTACTTTCACGATTAGAATATTGGCGGTTACGGATGTTTGAAGTGAAAAATAAATAAATCGGACAGATATTGTATCCGAAGTGTAATAATATATTACTGTTCCTATATCGTTGCATTATTTTTCCAAAGGAGCAAAGCTTCGACTCTTTATCAGAATTACGTTATTATAAAACATAAATAAATATTGTATATTATTAATATATACACATTTTTACCATAAGATATCGTACAACGAAGGAAACAAAAAATTAAAACCCGATTCCTAGTCAAAAATTACCGGTAGCTAGTTTTTCTACACCCAAGGAAGGATGCTCAAGAAAAAGAAGTACAATAAAACAGTGTAAATAAGTAGTACTAAACTACTAAACATAGTTAAAAAATAATTCATTGTGAATATTTTTTTATTCTTCAAAACGAAATAAAATTTCATAAGTTAAAAAGAAACCAACAGGAAATATTTTACAAACACCATATTCTGGATCATGCCACAACCATTATGTTATTGTGTTTCGTCAATAAATATCTTCGAGGCGGCATGTTCCTTTGAAGCTTCAATTTTAACAACACACAAACCGACATCAATGCTCGCATTTTTAAATTTTTTTATAACTACTAAAAATTATTTTCATAATACAGTAAACATAATAGGTAAAAGTTTTATATGCCAATTTCTATATTCAAAACGTTGAAATATCCACAATTATGTAAAATATATAAAAATAAGAGAGTAAAAGTCGCGTCACCTACATATAAAACAATTTTGATGTGTTGTGAAGTTGGTTATCCCGATTGCAGTAAAGACACTAGTGCCATCTACATACAGATTTTTCGCGGATTTGCCATGAATTCAAGATCAATTTTAACCCGGGTTAAATTTATTAATTTTAAATTAAATTTGAAAATATGTTTTACAAGAAAGAGTGAGAGTTAAAATTAATTTCGACTTAAATACAGAGTACAGATAACTCGACTAATGGCAATAGAGTTTAATTTTAAGTTAAGGTTAAAATGACGTTTCTGCTATTATTTTGTTAATGTTGAGGGGTTACAACTACATGTGATAATTATTATATTATTATTTTTTTTACTTTCATTTAATAAGAATATCTTTATTTTACTAGTTTCAGTTATTAATTTCGTTATTTCACAAATATTTCTTTACAAATATTAATGACACAGTTGACAGTTATTACTTTTCTTAGATTCACAGTGACTGATAATTCACAATTCAAAAAAACTCGAATGAACGAACTTAATTTATAACATTTATATTCTAGTTACTCCTTATACCGCAATTTCAATGTTACACACATACTTATACCAAAGTGTTTTTCACCTGCAACAGGCAGCGAAATGTTGGCCTGGGCCTAAACGATATTTCTCTGTAACTAATGATCGGGTTTGAAAAATAAAAAAAAACTGTTGAAAAGAGAATTGAAAGGCCTTTCGAACTATATCATGTTTGACACCGTTTTCTATTTAAATTTCTGCAGTCCATCCCCATTTTAGGGTTGAAGTTATGCCATTGATACTAATCCATTCAGGTGTCCCCCTTTATACTATAATTGAAGTGTTCGAGCGTTTTTAGCAAAATTGATGTTAAGTGGCCAACAATTGCGCTGATAATTTTTACTGGACCACCCTGTATATATTAAATGTAATAATACAACACAATTTTATTTCTTGAAATATAATTTTTATTTTGGGTGAAGTTATCCACGCATGGAAGGGGCATGGTGGCATGTTTGAAAGTTGGTAAAGTGGACAGTGCGTGATTGAAAGCATTATAAGGCTCTTGGTGCCACTATATGCAGCACAAGATTATTCAGTTTGTTAGTTTGGAAGTTAAAATATTATATTTGACGTTTGAAACGAAGTGAAGTAAGGCAAGAACCCTGATACGTCACTAGACAAGAGGGGAAGTAGGGTAATACAGGCGCGTTTTCACGCACATCATTTTTAATTGCAGTTTTTTATTATTAAAGATTAATTTGGGGAAAAATAAAAAATACGGGTTTAATAATTTTCATTATTCCATCGATTAAAGCTAAAAGAAAAAAACCGGGCAAGACCTCATTTCGCATAACAAATATTTTTAATTACAGAATTAAATTTTTATTACTTGAGTACCTAAGTTGTAATTGATATAAAAAAATGTACAATTTTATTCAGGTGAAATACTCCCATTATCAATCTGTCAACTATTTAGCACTAAGCTACAGTTTTAGGTACGTGGTTTTATGTAGTTTTTACATATATAATAAAATATACGGTAATAGTCTCCAATTTTTGTGTCCTATCATGTAATTCTTTGAAACAACGACGAATCAATATGACTTTAAAATCGAATTTTGGGGCTAGTGAATTGGTTAATAGACGTAAAGTTTGATCTAATAAATTAAAAATGAACAAGAAGGTTACTTCATACATGAGAGTGTCTCCTCTACATTTTACTGACAATGTTTTTTTTTTCGAGGTGTAATGAATAATTATTTATAACCGAGAAATGTTAGGTTATGTTTATCATTACTTTTACATCGAGCCTCATCCTTAGGCTCGACGCTAAAAAAATTATTTTGTGAATTAGTACAATTTTAGTTTTACAAAATCTATTGATACAATGAAATTATTTATTTTGTATTTATATATAATAAATATGATTAAATATCTGTACAACTTAAGTGAAAGGAAATTCGGCTTTAAGTTGTAGGTAAATATATATATATATATATATATATATATATATATATATATATATAATGTGTATATAAAGGTTTTTAAATGTCTAAATTTCAATGAAAGACATACAAAATTTTTAAAATTTAGAGGTTAAAAATTGCCGAAAAATAAGATTAATGAAATAAAACGAACAACAAGTTAAATTTAAGTATAAAAATGTTGAAATGGAATATTTTTATACACGCAGAATAATTTGGAGAAATTTATCAAATTTATTTTTGATTGTAAATGCACAATAAAAACCCTCTGTATAAAACATGTACAGCTATCACTAACATTATGCAACCTGCACAACCTGCTGCAAGAGTTTTTAGATAGACATACATTTTTGTTTAAATAAGTAACGAATGTTACTGAAATAGTTATTATAGAGTACAGTTGTCTATTAAGTGATTTCAGCAGTGATTAAAAATTAAATAATTAGTAACGTTTCTACGTGTCCATTTCCATATCCATTTTGTTACAGAAGTCCTTAGAAAAACAGAAAACATCTGTTTGATAATATTATATTTAAAAAATTAAAATCAAGGTATTTATCTTAAGGCATTTAAGCTTCAAATAAAATACTTCTTTTGATTAATACATAACAAATAATTTCTTTTCCTATAACCGGATATGAAGTACAACTTTATGCCCTTATTTGAGTGTGTAAAGAGTCACTTTTCACGCACTAGTGGCATATTTATCAATAATTGTTTTCTTTACTTTTGAAATTAATTTTTATTAATATTTCGGTTGTTTAAAAATGTTGTATGCAACACGTGTGTAACATAGTGTTTTTTTATTCGAGTGCTGTATAACGCATTCGGCTACGCCTCATGGGGAAACTATAGCACTTTACAAACAAGTTGCATAATTAACTATTTTGTTTTTAATTTACATTTAATTTAATATAATTATTTTACTTTGATTGTTAATCAGATTTTTTGCCAGAGTGTATTAACGAGATTTTATACATTGTTATGACAGCGCCATCTATAATGTAGTAGAAGAAGTAAGAGGATATAAGGGATAAGTTAGTAATCTGTAATATTTAATTTGTAACACTGGAATTCGTTTCGTCCTGTCCCATTTTATCCCATTTTCGACGGGGTGACACTGCTGTGTTCGGCGTGACGGCATTAGTGGAGGGGGTACTATTCGACGGGGTGATACTTCGGCGGCATAAGACATCGACGGCATGATATTTCGGCGCTATAAGAATCGACGGCACGCTACGCACTCAATATATTCTCGGGTCGCTGATGATCCCGGCATTTCTAAATGATATAGAACTGTATAGGTTACTTTGTTTTTTCTATTTATTCAACACAAGTCAAGGCATTTGTAGATGGGAAAACTTTTTTGATAAATAAAAATTTTCTATATATATTGGGTTCTGTTGAGCCCGAATACATAAACAATGATAATTCTGTCGAATCTTGGTCAGATTTTTCATCAGGATCCTCAAATAATTTTATGCCTGAATTTAATTCAGATTCAAGTGATAGTATAAAAATGAATATTCAAAAAACTACAAAACATCAAGAACGGTCTCCTGAAATTTCTGGGTTTAAACTCGCACAAAATGATTTGACATCAACAGTGACTTGTGATTCCGAAGACAATTTTAATGTTCTCTCTAAAAATTATGCTTTTACATCAATCGAACTGAACAATTGTCACTTAGACGAAGGTGTTAATTTTTCTATATGTTCAGATTCAGAAAAATCAGTGCAATTTGAAAATGATTTGTTTCCGATTAATAACACTTCTATTTTTAATGATTATAATGATGTACGTCAAGAGATAACTTATGAAACCAATAAATTTTTAAATACTGAATCTGAAATTAATAATATTTTATATCTATCTAATAACATTAACGTCGGAGATATAAACGAATTGAATAAGAAGCAGGTAAAAAACAGTGATAGAACTTTAATAAATTTTGGAAAAATAATTGATAACGGAACAGCTGAAGGCGGTGTTGAAAGTTCATCAGGATTTAGAACTTGGTTAAAAAAAACATACTGTCCTTATTGCTTTAAAGAAGTAACTCATTTCGCAAGACATTTAGAACGAAATCATGCAGGCGAGGGAGCAGTAAGAGAACTAGTTGCTACGACAACAAAAAACAAAAATAAAAGGAAAAAATTATTGTGTGCATTACGGAGACAAGGAAATTTTTTGTATACAGAGAGTCAGAAAATAGTTCGTCCCGTAAGGCGTCCGAAGCAAAATGTACAGAAATTTACTGAAAATGGAACAGAAAATTTTGTTGTGTGCCCTGACTGTTTTGGATATTATAAGAGAAATTATCTAAGGCGACATAGAAAAAAATGTTATTTGCGTTCTGAAAAAAGTAAAAAACGTGAAAATCATTTAAGTGAAGCACAAATTTTGATTACTTGTTCAGGCAATTATGCTAAATTCTATAATAATTTACGTTTGAAGAAAGAAGTTTTTCCTATAATGAGGGCAGATTTGATATCCAAAACAGCTATGGAAGATACATTAATCTGCAGTTATGCAGAAGAACTTTTAGGCAAACACAAGCGGCAACAAATAAGAACAGTCATTTCAAACAAGATGCGCGAATTAAGTAGACTTTTAATACAACTGAAAAAAACTACTGATGTGCAAAAATTATTAGATATATTAAAACCAGAATTTTTCGACGCAATTAATGCAGCATCTAAAGTAATTAGCGGTTACGATGTAGCTTCCAAGTCTTATAGAGCTGCTAGCCTGGCATTACATCTTGGAAAAATATTCTGGACCCGACACTGTAATATCCAATTTCCCGGTGTCAAATTAGCAACGTAAAGTTATAGTGGACAGTATGAAATAATAGTTATTTATGATATAAGTGTTAAAAGTGACATTTTATGAGTGAGTGGGGAAGTTTGAAACGAGGCGAAGCTGAGTGTAACAAACCCCACGAACGAAATAAAATCAGCAGAGGCTAGATAAGAAAATAGAAATGTTAAAGTCTTCTAGAACAGGATTATAATAGATAATGAGGAATACATATGAAGTGAAGAGTGTGGAAGTCTGGTGCTAAACAAGAACAAAGGAAATGATGGAAATTGTCCAGTTACTTTGAGTAGGAGAAAGTGACAGGAAGAAAATAAAACAGTCTCATCGGTACGACTCGGAAACGGAAATAAGATTAAGAATACAAGGTTAAAAGATTCCACAATAATAACGATGGCAACATGGAACGCGCAAGGAACAAATACAACAGGTAAATTGAAAAATTTGCACGCTACGTTTAAAAAATATGGCATAGATGTAGCGGTAATTCAAGAAACAAAACAAAAAGGTAATGACATTTTCGAGCTAGAAGATTTTATAGTTTTTAATAGCGGGCATGAGACTAAATATTTTGTAACGTGTTTTATGATAAATAAAAAACTAAAAGATAAAATCATTGATTTTAAACCCATATCGGTAAGAATAAGTGTTCTGAGGATAAGAGGCTTATACAGAAAATTCAGTTAATAAATGTCCATGCGCCAACAAACGATAACGATGAAGAAGTGAAGGACGAATTTTATGAACAAGTAGAGCGAACAATAAACCAGATTCCTAGATATGATGTGAAATTAATAATGGGTGACTTTAATGACAAAGTAGGTAGAGAACAAAGTTACAAGCATGTGACAGGTGGTCAAAGTAAACACGAATCATCAAATGAAAACGGTATAAGGTTAATTAATTTTGCAAGTGAAATGAATATGAAAATTAAAAGTACGGCATTTACAAAAAAAGAGATTTATAAAGATACATGGAGGGCACCAAACGGGGAATATACAAATCAAATCGATCACGTGTTAATTGAAAATATTTTTGAGAAGTTAATACACGATGTGAAAAGCAGAAGGGGTGCGGAAGCTGGCACTGACCATTTTATGGTGCAAATTAAGGCAAACTTCAATATAAGAAATGTAAGAAAGAGAAGAGTTCAAAAAAGAAGGAAATATAACTCACAACTGCTGCAGATAGAAGGATTAAAAGAGAAATTTGACAAAAAGATCACAAACAAATTAACAGCAACTGCGGAGGCCCAAGAAATAAATAAAAAATGGGAAAGTGTACAAAATGTATTATGCAGAGTGGCGGGAGAAATGCTAACAAAAACGAAGACAAAAAAGAAAAATAACTGGTTTGACGAAGAGTGTAAAAGAGCATTAGAAAATAAAACCAGAGCAAAGGAAAAGCTGCTACAAAAAGAAAGTGCACATAATTCTAATGAGTATAAAGAAGAAAGGAAGAAGTTTAAGGAAATATGCAGAAGAAAGAAAAGAAGTGAAATAGACAAAAGATTAAATAGAATAGAAGAAAACTACAAAGAAAAAAATATAAGAAATTTTTACCAGGAAGTAAGAAAGCAAGGAACAGGATACCAAAGTAGAGCAATTTTCTGTAAGGATAAGCAGGGTCAACTGGTAACGGGTGCAGAAAAAATTAAGAGGTGGTTTTATTTGGGATGTATGGTTATCGTTTGCATCACCATCGAACTTAATACGGACCGGAAGTGGAAGCTGTGGAAACAATCTTTAATTACTGTCCAATTGATTACACAACCTACTAGGGTTAGGGTAGTTATAGTTAGATCTACGATACTTTGTCTCCAGTTTAGTCTTTTAGTTAATGAGGAGCGAACGGACCTGTTGTTGAAAGTTGGTAGTAGTATGGTGGGACACTGAAGGCAGCGACGATACGGAGCCTACGTCATAGAAAGTTAATTAGATCAGAGATGTGAAAGTGTGATATAAAATTTATGTGAATAATTCTAATTGATTTTTGTAAACAAGTCATTATTTCAATATATATTTGTTTGTGACCTTATGATTTTTTAAATTGTTGGAAAGTTTCAAATAGGATTACCTTTGTTATCATTAGACCTTGAAGAAACTGATTTTCGAATTGTTACAAGAAACATTTTATACAAATATATTTTGAAAATTTATTTTTAATTAGTGAAAGTAAAATACATCTATTTTTCGGTTTCATTAGAACAATGCTAATTGATTTTCGTAAACATGTCATTATTTCAAAATATATTTATGTGTGACCTTATGATTTTTCAAATTGTTGGAAAATTTCAAATTTCAAACCTTTGTTGTGAATATCATTCGACCTTGAGGAAATTGACTTTCAATTTGTTAAGTATAGGAATGGTGATAATAAATTTTTCAAAAGAATATGGAAAAGCTGGTAACTTTCGAATTACTTTTTGAGTATAAGATATGACGTCATGCTAAAGAATTTATTAGTAACGAAATTTTGAAAACAAGTAATTAGTTAACTGAACTATTTCTGTTTATATTTGTTTGTGACGTTAGGAATTTTTTAAATTATTGGAATATTCTAAATTTGAAGAATAACTTTTAAATTTTGTGATATGACATCCTTATAAATAATTTAATACAAATTCTACATTATTCAGTTACTTGTTATTTGTATTGTGTGCGTTACTACCATGTCTTTAGCAAACGCTTTTGAATTCGACATCGGCTATCTGCCACCTTCGGGGACCGTCACCAACACCAGGACCGCGGAGAAGTTCGTAATACACTCCAACATACAAGTCCGGGCACCGCGAGCTATAGAGGAGGAGAATGTAAACCTCCTCGACGATAACGAAGCCGGTGCATCTTGTTCAACGAGCACTCAAGTCGATGATAATAATACAGCATCAATCGTTGATGAAATGGTAAACGAGGTGGTATCTTCATTATGGACAGCGGATTCGAGAAGTTCAAAGAGACTCCGAGAAGAAGAGGATTGCAGCAGGGAGTCGAAGCGACTATCTTTGTGTGGTTCTGAGATTAGTGAATCGTCTAACATTAATGAGTTTGAATTTTCCGAGTTGTCTGGTGATAAACCCTTAGACGTCGACATTGGAACAGAGTCGGTTGTAAATTTTGACAATACTTTTCCTCCAAATAAAGATATCAGGGACAACAATGACAGGCTACTGGACGTCCTTGCCTTTCCACTAGGCAACGATAGAAGAGCGTTCATCTCTATACGGATTGACCCCAATTATTCTATGCAGGTGGTAGTGCGAGTGGTTGGTGATGTGCTCAAAAAAATGTACTTTAATGTCCCTGATTTCAGCCAATTTTCAAATTTTTAAAATTTGTTCAATCAGGGAGAGCTCTAAAAAATAAAAAATATATAATGTGTGACAAAAAAATCACAGTGACTCTGACAGGACAACTGAAATATAGAATTAATAATAAATATTTGGTATTAAATAAAGAATATATAGGTAGATAATTTAATTAATTTAGAATTAGTAATTCAGCAAAATGTTTTAAGTTATAATGTGAGGTATTATAATATAAACAGTATTTATAAAAAAATAATGCAAGACATATCAGTATATAGTTTTAGACATAATTATAATTTAGATGTAAGTTTGTATAAATATATTCATGGAGAAAATTTAATTTTTAAGAATTTATGTATAGAGTTATTTACTTATTATTATTATAAGACTTATAAAGATTTAGAATATGTACATAGGTTTATAGAAAGAGAAAAGAAATATATGATTTAAAATTTTAAATAAATTTTATTGTTCATATACCCAAAATTTTAGGTATTCTTGTGAAATTGAAAAACAAAATTTATCTGCATATTTAAATTTTCAAGCCAATAGGTATTTACTCGTTAATTACAAATGTCATTAATTCCATATATAAGGAACCTAATCGAAAAATTTGGTTAGTTTATTCTTGTACTTGTGCTTGTTAAACTTCATTGTGTACGTGCAGATATGGCCAGTCAAGAGATTAACAATTTGAAAGAAATTCTACGAATCTGTGAAAATATTACTGACTCTGAAAACCATCAAGAAGAGCAGGTAAATTATGAAAGATTTTTTAACGTTGCTGAGAACATCATTGATGATTCTCTACAAAGAGGATGTGGAGAAAATTTAGAGTATGAAGAGCGACCTCGATACAACATTGTATCAGAGGAAGAAAATCATTTAAAACTTTTTAATTTATCTGGGCGAAAAATTACTTTTCAAATATTAAATCCGTCACCTGAACAAAATTCTGTGCAATGGTTTCAAGAAGGGCTCAACGATGTTGTGAAATATGTGTTGGAATCAGTAGATCCTACTGACTATATTGGATTCATATTACACACTTCACAATTAGAAAACGGTCCAGCATGGTTAAGCTTCCGAAAAGCCGACCAATTACACATTGACGTTGTGTGGGAGGCAATACAAAAAATTATGCAAAGTAACAAAGAGGTTTTCTCTGACGGTCAGTTCGTAATTGAAATGACAAAAGTGAAAGTGCCTGCTGGTTCGGCAAGAATAAAGGGCCATTGGTTACCGTACGCCGAATTATGCCGGATAAAAGACGGTATTATAGAAATAAATAATACCGATAATTTGTGTTTGCACCGAGCATTAATCGTGGCAGAAGCCTGGGTGAAAAAAGATCCAGAGTATAAGGATATAGTAAAAAATACGAGAGGAATACAAAGTGCGAAGGCTCGTAAACTAGTGTAAATATTTTTGTGGGCAATGTCATGTGCCATATAACGCAAGAGAAAGCCATAGTTGTGAAAATAAATGCTCACATTGCAAATATTCACCAGCATGTTCTTCTGATTTACAATACGTTGCATGTGAGCTGTGTCATAGAAAATTCCGTGGACAGCAGTGTTACAATAATCATTCTGAATGCCGAAGATTGAAGAAATGCCTACAGTGTTTAAAACTCTACAAATGTGAAAATAAAAATAGACATGTGTGTGGTGAAAAATATTGTCGGTTATGTGATTCGTACCAGAAACAAGATCATCTGTGTCACATGATGCAAGACAAAAGTGAATTAAAAGGTAATACATTATTCCTATATTACGACTTTGAAACCCGTCAAGAAAAAAAATCTGGAAAACTCGTTGAACATGAAGTGAATTTGTGTGTTGTACAGCAATCGTGTTCTTTGTGTTGCGACATAGACGATTTAAAACAATTCTGTAGCTCATGTGGTATTCGCCACACATATATAAAAAAGATCCGCTTAAAATTTTTATTACATATGTTCTATTACCCCGTACTTCTTTCTCTTCTATCGTATGTATAGCCCATAATTCAAAATCTTTTGATTGCCAGTTTATTTTAAAATATTTAGTCGAAGAACATAACATTAAATCAAAATAAATTTTGAGCGGTTCCAAAATTATAATGCTACAAATTAATCACGTCAAATTTATAGATTCCATTAATTATTTACCCATGTCCTTATCGGTTTTGTCAAAAGCAATGGATTTACCATCATCATTGAAAAAAGGTTTTTTTCTTCACTTTTTTAATACGATAGAAAATGAAAATTATGTTGGCCAGCTACCTTCTCCTGAATATTATGGAGTAGATAACATGTCCATTTCTTTAAGAAAAAAAATTTTGGATTAGTATGACAAACAAGTACAAAATAATGCCATATTTGACATGCAAAAGGAGATAATAGAGTACTGTATTTCTGACGTAGACATATAACGCCGAGTATGTATAAAATTTCGTACAACATTTATACAAGACTGTAACGTGTGTCCATTTACCCAGGCTATTACAATTGCATCAGCCTGTAATCGTGTCTTCAGACGTATGTTTTTAAAACCTGAAACTATTGGCATTATACTTTTGAACGAGTATCGTTTAAAAGATAACCAATCAAAGATTGCTTTGAAATGGTTATTCCATCAGGAAAACATACGTGGAATTGAAATTCAGCATGCAGGGCGTGGAAGTGAGGCTTTCATTGATAATTTCAAAGTAGATGGTTATTACGCTCCAGATAAATTAGTTTTTGAATTTTTAGGTTGTTTTTGGCACGGTTGTACATCATGTTATAGAACAAAAAGAGATAAACAGGTTTTTAACAAATCTAAAGAAACTTTAGAACAAAGATATGAAAAGACGCTAACAAAATTAGACAAAATTCGAAATTTAGGGTATGTAGTTATATATGTTTGGGAATGTGAATTCAGAAAAGAATTGAAAAATAACAAAAATCTGGAAAAACAGCTTAATAATCGTAGTACTTTGAATTATCTACCTTTACAACCACGCGATGCATTTTTTGGAGGACGGACTGGGAACACTTGTTTGTTTAAACAAATAGAAAATAATGAAAAAATTAAATATGTCGACGTCTGCTCACTCTATCCTTATGTATGTAAATATGGCAAGTATCCTGTTGGACACCCCAAAATTTTTATAGGCAAGGAATGCGACAAGTTATATCCTAACCATAATATAGACCTGGTAGAAGGATTAATTAAATGTACCATTTTACCACCGTCAGACTTGTTCCATCCCGTGTTGCCGCGAAAAGCACGTGGGAAACTAATGTTTGTTTTATGCCGGACATGTTGTGACAAATTACATCAAGATGATTGTACACACACGTATGAAGAGAGAGAATTCATCGGTACCTGGGTAGCAGATGAAATTCGTTGTGCTTCATCTGTTGGTTATAAAATAATTCAACTGCACGAGGTATGGCAGTATAAAGTGACGAAGTACGATAAAGCTACTAAAAAGAGTGGATTATTCGTGGAATATGTGGACAACTTCTTGAAAATGAAACAAGAAGCATCTGGATATCCTCAAGAATGTATCGACGATACATCCAAGGCTAATTATATTCAGAATTATTTTGATAACGAAGGCGTACAGCTGGATCCATCACAAATTGAGAAAAATTCAGGCAAGAGATCAATGGCAAAACTCATGTTGAATTCATTTTGGGGTAGGTTAAATATAATTTATAATTTTTATACATATACTAATAATGTATTTCTGAAAATAGGAAAATTTGCTCAAAATGAAAATATGCCGAGCACAACAACCGTTTCATCTGCCGAGGAGTTGTACGAGTTGCTGGCCAATCCCGCACTACAGGTACATAGGATTATACTAGCAGGAGACCAGATGCTGTACGTTCACTGGTCCTATGAGGAAGAAGCGATGGAGCCCCTACGAACAGTCAACGTGGTGATTGCCGCATATACTACAGCCCAAGCCCGACTTCGTTTGTATGATTTTTTGAATCCCTTGGACCGTAGAGTACTATACTACGACACAGATTCTATTATATACTGTCATGAGCCAGGCCAGTACGAACCACCAACAGGTAATTTCTTAGGTGACCTAACCGATGAACTATCCTGTATGCGGGGGTCCAAAAAATTATTCATACAAAGTTTATTCCCCGAGTGAAAATAAAACCAGTGAAGTGTGTAAAGTAAAAGGTTTTACGCTGAACTATAAAAATTCGCAAATAATAAATTTTGATTCAATGAAAAACTTAATTTTTAATGACCGCGAATTAAACCTAGTGACTATTTCAAACAATATAAGGTGTGGTGTGGACTATAGTGTAATTACGAAAAAAGAGACTAAATGTTTTAAAATAAACTTTATGAAGCGTAGGTTAATTGATAGCGTAAATAGTGTCCCATATGGTATAAAAACAATGAGATTAAATTAATTTATTATCACATGTTTATTACTAGCATATAGTTTTCATTAATTTATAATCATAGTTTTGAAAATGTATATATATTAATTCTGATGTATTTTTGAATGTACATATATGTAGTTTAGTAGTTGCCTAATAGAATAAGAATTAGTTTAATTAGTTAATAATTCGATGAATATAAGCGAATTTTATTCCAATATATATCACAATCTTACCTATGTTAATTTATTTATCTTTAGACAGTCCCAGTATTAACAACACAATTATATAATAATATATTAAAATGAATTTTCCTAATCATTTTTATTTAGGACCTGGTAATAAATTAAACTGTGGAGCGCCTGTTGACAAAGACGATGGCAAGCGAACTTTGTTCTTACTCGGGCCTCTGGCTACGTTGAGCAGTTAAGCAACCCGGCAATAGTTCGCTTGCGCTGCAGCTATCTGCACTGCATTTCATTGTTTCCACGCACGTAAGCACAGTGCCACTGCGTTGCGGGAGCAATGACAAAAAAGAAAAAAGGCAGCAGTCCATCTCCAACACCGCCTCAGCGTCAAGATGACTTGAAAAGACCAAGGTCTTCCAGAAGTCGGACACAGAAACTTTCAACCGGCGATCAGGTGCTGCTGGAAAGCTTGCATCGGATCGCTTCCGCGGCCGCAGCTCTGCCTTCGGACTCCGACAGCGACAGCTCTAACACGCCAGCCCCAGAGCAACGATGCAACAACAACCACCGCGCCCGCCGCGGATTAGCCCTGCTGCCGCTCACACCCGAAGAAGACGCCACAACAACATCTCCACCTAAACCCACCCTCAACATCCCTACAAGCAACGTCCGTTTAAAATCGCCAACCCAACCCATTCCTAAACAAGCCAAGCAACCCACACCCGAAGAAGCCGCCACGACGAGCCGCAGACCAACACCACCACCACCAACCCAACCTAATCCTAAACTGAAATTCATTATTTTCAACCTTCCTCCCGAAACCATGACTCCCCGCAACATGGCAGCTATGATAAAAACCCACACCCCTCAACTCAACCTCAGCGAGCTTGTCGTCCGCAAGGATGATGCGCTCATCATCACCAACGACCCAGCCACAGGAGAAATCCTTAAATCCACCTTCCAGGACATCCTCATTACACAACTCAGCTCCAATCCCTCTCAAAATCCTCGTCTAAACCGCACAACAAGAAAACCTACCTTTTCAGTGGTCATCACTGGCTTACCGGTCTCTATCACAGAAGAAGAGATAACGGAAGAGTTGAAAGAGACCAACACCGACTTCCTGCGGGTGTGGTGCATCAAATCCCGCGCAACCAACCAGGAAACGAGGTTCGTCCGAGTTCTCACTACCAGCCAAGCCACCATTGATGATCTGCTCACCAACGGCGCGCGTCTATTCTGGCGCACGTACAGATGCGAGCCTTCCCGCCCGCCAACACCACAGTCGACGCAATGCAGATAGTGCCAGCAGTTTCACGCTCCTGGCCGATGTACTGAGCCGGAAAAATGCCGCTACTGCTCCAAGAGCCACCCTTTCTCCCAGTGCGCTGAGTCCGAAGAAAACTTCAAGTGCGTCAACTGCGATGGGCCACACGCTGCTTCCAGCTACAAATGTGAGAAGCGGCCAACGCCCGAGTCCATTTAGTCAACATCCCCGACTCGCTGTGTTGAGCCGGTGGAAGTTGCAGAGAGCCGTCCAGCCACCATCGACGACCTTATTCGCCTCGTTACGGTAGTCGCACTTAACATCGCCCCACAGCAGAAGGACCGCATGACCGCCATCATCGCGCAATTCTGCGCGACGCACTTTGGCATAAGCGTCACCGTCTCCTACTCTGGCCCGCTGATGTATATCGGATGCACCAGCACTAAAACCACATACGCTGGCGCTGTAAATGGCGGGGCAGTATAGGGTGGGCACCGTCAACGTCTGCAGCTACTTGAAGAAGCGGGCGCTGGTAGAGTTTCTCCTTGACAAGGAGGAAATACTAGTGCTCGCAGTCACAGAAACTCAAGCAGCCGCCAAACATTCTATCAAAGCGGCCAGATACACCTGCTATCGGAGAGACAAAGATGCTGACCACGTCGGAGGAGTGGCTCTCCTCATCCACAACTCCATCGCCAGCCGTGAAGTCCAACTCCCACCTGAACATCGTCGCTGCCGAGGTGCTTACCCGTATAGGCTGGGTCACCGTCGTCTCAGCCTACATCCGGCAAAACCAGGACACCCCTTACGACCTCTACACTCTGGCCAGCAGCACAGGCAGAACCATCATCTGTGGCTACATGAATGCCCGCAACAGAGTGTTCGGAGACACGGCCAATAACCAGCGAGGAGAAGATCTGGCAGACTTCATAGACGACCTCAAACTCGTCAGGATACAATGTGATGAGCCGACATTCGTCAGTCATCCAGGAAGCTCCATCATAGACCACATCGTGATCACGGAAGACTTGGCCAACAGCTTCAACACAGACGGTTTCATTAGCTACGGCATTACATCCGACCACCTGCCGGTCCTCGTTGACACCAACCTATTCAGCCGCCGCACATCCGCCCCCATGTTTAAAATCATCAAAGATTTTAAAAACACCGACAATCTCACCTTTTCAAACCGTCCGATTTCGCTGCTGAGCGTCCTGAGCAAGACAAACGAAAAAATTCTCCTGCAGAAGCTGCTTCAACACCTCGAGGACACAGGAGCCATTCCACATCACCAGTACGGCTTTCGAGCTGGGCGCTCGGTCCATGATGCCACCTTAAGGCTAACTACATCAATTACTAAGGCCTTAAACTGCAAAAAGTTCGCTGCAGCTTGCTTTCTCGACATCGAGCGCGCTTTCGATAAGCTGTGGCACCAGGGCGTGGTCTTCAAGCTCATCCAGCTGAATATGGCTCCACAACTTATACATTGTATCATCGCCTTCCTTGAAGACAGAACTGGCCAAGTTCGTGTACAAGATGCCCTATCTAGAGAGTTCCAGCTGCACGCCGGCGCTCCACACCAGCAGTACGCGGACGACACAGTCTGTTGGAGCATAGCAGAGGATGCCAGAGACGCCACTCACGAGCTGCAGATGCAGTTGGAGAGTCTGCAGGACTGGATGTGTCGATGACGAATAAAACCCAATTCCACAAAGAGCCAGTTCGTAGCTTTCCACCAACGGCACATCAGGATATACGACGAGCTGCAGCTGAATCTCTGGGAAACTCTGATCACCAGGAGTAAGACAACTAAATACCTGGGGACAATCTTCACGGACACACTGTTCTGGGGCACAGAAGTGCGGAAGTGTTGTGAAACCATGCGAAGTTGGATGAACCTCATATACAGCCTGCGAGGACGTCTACGTGGATGCAGCCTTAAAACTCAACTACATACGTACAGAACGTTCGTGAGGCCACTCGCGGACTTCCGTGCTGTAGTCTTCGCCGGCGCACAACTACACCTTCTCCAGCCACTAGCCGCTGCGGAGCGCAGGTTCATCCGCAGGACGCACAACCTGCCCAGAGACTTCCCAACCCGCCGTTTGGATGAGGTCTTAACCGAGACCACTGTACTGTTGAGGCTCCAGACCCTGCAGCGCAGATTCGCTGACCGCAGCATCCGGAACGACGGCCCCACCGCCAAGCTGTTCCGCGAGCAGCCATGGAACCGCCTTCGCCGTCATCCCAAGTACAAATACCCACAGGCAACACTCACACTCCTACAACTGACCACCGATATCCCCCAAGACATGGCAGCAGTGTAAATAAGTGCTCCCCCTTCAATAATGCTAGAAGTCTAGTTCTCCCTTGATCCAAAAAAAAAAAAAGAAAACCAAACTCAATATTTGCAATATTAATGACACATCTAACATTTATTTTCTGTACTCAATATGCATGTATATTTTAATCACCACCAATACAAACCTTTTTTTTATGTATAACTATAATCATGTATCTTTGACATCTGCTGAAAAGGGCTATAGCCCTTTAACAGCATACAACTGATGTATATATGTTATTCACTGTAAATATGTAAACCTATGTTGTTAATAAATTATTTAAATTCAAAATTCAATTCAAAGACGATGAGATAACAAAAGAACACGATACGGCCTATTTTAATGCTAGAAGGTTTAATGATGTACTTGTTGTGGATCAAATAGCAATAAATAATTTTCATGAGGATTGGTGTAAAACAAAAAATTGGCACAGCTTAATTGGCCGTGTATGTCTTCAAATAAAAACAAATTTTGAAACATATATCGGAAGAAGCTTGTACCCATGGAATTTACCGCGAGAAGATAAATAATACAAGGACTTTTAAATATATAAATTAATATGATTAAGAGTATCATATGTTATTAATAATTGTCAATAAACAAACGTATGTAACATTTTATTTTAATGGAATATAAACCATGTACTCGAATATGTGAATATTAATTGTACCCGCTAAATACGAAATGTCAAAAAAGGTTAAGAAAAATTTCCTTATGGCAGAAAAAAACTAGATGAAAGAATCTATCTTCAAATCCAACGTTCGAGGCGCAGTGGTCGCAAAGTGAATCACTCATACAGGGGTGTAGAGTAAAAAAATGTTTGTATTTTATAAATATATTTGTATTTATTATGTGTACTAAATAAAATACTTATTTACAATTATTGACTTTTATTGAAATAATAATGCGACATATACCTTAAAAACTGATCATTGTCATGCTTATTATTATAATTGTTAAACAATTTTATAAAATCACTATGTTTGTAAAAGTTTATTCGAAATAACAAATACATTACACAATAATAACCACAAATGGTTGATATGTAAATAAACATTTTAAAAACAATTATCAAAATAATAACTAACCATATATATTATTAATCTGTCATTTTCATATTTATTACATTTATTAAATAATGTTACAAAATCTTGATGATTATAATTATTTATTCTAAATAATAAATACACTAAACAGTAATAACCGCAAACCGATGTAGTATAATCTTGTAGAGCAGCTGTGTTGTAAGTCCATGTTTTCGTGTTGCGTTTTAAAAATTCTTCGTGATGTCTGACCAGAGGAGCTCTTCCAAAACTGTTAAAATACAATCCATGGCCATTACGATCGATAAAAATAGCAATCCAGTGTAGACCAGGTTTGGTATCAGGATCAGTGTTAACAATAATTGTGCATGGATAATTCACACGGTGTGGTAATCTATTTGCGGCATAAACTCCAAAGTGTCCTGAATTTTGGAAATTTCTTTAGAAGATCGTTTCTAACTGCGCAGCATTTATTTTTAATGTTATCAATAAACCATTGTTTCAAAAGATACACATTTCGCACAGCACAAACCATGCCTTCGTGTGATGCAGGTAATATACAGCCTGGGACGTCTTTATTATCTGATAACTTCAATAACGATGGGCATCCTACATCCGCTAATTCTAGTAAATCATCTCTACGTAGAATTTCTTAAATTATATTCTTTTTTTCAATTCCTTTTATGTAAATTTGATCTGAAGTTTTAAAAATATTTTGTAATATATTAGGTAATTGATATTCCACATAGCCGTAACGCCAATCGAACCCGTGGTAATTATATTTCAACCAGTTGGCTTTTTTGCGATACTCCTCATTCATTTCCTTGATGTCGACTGGCGCTTTAAATACGTAATGTTGAAAATATAAACCATTTACAGAAATTATGGCTAGTTCTTTTATAACAAACTCGTCCGTATTTCCGTAGAAACCTTGCACATCAACAATGTAACTTGTCATGACGATGAATTAAAATGAAATAACACATTTTTGAAGATAACGTTTATTTTATTTTAATATAAGATACAAATTAATTTTAAATATAGAATTATTAACACTCACTACCATAATCAACAATTACATTTCAATTTTTATCAATTTCAATTATATTATCGAACTCCGCATAGATAACACAGTTTACAGTGTTCTCCAAAGCAGATTCGAAACCAACTTCTATTCTCAGAGATCCAAGACGGGTCAAATTCCAGTGCATCATTGAATTGGCTGATAAATCAGGAGTTAAGTCAAAGGCAGCTAAACAATAACCGTTGGGGTAATCTTGTCGATTGATTTCGTTTCCAGTATTTCCAAAATGTATACCTGTTCCTAAGAACAATGTATTATACATTTGTATATATGTTTTTTTACTGCTAAATGATGGTTGTAGGGGTTTTGAAGGTAATTGTTGACCATTTATAAATAAAGATAAATAATTCATTTTAAAATTTTCAAAGTTAAATGGATTTTTGTATAATCTCCGTTAAACGCTTTGTTAGATACAAAGCCGATGACACATCGTTTAGGGAGTTGCCCTAAGAAGATATTATCTAATGATTTTCCCTGCACGCCTGATGGGATTGTCACTGCTTTCACTTCGGCCCTGGTAATCGGGTATTTCGCTGTATTTATTTGTAAAGCTGTATTATGCGCAAGTAATATGCTTGGATTTAATTTCATTCGTCCTACAAATAATGTGGCTTCGTTTATATGGACTTTATAAACTGTTGTAGGTGAAATTAGATGAAAATTATCACGCGATCTAACTAATCGCACTCTCATTTCGACACCATTAATTAAAAATTTTTCTTGATTAAATATATCAACGTGTAGATGTCCAATTAAATCAACATTTTTGCTTAACTCTGCAAATTTTTGTCGTTTAATGTATCCTCCATTATTAGCATTCGTAACATCTATTTTCCCCGCTTCATCTGCGTACCATAGAGATGAGGTAAGATGAGATTTTTTGCATCTTTACCATAATTCAGTAATGTTTTTATGTAGGCTCTATAGGGGTATGTATTGTTCGGTGGAGACACTAATTTCTGGTTTAAATAAACGTCAACTTGGCTAAAAAGTGTATGAAGCCAGTTATTAACAGGTGCTACACTGTCAACATCCGCCGCTAAGTCTGTATTATCATTTTTAATAATTTTTGCATTTATATACAGCATGGTTTGTGATAAATTTAAATATTCTTCTCCATGTCCAGGAATTACAAATTCAATCGGTGAATCTTCGGTAAGCGACGATAAAGGCTTATAATTAATCCACTGCCCATTTTCAATACTTGCTTGGGTCGGAGGTACTGCAAAGATATCTAACTCTGTTTTTACACACTCGCACGACTGAGAATGTAAAAATGCCATTTTAATTAAATATATCTGACTGTTTTGAGCGTTTATTTTTCTTCTTTACTCGAGAATGTAAAGTTTTGGAATGAGTGTGAGTACTCGTCATAAGTTTTTTTTTTTATAACCCGAACCGCTTATTATTTTATCAATTTGACTCTCTGCTTTGCGCTTTAAATTTACTCCCGCTTCGGACATAAGTTTTTGAAATGATTCTTTCACCGGTTGATTTTCATTGAGATCTCCCAAAAATTGTATTCCTGTGTTTAATGCTTGTTTACCGAGCGCCCGAACACCTTTTTTAATTAACGGCATAATACTTCGAAATAATCCACTAAAAAAACTTCCCAGACCATGTCCTCTTTGAAACTGATTTCCTTTAAATACTACTCCTATTCCACTTCCTGCCTGTAAATTGTAATATTGCTGGTACGGGCAATTTTTTATTATGCAGTGCGTTTAAAATGAAGTTTCACACATAAAACACCAAACTGGAATGGTGCTGCGTACCCGTCGTTACATCTTATATCAATTTCTATATTCGTAAATTCTCTTCTCAAAACCGGAACGAAATGTGGTTCTGGATATGATATAATTTTATTATATCCGAAAATATATTTATCAGTGTTTATATAAGCTATTCTTAATAGTGGAGTAACAACGTCTCCCACCAGCTGAGGTTCAATTATATCACAATAAATATATAATTGCGGAGGTATACCCAACATTAAATTTGGCGTATTAATTGAATTTTTTTGTTGGTATAAATATGCAAATGGTGGGTAACCCAATTGTAATGCTAATCTTGGAGATAATTTTAGAGAAGCACCATCAATATTTTTTTTAATTTTTGCTTGCACCCTGTTTTCTTTCTTATCGTATGAAAACGCTACGTGTTTATTAATTTCATTTAGCGCATTTATTTCATGCAACACACGATCGACATCTTCATAATTTTTCGAAGGAATTTTTTCCTGGATTATATTCCTAGTATTATTTGAAGAATTTACCGCAAAACTTACTCTGTTTTCTCTCTCGCTAACATTATAAAATGAACAAGGGTATATAATTTCCGATAAGGCAACTTCCCATGTCCCGTTCAGCTTTACATTTTGTGGTAATTCTGTTGTGTATTGCGTGGTTTTGTTATTAGGGAAATATTGCATTGAACTGTTACTAGGTAACAATACTGCTTAAACTTTATACATTATAAATGTTAATAAATCACCTCTACAGTAGACACTCCTACGTATAACCTTGCTAAATATTTAAACCAAACTATATCAAATATAACTTCCACATCCGATAGCATCATTAAAAACTCTTTTGACTTAGTAAATGACATCCACAAATTAAATATCCCTGATAATTTCTGTATGTTCTTTCTTAATGTAACTGCTTTATATCCATCCATTCCTCAGCAGCTTGTTGTAAGATGCATAAATAATCTATGGCACGATATTAATGAATACACAGATTTAACAAAAGAACAATTTATCGAAGGTATAAAATTATGTTTTGAAAGCTCTATTTTTAGTTTTGATGGAAAGCTTTATAAACAATTAGATGGGTCCCCTATGGGTTCATCTCTTAGCTCTTCACTGGCCAAAATTATTTTACAAAACCTAGAGGAAAATGTTATTCACCTTGACGAGTTTCAAATCTTATACTACAAGCGATACGTTGACGATTGTCTTATAATCGCTCCTTCTGAGCTAGTACAAAACATTTTTTCTAAATTTAACGACTACCACCCTAAAATTAAATTCACAATAGAATTAGAAACTGACAATCAAATAAATTTCTTAGATGTAACTCTTATTAAAACTAACAATAAAATACTTATCAATTGGTACCAGAAACCAACAGCTTCGGGCAGATATTTGCATTTTTTCTCAAACACAAATCATAAATATAAAATCAGTGTAATTAATTCCTTAACAGATAGGGCTATAAAATTATTTAGTCCACAATTTCATCAATTAAACTTCAATAAAATCTCGAATATGTTAAAAAATAATGGTTACCCCCAGCATTTCATTACTAAAAACATGTATAAAAGAATACATGCGATTACAAATGCATCTCTACAACAAACCCCTGAGGATCATAACACACCCCATCCTGCTATAGTTTATTCTACAATACCGTATAGTTCTGATTTAAACCACTCACTCCGTCTTGCCCTTACAGACACTAATATTACCATTGCTAACGTCAATAATACCACCACTAAAAATTTATTTTCAAAATTAAAAGATAAAACAGATTATGAAAAACAAAAAAATGTGATTTACTAAGTCAATTGCGGTAAATGCAATAGAATTTATATTGGTGAAACCTCACAACCCATCTGTAAAAGACTTTATCAACATAAGTTCCATTGTCAGAGGTAGACTTCAACAATTTTAAAATCTTGGATAACGTTGCCCCCAGATTTAGCAGGTTATTATATGAAACCTGTTACATCAACATAAATAAAGATATTGTTGTGAATCAACATACTGATTACAACAACAATATTGAGCACATTAAACCGTTACTACATGAATTGAAATAATTAATAATAAAACATAAGTTTAGCACAAATTTATTCCACATATTTTTCAAAAATACAAATTTCCCTCTTCTAACTTTCAATTTTACATTCATTTCTTCTTTTTATTATCTGGTATTTACTAGTTAATATTTATTTTTTCTAACTTGCTGTCAAATAGAGTTTTTGTTGGTTCAACTTCCGTGCTTTCAGTTTTTCGCCAGCCATCATGGTGAAAAGTTGACTTATAACAATCAATGGTGTTTCTTATCTTATTTTACCTTCCGAGGTTGATAACAATACTGCTTAAACTTTAAACATTATAAATGTTAATTACATTATATACTATACTGCTGGTAAGTTCAGATAACTTTACAAATTAATTTTATATTTTAACCTCATATTTCATTTTACTACTTACAGACTTCTATTCATATCAGTAGTATATTATAAAATGTTAATCTACGAGATTTAAAACATGTATCACAGTTGATGTATGATTCTTCCCATGGATATGTAACTTGCTTCCTTAGCATTACTATAATTGGTGAGTGTTGTAAAAAAATGTGTGATGATCATTTTATTTTTATATGTAATTACAATGTAATATTTTTTATATAGCTGATGATGGACACATTTACTGTCCGAAACGTCCATATGTAACCCAGAATAAATGTTTCAACAAAATATTTGGAACTCAAAAGCCCAATTCGTGCATTTTATGTTACTAGGTAACGTAATAAAATATTCTTTATCATACATGGTTTAATAATTTAATTTGATTTGCAGGTATCCACGAATTAAATTTGCTGCTATATCCTTGTCAGCTGACGAGCAACTTCTTTCTACCTCCTTTACCGTCTTCGCTAAGATTTTATCAATTTTATACGACGTATCAGCTGATACATGCACTCTCTGTAATTCAGATTCGTAAAACGTGCCCTCAATTATTTCATTATTAAGATCTTTTAATTTATATATTATAGGATTTCGTCTGAGGATAGCATGTATTTTAAATAATTCATCACTCCAGTTAGCTTCATAACCCTTATTAAATATATATTTATATTTCGATATACGAACTATGTCATTTATTTCAAATTTTGCTTGTTTTGAATTTTCTCTCTTTTCACACTGGTT
Source organism: Stenolophus ochropezus (assembly GCA_035578165.1). Taxonomy (NCBI): domain Eukaryota; kingdom Metazoa; phylum Arthropoda; class Insecta; order Coleoptera; family Carabidae; genus Stenolophus; species Stenolophus ochropezus. The sequence continues at coordinate 10,498,579 of JAQOWZ010000013.1, read as the reverse complement.
TCTCCATACTTCTAATACATTAGTTTCATTTACGTCTAAAGGTGCTATTTTTATTATTCTATGTTTTGTTTTATTATAACTGTCGACAAGTTTTTGTAATACATCGACATATTTAAATGTATTTTTAAATGTAAAGTATCGATACATTTTTGTTTTCAGTGTTCTATTAAATCTTTAAACAAAACAGGCTTTCACATCTGCATTTTGTGTCACATAATATTTAATATCGTTTTGTTGTAAAAATAATCTTTCTGATTTAGCTATAAACTCCGACCCCTTATCGGTTTGTAAATAAAGAGGTTTTCGCTCGGCAAATATAACTTCAAACGCATCTATTACAGATGATGGTTTCTTATCTTTCAAAGGTATTGCCCAGGCATATCTACTGAACACATCAATAAGGGTTAAAATATATTTGTAATTATCATTATAACGGCTTAACGAGCGCATATCATTCAAATCTGCTTGAAAAAGATCGTTTATATTTGAAATTCTATATTTGTTTCGGACAAAATGTTTTCGTACAGGTTTGTGTAATGCATAAGTGTCTTGTGTACTAAGCCACTTACGTATTTTATTACTTTTGTATTGACCTTTCACGGCGTTTATTAAATTATTAGCTCCGGAAAAACCAGCAGGATGTGAAGGATTAAAATATATACTAGCCAATTTATTATTCATAATTATAAGGTAAATCGTTTCCACTGAATTTTCTTTTGTTTTATAATTTCGGTTTCGTTTGAATTTTCCTCACTGTCGTAATCTAATTGCCTTTTATTTTTCCCCCTATATGTTTGAATACTTTTTTGGGAAATAAAATATTTCCGTCTTCGCGGATTATTTATTAAAGGGAACATTGATTGTTTTTAATGTTTTAATAAAATATTCCCAACCTGGCGGATTACTGTATTTTCTATGTCTTATAACATCGGCGACTGAATCTGATATATTCTAATTTTGTATTTGATTATTATTTATAGTAACTACGCCGCTCTCATTCCAATTAATAGTATTATTATTATCCTTTAATATTTGTATCAATACTCGGGCATTTTCCTGCTGTATTTTCGGTAAAAATTTTATTATTTTTTCAGATTCATCTACGATCGCGGTCTTCTCAGATAATGAATTTGATTCATTGTTTGTAGGGTCTTCTATTGAAATACTTATAGGTTCTTTCGTTTTTTGTTGAAAATATAAATATCTTTGTAAAATTTCCTGATATAAAGCCCATTTCTCTGATTCTGGTAATTTTGAAATTAAAATATTTTTCATGTCTTTGTCCAACTGACTAGATATATTTTCTTCATTGCTGATGTTATTACGTAAACGATTTAGATTCTCCGGCGATATTAATACCAATTTTTTAGTATGTTCCATTTTTAGTTTTAAATAGAGCACCTAGTACACCACTTATTAAAGGTGCTAATAAAAAAGGTAAAAATGCTCCACCTGATTGAACTAGAACACGTTTTTTCTTTTTCCAATTCTCACCTTGTTTAGTGAGATTTCTTAATATTTTCTTATGCCTGTGTAGAGCAGTATGTTGTTTACGACTGAGGGGGATATTGCCATTTAAAATATTATATACACACTCGCAAATACATTTGACACAATTACAATCGGCGTTTTTTAACAATGCTAGTCTATATTTTGGTTTTAGTTTATGCAACGCTCGTAAAAATTCAGCGTTATTGGCTACGGTGGCACTCATTTTTATGATATGATCTCAGGTATATCTTTACTATTATATTTATACTTTTTTTTAGGTAAATATATTAAAATTAAACAAACACATTGTTTTATACTTTATTTAATAACTAAGTTGGCATTTATAATAAAATAATTGTCACGATTTAATTGTCAAAATTAGTACGTTATTTTAGTGAAATAAAAGCTTTATGAAAGATATAATCTGCTTGTTATTGTGTAAATTACAAGAGGTTATGGGCCCAGATGCGCTGTGAGTCACTGAGTGAAAGATTCAACGATTTCTGTGTGAGTCGAAATTCATGTACATTTTGAGTTTTGAGATTGTCCAAGACGACGTATTATGGATTCAACGAGATTGATCAACATCGGCTTCCTCGAAGGGAAGAGTAACTGGAGTACCTGGAAATATAAAGTCAGTATTTGTTTGAGAAGCTTGCCAGGTGCACTTGACGTCATTGAAGGAAGGTTAGTTAAACCTGAGCCGTTAGGTGAAGATGCTACTGTTGAACAACGGGTAGCATACAAAAATGCACTTGATTTATTTCTTAAAGCCGATAGCAATGCATTAATTGTTATAACATCAAATATGTCCGAAGAAACTTTGCAAAAAATAATGCGGCTTTCTACTGCTCGAGAAGTTTGGGCGGAGCTTCACAAATTGTTTGACGGCGTATCGGAAGATAAAGTGTACGATATTTGTATGCAGTTTTTTGGATTCAAAAAGAGTCCTATGGATGATATCGCTACGCATATGTCAAAACTAAAGAATTTGTGGAATGACTTGAAAAAGGAAATGAATAGAGATGCAGAAAATAATATCGAAATGCCTGATTTATTTTTGATATGCAAAATACTGGGTACATTACCGGAAGAATATTTCTCTTTCAAGTCCAGTTGGATGCTTATGTCCCGAAATGACAGAACTATTGGTAATCTCACGAATCAACTTTGTGCTTATGAGAAAGCTCTGTCAAGTAAGGGAATTGAATTCTCAGCTGGAGAAGCACTGACAGTGAATAATTTTAAACAAAAACAAAGTGATTCTAAACCGAATAAGAAATATTTCACTTGTTACTACTGTAAGAAACCTGGTCATATAATCAAAAATTGTCGAAAATGGATTGCAGATGGCAAACCACCAAAGTCAGGTACAAAAACAGGTTCGTCACACAATAGTACGACAAATATGACTCTTCTTGCTGTCTCGTCAGTTGTAATGGTTACTGATTGTGACAGTGATGGTTGGTTTGTTGATAACGGAGCTACAAGTCACGTTACAAATAACAAGACCTTATTCAAAACTTTTGAACCATTTAAGAGTGTGCATACAGTTACTACAGCTAGTGGAGATACAATCGAAGCCATTGGCAAGGGGGCAATCGACATTCAAACCATAGTGAATGGAAAATGGCACAATCTCACATTGGGCGACGTTTGGTATGTTCCAAAAATTCAGAAAAATTTATTTTCTGTTTTAGTAGCTCATGATAAGCTACCAGGTAGCAAGTTCGTCTCAACAGCAGAAGTATGCAAGTTCAAAGTTAATGAAAAAGTTATCCTAGAGGGTGTTCGTGATCGTGGTGGAAGTTTGTTTAAGTTGGCCATGCGAGGTATTAAACCTTTTTCCCCAGTTGAAGTAAATGTTGTCAGTAAAGAAAATCTACTTCAATTATACCATGAACGATACGGACATCAGAACAAACGTCACGTGAAGGCATTGATTCTTCAGGATTTGAACATTAATGTAAAAGCTGACTCAGACCTTTGTGTAGGATGTGTTTATGGTAAAGCTCATAGACTTCCATTTGGTAATAGGAAGAGAGCTATGATCCAGGGAGAGCTTATACATACTGATGTTTGCGGCCCATTTGAGAGTTCAGTATCTGGATATCGTTATTTTGTTCTTTTTAAGGATGATTACACTAAGTTTCGGTCCATTTACTTCATCAAAGAAAAATCAGAGGTTGTAAACAAATTGATTCAATTTATAGCTGAAACTAAGACTGTTGGCCACGTTATCAAGGAGTTGTTGAGCGACAATGGGGGTGAATTTGACAATGCTCATGTCAAAAAAGTTCTAGAGAAAGAAGGTATTATTCATCGTTTAACCATGCCGTATACCCCAGAACAAAACGGTTGTAGTGAGCGAGAGAATCGTACAGTTGTAGAGTCAGCTAGGGCAATGATGCATGCTCACGGAAAGATTCCTCAAAAACTTTGGGCAGAAATGGTGAATTCAGCATCGTATATTATAAACAGAACAGGACCTTCGACTGTCTCGGGAAAATCCCCATTTGAGCTATGGTACGGGAAGAGACCTGGTACTAAGCATTTAAGAATAATAGGATCTACCTGCTATGCTCACGTCCCTAAACAACGTAGGAAGAAAATGGACAGAAAGGCTGAAAAGGGTATTCTCATCGGTTATGACCACGATGAAGGATATCGAATCTGGTGCACTGAACGTGAAAAGTTGATTAGGTCTCGAGATGTCATTTTTGAAGAAAAGACGCTGATTCAAACAAGAGGCCTGGAACTTCCAGTTGACTGCGATTTTCAAGCTCCAGAACCTCAACCAGAAGACCACGTGGAGACTGTTTCTCATAATGAAGAGAACAAAGAATATGAAGAAGATGAGAGCATTCGAGACGATGCAGAAGACATGGGGATTTCCAGAGATGATTCATTTGAGCAGATCAATGTCGAATCTAGACGACAACTGCGAGATCGATCTAAGCTGTGATTGCGTGACATACGTTTCGACAACTTTCGAAGAACCAAAAACTTTTAAGGAGGCGATGGATTCAAATGAACAAGAAGACTGGAAACAAGCTATGGATCGTGAGATAGCATCGCTTCAAGGACACAAAACTTGGATTTTAGAGGATTTACCACAAGGGAAAAAGGCAATACCGTGCAAATGGGTATACAAGATAAAGACAAATGCAGATGGATCAGTAGATAAATTTAAAGCCAGACTGGTAATTAAAGGTTTTTCACAACAGAAAGGTATTGACTATGACCAAACCTTCAGTCCTGTGGCAAGAACATCTACGATTCGAACGTTACTGAGTGTTGCTGCCAAAGAAAATATGGTACTTGGCCAGATGGATGTTTCTACCGCATTTCTTTATGGAGAACTGAGTGAGACCATATTTATGAAACAACCTGAGGGATATAATGACGGTTCAAGTAGAGTCTGTCGTTTAAAGAAAGCCTTGTATGGTTTAAAACAGGCTCCTCGCTGCTGGAACGAAAAATTCAGCAGATATATAATCAAACTAGGCTTTCAACAGAGCGAAGCAGACCCTTGTCTTTTTATGAGGCACAATGGCTCAAGAAAGATCTTCTTTGTCCTTCATGTTGACGATGGGTTGATTGCAGCAAACAGTCAGGAGGAACTTGATCAGTTTATTAAAAATATAAAGAAGCAATTCCAAATTACTTTCAAACCAGCGTCTTATTTCTTAGGTTTGGAGATCAACCGACGAGAAGACGGTTCCATTCGACTAAGTCAAACTAATTACGTCAAGAAAATACTGGAAAGATTCGGCATGAGCAGCTGCAGAGCTGTAAACACTCCAATTATCAAGGATAATAATACAGAGGAAAGTTCCATAAATACCGAGTTCCCTTACAGACAAGCTGTGGGCGCATTAATGTTTTTGATGTGTGGAACTCGACCAGACATAGCATATGCTGTCGGAGTAGTATCGAGAAAACTCGAACAACCAACACAATATGATGTAATCAAGGTCAAACGAATCTTTAGGTATCTGCAAGGCACTCAACAGTATGGGCTAACATACAAACCGGAATTTGAGAAGGGCGTACTAAAATGTTATAGCGATGCAGACCACGCAGGAGATCCTTCGACTGGACGATCGACGTCAGGAGTACTCTGTTTGTTCTCGGGGGCACCTGTTAGCTGGACAAGCCAACTACAGACTTCAGTTGCCATTTCTACTACAGAGGCTGAGGTTGTAGCTGCTAGCGAAGCCGCACGAGAAATTGTATGGCTTAAGAGAATTCTGACAGATCTTCGTCAGCTGGACAGGACGCCAGATTTACAGGTTGACAATGAGGCCGCTGTTCGACTTGCTAAGAATCCAGAGTTACATCGCAGAACAAAACACATTCGCACAAGGCATTTTTTTGTTCGAGAATTGGTGACATCTGGAGAAATTACTATTTCAAGAGTAGATACCGAGAGTCAACTCGCAGATTTATTGACAAAACCTTTGTTTTCCAATAGACTTCAGATTTTATGTAAATATATAGGAGTTCAACAGTTATTAAATAAGGGAGAGTATTAAAATTAAACAAACACATTGTTTTATACTTTATTTAATAACTAAGTTGGCATTTATAATAAAATAATTGTCACGATTTAATTGTTAAAAGTAGTACGTTATTTTAGTGAAATAAAAGCTTTATGAAAGATATAATCTGCTTGTTATTGTGTAAATTACAAGAAAATAAACATATGTCATCCCATTGCGACATGTACGCAGTCGCAGCCAATCAGGCGTGCTCTGTTTAAGATCAAAAATTAAGTATCCGTGCGGCTCGGATGTTGCGTCACAATATGACTTGTACAAATTTTATGTTTTCAGGACATATCTGTCGTGCCAAATGTATAATCTGAGCTTTGTCACGAGGATTTTTAAAATAAATTATATAATTTGCATTAAGTGATATATCTCTCTGCCCCTTGCCTTGATGAAATAAATTTTGAGTAAGGAAAAACACTGATAAATTTTTGTGATGTGACCATTTCGTAGAAATATCTACTATACGTTTGTCTGCCTCACGCATTAAATCATCTATAATAATTAATTGCGGATCTTTCCCATTTAAATTTTCCACATCAGGTAGCCCCTCAATAAAATTTACGCCTTGGATAGTATTATACAAATTTTGCCAAGTACCATAATGCCATGATATTTTTTTAAATATTGTATCAGCCATATCGTTAATATTTCAAATAAAATTATTAACATAGTACGATTTGCCGGAGCCAGAAGGTCCTGCAATTATTGTTGAAAAAGGATGTTTAAATTGCGTACACATGTTTACGTATCAACGTTATACAATAAACTAACAGTTTACAGATAGAAAATATATTTTATTTATAAATAAACAATATATATATATATATATATATATATATATATATATATATATATATATATATATATATATATACATTTTTCATTCATTTATTTACAAACATTATACATTAATCAATTTTTAACAAAATTTATTAACGGCGTATGTTTTCCTGGAATGTACTCGTTGGTCCCTGTAAACTTGATACTCCATTCGCTAGCGGTCTTTTGTAAATCAATAATTTGATCGTCTTTTAATTCGTCAAATCGTCCTGGTAAGTAAACGCAAAAATTTTCAGTCACGGCGATTATCTTCCTGCCAAACCTTGTCTTGACAGCGCTGATGTTGATTAGTTTATACGCCTTATTCACTTCCATGTCGGTTATTTTTATGTGAGGTTTTTTATTTTTCAACAGGCCTATTTTACTCAACGTATTGAAATCCATTTCTAAACAAATAGTTGCAGGTGTTGCTATTCTTCTAAATAAATATTACATTTAGATTAATAACATATCCAGTAATAAAATATAATAATACACTTACCAAAATATCACGGTTTCCCACAAACAGTCGATGTTGACAAAATACTGAGTACTAAAACATATTCACACTTTCTATTTATACAGATAGGTAGTAAACTCTAAAAATAGACGTATTTTACTTTCACCAATTACAAATAAAATTTCAAAATATGTTTGTATAATATATGTCTTATTTAAAAGTAAACAACAATTTCTAAAAATATTTCCAAGTGCAGAAAATATTCAAACGATAGCAGACAATCAAAATACTAATTAACATAATTAACAGAACATATTAAAAATATATTATCTTTGTTGTTTAAAGCAAAAACTATTTCTATAACAACAACAAATAACAGGTAAACAATCAAAATTCAACTAACATAATTCACGGAAAATAGACTTTCTAACTAAAATACGACATAACTGACGTAATTTGTTATTGTTATTGACCACAAACATCTTTCACCAAGGTCGCCCCTGGGGCAACTTTCACTAGGCTACTGCCAAATCTTACCCCTTTACTACTCACTTAGCAGCTAGTTCATCGGTATGTTTCTTCCATGTTAATTAATTGTCAAACAAAATACCTAAAAAACGTAGATCACTTGATTTAGGTATTAGTTTGCCATATAGATACAGTTTAGGGCACTGATGTAGTCTACGTAATCTACAGAAAACTTATGCAGTACATTTACCTCCCGAAAACTCGAATCCTATATCTGTAACAGCAGCTTCGATGTTTCTGATGCACCTTTTTAGTTGACGCTGGGCTGTCACTAGATTTTCGCCATTAGTGTAGATCACAAGATCATCGACGAAACAATAGTGTTTGACATTTGTTTCATTCATCGGGGGTATAGATTCGAGGAGAGAATTCATGGCTACTAGAAATAGACAGACAGAGATTGATGACCCTTGTGGTATCCCGTTTTCCATGGGGAAGGTATCCGAAAATGTTGAGCCGATACGAACCTGTATTGTACGATTAGTGAGAAAATTAAATACAAAATGGAGCATATTGCCTCTAACACCCCAATCGTGCAATTTTTTGACGATCCCATATCTGTATGTCATGTCAAACGCCTTGGTAAGATCGATTGACACTGCAACAAGATGCTGACGGTGCATAATTGTATTTTGAATGCTATTTGTAAATGAATTGATTATATCCTGTGTCGATCGTTTGCGTTTTGAGCCAAATTGACGCGCATCTGTATAATTGTTTTCGTTAAATACCAGGTAAGTCTGTTGTTTATTAATTTTTCATAAATTTTTGACAAATGGCGTGATAGTGATGTTGGTCGATAATTGTTTATTTCGCAGTTATCTTTGTTGTTTTTAAGTAATGGAGTTATAATTGCTGTACGCCATAAATCGGGGTAAGTAAGTATTCAATGTATTCGTTTGGAAGATTTTTAATGATAGTATATGATAATCTCTCAGGGCCAGTAGCTGCACCATTCTTACATTTTTTGTAAATGATATTTAAAAGTTCGTGACTGTAAAATTCTTTATTCACAACCATTATTGTAATATGGCAATTCCTAACCAGTCAAAGGTTGGAAACGTATGTCATTTTTAACTGCAATGACAATCTCACGGGTGGGAAATACTTTAAAATCCCTTGGGGGGGAAGTGTTTACTATGCTTGCCTAGTAATACTGTCATAAATCTCTAAAAGTAAGGTGATCAGTGCTGTCAAACATATTAAAATAAATTTAAACATTTTCATAGACTACTACCGTACATTAATTTAGTTTATTGGAAAAAGGCGATATACGAGTAGAAGTTAATTTGGATAATTGTGAATAAAATAGTATACATAGTTCGGTGGGAGTTTCATTACAGCCTTGCGCTATATCTGAGCCTCGAGGCTTCGCCTCTCGGTCATATAATAAACCCTCGGCTGTAATGAAACATTTCCCACCTCACATGTAATATACTATTATTATAGATATAATCTGTGTTGTTTGTGGTATTTTCACGGAAATCAAGTTGATAATTTAATTTAGATATTTTGGTTTTTCTAAATTTTAAATTATAATTTTCATCAGAGCTTACACTACAAAAATGTTCTCCAAATGTGTTAGCAATTTGGGCTATATCAGTTACTATATTGTCGCCTACTTTTAGTTTATGTATAGGTTTGTATGTTTTCACTCCCCTTATATTATTTATTTAGCGCCATGTTTCTTTCGCTGTAGTGTATTCCCCTATTTTATTTATGTAGTATGCCAACTTTCTTTTTTAGATTTTGTATTATATATCTAGCTCTTGCTCTCGCTCGTTTGAAATTAATCATGTTTTCATGTGATGGGCTTCTACGTAATTCTTTGAGTGCTTGTCTTTTCGCCCGTATAGCTTCTTTGATTTGATTGTTCCACCATGGTACGTTATATTTTTTATTATTAGTCATTACACAGTATTTTCATGTATCATTTGGATTTGTGTGCATACTATGTGTGTGTGGTATTGAATTAAGTGCTGCTTTCATGATTAACATGTTGAAATGCTCTAGTATTAGATTACAGTCACCGTCAAAAGACTCAGTACTAAATGTATTTAATTTTTCTAGGTTGTCCCGAAATAGAGGCCAATCGTCTTTATCGTGAAACCATTTAGGGGTTGGTTGCGGAGCAGCTGAAGATGACAGCCTTTTATTATTATAGGGAAATGGTTACTGAAATATAAATCGTCTTGACATGTAGACCATTCTAACTGTAGTGCTAGGGCTGGCGAACAGAGAGATAGGTCGATTGATGAAAACGACTTTGATCTAATATTATTATATGTTGGCGTTCCAGGAATGTTCAGGATGTTTGTGTTGCTTGAGAGTAAGAACTCGTCAATTTGTTTATCACTGCGATTGCGTATGACATTGGGAGTACTCCACGTATCACTGATGGCGTTAAAATCACCACAGATCAGATAATTTCGCCCAAGTTGCTTCACAAGGTCCCTAAATTCGTCGAGGGACCAATTGACGTTAGGTTGAACATAGATCGAACAAATTGTATAGGTTATTGGTTTGTAAATTTTTATAGCTACTGCATTAAAGCTAGTATTCAGTTCTATTTGAGTATGTGGTATATTATTTTTTAATTAGAATTGCAACCTCGCATTTTTCGCGCTGATTAGGTACGATGTCATGTCTATAGCTTGCAAAGTTACGTAATAAAAATTTTTCATTTGGATTTAGGTGTGTCTCTTGTAGGCACAAAATATCGCAATTGTTATTATATTGTTGTAATAGTAATTAAATTTAAGCTTATTTAGATGATATTTTAGCCCATTTATATACCACTGTATTATGTAACTATCCTTTAGGAAAATAATATTTTTGGTATATTGATTAAATTTCTATGTTTAAAGATGTATTTGATAAGCTTTTTGTGTATAAAATATGTTTTTGTTGGTTAGCAGGAATTATTTATTGAATTTTATTGTGGGTTTTTTGAATTTTGTTTTATTTTCTCGTTTTGGTGATACCCTATTTTGTTGTAAGTTTACGTTATTTGTATTTATTTCCAATGATGGGATGCTTGTGTTGAATTCCATGTATTCATTTGTGTTCAGATCTTTATTTATTTCACTAAATTGATTTGTTTCTTGAGAGGAAAAAACGTTTTCGACAAGGATATTTTTTGGTAAATGGGTTACTTTTGAGTTATTGGTTATATTTTTGGAGGTAGAAGGTGAAGGAGAATTTTCTTTGGTTGTCAATTTTGGAATTTGTTTGATCCTTTAGGAAAATAATATTTTTGGTATATTGATTAAATTTCTATGTTTAAAGATGTATTTGATAAGCTTTTTGTGTATAAAATATGTTTTTGTTGGTTAGCAGGAATTATTTATTGAATTTTATTGTGGGTTTTTTGAATTTTGTTTTATTTTCTCGTTTTGGTGATACCCTATTTTGTTGTAAGTTTACGTTATTTGTATTTATTTCCAATGATGGGATGCTTGTGTTGAATTCCATGTATTCATTTGTGTTCAGATCTTTATTTATTTCACTAAATTGATTTGTTTCTTGAGAGGAAAAAACGTTTTCGACAAGGATATTTTTTGGTAAATGGGTTACTTTTGAGTTATTGGTTATATTTTTGGAGGTAGAAGGTGAAGGAGAATTTTCTTTGGTTGTCAATTTTGGAATTTGTATTGAGGGCTGGTTCTTTCAAGCTCTTTCAACCATAACATTAATGACAGGTGCTATTTTAGTTATTATATTATTTCCTAGTCTAGACTCGTTCAATGCGGATTCATTTTTATTTTTGGAGCTGCTCTTATATTGGTTATTGTTGAGGCTGTTTTTGAGTAGTGATTTTGATATGGATGGGGAGTAAGTTGTTGAATAGCACGTCTTGCTTGAATGTAAGAACATTTATTTTTAACTTTGTATTCAGTTATCGATTTTTCGTACAGAAAAATCGGGCAGGTTTTAGATGTTGCAGGATGAGTGGCAGTGCAGTTTGGGCATTTTAGTGTTTCCTTATCACACGGTTGTCCAGTCCAGTTTTAATTTTTTTGATTTCATCTACTTCTCCGATTGCATCTTTGAATTTGTAAGAAAGTACAATTGGGTTAGTAGTATTAAAGTTGATATTTTCATCTTTGCATTTCACTAATATAAACTTGCCATTTTCAAGTAGCATTTTATTTGCGAAGAAACTATTTTCCCCGCTGTTGAGGGGAGGAAATGTAAATAGCAATTCTTCTGGCCCGCCAGTGTTTATATTGTTGCGGGCGCGCTTACGCCCACCGGTGCCAGCGCCACGCATCGTTAATGCGGGCCTGGGGTTTTCATAGGTTTTTCCATTCCTCTTGTATTTGTGTGTTAGTATACTATAACGGATTGGTTAGGTTGAAAATAAAAGGTTGCACAAAAATACTAAAGCCGCCTCTGCCTGGTGTTTGACGTCAGACTTCCACTATGTGCAGGTCTTAATTGTAGTAATTAATAAATAATGCACTGGGGAGATACTATTCATAATTAACTGATTTCCCATGTAAAACTCCCATGTGTCGGTCGAGCTGGGACACCCGGTATATGAACTGGATTTTTTTAAGACTTACATATGGTTGGTGTTAACCATCGTTTTTGACCTGGGCAAAGACCCTGTGCCCCCGAAGGGTGCCGTAGGGATGTATAGAACTACTTCGTGTTCCGGTCAGTGTCCAGGGTAAAGTTATTATTTTAAATTACTCAAGAGCACTGGTGACACACTTCACTTTTACAATTCTGTGAGCGAGCACAAACCACGTCTAAACAACATGGAGGTTGCGAGCAGAAGGATCCAATAATTCTTAAGTATTTTATTATTGGTTGTTTCTTCATCCATAATTCGTACGGTAATTTTCCTGCTAGTTTCGATGGACCTGTCCGATTTAAAATAAATGCCGCTGTATTAATCATTTCTACCCATAAACCCTGTGGAATGTCTTCATGTGCATGCATAATAGCTCTTGCTGTTTCTTCTAGAGTTCTATTTGAGTCTTTGTTTAATTCCATTTCCCTGCAAAAATTTTCTCACAGCATCGTTGTCAAATTTTCCTCCATTATCTGTTAATAATTCCTTTACAACGTATCCTGTAACTTTGATTTCTTTCATCTGACTTATTTCTCATAAAATATATATAACGAAAACTTGTAAAATCATCTTTAAGAATCCTATATACTAAACGATCTTATATACTAAAACGATAGATTCACTATATATATTTGGATTCATCTCGAGCATCGCAAAAACTTTGCTCACGGGTACAGATCAAACCATTCATGTAATAATTGTAATATTATTTTATTAGATGTGGTTTAATGAGGACCAAGTGCTTTTGGGTGTCTCATATTTTTACCGTGCATAGTTTTTGTGTAAAAAATCGAAAACTAAGCTAAAAAGTATAACTGGAACAAAACTGAAAAAAATATCCTAGATGCCATGTATACATTTAAGAAGAATCACGCAGACATCCGTCACTTTTGACAATCTGTCTATGAACTTTAATCGATTGTATCTTTTAATAGAACATTGATATCAAAGATCTGAAAACAGTGTCATGAATAATAGTCCTGAGCAAAGGTTTTACCAATATTTTAAGTTTATAACACAACACATTTATTTATTTTAAATTTTGACGTTTCGAATTACATAAGTCAATGTTGCCAAATGTGTGATGAAATAACTAAACAAATAACAAATATTCCTAAATGAACTTCACTGAAGACAGTGGCTGTTATATTAGGATTGCCGATGGTAATTTATAAATTTAAAAATTAACTACAATATTTTAATACAAACATTGTTGCCAAATTATGAAGTAACTAAATAAAAAACAAATGTTCCTAATTAAATTAAACACTTTGCTGTGTTTGATATCAAAAGAAAGAAAACCATCAGGGCCGATTTTGAAATGACAAAAAAAAATGTGTCATGTCGATCTGCATTTGTTTTTCGTAAAAAGTTGTTAGAAGATGGTCGTCCTTGGGTTTTAAGAAAATGACACAATGTGGACTGGTGTGCACGAAAGACAAAAATGTTCTAGGTACATTATAACTTGTTTTTTGCCAAATGTTGTCAGAAAAATGTCGTGTTTGGGTATTTTCGAATTACATAAGTCAATGTTGGCAAATGTGTAATGAAGTAACTAAACAAAGAACAAATATGCCCAAATGAACTTTACTGCAGACAGTGTACATTGTATTAGGCTAGGTATTGATGTGGGCTAGCGTGCAGAATGAACAAAAATGTTCCATATCGAACGGCTTTTGTTTTTTGGAAAAAGTTGTTAGAAGTATGTGGTGTTTAGTATCAAATGAAAGAGCTCGATAAAAGCTGGCGTGTAGAATTAACAAAAATGGTCAATGTCGATCGGTTTTTGTTTTTTGCAAAGAGTTGTCAGAAGTGTGTGGTGTTTGGTATCAAATGAAAGATTTCGATAAGGGCTGATGTGCAGAATTAACAAAAATGGTTAATGTAGATCGGCTTTTGTTTTTTGCAAAAATTTTTTAGAAGTATATCGAGTTTAGTCTCGTATGAAAGGTCTCGTTGAGGCCTAGCGTGCAGAATTGACAAAAATGTTCCATTCCGATCGGCTTTTGTTTTCTGCAAGAAGTTCTCAAAAGTATGTCGAGTTTGGTCTCAAACAAAACGTCTGGTTGAGGGCTAGCGTGCAGAATTAACAAAAATGTGCCATGTCAATCGGCTTTTGTTTTTTGCAAAAAGTTGTCAGAAATGTGTAGTGTTTGGTCTCAAATGAAAGGTGTCGTTGAGGGCTAGCGTGCAGAATTGACAAAAATATGCTATGTCGATCGGTTTTTGTTTTTTGCAAAAAGTTCTCAAAGGTATGTCGAGTTTGGTCTTAAATTAAACGTCTTGTTGAGGGCTAGCGTGCAGAATTAACAAAAATGTGTCATGTCGATCGGTTTTTGTTTTTTGCAAAGAGTTGTCAGAAGTGTGTGGTGTTTGGTATCAAATGAAAGATTTCGATAAGGGCTGATGTACAGAATTAACAAAAATGGTTAATGTAGATCGGCTTTTGTTTTTTGCAAAAATTTTTTAGAAGTATGTCGAGTTCAGTCTCGTATGAAAGGTCTCGTTGAGGCCTAGCGTGCAGAATTGACAAAAATGTTCCATACCGATCGGCGTTTGTTTTCTGCAAGAAGTTCTCAAAAGTATGTCGAGTTTGGTCTCAAACAAAACGTCTAGTTGAGGGCTAGCGTGCAGAATTGACAAAAATGTGCCATGTCAATCGGCTTTTGTTTTTTGCAAAAAGTTGTCAGAAATGTGTAGTGTTTGGTCTCAAATGAAAGGTGTCGTTGAGGGCTAGCGTGCAGAATTGACAAAAATATTCCATGCCGATCGGCTTTTCTTTTTAGAAAAAGTTGTCAGAAGTTCATAGTATTTAGTATCAAATGTAAGATCTCGGTGTCGGTTAGCCTGTAGAAATTGCAAAAAGGTCTCACGTCGATTGACTTTTGTTTTATGGAAAAAGTTATTAGAAGTATATTGTGTTTGGAATGTGCAGATATGAAAAATTGTTTCATGTCGATCGGCATTTGTTTTTTACACTGACAGCGGAGCTCTAGGGAATGCTCGGCGTAGCCGAGAATTCGCTATCACTATACTAAACGATTAGATTCACTATCTATAGATTCATCACGAGCATCGAGTAACTTTTGTAAAGGCCTACAGCCTGAACCATGCAAGTGATTGTTATAATTTTTTTTTTAATATGTGGGGGCTAATGAGATCTGGTGCCTTTTGGGTGTCTCATATTTTTACTGTTAGTAGTTTTCGTGTAAAAAATTAAAACTGTGCACAAATGCTGCCTTGAAACAATAGATCCCAGAGGCCATGTCTATATTTAAGAAGAATCACGCCGTCATCCGTCACTTTTGACAATTTGTCTGTGAACTTTAAATGATTATATCTTTTAATAGAACATTGATATTAAAGATTTAAAAACAGTATCATGAATAATAGTCCTGAGCAAAGGTTTTACCAATATTTTAAGTTTATAACGCAACACATTTAATTATTTTAAATTTTGACGTTTCGAATTACATAAGTCAATGTTGCCAAATGTGTGATGAAGTAACTTTGACAAGTGTAAAGTACGAATATTGAAGTACAATAATTTTGAAAATAGACAAAGATATTATTAACTGATCTATGTATTCGTACTTTATAATATTGAGCAAAATATTTATTATTATTGTAGAAATTGTATATGGCACAATTAAAATTTTCTGACATTTAACGTTTGTTATAATTGGTTATAACATAAATTTATACTAGAAATTTTGCAACTTGATACAAATACTCAGAACATATGTTGGTTTGTACTTATTATTTATTATTGAAATAAATATAAAATGATATATGTATGTTTTAGAAATGTAGAGAAAGATATAAAAAGGAAAGAAATATACAAAAGATTGGAAATAAGCAGTTCTAAAGAATATGAAAGACGAAAGAGTACAATTTATTATTCCTGCAAAAGCAGAAACATTATTTTTCAGAAAATAATTCAATTAATTGACATTCTGTTCTTTATATACTAGAGAGTTGTAGGAATAATTCAAATAACGCGCATTTTTTGAGCAGGTGTTCTTCTTTTGATTCATATGCGTTTCAACCCTCTATTTTATTAAGTGAACGACAAGTTCGAAGAAATTAAATCATTTGTCAAAACATGTTATGTGTCAGACCTTCATAATTTACTTAAAAGTCTTGCCAGCACATTGTTGTTTATTGTATTTGCAAAATGACAAGTACACCTATAATTGTAAGCCGGAATATACTTTGCAAACGTATTAGAAATAGTAAGTTACAAATAAATTCCTATTATATTGAATAACAAGTTATTTATTATAGGTGTTTTGTAGTACTGTCCTGAGTACTGTACTTCATTTTAAATTAGACAGGCGATAAAAAATTAAATAATGATAATAAAAAAGTACATGATATCATTAGAAGATTTTGACTTAAAATCAACAATTAAGTGGGATAACTGACTATCGGAAATTTTAAATTCTGAGCTAAAATCGTTCACAATACTAGACAAACAATACCTGGTATTAATTTCCTGCAATCTGTTAACAAAACCTGTAAGTAGCAGAAGATATGTTTTAACTCCGAATGAATGTATGTACATCACAGATTGTGTTGTCCTAAAACATCTTTATTATGAAAAAAATAATACAAGCTGGAGGGGATGTACTATTTTTATTTTTATTAAAAAATAATTACAATCAAACGAACGAAGTAGAATTTAAAATAAATTTAATAAAATACGTTTTATGATAAATATGTTTTTAATGCAGGATTGGTTTATCGACTGGTTGTTAATATGAAGAAAGTCTTTATTGGAGTTGCAATACAGTAACTGCAATAAATACCTTCCTCTAATGTTTTTTTTTAATTTGTAATTTTCATTTTACAGCTATGAATGTGAAAAATAATAATAATGTAGGTACACTGAACAATAGTTGCAGTTTATTTTAACAAAAATACAATATGAATGATTATACACAAATTTTGAATATATTTCATGTAAGTATACATTTTAGTGCAATTAATCTCTACCAATACGTTGTATTTTATTAACAGTTATTATGTTATTACGTTATTAGTATGAATCAGTGAAGAAGTTCATGTTGCAACCTTTTGAAAACGGTTACATTTGGAATATAAGCACTAATGCCAGAGTATCAGTTTTCGCTCAAAAGTTCGCCCTTATCTTATGATCAATTAGAATGGAAGTTAAAGATACGAACAACAAACCTTGCATCTGTGACGCTAAAAGTAAGTATTATAATTATTTCGTTATTGTATATAACACGTTCATTTCGTTTTAAAGGAAAATTCTCATTTAAATTAAAAGTATATTTGTGTTATAACATTATGAATAAATTATTATTTAAAATTTATTATTTTCGAATTTTTAATAATTTAATTTTTGTATTTATCGGTATGTACGGTGTCGGTATTAATAATTTCACATTTACCGACATTTCGGAAATACTAATTTGAGATCAGGGACACCATAGAAAACAAAATTTGTTTATCAAGAATATTGCTTCTTCACCTGTGTGTAGAGTAATTTCATTTATTGTGCTTTGTTACAATATATTTATATTGCGAATTAATATTCATTATCTTTGAGCAGAGCTGCAGTAGTCACAATAAAATAAATCCCGTTTAGTGTGCCGCTAAATTCAAATCTAAGGTGAGAAATATTTTTATTCTGAGAATTTTAAAATGTTGCAGACGTTTCTGTTTATTGTTATATATAATTAGAAATCTATGAATGTATTTTTTGTGAAAAATCTTTAAAATATACAGGCTGTTCCATTTAAGCGTGCCACCATTGCTATCTCAAAAACTATAAGAACTACCAGGTTAGTTAACTTAGCAAGGAATCACCATTTTACGACTCTATTAACATAAGCCAAACAAATATTTTTTTAAACCAATGGTTCTCAAGATATGGAGTGGTTTTTTTGCCTATTATGTTGTTCTTGTAAAATGGTGGTTCTCGCTAATTTAAACAACCTCGTAGCTCTTATAGTTCTCGAGATAGCAATGGTGGCACACTTAACTGGAACACCCTATATTTACCGAAAACAACATTTTTATTTAAATTTTATTTATTTACAAATAAAACACACAATGTAAACTATCCGCAAATTTATTGTAGTCCAACCATGATACCATGTTTTAAATACATCCACTATTAAATTATAAACATATTTTTATATGAATATGCATTTAATTAATAATTAACGCGAAATATATCATTATCTTACAAACTACACATAAGAGCACAACAGATGACAGTTGTTTAAATTGCGCGGTTATAGTTTGTTCACTACATGGACAATCTCAAATATATAATTATATTTCACGTTGTGTAATTGCCGCTCGATTATGACGAGAGCAGTTTCACGGCCTAGACATTGTACATAGTTTGCAGTATTTAGTAATTTAGCAATCTAATAATACAAATACACATTTATTTCGTATTAATTTTTTATAATGCTATGCATATATTTTAAATATTAATTTTACTGTAGGTTTACAACTTGACTGCAGCAGAGTAAGAGAAAGAGTGCAAGATTCCATTATCCTAACAGAAAAGAACCTGATCGACTTATAATCGAAGGCCTGACGTAATTATTGGTAATTATAAATATTGAAAAGAACAACGCACTCAAAAATTGTAAGTTTTGTATAATTTGTAAGTAAATAACAAAATGCCAAGTAAAGATAGAATTAACCGTCTTAAGCGCAAGCAAAACAACGAGAAAAATGCGGCAAAAAATAATAAAAATGATAATACGGGAAATATAGAAGAAAACTTTATTAATAGTCAGGTTCAATCAGGTTGTAGGAGTATATCTGTCATTTCAGTAGCGGACAATAATATCAATAATGTCCATACAAGTAATCAAACGAGTAATATAGGAATTAGGACAGTAAATTATCAGATTCAATTAATAGACCAGGATATTAACACGTTACTAAATCCTGCAGGGTACTTAGAAGACGTACACATAGACTTTTTCTTTTCTTTAGTCCGTTCTATGACTGAGTTCAACCCTCAGCCTACAGTATATGTAAATGCGCCGGACCGTATCATTCCAGTTCAACAAGGAACCAAACACTTACAAATTTTATTCGTGCCAGGTGCAAATATTGATAGCATTGGTCATTGGTTCACAGCGTACTATGACGGTTCAGAGATAATAATTTATGATAGCATGAATTCTCAATGTTTAAATCAGAATGCAAGTTTATATTTAGAAAGATTGTTTCCTTATAGACCAACAGTTAGATTTGTCCGAGTTCAACAGCAGACAAATACTTATGATTGCGGGTTGTTTGCCATTGCATTTTTTACGAGTATAATTTTTAATCGTAATCCAGAAAACGAAAATTATGATATCAATAGGCTTAGAACACATACTTTAAATATATTTCAAACACGTAATTTAACAGTATTTCCGGTAACTCGACAACAAAAATTAAGGGAAAATTATTTAAAACGCAAAGAGAATGAAACAGACGAAGAACGGTCTAAACGTCTAAAATTAAATACAGAAAATAAATTAAAAATTTTAGCTAATGAAACACTAGATCAACAAACAAATAGGTTAAATAAATTAAAATTTAATTTCAAAGAATACATTAAAAATGAAACACCTGAACTAAAAACAAATCGTTTAAATAGGTTAAAAGATAATTTTAAAAAAGTAGTTGAAACAGAAACACCGGAACAGAAAGAAGAGCGTTTGTTAAAAAATAATGTAATAAATAAAAATAAAATAAAGACACGCAAAAATAAAGTTAATGATAAAGTTAGATTAGCTAGCAAAGGTATAGGAATGCAAATTGAACCGCATTCGTTGGGTCCAATGTCTGCACTGTGCACTTACTGTTCATCCAAAAACTTCGCGTATGAGAAGCCCTCGGACGGCAAATTCACACACTGCTGCCGTAAAGGCAAGTTAAACGCAGATCAATTAGGCGAGTGTCCGGAATACATAAAAAGTCTAATGATCAATAATAACGCGGACAGTAGAAATTTTAAAGATAATATTAGACAGTACAATAGTGCGTTAGCTTTTGCTTCCTTTGGGGCTAAAATTTCAATGCCTCCGGGCAGAGGACCATATTGTTTCCGAATACATGGTCAAATTTATCATGATTCAGCCAGTTCCTTATATCCAACTAATAATAATGTTGAAAAATATGCGCAGTTATACATTATAAATTCTGCGGAAGCGTTAGAGAAAAGAATGAATGTAGAATACAATAAACAGTGTAAACCAAATATAATGGGGCAGTTAGATGATATTATTAGAGAAATTAATCCGTATTCTCAAGCGTACATGATGTTAAAAGAAGTAGAGCAAAGAGAAATAGCTAGGGCAAATATTAATAATCAGTCAGTGCCAGAAATTAATTTGTGGATAGTTAGTGACAGACGAAAAGATAAGCGTAGGTATAATGTACCAACATGTAATGAAGTGGCCGTAGTTTTTACATCAAATGACGGAGAGCCACCAATAGATAGAGACATTTGTGTTCACCCAAGAGCAGGCGGTTCTGTTAGAATTAATCAATTCAGCGAAAACTGCGACCCCATGACATATCCCATACTTTTTCCTCGCGGTGAATGTGGCTGGAACATGAACCTAAAGCATGCCGACGGTATTAAAAAACAAAGCATGCTACAATTTTACATGAATAGATTAGCAATTAGAGATACATTTAATCCGTGTTTAGAAGCCGGAAAGCTAACTCAGCAGTACATTGTAGATGCATATGTGAAAGTCGAGGCTGAAAGATTGACTTATATTAGATTAAATCAGCCTACCCTCAGAGTAGAGCTGTATAATGGGTTAATGGACCATGTAAATAATTTAGCAGATAATGAGGGCGGTAAGGCGGGCACAATGGTTATTCTACCATCCACATTCCAAGGTGGCAGTCGTTTTATGTTAAAAATGTATCAGAACGCTATGTCAATTGTTAGAGAATTCGGCCGACCTGATTTGTTCATAACAGTAACGTGTAATCCAAAATGGCCAGAAATAGTTGAACAGTTACGCGAAGGTCAAAGTTCTGCAGATCGGCCAGATATAGTAGCGCGAGTTTTCAACGGCAAAATTAAAAGTATGATGAATGAAATTCTTCACGATGATATTTTTGGAAAAGTCGTAGCCTTTATTTTTGTAATAGAATTCCAAAAACGTGGGTTACCACATATGCATTTGTTGTTGACATTAGATAGCGAAAGTAAAATCCGTAACAAAGATGAAATAGACGAAATTGTAAGCGCCGAAATTCCAGATGAAGACGACGAACCAGAGTTGTATCAATTAGTTCGAACGCACATGATCCACGGTCCCTGCGGTATATTAAATAAATATTCACCTTGCATGAATGAAAATAAATGCACAAAAAGATACCCTAAAGAATTTCGAAACGAAACACACGAAAATATTAACGGTTATCCTCTTTACAAAAGGCCAGATAATAATGCAAAGATATATATTCTCTGGAAAAACGGTTTAGTAAAATATACAGTAGATAACAGATGGATAGTACCTTACAATCCATATTTGCTAAAAAAGTATAAAGCTCATATTAATATTGAAATATGCTCTTCGGTTAAAAGTGTTAAATATATTTGCGATTATCTGTGTAAGGGTCATGACTGCGCAAGTATTAAATTAGGTCAACCAGATAAAGATAAAGTAATTCAATGGGATGAAATCAACGGTTATTTAGATGCGAGGTATGTTTCTGCTCCAGAATGTTGTTGGAGGCTACTGGAATATCCCTTACACGATAAATCACATACAATATTTGAGTTAGCTGTTCATTTGAAATACCAACAGGCGGTATTTTTCGTTAATGGTCAAGAGAAAAAAGCAGTAGAACGGGCAGCGAAAAAAAATACAACTTTAACTGCGTGGTTTATTCTAAATAGCACAGATGTAAATGCTCGGCAGTATGTTTATATGCAAATTCCAAAATATTATGTATTTGTTAATAACGCTTGGAAGGCTAGGCAACGCGAGTCAAAACCACCAATAGGCCGAATGATTTCCGTCAGTCCCAGAGATATAGAAAGGTTCCATCTACGTTTAATATTAGTACACGCGAAAGGGGCTACAAGTTTCGAAGACTTGCGTACCGTAGATGGTAAGTTGTATAACACATACCAAGAAGCTGCCCGCGCATTAGGTCTTTTAGCAAATGATAAAGAATGCGAAAATTGTTTAGGTGAGGCAGTGATAAATAAATTTCCGAGACAATTAAGAGAATTATTTGCATATTTAATTTGTTTCCACACGTCCACCAATGCCGTAGCTTTGTGGGAAAAATTTAAAGAGTATTTGATAGAGGATTATTTATTGCACAATTCCGAAAAAGTAGCGCAAAATAAATGTTTAAGAAAAATTCAAGAAATATTAGAAATACATAGATTCACATTAAGCGATTTCGGTTTACCGCTGCCAGATGACGTAGATGAAAATGAAAACGATTTGATTGATACTGCAGCAGAGAAATTAGAGGGAGAACAAAATGTAGCGTTGTTTAATAATGATCAAAGAGAAATTTTAGATTTAATTTTAAATGCCGTATCAGATAGTAATAGCAAAAATAGATATTTCTTTGTAGACGGTCCTGGTGGTACAGGAAAGACATTTTTATATAATACCCTCATCAGTATTTTAAGAGGTCAAAATATTAAGGTAATAGCCGTGGCGTGGACAGGAATAGCGGCTACTTTATTAAAAGGTGGACAAACTGTACATTCGGTTTTCAAGTTACCAGTACCTGTAAATGACGGCTGCGTATGTAAAGTTAAAGCGAATAGTAATGCAGGCAAACTAATAAAAGATACAAGTGTAATCATCTGTGACGAAGTAACAATGATACCGAAACACGCGCTAAATGCAATAGATTTACTTTTAAAAGATTTAATGAACAATACGGTACCATTTGGCGGGAAAGTTATAGTATTAGGTGGTGATTTCAGACAATGTTTACCGGTAGTAAATTATACAAATCATCGTACCACAATAATAGAAACTTGTGTAATAACAAGTCACTTATGGCAACTCTTTCAAAAATTTTCTTTAAAACAAAACATGCGTGTAAATAGGGACGAAAAAGATTTTTCTGAGTATTTACTAAAAATCGGCAATGGTTTAACTGAAGTTGTCAAAATTCCTGCACACTGTGTATCACAAACGTCATTAGCTAATGATATATTTGGAGATAATGATATAGAGCCAAATAATATACACAAATTTACAGACCGCGCCATTTTAGCACCAACAAATGACGATACAATGGTAATAAACGAACAAGTATTAAATAAAATCGTAGGACAATCAAAAATATATTACAGTGCTGATTTTTGTGAAGGCGATGATAAAAATAAAATTAGTTATCCAACCGAATTATTAAATGCGTTAATACCAACCGGAATGCCTCCTCACAAATTAACGTTAAAAGTGGGGGCAATAGTAATGTTACTAAGAAACATGAATCCGAAACGTGGGCTATGTAACGGTACAAGATTTAGTATAAAAGATATGAAAACTAATTACCTTGATGTAGAAGTATTAACCGGGCAAAGTGCAGGTACCCGACTCTATCTACCAAGATTTGATTTAATTACCGATACAAATTTACCATTCAGTTTAAAACGTCGCCAATTTCCAATTCGATTAGCATTTTCAATGACAATTAATAAATCACAAGGTCAAACGTTTAATTTTGTTGGAATTAATTTAGAAAATCCAGTTTTCACTCATGGCCAATTATATGTTGCAATGTCGAGAGTACGGCCATCTAAAAACTTAAAAATTAAATTACCAGAATCAAATATTAACGAAAATTCTAAAGAAGGAATAACGACGAATGTGGTATTTAAAGAAATTTTAAACTAAACAAGATATTAAAATCATAATGAAATAATTTCAATTAAATTTTAATCAATAAAAAAATTATATAACATTATTATATGAAGTACATATTTGTAAACATTATTTCAAAATTTAAAAACATTATATAGAGGATTTCATAAACAAATTTTCAAAAAATTTAAGTTAAAGTGCAAGTATTAAACCAATCTTTTCACATGATGAACATTATGCAGTATCTTAGCCAGGTTATTAAAAACCTTAAAGATAAAATTATCAGATTCAAATATTAAAAATAAAGATTTGAATTGTGAACAAATGGAGTATTTAGAAAAAAAATTAAATTGAACAAGTAGATATCATGATAAAAAATTGGTATATTTACAATGTCATAGTCATTTCGTAACTTATTGCAAAATTATGAATAAAATATCAATAATACATAAATTTCATTGTAATTAATTTTAAAACTATATAAGAAAAAATATTTAATATTTGAAGTCAAAGACATTGAAATAAAATTTACTGAAACTAAATAAATCTAGCAAATACATATAAAAATATATAAAAAATTGCAATCCATTTAATAATTAATGAATGAACGTAAAATTTAAAAACATTTAATATACAGAAGTATATAATAAATGATAACAGACAACCAGGCCATTCTACCATTGTATCTCAAAATTCATGCAACAGAATACTAATTTGTACTTATGTTTTTGACATTATACTACAAAACCGACAAGTATGGTAAAAATTTCAAGAACCATTTGGGGTTTTAATGTGTTATGTTCCATGTCATTGTGACTGTTGCATGAATTTGAAAAATAAGGTTTTGATATTCATAAAACTATAAAAGTAAAAATATTATCTACAATTTATTTAAACATACATTTTTTGGTAAAAATACCTTTTTATTTTTAATTACTTTGGTAGATGGCAAAACAATGGCTTGGACATAATGCATTAAAACCCAATACCAGTGGTATTTAAATTTTTGCTGTACTTTGATTTAGTATTATAGCCCGTGATTAAATAAATAAATATAAGAGAAATTAAATACATTAAAAAATAAACTTTATCAAAATTATTCGCCACATAATGGCTGGTTGAAATTAGGCATATGAAGCTCATTAAAACCTTAAATTTTTAAATTTAAAATTTTTAGAATATCGGAAAAACATGTAATATTATAAAAAGGATTATTGATGGTGTATATGAAATATAAAATAAAAATATAAGAAAGCAATAATAATAAATTTAAAATATAAAATAAAAGCATGTTGAAGCAATAATTATGATTTAAAAATGTGATTTAGAAATACTTAATAATATAAAAAGGAATAAGAAAGAATTCAAAATATAAACAATAAAAAATGTAAAATTTGATTTGATAAATAATATATGCAATATATTTAATAAATGTAATTGATATAAGTATTAAATATTATTCCAACATGAAAAGTGGTTCGTAAAATATTGTAAAAGGTAATAAAAAAGAACTTAAGTCTGATAATACCATTGCTCCTTTTACAAATTTTACGGACCTTGCCAAATTGAAAATACAATAAAAAGAATTATAAAAGGCAATTATAAATAAAACTATTCTTTACATAAAAGTTAATAAAATAATATTAACAATGAAAAACATAAATAAAATAAATAGTATAAAGCAATGGTTAAGTATTAGAAAAATTTTCTATAGCGTCTACATCCTGGTATATTGTATGTTTTACCAATATTTTCAATAATATACATTAAAAAATTTATTTAATGATAAAAGGGTCCCTACATTTAATAGTTAAATGAAAACCTATTTTATATGTAAGTATAAAAAAATAATTTAAATTTTTTACATTAAAATACAATTATAATAAAATTATATTTAAATGCATATTTTACCTTTTACTACTACTAAAAGATTGGTTAAGCAACTTTTTTATTTTAATATAATACAACAGTCATTAGTTAACATTAACATTTTTCATTGTCAATAAAAAATGTAATAGCGCTTAAACAATACTGCTGTCAATAATTTTTAATTAATACCATCAAAAAATAAAGACGTTATACGAAAACTATCTAATACCAGGCTTAAGTTAAAACATGTTGCGTCTCTCTATAATATGTACTAGAAATGTGACGTTAAACAAAAGTATATAATAAATCGCAACATGTGGGCAGGCCAGTCTACCATTGTACCTCAAAATTCATGCAACAGAATATAAATACACATTTTTTTGGCAATATACTACATACTACTACAAAACCGCAAAGTATGGTAAAAATTCCATCTACTGCTGGTGGGTTTTGAAGTATTATGTAAGCAAGTCATTGTCACTGTTGTATGATTTTGAGTAACAATATTTTCATTTTTTAAAAACTACAAAAGTACAAATATTAACTGCAATTTTTTTGGTAAGAGTACATTCAATTTATATTTTTTGTTTTAAATTACATTTTTATGTACATAATGTGTACCATATTATCTATAATTCCTTGGTAGACTTGGCAAGACAATGACTTGTTACATAATACTTTAAAACCCTATACCAGTGGTATTTGGGATTTTTGCTGTACTTTGCTTCAATATTATAATAGCCCGTGGTTAAAAAAAATTAAAACAATAAATAAGAAAAAATAAGCTTCATAATAATTACTCGTCACAAACCGGCTGGTGGGTATGAAGCTAATGAAGCATATTACAACATTATAATAAAAAAAAACCACAAAGCGATCAATAAAAGAAAAATAAGAGAGTAATAAATCGCAAAAGTATGAATGTTTGTGTGAATGTTTGTATGAAATCGAGTTGCCAGGTTATCAAAATTTGTTTTTTATTTTATATGAAAGATTCTACAAGTTTAACAATAATAACTGCAGTTAGTAAAGAAATCGTATTCTTTTAATATTTTGTTGAGTTGAGTAAAATATTTCTATAAATTATCTAAAATGTAAATGAAATTTTTATTAATATTATTATACATTCATATTTTTAAATTATTTAACTTATTTGTATTAAAAATTATCTGGCAACTCAAATAATTTCTAATAAAAATTAAAATATAATGTCAGAAAACTTTTTCAAAATTATATATTTCTTAAAAAAAATGTAGAATGATTTGATAAACTTTTGTAACTAATTAAAAGTTAAATTCATACTATATAATAAAGATACACAAATACCAAAAATCTTCATGATTCACAACAATGTGAAATGGTATGTTTTTCTTATGTTCTAAAAAATATCATTTGTGAATTTTATATTTATAGATATTGGAAACTGAAGTATACATTGCATTGTTCCTGTGAAGTACATCGAAGATTTTAAATACGAGTTATATCCTTATTTGGACTATTGCAATTAATATAGAAGTTCTTTCATCTGAGGCGAAACTTTTTTTATAAAAAAGTGTTCAATGTTTACATATTTTTTATTAATTAGTAATATTTCCTTCTAAATACAGAACAATGGATCAAATCCTGAGATGGAAATTTCCTTCATTCAATATTACAAGAAAAGGATTAAATTTCAATGGAAGCATATGGACTATTAGTCCAAATCAAATATATACTACGTTGATGTTAAACAATATTTGGAAAATGAATCCATTTTAAAACGAAGGCATCATTTGAATAAAAATTATCTTCCTTTATTATATAAGTTTTCATTGTTTATAGGGTAGCAGTTTCACAAAAAATATATTTTTGGAAAACTTGTCAAGAATAACCTCCTTTGGAAAGCGATATTGAATATTTTGGAACTTAAAATGGAAACCACTCTATTCGCTGACGATTCTGCTACCATCGGAAAAACTATATTATTATTGACGAAGTTGTACAAGAATGGTAAATACATTTATATTTAAAGAAAAAAATATATTAATTAATTACTATTTTTTATTTAACAGAACACATATCTGTTTGATGACTGGAGGAAAATTTCGTCGTATTTTCAGAAAGTAAACATTTAAATTACTACATGAAATGAAAGAAACATTCTTCAAATTTTGCGTAACAAATTCTACGAGAAAACTTTACAATGTCCAAATAAAGTAAGTCAAAATTCATATTAACATTCTCTGTGGCCTTGATATACAGTATGTCATCGGATCGAGTTAGAAAGAAGGAAAACATTTTTATTTTTTATTTTACGAGAAACATGTATTCTTAATAAAAGATTTTACATGTTTCAATACTGACAATTCAGTTTTAACCTTTTCAAATTTTCTTTTAGTCTCTGACAAAAGTCGAACATAGTTCGACTTAGAATTTTTCTAATTGTAAGCCCCAAAAAACAAGTTTGCGTTATCATAGAAATTATTGTTAACATGACTTTAACTTTAGTTTCATAAATTTAACAACAAAAATAATATAAACAGTAACTATTCTACTCAATCGATGCACGGTTTGTTGAGCGCACAATTGTAGTCTTCGATGCAATTATTTAACTTCTTTGAATTTCTTCCGCAGAGTTAAAGACGTCACAGCATCTCTAATTCTCTCCTTTAAATTCTCTACATTCGGTCGAAGATAATTTGCATAAACTATTTGTTTCCAACGGCCCCAAAGATAAACATGAGACCGATTGCCATAGCATTGAATTAGGTAAAATCGTTGTTTTTTGACAACATTTTTAACGATTACAACAGATTTTCCTAATTGACAGTCAATGAAATTAAATAAATAATTCCAGTTATTTTCAAATAAGTCGACCTATTTTCGTTTTTCTCTGAAACTAAAAGAAAATTTTGAAAAGGTTAAATCTGAATTGGTCGTTTTGCCCACTGCTTCTTTGGAAAACGCTCTTTCTTTATGGCAATTCCAATATATTTAAATAATGTAAGTGTTATTTCGTTCGATTCATTCTTTCACATTATTCTTTTTGTTTAGTAATCGTCTTTTGCTAACGTTTTTGGCGGTTTTCCGTTAGCATTTACAGGGAATCCTGAAGACTAATTTGTTCCGCCCAGAAGATTTTTTACTACATAGTTTATTGTCATTATTATTTATTGTAATATTTTAATAATATATAACTTTCCTATTTTGTGTATCTAAGTTATAATTATACATCTGTTGATGAAAACTGATTTTAAATGCTTCAAATTTCTTTCTTTTAATACAATTTTCTTAAAAAATATATTTCGTATTTATTCGTATTATCGATAAACAAAAAATTCATCTTGGGTCAGTACTGCATAATTTAATTTTCCCGCCCGAGAAAAATGGTGGCATATCGGCGAAACTCAAGTAAGTAAAAATAATGAAATAATCATCTTCATGAGGTAAATTTTAACTTTATTATCTAACAAATATAAAAGTAAAACCTAATTTTAAAATGACATTATTTACACTTGCAATTCATACGTTTCATTATAAAAATTTCTTTTGTAAGCACAGCAGTTCTGAAACGTTTTTATAATAACATAATCAAATCTAACTGATCAAAATTATAGTACAAAGAAATGTTTAATAGCGATGTGTCGTTTTAAAAAGTTTTTCCGCCCACCGGTTATTAATAGGTTATATTACGTGCCTCGAACGTACCAAAAATTGGTCATTAATAACATTCATTAATGCCCTGATTTTTATTAATGACCAATTTATGGTGCGTTCGATACACGGAATATATTTGCCGAAAATGCTAGATAGAATTAAAAGATATAATTTTTACAATTACTAGCTAGGTATATTCACGTAACATACATTTAAAATTAATTTTAACCCATAATACTTGTCAAATAAAATTAAAAAAGTATTTGTGCTACGTAGCGTTCAGTAAACTCAACGCATTCACTGAAAACAATTGACAAATTTGTTGATTTTTGACGTATCAAGGTAGGTCAGTCAAATGTCAAATGTGTTACTTACCCTAACCTAAAAAAATTATCAATGAATAAAATTGGAATTTAACAAGAAACGCTGGACGGAAAAGTATTGTAATTACCTCGGATGTTAATAAGCGATTAATGATCTCCAATATTAACGCCCTCGCTTCGCTCGAGCGTTAAAATAACTCAATCATTAATCGCTTGCATTAATATCCTTGGTCATTAAATAACTATTAATTGTTATTTGTAAATTTATTTTTATAAATGTTGTGTGAAGTAAATTTTGAAGCAAATCGGTTCTCAAACAGTGGAGTTTCATATAACTATAAAATTACACATTTATTCAAGGACATTTTATTACTACTAGATTTATATTTCATTTTTAATCAAACACGAAATAAAATTAAATATCGTTAATGAAAAGACTGCAGTATTACAATGAAAAAAAATTAGCTTCCACGGAATAAAATTAGTAGTCATGTTTTAATTATGATACCTATGTTACCGACATTCCGAAAGTTGACAGTTTGATTTTATACAATTTTTGTTCATATTTTTTCTTTGGAATAAAAATGTAAGTAGAGAACTGAGAAAAACTCCAGTATAATATATTGTAATTAAGAATTGCTTACTTTTAACTGTAAATAGTGCTATTGTTTCCAAATAATATTTGAATTTTTAAACGTTAAACTGAATAAAAAATCGGTTCTCAAACAGTGGAATTTCAAATAACTAACTATAAAAATACACATTTATTCAAGGAAATTTTATTACTACTATATTTATATTTCATTTTAAATCAAACACGAAATAAAATTAAATAGTAGTTAATTTTTAAATTTATAAATTAATATTGTCAATCCTAATACAACTGCCAGCGTCTTCAGTGAAGTTAGTCTAGGAATATTTGGTTTTAATTTAGTTACTTCGTCATACATTTGGCAATATTGACTGTTGACATTGGATACGTCAAAATTTATATTAATTAAATACGTTATGTTTTAAACTTAAATTAGTTGTAGCACCTTTGCTCAAGTCTATTATTCATGAAATTGTATTTAAATCTTTGATATCAATACTCTATAAGAAGATATAATCGTTCATAGTCTGATTGTCAAAGTGACGGATGACAGCGTGATTTTTCTTAAATTTAGACATGGCTATTAGGAGTTATCTACACAGGAGCGATTTTTGCGGAATCCAGAATTCATTTTGCTATATTATCATAAAGAGAATTTATTTTATTAAGAAATGTAAAGAAGTTAGCAATGTATTGTGTATCACAACTTGTACAAATGAAACTACTGCAAGAAACAAAGTATTTGTTTACATATGTGTTATTTCTATAACTTTACCTTCAATTGTATCTGTCTAGTGAAGTCACATTTAAATAAGAATTCTAAAATACAGTCCAAAACTGATCAGTCTATCATTTGGAACAAGACTTTATAAACGCAGGTTGAAAAATATCACAAAGTTTCAATAAAACCATTCTACAAAAACACGACTGGAAATTTTCTTGATATTCTTTTTACATTTTCAGAACATAAGCAAAGAAATTTTGTCTGAAACGAGTGCATAAAGTATTATACCTGTAGGGAAATTAAATGCAGATTAAAAAATCCCCATAAAACTACATATTCTGCAATGAACTCTTTCATTGTAGATGTACATATGTACCAATAGAATTAGATTGGTACAGAGAAAATATGACAGTGATTATTATAATGAAAATGTTGTTATTAAGAATCAATGGCTACAATTTTTATTGTAATCAAGCTATGCGTTATGGCTTGGAAACCAAAACTGAAGCGAAATCAGTATTTCAAGCTTCAACTAATATATTATACAAGAAATTGGACTTGTAGTGTTGTAATATTATCTAACCAACCATACTTAGCATGTAGTGATGATGGTTTTATCAAAACAGAAAACGGATTTGAACTTTTGGAAATAAAATGTCCTTATTCCTGTCAAAACAAATTCATTGTAGATTTACAAAATAGTAACGTTAAACTCAAGAAGTCCGACAAATATTACACACAAGTCCACTTTTCAAAGCACATACTTTATATTACTA
The DNA here is from genome assembly GCA_035578165.1 of Stenolophus ochropezus. Taxonomy (NCBI): domain Eukaryota; kingdom Metazoa; phylum Arthropoda; class Insecta; order Coleoptera; family Carabidae; genus Stenolophus; species Stenolophus ochropezus. Next base: position 10,466,368 of record JAQOWZ010000013.1, on the reverse strand, counting down.
CTATATTACTAAAGATGAGAAGTTTCTATCTACAATAATTCCAAGGATTAGCGACTTTTTTTTAAAATATTTCATACAGATTGTTCTAAATAAGTTTTAATTATAATGTAATCAATTTTTATGCATTTTGATAAAATATTTCATAACATTATTTTCAATATTAAATATTATAAAAGCCCTTAAGATTTACTCTGGAGATTCAAGTTTTTTTCTTTTCACATCATACAGGTGATTTGGAAATAAATAAAACAACACTGGCACCACCAGTTAGTTTGGTATGTCACGTATTCAAAATATTATTATGTTCTTGTTTTCGCTTAGAATAATAATTTTCATTTATGCCTAAAAATATTATTTTAAAATATATACATAATTAAATATAAAAATATTTAATTGTTAAGTAATTATATCGATTCCTTCTTTAGCAGATGCAATAAATTTCATAATTTTTTCTGATATACATAGAAACAAATTTTACAAAGACTGGTGTAAACGGTATTGTTAAACCTATAAAAATTATGTGTACAGGAGTACAGGGTGAATACTGAAAACCTTGACATAGGGAAATAACATGGGAAAACAGTTTTTTGCTGTTTCCATCTGTCTCGCTAAATAAAATCGGGTGTATATGGTATCGTTAGTTAGATTAGTTAATTTTGCATCTAATAAAACCAAATGTTGTGTAATATGGCCTTTTCTAACTGAAATATTTGATAAAATAAATTGTATTTTGAAGGTTATCCTTCATATTTTCGAATAAGAAACGTCTAAAACAAAATGCTTCATAGCCGAGTGGATAAGAGGGCGGATTCATAATATAAATAATCTACAAGACCTGGTTCGAGACCACCTCGACCCTGTTTTTTTTTATTTAATGGTATCAGGCTGGCTAGACCAGTACTATGGGATAAGACAGAAGGAATATACAAAAACAAAAGCGTGAGCAGAAATATGCACTCATTTGAGGCAACATTTTAATGAATTGAAGGACAATTATTTTTCGACGGCAAAGTCGTCTGTATAAAATCCACAAAGCATTAATGCGTTCACGCGGCATTGTCGTAAGACAAAATGTAAATGAATTTTCTTGACCGGAGTAAATAGGCAATCGCAGTGCTACTTGGAATAAATACCCGGCTGCCGGCCGTCGGATCCAAAGTGTGTGAAAAGGCTCTAAATGAGAAATATATTTTACGTCGACCGGCTTTTGTATTTTTCAAAAAATTGTTAGAAATATGTCATGTTTCGTATCGAATGAAAGGTCTCGTTGTGGGCTAGCGTGCAGAAATGACAAAAATGTTCCATGTCGATCGACTTTTGTTTTATGCACAAAGTTGTCAGAAGTATGCCGTGTTTGGTATCAAATGAAAGCACTCAAGTAGGGCAGCCATATTGAAATAACAAAAATTTGCCAGGTCGATCGGCTTTTGATTTTTTGCAAAATTTGTCAGAAGTATGTCGTGTTTGGTATCATATGAAAGGTCTCGTCGAGAGCTGGTGTACAGGAATGAAATTAGCCGTCAACTGTAAATATTTCATTGATGCCGGAGGCCTAGGGAAGCTCAGCGTAGCTGAGCCTTCGCTAGTCCTATATACTAAACGATTAGATTCACTATATATCTATAGATTCATCACGAGCATCGAGTAACTTTTGTAATCGCCTACAGCCTGAACCATGCAAGTGATTGTTATAATTTTTTTTTTAATATGTGGGGGCTAATGAGATCTGGTGCGTTTTGGGTGTCTCATATTTTTACTCTTAGTAGTTTTCGTGTAAAAAATTAAAACTTTGCACAAATGCTGCCTTGAAACACTGGATCCCAGAGGCCATGTCTAACTTTAAGAAGAATCACGCCGTCATCCGTCACTTTTGACAATCTGCCTATGAACTTTAAATGATTATATCTTTTAATAGAACATTGATATCAAAGATTTAAAAACAGTATCATGAATAATAGACTTGAGCAAATGTGTTACAACTAATTTAAGTTTAAAACATAACGTATTTAATTAATATAAATTTTGACGTTTCCAATGTCTAATGTTAATGTTGCCAAATGTGTGATGAAGTAACTAAATTAAAACCAAATATTCCTAAACTAACTTCACTGAAGACGGTGGCAGTTGTATTCGGGTTGACAATATTAATTTATAAATTTAAAAATTAACTACTATTTTTTAATGCAAACAGTGTTGCTAAATTATAAAGTAACTAAATAAAAATCAAATATTCCTAAATAAAATAAATTGAATACTTTGCTGTGTTTGTTATCAAAAGAAAGGAAACCATAAGGGCCAGTTTTAAAATGACAAAAAAAAATTGTCATGTCGATCTGCATTTGTTTTCCGTAAAAAGTTGTTAGAAGTAGGTCGTCCTTGGGTTTTAAGGAAACGACACAATACGGACTGGTGTGCACGAATGACAAAAATGTTCCATGTAGATTAGAATTTGTTTTTTGCATAATCTTGTCAGAAAAATGTCGTGTTTGGGTATTTTCAAATTACAAAAGTCAATGTTGCCAAATGTTTAATAAAGTAACTAAACAAAGATCTGGTGCCTTTTGGGTGTCTCATATTTTTACTGTTAGTAGTTTTGGTGTAAAAAATTAAAACTGTGCGCAAATGCTGCCTTGAAACAATGGATCCCAGAGGCCATGTCTACATTTAAGAAGAATCACACCGTCATCCGTCACTTTTGACAATCTGTCTATGAACTTTAAATGATTATATCTTTTAATAGAACATTGATATCAAAGATTTATAAACAATTTCATGAATAATAGACTTGAGCAAAGTTGTTACAACTTATTTAAGTTTAAAACATAACGTATTTAATTAATATAAATTTTGACGTTTCCAATGTCAAAAGTCAATGTTGCCAAATGTGTGTTGAAGTAACTTTGACAAGTATAAGTACGAATATTGAACTACAATAATTTGGAAATGGACAAAGATATAATTAACTGAACTATGTATCCGTATTTTATAATATTGTGCAAAATATATATTATTATTTTAGAAATTGTATATGGTATAATTTAAATTTTCTGACATTTAACGTTTGTTATAATTGGTTATAACATATAAATTTATACTAGAAATTTTGCAACTTGATACAAATACTCAGAACATATTTTTGGTTTGTACTTATTATATATTATTTAAATACATATAAAATGATATATATGTATGTATAAGAAATATAGAGAAAGATATAAAAAGGAAAGAAATATACAAAAGATTGGAAATAAGCAGTACTAAAGAATATGAAAGACGAAAGAGTACAATTTATTATTCCTACAAAAGCAGAAACATTATTTTTCAAAAAATAATTCAATTAATTGACATTCTGTTCTTCATATACAAGAGAGTTATAGGAATAATTCAAATAACGCGCATTTTTTGAGCAGGTATTCTTATTTTGATTCATACGCGTTTCAACCCTCTATTTTATTACGTGAACGACAAGTTCGAAGAAATTAAATCATTTGTCAAAATATGTTAGTTGTCAGACCTTCATAATTTACTTAAAAGTCTTGCAGCACATTGTTGTTTATTGTATTTGCAAAATGACAAGTACACCTATAATTGTAAGCCGGGACATATTTTGCATACCTATTAGAAATAGTAAGTTTCAAATAATTTCCTATTATATTGAATAAAAAGTTATTTATTACAGGTGTTTTTTAGTACTGTCCTGAGTACTGTACTTCATTTTAAATTAGACAGGCGATAAAAAATTAACTAATGATAAATAACTGTAGTTAAACTGAACAATAGTTGCAGCAAAAATACAATATGAATGATTATACACAAATTTTGAATGTATTTCATGTAAGTATACATTTTAGTTCAATTAATTTCTACCAATACGTTTAATTTTATTAACAGTTATAATGTTATTAGTATGAATCAGTGAAGAAGTTCATGTTGCAACCATTTGAAAACTGCTAGCGTTTAGAACATAACCACTAATGCCAGAGTATCAGTTTTCGCTCAAAGGTTCGTCCTTGTCTTATGATCAATTAAAATGTAAGTTAAAGATTCGAACAACAAACCTTGCATCTGTGACACCCACGCTAAAAGTAAGTGTATTATAATTATTTTGTTATTGTATATAACACTTTCATTTCGTTTTAAAGGAAAATTCTCATTTAAATTAAAAGTATATTTGTGTTATAACATTACTAATAAATTATTATTTAAAATTTATGAATTTTTAATAATTTAATTTTTATATTTATCGGTATGTACGCTGTCGGTATTAATAATTTCACATTTACCGACATTTCGGAAATACTAATTTTAGATCAGGGACACCATAGAAAACAAAATTTGTTTATTAAGAATATTGCTTCTTCACCTGTGTGTAGAGTAATTTCATTGTGCTTTGTTACAATATATTTATATTGCGAATTAATATTCATTATCTTTGATCTGAGCTGCAGTAGTTACAATAAAATAAATCCCGTTTAGTGTGCCGCTATATTCAAATCTAAGGTGAGAAATATTTTATATCTTTTACAACCCTCGAAAAATCAACTTGCAAGTTCGCAATTTACAAGTAGAAAAATGTCATTTGCAACCAATCTAATAGAAATTTTAATTTGTGATTTCACTATTTTTTTTAATATTATTTTATTTCTTATTAAATTCTATGTTTTTCTTGTTTACCCGGCGCCAGTAGTTTTTAACCGGTTTTCCGTAAACCTACGAAAGATGTGTCTCCATTATTTTTATTTACCTGAAGTATGCTCCAAAATATGCTAAATTATTTATTGCACTAATTAAAAACATATTTAGGCGGGTATATCATAGTCTCTGGCGGGCCGCGTGTTATAACTAATTGCAAATTGGACCAACCTACAATTTTTGAGAGTTGATCTTCTATTTAAGTATAAGTAATGTACTTTAAATTTATAATCATTACACTTTCTCTAATAGGCCGTTAAAGCGTGACGTTAAAATGGAGCGGGAATTACATATATATTTTCCGGTTTGAAATTTTGGTAATGGTGAACAAATCACATAACCGTTCAATTTAAATAACTGTCACCTCTCGTGTACCTACGTTTCGTTATGTATATGTCCGTATAAAATTTATTTTACCTAAATATGCAAGTAGAAATGCATGTTTTCTTATTAACATATAGGGTAGGAATAGTACAAAATTATTTAGAAAATAAATTTATTAGGTGGTTGATTCTTGGCCATTAGTAATAGTAATTTTATCTCGCAATTTTTTTTAATTTTAAAATGTTGCAGACGTTTCTGTTACATCCAAAAAAAATGAAAATTGCGAAAAGTTGACTATTTTATTGTTATAGATAATTAGCAATCTATAAATGTATTTTTTGTGAAAAATCTTTAAAATACATATGTATGTATTTACCGAAAACAATATTTTCATTTAAATTTTATTTATTTACAAATAAAACACAATGTAAACTATTCGCAAATTTCTTGAAGTCCAACCATGATACCATGTCTTAAATACGTCTACTATTAAATTATAAACATATTTTCATATGAATATGCAATTAATTAATAATTAACGTGAAATATATCATTATCTTACAAACTATACATAAGAACACAACAGATGACAGTTGTTTAAATTGCGTGGTTATAGTTTGTTCACTACAAACACAATCTCAAATATATTATTATATTTCACGTTGTGTAATTGCCGTTCGATTATGACGAAAGCAGTTTCAGGGCCTAGACATTGTACATAGTTTGCAGTATTTAGTAATTTAGCAATCTAATACTAGAAATACACATTTATTTCGTATTAATTTTTTATAATGCTATGCATATATTTTAAATATTAATTTTACTGTAGGTTTACAACTTGACTGCAGCAGAGTAAGAGAAAGAGTGCAGAATTCCATTATCCTAACAGAAAAGAACCTGATCGACTTATAATCGAAGGCCTGACGTAATTATTGGTAATTATAAATATTGAAAAGAACAACGCACTCAAAAATTGTAAGTTTTGTATAATTTGTAAGTAAATAACAAAATGCCAAGTAAAGATAGAATTAACCGTCTTAAGCGCAAGCAAAACAACGAGAAAAATGCGGCAAAAAATAATAAAAATGATAATACGGGAAATATAGAAGAAAACTTTATTAATAGTCAGGTTCAATCAGGTTGTAGGAGTATATCTGTCATTTCAGTAGCGGACAATAATATCAATAATGTACATACAAGTAATCAAACGGGTAATGTAGGAATTAGGACAGTAAACTATCAGATTCAATTAATAGACCAGGATATTAACACGTTGCTAAATCCTGCAGGGTACTTAGAAGACGTACACATAGACTTTTTCTTTTCTTTAGTCCGTTCTATGACTGAGTTCAACCCTCAGCCTACAGTGTATGTAAATACGCCGGACCGTATCATTCCAGTTCAACAAGGAACTAAACACTTACAAATTTTATTCGTGCCAGGTGCAAATATTGATAGCATTGATCATTGGTTCACAGCGTACTATGACGGTTCAGAGATAATAATTTATGATAGCATGAATTCTCAATGTTTAAATCAGAATGCAAGTTTATATTTAGAAAGATTGTTTCCTTATAGACCAACAGTTAGATTTGTCCGAGTTCAACAGCAGACAAATACTTACGATTGCGGGTTGTTTGCCATTGCATTTTTTACGAGTATAATTTTTAATCGTAATCCAGAAAACGAAAATTATGATATCAACAGGCTTAGGTCACATACTTTAAATATATTTCAAACACGTAATTTAACAGTATTTCCGGTAACTCGACAACAAAAGTTAAGAGAAAATTATTTAAAACGCAAAGAGAATGAAACAGACGAAGAACGGTCTAAACGTCTAAAATTAAATACAGAAAATAAATTAAAAAATTTAGCTAATGAAACACTTGATCAACAAACAAATAGGTTAAATAAATTGAAATTTAATTTCAAAGAATATATTAAAAATGAAACACCTGAACTAAAAATAAATCGCTTAAATAGATTAAAATATAACTTTCAAAATATAATTCAAATAGAAACACCTGAACAAAAAGAACGTCGTTTAAATATGTTAAAAGATAATTTTAAAAAAGTAGTTCAAACAGAAACACCGGAACAGAAAGAACAGCGTTTGTTTAAAAATAATATAATAAATAAAAATAAAATAAAGGCAAGTAAAAACAAAATTAGCAATACGAGTAGATTAGCGAGTAAAGGTATAGGAATGCAAATTGAACCGCATTCTTTAGGTCCAATGTCTACACTGTGTAGCTACTGTTTATCTAAAAATTTCGCGTATGAAAAGCCCTCGGACGGCAAATTCACACATTGCTGCCGTAAAGGCAAGTTAAACGCAGATCAATTAGGCGAGTTTCCGGAATACGTAAAAACTCTAATGATCAGTAATAACGCGGACAGTAGAAATTTTAAAGATAATATTAGACAGTACAATAGTGCGTTAGCTTTTGCTTCCTTTGGGGCTCAAATTTCAATGCCTCCTGGGAGAGGACCATATTGTTTCCGAATACATGGTCAAATTTATCATGATTCAGCCAGTTCGCTATATCCAACTAATAATAATGTTGAAAAATATGCGCAGTTATACATTATAAATTCTGCGGAAGCGTTAGAAAAAAGAATGAATGTAGAATACAATAAACAGTGTAAACCAAATATAATGGGGCAGTTAGATGATATTATTAGAGAAATTAATCCGTATTCTCAAGCGTACATGATGTTAAAAGAAGTAGAGCAAAGAGAAATAGCTAGGGCAAATATTAATAATCAGTCAGTGCCAGAAATTAATTTGTGGATAGTTAGTGACAGACGAAAAGATAAGCGTAGGTATAATGTACCAACATGTAATGAAGTGGCCGTAGTTTTTACATCAAATGACGGAGAGCCACCAATAGATAGAGACATTTGTGTTCACCCAAGAGCAGGCGGTTCTGTTAGAATTAATCAATTTAGCGAAAACTGCGACCCCATGACATATCCCATACTTTTTCCTCGCGGTGAATGTGGCTGGAACATGAACCTAAAGCATGCCGACGGTATTAAAAAACAAAGTATGCTACAATTTTACATGAATAGATTAGCAGTTAGAGATACATTCAACCCGTGTTTAGAAGCCGGAAAGCTAACTCAGCAGTACATTGTAGATGCATACGTGAAAGTCGAGGCTGAAAGATTGACTTATATTAGATTAAATCAGTCTACCCTCAGAGTAGAGCTGTATAGTGGGTTAATGGACCATGTAAATAATTTAGCAGATAATGAGGGCGGTAAGGCGGGCACAATGGTTATTTTACCATCCACATTTCAAGGTGGCAGTCGTTTTATGTTAAAAATGTATCAGAACGCTATGTCAATTGTTAGAGAATTCGGCCGACCTGATTTGTTCATAACAGTAACGTGTAATCCAAAATGGCCAGAAATAATTGAACAGTTACGCGAAGGTCAAAGTTCTGCAGATCGGCCAGATATAGTAGCGCGAGTTTTCAACGGAAAAATTAAAAGTATGATGAATGAAATTCTTCACGATGATATTTTTGGAAAAGTCGTAGCCTTTATTTTTGTAATAGAATTCCAAAAACGTGGGTTACCACATATGCATTTGTTGTTGACATTAGATAGCGATAGTAAAATCCGTAACAAAGATGAAATAGACGAAATTGTAAGCGCCGAAATTCCAGATGAAGACGATGAACCAGAGTTGTATCAATTAGTTCGAACGCACATGATCCACGGTCCCTGCGGTATATTAAATAAATATTCACCTTGCATGAATGAAAATAAATGCACAAAAAGATATCCTAAAGAATTTCGAAACGAAACACACGAAAATATTAACGGTTATCCTCTTTACAAAAGGCCAGATAATAATGCAAAGATATATATTCTCTGGAAAAACGGTTTAGTAAAATATACAGTAGATAACAGATGGATAGTACCTTACAATCCATATTTGCTAAAAAAGTATAAAGCTCATATTAATATTGAAATATGCTCTTCGGTTAAAAGTGTTAAATATATTTGCGATTATCTGTGTAAGGGTCATGAGTGCGTAAGTATTAAATTAGGTCAAGCAGATAAAGATAAAGTAATTCAATGGGATGAAATCAACGGTTATTTAGATGCGAGGTATGTTTCTGCTCCAGAATGTTGTTGGAGGCTACTGGAATATCCCTTACACGATAAATCACATACAATATTTGAGTTAGCTGTTCATTTGAAATACCAACAGGCGGTATTTTTCGTTAATGGTCAAGAGAAAAAAGCAGTAGAACGGGCAGCGAAAAAAAATACAACTTTAACTGCGTGGTTTATTCTAAATAGCACAGATGTAAATGCTCGGCAGTATATTTATATGCAAATTCCAAAATATTATGTATTTGTTAATAACGCTTGGAAGGCTAGGCAACGCGAGTCAAAACCACCAATAGGCCGAATGATTTCCGTCAGTCCCAGAGATATAGAAAGGTTCCATCTACGTTTAATATTAGTACACGCGAAAGGGGCCACAAGTTTCGAAGACTTGCGTACCGTAGATGGTAAGTTGTATAACACATACCAAGAAGCTGCCCGCGCATTAGGTCTTTTAGCAAATGATAAAGAATGCGAAAATTGTTTAGGTGAGGCAGTGATAAATAAATTTCCGAGACAATTAAGAGAATTGTTTGCATATTTAATTTGTTTCCACACGTCCACCAATGCCGTAGCTTTGTGGGAAAAATTTAAAGAGTATTTGATGGAGGATTATTTATTGCACAATTCCGAAAAAGTAGCGCAAAATAAATGTTTAAGAAAAATTCAAGAAATATTAGAAATACATAGATTCACATTAAGCGATTTCGGTTTACCGCTGCCAGATGACGTAGATGAAAATGAAAACGATTTGATTGATACTGCAGCAGAGAAATTAGAGGGAGAACAAAATGTAGCGTTGTTTAATAATGATCAAAGAGAAATTTTAGATTTAATTTTAAATGCCGTATCAGATAGTAATAGCAAAAATAGATATTTCTTTGTAGACGGTCCTGGTGGTACAGGAAAGACATTTTTATATAATACCCTCATCAGTATTTTAAGAGGTCAAAATATTAAGGTAATAGCCGTGGCGTGGACAGGAATAGCAGCTACTTTATTAAAAGGTGGACAAACTGTACATTCTGTTTTTAAGTTACCAGTACCTGTAAATGACGGCTGCGTATGTAAAGTTAAAGCGAATAGTAATGCAGGCAAACTAATAAAAGATGCAAGTGTAATCATCTGTGACGAAGTAACAATGATACCGAAACACGCGTTAAATGCAATAGATTTACTTTTAAAAGATTTAATGAACAATACGGTACCATTTGGCGGGAAAGTTATAGTATTAGGTGGTGATTTCAGACAATGTTTACCGGCAGGGGCGCCGCGACCTATTGTGCAATGTGTGCGTTGCACGCAGGCGGCCAAATTTTGGGGGCGGCCAAATTTTCATTTAAAAAAAACGTTTAAAAAATATTTAATTTATTGTATATATACAAAATATATATATATGTATATGAAACATCAATTATTATATTTTTATTTGATGAAAATGAAAAGAATGATGGCACGTTCTAAACGTGTGTCGCTGAGCTGAACTGTCCTGTTAATCAACCAGCGTTTTTCTTCGTTAGTTTTATTTATTTATAATAATTGATCATAAATGATGTTTTGGTAACGTAACGACACCACAAATCTTTGCCGACACAACGATCCGCCACTCCCTGTTACTATCAGTTGCCGCACCGCCGCCCGTGTTATTAAAATTGTATAAACAAAGCAATTTGTGTGTGGTCTTAATATTGGTAATGTACGAAAATACACGATCAAAACAAAACTCATCTTCGTCACTTAGTCAACTTCACATGCAGATGAGTGACAACAACTTAGTTACACACTATATACTACTATATAAATAATATACTATAATAAACTATATATAGTTTATTATTGTCTACCGTTAGTTAATATAAAATAATTTTCAAAAAATATCTGACAGAAAAACGAAACGTTTATCCGGTGCCAAATATAGACAACAAAAACTTCGAAAAATTGAAGAACAAAAACAATTAAAAGGATCACTAGATAAATTTTTTATAACTGAAAATAATGAATCTACAGATTGTGCTAATGCTAGTGCTAGTGTAGTTTTTAGTGCTGATGTGCCTGTTCCTTCGACATCGCAAGGAATACAAGTCAATGAAATTGTGCTTCCTGCAGAAAAAAATGTTCAGGAAAAAGACCAAGTTTTATCATTCGAAACTGATACTGCTGACAGCTTAGATAATGTACAATTCGTATTGAAATCAAATGATCCTGGTAAGTGGACGGAAAAATTAAGTAATCAAGATATTCAGTTCCTAGCTCAAAATTACCCGCAACAAATTAGCAACATAAAATTTCCTCGTAATGCAGATGGTAGGAAATTCTCTCCATTTTATTATTATCGACGATTACCTAACGGTGAAAAAGTACACCGTCAATGGCTTCTGTATTCGGAGTCACTAAATTCTATTTTTTGCGGGCCATACAAATTATACGAAGAAAAAATAAATAAAGACGATATTGCCGGTACAAAAGGAATAAATGATTGGCGTCATATTTCATTAATTCTTAAAAGGCACGAATATAATGCAGATCATATTAAGAATGTTAAAAAAATGTCTGAACTTTTACTGGCTCTTCAAAATAAACCAACAATAGATGCAACACAGCAAAGATTGTATGAGTGTGAAAAACAACATTGGCATTCCGTTATAGAACGAATTATATTAGTAATTAAATATCTGTCCCGACAATGCCTTGCTTTTAGAGGACCTTCGAAGCGTCTCTTTGATACTGAAAAAAACAATGGAAATTTTTTACAATTAATTCAAACAATTTCAAAATTTGATACAATTATGGCAGAACACCTTCGTCGAATTCAGCATTCTAATTATAAAAATTTGCCTCATTACATTGGATCCGATATTCAAAATGAAATCATTTTATTAATAGCCACTGAAATAGAAAGTACTATACTTAAAATGGTGGGGAAATCCAAATATTTTTCTATAATATTAGATTGTACGCCAGACGTTTCTCACACAGAACAAATAACAATTATTATTCGTTTTGTTTCTTGTACAGCTCCAGTACAAATACATGAACATTTTCTCGGGTTTTGCCCCATAACAGATACAACTGGAGAGGGACTTTGTAATTTTGTGCTTAAAAAATTTGAAGAACTAAAACTTGACATAAAAGACTTAAGAGGACAAGGTTATGACAATGGGGCAAATATGAAAGGAAAACGGAATGGCCTTCAAAAAAAAATATTAGATTTAAATCCTAGAGCTTTTTTTGTACCGTGTTCAGCACATAGCCTCAATTTAGTTGTAAATGATGCTGCAAAAATTTCTTTTGAAACCGTAAATTTTTTTAATCTTGTTCAGGAGTTATATCTGTTTTTCTCAGCATCTAATTACAGATGGAACATTTTAACAAATAAATTGCCAAAATTCACCTTAAAACCTTTATCAGAAACACGATGGGAAAGTCGAATAGAGGCCATAATTTCTCTTAAAATACAAATTGGTGAAATATACGATGCATTGGTAGAAATAAGTGAAGACGAAATGAAAGACATGAATACCAGAACTATGGCGAATGCACTTGGTACAAAAATAAAATCATTTAAATTTATATGTTCCATCGTTATATGGCACAATATATTAAACCGAATCAATATAGTAAGTAAATTGTTACAAAAGCCTAAATTGAACATTCAGTCTGCATTGGAAGCGTTAGAACAAGTTCGAAAATATTTTGTCGAATTTAGATCTGATGAAAGCTTTGCTAGTATACTTCTGGAAGCAAGAGAACTGGCTTCTGTTATTGATGCAGATCTAGAATTTCCTAAAACAGATACATCTAGGATTAGAAAAAGAAAACGTATGTTTGATTACGAACATGTTGATGAAAGTATTCCAGATCCTGAAAACAATTTTAAAATATACTTTTTCTTTTCCATAATTGATACTACAATAAACGCATTACAGGATAGATTTGAGATGTTAAAAGAACATACGGACATGTTTAAAATTTTATATAATATTGGCAGCATAAAAAATATTAAGAACGAAGAATTACGAAAACATTGCACAGATTTGCAATCAAAACTGACGGATCCAACTGATGAACAATCAGATATAAATGGAAAGGAGCTATATGAAGAAATACGAGCAATTGAAATTTATTTAAAACCCGACATGAGTCCCACAGACGTATTGGAATATATTTACGATAATAATTTATCATCAACTTGTTCCAACCTTCTAATTGTACTCCGTATTTTTTTAACTCTTCCTGTGTCAGTGGCTAGCGGCGAACGTTCGTTTTCAAAGTTAAAATTAATAAAAACATATTTGCGCTCAACTATGGCACAAGAAAGACTTTCAGCCCTGGCGATGATATCTATAGAACATGAAATAAGTGACTCATTAGATTTAGAATTGTTAATAAAGAAATTTGCTTCGCTAAAAGCAAGAAAGAAAGTATTTTAATTTTATTTTTGGTTTTAAATAAACGTATTTAGTAGTAAGTTAATGGTTTTCTTTAAAACCCCATATAGTTAAAATGTGTTTTATATTCGCATTTGTAGCATAAAATGTATACGAGTACACAAGCAGAAAATTTGGTAAGTAAAAATTTTAGATTAAATGATTATATTTATTTTTGCTTTATTTAGAAAAAAAAAATACAGGGGCGGCATTTTTATTTCTGCACGCAGGCGGCCGCAACCCTCGCGGCGGCCCTGTTTACCGGTAGTAAATTATACAAATCATCGTACCACAATAATAGAAACTTGTGTAATAACAAGTCACTTATGGCAACTGTTTCAAAAATTTTCTTTAAAACAAAACATGCGTGTAAATAGGGACGAAAAAGAATTTTCTGAGTATTTACTAAAAATCGGCAATGGTTTAACTGAAGTTGTCAAAATTCCTGCACACTGTGTATCACAAACGTCATTAGCTAATGATATATTTGGAGATAATGATATAGAGCCAAATGATATACACAAATTTACAGACCGCGCCATTTTAGCACCAACAAATGACGATACAATGGTAATAAACGAACAAGTATTAAATAAAATCGTAGGACAATCAAAAATATATTACAGTGCTGATTTTTGTGAAGGCGATGATAAAAATAAAATTAGTTATCCAACCGAATTATTAAATGCGTTAACACCAACCGGAATGCCTCCTCACAAATTAACGTTAAAAGTGGGGGCAATAGTAATGTTACTAAGAAACATGAATCCAAAACGTGGGCTATGTAACGGTACAAGATTTATTATAAAAGATATGAAAACTAATTACCTTGATGTAGAAGTATTAACCGGGCAAAGTGCAGGTACCCGACTCTATCTACCAAGATTTGATTTAATTACTGATACAAATTTACCATTCAGTTTAAAACGTCGCCAATTTCCAATTCGATTAGCATTTTCAATGACAATTAATAAATCACAAGGTCAAACGTTTAATTTTGTTGGAATTAATTTAGAAAATCCAGTTTTCACTCATGGCCAATTATATGTTGCAATGTCGAGAGTACGGTCATCTAAAAACTTAAAAATAAAATTACCGGAATCAAATATTAACGAAAATTCTAAAGAAGGAATAACAACGAATGTGGTATTTAAAGAAATTTTAAACTAAACAAAGATATTGAAATCATACTGACATAATTTCAATTAAATTTTAATCAATAAAAAAATTATATAAGATAATAATATTATATGAAGCACATATTTATAAACATTATTTCAAAATTTAAAAACATTATATAGATCATTTCATAAACAAATTTTCAAAAAATTTAAGTTAAAGTGCAAGTATTAAACCAATCTTTTCACATGATGAACATTATGCAGTATCGTAGCCAGGTTATTAAAAACCTTAAAGATAAAATTATCAGATTCAAATATTAAAAATAAAGATTTGAATTGTGAACAAATGGAGTATTTAGAAAAAATTTAAATTGAACAAGTAGATATCATGATAAAAATTGTTATATTTACAATGTCATAGTCATTTCGTAACTTATTGCAAAATTATGAACAAAATATCAATAATATATAAATTTCATTATAATTAATTTTAAAACTATATAAAAAAAATTTAATGTTTGAAGTCAAAGACATTGAAATAAAATTTACTAGAACTAAATAAATCTAGCAAATACATATAAAAATATATAAAAAATTGCAATCCATTTAATAATTAATAAATGAACGTAAAATTTAAAAACATTTAATATACAAAAGTATATAATAAATGATAACAGACAAGCAGGCCATTCTACCATTGTATCTCAAAACTCATGCAACAGAATACTAATTTGTACTTATGTTTTTGGCATTATACTACAAAACCGCCAAGTATGGTAAAAATTTCAAGTACCATTGGGGGTTTTAATGTGTTATGTTCCAAGTCATTGTGACTGTTGCATGAATTTGAGAAATAAGGTTTTGATATTCATAAAACTATAAAAGTGCAAATATTAACTACAATTTATTTAAACATATATTTTTTGGTAAAAATACCTTTTTATGTACATATATCATATAATTTATAATTACTTTGGTAGATGGCAAAACAATGGCTTGGACATAATGCATTAAAACCCAATACCAGTGGTATTTTAATTTTTGCTGTACTTTGATTTAGTATTATAGCCTGTGATTAAATACATAAATATAAGAGAAATTAAATACATTAAAAATAAACTTTATCAAAACTATTCGCCACATAATGGCTGGTTGGAATTAGACATATGAAGCTCAATAAAACCTTAAATTTTTAAATTAAAATTTTTTATAATATCGGAAAAACATGTAATATTATAAAAAGGATTATTGATGGTGTATATGAAATATAAAATAAAAATATAAGAAAGCAATAATGATAAATTTAAAATATAAAATAAAAGCATGTTGAAGCAATAATTATGATTTAAAAATGTGATTTAGAAATACTTAATAATATAAAAAGGAATAAGAAAGAATTTAAAATATAAATGAAAAAAAAAATTATAAAAAATGTTATGATGATAAAATTTGATATGTTAAATAATATATGCAATATATTTAATAAATGTAATTGATATAAGTATTAAATATTATTCCAACATGAAAAGTGGTTCGTAAAATATTGTAAAAGGTAATAAAAAAGAACTTAAGTCTGATAATACCATTGCTCCTTTTACAAATTTTACGGACCTTGCCAAAATGAAAATACAATAAAAAGAATTATAAAAGGCAATTATAAATAAAACTATTCTTTACATAAAAGTTAATTAAATAATATTAACAATGAAAAACAAATAAAATAAAAAGTATAAAGCAATGGTTAAGTATTAGAAAAATTTTCTATAGCGTCTATATCCTGGTATATTGTATGTTTTATCAATATTTTCAATAATATACATTAAAAATTTTATTTAATGATAAAAAGGTCCCTACATTTAATAGTTAAATGAAAACCTATTGTATATGTAAGTATAAAAAATAATTTTAATTTTTTACATTAAAATACAATTATAATAAAATTATATTTAAATGCATATTTTATCTTTTACTACTAATAAAAGATTGGTTAATATAATACAACAGTCATTAGTTAACATTAATATTTTTCATTGTCAATAAAAAATGTAATAGCGCTTAAACAATACTGCTGTCAATAATTTTTAATTAATACCATCTAAAAATAAAGACGTTATACGAAAACTATCTAATACCAGGCTTAAGTTAAAACATGTTGCGTCTCTCTATAATATGTATTACAAATGTGACGTTAAACAAAAGTATATAATAAATCGCAACATGTGGGCAGGCCAGTCTACCATTGTACCTCAAAATTAATGCAACAGAATATAAATACACATTTTTTTGGCAATATACTACATACTACTACAAAACCGCAAAGTATGGTAAAAATTCCATCTACTGCTGGTGGGTTTTGAAGTATTATGTAAGCAAGTCATTGTCACTGTTGTATGATTTTGAGTAACAAGATTTTTATTTTTAAAAAACTACAAAAGTACAAATATTAACTGCAATTTATTTGGTA
Source organism: Stenolophus ochropezus (assembly GCA_035578165.1). NCBI lineage: Eukaryota > Metazoa > Arthropoda > Insecta > Coleoptera > Carabidae > Stenolophus > Stenolophus ochropezus. The sequence goes on along the minus strand of JAQOWZ010000013.1, from coordinate 10,449,209 downwards.
AGAGTACATTCAATTTATATTTTTTGTTTTAAATTACATTTTTATGTACATAATGTGTACCATATTATCTATAATTCCTTGGTAGACTTGGCAAGACAATGACTTGTTACATAATACTTTAAAACCCTATACCAGTGGTATTTGGGATTTTTGCTGTACTTTGCTTCAATATTATAATAGCCCGTGGTTAAAAAAATTAAAACAATAAATAAGAAAAAATAAGCTTCATAATAATTACTCGTCACAAACCGGCTGGTGGGTATGAAGCTAATGAAGCATATTACAACATTATAATAAAAAAAACCACAAAGCGATCAATAAAAGAAATATAAGAGAGTAATAAATCGCAAAAGTATGAATGTTTGTGTGAATGTTTGTATGAAATCGAGTTGCCAGGTTATCAAAATTTGTTTTTTATTTTATATGAAAGATTCTACAATTTTAACAATAATAACTGCAGTTAGTAAACAAATCGTATTCTTTTAATATTTTGTTGAGTTGAGTAAAATATTTCTATAAATTATCTAAAATGTAAATGAAATTTTTATTAATATTATTATACATTCATATTTTTAAATTATTTAACTTATTTGTATTAAAAATTATCTGGCAACTCAAATAATTTCTAATAAAAATTAAAATATAATGTCAGAAAACTTTTTCAAAATTATATATTTCTTAAAAAAAATGTAGAATGATTTGATAAACTTTTGTAACTAATTAAAAGTTAAATTCATACTATATAATAAAGATACACAAATACCAAAAATCTTCATGATTCACAACAATGTGAAATGGTATGTTTTTCTTATGTTCTAAAAAATATCATTTGTGAATTTTATATTTATAGATATTGGAAACTGAAGTATACATTGCATTGTTCCTGTGAAGTACATCGAAGATTTTAAATACGAGTTATATCCTTATTTGGACTATTGCAATTAATATAGAAGTTCTTTCATCTGAGGCGAAACTTTTTTTATAAAAAAGTGTTCAATGTTTACATATTTTTTATTAATTAGTAATATTTCCTTCTAAATACAGAACAATGGATCAAATCCTGAGATGGAAATTTCCTTCATTCAATATTACAAGAAAAGGATTAAATTTCAATGGAAGCATATGGACTATTAGTCCAAATCAAATATATACTACGTTGATGTTAAACAATATTTGGAAAATGAATCCATTTTAAAACGAAGGCATCATTTGAATAAAAATTATCTTCCTTTATTATATAAGTTTTCATTGTTTATAGGGTAGCAGTTTCACAAAAAATATATTTTTGGAAAACTTGTCAAGAATAACCTCCTTTGGAAAGCGATATTGAATATTTTGGAACTTAAAATGGAAACCACTCTATTCGCTGACGATTCTGCTACCATCGGAAAAACTATATTATTATTGACGAAGTTGTACAAGAATGGTAAATACATTTATATTTAAAGAAAAAAATATATTAATTAATTACTATTTTTTATTTAACAGAACGCATATCTGTTTGATGACTGGAGGAAAATTTCGTCGTATTTTCAGAAAGTAAACATTTAAATTACTACATGAAATGAAAGAAACATTCTTCAAATTTTGCGTGACAAATTCTACGAGAAAACTTTGCAATGTCCAAATAAAGTAAGTCAAAATTCATATTAACATTCTCTGTGGCCTTGATATACAGTATGTCATCGGATCGAGTTAGAAAGAAGAAAAACATTTTTATTTTTTATTTTACGAGAAACATGTATTCTTAATAAAAGATTTTACATGTTTCAATACTGACAATTCAGTTTTAACCTTTTCAAATTTTCTTTTAGTCTCAGACAAAAGTCGAACATAGTTCGACTTAGAATTTTTCTAATTGTAAGCCCCAAAAAACAAGTTTGCGTTATCATAGAAATTATTGTTAACATGACTTTAACTTTAGTTTCATAAATTTAACAACAAAAATAATATAAACAGTAACTATTCTACTCAATCGATTCACGGTTTGTTGAGCGCACAATTGTAGTCTTCGATGCAATTATTTAACTTCTTTGAATTTCTTCCGCAGAGTTAAAGACGTCACAGCGTCTCTAATTCTCTCCTTTAAATTCTCTACATTCGGTCGAAGATAATTTGCATAAACTATTTGTTTCCAACGGCCCCAAAGATAAACATGAGACCGATTGCCATAGCATTGAATTAGGTAAAATCGTTGTTTTTTGACAACATTTTTAACGATTACAACAGATTTTCCTAATTGACAGTCAATGAAATTAAATAAATAATTCCAGTTATTTTCAAATAAGTCGACCTATTTTCGTTTTTCTCTGAAACTAAAAGAAAATTTGAAAAGGTTAAATCTGAATTGGTCGTTTTGCCCACTGCTTCTTTGGAAAACGCTCTTTCTTTATGGCAATTCCAATATATTTAAATAATGTAAGTGTTATTTCGTTCGATTCATTCTTTCACATTATTCTTTTTGTTTAGTTATCGTCTTTTGCTAACGTTTTTGGCGGTTTTCCGTTAGCATTTACAGGGAATCCTGAAGACTAATTCGTTCCGCCCAAAAGATTTTTACTACATAGTTTATTGTCATTATTATTATTTATTGTAATATTTAATAATATATAACTTTCCTATTTTGTGTATCTAAGTTGTAATTATACATCTGTTGAAGAAAACTGATTTTAAATGCTTCAAATTTCTTTCTTTTAATACAATTTTCTTAAAAAATATATTTCGTATTTATTCGTATTATCGATAAACAAAAAATTCATCTTGGGTCAGTACTGCATAATTTAATTTTCCCGCCCGAGAAAAATGGTGGCATATCGGCGAAACTCAAGTAAGTAAAAATAATGAAATAATCATCTTCATGAGGTAAATTTTAACTTTATTATCTAACAAATATAAAAGTAAAACCTAATTTTAAAATGACATTATTTACACTTGCAATTCATACGTTTCATTATAAAAATTTCTTTTGTAAGCACAGCAGTTCTGAAACGTTTTTATAATAACATAATCAAATCTAACTGATCAAAATTATAGTACAAAGAAATGTTTAATAGCGATGTGTCGTTTTAAAAAGTTTTAATTGTTATTTGTAAATTTATTTTTATAAATGTTGTGTGAAGTAAATTTTGAAGCAAATCGGTTCTCAAACAGTGGAGTTTCATATAACTATAAAATTACACATTTATTCAAGGACATTTTATTACTACTAGATTTATATTTCATTTTTAATCAAACACGAAATAAAATTAAATATCGTTAATGAACAGAATGCAGTATTACAACGAAAAAAAATTAGCTTCCACGGAATAAAATTAGTAGTCATGTTTTAATTATGATACCTATGTAACCGACATTCCGAAAGTTAGTTGACAGTTTCATTTTATACAATTTTTGTTCATATTTTTTCTTTGGAATAAAAATGTAAGTAGAGAACTGAGAAAAACTCCAGTATAATATATTGTAATTAAGAATTGCTTACTTTTAACTGTAAATAGTGCTATTGTTTCCAAATAATATTTGAATTTTTAAACGTTAAACTGAATAAAAAATCGGTTCTCAAACAGTGGAATTTCAAATAACTAACTATAAAAATACACATTTATTCAAGGAAATTTTATTACTACTATATTTATATTTCATTTTAAATCAAACACGAAATAAAATTAAATAGTAGTTAATTTTTAAATTTATAAATTAATATTGTCAATCCTAATACAACTGCCAGCGTCTTCAGTGAAGTTAGTCTAGGAATATTTAGTTTTAATTTAGTTACTTCGTCATACATTTGGCAATATTGACTGTTGACATTGGATACGTCAAAATTTATATTAATTAAATACGTTATGTTTTAAACTTAAATTAGTTGTAGCACCTTTGCTCAAGTCTATTATTCATGAAATTGTATTTAAATCTTTGATATCAATACTCTATAAGAAGATATAATCGTTCATAGTCTGATCGTCAAAGTGACGGATGACAGCGTGATTTTTCTTAAATTTAGACATGGCTATTAGGAGTTATCTACACAGGAGCGATTTTTGCGGAATCCAGAATTCATTTTGCTATATTATCATAAAGAGAATTTATTTTATTACGAAATGTAAAGAAGTTAGCAATGTATTGTGTATCACAACTTGTACAAATGAAACTACTGCAAGAAACAAAGTATTTGTTTACATATGTGTTATTTCTATAATTTTACCTTCAATTGTATCTGTGTAGTGAAGTCACATTTAAATAAGAATTCTAAAATACAGTCCAAAACTGATCAGTCTATCATTTGGAACAAGACATTATAAACGCAGGTTGAAAAATATCACAAAGTTTCAATAAAACCATTCTACAAAAACACGACTGGAAATTTTCTTGATATTCTTTTTACATTTTCAGAACATAAGCAAAGAAATTTTGTCTGAAACGAGTGCATAAAGTATTATACCTATAGGGAAATTAAATGCAGATTAAAAAATCCCCATAAAACTACATATTCTGCAATGAACTCTTTCATTCTAGATGTACATATGTACCAATAGAATTAGATTGGTACAGAGAAAATATGACAGTGATTATTATAATGAAAATGTTGTTATTAAGAATCAATGGCTACAATTTTTATTGTAATCAAGCTATGCGTTATGGCTTGGAAACCAAAACTGAAGCGAAATCAGTATTTCAAGCTTCAACTAATATATTATACAAGAAATTGGACTTGTAGTGTTGTAAAGTGTTAAACTCAAGAAGTCCGACAAATATTACACACAAGTCCACTTTTCAAAGCACATACTTTATATTACCGTTTGCCATTTCATTATTCGTAGAAAAAGATGAGAAGTTTCTATCTACAATAATTCCAAGGATTAGCGATTTTTTTTTTAAATATTTCATACAGATTGTTCAAAATAAGTTTTAATTATATAATGTAATCAATTTTTATGCATTTTGATCAAATATTTCATAACATTATTTTCAATATTAAATATTATAAAATCTGGGGATTCAAGTTTTTTTCTTTTCACATCATACAGGTGATTTGGAAATAAATAAAACAACACTGGCACCACCAGTTAGTTTGGTATGTCACAATGTATTCAAAATATTATTATGTTCTTGTTTTTGCTTAGAATAATAAATTTCATTTATGCCTAAAAATATTATTTTAAAATATATACATAATTAAATATAAAAATATTTAATTGTTAAGTAATTATATCGATTCCTTCTTTAGCAGATGCAATAAATTTCATAATTAGTGCCATCTATGTGATTTTTTTAAACTGTTAAAAATATTGTTTTTTTTTCTGATATACATACAAACAAATTTTACAAAGACTGGTCTAAACGGTATTGTTAAACCTATAAAAATTATGTATACAGGTGAATACTGAAAACCTTGACATAGGGAAATAACATGGGAAAACAGTTTTTTGCTGTTTCCATCTGTCCCGGTAAATAAAATCGGATGTATATGGTATCGTTAGTTAGATTAGTTAATTTTGCATCTAATAAAACCAAATGTTGTGTAATATGGCCTTTTCTAACTGAAATATATGATAAAATAAAATGTATTTTGAAGGTTATCCTTCATATTTTCGAATAAGAAACGTCTAAAACAAAAAGGCTCCATAGCCGAGTGGATAAGAGGGCGGATTCATAATATAAATAATCTACAAGACCTGGTTCGAGACCACCTCGGCCCTGTTTTTTTTTATTTAATGGTATCAGGCTGGCTAGACCAGTACTATGGGATAAGACAGAAGGAATATACAAAAACAAAAGCGTGAGCAGAAATATGCACTCATTTGAGGCAACATTTTAATGAATTGAAGGACAATTATTTTTCGACGGCAAAGTCGTCTGTATAAAATCCACAATGCATTAATGCGTTCACGCGCTATTATCGTAAGACAAAATGTAAATGAATTTTCTTGACCGGGGTAAATAGGCAATCGCAGTGCTACTTGGAATAAATACCCGGCTGCCGGCCGTCGGATCCAAAGTGTGTGAAAAGGCTCTAAATGAGAAATATATTTTACGTCGACCGGCTTTTGTATTTTTCAAAAAATTGTTAGAAATATGTCATGTTTCGTATCGAATGAAAGGTCTCGTTGTGGGCTAGCGTGCAGAAATGACAAACATGTTCCATGTCGATCGACTTTTGTTTTATGCACAAAGTTGTCAGAAGTATGCCGTGTTTGGTATCAAATGAAAGCACTCAAGTAGGGCAGCCATATTGAAATAACAAAAAATTGCCAGGTCGATCGGCTTTTGTTTTTTTGCAAAATTTGTCAGAAGTATGTCGTGTTTGGTATCATATGAAAGGTCTCGTCGAGAGCTGGTGTACAGGAATGAAATTAGCCGTCAACTGTAAATATTTCATTGATGCCGGAGGCCTAGGGAAGCTCAGCGTAGCTGAGCCTTCGCTAGTCACTATACTAAACGATTAGATTCACTATCTATAGATTCATCACGAGCATCGAGTAACTTTTGTAATCGCCTACAGCCTGAACCATGCAAGTGATTGTTATAATTTTTTTTTTAATATGTGGGGGCTAATGAGATCTGGTGCCTTTTGGCTTATATTTTTACTATTAGTAGTTTTCGTGTAAAAAATTAAAACTTTGCACAAATGCTGCCTTGAAACAATGGATCCCAGAGGCCATGTCTAACTTTAAGAAGAATCACGCCGTCATCCGTCACTTTTGACAATCTGCCTATGAATTTTAAATGATTATATCTTTTAATAGAACATTGATATCAAAGATTTAAAAACAATTTCATGAATAATAGACTTGAGCAAATGTGTTACAACTAATTTAAGTTTAAAACATAACGTATTTAATTAATATAAATTTTGACGTTTCCAATGTCAAAAGTCAATGTTGCCAAATGTGTGATGAAGTAACTAAATTAAAACCAAATATTCCTAAACTAACTTCACTGAAGACGGTGGCAGTTGTATTAGGGTTGCCAATATTAATTTATAAATTTAAAAATTAACTATTATTTTTAATACAGTGTTGCCAAATTATAAAGTAACTAAATAAAAGTCAAATATTCCTAAATAAAATAAATTGAATACTTTGCTGTTTGTTTTCAAAAGAAAGAAAACCATAAGGGCCAGTTTTAAAATGAAAAAAAAAAATGAGTCATGTCGATCTACATTTGTTTTTCGTAAAAAGTTGTTAGAAGTAGGTCGTCCTTGGGTTTTAAGGAAACGACACAATACGGACTGGTGTGCGCGAATGACATAAATTTGTTATATTAGGCTAGGTCACGATGAGGGCTAGCGTGCAGAATGAACAAAAATGTTCTATATTGAACGGCTTTTGTTTTTTGGAAAATGTAGTGAGAAGTATGTGGTGTTTGGTATCAAATGAAAAGGCTCGATAAGGGCTGGCGTGTAGAATTAAAAAAAAAGGTCAATGTTGATCGGCTTTTGTTTTTGCAAAAATTTCTCAAAGATATGTCGAGTTTGGTCTCAAATGAAAGGTCTCGTTGCGGGCTGGCGTGCAGAATTGACAAAAATGTTCCATGTCGATCTGCTTTTGTTTTGTGCAAAAAGTTGTCAGAAGTATGTCGTGTTTGGTATCAAATGAAAGGTCTCGGAGAGGGCTAGCCTGCAGAATTGACAAAAATGTTCCATGTCGATCGGCTTTTGTTTTTTGCAAAAAGTTGTCAGAAGTATGTCGTGTTTGATATCAAATGAAAGGTCTCGGAGAGGGCTAGCGTGCAGAATTGACAAAAATGTTCCATGTCGATCGGCTTTTGTTTTATGCAAAAAGTTGTCAGATGTATGTCGTGTTTGGTATCAAATGAAAGGTCTCGTTGAGGGCTAGCCTGCAGAATTGACAAAAATGTACTATATCGATCGGTTTTTGTTTTTTGCAAAAAGTTGTCAGAAGTATATCGTGTTTGATATCAAATGAAAGGTCTCGGAGAGGGCTAGCGTGCAGAATTGATAAAAATGTGCCATGTCGATCGGTATTTGTTTTTTGAAAAAAGTTGTCAGAAATGTGTGGTGTTTGGTATCAAATGAAAAGTCTGGGTGTGGGCTAGCGTGCAGAATTGACAAAAATGTTCCATGTCGATCGGCTTTTGTTTTATGCAAAAAGTTGTCAGAAGTATGTCGTGTTTGGTATCAAATGAAAGGTCTCGAAGAGGGCTAGAGTGCAGAATTGACAAAAAATGTGCTATGTCGACCGGCTTTTGTTTTTTGCAAAAGGTTGTCACAAGTATATAGTGTTTGGTATCAAATGAAAAGTCTGGGTGTGGGCTAGCGTGTAGATATGATAAAAATGTTTCATGTCGATCGACTTTTGTTTAATGCAGAAAGTTATCAGAAGTATGTCGTGTATGGTATCAAATGAAAGGTCTCGGTGAGAGTTGGGGTACATAAATGACAAAAATGTTTCATGTCGACCGGCTTTTGTTTTTTGCAAAATATTATTAGAAGTATATCGTGTTTGCAATCTAATGAAAGGTCTCGGTGAGGCCTGACGTGCAAATATGAAATAATTGTTTCATGTCGATCGGCATTTGTTTTTTGCACTGACAGCGGAGCTCTAGGGAATGCTCGGCGTAGCCGAGAATTCGCTAGTCCTATATACTAAAAAGGCATGTGTCGTGATGTTCATTTATTTTCATCATGACGATCGCCAAACTTTGTCACAAGCCAAACTGCCTGAACCATGAAAGGTATTGTTGTAATTTTTTTTTAGGTTGCAGGGAATAATGTGTAGTTGTGTCTTTTGGGGGTCTCATATTTTTACTGTAAGTGGTTCTTGTGTAAAAAAATAAAAACTGTGCAAAATTAATAACTTGAAACAATGGATCCTAGTAGCCATGTCTAAATTTAAAAAGAGTCACGAGGTAATCTGTCACTTTTGACAATCTGTCTATGAACTTTAAACGATTATAACTTTTTATAGAACATTAATATTAAAGAAGTAAATACAGTATCATGTATTATAGTCTCGAGCAAAGGTGTTACAATTAATTTAAGTTTAAAACATAACGTATTTCCTATATACTAAAAAGGCATGTGTCGTGATGTTTATTAATTTTCATCATGACGATCGCCAAATTTTGTCACAAGCCTAACTGCCTGAACCATGAAAGGGATTGTTGTAAATTTTTTTTTAGATTGCAGGGAATAATGTGTAGTTGTGCCTTTTGGGGGTCTCATATTTTTACTGTGAGTGGTTCTTGTGTAAAAAAATAAAAACTGTGCAAAATTAATAACTTGAAACAATTAATAACTTGAAACAATGGATCCTAGTAGCCATGTCTAAATTTAAGAAGAGTCACGAGGTCATCTGTCGCTTTTGACAATCTGTCTATGAACTTTAAACGATTATAACTTTTTATAGAACATTGATATTAAAGAAGTAAATACAGTATCATGTATAATAGTCTTGAGCAAAGGTGTTACAACTAATTTAAGTTTAAAACATAACGTATTTAAATAATAATAATTTTGACGTTTTCATTGTCAAGTCAATGTTGCCAAATGTGTGATGAAGTAACTAAATGAAAACCAAATATTCCTAACCTAACTTTACTGACAACGGTGGCAGTTGTATTAGGGTTGACAATATTAATTTATAAATTTAAAAATTAACTACTATTTTTTAATACACACAGTGTTGCCAAATTATGAAGTCACTAAATAAAAATCAAATATACCTAATTAAATGGAACACTTTGCTGTGTTTGATATCAAAAGAAAGAAAACCATAATGGCCGGTTTTGAAATGACAAAAAAATGTGTCATGTCGATCTGCATTTGTTTTTTGGAAAAAGTTGTTAGAAGTAGGTTGTCTTTGGGTTTTAAGGAAACGAATGACAAAAATGTTCTACGTAAATTAGAATTTGTTGTTGTCAGAAAAATGTTGTTTGGAAAAAGTTGTGAGAAGTATGTGGTGTTTAGTATCAAATGAAAGGGCTCGATAAGGGCTGGCGTGTAGAATGAACAATAAAGGTCAAAGTTGATCGGCTTTTGTTTTTTGCAAAAATTTCTTAAAGGTATGTCGAGTTTGGTCTCAAATGAAAGGTCTCGTTGAGGGCTAGCGTGCAGAATTGACAAAAATATTCCATGTCGATCGGCTTTTGTTTTATGCAAAAAGTTGTCAGAAGTATGTCGTGTTTGGTATCAAATGAAAGGTTTCGTTGAGGGCTAGCAAACAGAATTGACAAAAATGTTCCATTCCGATCGGCTTTTGTTTTCTGCAAAAAGTTCTCAAAGGTATGTCGAGTTTGGTCTCAAATGAAAGGTCTCGTTGAGGGCTAACGTGCAGAGTTGACAAAAATGTGCCATGTCAATCGCCTTTTGTTTTTTGCAAAAAGTTGTCAGAAGTGTGTGGTGTTTGATCTCAAATGAAAGGTTTCGTTGAGGGCTAGCGTGCAGAATTGACAAAAATGTTCCATGCCAATCGGCTTTTGTTTTTCACAAATAGTTGTCAGAAGTACGTGGTGGTTAGTATCAAAATAAAGGTCTCGATGAGGATTAGCGTGAAAAATTAACAAAATTGCTCAATCTTGATCGGCTTTTGTTTTTTGCAAAAAGTTCTCAGAAATATGACGAGTATAGTCTCAAAAGAAAGGTCTCGTTGAGGGCTAGCATGCAGAATTGACAAAAATGATCCATTACGGTCTGCTTTTCTTTTTACAAAAAGTTTTCAAAAGTTTATAATGTTTGGTATAAAAGGAAAGTTCTCGGTGTGGGCTAGCCTGTAGAAATTTCAAAATATTCCATGTCGATTGACTTTTGTTTTATGCAAAAATATATCAGAAGTATGTTGTGTTTGGTATCAAATGAAAGGGCTCGATAAGGGTTCGAGTAGAAAATTGACAAAAATGGTCTATGTCGATCGGCTTTTGTTTTATGCAACAAGTTGTCAGAAATATGTCGTGTTTGGTATCGAATAAAAGATCTCATTGAGGGCTAGCGTGCAGAATTGGTAGAAATGTTCCATTCCGATCGGCTTTTGTTTTCTGCAAAAAGTTCTCAAAAGTATGTCGAGTTTGGTCTCAAATGAAAGGTCTTGTTGAGAACTAGCGTGCAGAATAGACAAAAATGTGCTATGTCGATTGGTTTTTGTTTTTTGCAAAAAGTTGTCAGAACTGTATGGTGTTTGATATCAAATGATAGGTTTCAATGAGGGCTGGTGGGCAGAATTAACAAAAATTGTCAATGTTGATCGGCTTTTGTTTTTTGCAAAAGGTTGTCACAAGTATATAGTGTTTGGTATCAAATGAAAAGTCTTGGTGTGGGTTAGCGTACAGATATGATAAAAATGTTTCATGTCGATCGACTTTTGTTTTATGTAGCAAGTTGTAAGAAGTATGTCGTGTTTGGTATCAAATGAAAGGTCTCGGAGAGAGCTAGCGTGCAGAATTGACAAAAAATTTGCTATGTCGATCGGTATTTGTTTTTTGCAAAAAGTTGTCAGAAGTGTATGGTGTTTGGTATCAAATGATAGGTTTCAATGAGGGCTGCTGGGCAGAATTAACAAAAATTGTCAATGTTGATCGGCTTTTGTTTTTTTCAAAAGGTTGTCACAAGTATATAGTGTTTGGTATCAAATGAAAAGTCTTGGTGTGGGCTAGCGTACAGATATGATAAAAATGTTTCATGTCGATCGGCTTTTGTTTTATGTAGAAAGTTGTAAGAAGTATGTCGTGTTTGGTATCAAATGAAAGGTCTCGGTGAGGGCTGACGTGGAAATATTAAATAATTGTTTCATGTCGATCGGCATTTGTTTTTTGTACTGACAGCGGAGCTCTAGGGAATGCTCGGCGTAGCCGAGAATTCGCTAGTCCATATACTAAACGATTAGATTCACTATCTATATATCTATCTATAGATTCATCACGAGCATCGAGTAACTTTTGTAATCGCCTACAGCCTGAACCATGCAAGTGATTGTTATAATTTTTTTTTAATATGTGGGGGCTAATGAGATCTGGTGCCTTTTGGGTGTCTCATATTTTTACTATTAGTAGTTTTCGTGTAAAAAATTAAAACTTTGCACAAATGCTGCCTTGAAACAATGGATCCCAGTGGCCATGTCTAACTTTAAGAAGAATCACGCCGTCATCCGTCACTTTTGACAATCTGCCTATGAACTTTAAATGATTATATCTTTTAATAGAACATTGATATCAAAGATTTAAAAACAGTATCATGAATAATAGACTTGAGCAAATGTGTTACAACTAATTTAAGTTTAAAACATAACGTATTTAATTAATATAAATTTTGACGTTTCCAATGTCAAAAGTCAATGTTGCCAAATGTGTTATGAAGTAACTAAATTAAAACCGAATATTCCTAAATTAACTTCACTGAAGACGGTGGCAGTTGTATTAGGGTTGACAATATTAATTTATAAATTTAAAAATTAACTATTATTTTTTAATGCACACAGTGTTGCCAAATTATAAAGTAACTAAATAAAAATCAAATATTCCTAAATAAAATAAATTGAATACTTTGCTGTGTTTGTTATCAAAAGAAAGAAAACCATAAGGGCCAGTTTTAAAATGACAAAAAAAATGTGTCATGTCGATCTGCATTTGTTTTCCGTAAAAAGTTGTTAGAAGTAGGTCGTCTTTGGGTTTTAAGGAAACGACACAATACGGACTGGTGTGCACGAATGACAAAAATGTTCCATGTAGATTAGAATTTGTTTTAACTAAACAAAGAACAAATATTCCCAAATGAAAGGTTACAGAAGACAGTGAATGTTATATTATGCTAGGTCACGATGAGGGCTAGCGTGCAGAATGAACTAAAATGTTCTATATCGAACGGCTTTTGTTCTTTAGAAAATGTTGTGAGAAGTATGTGGTGTTTCGTATCAAATGAAAAGGCTCGATAAGGGCTGGCGTGTAGAATTAAGAAAAAAGGTCAATGTTGATAGGCTTTTGTTTTTGCAAAAATTTCTCAAAGATATGTAGAGTTTGGTCTCAAAAGAAAGGTCTCCTTGAGGGCAAGCGTGCAGAATTGACAAAAATGTTCCATGTCGATCGGCTTTTGTTTTATGCAAAAAGTTGTCAGAAGTATGTCGTGTTTGGTATCAAATGAAAGGTCTCGAAGAGGCCTAGCGTGCAGAACTGAGAAAAAATGTACTATGTCGATCGGCTTTTGTTTTTTGCAAAAAGTTGTCAGAAGTATGTTGTGTTTGATATTAAATGAAAGGTCTCGGAGAGGGCTAGCGTGCAGAATTGATAAAAATGTGCTATGTCGATCGGTATTTGTTTTTTGCAAAAAGTTGTCAGAAGTGTGTGGTGTTTGGTATCAAATGAAAAGTCTCGTTGAGGGCTAGCGTGCAGAATTGACAAAAATGTTCCATGTCCATCGGCTTTTGTTTTATGCAAAAAGTTGTCAGCAGTATGTCGTGTTTGGTATCAAATGAAAAGTCTCGGACAGGGCTAGCGTGCAGAATTGACAAAAAATGTGCTATGTCGATCGGCTTTTGTTTTTTGCAAAAGGTTGTCACAAGTATATAGTGTTTGGTATCAAATGAAAAGTCTGGGTGTGGGCTAGCGTGTAGATATAATAAAAATGTTTCATATCGATTGACTTTTGTTTAATGCAGAAAGTTGTCAGAAGTATATCGTGTATGGTATCAAATGAAAGGTCTCGGTGAGAGTTGGGGTACATAAATGACAAAAATGTTTCATGTCGACCGGCTTTTGTTTTTTGCAAAAAATTATTAGAAGTATATCGTGTTTGCAATCTAATAAAAGGTCTCGGTGAGGCCTGACGTGCAAATAAGAAATAATTGTTTCATGTCGATCGGCATTTGTTTTTTGCACTGACAGCGGAGCTCTAGGGAATGCTCGGCGTAGCCGAGAATTCGCTAGTCACTATACTAAACGATTAGATTCACTATATATCTATCTATCTATCTATCTATCTATCTATCTATCTATCTACGAGTATGTATAGATTCATCACGAGCATCGAATAACATTTGTAAACGCCTACAGCCTGAACCATGCAAGTGATTCTTATAATTTTTTTTTTTTTAATATGTGGGGGCTAATGAGATCTGGTGCCTTTTGGGTGTCTCATATTTTTACTGTTAGCACTTTTCGTGTAAAAAATTAAAACTGTGCACAAATGCTGCCTGGAAACAATGGATCCCAGAGGCCATGTCTAAATGTAAGAAGAATCACGCCGTCATCCGTCACTTTTGACAATCAGACTATGAACTTTAAACAATTATATCTTCTTATAGAGTATTGGTATCAAAGATTTAAAAACAATTTCATGAATAATAGACTTGAGCAAAGGTGTTACAATTAATTTAAGTTTAAAACATAACGTATTTAACTAAATTAAAACCAAATATTCCTAAATTAACTTCACTGAAGACGGTGACAGTTGTATTAGGATTGACAATATTAATTTATAAATTTAAAAATTAAGTACTATTTTTTAATACAAACACCGTAGCCAAATTATGAAGTAGGTAACAAAATACAAATCAAATATTTCTAAATAAAATAAATTGAACACTTTGCAATGATATCAAAAGAAAGAAAACCATAAAGGCCGGTTTTAAAATGACAAAAAAATGTGTCATGTCGATCTGCATTTGTTTTGCGCAAAAAGTTGTAAGAAGTAGGTCGTTCTTGAGTTTTAATGAAACGACACAATGTGGACTAGTGTGCACGAATGACCAAAATGTTCTACGTCGATTACAATTTGTTTTTTGCAAAATGTTGTCAGAAATATGTTGATCAGCTTTTGTTCTATGCAAAAAGTTAATAGAAGTATGTCGTGTTTGGTATCTAATGAAAGGTTTCGTTGAAGGCTGAAATGCAAAATTGACAAAAATGTTCCATGTCGATCGGCTTTTGTTTTTTGCCAAAAGTTGTCACAAATATGTCGTGTTTGGTATCGAATGAAAGGTCTTGGTGAGGGCTCGCCTAGAGAATTGACAAAAAAGATCAATATCGATTGGCTTTTGTTTTTTGCAAAAATTTCTCGAAAGCATGTCGAGTTTGGTCTCAAATTAAAGGTCTCGTTGAGGACTAGCGTACAGACTTGACAGAAACGTCCCATTCCGATTGGTTTTTGTTTTTTTTGCAAATATTTCTCAAAAGTATGTTGAGTTTAGTCTCAAATGAAAGGTCTTGTTGAGGGCTAGCGTGCAGAATTGACAAAAATGTGCTATGTCGATCTGTTTTTGTTTTTTGCAAAAACTTGTCAGAAGTGTATTGTGTTTGGTATCAAATGAAAGGTTTCATTGAGGGCTGGTGTGCAGAATTAACAAAAATTGTCTACGTCGATCGGCTTTTGTTTTTTGCAAAAGGTCACAAGTATATAGTGTTATATATATTAAATGAAAAGTCTCGGTGTGGGCTAGCGTGTAGATATGATAAAAATGTTTCATGTCGATCGACTTTTGTTTTATGCAGAAAGTTGTAAGAAGTATGTCGTGTTTGGTATCAAATGAAAGATCTCGGTGAGGGCTGGGTTACATAAATGACAAAAATGTTTCATGTCGACCGGCTTTTGTTTTATGCAAAAAAATATTAGAAGTATATCGTGTTTGCAATCTAATGAAAGGTCTCGGTGAGGCCTGACGTGGAAATATAAAATAATTGTTTCATGTCGATCGGCATTTGTTTTTTGCACTGACAGCGGAGCTCTAGGGAATGCTCGGCGCAGCCGAGAATTCGCTAGTCCTATATACTAAAAGGCTAGATTCACATTCTTTCATATCACTCTCTATAGATTCATCACGACCATCGAGTAACATTTGTAAAGGCCTACAGCCTGAACCATACAAGTAATTGTTAAATATATTTTTTTAATATGTGGGGGCTAATGAGATCTGGTGCCTTTTCGATGTCTCATATTTTTACTTTTTAAAACTGTGCACAAATGCTGCCTTGAAACAATGGATCCCAGAGGCTATGTCTAAATTTGACAATCTTTCTATGAAATTATAATTGAGTATATCTTTTAATAGAACATTGATATCAAAGATTTATAAACAATTTCATGAATAATAGACTTGAGCAAAGGTGTTACAACTAATTTAAGTTTAAAACATAACGTATTTAATTCACATAAATTTTGACGTTTCCAATGTCAAAAGTCAATGTTGCCAAATGAGTGATGTAGTAACTAAATTAAAACCAAATATTCCTAAACTAACTTCACTGAAGACGGTGGCAGTTGTATTAGGGTTGACAATATTAATTTATAAATTTAAAAATTAACTACTATTTTTTAATACAAACAGTGTTGCCAAATTATAAAGTAACTAAATAATAAATTGAATACTTTCTGTGTTTGACATCAAAAGAAAGGAAACCATAAGGGCCAGTTTTAAAATGACAAAAAAATGTGTCATGTCGATCTGCATTTGTTTTTCGTAAAAAGTAGGTCGTCCTTGGGTTTTAAGGAAACGACACAATACGGACTGGTGTGCACGACTGACAAAAATGTTCTACGTAGATTAGTATTTGTTTATTGCAAAATGTTGTCAGAAAAATGTCGTGTTTGGGTATTTTCGAATTACATAAGTCAATATTGCGAAATGTTTAATAAAGTAACTAAACAAAGAACAAATATTCCCAAATGAACGTTACTGAAGACAGTGAATGTTATATTAGGCTAGGCCACGAAGCGGGCTAGCGTGCAAAATTAACAAAAATGTTCTATATCGAACGGCTTTTGTTTTTTGGAAAAAGTTGTAAGAAGTATGTGGTGTTTGGTATCAAATGAAAAGGCTCGATAAGGGCTGGCGTGTAGAATTAACAAAAAATGTCAATGTTGATCGGCTTTTGTTTTTTTCAAAAATTTTTTAAAGGTATGTCGAGTTTGGTCTCAAATTAAAGGTCTCGTTGAGGGCTAGCGTGCAGAATTAACAAAAATGTTCCATGTCGATCGGCTTTTGTTTTACGCAAAAAGTTATCAGAAGTATGTCGTGTTTTGTATCAAATGAAAGGTCTCAAAGAGGGCTAACGTGCAGAATTGACAAAAATGTGCTATGTCGATCGGCTTTTGTTTCCTACAAAAAGTTCTCAAAGGTATGTCGAGTTTGGTTTTAAATAAAACGTCTTGTTGAGGGCTAGCATGCAGAATTGACAAAAATGTGCTATGTCGATCGGTTTTTGTTTTTTGCAAAAAGTTGTGAGAAGTATGTGGTGTTTGGTATCAAATGAAAAGGCTCGATTACGGCTGGCGTGTAGAATTAACAAAAAAGGTCAATGTTGATCGGCTTTTTTTTTGCAAAAATTTCTCAAAGGTATGTCGAGTTTAGTCTCAAATGAAAGGTCTCGTTGAGGGCTGGCGTACAGAATTGACAAAAATGTTCCGTGTCGATCGGCGTTTGTTTTATGCAAAAAGTTGTCAGAAGTATGTCGTGTTTGGTATCAAATGAAAGGTCTCGGAGAGGGCTAGCGTGCAGAATTGTCAAAAATGTGCTATGTCAATCGGTATTTGTTTTTTTTGCAAAAAGTTGTCAGAAGTGTGTGGTGTTTGGTTTTAAATGAAAGGTTTCAATGAAGGCTGGTGTGCAGAATTAACGAAAATGGTCAATGTCGATCGGTTTTTGTTTTTTGCAAAATGTTGTCAGAAGTATGTCGTGTTTGGTATCAAATGAAAAGTCTCGGTGTGGGCTAGAGCGCAGATATGATAAAAATGTTTCATGTCGATCGACTTTTGTTTTATGCAGAAAGTTGTAAGAAGTATGTCGTGTTTGATATCAAATGAAAGGTCTCGGTGAGGGCTGGGGTACATAAATGACAAAAATGTTTCATGTCGACCGGCTTTTATTTCTTGCAAAAATTTCTCAAAAGTATGTCGAGCTTGATCTCAAATGAAAGGTCTCTTTGAGGGCTAGCGTGCAGAATTGACAAAAATATTCCATGTCGATCGGCTTTTGTTTTATGCAAAAAGTTGTCAGAAGTATGTCGTGTTTGGTATCAAATGAAAGGTCTCGGAGAGGGCTAGCGTGAAGAATTTACAAAAATGTGCTATGTCGATCGGTATTTGTTTTTTGCAAAAAGATGTCAGAAGTGTGTGGTGTTTGGTATCAAATGAAAGGTTTCAATGAACGCTGGTGTGCAGAATTAACGAAAATGGTCATTGTCGATCGGCTTTTGTTTTTTGCAAAAGGTTGTCACAAGTATATAGTGTTTGGTATCAAATGAAAAGTCTCGTTGAGGGCTAGCGTCCAAAATTGACAAAAATGTTCCATGCTGATCGGCTTTTGTTTTGTGTGTGACTGTCGTGAAGCACAGATCTGTTCACGTGCTGATTATTGAATAAGGAGAAGATATACTTACCTGTTAATCCACGGCGATACACCTTTCCCTAGAGATTCTCACAGTAGGGAGGATGGACAGGATGCACAAATAAATGAAACTTTACGAGGTAAATTATGTTGACAAAGTTAAAAATAATATATTTAACAAAAATAATAATTACACTATGAATTATAAAGGAACCAATAAACAAAACCAAACAAATAAGCTAAACTGACCGAAATAACATACCTGCCAATTCCCGATTGACTAACTAACTAATCCCGGCATTAAGTTGATCGAGTCATTATATATTTCGCAAATATCGATGGAATGTCTTACATACATCTTTTGCAATCATTGACGTCCATCGATATTTGCAGTTTTTGTATAATCTAGTTTGCGTCACAATTACTAAACTGCAATTTAGAGGTAATACATTGCGTACAAACGCGGTTTATTGAACTATTACTAAATACAACTGACAATGCAACTTGGACGAATCGCGCTTGTTACACTGCCTTCCTCTTTACAGATGACTCGGTGAACTTAATCTCGAAAGTTTTAACCTAATCTACACATAACTACCTATTCAATTATGATTTTGCTCACGAACATTCATGGGACCCACGTGCTGACGTAAGCCTTGATAATCTGCCATATGTCCATGTGGTAGATAACCAAGCGGGGAAAGTACCTGCATCGATGGAGCCAAGACTTGCTGTGGTGGGGTCGAGACCTGCTGCGGGGATGCGGCAGAAGTCGCTGGAACCGTGGTATGGGGCTGTATATTTTTAATTAACAGCAGCTGAGCCAAAGAGTCCCACAAACTTACCCACAAAAATAGCCTGGGTCGTGGTTGATTACTGGCAGCTTTCCTCAAGTTGGAGCAATTTAGAATTACTCCGAAGCAATATTTTAATATGGTGAATATAACGTAGACCAGGAAAATTGTTAAAAATATTTCCCAACCGTGACATGAATCCCCAGACTTCTTTTGCCGCATTCCATGCCATGTTGGAGAATTCACCCTCTGTAAACACATTGGGTAGATGGAAGCCTTGCGTATCTGCTGTTACTCCCGCCACACGTCGAGACAATATATTTGTGATAGCTCTCCGTTCGCTCGGGAACAGTAACGTTTGCTGGAAAGCTTCCATCTCTTCTTGTGTGTACACCCCATGGGCACTGATCGGTGCTACTCGTATCATGGGTACCTGCTCATCGTTGACATTAGCATTGAGAGTAATAGACTCCGTTGCGCTGTGCTTTAGATTTGGATCCGCCTCCAGCCACTTCCTATCTAGATAGAACATCGGCGGTAGCCTGCTACCACAGTCGATTTCTGTCCCGTGTTCTTGGATGATACGTGTGATGGGCATCATAAATCGACTGGATAGCAACTTGATGTTCTCCTAAACTCTACAATCTTTGCACGGCATCTTACCACATACAGAACTTCACCCATTACTCTCCCCATGTGCCCCGCAGATTCTCTTACAATACTACTCATGATGTTGGGGGTTGTAGCTGCCAAGGCCAATCGGTTTCGTAGCATACTCTCGCGCAGATGATATCGCTTTAAAATGGCGTCGTAAACCAAGTCCCTCGTATTCTGCTTAAAAGCAATTTCTAGGAAAAGCAGTTTACTTAGGACTTGCGCCATTAGATCTGTGTTCTGGTCAACTCTCCGTGTCTTCTTGAAGTAGAAACCCAGAGTAGACTCGAAGATGATTATGAGTCTACTTTGTTCCGTCCTCCAGACTTGTTGGAAACAGAGGGTTTCTACGTTGACCAGACGTAGTGCGAAAACCGTATCCCTAGCCTCAACTACTATGTACTGGGATTTCGTGTGATTGACTGTGAGTAGCACTGCTGTCCCTTCATAGAGCACATCGATACCCGTCTGAGCACATCGATACCCGTCTGAGCACACCGATCCATTGACTCGCCGCTCCACGTGACTTCTCCCGCACCGTCGTCGAAGCAATAGTGATCTGAATATCGGCATATTGTACCAGATCTGAGTCTCAGGCTATTCTCTTCTACGTTAGCGACGGCGAGATAGTCATGAAGTTTGATCGTGATGGCGGCGCTAACCACGACGTCTTCATATACCACCCCATTCACTGTGTACTTGACTCCTTGACATTTTCCGCTTGGCTCCAGGAAACCTGCTGTTGTGGTGGATACCTCGGTGGTGCCATTGGAACGTAAACCTGATACAACACCAGCCCCTAGTCCTGTTAGATCCAGACGTTGGGACCGGTGGGCATCGATGCAGTTCTCTGCACGGACATAATGAACGTACCGCGAGAGTCCGCCTGCTACGGCGCTGGTATGCGAGTGCATACCACAATGCTCAACCAACTGCTGTACCGTCACGAGGCAAGTATACACATGCACTTCTGTATACTTCCTTTCCTGAACCAACTGGATTCTTTTTAACACTTCTGTAGAAGAGTTCTTGGGGTTAACACAGGGTTGGACGTCCAACAGTGAAATCTTGGAAATCTCTGCCTCTGGGTCAGCACAGTCATAGGCGATTAAGTCAGCTCGGGTCCCATGACAGAGCAATAAGCTTAAAACTACTATTAGACAATACAAATCCATCTTTACACAACAAAACAAAAGGGCATTATAAGTCAATATCCTAGAGTCCCTAATCCACGGCTCGTCGGGCACGTTCCCACAATTTCTTGTCAGGTAACGTCGACGTTCTGGTGCTGGTGCACTAGGAATCTCTGGTTCTGTCAACGTAGTTGCGACAGAGTCGGCGGTCGTCTCAAATATCGACTCTGGCTCACTTGATCCCGAAGATTCGTTGTGTGAATTGCTTGCGTTAACCGAATCTGTAACAATCTGTTTATTAATTTGTTAATTTTCGCCGGATGAAACGTTTTTTTCAGCTTGTGGAAAGATCAAATTACTTCCTGCATTATCGTCGCTATTTTCATTATTTGCCCAGTCGGAAGAAAGGTATTGGGTTTCATCGTATTGTTCTAAGTCGGCTTGCGTCAAATGACATCTTTTTAGCCTATTGACATGAACTTTCATTGTGCGTCTACCAAAAATTTCTTTTATCACCGCATTAACATTCTTTAGATCGACGATACGATACGGCCCCGTCAATTTTTTTGTTAACTTATTACTAGTCCCTACTTTGAGAGTGGGGGTAAATAAGTAAACTACTAACTGAAAACCAATGGGTTTAGCCTTTTTGTTACAATTCTTATGCACACGATCGAGATTGTTGTTTAGAAACTCTTTAGCTCTAATGTGAGCTATTTTAAGTCGTTGCATAAATTCGGTTACGTAATTAATGTCCTTATCGTACCGTGTTCTAAGCGGTCTACATATCTCATCAAATGGAAGTTCGACGTCGCGACCAAAAAGCAAAAAGAACGGACTTTCACCTAAAATTGAATGTGTTGTGCTACAAAATGCTGAGACTGCATAAGACAGCCATTCATCCCAGTCTCGATGTTCTGAGTTTATGTAGTGCGACAACATGTCTTTCAGTGTCCGGTGTGTCCGTTCAAGGTTAGCGTTAGTTTGCGGGCGATAAGCTGTCGTATGCAGTTTTTCATTGTTTAGAACTTTGCATACTTCTTTAAAAAATTTAGTATATAAACGGAGTCCCTAAATCAGTCAATAATTGTCTTGGTGTCCCATGTCTTAAAATTATTTCTTTTACAAATAATTTTGCTATCGTTTCCGTATTCTGTTCTTTCATAGGAAACGCTTCTAAATATCGAGTAGCAGAGTCTTGTATTGTTAGTACGTATTTGTACCCATTGTAAGTCGTGGGTAAAGGTCCAACTACGTCCATAACGATTCGTTCAAACGGACGTGAAGCAAGTTCGGACCTCACTAAGGGAGCGTGACGCAAGTGTGGCGAGGATTTACGCTGAGCGCAGGAAATACATTTATCTACATATTCTTTCACATCTTTTCTAAGTTTAGGCCAAAAAAATCTTGAACAAATTTTCCCAAACGTTTTATCGAAACCTACGTGTCCTGATAATGGCGAATCATGACATGCATGCATAATGTGACGTCTTAAGATTTTTGGTATTACTAACTTACTCTCAAATCTCTCGTCCTCTGTTTTCCTGTACAGAAATTCCGTCGTCATCTAAAAAGTATAAGTCATCATTATGCACGTTTTCTATGATCGACGCAATATCTGGATCGTTTAGCTGATCACGCTTTATAGAGTTACAGTTCATAATTTTTCTGAAACAATACTCCAACTGGTTTGATTCGTGATAAAGTATCAGCGTTAGAATGTATTCTTCCAGGTCGATACTTTACCGTAAAATCGTACTCATATAAGAGTAATGACCAGCGGAGTAACCGATTATTGGGTTCTGACATACTCATTAACCATTTCAAGGGCTGATGATCAACAATTGCTGTAAATTGTTGGCCGTATAAGTATCAACGATAGTGTTTGATACCCCAAACTAAAGCTAAACACGCCCTTTCCGTAGTGCTATAATTTTGTTCTGGTTTACTCAATTGTCGACTTGTATACGCTACGGGTAACTCTTGGCCATCGTAAGTTTGACATAAAATAGCACTAATTGCGAAAGCGGACGCATCCGTGCAGAGTATAAAGGGTTTTTCGAAATTGGGGTACTTGAATATAGGATCTTTAATTAATGAGTCGCGCAACGAAATAAACGATTTTTCAGCCTCATTTGACCATTCGAATTTGGAATCTTTCTTCGTTAATTTTGTTAGTGGTAAAGCTATATCGGCGAAATTTGTTATGAATTTGCGATAAAAACCTACAAGGCCAAGAAACGCGCGTATGTCTGTGGCATAACTCGATCTCGGGTATTCCTTGATGACGTTTATCGTATCGGGATCAGGTTTCACTCCGTTACTACTTACTACGTGACCCAGATATTTTGTCTCACTCAGCATAAACTTACATTTGTTTGGATTTAAAGATAAATTAGCATCACGCAAGCGGTCAAATATTAATTCTAATTTACTTAAATGCTCGTCGACTAAACTAGCCTGAACTAAAACAAATAATATCGTCTAAGTAGACAAAACAGTGGGTCACCGTGAGTCCCGACAAAACAGTATTCATAAGTCGTTGCCAAGTACTGGGGCTATTCAACAAACCGAAAGGCATTCTTTTGTATTCGTAGTGGCCCCATGAATCAGAGAAAGCTGTTTTTTCTCTATCCTAGAGGTCCACTTCGACCTGCCAAAATCCCTTCGTTAAATCCAGCGCGTAGTAAATTTAGTAGCTTTACCGAGTTGATCAATCGTATCATGTAAATTTGAAATAGGGAAAAAGTCTCTTTTCGTAATTTTATTTAGTTCTTTATAATCAATGCAAAATCTAAATGATGAGTCACCAGTAGGGGATTTCTTTTCAACTAAAACTACTGGTGCTGAATATGGACTGGTAGAGGGACAAATAATATCATTTTCTAAAATTTTGGCTATTAAATTTTTCATTACTTGGCGACGACAAAAAGGTACTCGGTATGGAGCCCGTGCCACATGGTTTTCGTGTTCCGTTATAATTCCATGTTGAACCATGGAGGTCTTTTACAGTAATTCATTCTTCGGCTTGAAAATATTAGCATGTTTCAATAAAAACGATTTTAATTTATCTCGATGATTGTTATCTAAATGATCAAACTGAAACTCTTTTAGAAATTCTACAGAATTTACAACGTTTATTGCTACCGCCTTTTTGTCTACCTCCTTATCTTTTTTGTTTTCTAAGATCAAATCAGCGGCTACCGCATAACAAATGGAGATTTTTGTATTAATGTTAATATTTTCAGAGTCTACATTTAAAATCTGGAGCGGTATATCGTCCTTTTCTGCCTGCGTATAATTTATTAGTATACGTGCAACCAAAACAGCCGGTATGTTAACGTCCTTCGGTTCTAGTACATACAACCCATCAGGCGTTCTCGGATCTAGACGCACGGAACAAACAGCCGGGTGGCGCGGTGGAATCTGTATTTCGTTTTTTAGTTTTACTACTGAAGACTGTTTACTCGAAAAACTCTTCGCGCCCAAATCAAAATTTTGACAAGTTAACGCCACGGGAGATTCAATTGCTTCTGAATTACCCTTAACGGAATCTAAAGTTACTTTATTAGAATCCAACCTTGAACTATTTCCTGAAACTAGTAACGTGGGCAAAACTTGAATCTCACTAACCGGTGAATGACTTACACTACAAATATCGTTAGAGTTATCATTCCTTCTGATATCAGATAAATTAATTTTTGTCTTATTTATTACCACTGTATTGTCTTTAAAACCAATCGTAACATCATGCTCTATTAAAAAGTCGATACCTAATAATCCATCCGATTTAAAGCACAAATCGTCTGGACAAAGCACGAAACGATGTTTAATTTTTCTGGAACCAATATTTAAGCTAATAATGACCGCACCGTCATTCGGTAAACTATTGCCAGAAACATCTACTAAAACATCTTCCGAATCAAAAATCGACAAATTTAACTTTTCTACAACACAACTTTTAATTAAAGATACAGCAGCACCCGAATCAATAAGAAAGCTATAATCCGAATTACTAATTTGGAAAATAATGTGCTTAGTTATATCTTCACTGCCATCAGCGACCCTTGGAACCACTTTAACGACATCGGTAGGTATTCTGCCAGACGTTGGGTCCTCGTTTAGGCAGATTTGGAGTTTAAAAGATAACTCTGATCTGTTGCCCTATGTCCTGCCTTAACACAAACATAACAAAATTTCTGTTTTGGACTTGGACAAGTGGCTACTATGTGATCTAAACTACCGCAATTAAAACATCGGCCTCGCATTTGTTCGTAACGCTGACAAGTCGTCAATTGAGTTTTATTTTTCTGAGTGTCAGCGCGTTTATTTGTCACCTGAGCCTTTGTTGTTGTCAGTTTAGCTGATTTTTCAACGTTCATTGCTCTAACGTTTAATTTATGGGAGTCAGCCTTAGTTTCCTTATAAAGCCTATTTAATACTTCCTTGCAATGTTAAACATAAGGTAAAGCTTCTTCTATTGTTTCAAATTGTTTTATCCGACAAATTTCGTTCGCTAGTCTGGTTTCTAACCCGTCCAAAAACTGTTTAATTAGTAACGCCTCTCGTTTTACTTTAGCCCTAAATCTTTGCATTTCATTCTCCCCCACCAATGGAAAAACGTTTGCCGCCGCTACTTTTAATCTTAATGCAAATTTTTGTAAGCTTTCATCACGTTTTCGAAAATTTTTGAAAAATTCGCGTTCTGCTGAACTTACATCTAATTTTATTCCAAACAAATTTATAAGCCATTCCCGCATTTCTATCGTAGTCTTTGGTCTCTCGTCTGGCGGCAAGGAACAGAAATACGATCTCGCTTCTTCTCGCAATTTTAATTTAATCGCGGTAAAAGTCTGCAACTCGGTTAGTTGGTAACATTCAGCTACCGTTGCTACATTATCCAAAAACGCTTCTAAATCTTGTCCTCCCGAATATGTCTCTATTGACTTCAATGCGGACATGGAATTTGGGTTGTTGAACACAGCATGTTCTGGAGGGGAATGTGAAGGGCCTGGATGAGTTACAAGAGGTTTTTGAAAATCTGTTGCTATCAGATTTGGTAAATGATAGGAAAACGGGGCATAATGTGATGTGGGTGCAGTTGGAGCATAACTAAATAACTGTGCGGGTGGTATTACATACTGTGGGTTTATAGAAATGGGAACTGTGGATGGTATAGGTGCGTACATTGCAGTTGTCGTGGTAGTAGTCGCGGTTGTCATTGTCGAAAGCGTAGGTGTCGTTGTTGTCACGACGATTGTAATTTCGGGCATAATGTCTCGTCAATAATCAAGCTTAACTTTTTAATAGTAAAAAAACCCTTTACTATCCTACCGACTGCGCCAATTGTAACAGTGACTGTGACCGTGAAGCACAGATCTGTTCACGTGCTGATTATTGAATAAGGAAAAGATATACTTACCTGATAATCCACGGCGATACACCTTTCCCTGGAGATTCTCACAGTAGAGGATGGACAGGATGCACGAATAAATAAAACTTTACGACGTAAATTATGTTGACAAAGTTAAAAATAATATATTTAACAAAAATAATAATTACACTATGAATTATAAAGGAACCAATAAACAAAACCAAACAAATAAGCTAAACTGACCGAAATAACATACCTGCCAATTCCCGATTGACTAACTAACTAACCCCGGCATTAAGTTGATCGAGTCATTTTATATTTCGCAAATATCGATGGAATGTCTTACATACATCTTTTGCAATCATTGACGTCCATCGATATTTGCAGTTTTTGTATAATCTAGTTTGCGTCACAATTACTAAACTGCAATTCGTAGGTAATACATTGCGTACAAGCGCGGTTTATTGAACTATTACTAAATACAACTGACAATGCAATTTGGAAGAATCGCGCTTGTTACAATAGTTGTCAGAAGTATGTGGTGTTTGGTACCAAAATAAAGCTCTCGATGAGGGTTTGCGTGAAAAATTAACAAAATTGCTCAATGTTGATCTTGTTTTTTGCTAAAAGTTCTCAGAGATATGTCGAGTTTGGTCTCAAATGGAAGGTCTCGTTGTGGGCTAGCGTGCAGAATTGATAAAAATGTTCTATTCCGATCGGCTTTTGTTTTCTGCAAAAAGTTCTCAAAAGTATATCGAGTTTGGTCTCAAATGAAACCGCCTTATTGAGGGCTAGCGTGCAGAATTGACAAAAATGTGTTATGTCGATCGGATTTTGTTTTTTGCAAAAAGTTTTTAGAAGTGTGTGGTGTTTGGTATCAAATGAAAGGTTTCACTGAAGGCTAGCGGGCAGAAATGACAAAAATGGTCAATGTCGATCGGCTTTTGTTTTTTTGCTAATGGTTGTCACAAGTATATAGTGTTTGGTATCAAATAAAAAGTTTCGGTGTGGGCTAGCGTGCAGATATGATAAAAATGTTTCATGTCGATCGACTTTTGTTTTATGTAGAAAGTTGTCAAAAGTGTTAGAATTTTTAGAAGTATATCGTGTTTGCAATCTAATAAAAGTCTCGGTGAGGCCTGACGTGCAAATATGAAACAATTGTTTCATGTCGATCGGCATTTGTTTTTTGTCCTGACAGAGGAGCTCTAGGGAATGCTCGGCATAGCCGAGAATTCGTTAGTCTCCTATACTAAACGATTACATTCACTATATATCTATCTATCTATAGATTCATCACGAGCATCGAGTAACTTTTCTAAAGGCCTACAACCTGAACCATGCAAGTGATTGTTATAATTTATTTTTTAATATGTGGGGGCTAATGAGCCATGGTGCCTTTTGAGTATCTCATGTTTTTACTGTTAGTAGTTTTCGTGTACAAAAATTAAATCTGTACACAAATGCTGCCTTGAAACAATGGATCCTAATAGCCATGTCTAAATTTAAGAAGAATCACGCTGTCATCCGTCACTTTGACAATCAGACAATGAACTTTAAACGATTATATCTTCTTGTAGAGCATTAATATCAAAGATTTAAAAACAATGTCATGAATAATAGACTTGAGCAAAGGTGTTACAACTAATTTAAGTTTAAAACATAACGTATTTAATTAATATAAATTTTGATATTTCCAATGTCAAAAGTCAATGTTGCCAAATGTGTGATGAAGTAACTAAATTAAAACTAAATATTCCTAAACTAACTTCACTGAAGACGGTGGCAGTTGTATTAGGATTGACAATATTAATTTATAAATTTAAAAATTAACTTCTATTTTTTAATAAAATAAATTGAACACATTGCTGTGTTTGATATAAAAAAAAAGAAAACCATAAGAGCCCGTTTTGAAATGACACAATGTGGACTGATGTGCACGAATGACAAAAATGTTCTACGTCGATTAAAATTTGTTTTTTGAAAAATGTTGTCAGAAATATACCGTGTTTGGTATCGAATGAAAGAACTCGATGAGGACTGGCTTGTGTTTTCTGCAAAAAGTTGTAAGAAGTATATCGTGTCTGGAATCAAATAAAAGAACTCGATGAGGACTACCGCGCAGATATGTCAAAAATGTTCAATGACGATCGGCTATTGTTTTCTGCAAAAAGTTGACAGAAGTATATCGTTTTTGGTGTCAAATGAATGATCTCGTTGAGGGCTAATGTCCAGAATTGACAAAAATGTTTCATGTTGATCGACTTTTGTTTTCTGCAAAAAGTTATTACAAGTATATCGTGTTTGGAATCTAATGAAAAATTTTGGTAAAAGCTGACGTACAGATATGAAATAATTGTTCCATGTTGATCGGCATTTGTTTTTTGCAGTGACAGCGGAGCTCTAGGGAATGCTCGGCGTAGCCGAGAATTCGCTAGTCTTCTCCTATACTAAACGATTAAATTCACTATATATCTATAGATTCATCACGAGCATCGAGTAACATTTGTAAAGTCCTACAGCCTGAACCATGCAAGTGATTGTTATAACTTTTTTTTAATATGTGGGGGCTAATGAGATCTGTTGCCTTTTGGGTGTCTCATATTTTTACTGTTAGTAGTTTTCGTGTAAAAATTAAAACTGTGCACAAATGCTGCCTTGAAACAATGGATCCCAGAGGCCATGTCTAAATTTAAGAAGAATCACGCCGTCATCCGTCATTTTTGACAATCTGTCTATGAACTTTAAATAAGTATATCATTTAATAGAACATTGATATCAAAGATTTATAAACAATTTCATGAATAATAGACTTGAGCAAAGGTGTTACAACTAATTTAAGTTTAAAACATAACGTATTTAATTCACATAAATTTTAACGTTTCCAATGTCAAAAGTCAATGTTGCCAAATGTGTGATGAAGTAACTAAATTAAAACCAAATATTCCTAAACTAACTTCACTGAAGACGGTGGCAGTTGTATTAGGGTTGACAATATTAATTTATAAATTTAAAAATTAACTACTATGTTTTAATACAAACAGTGTTGCCAAATTATAAAGTAACTAAATAAAATATATTGGCAGAAGGACTCTAGGTTGTTCTGCATGGTGAATGAAGTTTAAGAAGAAAAGAATTGCAGAATGTTTTATAATTTTTTTTTATTTATTTATTTAAGTCGCTATCGATTTCGTAGTTCAAAGATTACATCATCAGGCGGACGCTAAAAAATTTAATTGCCACAAAATTTGGCGATCGTCATGATGAAAATAAATAAACATCACGGACACATGCCTTTTAGTATATAGGACTAGCGAATTCTCTAGAGCTCTGCTGTCAGTGCAAAAAACAAATGCCGATCGACATGAAACAATTATTTCATACTTCCACGTCAGGCCTCACCGTGACCTTTCATTAGATTGCAAACACGATATATTTCTAATAATTTTTTGCAAAAAACAAAAGCCGGTCGACATGAAACATTTTTGTCATTTATGTACCCCAACCCTCACCGAGATCTTTCATTCAATACCAAACACAACATACTTCTGATATTTTTTTTGCATAAAACAAAAGTCATTTGATACCAAACACTACTTGTGACAACAAAAAACAAAAGCCGATCGACATTGACCATTTTCGTTAATTCTGCACACCAGCCTTCATTGAAACCTTTCATTTGATATCAAACAGCACACACTTCTGACAACTGTTTGCAAAAAACTAATACTAATCGACATAGCACATTTTTGTCAATTCTGCATGCTAGTCCTCCCCGAGACCTTACATTCGAGACCAAACTCGACATACTTTTGAGAAATTTTTGCAAAAAACAAAAGCCGATCAATATTTTTTTTTGTTAATTACACACGCCAGCCTTTATCGAGCCTTTTCATTTGATACCAAACACCACATACTTCTCACAACTTTTTGCGAAAAACAAAAACCGATCGACATAGCACATTTTTGTCAATTTTGCACGCTAGCCCTCATCAAGACGTTTCATTTGAGACCAAACTCGACATACCTTTGAGAACTTTTTGCAGAAAACAAAAGCCTATCGGAATAGAACATTTTTGTCAATTCTGTACGCTAGCCCTCTCCGAGACATTTCATTTTATACGAAACACGACATACTTCTGATAACTTTTTGCATAAAACAAAAGCCGATCGACATGGAACATTTTCGTCAATTCTGCACGCTAGCTCTCAATGATACATTTCATTTGAGACCAAACTCGACATACCTTTGAGAAATTTTTGCAAAAAACAAAAGCCGATCAACATTGACCTTTTTGTTAATTCTACACGCCAGCCCTTATCGAGCCTTTTCATTTGATACTAAACACCACATACTTCTCACAACTTTTTCCAATAAAAAAAAGCCGTTCGATATAGAACATTTTTGTTCATTTTGCACGCTAGCCCTCTTCGTGACCTAGCCTAATATAACATTCACTGTCTTCAGTAACGTTCATTTGGAAATATTTGTTCTTTGTTTAGTTACTTTATTAAACATTTGGCAATATTGAGTTATGTAATTCGAAAATAACCCAAACACGACATTTTTCTGACAACATTTTGCAAAAAACAAATTCTAATCTACGTAGAACATTTTTGTCATTCGTGCACACCAGTCCGTATTGTGTCGTTTCTTTAAAACCCAAGGACGACCTACTTCTAACAACTTTTTACGGAAAACAGATGGAGATCGACATGACACATTTTTTTTATCATTTTAAAATTGGCCTTTATGGTTTTCTTTCTTTTGATAACAAACACAGCAAAGTATTCAATTTACTTTATTTAGGAATATTTGATTTTTATTTAGCTACTTCATAATTTGGCAACACTGTTTGTATTAAAAAATAGTAGTTAATTTTTAAATTTATAAATATTGTCAACCCTAATACAACTGCCACCGTCTTCAGTGAAGTAAGTTTAGGAATATTTGGTTTTAATTTAGTTACTTCATCACACATTTGGCAACATTGACTTTTGACATTGGAAACGTTAAAATTTATATTAATTAAATACGGTATGTTTTAAACTTAAATTAGTTGTAACACCTTTGCTCAAGTCTATTATTCATGAAATTGTTTTTAAAT
Source organism: Stenolophus ochropezus (assembly GCA_035578165.1). NCBI lineage: Eukaryota > Metazoa > Arthropoda > Insecta > Coleoptera > Carabidae > Stenolophus > Stenolophus ochropezus. The sequence continues at coordinate 10,417,883 of JAQOWZ010000013.1, read as the reverse complement.
ATCAATGTTCTATTAAAAGATATAGTCATTTAAAGTTCATAGACAGATTGTCAAAAGTGACGGATGACGGCGTGATTCTTCTTAAATTTAGACATGGCCTCTGGGATCCATTGTTTCCAGGCAGCATTTGTCCACAGTTTTAATTTTTTACACAAAAACTACTAACAGTAAAAATATGAGACACCCAAAAGGCACCAGATCTTATTAGCCCCCACATATTAAAAAAATAATTATAACAATCACTTGCAATGTTCAGGCTGTAGGCCTTTATAAATGTTACTCGATGCTCGTGATGAATCTATAGATAGATATATAGCGAATATAATCGTTTAGTATAGGAGACTAGCGAATTCTCGGCTACGCCGAGAATTGCAAAGAACTCCGCTGTCAGTGGAAAAAACAAATGCCGATCGACATGAAACAATTATTTCATATTTGCACGTCAGGCCTCACCGAGACCTTTCATTAGATTGCAAACACGATATACTTCTAACAATTTTTTTCAAAAAACAAAAGCCGGTCGACATGAAACATTTTTGTTATTTATGTACCCCAACTCTCACCGAGACCTTTCATTTGAGACCAAACTCGACATACTTTTTAGAACTTTTTGCAGAAAACACAAACCGATCGGAATGGAACATTTCTGTCAATTCTGCACGCTAGCCCTCAACGAGACCTTTCATTCGATATCAAACACGACATACTTTTGACAACTTTCTGCATAAAACAAAAGTCGATCGACATGAATCATTTTTGTCATTTATGTAACCCAGCCCTCACCGAGATCTTTCATTTGATACCAAACACGACATACTTCTTACAACTTTCTGCATAAAACAAAAGTCGATCGACATGAAACATTTTTATCATATCTACACGCTAGCCCACACCGAGACTTTTCATTTGATACCAAACACTATACAAGTATACTTGTGACAACCTTTCGCAAAAAACAAATACCGATCGACATAGCACATTTTTGTAAATTCTTCACGCTAGCCCTCTTCGAGACCTTTCATTTGATACCAAACACGACATACTTCTGACAACTTTTTGCATAAAACAAAAGCCGATCGACATGGAACATTTTTGTCAATTCTGCACGCCAGCCCGCAACGAGACCTTTCATTTGAGACCAAACTCGACATACCTCTGAGAAAATTTTGCAAAAAACAAAAGCCGATTAACATTGACCTTTTTTGTTAATTATACACGCCAGCCTTTATCGAGCCTTTTCATTTGATACCAAACGCCACATACTTCTCACAACTTTTTCCAAAAAACAAAAGCCGTTCGATATAGAACATTTTTGGTCATTTTGTACGCTAGCCCTCATCGTGACCTAGCTTAATATAACAGTCACTGTCTTCAGTAAAGTTCATTTGGGAATATTTGTTCTTTGTTTAGTTACTTTATTAAACATTTGGCAATATTGACATATGTAATTCGAAAATACCCGAACACGACATTTTTCTGACATCATTGGAAAAAAACAAATTCTAATAAACGTAGAACATTTTTGTCATTCGTGCACACCAGTCCGTATTGTGTCATTTCCTTAAAACCCAAGGACGAACAACTTTTTACAAAAAACAAATGCAGATCGACATGACACATTTTTTTTGTCATTTTAAAATTGGCCCTTATGGTTTCCTTTCTTTTGATAACAAACACAGCAAAGTATTCAATTTATTTTATTTAGGAATATTTGATTTTTATTTAGTTATGAAGTTTAGAAAGAAAAGAATTGCAGAATGTTTTATATTTTTTTTTTAAGTCGCTGTTGATTTCGTAGTTCAAAGACTACATCATCAGGCGGACACTAAAAAATATAATACAAAAATATATTATATATATATTTGTCTAATTATAAAAAGGGGGGTATTTTTTACAGAATTTTTATATGTAGCTATTGGTTGAGATTATTTATGTATTTTGTATTTTAAAAAATATTGAAACTAGTTTCTAAAATTTAAATTTAAATTCTTAAAGAGAGGTTAAGTGCACATGCTTTTGATCAAAATTTTTGTATAATATACTTACAGTCAAGTAGTAAAATATATATGGTTTCATAAGCATTATTTGTTTAAACAGAAAGTAAATAATTGAAAAGTTGAAAAAACATGGTTGAATTAATTTGGAAAACTTTAAAGAAACTAGCCAAGAAGGAAGGTTGTCGTAGAATGTTAAGTTTATGAGATATGGAAGTTATAGTTTGTGAGAGGAAGTAGGTGGCGTTAGTTTGAATAGTTTGGATTGGTGTATTATGAAGAAAAAGGAGGTAAAGATTTAAATAAGTGTGGCTCTAGGAATGAAATATTTTCGTTTAATAGAATGGTTTCATTTGACATAGTTTGTTTAAGAATTTCGTATTTTTCTACTAGATTTAATTTGTGGTATGCAGTTTCACTATGTAGTAGTTTGATACTATTTTCGATAGATATTTGATGATGAGTTTCATTGATATGTGTATTTATGGCTGAGGGTGGTCTTTTATTTAAATGTTCGTTAAATCGTAATTTTAAATTTCTGGTTGTTAATTTTATATATGCCAGATTTTTCTATTGGGGGAATTGTGGGTTTATTATTTATAAGATAATTTGCTATTGTATTGTGTGATTTTGAAGTTACTGTTAGATTGTATTTTGTAAAGTTTTTTTTGAATTTATTGAAATTGTTTTTATTGTAAGGGATGGAAATGTATCGAGTAATCGGTTTAGTGTGTGGGACACCTAAATGGATTAGTACCAATGGCATAACTTCAACCCTAAAATGGAGGTGGACTACACCTCAAAAATTTTAAATGGAAAAGGGTGTCAAACATGACACAATTCGAAAGGCCTTTCAATTCTCTATCCAACAGTTTTTTTATTTTTCAAATCCGATCATTAGTTCCAGAGATATAAAGTTTTTTTTAAAAAATAACGGGTGTTTAAAATTCCAATCAAGTAGGCTTAAACAAATGACAGAAACTAAATAAACAATTTTTTCGACAAGTTGTTTGTAATAAACAAGTAATTTGTAAGTTAGATTTCTTTTTGTGGGGTTATTTGAAGTCTAAAATTTATTCCACGCCACCCGAATCTTTAGACGATTTACGGCAACGTACCGTAGCTCCAAAATTTTGAGCAAAATCTTTATTATTGTATAAAAGTTGAAGGTACTCATTTTGAAAACCTAATAAACTGATACTTGAGTTTCTGTCATTTGTTAAAGCCTACTTTGTTGCAATTTTAAACACCTGTTAATTTTTTTAAAAAACGGTATATCTCTGGAACTAATGATCGGATTTGAAAAATTAAAAAACTGTTGGATAGAGAATTGAAAGACCTTTCGAACTGTGTCATATTTGACACCCTTTTCCATTTAAAATTTTTGACGTGCAGTCCACCCCCATTTTAGGGTTGAAGTTATGCCATTGGTACTAATTCATTTAGGTGTCCCCCTTTATACTAAAATTGACGTATTCGAGAGTTTTTTGCAAAATTAATGTTAAGTGGCCAAAAAGTGTGCTGATAATTTTCGCTGGGCCACCCTGTATGTCTTTTAAAATTTTGTTTTTATTTATGTTATTGTAAATTTGCAGAATAAAATTTAAAGGAAATTTGTTGTTTAGACCTATGTCTATTATTGTTTGTAATTCTGTATTATAGTTTTCTTTTGATAAAGGAATTGAAGTTAATCTGTTGAAATAGTAATGAAATGCTCATTGTTTAACTGTGGGGGTTATGATAAGAGTCATATGGTATTTAGTGTATGTGCCTGTAGGTTTTCGGAATATGTTATATTCTATGCCGTTATTTGTTCTGGTTAAAGTTAAATCTAAGAAATTTAATGAATTATTTGTTTCTTGTTCTAGGGTAAATTTAATTTGTGAAATATTATTTATTGTATTAAGAAAATTTTGAAGTTCTGTATCTCTACCATTCCAAAAACAAAGGATATCATCAACATATCTAACCCAAAGTAGTATGTTGTTACTACATGGAAGCTGCATATTTTTATGTTTTAAATTGTCTATGAAAATGTTTGCTAAAATTCCGCTTATTGGACTTCCCATTGGAAGACCGTCGTTTAATATGCAGGTTTTATTGTTAAACTGAAAGAAATTTTGTTTAGTAGGAATTTTGAAAAGGTTTATGAGGTTATTTAAATCTGTGGAATCTAGATTAAATGAATTTATGAACTCGTTGTCATTTTTAAAAAATTTGAAAGTATATCTATTGTTTCGTTCACTGGTACATTTGTGTATAAATTTACTATGTCAAATGAAACCATTTTAAAATTATTGTTGTTACTTAAATTTATATTATTATTAATAGTGTTAATTAAATCTATTGAATTTTGTATTGCATATTAAGAGTGAAAATTAGAAAGATTTGTAATTAAATGGTTCAGGAATTTTGATAGTTTGTGTGCTGGTGATGATATGGAACTACACTACCACCCTCAGCCATAAATACACATATCAATGAAACTCATCATAAAATATCTATCGAAAATAGTATCAAACTACTACATAGTGAAACTGCATACCACAAATTAAATCTACTAGAAAAATACGAAATTCTTAAACAAACTATGTCAAATGAAACCATTCTATTAAACGAAAATATTTCATTTCCAGAGCCACACTTATTTAAATCTTTACCTCCTTTTTCTTCATAATACACCAATCCAAACAATTAAAACTAACGCCACCTACTTCCTCTCACTAACTATTGGCAACTAAAATTACCGTTGATGGCGCTGCGACTGCTTTTGCAAATGGTTGTCGTATCAAGTATACTTTTAATGTTTAATGTAATGTCAATAGACTTGTGCTTTGTTATTCATATAAATATGAGTGAAAATTATAATTGGAACAGAGAGTTCTTCTTAATGTTCATATAATATATATTTTTATTCTTTTAGGATAGGTTTTTATTAAAATGGATTTCATAGGAGCGAATAAGCAATAATTGTATTTACAAAATTTATTACAAAAACTTATCATCGCTAAGAATAGGACTACTTAAATTAGTTATGCCACAAATAGTTGTTAATATGTCATCTATATTTGCAAACAAATGACACGACAATGGTTGTACTAAAATTTTAAATATTTTTATTCTTTCAATTACCCGTTCGATGTGAACTCCAGCACTTTCAATTCTTGAGTTTCTTAATGCGTCCTCCTCTGATAGTTGGCTTTTATTTCTTAAAAATGGCGGTCTTATTAATTTTACACCATATAAGCCAGTAATATCTTCAATTTTAAATCCTTTATCAATCATTATTGCCTCATTTGGATTCAATTTTTCTATTTACATTTACTACCAAATGTAATTAGCCCTGCAGAACTAACTCCAATTAAAACTTTAACAGTGTTATGTCCTTTATAATGAGAATAAGACTTAAGTCAACAACACAAACATTTAGTAATAATAAGGAAAAACACTCGGTTAACGTTTCAAAAAAATTTTTTATTAACAAATATTAATGAACATTTCGGTTGTTACACCATCATCAGAATGACAATACAAGAGTGTTTAACAGGTATTTATATACAACTAAACATGAGTGCAAGAGATTAAAGATTTAATTCAAGAAATTGCCAAAAGCGGCGAGTTATACAAATCTAGTTGTTCATTCATCAGGTTTTCCTTATTGTAAATGGCCCTATGGATTTCCATAGCTTCTAAGAAGTCCAGCCTTAAACCTTTATTCTCTTTGTGAATAACTTCAAAATTTTCTATTGAACATTTATGATTATTGTTTAACATGTGTTTAGCAACATTTGATGTATCTGGTTTATTTAGTCTCCAACTGTTTAAATGTTCTTTGAATCTAACGTTAAAGTTTCTCGCGGTTTTTCCAATATAAAAGTAATTACAATTGTTGCATTTAATTTTGTAAACCCCACTATTTGACATTTTATCAAAATTTTTAATTTTATTATTTACTAAAAACATTTTAAGATTATTTTTATTGTAGAATGCCGCCTGGATGTTCTGAGTTTTTAAATTTCTCCCAATTTTTATGCTTGTTTGTCCTGTATATAATAATTTTCTGTAGTTTTTATCCTTAGTTTCCGGAGAGGGTTGAATGTAAATTGAATTGTTATTTTTGTGCCTTAGTTTTTTGTTTAGAATTTTATTAATATATATTTTAGTGTACCCATTATTTTGTGCTATTTGATATATTGTGTTTAATTCGATTTCAAAATCTGTTTTTGAGAGAGGTATATTAATAAGTCTGTGTATCATACTGTAGAATGCGGCTGCTTTGATGTTAGGATGATGTTGAGAATTAGACGGAATAACTGCATCTGAATATGTGTCTTTTCTGTATATTTTATAAAGAAATTTATTGTTTTGGCGTATGATGGTTAAGTCGAGACAATTTATTTTTGAATCTAATTCTTTTTCTAAAGTAAATTTTATGTTTTTATTTATGCTATTTAATAGTGATAAAAATTGATCTAATTGTCTGTCCGTACCACTCCAAAAACAAAGGATATCATCCACGTACCGATACCAAAATTTAATGTTACTAATAAGGGTTAGTTTTTTATTGTTGAGGAGGTTAGATTCTAAATGATCCATGTAAATATCCGCGAGAAGAGGTGAAAGTGGACTTCCCATGGGCAAGCCATCTTGTTGTTTAAAAAACTCGTTATTAAAACTGAAGTAATTTTGTTGCATGCATATATCTAAAAGTGTCAAAATTTCTTCCTTTAGAAAAGGATTACAAGTCTGTAACTTTTCTTCAATGATTTGTAGAACTTCTTTAACGGGGATGGATGTAAATAAACTGGAAACATCAAATGAAATTAATTTGCCATGTGCACTAGAATTTACACTGTTGAGATTTTTAACTAATTCTAAACTGTTTTTTATTGTATGCTTGGGATGAAATTTTAATTCTGTTTTTAAAATTGGAATCAATAATTTACAAATTTTGTAGGATGGTGCATTGGTGTAGGAGACCACTGGTCTAATAGGGTTATCAGGTTTGTGAATTTTGGGTACCCCATATAATATGGGGGATGAAGGATTTGAATTTATTAATTTGTATTTATTCGTGTTCATTTGATTTAATATCGCAGGGCAATTGTCTAAGGCATTTTTTATTTGTTTTTGAAATTTTGACGTGGGATCTGATTTTAATTTTGTTAAATTGTTTCCACTGATAAATTTATTAACTTTGTTTATGTAATCGGATTTATGTAAAATTGTAATAGTATTACCTTTGTCTGCTTTGCATAACACTAAATTATTTGATCTTAATTTATTTTTAATTGACTTAACTAGGGTGATATCACTTTTTGTTTTCTTTGATTTCACTTTTCGATAGTCACTTTTTAAACACTTTTGTATTGTCATTCTGATGATGGTGTAACAACCGAAATGTTCATTAATATTTGTTAATAAAAAATTTTTTTGAAACGTTAACCGAGTGTTTTTCCTTATTATTATTAACTAAGATGTTTCAACGAGAGCCAATACACGCTACTATCAATTTTATTACAAACATTTAGGTTTCTGAATCAGTATCTCGGTACAATCAAGTACAACTCAAACGTTCTGAAATGATTCGAAACATTTTGGCATGTTTCTAATAATTTCATTTTTATCACTCCATGTAATACAAAATTTAAATATATAAGCTAATCTTCGTATCATTAGTTTAAATATATTTTTACAAGTTACAGAACTAATGGTTTTAAACAATATGCATGTTAGCAAAACGATCTATTTTGCTTTAATTTCATAAATGTTAGTATTAACTTTTCTCTTAAACTTGTTTTTTCTTTTTTAGTATTTTTGAAAAGTTTTTTATAATTAACTTCGATCGAATGTAATAAATTAAAACTTTGCAACCCGGTTAACGTATTTAATTTTTTATCTGAATCGATACATTCGATAAAAGAGTTTACAATGTCACCACTTTTCACTGGAACACACATGTCTTCTGTTAATTTTATGTTAAATAACCCTAAAAGAGTTACGGCCGCATCATGCTCCTCTTGAGTGTATTGGAAAGAGGTTTCTGCAACTGTTGGTTCAACTTGTTGCGGCATACTTTGCACTGCATCTTCGAATAATTCGTTACTCGCAGAATTTTCTTTTTGCTTGATTTCTCTTGTTTTCATTAGCAAATCTCTTGCACTTGGTTTGGAAGGTATTTGTTTCGGTAAATACAGGGACGGTACAGCATTGGATTTTAATTTCCTTCTTAATGAAGGCAAATCTACAAATATAAATTACAATAATTTCTGATAAAAACACTATTACATGTTTAAAACTTACCTGGGAAGAAAAAACATTCATTTGCGAAATGTTTAGAAGAAATTACCATTGTATTTGTACGACGGCGTAGAAGGGTCAGGATGTGTTTTTTTAAAACTCGGTATCCCGACTTTTTAAACTCGGGATCCCGACTTTTAACTCAGAATCCCGCTTTTTTGAACTCGGGATCCCGACATTATAAACTCGGGATCCCGACTTTTTAAACTCGGGATCCCAACTTTTTAAACTCGGGATCCCGACTTTTTAAACTCGGGATCCCGACTTTTTAAACTCGGGATCCCGATTTTTTAACTCGGGATCCCGAATTTTAAACTCGGGATCCCGACTTTTTAAACTCGGGATCCCGACTTTTTAAACTCGGAATCCCGACTTTTTAAACTCAGGATCCCGACTTTTTAAACTCGGGATCCTGACTTTATAAACTCGTATAGATAGAGACTAGAATTTTCACATTCATTGGTTAAACTTGGTATATCTCATCGTCGCATAGTTTTTGTTACTGACAAACGGTGGTGTAGGAGGACAATAAATGGGTAAGTAATACTTTTCTAGTTTATGACATTCAATTTCTATTAATTTTTTGCTTAATTTCTAGCTATTTATTGCACCTATACTCATACGTTTATGTTTTCTTACAGAAAAATGGATTCAAATCAAAGAGAGAAGATAATACATTCCTATTTCTTAATAGGTTTGAATCATTCAGAAATACTACTGCATTTGGCATGTAGGCACAATATCATAATTAGCATGAAAACTTTAAAGAGAACTCTATACAAATTGAAGTTATATAGAAGAAAATTTTATTCAACAATTGAAACCGTTGAACAGTTTATCAAAAGTCAAATTGAATTATCTGGACAACTACATGGATACAAGTGGATGCATTTAAAATGTATACAAAGTGGGCTTGTTGTAAAACAAGAAACTGTACGAAATCTATTAAAAAGTTTAGATCCTGTAGGCGTCCAGATTCGAAAAGGACGACGACTTCGACGAAGGCAATATTATAACAAAGGGCCCAATTTTTTGTGGCACATGGACTCGTATGATAAACTGAAACCGTATGGTATTTGTATAAATGGATGTATAGATGGATTTTCGCGTTACATAATATGGCTACAAGCAAATAAAACAAGTAGTGATCCGAAAGTTATTGCGGGATATTATATAACCTCTGTGGAAGCTCTACAAGGATGTCCACGGCGAATTCGTTCCGATATGGGGACAGAAAATTGTTATGTAGAACAAATGCAAACTTTTCTTAGAAATACTTGTTCAACTGCAAATGAGAGTAATGGCACCTATTTTCTGTATGGAAGTAGCCCAGCAAATCAAAGGATTGAATCGTGGTGGTCAATATTACGTAAACATCATGCACAATTCTGGATGAATTTATTTCAGAACATCAAAGAAGATGGTTATTTTATGGGTTCATTTTTGGATAAAGCACTGATTCAGTTTTGTTTTCTTAAAATAATTCAGGTAAATTAACTATTAATTTTATGTAACGAGGCAAAAACATTTTATAAAAAACTTCAATACTGTATTCTCCCGTGTTACCTAAAATTTTTCTGATAAGTACATAATATACAGAGGGTACCCGGATTGAGTTTACTATACGTGTAATGGACAAAAAAAATCGATCTTTTTCCTGTTACACAGGATTCAGCTTCTGTTTGTTTAGAAACTATTTTGGATCATAATTTGAACTTTTTAAAATTCAAGATTATATAAATAACATATCAGCAAACTACCTTTTTCGTTACAGTTTTTGAAAAATGTAATTAAGAAAAGTTATACAGTATAGAAATATATGGAAAATACCAAATTTCAGTTCAATCGGTCATTTTTCACAAAAAAAAATATTTTGTTATTTTTTAGTTTATTCAAATAAATCGTTCGATCCATTATATCTGTTATAATTTGTTTCATGTTGGTAATTAAACCAAAATAAATATTTAATTATTTGAAATGGTTGTAAACGAAAATAAGTTTAGGAAAATAACAATAATAAATTTTTATCATAGTTGGCCGATTAGGATGAAACTTGGTATATTGCCATAACTTTCTATTTTAAACAACTTTTCATTATACTATTTTTCGACATCTCTTACGAAAACGGCACTTTAGCTGATACGGTATTCATGTTTTTCGGCCTGTAGTCGGCATCTTGAATATTAAAAAATTCAAATTAATCTCAAATATAGTTTCTAAACATGCAGAAATTAAATACTGAATCACAGAAAGAAAATCGAAAATTTTTGGTCCATTACACGTATAGTTAATCTGGGGACATTATTTTTAAAAATGTAGGCAGTATTAGCGGAAACGCAATGTTGAAGGTTAAAGTTTGCAATAATAACCGAAATATGGATTTTCAAAAGTGTTGAATTACACGTGAAGTCATGGGCCGCATAAAGTTTCATTAATTTTTTATAAATTTCTTTCTGTCATAAAATTTATTAATTATAAATAAAAAAAAATAATAATAACTGGAATATTCAAAATAAATATTATTCCAGAATTGGCAAAAATCATGATTTATTAGAAAAAATAAAAAATCATTGATTTTATACAAACATTTTTGTTAAATAAAACAGGGATATAGATACCGACTATATTTTAAGTGGTAAACTATTACTCAACTCAAGATCTATAAAAGATACGAAGTTGGTTAAATTAGCAAAACAATTTTTTTTTAATATTGGTTCTTACACCCTACACTATCTATTATATAATTAAAATCAACATAAAATATCAAATCTAATGGTATGGTTAAAGTTCATTTTTGGTTAAGAAATAAAGTCTCTATATGGGCATTAGAAGTACTTTTACGTCTCTTTCGGGCCTCGGGAACTCCTTGTGCTATAGTATCAGGATTTAATTGCTTCTCGTAAACTCTTCATTATATTTTGAAACGACGGTCATCTGTTCGTGTTAGTAATAAAATATAAAAATAATTTTGCAGACTGTGAGACTCAAATCACCGTACCACAGAATAGGTTTATGCAGAAGCGACAGTCAGACAGAGAAACGAAAATTAGAGAGAGATGGAGATGTGCACAAATTTAAAGGGCACATTGTTTAAAATCGGAAAGTTTCTCCACATGTTAGAGAGAGATAGGGAAAGAGCACAAATTTAAAGGTCGTCACAATGCTTCAAGGTCATAGAATTGAATAGGGGAACATGAAAGGAGCCGACACGGAGTGCCGCTTCTGTATGTAACTATTCTGTGACCGTACCTTATATTATTAGTCAACGGTGTGATATTACTCGAAGGCTCATGACATCAAGCGTTTACAATAAATAACTATATATTTATGGCAATCATTACAACAAAATAATATATTCGAATTTTCTTTTTACTAAAATACTACCTTATAATTATTTTATGACATGGTCAAATACACCATTTTTGATATATAACAATAACATATTTATATCAATAATTCAACATTACAGTTTCCACTAAGTTGGAAGACTAAATAAATACTTATTGAAAATTCAGTTTTTAATGACCCGTTGCATTGCAATTTTTTCGTTTCCCTTATGCCCAATTGCATCAAGATGGCTTTAATTTTAGAATGGGGCTATTTGTACATGCAGTATTTATGCGCAATTGGCTATTTAGTATTTATACATACGTGCACGAATGTGCGTACGTTCGGCAAAGCCAAATTTAGCATACACTATAACATGGATACAAGGCGGCATAAAACCGTGCTGCATACATCCCATAGGCGTACATCCTATTCGGTATACATCCTCTTCAGCATACATCTTATTCAGCATACATCCTATTCTGCATACATCCATTTGGCATACATCCCATCTGGTACGCGTTGATGTGGTCGGAGCGTGCACATTTTCATACCTCTTTGTGCTCAAATATCCGTAAATGCATATCTCAGTATGCTAAAAAGCCATCAAATTATATAAGCTTACGCCCAAGTGCCCACCTTAATGCATTTCTAACTAACGCAAATCTCTTACATACCACAAACAACAAATTCTTGTTTTGAAGATTCTAGAATACATAATTCTGGGTTTGGATTATGCAGTGTCCGAAAAATCTAGTTTTGCGACCCTAGCCTTTCAACTCACTTACTAATATCAGCTACACGGTAATAGGGACCAAAAAAACGTAGCCAATCTTACATTTGCATGTTCCTTATGCTTTATATTTTCGATTAGTAAGCAAGTGAGTGAAATGTTAAAAAAACTGAATTGCAGTTTTTGGCTATTTCTAAATACATTTTATTAGGCAACCCATTCGCAATATATTTGTTTACATATTCTGTTTGATGTAAAGTACTTTTTATCCGGTAAGCAGATGGATGAAGGACGACCTTACTTCGGATGTTAAGGCTGCCGTCCAATCGGGCTTGACAAACTATACCGCTACGCGGCGACACCATCATCATCATGACATCATACTTATTTCCATGCACTAGACCCCTTCGTTGCCTGAATTATTAAAGATAGTTTGATACCTGGCATGGGGTTCATCAGAAATGTTATTTTTATATGTGCCAAGTTTGAGCCTTTAATACGAGAGAGAGAATGTCACTAAAAAAGTCAATCGAACACACTAAAGACACAATATTTTTTCTACCATTAATATATTTATTGAAATAGAACAATGAAAAATTCAATCATTTTTTTGGTAACAGGTATCAATACATAAACAACCATTTTTTTGACAGTTATAGAAAATAGTAGTTCATGATACACGAGCATTATATTTTTGTATCTGCTGGCAACTTTAAAGTATCAATTTTTATTTGAGATCTGTCAAAGTCAAAAATTTTGGCCGCTTGTGTGTTCATTATTGATTTACATAGTTCATATTAATGTGATTAATTATTTTAGAATGTAATAACAAGTGTAAGTAAAACTTTAACTATTCCTTTACAAATATTAATGAAAAATTAATAAATTTGCGAGTAAAAATAGTGGCCCTAAAGTAAATGCGGCCGTAAAGTAAGTGCGGCCGTAAAGTAAGTGCGGCCGTAAAGTAAGTGCGGCCGTAAAGTAAATGCGGCCGCAAAGTAAGTTTTGCCGGGTGTCAAAAATTGATTTTGAATGAAAATTCATAATTTCTTTTTGTAATCACCTAAAAAATGTTGTGTGCACCTCGGCTAAAAGTTATTTTTGGGCCTCGTCTGATTTGTAGACTCGGCTTTGCTTCGGCTGCAAACTTCGGATTTGGCAAAAAAAGATTGCTTTTAGAACTTGATACACAAATAACTATTTTCGAAAACTATCATGAGAAGTTATTATTTACATGACTAACAACACGTGAAATATTTTATATTTGTCTACAAAAGTCTCTACAAACTAAAACTAAACTTTGGCGAAAGTTAGCTGAAAGCGAGACCTGCAAATAATGCGAGATCTCGTAAAAGAGTTTCTGACACTTTTAATTTATTAAAGACATATTATTTCTTCTTGAAATATTATACACTATAGGTTTTTATGTCAGTAATATATTAGATTTACATGGATATATACGCAATGGGGAAGTTTGGCGTATTTTTTTAATTTTTTTATTTTATCAAGATTGCCTTCAAAAGTGGTATTCTACATTTTATTTCACCCAAAGATGCCTAGATTTCTCAAAAAATGAAATTTTATACAAAAATGACGTCAGTGTGGCTCGCAGAGAACGTATCGTCTATCTTAATCAGCGCGCGCTGGGTTCCCATGGCAACAGAGAAGCGTGTGGTGTAATGCTTTAAAATACAACCTACGTTCAAAAAGTTAGGTCTCACCATCCCTTCTGCGCAAGCGCATAGCTCACTTGTGACATCAGTGTGGCTCGAAGATAAATCATTAATTATAAATAATTGGCAACATAATTGTAATTTTCAATTACATTTTAAGTTATAATTATTCATATACTTACGACTAAAAGATATTTCACATGTAATTTCAATCACGCTAAACTTCCCCATTCACATGTTTTACTCAAGAACTATAATGACACTTGTTCTAACCTAAAAAATAAAAAGAATGTGAATTGATATTTTTTAATTTTATTAAAGTTATCATAGTCATACAACGCGATGAATAATAAATCAAAAATAGTTTTTTTAATTTCCAATAAAATAAAAAAAATTTGATAGAATGTAATGCTAAAATATTTAAGTTGGTATCCCTACATTTTGCCAAACAGAGAGTTTCTGGACGATTTTATATTCTATAATACTACTCATAATGGGACGGAGGAGCGAAAAAGACTTTTACATCCAGAATTTTTTTTGATGAAATAATGGGTTGCAATTTAATCAAATTTGTCATTTTAGTGTCTTTGTTGCTTTCTGACTTCATTTTAATAGCATTAAGCAAGGAAGTATTGATATATTTAGTTAAAAATTGATATAATTTAAAACATTTGCTTGATTTCTGCTGTCAACTAACTGTCAGATGTCAAAAAATATTTGATTTGATAAATGTCAAAATTTTCTTTTTGAATTTTCACTAATTTTGGAACGTAATTTTCGAAAAAAATGTCGTTTGATACTTGATTGCGAGATGCTTTTGCATTCTCGAATGTTTTTTTTTGCTCGCTGTGCCGGAAAAAAAATCATTCTCGAATGCAAAAGTTACATTTTGCAATCTAAAATGAAAAATAACTATATAATATTCTTCTTTAATCATATAAAATATTCCAGTATAAAAATAAATTATTTTTTTTCAATTATGTTAGAGCGGCAATCCTATTTTGCACTCGTGGTACACACATTATTTTTCCTTCAACTGCGTTTAATATTAAAATGAAAAGATTTAATAACATAAGTAAAATATTGAAACATGTTTTATTTGCTAACAATGATAGGTTATTAATCGTCACATTTTACTTTATAATCAACATTCCTTTTATAATAAATAAAAAAAACAGTTCATTTTTTCTTTAATAAAATATATTTTTGTTTAAAAAAAATCTACTGAGTAATAAAGAGAATGTAATTAAATAAATTTCACTAAATAAAAATAAATAAAAAATATTTCAAAATTTTCAGTATTCAAAAATTCTAGAATGCACATGAGAAATCAAATTAATAATCATCCGGCGGACTTCTTATAGAAATAAATACATACAACAATATTGTATCAGACCCTTCCGCATTGTATTAGAAAAAGTAAGGGTGAGGATGAACCCTCCCACTTTCTGCGTTTACTGCGATAAGTGCAGGCAATTGTCCAACTGAATACTGTTTACTTTTAAGCGAAGATACATGTGCAACTCAATTGGCTCACCATATTATAAGGAAAGTAGTTTTTTTTTCAGGTAGTACGACCTCTCACGCTAAACCTCTGAACTAAATTAATATTGCGTCTTATGAGAAAATCGTAATTCTTATTGCATTTCAAAATGAGACATAAATGTAAAAATTTTGATGATGATGAATTTGTTATTTTTTTTCTAGGGGCAGACATTTTATTTTTTATAAATTTCGCAAATACTAATTTTTATTTCAGTTTTTGGACAAAATACATAATTAAAAAATATATAAAATATGTCTGCTCCTTGATACAGGATCCTAATATTACGTATTAAAATTTCAAAACAATTCATCCACTAGTTCTCAAATGCAATAAGAATTACGAATTTAACACATCAAACGGCAGCTTTAAACTTTCAGAAATGTACGCTCGTCCGTCGATACTTATGATATTTGCCACTTCACGTCCCTGATTTTAATCACACATGGTTTCTATAGTAAAAAAGTAAAGCAATATAAACATCATAAAAAAAATCTGATGTGTCCAACACAATACCTCCCGCCATTGTAATAATATATTCTATATAAGTTTTTCAATACATTTAATTTGTAGTTTTAAAATTAGTGTGTTATTGCAGTTAAGAATATTTTTAATTCATTTCATACCTAAAATTTCCTTCATAAAATTTGTATGACCAATATGACAGCTATTTTTGAGGTTACTAAAACCGGAACCGAACTTAGTTTAATTCACGTATGCAAATACATTCCTAATACATTTCTTCCATCTTTTTAAATTTTACAATAAAAATACTTCATTTTTACTTATTTTATCTTTTACACTTACTTACATCAAATTTGACATCACATGTCAAATTTTGTGAACATATGAATAACTCATCTGATTTATCGAAATTCCTCAGCCTAAACGATATGTAAAATTATTATAATTTATATATTTTTTTCTCTCTAGCTAGAAGTTATATATAAAAAGTAACTATACAGACTGGTAGAAAATTAAAAAATCCTTGTGTTTAATAATAACGTAATTTGCGAAAAAAATGGTATTTAGAGGTACTTTTAAGGAAAAACGGTTTAAAGCTTCAAGTAAAGTACTACTTCCGGTTAACCAATTGTAGTCAAAATCTAATCAGTTCATCATATTTGAATATAAGTCTTAAATACCAAATATTATATTTTTTACATGTATCGTGTTGGAGTTATCGTGGACGAAAAATCGTAACTCCAACACGATACATGTAAAAAATATAATATTTGGTATTTAAGACTTATATTCAAATATGATGAACTGATTAGATTTTGACTACAATTGGTTAACCGGAAGTAGTACTTTACTTGAAGCTTTAAACCAGTACCCAAATTGGCAACAATAACTTAAAATTTCCAATATTACCAGAATGTATTAAAATTTTAACACCTTTAGAAGAAAGAATGGTTTCTCCATATATTAACTTTATGCAGATTCGACCTTTAAAATCATACGCTTTAAATGCACAATTAGGCCAAAAAGGAAGTGTAGTTAATGTACCATTAGATATTAATAAAATTTTACAAGTTTTGCCAAGAAATTTTGATCAAATGGATACAATACAGGTAAAATTAAAGCGACATATGTGCCACCGATCTGATTATATGTTTGAAACAATAAGACCTGCAGTTGTATGTGATGCTTTGAAATATTTATTAAATACTCCACTTTATAAAAAATATAACATTGAAATAAATCAGACATATTTCTCACGATATGAAAACAAATACGAAGAAAAAATTGATTTTATTATTGATAAAAAAGATGTTGATGCCGAAGAAGGAAATATTTGTTCTAATAGTTCTATTCAAAATTCTATAGACAAATACTTTAATGACAGTTTAATTTTGGACGAAATTGACATTGATGAGGAAGTTTTAGTTTTAGATAGACATAAAGAAATGAATGACAAAATTAAAGTAACTGCTCCTTGTCAAGATGAGAAACCATTTCCTTGGCACACTGTTGAACATTTAGAAGAATTGTGTTTTCCTACTATTTTTGGAGGATATGAATTCAATAATTCAATTTCTTATACCGATCGAGCTAAATCAGAAGTTAGACGATTAGACAGAAGATCGTGCACCCCTACGAGAGTATTATATATGGCGAAAAAGAAATTAGAGAAATCTTGTTTAGCTAATATTAACGTGTGCTTGAGAAAAACGAAACAAAATTGTGACTTATTAGCAGGTAAAGTGTTAAAAAAAGAATGTTTAGATAAATTAACAAAATTTGATGAGGGATACAAAATTTTGAAAAATGTGAGGTCTTCACCTTCATATTGGGAGTCAAAAAAGAAAGAATTATTAGCAATGATACGTCAATTAGGTAAACCCACAATATTTTTGACTGTGTCTGCTGGTGAAAAAATATGGCCCGAATTAATAAAATCTGGAAGGACAATAACAATTGAAGAAGCGTATGAACTAAGTGAATTTGAGAAAACAAAACTTATTAAAAATGATCCAGTGACATGTGCAAGATATTTTGATTATAAACTAAATAAATTAATAATAATAATAATTTCAAATGAGAGGATCTCCACATGAGCATATTTTTTTATGGCTTAAAAATTCTCCAGATTATGAAAAATCGAACAGTACCTCTATTGAAAATTGTGTAAAATTTATTGATCAATTCATTACATGCGAATACGATGTAAGTAATCCATATATAGCTTTCCAGAGACACAAACATACGCATACATGTTACAAAGGACAAAAAATTAAAAAGTGTAGATTCAATTATCCCGTGCCAGTTATGCCTAGAACAATGATTTTAGAGCCCCTAAATTCAGATGAAATAACCAATGACTTAAAAACTGTTTTTAAAGAAATTAAAAATTTTATGCACCACTTATATTTAAAATCCATTTATATATCATTTGAGGAAATTTTAACAAAATTAAACGTAACGGAAGAAAAGTATATTATGGCTATTAAAAGTTCCCTAATTCGACCTCAAGTTTTTCTTAAAAGAAGTAGTACGGAAGTAGGCATAAATTTATACAATAAAAAATTTTTATATTTATTTGAATCAAACATGGATATTCAATTTATTTTGGATCCTTATGCAGCTGCTTCATATGTTGTAAATTATGTCGCAAAAGCAGAAGCAGGACTATCCAAATTATTACGGGATGCCGCATCAGATATAGACAATGGAAATAAATCTATTAAAGACAAATTTATAAAAATAGCAAATGTTTTCCTTAATATGAATTTAATGTCAGCACAAGAAGCTTCATATCACATTCTTTCTTTATCTTTATCAAAAATGAGTAGACAATGCATTTTTATTAATACAAGTCCAACAAACGAACGTGTACAAATGCTAAAATCTCATAAAGAATTACGCGAACTTGACGAAAATTCCAATGATATTTTTATGAGCAACGTTTTTAAAAAATATGGTAAAAGACCTGAAAATATGAAAAATATATGTTTAGCAGATTTTGTGGCTATGTATACAAATAAACAGAACATAGCAGATGAAAACGAAGACGAAATAAATATCAGTGAATATGCATCACGAAAAAAAACTGCAATTATAAGATACAGACGGTACAAATTCCAACAAGATCCACAGAATTACTATCGGGAACAAATGTTACTTTTTCTTCCATGGAGAAATGAATTAGAAGAAATTGAAAGTGTACCACATGAAACTAAATATTTATTAAATTTTCAGATTATCGATGAAAATAGAAGAAAATATAATGTTCTTGGTGATGAAATTTTGGAACAAGCTTTAGATAATATAAATATTAATAATATTGAAGACGAAAATGAGAACTTATCAATAAATTCAAATGATGTAGAAATTGACATATTCGAACAAGCAGGACAAGAGGCGCCAAATAAACAAAATTTTGTACGATTTAACATTCCACAAAGAGTATCTGAAGAGAGTATGTTTGCAATTATGCAAAAATTGAATTTAAAACAAAGAAAAATCGTAATGTATGTTTTGAATCATTTAAAAATTTCGTCCACGGCTTTACGTTTATTTATTAGCGGATCCGCAGGTGTGGGTAAGAGTACAGTAATAAATGCTATTTATCATACAATTACAAATTATTTTGATAACTATATTGGGCCAAATTCTGGTGGTATTATTACTTTGTTGTGTGCACCATCAGGTAAAGCTGCATTTTTAATAAATGGTGTCACTCTTCACACAGCATTTGCTTTACCCATTGCCCAATTTGGCGGACATATGCCGGAATTATCATCCGACATAGCAAATACTTTAAGAGCAAAACTTATAAATTTAAAACTTCTTATAATAGACGAAATTTCAATGGTCGGTAGTATGTTATTTAATCGAGTGGACACAAGATTAAGGCAAATCATGGGTGTAAATTCTTCTTTTGGTGGGGTTTCAGTAATTTGCGTCGGGGACTTACATCAACTTCCGCCAGTTATGGATGCTCATATATTTAAATTGTCTAAAAAGCATGAAATGCATAAATTTTTTGATACAAATCCGCTTTGGGATGAATTTAATTTTTTTGAATTAACTCAAATTATGAGACAAAAAAATGATTTTGATTTTATTACCGCATTAAATAATATGGCATTAGGTAAAATGACCCCTCATGATATAAATTTAATATCATCTAGACAAGTTGAGGAATGTGAAGTACCAGAAGAAGCTATTAGATTATACGTTGAAAATAAGCATGTAGAGACATACAATATTTCAAAAATAAATAAAAAAGTTGGGGACAAATACATATGCGAAGCAAAAGATACAATACTAGGTAAAATTAATGAACAATCAAAATTATCTATTAAATTCATTAAAACATAAAAAATATTCTGAAGTTAATGGCTTACCGCATCAAATATATTTAAAAGTTGGCATAAAATATATGATAACCAGCAATATTGATGTAGAAGACGGTTTAGTTAATGGCAGTTGCGGGGTGCTGCAAAATATTCAATTTAAAGAAAATACAAAAGAACCTTATATTTTATGGATAGATTTTCAATCAAAAAAGGTTGGGGTTAAAGCTAGAGAGCAATACGCTAATATAATTAAAAGCAATGGTATATCTTCTAAATTAACGCCAGTTGTGAAAATTGCCATTAATCTAAATATATCAAATAAAACACAATATCCTGTTATCAGAAAACAGTTTCCTGTAATACCAGCTGAAGCTTTAACAATTCATAAAAGTCAGGGGCAGACGTATTCTAAAATTTGTGTTGATTTTAACAATATAAAAAGAATAACTCGTTCCATGTTGTACGTTGCTATTAGCAGAGTGACATTTTTAGCGGGATTATATATTTTAGGAAAATTTAAGTGTCCAAATAAAAGCGTCACAGAAGATTATGTACATACAGAGTTACATAGATTACGTACTGAAAGAGAAATTAAATGGGAGGTAGAGGATATACTAAAATATACTGGAATAAAATTAATATATCAAAATTTATGTTCATTTAAAACAAAAATTTTAAATGTTAAAAGTGACAGCTGGTATGAAAACGGAGATATATTAATATTTTCTGAAACACTACTAAAACCATAAGATATTGTAGATATAGAAAATTATAACATAATTTATAGATCAGATTCAGTAGGTATTATACGTGGTATTATTTGTTTGGCTAAAAATAATTGTAATATTACAAATTTACAATTCCAAATTGAGTCCGATAAAAAGTCTCATATAGAACTCATTTCTTTCATAATTGGAGATATAAATATTATCACTGGCTATAAATCTCCTGGGGTAAGTCAAAAAATGTTTGAGAGAAACTTTCATCAAATTTTAAATAAAATATCCTTTCAAATGAATACAGATAAAGTTATTCTTTTTGGAGATTTCAATTATAATTTATACAATGATGAAAATAAATATTTAAAGAAATTTCTACACCAATTTGAATTTTTATCTAAATTATCACCAAATGTAAGTACAACAAATTTTAATACCCAAATAGACGTTATTTTCTCTAATTTAAATAATATAATATGTGGAGTATATGAAACATATTTTTCATATCATAAACCGATTTACATTATTATAAGGAATAATAATGAAATTAAAATTAAAAGTGAAGAAGAAGATAATAAAGATATAAGTCCCATAATATTTATTGAAAATGAACGTTCATTTGATACACAGAATATAAATAACTGTACACTACAAATTGCAAGTAGCACATTTCTTATGTCTGTTAATAATGCACTTTCAGAAATTTATAATATTGATATTAATTTATCAAATAACGAATTTCGAATAAATTTACAAATGATTTTTAACAGATTTGAAGATTTTATATATGTTATTAATAATGAAATTTCTTCAACTGATAGTGCTGTGTTCAGAAATCAAACTATTGATGCACACCGAAATAACAATATTTATTCAGCCCTACAAGATAAGGCAGTAGTTTTGCGTGCCAAAGGCGATGGTTCATGTCTTTTTAGATCTCTTTCTCTTTGTCTTTTTGGAACAGAAATGTTGTATCCTTGTATTCGCCTTTCATGTTGTTTTGCATTTCTTACCTACTTTAATTACTTTGAACATTCAGATCGTATGAATTTTCTATATGAATATGACAGTATGCAAAGTTTAATACACGATACAGCTTCTGAAAACTCTTGGGGTCATGCCGCTCATATCAAGGCTATTTCTGTAGTTTCAAAACGCGATATATATTTATACCAAGCAGTAAAAGAGAATGATATATATTATAATATTTCATTTGCAGAACTGGAATACTATTTTAGCAATGGCATGATACAAATTATGCATTTATTATTTTCTTACCATATTGATGAGGAAAACATCAATGAAGAACATGTAACAACCGAGAAAAAACCAATAGCAGTACTTCTCACTGATCCTGGAACTAATGCTAGTCATTATTTAGCTGTTGTTTCAAAAAGTAATGAATATTGTTTAATAAAACCCAAATTTCGAGGTGATATACATGGAAATCAAAACGATTACGTAGTTATAGATAATATAGACATAACTTAGAATAGTATAAATTAAAATATATATATGTTTGAAATTTTGTTAATATTATAATAAATACTTATATAAGATTATAAAAACTGTTATACCCTAGAAAATAAATTATATACAATATTGTTGTTGAAAATTTGTTATTAGTAAGAAAAAAATGGATTAAAGTTCAAGTAAATGTATAATATATGTCGAATTAAACTAAAAATTGTTATGCCAAAAATAAGTGTTTCTTTTGGTAATTTTAAGTATAAATGTAAAATTTTAAGTATGAATTCAGGTAAAAATTTTCTGAATTGTTATAACAAACTAATTTTATAACCCCAAATTTGTACGACAAAAAAAATTATATAATATTTCACTACAATGGCGGGAGGTAATGTGTTGGACACATCAGATTTGACAATACCTCCCGCTACTGTAATAATATTTTCAATATAAGTTTTTAACATACATACATACATTTAATTTGTAGTTTTAAAATTAGTTTGTTATTGCAGTTGAGAATACGTTTAATTCATTTCATACCTAAAATTTCCTTCATAAAATTTGTGTGACCAATATGACAGCTATTTTTGACGTTACTAAAACAGGAACCGAACTTACTTTGATTCATGCATGCAAATACATTCCTTATATATTTCTTCCCCCATTTATAATTTTACAATAAAACTACTTCATATTTACTTATTTTATCTTTTAAACTTACTTACATCAAATTTGACATTATATGTCAAATTTTGTGAACATATGAATAACTCATCTGTTTTATCGAAATTTCTCAGCCTAAACGATATGCAAAATTGTTATAATTTATATATTTATTCTCTTTAGCTAGAAGTTACACATATAAACGTAATTATACAGATCGGTAGAAAATTAAAAAATCTTTATATTGAATAATAACTTAATTTGCGAAAAAATGGTATTTACAGGTTTTTTTTAAGAAAAACTGTTTAAAGCTTCAAGTAAAGTACTGCTTCCGGTTAACCAATTGTTGTCAAAATCTAATCAGTTCATCATATTTAAATATAAGTCTTAAATACCAAATATTATATTTTTAACATGTATCATGTTGGAGTTATCGTGGACGAAAAATCGTCACAGACACACACACGCACACACACACGCATACACACACGCACATACACACAGACATACAGACATCACGTTAAAAATAGTAAATTCGTATTGTAGGGACCCTAATTCGTGCTCATATGTTGAAAACTCATACTCGAGAAATCTGACCAAAAACAATACCTCCCTTATCTATATATTGATAGGCGGGAGGTAAAAATAAGAAAAAGAAATATATAAACATATTTATTAATACAATCATATTTTTAATACAAAAAAATTTCAATTCAATACAAGTAGGTAAACAGAGTATACGTCTATGAAACGATGAAATTTAAAGAAGTCAGATAAACTGCCTAAAAACGAAAAAATTTTAATAATACTTTCAAGAAACTTATAGGAAAGCTTTAAATTCGATTCGATTCGAGAAGTACACCACAAATATGACAAATAACAAATATGCATTTTTTTATTTTAATTTGAAATGGTACAAACAATTAAAAATAAAAATAATTCCTTCCGATCCCTTTGCTCAAAATACTTATACTTATATGACATCCATCACCCATATGTTGGATGATAGTAAGTTGTTCATTTCAGATCTAAATTCTATAAAGTTTTTATAGTTATATGGCAACTCTAATAATGAAGCGCATGTATGTGCTATTGGAGTTCTACTAAATTCATTACTATTGTTGATGAACGATATATCTATAGATTTTTGTGTTATTATATCCGCCCCTGTAGTAAATCTTACGAAATTTCTTAAAAGAGTTTCATTCGCTTCTCGTATGTATTTTTTCAAATAACCATATGTTTCGGTCATTTCAGAAGTTAATGTTGATTGTGACGAAATATTTAATAATTTTAAAATATTTTTAGATGTTGGCATCTTCATTTTCATAACGTCTTGCAATTCATAACTTGTTAATAAACCATTTAATTCATATGACCAGGAATCTATCACATACATCGGTTTTTGAATTAGTTCTTTATGGGCGATATCTCTTACAAGTTGTTTAATATTTTCCTTTGTTGGAAGCCATTTGCATTCTAAATTTTGCAATACGTCTTCTAATTCAGATTCATCAATTGAAGATATATCTTCAATAGCTGCTTTCAAAATATTGGAATCGGTTTCGCTTAAAAATTTCCAAAAATCTTCCAATAAATCTGAATCGAAACTATTAAACAAACATTGTTGCATGAAAACTGTGGATAATTGAACAGGGAAATAGTTTTCGTCTTTCCACCCTCTCCACAGAATTTTGGCCACCGCCTTCCACTCCAATTCCCCAAAATCATGGCGAATACATGGAATTTTGCTTTTTATGCCCACTGTACACTGATCATAAAAAGATGTCCAAAATTCACTTAACACGTCTCGGAAAACACCACCCATGTTTTCAGCTCTCTCTTTTTCGCCGTTGGGTAAAATTAATTCAATTTGGAAAGGTTGGCAATTTTTTTCTAATTTCAGGAACTCACGAATTAATTCTTTCATGATTTGTCCTCTATGTAATTTGAGAATCAATTTTTCTTGTGATACATTACTTTCGGTATTTTCTTGAGTAATATTTATAAACTCAGACAATTCTTCAGTTAAATACGGATGACTGAGGGTAGACGAATCTAGATCAAGAAATATTGTATTTTCTTCAAACTCTGAAGAAGTGAAATCTGTACCAGATTGGACGTCCGATGATGGAATTTGTAGCACGGTTGAGACACTTGTGAATGTTTCAACGCTGGGAATATTTTCTAAACTACGTCTTGTAGTCGCCAGATATAGTCTTAGAGTACGTAGACCAGACTTTTGAAACATGTAATTTATGTCATATTCTTCTGGAATAACACACTCCTTAAAATCCATAAGGTCAAAATCAAATTCTAATAAGGAACCCTTTAAAGATAAGCCGTCAGGAAAAAAAGTTTTTTGGCCTTCATGAATTATATCGTTTTTTGTAACTGTTCTTAGAATATTTAATTTTCTAGTACCACCTCCTTGTTTTAGACGAACCTGTAATAACATAAAATAATAGTAGCTACATCAAATCGCACATATTCATTTATATTTAAACATATCTACTCAAATTTGAAACTAAAATTATTGAATTCATCCTTACATTTTTTTTTTACTTACTTGAACATATTTAGCTGCTTCTCTTTCTTTGTGGAGCCATCCCAGTTCTATTATTCTTTTCGTTTTGACTAATGGTGATTCTGTACCCGATTTTTCATCTTCTTCACTTGAACTTAAACTTCTATTCCGCTTGTTTTTTCTAATTTTCTTTTTCAATCTGTCTAGAAGCGTTTGTTTTCTCTTTGAGGCTGGTGCATGTCTTTTTTTACAAAACTCAAAGCATGCAATCCTGTCGCCATATTTTGGTAGAAATGGGGATAGTTGTTCATCTGACATAGAATATATAACACAGGTGTCAATCTGCGAAAAACACAAAATAGTTTATTAGTATTAGTAAGTACATAAATATAAAAAGTCATAAAAGATATATAATTAAGATCAAAAAGATAAATTATACATAAACAGGATGTATCATGATAATGCGACACCTCAAATATTTCTTAAACAATAAAAGATATAATAAAATGCTATAAAGCAATTAAAGAAGACCAAGGGGGACATCCGACTAAGTAAAAAAAGGAATTTAAACCATCAGTTCACAAGTTAGGATACAAGTTACAATTTTTAAATGGAATTATACATACTTTTATATTATTCGATAGCATATTTTTTTCTGAATTCAACCATGTAATTATTTGATATCCTTACGTAATAAAAATACCGGGAAATTAATTTGAAATCTAATTAAATATCATTTTATTGTTAGTCTTCAGTCGGCTATATATGAACAAAAGTTGCTCTGTCTATTTGAATTATTAGGTATGTATGTATGTATGTATGTATATGAGGGTTTTAAGCGTTTTGTCGCTTTTTGTCAACGCGACCTACAAGATCTATTGTGACAGCCCTTACTTAGTTTTCCGGAAGTAGATCCAGATTTTTGGTGAAGCTGATTAGGCCTCAAGTAGCTGAAGTACTTGTTTCGTTACATGTTTTACTTGCATTTTAGTGATGCAGGTTGTCAGCCTACAGTCTCTGCAAGGCCAGCACACACCGAGCCGTTGTGCGGCAACCCATCCAATTGGACAGGGCGGGCTATGTTGCTTATCTACACGATCAGACAAGACACGCCACGACCACACAACCGTACTGGCAATTATTAGGTAAGTAATGGAAATCAAATTGAACACTATTATAAAGTTATTAACAAATATTTATGTATTTTAAACGGTTTTCTTGCATAGCGTACTAAAAATTAACAATTTCAATTGAATATTTCTCACTGTTTTTCTTATATAAAGATATCAAATGATTACATGGTTGAATTCAGAAAAAATACTCTAACAGGCGTAAAAAATTTGTCATCCCATTTAAAAAAATATAACTTTGTACCTTAACTTGAGAACTACTACTTTTTTTGGTTCTTATTTATTCAGATTCCCCCTTGGCCTTCTATAAGATTGTTTAATAGCATTTTACTGTAACTACAATAGCTTAGAAATTAATTCTGGTGTTCTATCATCTTGATAAACCCTCTATATAATATAGAGTATATATCAGTCAAACGAACCATCGCCATTATTTTCTAAATTATTTTAAGCGTAAAAAAATACTGTAGAACAAAGTTATTGAAAGATTATGTGCAAATCTGTACGATTTACAGATATATAAAACAAATTCACATCAATTTTTGTTGCTGAGTACACAAATGTCCATAAGATAGTGAATTTCATTGCGATTTTGTAAAAATTTACATGTAATACATTATTATACAACTTACATTTTCTTCTTCCAGCAATTTTATTGTCTCGTCTGGAATATTCCTTTCTTTTAAAAAAGTCTTGAAATTTTGATCCATATTAAATACCTGTAATAATTTTTTTAATATTAATTAAATTCAAAGTATTATACATGTAATGTTTGAATATATATTGGTTAAGTAGTTTTTTATTCAAAACAGAAAATTCTTTAACGTAAAGTCTAAAAATAAACTCATATGTCATATATCTTTAAAAAGACTTATATAAAGATTTAATAAGATGAGTAAATGGTAAGTAATACAAAGAATTTAATTTCATAAATAATATGAAAACTTCGACGAAAATTACTCTATTTAATATTAAAATTATATAATTATTATACCTAATTTAGAACTCGATGTTGGCACTAATGTACATTATGTAAAATGGAATGAAAAACTTAAACTATGTTCTTAATCGTAGTATTTGCATTATATGATTTGTATGGTAAAAATAATTATTGTAAATATACTTAATTTGATAACAGTTTCTTGATAACGTTAATGAAATAAGTACTCGAAATTTTACAAAAAGTAAATATGCATTATATAAAGTAACTTCCACAAAGTCCCGAATAAAAGAGTGCTAATGCAAGCATGTCTATATTTTACTGAACTCTGTGATTCCCGGTTATTAACGTTAAGGCGTAGTAGAGTTGGTTTATCAACAAAAGCCGACGGGCCGCAGGCAGGGGCGGACTGGCAATGATTCGGCTCGGTGAGATATACAGGATGTTAGGTAAACATGCGGCAAAAATTCAAGGGGTTATTCCCCGGCCTATTCTAAGAATATTTTGTCCTATGGTGATTTTTGAAAAACCCCTTTGTTTCGAAGATTTAGGGTGCAAAAAATTTGCGGCAACATACAGGTCGATTTCATTTGAATACGTCTCGTCACCTGTATCGGTCGCAATTGTTTACATTGAGTGACGTTTGGTTGTTTGACGTGTCTTTAATAGTCCTCTATCATGCATACGAACGCTGAGTTGACTGACATGTATTTTCGAAAAAACGGGTTTTTCAGAAATCACCATAGGTCAAAATATTCTTATAATAAATAGGCCAAGGAATAACCTCTTAAATTTTTGCCGCATATTTACCTAACACCCTGTACATTCCTCTAGCCCAGACCCAAAAAATGGAGAAAAAAGAAGTATTTTATAAACTTTTATTTTATTATCGTTATCGATGATAGGCTTCGTAGGTCTAATCATAGTTGTATTCGTGTATTTTCGATATTTTTGTTCAGCACACTAGTTTTTGTTTTTTTTAAAAACACCCACCCTATTTTGTCGCTTTTCCCGGAAACATGGTTTTTATCGAATGTACACCAAATAAATCAAAACAGTCTATAGTAATCATAGACGGATCCAGAGGGTTGGTGATGGGGGCGATCGCCTTCCCCCCCCCCCCCTTTGTGGAAAATTTGTAAATACGAGTATTTGCAAAAATCTAAAAAATATCCCTTTTCTTCTAGTATAAATACGTAATAATTTTAATTTTTCTTTTATCTATTGCATAATAGGCTCATCAACCATAATCAAATTATGGTAAATATGTGTTGTAAATAATATTTATATATTTAGCAAATATGATTAACAATAAAAAAATTATTAAAAATTTATTCAGTTCCGAGATATTAAAGTTTATAAATATCATCGCGTCATCAGTACTAGTTTTAAAATGAAGCTTCTGATTGGCTAAAAAATGAAAGCCCGCTGCTGGCCATTAACTCAGGCAGGCAACATAATGGATACAAATTTATATGCATTTCTAAAATACTGTCAAGTTTCATATAAAGTAATAACAATAATATAAAGTGTTTCTTAATGTTTTTATATTTTTCGTCTGTGCAGACACATACATTGGATTTTGAGATAAATAACTCAATAGCATAGATAAATCTACAGCAGGTAAATTGCCTGAATCGGCTTTAATAAAACCTGGATCCATTTTATTTAAAAACGAATTACAAAAACTCGAAACTGTAGTATACAACACGAAGTTTTAAAGTTTGTCATAGTTCAAACACATGACTCAAGCCAACTAGCGCCACAGAAATGTCAAAGTGAAAAAAGTTGTCAAAATGTACAACAATATTTACCTACTTTCTATAAAAATATATTTGTTAATCTTTTTAGAGAAAATTATTGAACAAAGATAACATTTAATATATGTTTAATTTTTTATCAAATATAGAATGAAGGAAATGCAAATCACATGAAAACCTACTGGTTGAGTACCACTATTTAGTACTGATGACGTCACATTGCAGCGCTGTACATTAAATAATTATTTTCTCCCTTAATACGAAGAATTTTCAAACCGGACTTGCACTTATCAACATATTTCTTTATGCAGATTTATAAAAAAAAAATGGTTAATGAGCCTATTGATTTAGTAAAGGAAAATTTCGTGTTCATATTGAATAAAAATATGTGATGTGGACACCACATGACTTCCTTGTACATCTATTAAACTATACATATTTTTAAATTAACTAAATTACAATTAGACAAATGTGCAATATATTTAACAACTTATCAAGTAATATTGACTTTTTTTCCGATTCTTTTCCTTCTTTCAGACATCACCTCTTAAATCATTTTAATTAGTAACAGCAGTTCGATGTATCTAAAATTTATCATTACAATTTTTTTTCATATTGTTTTTTTCCAATTTGTTGTTTATATTTTGTATAATTTTGTTTATTGTAACACTGTTTTGATATATATATATATATATATATATATATATATATATATATATATATATATATATATTTTCTATTCCTCTGTATTGCTTACGTCAAAGCATTTATATTTCTGTAATCTTTTACTTAAAATCATCCTGTAATTAGGATTTTTTTTCTTGTAGGATTGATTTGAAAATAAATAAATAAATAAAATGTTAATTTTAACTTTAAAATTATGGGATATACTCAGATAGTGATCATTTTTTGTTATCTTTTGTCTAATCCTTAGCAAGCTTAATTACAGAAATGAACAAGTATATAACTTTTAAATTACGTATCTCGCTTATTCAAAAGGATAAATTAATAATAATCAATGTGATAAATGTAGAATTTAATTCTCTAAAACTTTTATTTGAAGCATTTATTTCTGAAGTCAAGTTAAAACAATTTTATTCAAGAAATACTGTTAAAAACTTCAGGTAATGTATCACTTCCAACCAAAAAGGCAGGTGCACAACTAGACGTTATAACAGTCTTAAATACAAAATTTCAACTTTCTACGGCTTTCCGTTTTTGAGTTATGCGAGATACATACGAACGTACGTACAGACGTCACGACGAAATTAGTCAAAATGGATTCAGGGATGATCAAAATGGATATTTCCGCTGAAATCTAAAAACCAAAATTTTTCGCTATTACAATACTTCTTTTACTACGTACAAGGAAGAAAAAAATAAAGTGAACTTCGAGTTATCATTTTAAAAATGTAAAGTCTTAATTTTTGCGGAATATTACTTAATTTTTCAAAAAAAATCGCCTTGCCTGAAATCTTTCTGGATCCGCCCATGAAAATAACACATATTTAAATTTTAATGATTTTAGCAAAATATAAGCTTTATCATTATCATCATTGCCTCATGATAATGACACTTTTCTCAATTTTTTACCGATAATCTGTATTGTTGGAAGACTTTATTCTAGAGGCGCATTTAATTAGTTATAAAAAGTTTATTTTTACAGTTATTACTATGTATTGTAAGTTAATTAAAATTTTTTAAATTTACATCTTGTACTAAATTCGTATGCTCAATTCATTTTATACTATATTAAGCTGCGTACACAGCAAGTTTGAGCTCGGTGGTAAATAGAGGTTTAGAGCCCTGAACTCGCATCAGCTCACGAACATGTGTGTTCGACTGAAGTTTGTTACATGACCGGTTAGGCGATTAGATCTAAGAAAATATTCGTGAACAGAATTTTTAGTGTGGACGTTTATAGATGTTAAAGTTTGTTTATTCCCAACACAAACAGCTCGCTAATAGTTTAAATTTACGAAAATGGGTTTTATCGTAGGTTTTTTCAAATGTGTTTACGACAATCCTGGCCCAAACATTACGGCCCAGCGAGAAATTTCCTACTATCCCACCGATCCAGTCCGTCCCTGGCTGCGATTAGTGCATTCCTCTATAGATGTCTCGTGTGTCCATAAATGACAGAACTTTATTTACTTTACTGTCTTAAGTTTTAATTTGCAGAAAGCAATATTTTTGAACAATTAGACTATATTTGGCTACTTATCACTTCTGTTTCCTTAACAATAACTGGTGTTTATTGGTTGCTGCGTCTAACAAAACGAAAGTAATTACTTACCGTCCATTGAACGGTAACTAATTACTTATTCTTGATAATTAACATTCTATTGTTTAAAGATATAACAGAGTTTTACTTACCTATTTATTGTTGTATATACGATACCTTAGAAAATTGCACACTACACAATATACACGTTGAATGTGGTTATTCACTATCCTTAGGTTAAAAAGTCAGGATCCCGAGTTTAAAGTCGGGATCCCGAGTTTAAAAAGTTGGAATACCGAGTTTAAAAAGTCGGGATTCCGAGTTTAAAAAGTCGGGATCACGAGTTTAAAAAGTCGGGATACCGAGTTTAAAAAGTCGGGATACCGAGTTTAAAAAGTCGGGATCCCGAGTTTAAAAAGTCGGGATCCCGAGTTTAAAAAGTCGAAATCCCGAGTTTAAAAAGTCGGGATCCCGAGTTTATAAAGTCGGGATCCCGAGTTTAAAAAGTCGGGATTTCGAGTTTATAAAGTCGGGATCTCGAGTTTATAAAGTCGGGATCCCGAGTTTAAAAAGGCGGGATCCCGTGTTAAAAGTCGGGATCCCGAGTTTAAAAAGGCGGGATCCCGTGTTAAAAGTCGGGATCCGGGTTTAAAAAGTCGGGATCTCGAGTTTAAAAAGTCGGGATATCGAGTTTAAAAAAACACATCCTGACCCTTCTACGCCGTCGTATATTTGTCACTTTTTTCCCTGTTTTTATTAGTTTTATCCAAGCTAACCTCTGATTAAGCAATTCTTTGTGTCCATTCTTATTTATCACTTGTACTTTTCGAAGTCCAATCTTCGGAAACCTATGAAAACTTAAATTGGTTTCTCTAGATGCCTTACAATGGCATCCAAACACACAACAATTTGTATTGCAAATTTTTCTGCCTCCCATCGTAATAAAATCACACGCTTTTATTTAAAATAAGCTTTGACAAGAAGTAGATATACTTGATAGAATATTTCATAATTTGACCAGTAGGTGGCTACGTGAACATTTTACTTGCCAATAACTTCCATATCTTATAAACTTAATATTCTAAGACAACCTTCCTTCTTGGCCAGTTTCTTTAAAGTTTTCCAAATTAATTCAACCATGTTTTTTCAACTTTTCAATTACTTACTTTCTGTTTAAACAAATAATATCAACCAAACAATGGATTTTGCTTATGAAACCATATATATTTTACTACTTGACTGTAAGTATATTATACAAAAATTTTGATCAAAAGCATGTGCACTTAACCTCTCTTTAAGAATTTAAATTTAAATTTTAGAAACTAGTTTCAATATTTTTTAAAATACAAAATACATAAATAATCTCAACCAATAGCTACATATAAAAATTCTGTAAACAATACCCCCCTTTTTATAAATAGACAAATATTTATATTAAATTTTTTAGCGTCCGCCTGATGATGTAATCTTTGAACTACGAAATCGATAGCGACTTAAATAAATAAATAAAAAAAAATTATAAAACATTCTGCAATTCTTTTCTTCTTAAACTTCATTCACCATGCAGAACAACCTAGAGTCCTTCTGCCAATATATTTTATTTAGTTACTTTATAATTTGGCAACACTGTTTGTATTAAAAAATAGTAGTTAATTTTTAAATTTATAAATTAATATTGTCAACCCTAATACAACTGCCACCGTCTTCAGTGAAGTTAGTTTAGGAATATTTGGTTTTAATTTAGTTACTTCATCACACATTTGGCAACATTGACTTTTGACATTGAAAATATCAAAATTTATATTAATTAAATACGTTATGTTTTAAACTTAAATTAGTTGTAACACCTTTGCTCAAGTCTATTATTCATGAAATTGTTTTTAAATCTTTGATATCAATGCTCTACAAGAAGATATAATCGTTTAAAGTTCATTGTCTGATTGTCAAAGTGACGGATGACAGCGTGATTCTTCTTAAATTTAGACATGGCTATTAGGATCCATTGTTTCAAGGCAGCAGATACAGATTTAATTTTTGTACACGAAAACTACTAACAATAAAAACATGAGATACTCAAAAGGCACCATGGCTCATTAGCCCCCACATATTAAAAAATAAATTATAACAATCACTTGCATGGTTCAGGTTGTAGGCCTTTAGAAAAGTTACTCGATGCTCGTGATGAATCTATAGATAGATAGATATATAGTGAATGTAATCGTTTAGTATAGGAGACTAACGAATTCTCGGCTACGCCTAGCATTCCCTAGAGCTCCGCTGTCAGGACAAAAAACAAATGCCGATCGACATGAAACAATTGTTCCATATTTGCACGTCAGGCCTCACCGAGACCTTTTATTAGATTGCAAACACGATATACTTCTAAAAATTCTAACACTTTTGACAACTTTCTACATAAAACAAAAGTCGATCGACATGAAACATTTTTATCATATCTGCACGCTAGCCCACACCGAAAGTTTTTATTTGATACCAAACACTATATACTTGTGACAACCATTAGCAAAAAAACAAAAGCCGATCGACATTGACCATTTTTGTCATTTCTGCCCGCTAGCCTTCAATGAAACCTTTCATTTGATATCAAACACCACACACTTCTAAAAACTTTTTGCAAAAAACAAAATCCGATCGACATAACACATTTTTGTCAATTCTGCACGCTAGCCCTCAATAAGGCGTTTCATTTGAGACCAAACTCGACATACTTTTGAGAACTTTTTGCAGAAAACAAAAGCCGATCGGAATAGAACATTTTTATCAATTCTGCACGCTAGTCCACAACGAGACCTTCCATTTGAGACCAAACTCGACATATCTCTGAGAACTTTTAGCAAAAAACAAGATCAACATTGAGCAATTTTGTTAATTTTTCACGCAAACCCTCATCGAGAGCTTTATTTTGGTACCAAACACCACATACTTCTGACAACTATTGTAACAAGCGCGATTCTTCCAAATTGCATTGTCAGTTGTATTTAGTAATAGTTCAATAAACCGCGCTTGTACGCAATATATTACCTACGAATTGCAGTTTAGTAATTGTGACGCAAACTAGATTATACAAAAACTGCAAATATCGATGGACGTCAATGATTGCAAAAGATGTATGTAAGACA
The DNA here is from genome assembly GCA_035578165.1 of Stenolophus ochropezus. NCBI lineage: Eukaryota > Metazoa > Arthropoda > Insecta > Coleoptera > Carabidae > Stenolophus > Stenolophus ochropezus. The sequence continues at coordinate 10,382,938 of JAQOWZ010000013.1, read as the reverse complement.
TTCCATCGATATTTGCGAAATTTAAAATGACTCGATCAACTTAATGCCGGGGTTAGTTAGTTAGTCAATCGGGAATTGGCAGGTATGTTATTTCGGTCAGTTTAGCTTATTTGTTTGGTTTTGTTTATTGGTTCCTTTATAATTCATAGTGTAATTATTATTTTTGTTAAATATATTATTTTTAACTTTGTCAACATAATTTACGTCGTAAAGTTTTATTTATTCGTGCATCCTGTCCATCCTCTACTGTGATTATCTCCAGGGAAAGGTGTATCGCCGTGGATTATCAGGTAAGTATATCTTTTCCTTATTCAATAATCAGCACGTGAACAGATATTTTAAAAATAACCTTACACACATTTCACAATTTTTAGGGAATATTAGTTAAAAAACATAAACAGATTATTCCCCATGTTGATGATATTGTTATGCGCATGTGCCGCTTAAAAAAATTTTTTGAATTCATTTAGTTTTTATTCAAGCTCCGACTTATTTTAATTCAGTTTCACATGTTCAACCATAGAACGAGAAGAGTTCAAGTTGAATAGACTTTTTCTCAAGATATGAGAATGTATCAATTATACTTAAACTGACAAAATGTATTTTACATTGATTTAACCAATACTTGTTTAAAATAAATCTAAATTAGGTGAGTGATTACATTATTTACGTTTAACTTTTATTTATGTAATTTAAATTTATAAATTTATAACTTATACATGTAAAAATAATTATAGCTGAAGATGAACCACTAAGGTTCGAAACGTCCTAGCATTCGAAAATAATAAACGTTCGAAATGGATCACCAAGGCCTTCATTTACCCAAATTAAAATTCTTAAAAGATAGAAAGTTCAGAGTGAAGAGCAATGGAAAATTATCAACTGAAAAGACACAAAAAAACGGGGTCCCACAAGGTGAAATTCTTAGCGTCACCCTTTTTTTATTAGCAATGAACAACATCACCAAACAAATACACAACTCCATAAAAATATCTCTGTTTGCAGATGATCTCATCATATATTACAGCGGGAAAAATATTAACACCATACAAGAGAAACTGCAAAAAGCAATCCAAAAACTTGAAGAATGGTCCACGAAAACTGGGTTCCAATTTTCCGAAACCAAAACAGAAGCAATACATTTTTGCAAAAAACGGAAACCACATGAACACCCTATACTAAAAATAAAAAATAGCAACATTAAATACACAAACACAAAAAAAATCCTCGGTGTAATGTTCGACAACAAATTAAGCTGGACACCACACTTACAAAACCTTAAAAAGGAGTGCATACAGAGATTGAATATAATTAAAGCAATCAGCAACACAAACTGGGGAGCACACAGAGACACTACACTAAATGTATATCGCACACTCATAAGATCAAAGATAGACTACGCATGCATTGTATATTCCACCGCAAGTCAGACAAAAGTAAAAACAATAGACACAATTCACAATTCAGCCCTAAGATTAGCCACTGGAGCCTTCAGGTCGAGCCCAATTAAGAGTATCCTCATAGAAGTAGGAGAACGACCTCTAGAATATAGAAGACAGGCATTAACTTTAAATTACACATTAAAAATAGCTAGAAATCCCGACAACCCAACACACAAAAACATATTCCACCCCAATGGCACTATAAAAACAGATACTCCCCTTCTCTTAAAAATACACAACATTAGCTCTGTTCGATGAGATGTGCTTAAAGTATTGACAGAAAAGTGCAGTGTGGTGTAATGTACACTAGTACAGTTTAGTTCTTGTGTTTTCATAAAACATTTTAGTGTACGTTTGGGCAACGGCCACATTGATCAGCTGAGTATCGTACAGGTGGCGTAGTAGCAATGTCTGCTTTAAAAACAACAATACTTGAGTTAATAAATGATTCTGACGATCAATCGTTTTTGAATCGTCGTCAGATTCAGAAACCGATATACAATTAATTTGTTTAAAACAAAACAAAAGAACGTGCATTAGGAATTATTTTGAAGAGGTTGTGCCATCATATACCGATGAAGAATTTATAAGGCACTTTCGCATTAGCCATGCTTTGTTTGAGCAACTGAGCACCAAATTTGAAGAATCAAATCATTTCAAAGAGCTGGATAACAGTAAAGTTTATTCAGCAAGCAAACATATGGCTGTTTTTCTTTGGTTTGCCGGCCACGAAGCATGCAGCTTTAGAGATATTGCTGATTGATTTGATCTGTCGTTATCAACAGTTTGCCTAATTATTACACGAGTTATTACATTCCTCAGTGATATGGCGGTTTTCGTAATAATTTGGCCAAATGACAGCCGAAGAAAAGAAATTGCTGATTACTTTGTAACCACGAAAAAATTCCCGGGTATAATAGGTAAGAAAGTAATAATATATTTTATTTACAATCATTATAGTAATATGCCGATTCCTAACTTTTTGGAGGTTTGGAAGTTAGTCATTCCTAACTGTATTGACAAATCTCTTGGGTTGGAAGTAACAAATTGCACTTCCATCTCTTGGGTTGGAAGTATTTATGTAGAGGTTGCCTAGTAACATTGTCATAAATCTCTACAATAAAATAGGTTAAAACAAATTATAATAGTTGTCAAAAAATACTGTACCTTATGTAACAATTAATTGTACGCCTGCTTTGTATGATTGTGAATAAAATAGTATACATACCTCGGTGGGAGTTTCATTTCGCCTCGCGCTATATCTCATATATAAGCCCTCGGCTGAAATGAAACATTTCCCACCTCGCATGTAAATAACTAATACAGTAGTACAATTTTTACTTTTTGTAGGTGCAATCGATGGTACACATATAATCATTGATCCACCAAAAACAAATAGAGATGATTATATAGACCGAAAAAATAATTACAGCATTTGCGTGCAAGCAGTTTGCGATGAAAAAAGAAAATTTACCGACTTATTTATTGGATTCCCAGGTTCCGCACATGATAGCCGCATATTAAAAAATTCTAATTTATATGATAATTTAGCAACTCTATGCGATGGTAAACTTTAATTATCTTATAGATTTTCTTCATTATCAATTTATTATTTAATTTTGTTACAGGAAATTATATTTTGGGCGACTCTGCGTACCCTTGCAGCGTTAATTTACTAACACCTTACAGAGACAATGGGCATTTAACAGCAGCTCAAAAAAATTATAACAAAATACACAGCTCTTGTAGGGTAGTTATAGAGCATACTTTTGGCATACTTAAACAGAGATTTAGGCAATTGTATTACTGTAAATTAAAAGGAATTCCCAAATTATGCCATTTTATTCGAGCTTGTTGTGTTCTGCATAATCTAGCTGATTTAAATGATTTAGATTTATTATAAAATGATATTTCCGATGATTCTACAAACAATACAGAATATTTATCGGAAACTGATCATGTTAATGGCAAAGCTTTAAGGGATGAAATATGTCGCCAGTTATTTGTTGGCAGGAGATAAAATGGAAGGAAGTAGCAAATATCAAATAGAATATTCTTTGGCATAAATAAATTTATTCTTTTTAACAGACAACACTAAGGATATTTATCATTATACATATATTGTAAACATATAAAAAAAATATAAAAATAAAACATATCATAATAAGTGTTCTTTTTGTCTTATACAGGTCTAACGAAAAATATAAAATTATATACTATAACTATCAGTCTTACATTATATTTAACAGGTACTTCGTAATAAAAAAATGACATTTTGTCAGTCTTATAATCAGTCTTTGATATTTTAACAGGACAAATTAATCTTTTTTGTTTAATGTTTTTATTAGTTCTTCTAATAACTCGTTCTTTCTGTTTAATTGCGCTGTTCGTCTCTCGTATGCCTCCAGTTTTTTATTATTATACTCTTTTTTTATTAAAATTAGTTCCCTGATACTAAACGAACTCTCTTTTCTCCTTTTTGGTTCAGGAGATTTCAATATTTTTTCTTCTTCCACTGCATTTTCAGCATCGCTTTGTTTCATCTCCTCAATTCCAACCTGCTTTTCTAGCTGTTTTTGTGTTGTTCGACTTCCTGACGCCTCTAAAATGAACTGAGGGAATATCTTGTCTCTTCCCCTATACATATCGTTGAGTTCTCTAAAAATTTAAAATGATGTAAAATAATAAATATAAATACTTTTGAAAATTACTTCTCGTATTGACAAGAAACACGATCTCTGCCGGTTTTCTTGTTATGCTGTACTTTATTTTTAAAAGATCGTTCTAAACTTTTAAATTTATTTTCGATTTGAACTGAAGTATACATGTATCCATGGTTTTCCATCTTTACTCTGACATATTCCCACATTTTCTTTTTTGTTTTCAGCTCTAATGATTTGCCTATTTTGGCTGGATCTCCTGCACCAAAGCAATAAGCAATTTTGTGGCAGGTTCTAGCCATGTCACTTTCTCTGTAAGTAGCGAGGGTGAGTAGGAACTACATGGTAGATCCACAGGTAGATCTGTAATTCAAATATAATACGTTGAACAAACAATATAATAGAATAAAATAAATAAACTTACTCAAAATTTCGCTGTCGGGTGTTCTTATCTTAAAGTTTAACAAACTTTGTGAACACTCTGAATCTGAAATATATAACACATGTTACAATTTGATACAAAGAGTTTGTAATAATATTTACCCTGGCTATTATTCACGTCATAGTCGTGTTCTAAATATATTATTTCTTCTGAATTCATTGTATTTCAAAAAAATCTTTTAATGTATTAGGAGGTTATATTAAATATCAGCTGCCGACTGAATACTACATAAATTTACCCCCACTCATACACTGCACTATCTACACCAGCTCGCGAGTCAGGTCAGGAACGTGTGCACTAGTTCTTAAAACTTTTCTCATCGAACAGAGCTATTCACTCAAACCAAATTAACATTCCTTTAGTACAAACAAAATCCCACCACAAACAACCACCATGGACAAACAAACAACCCAAATATATCCTCGACCTCCTAATACTCCAGAAAGACCAAACTCCACCTGAGCTCTATCGAAATAATTTTAACACTCTCAAAGAAAAACACACAAATTCATTGTACATCTACACAGATGGATCAAAATTAAACAATAAAACAGGTGTAAGTGTAACCATAAACGGCTTCACCGACAACTACCGATTGCCAGACGAATGTAGTGTTTTTACTGCCGAAATATACGCCTTGGAACAAGCCACGAAGTACATCATACAGAACAACATAAATGAAAACAAGATCATTATCTGTACAGACTCACTTAGTGCTGTTCAAAGTATCCAAAATACATTCAACAAGAATATCGTGGTTCAACAAATACATGACAATATCAACAAAGCTACTACCGAACACAACAAAGAAATCCACATTATGTGGGTTCCATCACACCAAGGCATTACAGGCAACGAAAAAGCTGATATAGCAGCAAAAGACGCCACCTTCCACAACTACATAGTAAACACAACAATACCAACATACGACTTAAAAGCACAAGCGAAAATAACAATAAAAAAACAATGGCAAATCGAATGGGCTAACAAACAAACAACAAACTAAGAACCATAAAAGAAGACACCAGGACATGGACAGCACCAGACAATAGAAAACACCAAACTACACTCACAAGACTTCGAATAGGCCACACACTTCTCACTCACGGACACCTTATGCAGAAAAACGACCCACCCAACTGTGAAATGTGCAGTGTACCAATAAGCGGGAACCATATTATAACCGAGTGCCGTAAATTCCACCCCCAAAGACAAAAACATAACATACCCCAAAACATCAAAGACGCGCTTTCATATGACCAAAACGCCCAAAAAAATATCATACAATACCTTACAGACATTGGTATAATAAACAAACTGTAATATATATAAAATATGTAATGTAAACCTAATGTACCGGGGTACTAGTGACCACGATGTCGAAGTACCTCAAAATATTTAAAATAAAAAAAAAAACATAATAAATAGCAAGTTAAATGTTGTCTTTTAAATTTATTTTGTCTTGGGTGTGTGAGTGCACGTCCAAATTTGTCAGGTCATAAATAGAGAAACATTCATTTTATTTCATTTGTTTTCTGAATTCGATAGAATAAACATCGCTGTTTCGTGCTTACTGTGATATATACAATGCCTCGAGGTAAATATTTGTCAACAGATATGAAAACATTAATCGTAGAAAAATTCAAGAATGGTATGAAACAATTAATCATTGCTAAAGGGCTTCATAGCTTCATAGATCCGTTGTTTGTAAAACTGTTAGCAATTTTTATAAAAGAAATAGTATAATTACTCTCCCAAAACCAGGAAGACCACAAAAAACCAGTAGACGAGATGATAGCAACATAATAAATATATCTTTGAAAAATCCATTTGCTGCTTCCACACAAATAAAAACTGAAATAGACTTAACAAATGGACTGAATATATCAGTTAGTACTATAAAAAGACGTCTTAAAGAAGAGGGTTTACGGGGCTACCGACCAGCTAGAAAACCTTCCATATCAAATAAAAATAGGAAAGCCAGAATTGAGTTTACTCATGAACATATTCGCTGACCATTACAAAAATGGAAAACAGTTTTATTTTCCGACGAAAGTAAATTTAGTTTATTCGGATCGGACGGTATAAAGTGGGTAAGACGTCCAGTTAACAAGAGACTTGATCCGAAATATACAAAATGTACCAAGAAGCATGTCGGAGGCAACGTAATATTGTGGGGAGCCTTTTTAGGTTTTGATATGGCTCCACTTGTTAAAATTGAAGGTGTAATGGATCGGTTTGTTTACAAAAACATATTAGAAAATCATATGTTACCGTTTGCTGAGGAAAATATGTCTTTAAAATGGATATGCCAGCAAGATAATGATCCGTAACACAAATCCCGATAAGTGAAAGATTTTTGAAAATAGAATTACTTCAATGAAGTGGTCTGCTCAAAGTCCTGACCTAAACCCCATAGAAAATCTTTGGGATGAACTAGACAGACAAATTAGGGAAGAAACTACAAAAATAAAACTGAATTTTTCGAAGCTTTAAATAATGCGTGGGACAATATTCCAAACGAAAAAATAAATAAATTACTATCATCAATGAAAAGCCGATGTGCTGATGTCATTAGAAATAAAGGATATTTTACACATTATTAATATTTTGTAAATACATTTTCGTTTATTAAATATTTAAATAATATATATGGAATGTTTCTTTACTTTTGACCTTTCAAATTATAGTGAATTTTAAAATGTATCAAACAAAAATATCCTATTAAATAAATAAGTGCTATTTTACAAAAATAAGTGAACATATTTTATGTGTGTGCAACAAATTTCCCATAATTGTTTCAGTGCAACTGAAAAAACACATCATTTTTAAATTTTCAATTTCATTCTCTACTTTTGACCGACAATCTATGTACACTAGCGGTCGTTGAAAACGCAACACCAAAAAATAATGGGAATAATCACACAAAATTCAGCACAGAGGTTTCTTAGATTTTTAGAAGAATAAATGTTTTAAATTTAGAATCGCTAAACACATTTGTTCAGAAAATATACATGTTTAAACTTAATTTTTAAGCAGATTTATTTATTCGAAATTTTTTCAATATGATTCAAATTCAGTTAAAATTTAATTGTTATCAAGTTAACATGCCTCGTAGAAGACAGCAACGTTCATTTGAGCAAGTGGGTGATTTTTAAAGGGGTCGTATAGTGGGTGTGGGCTGGATGGCTGAGCGAGCTAGCGCACATCTCTAGCTCGCTGTGACGTCATACGAACCTGAGATCCTCAGTTCAAGTCCCAGCGACCGACAACGTGTGATTTGTCGTAAAATAAAAAAACACAGCTACTTGTGTATCACACTCGGATGCTATAGACTTGCCATCTATACATCTTACATAGAAGTAGCACTGGCAAATGAAACAACCGACAGTGCGGCAGTTAGAACTGCGGCTCGGTGTGTTCGGTTGCCCTATGCTCCGCCTGGGAGATTCAGGGACACATTATTTTTATTATTCGTATAGTGGGTATGCGCGAAAGCGGGTTGTCACTGCGTGATATAGCGACTCGTTTAACTCGCAATATAAGTACAATTTCACGCATATGTCGACAGTGGATACAACCAGGTGCAGAAAAAAAGGCAGCCAGGATCTGGAGCTCGTCGGAGGACATCAGCGAGAGAGGACTGTCTCGTTATTCGGCTATCCTTACAACGCCGATTTCAAAGTGCACCAACTCTAGCACGGCAGTGGTGGACAGTGACAAAATACCCACTATCTGTAAGACGTATGCGTCATCGTTTATCAGAATTTGAGCTGCATGCGTCGTGCATTATTGCGACTTCCACTGCCCGCGCGGCATAGATCATTGCGTCTTGATTGGTGCCGAGAAAGGCGGTTGTGGAATAATGAATGGAATGAAATTGTCTTTTTTGACGAATCGCGATTTTGTTTGTTCCAAAATGACGGTCGGGTACTTGTGAGACGACACCAGGGTGAAAGAGGGAATGTGACCTGCATTCGTACGCGTCATATGGCGCCTACGCAAGGAATTATGGTGTAAGAAGCAATTTCATACAATTGGAAATCTCGCCTAATTCGTTTGCCCGGCACTTTGAACAGTCAGCGATACATTGACGAGATCCTAATACCGGAAGTTGCCTCGACGAGTAGAAGCGGTAACAAGAGCGCGTGGTGGACACAGTTCTTATTGAATTTTTCATTTTTTGTTTATTTAATGTATGTGAAATTTTAATCATTTGTTCATCTAATAATATATAACCTTTGTGCTAAATTTCATCCGTTTATTCCAATTATATTTTAATGTTGCTTTTTCAACGACCGCGAGTATATATATATATATATATATATATATATATATATATATATATATATATATATATGTATATACAGGTGGCCCAGCGAAAATTATCAGCGCAATTTTTGGTCACTTAACATCAATTTTGTAAAAAACGCTCGAACACGTCAATTTTAGAATAAAGGGTGATACCTGAATGGATTACTACCAATGGCATAACTTCAACCCTAAAATGGGGGTGGACTGCACATCAAAAATTTTAAATGGACACAGTTCGAAAGGCCTTGCAATTCTCTTTTCAACAGCTTTTTTATTTTTCAAATCGGACCATTAGTTCCAGAGAAATATCGTTTAAAACAAATTTTATAAGGTGTTCAAAATTGCAATCAAGTAGGCTTAAACAAATGACAGAAACTAAATAAACAATTCTTTCGACAAGTTGTTTGTTATAAACAAGTAATTTGTAAGTTAAATTTTTTTTTTGTGGGGTTATTTGGAGTCTAAAGTTTATACCACACTACCTGAATCTTCAGAAGATTTACGGCAACGTATCGTAGCTCCAAAATTTTGAGCAAAATCTTTATTATTGTATGGAAGTTGGTGGTAGTCATTTTGAACACCTAATAAACGGATACTTGAGTTTCTGTCATTTGTTTAAGCCTACTTGATTGCAGTTTTGCACACCTGATAAAATTAGTTTTAAACGATATTTCTCTGGAACTAATGATCGGATTTGAAAAATAAAAAACTGTTGAAAAGAGAATTGAAAGGCCTTTCGATCTGTGTTGTTTGACACCCTTTTCCATTTAAAATTTTTAAGATGCAGTCCACCCCCGTTTTAGGGTTGAAGTTATGCCATTGGTACTAATCCATTCAGATGTCCCCCTTTATACTAAAAATGACGTGTTCGAGCGTTTTTTGCAAAATTAATGTTAAGTGGCCAAAAATTGCACTGATAATTTTCGCTGGGCCACCATGTATATATATATATATATATATATATATATATATATATATCGGGTGTCCCAGCTTGATCGACAAATGGGAGTTTTACATGGGAAATCAGTTAATTATGAATAGTATCTCCCCAGTAGAAATTGGAGGAGTTGAGTGGTGCGTTGTGCGATACACGTTGATTGGCTAAGTTAATAAGTGACAACAGAGTAAAAAAGCAAAAATAAAATTTAAACTTTGTATAAACTGAAGTACAGATTAAGTGCATCTCTTACTGTGATTTGTGATATAAAACTACAAATAAATAGGATTTTTTTCATTGTTACTTAAATCCAACCTTTAAAGTGGACAAGAAGTGTCAATGTCAAGTGCCAATGAACTGTGGGTTAAAACGTGGTGCGAGAAGTGTCTTAAAAAACTATTATAACTATCTATATAAATTATTTATTTTATTTACAAAAAAAGGGAAAATAAATTTAAAAATTCAAAATAGGATAAATTTAGCTTTAGAATTTAAATAAAATTTTGATAAAAAAATAAAAATAAATAGGGCGGTGGGTTTTGAACCGCTGACCCGACGTTCGCTGAGAGAGACCCGTACCACGGATCTGTTGCGACAAGTGGATTTATTTGTATAAACATTGAACATTACATTGCGTGCGATTATTCTAAAGTACAAAATAAAATAAATTCAAGTTATTTTTCAATTAAATTCAAATGTCATGAATAAAGAACACAAAAAAGAAATATCTACAATTGAAGACAAACAAAGAAAGGAAGAATACGAAGAAGGAACATTCACTGACGAGGGGAAAAGAAGAAGAGATAGCGACTCAGAAAACGCAGTCTTTAAAAGAAGCAAAATAATTAAAAGGACACCAACTAAAACTAAAAATAAAGATATGGAAGAACTAAAGAGCATGATGTCTGGAATAATGATAGAAATAAAGGAAATAAGGAGAGAAAATAATATATTCAGACAAGAAATAGATAAATTAAAAGAAGAAATTGCAAAATTAAAAAACAATGATACAAAGGTGGAAATAGAAACACAAAACTTAAAACAGAGAATTTATGATTTAGAAAGAAAGGAAGACAGAAGAGAAAAGGCCATGATAAAAAATTATATTATAATTAAAGGTGCAAAATTAGAGAACAAAAATAAAAATGAAGAAGATTTCATAAAATGCAAAATAGGAATCGAAGTTAAAATAACAGACACTTACAAAATAGGAAGAAACGAAGAAAGACAACACACAGTTGCTACAGTAGATACTTGGGAAAATAAAATGAAGATTATGGAGAATAAGAGAAAACTTGGAAAAACAAAAATATACATAGATGGTCAGTTGACAAAAAAAGAAATGGATATACAGCAAGAAATAATAAAAGTAGCAAAGGAGGAGAAATCAAAGAACAAAGAAATTAAAATTGGCTATAAAAAACTTAAAATTGATAATGAATGGTATGAATGGAGGGAAAAAGAAGGAAAACTGTTACTAAGTACGGCTTCAAAAAACTACTAGAAAGTAATGATATAGGTGAAGGAACAATAAAGAAAATATTAAAAATAAAAAGTAAATATAAGTCAAGTAAAAATAAAACCGTAAAAATAAGTACATGGAACGTTAGAACAATGTTAGTAGTGGGAAAAATGATAGAAATAGGCATAGAATTAGAAAAATATGGGATAAGTATTAGAGCATTACAGGAAACCAGGTGGAAAGGGAATGGGCAAGTAAACAATAAAAACTTCACATTATTATACTCAGGGGATGAAAAACAAGGGAAATATGGGGTAGCTTTTATGATAATGAAGGAAATGAAACACAATATATTAAATTTTAAACCCATAAATGAAAGAATAGCTTACTTAAGAATAGCAGCAAAACCTTTCAATATATCATTATTAAATGTTTACGCACCAACGGAGAACGCAAAGAAAGAGGAAAAAGAAAAATTTTACGACGATATGGAACAGGAATTAGAAAATATTGCAAAAGAAGACATATTAATATTACTCGGTGATTTAAATGCTCAAGTAGGCAAAGAACACTATATTAAAGAAGTAGCAGGAAAACACACAGTACATAACATATCAAATAATAATGGGCAAAGATTATGTAACTTTGCAATAAAAACTAATATGATAATAAGTAGCACAAAATTCGATCACCCATGGCAACATAAAATAACAAGAACGTCACCAGATCAAAAATATAAAACACAAATAGACCACATACTAGTAACTAAAAGAAGGCAAACATCAATAAGGGATGTAAGAACATATAGGGGAGCATGTGTTGACACTGATCACTATATGGTAGCTGCAACAATAAAACAAAATATAAAAAGAGACAACAAGCATAATAACAAACAAAGAAAATGGAATTTAGAAAAACTCAATAACGAACATAGTAGAAATGAATACGTGATAAGACTAGAAGAAAACATCAAAAGTAATATAACGAATATAATAGATATCGATGCAAACTAGAATGAAATAAAAACAAGTATTATAGAAGCGGCGGAAGGGAAGATAGGAATACAAAAGAAAGAAAGCAAAAAAGAATGGTTCAGCGAAGAATGTAAAATACTACAAGACAATAAAGCACAAAAAAGAATCAAATGGATACAGACAAATAAGAATGAAGACAAAATCGGGTATGAGCAAAGCCGAAAAGAATGCAATAAAACTGTAAGAAGAACTAAAAGAAAATGGATGGAAGAAAAAATAAAAAACATAGAAACAGAAAGAAGGAACAGAAACACAAAGCGTTTTTATACAAAAATAAAGCAAGAAAATTATATACATAAGTCAATTGTAAATAGTATGAAAGATACAACTGGAGAAATAACAGAAACACAGGAACAATACAAAAAAGTGTGGGAAAAATACTTCAAAGAGTTACTGAATGAAGAAAACACAGAGATAGAAAAAGATGAAATAGAAGAAGAAAATGAAGAGAATACAGTAAGGGAACCAACAATAGAAGAAAATAAGAAAATAATTGTAGATAGTAAAAATGGCAAGACTCCAGGAAGCGACGGGATAAACATGGAATTTATAAAATATGGCGGGCACACATTACATGAACAGATGCATAACATAATAATTAAAACCTGGAGAGAAGAACAAATGCCAACAGAATGGGAAGAAGGCCAAGTTGTAACAATTTATAAGAAAGGGGATCCACAGCAATGTAAAAATTATAGAGGCATAACTTTACTTAACAATGCATACAAAATCATGTCATCAATTATACAAAAAAGATTAGCTGAACAAGTAAATAAAATAGGTCAATATCAATACGGATTTATAAAAGGAAAATCAACAGTAGACGCAATACATATATTAAAACAAATTATAGAAAAAACTCAAAGAGCTAATATAAACATAGAAATGTTATTTATTGATTTCCAACAAGCTTTTGATTCCATAAATAGAGGTAAATTAATGATGATATTGAAAGAGTTAAAAATTGAAACAAAACTGAAAAGACTAGTAAAAATGACAATGCAGAATACAAGAATATGTATAAAAACAAAATACGGAAGTACAAAAGAATTCACAATAAACAAAGGAGTGAAACAAGGTGACGCACTGTCTGCCAGTCTCTTTAATTTAGTTATAGAATATGTAACAAGAAAAATAAACAAAAACTCGATAAGAACTAACGGTGGCCAAATAATAGCATATGCTGATGACCTGATTATCATAACAAAAAGAAGGGAAATGATGAAAAAAATGTTTAATGAAATTGTAGCAGAAGGAAAGAAAATTGGATTGAAAATAAATGAAAGCAAGACAAAAATTATGAGATTTGGTCAAAAACATAAGAACAAGACAATAAAAATAGGAGAACAAGAATTTGAAGAAGTAGAACAATATAAATATCTGGGTGTTATGATATCAAATAGAGGAGATAGAGAAACAGAAATAAAAGAAAAAATATTTGCAACAAACAAAGCTTTTCATATGCACAAAAGATTATTGAAAAACAAAACACTGACAAAAACAATGAAAATGAGAATTTACAAAACAATAATCAGACCGATAATAATGTACGATGCAGAAACACTAACAATGACCAAGAAAGAAGAAGAACAACTAAGAATAACAGAAAGAAAAATATTGAGAGCAATATTAGGACTGATTAAAGTAGATGAAAATGAATATCGGACAAGAATGAACAGAGAGATACTACAGGAACTAGAAGATGAAGATATAGTTAAAAAAATAAAACAGCAGAGAGTCAAATGGTTGGGACACATATGGCGAGCAGGAAAAGATGCAATGTTATACTCGATAGTAGAATGGGAACCCGGAAATGAAAAGAGAGGAAGACCACGATCAACATGGAAGAAAGAAGTAATTCAAGACCTAAAAGACGCCAACATTACAAATTGGGAAGACAAAACGAATAATAGGAAACTATGGAAAAAAATTGCAGAGAAAATTTAAAAGAAAATGAAATAGGGACTGATCCCCCCTATAATAAAGGATCTAGAGAGCTTCATAAGAAGTGGCTTAATCCCATAACGGGATAAATGGCCACTATATATATATATAGATAACAGTTATTTGAAATATGTATGTAATTTCGTCTGCAAGACGAGATTTATTAAATTATAAAATCTAACATTTTCGTTCAAAATCAGTCAGCCATGGAAATATCTATGTGACAGTTCTGACAGTTAATGACATGCCATTGTAGATATTTATATTTTTGTAATATTGGTATATTATTTAACAAAAAAAAACTAAATTCAACTTAAATAATATTAAAATACAGGGAATAAGAATTAAAATCAGTGATACTTCACTAAACTGTCAGATAAATATTTTTTTTTATTTCCATGGCTGTCTGATTTTGAACGAAAATATTAGATTTTAAATTTAAATCTCGCCCTGCAGATGAAATTGCATATTTCAAATAAGTGTATTCTATAGAATTAATATTCTCCGATATGTATATATACAGGGTGTTCATTTTAAATGGGCCACCATTGCTATCTCGAGAACTATAAGAGCTACGATGTCGGTTAAATTAGCAAACAATTTATATTTTACAATACTATTAACATGAGATAATAGTTATTTATGGTACAAGTGTGTTACATTACAGAGAAGTCACGTGGGAAAACTTTAGCTCACAAGGCCGTTGGGCCGAGTGTGGTATTTTTTCAAGTGACTTAGGTAATTAACACACGTGTGCCATACAACATTTTATCCAACACATTTTAATCATTGATATAAAATACATATAAGATTTTTGACAGATGGAATTTCGAAATGACATTTAGGAACAAAATAGTGTAGAGAAGGTTTTATAACGTATAGTTACTATGAAACGAACCAAAAAACAGTGAGCTAATATATTTAGCTCACTAGTGACTTATGACCTACTTTATTTATCTAAAAACAGCATACTTACATCGTTATAATTACACAGTGTTGGATAAACAAAATTTTTATTAAACCAGTGGTTCTCAAAATACGGGTCCCAACTTTTTTATTTTAAATGTGAACCTATATTTTTTATTTGCTTATTCAATAGAGAATTTTATTCTGAATTCAATGAAATAATATTATCATACCCTAACATCACGATTTTTTTGAGAAAAATGCATCTGAAGTTTTATGTTAATTTGATTAAAATATGACAATAATAAGAGTGCCATGACGGAAAAAACCGAATACAAGTCATTTTTTAACCTGCAATTAGAGTACCTTGACAGAAAGAAGTGAATAAAAGTATATTCCTTTTTCTCCGAAAATTAAAATATATTTTTTCTGATTTACAAAATAACAAAATAAACAAAGCCTTAGACCGCTGAGGTGGACACCACCTTTACAGGCACGTCTAAGGACGGTGGAACGTGAAAAACTAAATACGACAACTGTGAAAACTCGGAGGCAGACACCGCCTCACAAGCAGTTCCCAAAGCGGACACGTAAGAAAATGCAAAAAAAAATATATATATAACTTACGATAAATCGGTTGGAACGGTACGAATTCTAGCTCAGGATTCCTTTAGGACTGACACTAGCAGAAGAAGTGAAGTTTTACGGCTTCGGCGGCTTTATTTACACCGAAAATTTAAT
This sequence comes from Stenolophus ochropezus, assembly GCA_035578165.1. NCBI lineage: Eukaryota > Metazoa > Arthropoda > Insecta > Coleoptera > Carabidae > Stenolophus > Stenolophus ochropezus. The sequence goes on along the minus strand of JAQOWZ010000013.1, from coordinate 10,367,056 downwards.
GAAATTTGGTCGAGACAAATATTTAAACAAAGAGAGAATGATATGAACTATTGTTATTTTTATTTAATAAATTATAATAAATTTGGATAAATTGTATTAATGGTCCCCACGGTTTACAGAGTATTTTACACATAGTGTACAATTTACAGAGTTTTCAAATATAGATCAAACGTTTTCGGACTCGGGCAGTGTGTCGTGAACAAGGTTGGCAACATACGGGCATACACAGTCGGTGCCGGTTAACAGGTTTTTTGTGAAAAAGATTTAAAATCTGTAAAAATAACAAGAAAGTACGAAAAATTATAGCCAGGTAAGTGTTTTTAAATTGTGTGGAGTGGTTTCCTCTGTGTTTGGTGCTGTAGGGAAGACGGTGATGTTTCTCTTTCGTGCACGTGGTTTTGGATTAGATGTTGTGGCACATATTTTTCACTTGGCACAGCTGTCTGACGACCGGTGTGGTCGACGACGTCAGGCAGCATCAAGATGATGTCAGCGGTGGTTTGTGGCTGCTGGTCCGGCTAGCGGGATTTGCTCGGACCCTATGGGCTTCGGCATGGGGAAATCGACTTGGATATATATATATATATATATATATATATATATATATATATATTATTGTCCTTTTGTAAGTAAAATAACGTTAAATTTTTGTTTTCAATGTTGTGCTAAATCTTTCAACAATACTTGATTCTACATGGAGATTGTGAGTAACATAAAATTTAATATCATTTGCCTTTAAAAATGACTGCACTGATTTTGCAATACATTCCCATCCATTGTCCGTTTGTAAACACATTGGTTTTCTTTCATTAAATATAAATAATATAAAACATCTGATCAAGGTATCTTATCTTTTAATGGAACAGCCTATGTGTACCTGCTAAATACACTGTTAAAATATATTTGTTATTATCGTTGTACCGAGTTAATTTGCCCATATCATTAAGATCTGGTTGGAAAAGTTTATTTATGTTAGAAACATCATATTTTTTTTTTAATTTAAAATATTTTGCATGTCTTTATTCAGCCGACTAGTTACAGTTTCTACATTAATATTATAATTATTACGTAGACGGCTTAAATTTTCAGCTAATATTAAGATCATCTTTTAGCATGTTCCATTTTTAATTTTTAAATAAATAACTTAGAACACCGGTTAAAGGAGGGCCTAATAAAAAAATAAAAATGCTCCGCCTGATTGAACTAAGACACGTTTTTTAGTTTTCCAGGTATCACCAGATTTTACAAGTTTTCATAGAACCTTTTTGTCTTACAAGTGAACCCTTTTCTTTTCGACTGCGAGGAGCTGTACCATGTAGAATATTATAAATATATTTACATACACAGTCGGCGTTTCTTAATAATAGCAATCTATTTTCCGATTTCAACTAACGAAGTGCTCGCAGATATTCGGCGTTGTTTATTACTGCTTACATTGTTACAAAATAATGGGAAACACACTTATGCTATTGTATTTATCTTGTTTTTGGGAAACTAAATATATGAACATCCATCATGTGGCGTACGAAAACGCAACCGATCAGGTGTATTTTGTTTAATATCAAAAATTAAATAGCCGTAAGGAAGTGTAATTTCTAGAAATACTTGTCGTGACAGGTGTAATATTTGGGCTTTGTTTTAAAGATTTTTGAAATAAATAATGTAATTAGCGTTTAAGGATATATCCCGTTCTCCCTTTCCGTGATAAAAAATATTTTGAGTAAGAAAAAATACAAAAAAAATTTATGATAAGACCACGTTGTATTAACGCAAGACGACTTGGTAAAATGACACGTTATTATTCAACTTAATATTGCAACGGTATGTATGAACATAAAATAATTTACATCAAGATTAAGCTTAAGAAATCCGCTGATGTCAAGAGACCCGCATGGTCTCACACCCACGTATGGTATAACGCAAACGCAAGGTCCGCATGACCTTATAGAGATTCGCTGATCTCAAGAGACCCGCATGGTCTCACACCTACGTATGGTGTCGAAAAGATGCACTGAAATCACGACTGAATTAAACTAGTAGACGGACTTACCCGATATAATAGTTGTTATGAAGATATTTTAATGATGTAGAGTAGCTAAAATAAAAGTCTGAAATAATTGCAATCAATATAATTAATTAAATAATTGTACACTCTGATACGAAAATAACAATAAATATATGATACGCCAATCACGTCTTTTAATTTGGAACACCCTGAAAAGGAAAGTCAAAGAGTAAGCTAATGCTTAGTGAAACACATTGCACACAACTATATATCATTCGCACACACAACAACACTCACACTCAACAACAAACCAGGTAAGACGGGTAAAATTGAAAAGGATACTCCTCGAAAGGAGTGTCACATATCGAATCCACGATATGCCGGCTACCGAATCCACGGTAGCAGAACACTCGAAATCCATCCAGCAACTTGACATCTCCCACAGTGAGTTATACCAAGGCTTCAGGAGTATGAGTGAAAGCCGAGTACAAACTCATACTCCACCTCCCCACCGAGATGCAAGCGAAACTAAGGCACCTGTTCTAGCAGGGCACCGTTGGCACCAGGGTACCCTGGTGCGTCGCGCCTCGGCTTCACCCTCCTGTCAATGCAGTGTTAACGGGTTTACGCGCCGCGGATAGGGATAGGATAAAATCAAGATCACACTACAGTAAATATACTGTCTCACACTCAGTAACTCATAAGTATTGTGTCTCACCTATTGAATCAAACACCTCCGACACTTATCTCACGACTGCCAATAGAGTACTGATTCAAATAAACAATAACTGCATGTTATAAACTCTGTGTTATCAAACACATTGTAACTAATTAATTCAATTAAGAAAGATTGGGAGTGAAGTAAGTTGTTATCTAATGCTTGTAAATAATTACCCTCTAACATAGTTTGCTCTGAAAAAGAAAGACACTATGATCCGCACTCTACAACGGTAAAAACACAACTGCTCAAAAGAGTGTTGTTAATTATCGATGACAGGGTTGTGTAATTATTTAACAAAACTAACGGATGATTGAACCATATTTTATTTTATGCAATTAGTTTTTACATTAATTAATATTAATAATATGATGTTTGGTAACATCGCTAACATTCGGCCATCCCGCATATGGTGCAGTTTCTTTGATCCTTCTCTGACTATTTGTTTTTCTATGAGTACTACATCACCGACTTCATATATGCGTGCTTTGCGTCGGCGTAAATCGTCTGTTTTTCTTGCACTTCCGCGGTAAATGGCGAACATGCTGGAGGTCTTGGTTTGAACCCAAATAACAATTCGCTTGGTGTTTTGTTCGTGTGTAACGAGGGAATGGCCCCAGATGGTCGACGTGAACGGTGTGAAACGGAATTGGGACTTTCCCAATGGGATGCAGCATCCCCTCTTTTTTACCCCTCGGTCTCTTATTGTACAAACATTGTACACAGCAATCAATATACTTATCGATATATTTTCGTACATTTGGAAACCAGTAGGTTTTTAGTACTTTTTTGGTAGTTTTATCTCTTGCAAAGTGTCCTAAATCGTCATGACACCATTTTAGGATAGTCGCACGCTGACCTCGCGGTATATAAATACGTAATCCTTTATCGGTTTTCCTATACACCCGTCCATCTTTTAGAGTATACTCCACACGAATTGTTTGTCGGTTTCGCTGTTCTCAGATTTGTTTAAAGCATTGTAAATATGACGGATGTTTTTATCTGTTAGTTGCCCGGCTAAAATCCAATCGCTGGATTCCATACGTAATATCTGGTTTTGCGTTTGGTGTTTATCGTTTGCAAGTGGATTGCGGCTCAATGCATCAGCATGTTGCATTTGTGTCCCAGGGCGGTATTCGATGGTGTAGTTGAATTCCGACAGCAATAACCACCATCTGGCGATTCTAGGTACTATATCGCATTTCGTTCGTGCAGTTTTCAATGCGTTACAATCAGTAACAATTTTAAATTCCTTCAGTCCGAGAAGGTAAACGCGAAATTTACGAACAGTTTCCACTACAGCTAATGCTTCGAGTTCGTATGAATGGTACTTTTGTTCGCAATATGTTGTTTGGCGACTAAAGTACAGTACGGGATGTAACACCCCGTTCAGGTGCTTCTGGAGCAAAATTCCTCCAATTCCTCTTTTGCACGCATCTGTATGAATCTCAGTACTTGCTTCCGGGTTATATAACGAAAGTAAGGGTCGTGTTATAAGAATCTCTTTCAATTTTTGGTACGCATTTTCTTGTTCAGTATTCCATTTCCATTCCTGGTTCTTTTTTGTAAGAACGTAAAGAGGGCGCGCAATTAACGCAAACTTTGGAATGAATTGTCTGAAATAAGAGCACAATCCGAGAAATTGCCTTAGTGTATTTACATCGGTGGATACAGGGAAATTCTTAACCGCCTCTACTTTGAAATCATTTGGTCTAATTCCTTCTTTATTTATGTCGTAACCTAAATAAGTGATCGAGGTGGATAAGAATACGCATTTCTTCAATTTTAACGTCAGTCCTTCGTCGCGAAGTATTTGTAGAACATTCTCTAGTAACTTCAAACCTTCGTCAATCGTTCGGCTGGGAATTAAAATATCGTCTAAATAAACGGAAATAGCGTCGTAACGTAATGAGCCTAAAATTTTATTCATATAACGGAAAGCGCCAGGGGCATTAGCGAGCCCAAATGGCATTCGATTGTATTCGTACTGCCCGTCTGGCGTCACAAATGACGTTAAATGTTTAGAATTTTGTGCGATCGATATTTGATGATACCCTGAGCTTAGGTCTAGCGTTGTAAAATAACAACATCCATGTAATCTATCCAGTTGGTCATCTATCCTTGGTAGCGGATAGTGGTCTTTCACAGTGATAGCGTTTAGCTTTCTGTAATCTACACACATTCTAGTGTCGTCATCCTTTTTCTTCACTAGGAGGATAGGTGAGGAGTAAGATGATTGCGATTCTTGAATTATTCCGTGATCGAGTAGTTCATTAATTATTTCTTTCATTTTATTTCTTTCGCTCAATGCCATACGATATGGACGATATGTAACAACTTTATCAGAATTAAGTGTGATTTTCATTTCAGTTGATTTCGCCTTGCCCAGCTCTTTCAAATTTTGAGCGAAACAATCACGATACTTTTCCAGTAATGCTTTCAAAGTCGCTTTTGTACTCATGTCAATTGGTCCTGTAAGGATTTCATCGTTGGGTAGTGGTTGTAAGTGTGGAGCATCAATTCGCAGAATTTCATTATGCAACTCGTCTGTTCCCGCTTGCCTACAAGGCCACGCATTAGCAAGTTTGGTATTTTTATTTATAACTGTGTCTTGATCGGAATTATTTATAACAGGAACGATACTCCGATTGTGTTCATTAATATGAATTACTGATTCTGGTACAAAGTTTTAATGGGTTCCTTTTTCTCGGATTGATGGTTCTATATACCAATCGCCATTCACCATTTCGTTTACTTTGATTGGCACATATCCAACGTGATGGGCCGGAATAACCATTGCTGACTTTGCCCAGAGGCACACACGGTCTGTAGATTGTAAAGGCATATTATCAATTTGATTGCTCCTTCGGTCGAGAATACGAAGTGTTTTAGTCGTCTTCGTGACTATTACGTGTTCCGCTTCCGTAAATGGTTGCCCTATGAGAAGAGTTATCTCATGTACTGCGTCGGATACAATGTCTGCTTCAACGTTCATTTCAGCTTGGTCCACTTTTAGTTGAAATTCCGTTTTTCCCAAGGTCTTTACTAATCCACCACCAAATCCTTTTATAAATGTAGTGTTTTTAATATTAACTGGTACGTTAAGACGTTTCGCAACCGATTCTCTTAATGTAATGCATCCGCTCCCAAAATCCACGTAAGCTTTTACCTGCGTTTTGTTTACAAAAACGTCAACATAAAATTTTTCGTTTGCTGAAGCATTTATTGAGGATAGCAATAGGTTTGTTTTAGAAGTGGACGGTCTCGCCTTTCAAACGGATTCACTGTGCCCAGTCATGTTACAATGGCGGCATTTCCGGGGACATTTTGAAGATATGTGTCCCGCTTCATGGCAGCGATGACATTTAACATTACCATATTTAGTGTTAACAGTTAGTTGCTGCCTGTTGTAATTATTGTGGGTAGTTCTTTTGGGGGCGAACTGGTGTTTTGTTTCCGCGCGATGTTTCCCTAGTTGCCAGGATTTAGCATTCCGGTTATCTTTGCACGACTGTAGAAATATAGGCAATTGTTCTGGCGATTTATGTCTTCCTGCTCGCGCTGATATTTGGAGTGTGTTATCGGGTAATCCCCCAATGATACATGATACAGCTTTCTCTCCTTCGATTTCGCAACTGTTTATCAAGGCTAGTTTCTCATAATAGTATTTGGCGTAGGATTCTTCAGGACACTTTCTTCGACGGAGCATCTCCTCTAGCAACATGCAGAAATCATTTTCCGACGGGAAGGCTTGAAGAAGCTGGTTCTTCCAACTCAGCTGTACTGTACGAAGTCCTTTATACCACGTCGCCGCTAATCCTCGTAATTTTCCTAATGCGTAATAAATCGTTGTCTCCTCGGACCAACCGAAAACTTGTGTCAATTCGTCAATTTTTCTTAACCAAATTGAAACATCGCTGCCGGCATCTTCTGGATTAAATACGGGAACAGCTTCTCCATGAAAACTAGTAACGGTTGATCGTCGGGAGGAAGTGGAAGGTGTTTGCCTACTTACGGTATCTGCCAGTTCTCTCACTATTGAAGCAAGTTGACATATTTGTTCATCTGAACGTTGCAGAGATGTATTAAATCGTTCTTCCCGAAATCCGCGGTAATAACTGTTTGAGCGCCGCACGCAACTACCCTGCTCTAAAAGGAATTCGTTCACAGCATCCCGTTTAGGGGTTAAGATTTCGTCTGAAATCGGGTTACGTCGATGTTCTCCCATACTGTTACGGTTTAAAATAATATCAAGACTTTATTTTAATTTTATTTAAAGTATCAAGGTAGGCAACCCTAATTACCTAAAAGTAATGTCAATCTGTCTGGTCATAGCATTCGCTCTTTTCACTTAATTAATAGCTCTAAAACTTGTAAGAAAAATTTAAACGAAGATTATAATTTTGGCAGTTGAACAGTGTGGTTGTGATTTTGTATCAGTTATAATTTTGATTAGTTGTGGAGCAATTTTGAGAATTGGTTGTAATTTTATCCATTAAATTGGGAGTATTGATCAAAATCTATTTTGAGGAATATATTTATTTCCACGGGAGAGCCCGGAGTAATACCATCATCACTGCTATTTTATTCTCATAGCCGCATTCCAACTAAGGTATGATGCGTTTAAAATTTATAGTTCTATTAGTTTATCAGAATGGTATTTTGTAAAATTCATTTACTAATTCTAAATTAACAAGTAAATTCCAAGCGTTTGCTCATTCTTGCGCACGTTTCAGTGGCGTGCATTTGACACTTGACCAGTAGATTAACAATTACTTTTCAGGCTTGTAATATTTGGTACTGTCCACGGTTAATACCGTTACTACCACCAACGTACAAAGTTCCGTCGTTTTGACCGAACCATCTCTATTGACCGAATGGTCTGTCTGTGAATCTGTGGAGGAGTTAGTGAGTGCGTGGTCATTCCATTCCGAATGCGCCACCGCTGACTCAATACACTGGATAGGGAACTATCGTGCCATCTACATCCGCGGCGAATGCCGAGCCAGATAAGCTTATTTACCTATTTTTTTGTTCATTTAAATTTGTTTCTTTATTATTATTATAGTTAAATATCTCAATATTATTGTTTTGGCGCTAAAGCCTTTTTAGTACATTTAATATTTGAATACTATTATCGTTGGCTGTAAATAGCTCACGCGAGTGGTTCAACGAGTTTAGCTACTATTTTAGTTATTTTCCTTTCCGACTTATTAGGGTGTGTTAGGCAAATTAGCGTCTCGGATTTATAGTCTTGCTTTATACTTTGCGCTAGCATCGTGAACCCATTGATCGATCAACGGATAAACCGTGCCTATTGTTGCGCCGCTCTCAGATTATTGCACTTGAATTTGATCCTTGTCGCTATAGGCGTATTTCACTCTCTGATAGTCGTTTAATCATTTTGCATTTGGTTTTCAATAGCGTAAGCTTATTTTACACTCTGCTTGAGTTATAGTTTTTTTTATGATAAATTATTATGATATTGTTTTAATGATATTTAGTATTATCAGCGCATTTATTTTGTACATTATTTACTTATACCCAACAATAATTCATGTTATATTTGATCAAGTTTACCTAAACTTTATTAAATTCAATTTAAACCTGAGTGGCGATTTCGTATTATTTGCTTTCGTATTCTATCCCTTCTCCTAGTGCTCGTTGATCAGCATTGTTAGACTCTTCGTGGTCAACTGGCGCCCAAATTAAAATTATTAGGCTGCGGTGTTTACCTAGCTTACTTATTAAGCGACTTATAAACCCCGACCCGTCTCCACTGTAGCTCAGCCGGAGTTCAACCGTACTTGCGCGGGATTGTCCTTTAGGGGCGTAGCAAGAAAAGTGGCGCCCAACGTGGGGCCAGAAAAGTTTATGTTGGCAAGGGAATACACCGAGTTATGTAGTAGATTATCAATTCTGAAGTACAATACGGTTACGGTTGTATCGTGTTAACAGTACCAAATTAACGAAACATATTTTTTTGTTGTTGTTTAGTAATTTTGAATAGGGAAACTAGATTAAAGAGGAAGTTTTTGGTATTATTTTTTTTGTTGTTGTCGTTTAGTAATTTTGAGTAGGGAAATCAGATTAACAAAGGTGTTGTTCTTATTGTTTTTTTTTTGCTGTGACCATTGCGGTAGCTCTTTCTAATCATGGACGTTGGAAGACTAAACCGAGAGGAACTTGAATATGAATTGTCAGTTCACGGAGTACAGGCCCCTGAAAATTTAACTATTCCATTAATGCGTTCGGAACTCAGACGTCGAATAAAGGGAGAGGAATTAGACGTGTTTAAGGATAACAGTCTTCGACCACGTGATCCGGCAACCGAAATAGATAAATGCACAGAAAATGTGGGTGAAATACAAGCTTTAATCACTGAAGTAAAGAATACCTTAGACAAAAGTACGGTTGATAAAATTTTTGCGAAATTTTTTTATGTGAATGGTAGATTAGCCAGAATTGATTCAAAAGACGATGAGATAAAAGCATGTATTTTGCAATTGAATAAATCGTTAAACATTTGTGAGATAGACACATTGAATTGTAGCGAACCGGGAGTAGTCGTAGAGGAGAAACCAGTAGAATCCGTGTGTCCTAGTCCTAGTCGTCGAGGACAAATTCCGGTCAGTAAATGGCAGATTTCCTTCAGCGGAGACCCAGGCGTTAGTGTAAATGCTTTCCTCGAAAGTGTAAGCGAACTTTGTGTTGCACGAAATGTGTCTAAGACAGAACTGTGTGATAGCATTATCGAATTACTCACGGGACATGCTTTAACGTGGTATCGATCGGTTCGACATAAAATTAAAAAGTGGGACGATTTCGTTAAATTACTGCGTGACGAATATGAACCATACGACTACCAGTTCGAATTATGGCGAGAAATTAGGGCACGTTATCAAGGACCAGAGGAATCCGTAGGGACCTTTTTTGCCTGTGTAATTAATTTATTTGCACGTCTACCGACACCTGCTTCAGAGGTGGAAAAATTTCAAGTTTTGAGACGCAACCTCGCGCCATATTATATTCACGCGTTGGGGACGCAAGACTTTAATACTACAGATGAATTGCGTGAAATGTGTAAGAGGTTAGAGAGGAATCGTTTATTGGAGGAAAAGTTTCGGCCGCCACCGGCAAATCGCCGATCTCTGCTCAAACCGGATCTAAGTTACCAAGGACGCTCACGAACAACGGTCAATTCTTCTGAAGTTCAAGTTAATTCAAAAGCTAGTACCTCTGCCCGATTAATGTGTTGGAATTGTAGAGACACGGGTCACCTTTCGCGGGACTGTAGACGACCTAAAACTAAATTTTGCTTTGGTTGTGGTATGCAAAATCATACGAGACATTCTTGTCCAAAATGTCGTTCGGGAAACGAGAGGAAGACGATGTAAATGGCCACGTGCATCGTCATAATTCTTCTATGTTGACTACGATTAATAAAGTAAAACTCGACTTAACCTTTCACATGTTCAGGGGGATGAGCGTCCCTATTTAAAAATTTCTATTTTGGGTCGGAATTTCTTTGGGTTGTTGGACTCTGGTGCCTCTCAAACAATTGTAGGAGGTTTAGGATATGCTTGTTTAGTTAGCATGGGTTTTAAATTAATAGAAAAATCAGCAACGTGTGTGGTTGCGAATGGTGATGAATGTAGTAGTCCGGGTGAAATCATAGCGCCAGTACAACTTCGCGAGACGGTTAAGTTAATAAAGTTTGTAGTTGTGCCCCCCATTCGTCATGATATTATCCTAGGAGCAGATTTCTGGAGGATTATGGAGATTGTTCCTGATCTTAGGAAAGGAGAATGGTCATTTTCAGATAACCCAATGGCGGTGTATAGTGTAGATAAAGTAATCTCGCGATCCTTGTTGTCGTCGGAGCAGGAGTCGCAGTTAAATAAATTGTTAGGAGAGTTGTTCGCAGAAATGCCTTCTGATTCGATAGGGTGTACTCATTTAGTCAAACATAAAATTAAGACAGAGAGTCAACCTATAAAACAAAGGTATTATCCCTTGTCACCCGCCATGCAAAAGCACGTATACAAAGAGCTAGACGAAATGTTAAGTAAAGGAATCGTCGAAAAGTCAACTAGTCCATGGTCGTCGCCCATCCTTCTCGTGCCAAAAAAGGATGGCACATACCGTTTCTGCGTCGACTATCGCAAATTAAATAAAGTAACGGAACGTGACGCATACCCCCTGCCTTATGTTTGTAATACCTTGGACAAGTTAAGAGATTCCCGGTATCTAACCACTCTAGATATAAAGTCCGCTTATTGGCAAATTCCGGTCGCGGAAGAGTCCAAACAGTACACTGCCTTCACCGTTCCAAATCGTGGACTTTTTTAGTTTAAGAGAATGCCGTTTGGATTGCACAATGCGCCAGCAACGTGGCAACGGTTTATCGACTCAGTGATTGGCGCAGACCTGGAACCAAATGTATTTGTATATCTCGACGATATAGTTATCGTTATACAAACTTTTGAAAAACATCTGGAAGTTCTCCGTGAAGTAACGAAACGTTTAGTTAGTGCGGGACTCACTCTTAGTCGCGAGAAGTGTATCTTCTGTAGAGAAGAACTTCGTTATCTAGGTTATGTCGTGAATAGACAAGGTCTTCTAGTAGATTCTGACAAGGTTAAAGCCATCCTAGAGATTCCCACCCCTCGGACAGTGTCAGATGTACGTCGTCTTGTTGGTATGGCATCTTGGTACAGGCGATTCGTTCCGAATTTTTCGACAGTAATCTCTCCGCTAACTCAACTTCTGCGGAAGAACGTCCAATTCTGTTGGGACAAAGCTTGTGATGCAGCTTGGTTAGCGATAAAAAATTACCTGGTTTCTGCTCCGATTCTGTCGTGCCCGGATTTTTCAAAAGATTTTACACTACAAACCGACGCATCAGATTTTGGACTCGGTGCTGTTTTGACACAAGAGTACTCTGACGGAGAACGAGTTGTCTGCTATCTGTCTCGTTCTCTCACTCGACAGGAGAGAAACTACTCCACAACAGAAAAGGAGCTATTAGCACTATTGTGGGCAGCTGAAAAGCTCAGACCATATTTGGAGGGTGTTCGTTTCAAAGCCATCATTGATCACTATTCCCTAGTGTGGCTAAACAAACTGCAAAATACCTCCGGACGTCTTGCTAGGTGGGCAGTTCGCCTGCAACAGTTTAGCTTCGAGATAGTTCATAGGAAGGGAAAGGACCATGTGGTGCCGGATACTCTATCTCGTTCCGTACCCATTTGTAACAGTGTGGAAGTGACCGGTAGAAAGGATAATTGGTATTCACGTTTAGTCAAGTTGGTAGAGGAAAAGCCGTTTCATTTTTCCAATTTTCGTATAGATAATGGTCGGTTATTCAAGTTTGTGAAACCGAAATATGATTTAGCTGAGGAAGTGGATAATTGGAAGTTAGTAGTGCCTAGAGATAAACGTAAGGATCTTCTCGAACAGTGTCATGATTCACCGACCAGCGGTCATTTAGGCGTTTATAAATCCTACCATCGCTTGGCTCAAAAATACTTCTGGCCAAAAATGCAGTCGGATGTTTCAAACTACATTCGCCGTTGTGTTGTTTGTAGTAGAACCAAACCTGAACAAAAAGCTCCTGCAGGTCAAATGGGAGGACACTCAAAAATTTCCCGACCTTGGCAAGTTCTGAGTACGGATTTGATAGGACCTCTTCCCAGATCCACTGGTGATTTTGCTTATATATTGGTCGTCACGGATTGCTTTAGCAAATTTACGTTGTGCTATCCCTTGAGGAAAGCTAATGCGAATTTTGTTGTGAAGCACTTAGAAACAGATGTTTTCTTGATTTTTGGTGTACTTTGTACAATAATTTCGGAAAATGGTGTACAATTCAAGTCCAAGGAATACTTACACCTTCTGAAGTCCTATCATGTTAAACCGAGATTCACTGCGTTTTACCACCCGCAAGCAAACCCTACAGAACGCGTGAATCGCGTATTAAAGACGATGTTGGTATCTTTTGTAGCAGATAATCAACGTGAATGGGATAAAATTCTCCCTAAAGTTGCTTGTGCTCTTAGGACTGCGAAACATGAAGTCACTGGTCTGTCTCCGTATTTTGTAAATTTTGGTCGGGAAGCTGTTCTTCTTGGTGACGACTTTAATGATAAAATTTCTGATGAAGACAATGTAGAATTTAATAGGGACAGAACTGTTCAGAGATCTTTTAATTTTAAAGAATTATACAAAGATATTCAAAAACGATTACAAATAGCGTATGATAGATCTAAAGCTCGCTATGGTCTCCGACGTCGCGATGTCTTGTTTTATCCTGGTCAATTGGTTTGGAGAAGAAACTTTGTATTGTCAGATGCTTCTCAATTTTATTCCGCGAAACTGGCAAACAAGTTTATTGGACCGTTTAAAGTACACAGACGCGTGTCTGCGAATACTTACGAGTTAGGGGATTTGGAGGGTAACATTCTTCCAGGACCTTGGAACATACAAGATTTGAAACCTGACCTAACGAAGAACTAGTCGTCGAGTCATTTGTTTATCTACTACATGGGTGATGATTTTGTTTAGATAGGCTTATATTGGGTCGGATATTTTTTTTTAAATCTACGTTCAACAAATCGGAAATTTTCTTAGAAAATTTCCTCAGCTAGTTGGGGTGGGATTGTTACGGTTTAAAATAATATCAAGACTTTATTTTAATTTTATTTAAAGTATCAAGGTAGGCAACCCTAATTACCTAAAAGTAATGTCAATCTGTCTGGTCATAGCATTCGCTCTTTTCACTTAATTAATAGCTCTAAAACTTGTAAGAAAAATTTAAACGAAGATTATAATTTTGGCAGTTGAACAGTGTGGTTGTGATTTTGTATCAGTTATAATTTTGATTAGTTGTGGAGCAATTTTGAGAATTGGTTGTAATTTTATCCATTAAATTGGGAGTATTGATCAAAATCTATTTTGAGGAATATATTTATTTCCACGGGAGAGTCCGGAGTAATACCATCATCACTGCTATTTTATTCTCATAGCCGCATTCCAACTAAGGTATGATGCGTTTAAAATTTATAGTTCTATTAGTTTATCAGAATGGTATTTTGTAAAATTCATTTACTAATTCTAAATTAACAAGTAAATTCCAAGCGTTTGCTCATTCTTGCGCACGTTTCAGTGGCGTGCATTTGACACTTGACCAGTAGATTAACAATTACTTTTCAGGCTTGTAATATTTGGTACTGTCCACGGTTAATACCGTTACTACCACCAACGTACAAAGTTCCGTCGTTTTGACCGAACCATCTCTATTGACCGAATGGTCTGTCTGTGAATCTGTGGAGGAGTTAGTGAGTGCGTGGTCATTCCATTCCGAATGCGCCACCGCTGACTCAATACACTGGATAGGGAACTATCGTGCCATCTACATCCGCGGCGAATGCCGAGCCAGATAAGCTTATTTACCTATTTTTTTGTTCATTTAAATTTGTTTCTTTATTATTATTATAGTTAAATATCTCAATATTATTGTTTTGGCGCTAAAGCCTTTTTAGTACATTTAATATTTGAATACTATTATCGTTGGCTGTAAATAGCTCACGCGAGTGGTTCAACGAATTTAGCTACTATTTTAGTTATTTTCCTTTCCGACTTATTAGGGTGTGTTAGGCAAATTAGCATCTCGGATTTTTAGTCTTGCTTTATACTTTGCGCTAGCATCGTGAACCCATTGATCGATCGACGGATAAACCGTGCCTATTGTTGCGCCGCTCTCAGATTATTGCACTTGAATTTGATCCTTGTCGCTGTAGGCGTATTTCACTCTCTGATAGTCGTTTAATCATTTTGCATTTGGTTTTCAATAGCGTAAGCTTATTTTACACTCTGCTTGAGTTATAGTTTTTTTTATGATAAATTATTATGATATTGTTTTAATGATATTTAGTATTATCAGCGCATTTATTTTGTACTTTTTTTACTTATACCCAACAATAATTCATGTTATATTTGATCAAGTTTACCTAAACTTTATTAAATTCAATTTAAACCTGAGTGGCGATTTCGTATTATTTGTTTTCGTATGCTATCCCTTCCCGTAGTGCTCGTTGATCAGCATTGTTGGACTCTTCGTGGTCAACTGGCGCCCAAATTAAAATTATTAGGCTGCGGTGTTTACCTAACTTACTTATTAAGCGACTTAAAAACCCCGACCCGTCTCCACTGTAGCTCAGCCGGAGTTCAACCGTACTTGCGCGGGATTGTCCTTTAAAGGCGTAGCAATACCATCGTCATTTTGTAGATGTTCACGATCACAATTACTAAAAGCGGATGGAGAACGTCAACGTGCGATTTGAGTACGAAGCGGTGATCGAGAACAAATACGTATATAGTCCCTGCGCTCAGGGCTGTCCATCCCTCTAGCAGAGGGACTGCGAGAATATCGAGACCTCCTACCTTCGCTCATGTCAAGATCGCGCTGTTCTTTATCCCACTTCTGAAATATTAACGCAAGACGACTTAGTAAAATGACATTTATTATTCAACTTAATATTGCAACGGTATATATGAACATAAAATAATTTACCTCAAGATTAAGCTTAAGAAATCCGCTGATGTCAAGAGACCCGCATGGTCTCACACCCACATATGGTATAACGTAAACGCAAGGTCCGCATGACCTTATAGAGATTCGCTAATATTAAGAGACCCGCATGGTCTCACACCTACGTATGGTGTAACGCAAACGCAAGGTCCGCATGACCTTATAGAGATCCGCTGATCTCAAGAGACCCGCATGGTCTCACACCTACGTATGGTGTAACGCAAACGCAAGGTCCGCATGACCTTATAGAGATCCGCTGATCTCAAGAGACTCGCATGGTCTCACACCTACGTATGGTGTCGAAAAGATGCACTGAAATCACAACTGAATTAAACTAGTAGACGGACTTACCCGATATAATACTTTGCTCTGAAAAAGAAAGACACTATGATCCGCACTCTACAACGGTAAAAACACAACTGCTCAAAAGAGTGTTGTTAATTATCGATGACAGGGTTGTGTAATTATTCAACAAAACTAACAGATGATTGAATCATATTTTATTTTATGCAATTAGTTTTTACATTAATTAATATTAATAATATGATGTTTGGTAACATCGCTAACAGTTGTGAATATATATCTACAACTCTCTAACCTACTTCACACATCAAATCATCTATAATAATTAACTGTGGATATTTTCCATGCATGCTGTCAATATCAGGCAATCCTTCAACAAATTCTACATTATTTATTATAGTAAATAATTTTTGCCATGTTCCGTAATGCCAGGATTTTTTATAGGGGGCCAACATTTATAGCTGAAAAGGAATAAAAAATTTGGAACACAAGTTGTCTGCAAGGAAATGGTAATAATATTAAACTTTCATAAAAATTTATTATCAAAATAGTAAGTATACAGAGAATATGATTTATACAAAATAACTATAATATTATATTTCTACAAATTCTATTGATGTAGTTTTTTTTCCAAGCGCTTCCATATTTCTTCATTCCGGTATATTTAATACTCCATTTGGTTGATGGCTATTCCTAACATTTTTTAAAATCTGCTACTATTCAAGCAATAGTTTATATAGCGCCTAATAAATGTCTGATGTGTAATTAATAATATAATCTGGTAATAGCTACATATATACTTTCGTCGACTTTTTTGTTAATCTTCTTTCTTTGCTGGTTTGTTATTTTGATTGTGTAGTACAGTGCAGTTTTTGTAAAAATTAATGCATACAATAATAGTGAGTTGATAGATATGCTATTAGTTTATAGAAAAGCACGGCAAAATTCACTACAGGCACAACGTTTGTATGCAGAACGTTTTCTTCAACGACGGCATCCCAACCATCTTGGATGCTGTAGAGGCTGATCTTACTACTAGTACTAAAATAAATAACTATAAGTTAGGAGCAGTGTCTCGTACTTCAATATGGCGAATTTTGAGAGACTACAATTACCACCCATTTCATTTTCAACGTGTTCAACGGTTAAGTGAACTTAATCATGTATACGAGTCACGTTTTGCAACTGGATTTTATAGCAATATACTATTAACCCAAATTTTTCATCAAACAGTATTTACAAATGAAGCGACTTTTACGCAAGAGGGTATTCATAATTTATCATAATTCGCATTACTGGAGTGAAGATAATCCACTTGTTGTAGAAAGAGGAAGTTTCCAGCATCGTTTTTCAGTAAACGTGTGGGCTGATATTGTAAATGGAATCTTACTTGGACCGTACATTCTACCAAATAAGATGAATAGTGAAAATTATTTATTATTTTTTCAAAATATTCTGTACGACATCAAGCATGATTTCAGCGTGATACAGCGGATACGTGTAGCTAGAAATGGGGATAATTTTAAAAAATATTTGAAACCGATAATTAAATCAAGAATATCTAATGTATTAATAAATTTATAGTATGTAAAAATTGTTAAGAAAATTTATATATTTAACATTTATGTAATTTAAGTGCTTGAAAATAACTACGAGTATTAGTTCAAAGTCAAACCGTACTTCGAGATATCCCAATCAAAATGCAGACGCAATCTATTGAAAGTAATTGAGTAAAACAGACGTTATTAACAATTTTACATAATGTAATAATTTGAAAATTGTAAAACGGTTAATTTATTCATACTATTAGAAGATAATTGTTTTATGTGTAACTAAATATAAATTTTTACGAAACCATTAGTATACAGTGTTTATTCCAGGTACCCAGCCAAGCACTGGATTTAGAAATCCCAAAGTAACATTGCACACGCCTAACTTAATATAGATGGATTACTGTACGACAGGGAAATAACAAGACATGGATGTATTTAAAATTTTAATACCGTTAATTTTTTAGCAATAATCATTATATTCGTGGAATTGCTAAAAAAAAATTTGCATAAAGCGAAACTGCTATAACATAATGTTGTTATTACCAAATGTTCATCAACGTTACCACAACTTGTAACAATTATTAGAGTATATTTCATAAAACACTGTATTAATATCAAAATGTGGCAACCGTGGGTCTCAAACGATTGTGAAGAACCACGTTACTCTCCGGCACCAGATGAAGGCGAAATTTAGACCATGTTTGCACGAACATGAACAAATAATGGTTTTAAACTGCTACAGCACGTTATTGGCAGAAAGTGGAGATTCTTCATTTGCTATATCAAGAACTTCACATTTATTAAAGGTATGTATACAGTCTATTCATTTATAGTTTGCAGATATATCATTAAATAAGGAGGATAATTCTTGGAAATATTTGTCATACATTTCGTATTATTTGAATAGGAAATAATATTAAGTAAATCATTCTGAATAATAACATTGTATTTAAAACCTATTTACGACTATATATCCGTATTATATTTTGTAGGTGTCAGTTAGTGCAACTTTCATTCAGCGTGGAACACGTGTAAAGAAGAAAATTCGTTGTGATAGTGAAAATCGAAAAATTGATGGTTTTACGGAGGAACTTTTACAAATAAGAATATATGAAGATTATAAAAAAAACATAGTGAATACAGTAAAATTACATAGTAGTTTTAAAAAATGAATTAGATTTTGAGTGCTCCAGAGAATTAGTGCGACAATGTTTAAAGAAAATTGGTTTTTCTTTTAAAAAGTTAAACGCTCGTAGATATGTTATGGAAGTTCCTAAATTAGTAAGTCGGCGCGTGGAATATATAAATTTAGTTTCAAAATTTAGAGCCGAAAATCGTCTTATTGTTTATTTGGGCGCGAGTTGATTCGATACGGACAATGTAGTATCAAAAGTTTGAGTATGCGACGAAAAGCAAAGTGCTTTAAACGCTCCGTCAAATAGAGGTAAACGAATAATTCTACTACATGCCGGTAGTGAAAATGGGTGGGTGAACAATTGCCTCAAGGCAGTGTTCCCAAACCGTAGGATTTTTCTTAATTCGTAGGATTTTAAGGTATTGAAAGGGAATGAGGGAGTTTTTTCAGTTTTGTGGGAATTTTCTTACAAATAAAAATTGGAAAGTATTTAAATATTCGCGCCATGCATGTAAGCGTTCTCGTTTTAGCATGCAATATAGAATTATTGACTCAGAATATATTTCTCTCATATACCGAAGTAGTTCTATATCTGTAAAGGATAGGATGTAGGTCGTAGCTAGAAGGAAGCTCATTTAGCTTTGCTAGTAATGTCGTATGTCGTAGAGTGGTGACTCTGATTATGTGAACTGTGAAGTTATCTATAAGTCAATAATAATAATGGCGAATGGTGTAATGGTGTTATCTTGTCGTATTTTGTAATCTGTGGACAGAAATCAAGCCAACATTTAGACAATACTGAAGTGCAATACTGAACTGACCGAAAATGTCTTCAGATTCTACCGACGACGATGTACAGGTTATGGGAATTCGTAGAAAAAAAAAGAAAACATATTAATAAACAAAAAATGTTTCAACACAGTTGGTTACAAGAACCGACATTAAAAGAATGGCTAAAACTTGAAAAAGATATCGCATTTTATTGCAGGTAAGTTAATTTTATATTACAAGATTTGTTTTATTAATTGGAATTGATAATTAATTTTAGATGTTGTATCTGCAATGTTCGTCTGCAATGCGGTAAAAGTGAAATCATGAAACATTCACAAACTGCAAAACATATAAAAAATATTAAAAATGTACATGAAACGCCAAAAATCGAAGCTTTTTTGAAAAATAAGGAATTACCTATGGATTTCATAATTAAAACAGTCGAAATAGCATTGTCAGCATTTTTTGCCGAACATAACGTGAGCCTCATGATTGTAGAACATCTCGTGCCACTTCTACAAAAAGTACTACCAGATTCTCAAATATTACAAGAAGTCACACTTGAAACAACAAAATGTAACGAAATTATGAGAAACATATTAGAACCTGTAGAAATCGAAGAACTAATTGAAATCCTACAAGAAAGCAACTTTTCCATGTTATTCGATGAAAGCACCGATATCAGTTCCAAAAAGTTGCTGTTTGGTAAAGTTCCAGGCATGTGCGGAATTACCACGCACTCCCGGAGAAATGTTACGAAATATAGCAACTTATATTTCGGATAGTGCCAAAAGATGTCCCGAACTATTGGAATTTCAAGAATATTTCAACTGCGCAAAAAAGAAACTGCTCAAGTTAGCCAACACCCGCTGGCTAATTTACACAAGTGTGTAGAAAGAATTCTAGAAAACTAGAATGTTCTTATAAACTTTTTTCAATTAGCGGTTGTAGAAGATCATCTTAAAAGCGCAGCAAAAATACTGGAAGACATGAAGAATCCGCTTAAGAAGGCATTTTTGTTGTTTCTTTCCTACGTCCTGAACTACTTTAATACATCTAATGCGTTGTTCCAAGGAAGAAATATTCTTATACAAGGTCTGTATCAAAAAAGTTCATGTATTTTGAGTCAAATTTCACAAAATTTTATTAAGGATTAGTTATTAAATAATATTGTACGCTTAAATCCTAGAAACCGTCATAATTATCTTTCATTAGAAAATATTAATTTAGGATCTAAATTCTTTCATTGGAATTACAGAATGAAGTTAGAAAAAAATGTTTACAATTTTATATTGTTGCTGTAGAAGAAATGGAAAAAAGATTTTCAATGGAAGATTACTTTAAGGAACAATATTCATAAAGTTTTCCCAAACATTTGTAGACAATATGAAATACATGTTGATTTAAATAAATTACAATTTGAGTGGCAAAGTTTGCCTTTCGCTTTTTCAGAGAATGAAATTAATATTTTGATGGCACATGAAGTAATCCAATTTTGGGCATATATTCATAAGTGTAAGGATGGAAATAACGATCCCAAATTTCCAGAGTTAGCTAAACTTAAAAAATATTATTAGTTATGCCACATTCAAATGCTCAATGTGAGTGTATCTTTTCAAAAGTTACAGATTGTAAACCAAAGAAAAGAAATTGGTTAGGAACTCAAATCTTAAATGCAATGGCAAAATATAGGAGCTCATAGCAGACCAAAAATTTAAACTGCTGCACATTTAATGTGGGCCCAGAACATTTTAAAAATCATTCAAAAAGCATGTACTTCTTTATACAGTAGTGTTTTTTTAACGAATTACTACTTATTTCTTTGTTTATGTTATGTATTGCGACGAACTTTGCGGTTGGGCGCAAGGAGTTTGGCGTTAATTGCTTTGGGCGTCAAAGGGTTTTTGGGTAGCAGAGTCGGGTTTTGTCCAGGAAATGGAAGTAAACACAGTGTAGGATCAGACGTGGTTTTATTGATGAAAAAATACACTTATGGTTCACCCAATATTTGCGTTTTCTGCAGACACCAGCGAGCGAGCAGCGAAGCAGGATAGTCAGCGAGTCTCAGTAAGTCACCAAATGCACGAATCGCTATTTTCCTTAACATCGACGCCCGGCGTCGGTCGGCGTCGATCCGCGTTCTTGCCTGATTTTGGCTACCAAGCACCGGGGAGTGATCTTGCTTACAGTTTGAGCGGGTCGCGAAAAAACGACGCTCGGTGTCGCGACGCTACTACTTTAAAAACGGGGCTGTCGGTCGGGCGTCGGAGTATACTACCGGGGTGACTCGTCAAACTTGATACACGATTCCTAGTTTCTCGGGCGTCGTGATTACAAGTCTAGACTCCTCACCAAGGGTCGGCGTCTGTCTCCTACCCCGCAGGGTTAAGGTCTCTTGGTGGTGGACTTGCAATCAGCGACGTTCAACACCCACAATTGAGTACGGTAAGCTAAACAAAGTCACGCGGCGTCAAGTGCCAGTCCTCGAGGACGTCACAGTCTCTCGACCAAAGTCGAGGATTTCCCAATCCAAGATCGAGATAAACTCTCGAGGACGGCTGTTGGACTATAGTGAATTCCAATAAGGCGTATACTAACACGGCATCACAATTTAAGCGTCTGAAGCTCCGAGGGTGTACGGCGTCTCTCAACAGTGTCGAGGTTTACTCTCGATCTGGAATCGAGGTTCTCTCGGACGTCAGTACTATAATTGTGAACGTAATGACACCCACAACTGGGTATAACCATATTTAAAATACCACGATATTTTAACAGAAAAAAAACGGTAAATAAGGAACGGTACTTACGACATCGATATCGCAATTTTCGAAAAGAAAAACGATTTTTCAAAAATCTCGCTCGGGAACTGAGTGTAGCTGCTTTACTGTACGGAACTGCCTATATCTCGCTTACTGCGGACTATCTGCCTGACCGCTAGCGCTCGCCGGCTTTTATACGCTATGTTTACAAACAAATCTTGACAGATTACTTTTGCACATGGCACATTGTAAAATTTTGTGAATTTTGGAAAACGTGTTTCCCTATATTTTACTAGGTTTTCAACACTTACATTTGTGAGTATTTATACTAAAAACTGTAAAGAAAAATTTATATATCAATTGCTTCACAAATATAAGTTTTACAAGATCAGTAACAATGTGATCGCTGCACAGTGAAACAACAATGTGGAGAGAATAAATTATACCCAACAATACATTAAGAACATTGTTCATCTTATACTAGATCGGGGTGAGTCTTATTTACATGTAAAAATACTTTTTTACTTAAGTTTTCAAGTCTTTAACCTGCCAAGGTGTCAAAATTATTTTCATGTCTAGAAATCATCATTGTGAACTCAATTTCCCATCCCTGAGTTCACCCTAATTAGAATACTTAAAAAGAAACTATGTATTGTAGGTATAGAATATCTTTAAACGGAAATTACGATCATGAAAGATCCATAAAGTTCGGGCATACTGCAAGACGGATTTGACAAAATTATTGGCAGTCTGCTGTATTTCGATGTTTCAAAAAGGTCAGTAAGCTTTTCTTTAGGTCTTTTTTTTCCCGGTTATTTTGTGCGAAGCCCTGCTTCGTCACAGTATGTAATAAATTATATATTAACAATGACAATTTTTTAATTTCCCGCTATATTCTTAAAAAATGATTTTCGCTCTGCATTCGGTAATTTTCAGAGTGCCTGCTGGGAAAATCACTTTTAAAGGTTGGGAGCACTACCTCATGGTATCAGCAAAAAATATTAAAAACTGTAATGCTGATTATCATAAAGTTATGAATTCATCCCTATTTGAAGAATGATTCAAAAACAAATTGATACCTCAATTACCACCAAACTCAGTGATCGTGATGGATAACGCATCGTATCATTCGAGACAAGAGGAAAAAACTCCAAATAAATCTTCTAAAAAATGCGATATGATTTCTTTTCTAGAAAAGAAAAATATATCTATGCCCTCTAAACCTACAAAAGAAATCTTATATAACATAATAAAAGAAAACAATTTTGTAAAAGAATATGTAGTATATAATATTGCAACATCTTCTGGGCTTACAGTTTTAAGATTACCTCCTTATTATTGCATATTGAATCCGATTGAATTAATTTGGGGTAATTTAAAAGTCATGTGAAACAAATTGAATTTAGGCTCGGTTGTTCCAAGTTCAGATAAAGTAGCAGTTAACTATCTATAAGATAAATTTATTCTACCAATTTAACAAGAGAATAAGATTTTTGGGTTGCTCCATGATATTTTATTCTATGGATAGCTATCTGGCAGTTAGCTAACAGAAGGATTAAAATTGTGTTAGGGTAGAGTTAGTTTTACCAGAGTGATTCTAGCAGCCAATTCTAGCAGCCACTTCCCGAGCATAGTATGTTGTGAACAAACATAGCCTTGCGCATGACCAAGGCCAAGTAGATCCATGAAATAGAATTAAATTAAGAAATTGGCTTAATACGGCAATAAAATGTAAAATAAACAATTGGATATATTAAAATAATATATACAGAAATTATCAGATGCAGGTAAGTAATACATTTATCTATTTTAAAGGTTCTAACATTAACCTAACATTTTTTTTATAGGTTATGTTAGCAATAAATTTATTTATTTCCTGTACAACTTCGAGTGCCGCTTCCAAATTATTATAAATAAATTGTATACATAATAACAAATGTTTTCATGTATAAAACATAGTAGCACCCGCCGTAGGGGTATGACAAAAAAATAAAGATTGCCCGTTCTAACCTGCCTATACATATTTTTATTTATTTTGAAATTGTTATAAATAAATAATACACATTACAACAAATGTTTCCTGGTATAACACATAGTAGCACCCCCCGTAGAAGGGGGTGAAAAAAATTCCTCAAGTTCCAAAGTTCGCAAATTCCACATTTATTATTATTTATTTCCTAAACGGTCTCGCGTGCCGCTTTGAAATTATTATAAATAAATAATATACATTACAACAAATGTTTCCTGGTATAACACATAGTAGCACCCCCCGTAGAAGGGGGTGAAAAAAATTCCTCTAGTTCCAAAGTTCGCAAATTCCACATTTATTATTATTTATTTTCTAAACGGTCTCGCGTGCCTCTTTGAAATTATTATAAATAAATAATATACATTACAACAAATGTTTCCTGGTATAACACATAGTAGCACCCCCCGTAGAAGGGGGTGAAAAAAATTCCTCAAATTCCAAAGTTCGCAAATTCCACATTTATTATTATTTATTTCCTAAACGGCCTCGCGTGCCGCTTTGAAATTATTATAAATAAATAATATACATTACAAAAAATGTTTCCTGGTATAACACATAGTAGCACCCCCCGTAGAAGGGGGTGAAAAAAATTCCTCAAGTTCCAAAGTTCGCAAATTCCACATTTATTATTATTTATTACCTAAACGGTCTCGCGTGCCGCTTTGAAATTATTATAAATAAATAATATACATTACAACAAATGTTTCCTGGTATAACACACAGTAGCACCCCCCGTAGAAGGGTGAAAAAAAATCATAAAGTCCCACATATGAAGTATTCATGTATACCTATTTATTTCCCAAACTGAGTCGAGTGCCGCTTTGGATATTCTTTAAATAAATAATATAAATAATAACAAATGTTTTCTTGTATAACAAACAATAGCGTCACCCGCAAAAGGGGGTGTAAAAAATTATAAACTTCCAGACATAACATATTCTACATTTATTTCTAGTAATATCCCTAACTGGTTCGAGTGCCGCTTTGGAAATATTTTAAATAACTAACAAATCTTTTCATGTAGAATAAACAATATCGTCACCCATATGAAAAATCATTTAAATTGACGAAGTTTAAACTTCCCATACTTTAGTTTTTTTCTCACCCACCACTAGATGTCACCTTGTTTGGAGATTTAATTTTTTTTTATTATATATTATATAAAATATCCCGCATGCCACTTTGAAAATATTATAAATAATTTAGATGTATATAATAACATATATAACCGTACAAAAGTTATAATATTATCACACTGTTATAAAAAAACGGGTAACATGGCTCTCTAATTTGGGTAAGATTTCTAAGCAAAAATAAATAAAAAAGCTTTGTAAAATAATAAAATAATTAATGCATTTATATTTATGCCATACGATAAATAAATAAATAAATAAGAAAAACGTCTTAATCTTTTTAGTGTGCATGCGCATATTGAGTGAAGTTCGCGCGGGGAATAAGAACAATTTTATTTAGTTTATGAAACTTAAATTTTATAAAATAATGGAAGAAATGGCTTGTTTCTGTGAGAAAAAAACATATATTTGTATAAGTTATATTAAGAAATACAAATTTGAAATTTGACGTTTCAAAAAAAGTTGGACGGGAAAAAGTAGTTGGAACAGCAGCGCCTAAACGCTCCCATTATTAATTTGACATATATTACTGTTTATTCTATAAATTTTATCTCCCTTGTAGTCTTAGAAGCAAGATTGTATCACAGTACATATATCTTAAAGAGTTACACAAAATAAGAAACATTGTTTATACAAACTGGTACATATTTATTTAGTAGAATATATATACATATATAAACAGACAACACAATCAGTATGGAGAAGTAGTATGATGACTGACTTGAAACATAATAAAGGGTCATTACAAACCCCTTCTGTAAAAGTGTCATAATATCGGTATTGTAACAGAACTAGATTTGCAATAGGGGTCATGATTATCATATATATAAGTAACATAAAATTAACAATTGTACATTCTATGTTATAATAATGAACCAGTTTAGTTTTTAAATTATACGTTTTATTTATGAAAAACGGGTAATTTACGTAAGCTTGCTCGCCACGACAAGGCACTGATTCCTTAGCAAGAACATGCACATGCACTACAAACCATAAACCACTAAAACATATTTTCCGCTACCATATTACTACCGTAGCCGATTTTCGGTAACAGAGACCGCATCCGGACCACAAATATGATAGTTTCAAATATGTCTACGGAAACAAATAAAATATTTTCCGCTACCATATCACTACCGTAGCTGATTTTCGGTTACAGAGACCGCATCCGGACCACAAATATGATAGTTTCAAATATGTCTACGAAAAGAACCAACTAATACTGATCTATTTACTATATAATCTTAAGTGAAAAATGAATGGGGAAATACTATTTTTTTATACAATGAAAAAAATTACTTCTGACATTGTGGACATATGAAAATTTCTGGTAATGCATCTAATTTTGAAAGATCTAAACAACTAGCATGATAATAATCGCGACAAATTTTTTACAAAATATTAGAATTTCTTCTTTAGGATTTTTACAATTAGAGAGCAGGGCACAATACGACCAACTTGCTTTAAATAAATTTTTGCTTATGTTGCTACAATAATCAATAGTGGATTTTTGATCATTTGGGCAACCAACTATGACGTGTAGTGAATCCGAAAGATTACTGATATTTTTTTGGATAGTGTTGTCCCCTAAAATAACGTCATAATTTTGAGCAATACTATACCGATCAATTTTATTATGATACATCTGCATTTGATTCAAAATCCAAAACCGTGCATTTGTTACATCATCATCGGTAAAGTTAAATTGGGTTGATGAGCAAATGATATAAGACCAAATGCAAACATGTACTCCGCAATTTCTACTTTCACGTTTTTGATATGGAATATCATTACATTGATATACTACCCAATCGGAAAATCAATATTCCTTTGGAATAATCTCTGATAGTGGTAAGCTATGAAACACTGTATTCTTTTTAAATGATTTGAATATGGACTATTATGCATTGAATCAATGTACAAAATTAATTCGTGTTTAAGAACTACCACATACAGAGCCCAATGATTATTATTTAAATGGACTGGTAATAACCATATGTCCGCAAGCATAATACCTTTCTTGGCTACCCAATTGTTCAGTGTATATAAATTATTTTCAGAAAACAATTTGGTCACAACGAAAGTATCAAACGCGGCAACTTTCATATGATGAATCTCAGCAATTTTTTCTTGTATTAATAAAAATGCATTTATAATGGTATCATCTAAAAACAGGACTTTCTTTCTTCCTCCAAGTTTCTTCGGAATTTGTTACATTTAATGAGTCATTCAAAGTTTGTGTATTATCATTACTAGTTTTCCTCTTTTTGCTTGCAGTAAGAAAGAAATTCTTATCATTACATTTCCTCTTTCTACTAGCAGTAAGCGAGAAAATGTAATTATTTATGCGACCTTTTAATAATGATTCATTTTTCCTAATGAACCTTGGTGCCTGTCTACGTAATTTACCTCTAAAAGTATCTTTTTTTATAATTTTAAACCAATTTTCAACAGCTGCATTACTGTCCCGAATTATGCCAAATTTTTTCAGTAAAATACAACCCGAAACAATAGGGTAGAACGCTAAAATATTTTTTAAAATGATATTTAAAACATTCGGTGAATAATAGATATTTTTTGGTAAAGTTACGTCAGTTTTGCATTCATTTAATGTAACGTGCAACACATTGTCAAAATATTGGTAAAAGGGAGACATCTTCCTTAAAGGATATTTCCCTTCGAACTTATAATGAAATGGAAACTTATTAGATTCTTCGGAGTTTTTCGGAATTTTAGAAACTAATGTTAATACATCATTAAAATTTTTGAATTTATATTCAGATCCTAAAACTTGGACTACATGTTTCCAATATTCTGTTATAATGTCCAAATCACAACTATTTAAAATTCGCGCAATAATAAATTTTGCTAAATTCGTTACTTTTTTATTTGTAGTAATTTTACTCAAATTGTTAATAAAATTTTTAAAACAATGTGATGCACATACATGTATTATTACTAAATAATCTACATTATTGCCCTTTGGGTCAAGACAATAATTCCACATGTTTATTAGGTACTGTAATAAATCCATATCATTAAATGATTTTGATGTGGATTGTATTAATGCTAAACTAAAATATATTTCAATTTTTTAATAATAGGGGTAAGTGATCTTCGAAACGACTTTAAGCTAGATACAAATGTAGTTAAAAAATTTGATAAACTGGGTATATCATGTCGCGACGTTATATATTCCGCAATAGGAACTGGAGACTTTTCACCGCCGGGCAATATTAACGCGTAATAATATATTTTTTTGTTTATCCAAGGGGGTCTTGCAACGATGCTTCCCGTGGCATCCAAATAACAAAAAATATTTTCATTTTTTAAATTTAACAAAAACCTAATTTGTTCTTCCGTATACAATATTATACTAAAGGGTTCATACTGCAAAGTAGTGTTGCATATAAGGCCAGACGAGGCGAGATTCAGAAAATATCGATCTCCTCTCAAATTAAGATTTCTAATATCGATCTCAGTCTCATACTCGCATTATGTTTTTGTAATCTCGCCTCGTTTCTCGCACGAGATCTCGCGAGATCTCGCTAAAACAGAACGCTTGCGCACAATACAGTTTGCGTCGTACAATGTTGCCGGTTTAGTACAATTTATTATTTAAAAGTGCTGTAACGATTTAAGCAAAGTACACTTAACATTGTAACTATGGATATAACTTTAAACATTAAATGGCAGCACTCTCCAGCTTATGTGAATTCAAATAAGTTTGTGTAGAAACTATTACGTCCTACCATCTGCTATCAAACCAGACAATATTTTGGCAACTCTGATTCCAACTAGATGCACGTTTGCATGCTACGACACGTTCATTGTGTTTTAATGTGTAAACTGATAAAGTAATATTAGTGCATATAATTTAACAATTATCTTTTATAATGAAAAAAAGTATGAAAAGAAAGATAGATGATGTAGATTCAAAATCTGAGTTTGGTTCAGAGAAAAATGAAGAAAACCTAGAGTCTTCGTCACCATTTTCTGCACCGTCGGTGGAGGACACTAATATGCCAGAAGACAAGAAAGAAGAAATTAAAATAATAGAGCAAAATAGAAGAACTAGCAAACTGTCAGAGTTTTTTAAATGTTCCGGTAAAAGAAAGGATAAAGTTGGACAATGCCTTCTGTGTGAAAAGAAAGGTAAAAATATTATACTTAATTAAAATGACAGGAGGGAACATTTCAGGACTCAAAAGACATTTGGAAAGTATTCATAAAAAAGAATATCAGGCTATCTATCCGAAAAATAAAGATAACTATACAATTGACGAGTTTTTTGGTAGTGGTAGTAGTAAGGTATGTATTCACATTCACTTACAGGTATACAGGTGACCAAAGTGAGTGTTTAAGCATGGGGATCTCGAGAACTATAAAATATACGAAGCCGGTTAAATTAAACAAAAATTGCCTCCTGTGGGGGTAATTTTATATATGTTTTTGTTTTTCCCAAAAAAATGCATAGGTGACTAGATATAAACAAAAATGTAATTTTTTCTATTTTCGTTTTTCGCTTATAACTTTTTTTATTTCAATACAAATAATATTTTAAGTAGCACATTATTCAGGCACTTTTTAACGACGAATTCACTGCACTACCTACTCAAAATTTTTATACCTCATACCGTTTTCGAGAAATTATAACCAACTTTCAATTTTCATATGGGCGTCAAAGTAGGCTGTGGGATCGTTAAATAGAGTTATTTTTTTCTTTTTTCAACGATATAACAACAAAATATTAGCTCAAAAATATCATTTACAATTGATGGTTGGACATCAGTATCAAACCGATCATTTTATGGTATTACGGCACATTTCATTGATGACTGGAAACTGTACTCTTTACCTTTAGATTTTGTACCATCAAATGGTAAGCACACTGGCAAAGATATTGCTATTTTACTGTATGATATCTTAACTAACTATGAACTAAGAAACAAAGTACAGGGAATAACGATGGATAACGCATCAGCGAATACTTCATTTATTTCAAAATTTTCTAAATTGTTGAAAACTGAAAACATAGATTTCGATCCTATAGACCAACATTTTCGTTGTTTCGGCCATATTTTAAACCTAGGAGTACAGGATACTCTGAAACTACTAAATATTGAAAAAGAAAGTAATGACATTGTCGAGATGGATATTCTGAGTTCTACTGATTCCGAATCAGAAAGTAATAGTGACTCAGAAGAAATGCTGTCTTTAACTTCTGTTGACAAAGTTAAATTCTTAGTTCGTAAAATAAAGTATTCCGAACAAATAAAAAATAAATTTAAGAGCTGCTGCGACACCTGTAATCTGTCGGTAACTTATCCACCTACTTATATAAAAACAAGGTGGAATTCAACTTTTGAGATGTTACAGAAATCAATTAGCATGCAACCAGTAATACATTTACTGTGTAATAATAATACGGAATTAATAAAATTTAAATTGAGCAATAAAGAATGGTCACTTCTGAATACTGTTTGCTCGTTTTTACGTTATTTTAAAACATTAACTTTAATACTTGGTGGCGACAAGTATGTAACTCTACCTTTATAGTCCGGTCAATTTAAACATTGACCCTTGCAAAAATTCCCAGAAAGCTGAAAATTTGCATTGATGTTAGGGACACCATTGTTATGAAATTGTGAAAAGTCCCCATCGATCCCATGTCTGCAAAATTGTTTATTCAAGGTCAAAGGTTGCAAAAATGGGTTTTTTGAATTTTTCAGCGAAACGGTTAGTTTTATGATAAAATATGTTAGATCATGCAATTATCTACAAAAATTGTCCTTACCATTTTTTCATAACACTAACCATTTTTGAGAAAAAACAATTACAAAATTTTCTTACGCTGTATTGTCTATAATAGGTACACGTTTCCACACCACCCATGAGGTAGTGTACCTAGCGCGTTTTTTTTAATGTGGTTTCCCTGGTAGGCCTATTCCACGGTCTATTACAGAAAATTTAATGAATGTTAAGTTATTCTTCTTCTTTTCAGTCGTTGTCAGAGTGCTCGTTGTCGATCAAATACAGCTCGAGTGACAAGTTCCGTTATACTTGGTTATAAACATATTTTATTCATCATCATCGTCATTAATTATTTCTTCTTCCCCTCCATCTTCTTCTCTCTCTCCATTTTCTTCTTCTTCCTCATCTTCTTGAGTTGACGTAAATTGTACTAACAACGATACATCAGTTGTTTCGTCGTTGATGTGTAAATCTTCTTCTGTTGGAGATTCAACATTTGAACACGATTGGCTTTGACAAGTGGTGCACGCTAGTGAACAAAATAAGCCTACTTTTTTGCAGCCGCATCTTGAGTTACACCCCTTTTTACAGTTACAAAAAATAGAATTAAGGAGGTTTTCTGGTGCAGGTGGAAGAAGCGTGTGGATTGGTTCCAATACATTATTGACATGCTTCCAACCCCATTGTTCTGGGTCTAGTTGATTACCAAGCCACACCTGACCTGGTAATATACACGATAAAAATGTAGGTGAGCAGAAGCCGCGGTTGGAGGAAGGCAAGCTAATTGCACACGTTTTTTATTATGCGTTTGTTTTCCAAAAGATAAGTAACGTAATTTGTCTATGGATGTAATTTTTTTGGAGCTCCATATACAGACAGAAGAAAGCGAATTCTGTTGGTGATTAGAATTTCTGGTGAAAGAGTTGATACCTTCGAAAGCTTGTGCACAAGTAATAAAATTTTCTTTTTCAAACAATTTAAAAATTGTTGTTTTACCCCTTCGAAACATTGCTGATGTTGTATCACAGCCAGTCATAGCATGTAAAAACAGTATATGATTTTTACATTTAGGATAATCCGATAAACTCGTATTTGAAAATATTTCCGATGGTTGTTGACCTTTGCTGGGTTTCAATAAATAAATAGTTCTTCCAATTGGAGTTTGAGCGGTAAGTAATACCAATAGATCAATATCTTCACCAACAACAACATTCATATCAGTTGGATTGAATTTATTTATTGCAGTTTCTATAATGAGTACATCAGCATCATTGTCAGCTTGCTTGACAGGAATATGTTCAGCGGTTAATTTTTCTTTTAGCATTGTAATTAACCGAGACTTATTATGAATGTTTGACAAAAATTGTTGTTGGCTAGTTGAAACTTTCATAAATTGATCAAAGATAATATCAGAAGATGCCGATGTTTTTGCCATACGGCGACGTTGTTCGGCGGCTTAATATGGTACATGGTACCTTAAAATTAGGGCTCCGTTTTTTTTAACATCATATTTTCAGAATTATCGGTCAATATGAATGTATTAGTCACGCAGACTTATAGTTTTACTTATATTACAAGCCCAATAATATCATAGGCAGTTTAGTCATGCTTATTATGGAGAATACAGCGAAAGAATGTTCTGTAATTGCTTTTTCTCAAAAATGGTTAGTGTTATGAAAAAATGTGTAAGGACAATTTTTGTAGATAATTGCATGATCTACAATTATTGTATAACATATTTTTTTTATAAAACTAACCGTTTCATTGAAAAATTCAAAAAACCCATTTTTGCATCCTTTGACCTTGAATAAAAAATTTTGCAGACATGGGATCGATGGGGACTTTTCACAATTTCATAATAATGGTGTCCCTAACATCTATGTAAATTTTCAGCTTTCTGAGAATTAATGCAAGGTTACCCCTATTCTGGGGCTAAATTGACCGGACTATTAGTGGTAATTGGTTTCAATATGCTTTTGGACAAAAAAAAAAATATGAATAAATTAGATAATAAACCAGACAGAAATTGTACTGACGAAACGGTTTTGCTTGCATTTCAAGCAGGGCGCGATAAAATGCTTAAGCATTATGCAAAATGTAATTGGATTTATTGTACAGTATTAATTTTGAACCCTAGGCACAAACTTCAATCTTTTGAAATGACCTCTTGGGGACGAGAAATGTTGTCTTCCGCTAAATCAAAATTTGAATCTATTTGTCGACTAAATTATTACCAACCAACAAACCTATCGGATACATCATCTTCGGATTGCGAGGGTGAAGAAGATATCATAGATGTTCGAAGTTTATTTAGTTCTAAATAAATGTCACCAGGATCTGGTATTCAAACTGACGATGATAGTTGGCAAAAGGAATTAAATAATTATTATTCACAACCAAAAGCCACGGTTTTTGTTGTGAAAGCTGTTACTAACAATGACGTGTGCTGCAAGTGTAAGTACAGTTCAAACTTCCTTTGTCTATTTTGGCATGAAAATATGCAATACAATGCTTATTACTATTAATTAGGGCATGGAACCGGTAATCGATACTTTAAAGGAAAATTAAAATTTTAACCGATATTTTGAAATATTCGTGTTTGTTTGAACTATATGTATAACATATAGAGTTGTTAAATAATAACAATTTATTACAGAGCATGTAACCGGTTAAAAAAACCGGTTAATAAAAACCGGTAACCGATATTTTGAACGAAAATTGCGAACTTTAACCGTAATTTTAACCGATATTTTTCAGGCCGTAAATACCGGTAACCGTGAACCAAAAAAAAATAAACCGGTTTTTTATTTTAATATCATTTAGCGAGAAAAAAAAAATTTTTTTTTTTATATCTTTGTTTTCTATTTGTATTTGAACATGAGTCATGCCAGTTTTTACAATTAACATTTTATTGGAGAGCCATAAATGTAGGTAGTCTCTTTGGCCTTTAAGGTTACTTAAAAAGTCCCAAATAAATACGGCCTTTGTCAACACAGGCAAGTTTAAAATTTAAAAGTGACCTGCGTTTTTCTGAAGATATTACGGGAATTTTTGTGAATATATTCATTAATTAAATTGTTTTTTTTTTAATTGTTATATTTTTCTCAGATGGTAATTTTTTATTATTTTTTTTAATTAATTATTCTGTTTTTTTTATAGTAAAATTTTTATAATTAATTTGTTTTCATTAATTTTAATTATTTTTTAACCGATATATTAACCGGTTTAAACCAGTTTCCAATTTTCAAAAACCGGTTTTCGAACTAAAACCGTTATTAATATAACGTTCTCTATAAGGGTTAACCGTTAATCAGTATTTTTTTGGTTACATGCCCTGATTTATTAATTAACTTGCATTCTTATTTCTTATATTTTTTTCAAATGGTAATTTTTTGTATTTTTTTTTTAATTAATACATGTTTCATATTTTCAAAAACTGGTTTTTGAACTAAAATCGTTATTATTAACTTTCTCATGGGTTAACCGTAAGCAAGTATTTTTTTCGGTTACCTGCCTTTGTTTCTAACATATTCAGTTTTTCGTGAAAGTATACTGTAAATACATTATTCCATTTATTTTACAGATTTTCCAAGATTATCAGCTGCTAGGTGATAGTAATTTCGTTAGATTACTGTCACATATTAAAAAAATTCAACCAAAAAAAAAACGGTATGTAATTAAAACATATTTTATATCCGTCTTTTCAATTATTCCTTATAATTCTAGCATCGGAGTGTAACACAATAGACGTTTGTGTGAGTGGGCAAGGTCTACATGCTCTCAATCAGAGACTGCGGACCAAGCCTACTCATAGAAACGTCTTAATAATGATAGGGACCAATGATGCGAAAAAAGTAAGTTAGATTGTAACTTTATAATATAAACATATTTATGCTCATATGTTTTCAGTTGATAAAAATTCGCACCTACAAAATACTATGGATGTGCTTATTAAAAAGATTGAGGAAGCGGGGAGGAAATGTGGTTGTTTTAACATTGCTCCCAATGCCTCGCATTAAAAAATTGCAGGGTTCGTGTTACTCTTTAAAAAAAAAATCTTCTTATTTCATTAAATTTATTTGTCTTAGGCGTTACTATCTTCGATGTAGAACCGCTATTTACAAATCAGGATGGTTCCATCAAATTACAGTATTATGAAAGGTATTGTATTAAAATAATGTTGTCAAATTTTCATTTATTCTAACTATTATTCGGTTTTAGGTGGTTAAAGAACAGGCCAGATTGTATTGATTTGAATACAACTGGCCTACACATCCTGAGAGAATTTTTACAAGTAAATCTGCCACCTAGTAAGATTTCAGTATCTATGTCAATATAATATTTTGATTTAACTAATATATTGTTTTGTTTCAGCACATTAACGCCCTGCCTTATGGATTACACTTACACATACATTTTATACACAAATACACATAAATATACACTAATACACATATACACATACACTAATGCACATAAATACATACACACATGGGAAGTAAGGAGCTATGCCACTGATCTAAATAACAAATAGAGATCACTGAGCTAAGTTCAAATGTCATCCTCACCTTCACGTTGGTACTTCCTGTTTCTACTAACGAGGCTCTGGTGAACTGATTCTTAAGAGGCTGTTGTCCAAAAATGAACTTTTTCGGTCTAGGATTGTGAACTTATTTTACATACCAAACTGTTGAAATTTTACATGATGAATAAGAAAGGATAACTCTAGCCCGCTAAAGAGCCCTTTTTTATAAATTGTACAAAATAAGTGAGTAATTTGTAATTAAAATTGGACATTTTTCGAAATTTACTAATTTCAATCTAATCCTGAGACATTATTATTGAACTTATATTGCTCAAATTTTGTATACTACATAACTAAACATATCTAAAGACCGCTAAATGAAAATATTTTAAATATGTTTTGTTGTTTCACAACAAATAAATATTAAAGTTTCTACTTTTACAGTACCAATTTTAATGGTTTATATATAAAAATTTAAAAATATGACTAGCCAATTCAATAATATATGTGTTTCTAAATTAATTTCTAATTTCAAATTGTTAATATATAAATTTGTTTAAAAGTTATAGCAATTTAAAGATCTGTAAAATTCATAAAATTTAGTTTATAGTTTCCGCACTAGATGTCTCTCGCAGACTACTCAAAGCCAAGTCCGCCCAGTTCATATTCTCTATTTCCTGATTGGTTTACTCTCCCCACTGCTAGTTTCCTTGTACAGATGTACATAAATTTTTGTGTAGCTTAAATGGGATATGAGCATTAGAATAAAAAATATTGTATATTCGGGTGCACAGCTGTACCACAGTTCGGTAGAGGGGGTAGTATGATGGGACAGCCCACTGGCTACCTCGTCTCTTACGTCGCGGCCAGGCTTACCTCACCGGGATTGCGACAACAGCCTCTTAAGGAAAAGTAAGAAATACTGATACGAATATATATTCCAGATTCAAGATTTAAAAGTACTGGTACTTCAACTACCAATGTGTCAGTTGTATATCAATCCATTCGTTTAATTGTTGTGATAATTAATAATGATGATTCTTCACCATTACAATGAGGTACCTCAGAAGGTATTTTATATTAGATTGTATTTGTAGATCATCAGTTTTCGTAGAAATACTTGAAACTGTCATTCGTAGTGTAGGTGCTAGTTTTTGCAAATAAAAATATGTTTTAGTGGTTTATGGTTTGTAGTGCATGTGCATGTTCTTGCTCAGGAATCAGTGCCTTGTCGTGGCGAGCAAGCTTACGTAAATTACCCGTTTTTCATAAATAAAACGTATAATTTAAAAACTAAACTGGTTCATTATTATAATATATAATGTACAATTGTTAATTTTATGTTACTTATATATATGATAATCATGACCCCTATTGCAGATCTAGTTCTGTTACAATACAGATATTATGACACTTTTACAGAAGGGGTTTGTAATGACCCTTTATTATGTTTCAAGTCCGTCATCATACTACTTCTCCATACTGATTGTGTTGTCTGTTTATATATGTATATATATTCTACTAAATAAATATGTACCAGTTTGTATAAACAATGTTTCTTATTTTGTGTAACTCTTTAAGATATATGTACTGTGACACAATCTTGCTTCTAAGACTACAAGGGAGAGCCTGCGGTTCCTGATCCAACTAGCAGGGTTCGCTGAAACTCAATGTCGATCTGTGCGGAGTGGCTGTTGTTGACCTGTTGAGAAAAGCTGAAGGCGACCTACATATATACTACAATGTGCAAGTTTAGTGTTCAAACTAGCGAATGCTCAACTACGCTGAGCGTTCCCTAGGCCTCCGGCGTCAGTGAAATATTAACATTTGAAAGCTAATTTTATTTCTGCAAGGCAGGTCTTGTCGAATGCTTTCATTTAATATCAAATACGGTGTACTTCCGGCAAGTAATTGTAAAAAAACAAATGCAGAACAACTTTCTGCACGCAAGCCCTCAACAAGACCTTTTATTTGAGACCAAATATGATATACTTTATACAACTTTTTGCAAAAAACAAAAGCCGATCGACATAGATCATTTTTGTCAAATTTCTACGCGAGCCCTCGCCGAGACCTTTCATTAGATACCAAACACGACATATGTCTATTAACTTTTTGCATAAAACAAAAGCCGATCAACATGGAAAATTTTCTTTTTTGTACACCAGCCCTCACCAAGACTTTTCATTCGATACAAAACACATATTTCTGGTAACATTTTGCAGAAAACAAATTCTAATCGACGTAGAATATTTTTGTCATTCGTGCACACCAATCCACATTGTGTCGTTTCATTAAAATCCAAGGACGACCTACTTGTAACAACTTTTTGCGCAAAACAAATGCAGATCGACGTGACATATTTTTTTTTGTCATTTCAAAACCGGCCAAAGTGTACAATTTATTTTATTTACGTATATTTTATTTTTATTTAGTTACCTACTTCATAATTTGGCAACACTGTTTGTCTTAAAAAGTAGTAGTTAATTCTTAAATTTATAAATTAATATTGTCAATACTAATACAACTGCCACCGTCTTCAGTGAAGTTAGTTTAGGAATATTCGGTTTTAATTTAGTTACTTCATCACACGCCGAGCATTCCCTAGAGCTCCGCTGTCAGTGCAAAAAACAATTATTTCATATTTGCACGTCAGGCCTCACCAAGACCTTTCATTAGATTGCAAACACGATATACTTCCAATATTTTTTTGCAAAAAACAAAAGCCGGTCGACATGAAACATTTTTGTCATTTATGTACCCCAACCCTAGCCGAGACCTTTCATTTAATACCAAACACGACATACTTCTGACAACTTTCTACATAAAATAAAAGTCGATCAGCATGAAACATTTTTATCATATCTGCACGCTAGCCCACTCCGAGACTTTTTATTTGATACCAAACACTCTATACTTCTGACAACCTTTTGCAAAAAACAATAGCCGATCGACATTGACAATTTTTGTTAATTCTGCACACCATGGGATGTGAAATTCGCGCGATGAAGCGCAGGAGTCACTTACGCACTCTTGAGATGCGGCCGCTTGCTTTTAAACAGTGGAGAAGGGGTGGTTCGGAAATAAAAGTTTAAAAAAAAGGAATACAGGGCGCCACGTAATTTTTAACTTAAAAATCACGAAAAAGAACAAAATCGAATTAGATGTCATAGTACCTACCGTAAATATTATTGTTTCCTGAAAACGTGTAAAATAAGGTTTTTATCTCTAAAATAAAACTCAAAAGCTGCCAAGAATAAATTGTAGAATATACGTTTAATAATGTTTAGTTTGTCGGCGCGAAAAAGCCCGTAACCCGATAGACATCTATACGCCTATTGTTGGCCAACCATACGACGCAGGCAATAAAATACACAGCCAGTTGAGACCGGGTGACGAACAATCCACCAACGGCAAAAATACACGTACAAGTAAATAAATGTTTATAAACTCTTTGTGCTAGGTACAACAATTAATATCAACAATAACTCTTGGTTGTAATCCAACAATGACGACCATTTAACATTTTCGAAATAAATAAACTAATAATAATATTCTCAAAAAAAGGAAAAGAAAACGTAGCATAAACACAACAGAATAGATGGTTGTTTTCAGGGGACAACAATGAAAGTTATAAAAAAAAATGTCTATAAAAACTTATCCAGTTCCGGTGGCGGCTCGTCACAGGATTGGTGGGAGTTGGCGGCGGCAGTTGAAGGTGCGGGCGATGGTAGGCGGCGACGGCACACACCAGGTGGAAAAGTCCAAAACGTAGACGTGGGGGAATAAAGACGTAGATCGTCCGAATAGTTAGATTCGCATCTCAATCGGTCATCCTCACACGAAGCACATGGTATTCGCGGGACACCACACAACACCAGAGCGAATCACACAAATTCCGATGCTAAAATCCGCACAGCGCGTTACATCTCAGGTTTAAATAAAAGCACTCGGAATATTATTTATTTCCACGTTGGAAGAAAAGAAAATATCAATGCCCGCTCGCAAACAACTTTCCTCTCAGGCCGTTCGAAGAAGAATGCCCCCCATTCCCGGAAATTCCTCACGTTTCTCAAACAAAAACCAATCTCACAGCGGAAGAAGAAAGAGACAACCAATCATACGTATTTTTAAAAGAAAATAAGAAATTTGTGAGCTACAGACCCATCCACAATAGCAAGAATTAAATTCTACACGGTTAATAATTCGAATAGGAGTTTAATTATATTTCAAATATCATATGAAGAGCCCATACTGCTCTAATATTATCGTTAACAAAAGAAGACATTATAATAAGATGTGATTTTATTTATTTAAACTTTTTATTACACGAAGCTAGTGCGGACGCACCTGTAAACTACGGACAGCTGCTAACTCTCCGCAGCTTGTCAAATATTATAAACAACAAACACAAGGTAACTTAACCTATGTGGAATGAAATTTAAAATGTGGAACAATATTTAAATCAAAGGCAAAAATTAAGGAGGAACAAGTAAGTTTATACATAGTTAACAACAATGCGCTATATGGAAATGTCTACTCCAGCTAAATACTAATACAAAAAGGAACGTTATGAACTGTTTGGATGAAAGAGTCTGGCTCTTGAAACAGGAAATCTCACACACTAGAATCAAAGATGATAAGAAAATAAGGAAAGAGGTAATTTACCAAAAAGAACCGTAACAACCAGCCCTCATTGAAACCTTCCATTTGATACCAAACACCATACACTTCTGACAACTTTTTGCAAAAAACAAAAACCGATCGACATAGCACATTTTTGTTAATTCTGCACGCTAGCCCTTAAACAAGACGTTTCATTTGAGACCAAACTCGGCATACTTTTGAGAAATTTTTGCATAAAACAAAAGCCGATCGACAGAGATCATTTTTGTCAATTCTCTACGCGAGCCCTCGCCAAGACCTTTCATTCGATACCAAATACGATATATTTCTGACAACTTTTTGCAAAAAACAAAAGCCGATCGACATGGAACATTTTTGTCAATTCTGCACGCTATCCCTCTACAAAACGTTT
Organism: Stenolophus ochropezus; assembly: GCA_035578165.1. Lineage (NCBI taxonomy): Eukaryota > Metazoa > Arthropoda > Insecta > Coleoptera > Carabidae > Stenolophus > Stenolophus ochropezus. The sequence goes on along the minus strand of JAQOWZ010000013.1, from coordinate 10,326,741 downwards.
CATTTGAGACCAAACTCGACATACTTTTAAGAACTTTTTGCAGAAAACAAATGCCGACCGAAGTGGAACATTTCTGTCAATTATGCACGCTAGCCCTCAACGAGACCTTTCATTTGAGACCAAACTCGGCATACTTTTTAGAATTTTTTGCATAAAACAAAAGCAGATCGACATAGATCATTTTTGTCAATTCTCTACACGAGCCCTCGCCAAGACCTTTAATTCGATACTAAACACGACATATTTCTGACAACTTTTTGCAAAAAACAAAAGACGATCGACATATATCATTTATGTCAAATCTCTACGCGAGCCCTCGCCGAGACCTTTCATTAGATACCAAACATGACATACGTCTATTAACTTTTGCATAAAACAAAAGACGATCACCATGGAAAATTTTCTTTTTTGTACACCAGCCCTCACCAAGACTTTTCATTCGATACAAAACACATATTTCTGGTAACATTTTGCAGAAAACAAATTCTAATCGACGTAGAATATTTTTGTCATTCGTGCACTCCAATCCACATTGTGTCGTTTCATTAAAATTCAAGGACGATCTACTTGTAACAACTTTTTGCGCAAATCAAATGCAGATCGACGTGACATATTTTTTTTGTCATTTCAAAACCGGCCCTTATGGTTTTTTTTCTTTTGATATCAAACACAGCAAAGTGTTTAGGAATATTCGGTTTTAATTTAGTTATTTCATCACACATTTGGCAACATTGACTTTTGATATTGGAAACGTCAAAATTTATATTAATTAAATACGTTATGTTTTAAACTTAAATTAGTTGTAACACCTTTGCTCAAGACTAATATACTTGATACTGTATTTACTTCTTTAATATCAATGTTCTTTAAAATGTTATAATCGTTTAAAGTTCATAGACAGATTGTCAAAAGTGACAGATGACCTCGTGACTCTTTTTATATTTAGACATGGCTACTAGGATCCATGTTTCAAGTTATTAATTTTGCACAGTTTTTATTTTTTTACACAAGAACCACTTACAGTAAAAATATGAGACCCCCAAAAGGCACAACTACACATTAATCCCTGCAACCTAAAAAAAAAATTACAACAATCCCTTTCATGGTTCAGGCAGTTCGGCTTGTGACAAAATTTGGCGATCGTCGTGATGAAAATAAATAAACATCACGACACATGCCTTTTAGTATATAGGACTAGCGAATTCTCGGCTACGCCGAGCATTCCCTAGAGCTCCGCTTTTAGTGAAAAAAACAAATGCCAACGACATGAAACAATTATTTCATATTTGCACTTCAGGCCTCTTCAAGACCTTTCATTAGATTGCAAATGCGATATACTTCCAATAGTTTTTTGCAAAAAACAAAAGCCGGTCGACATGAAACATTTTTGTCATTTATGTACCCCAGCCCTCACTAAGACCTTTCATTTAATACCAAACACGACATACTTCTGACAACTTTCTACATAAAACAAAGGTCGATCGACATGGAACATTTTTATCATATCTGCATGCTAGCCCACACCAAGACATTTCGTTTGATACCAAACACTATATATGCTTGTGACAACCTTTTGCAAAAAACAAAAGCCGATCGACATTGACAATTTTTGTTAATTCTGCATACCAGCACTCATTGAAACCTTTCATTTGATACCAAACACCATACACTTCTGACAACTTTTTGCAAAAAACGAAAACCGATCGACATAGCACGTTTTTGTCAATTCTGCACGCTAGCTCTCTCCGAGACCTTTCATTCGGTACCACACACGACATACTTCTGACAACTTTTTGCATAAAACAAAAGCCGATCGACATATCACATTTTTGTCAATTCTGCCCGCTAGCCCTCAACAAGATGAATTATTTGAGACTAAACTCGACATACCTTTGAGAACTTTTTGTAAAAAACAAAAGCCGATCGGAATGGACCATTTTTGTCAATTCTGCACGCTAACCCTCAACGAGACCTTTCATTTGAGACCAAACTCGACATACTTTTGAGAAATTTTTTCAAGAAATAAAAGCCGGTCGATATAAAACATTTTTGTTATTTATGTACCTCAGCCCTCACCGTGACCTTTCATTTGATACAAAACACATATTTCTGGTAACATTTTGCAGAAAACAAATTCTAATCGACGTAGAATATTTTTGTCATTCGTGCACTCCAATCCACATTGTGTCGTTTCATTAAAATTCAAGGACGATCTACTTGTAACAACTTTTTGCGCAAATCAAATAGATCGACGTGACATATTTTTTTTGTCATTTCAAAACCGGCCCTTATGGTTTTTTTTCTTTTGATATCAAACACAGCAAAGTGTTTAGGAATATTCGGTTTTAATTTAGTTATTTCATCACACATTTGGCAACATTGACTTTTGACATTGGAAACGTCAAAATTTATATTAATTAAATACGTTATGTTTTAAACTTAAATTAGTTGTAACACCTTTGCTCAAGACTAATATACTTGATACTGTATTTACTTCTTTAATATCAATGTTCTTTAAAATGTTATAATCGTTTAAAGTTCATAGACAGATTGTCAAAAGTGACAAATGACCTCGTGACTCTTTTTATATTTAGACATGGCTACTAGAATCTATTGTTTCAAGTTATTAATTTTGCACAGTTTTTATTTTTTTACATAAGAACCACTTACAGTAAAAATATGAGACCCCCAAAAGGCACAACTACACATTAATCCCTGCAACCTAAATAAAAAATTACAACAATCCCTTTCATGGTTCAGGCAGTTCGGCTTGTGACAAAATTTGGCGATCGTCGTGATGAAAATAAATAAACATCACGACACATGCCTTTTAGTATATAGGACTAGCGAATTCTCGGCTACGCCGAGCATTCCCTAGAGCTCCGCTTTTAGTGAAAAAAACAAATGCCAATCGACATGAAACAATTATTTCATATTTGCACTTCAGGCCTCTTCAAGACCTTTCATTAGATTGCAAATTCGATATACTTCCAATAGTTTTTTGCAAAAAACAAAAGCCGGTCGACATTGACAATTTTTGTTAATTCTGCATACCAGCACTCATTGAAACCTTTCATTTGATACCAAACACCATACACTTCTGACAACTTTTTGCAAAAAACGAAAACCGATCGACATAGCACGTTTTTGTCAATTCTGCACGCTAGCTCTCTCCGAGACCTTTCATTTGGTACCACACACGACATACTTCTGACAACTTTTTGCATAAAACAAAAGCCGATCGACATATCACATTTTTGTCAATTCTGCCCGCTAGCCCTCAACAAGATGAATTATTTGAGACTAAACTCGACATACCTTTGAGAACTTTTTGTAAAAAACAAAAGCCGATCGGAATGGACCATTTTTGTCAATTCTGCACGCTAACCCTCAACGAGACCTTTCATTTGAGACCAAACTCGACATACTTTTGAGAAATTTTTTCAAGAAATAAAAGCCGGTCGACATAAAACATTTTTGTCATTTATGTACCTCAGCCCTCACCGTGACCTTTCATTTGATACTAAACACGACATACTTCTTACAACTTTTTGCATAAAAGAAAAGTCAATCGACATGAAACATTTTTATCATATTTAAACGCTAGCCCACACCGAGACTTTTCATTTGATACTAAACACTAGATACTTGTGACAACCTTTTGCAAAAAACAAAAGCCCATCGACATTGACCATTTTCGTTAATTCTGCACACCAGCCTTCATTGAAACCTTTCATTTGATACCAAACACCACTAACTTCTGACAACTTTTTGCAAAAACAAATACCGATCGACATAGCACATATTTGTCAATTCTGCACGCTAGACCTCTCCGAGACCTTTCATTTGATACCAAACACGACATACTTCTGATAACTTTTGCATAAAACAAAAGCCGATCGACACGGAACATTTTTGTCAATTCTGCACGCTAGCCCTCAACGAGACCTTTCATTTGAGACCAAACTCGACATACTTCTCACAACTTTTTCCAAAAAACAAAAGCCGTTCGATATAGAACATTTTTGTTCAGTTTGCACGCTAGCCCTCAATCGTGACCTAGCCTAATACAACATTGACTGTCTTCAGTAACGTTCATTTGGGAATATTTGTTCTTTGTTTAGTTACTTTATTAAACATTTGGCAATATTGACTTATGTAATTCGAAAATACTCAAACAAGATATTTTTCTCACAACATTTTGCAAAAAAACAAATTCTAATCTACGTAGAACATTTTTGTCATTCGTGCACACCAGTCCGTATTGTGTCGTTTCCTTAAAACCCAAGGACGACCTAGTTCTAACAACTTTTTACGAAAAACAAATGCAGATCGACATGACACATTTTTTTGTCATTTTAAAACTGGCCCTTATGGTTTCCTTTCCTTTAATAACAAACACAGCAAAGTATTCAATTTATTTTATTTAGGAATATTTGATTTTTATTTAAAAAGTAGTAGTTAATTCTTAAATTTATTAATTAATATTGTCAATCCTAATACAACTGCCACCGTCTTCAGTAAAGTTAGTTTAGGAATATTCGGTTTTAATTTAGTTACTTCATAACACATTTGGCAACATTGACTTTTGACATTGGAAACGTCAAAATTTATATTAATTAAATACGTTATGTTTTAAACTTAAATTAATTGTAACACCTTTGCTCAAGACTATTATACATGATACTGTATTTACTTCTTTAATATCAATGTTCTATAAAAAGTTATAATCGTTTAAAGTTCCTAGACAGATTGTCAAAAGTGACAGATGACCTCGTGACTCTTTTTAAATTTAGACATGGCTACTAGGATCCATTGTTTCAAGTTATTAATTTTGCACAGTTTTTATTTTTTTACACAAGAACCACTTACAGTAAAAATATGAGACCCCCAAAAGGCACAACTACACATTAATCCCTGCAACCTAAAAAAAAAAATTACAACAATCCCTTTCATGGTTCAGGCAGTTAGGCTTGTGACAAAATTTGGCGATCGTCATGATGAAAATAAATAAACATCACGACACATGCCTTTTTAGTATATAGGACTAGCGAATGCTCGGCTACGCTGAGCATTCCCTAGAGCTCCGCTGTCAGTGCAAATAACAAATGCCGATCGACATGAAACAATTATTTCATATTTCCACGTCAGGCCTCACGGACACCTTTCATTAGATTTCAAACACGATATACCTCTAATATTTTTTTGCAAAAAACAAAAGCCGGTCGACATGAAACATTTTTGTCATTTATGTACCCCAACTCTCACCGAGACCTTTCATTTGATACCATACACGACATACTTTTGACAACTTTCTGCATAAAACAAAAGTCGATCGACATAAAACATTTTTATCATATTTACACCCTAGCCCACACCCAGACTTTTCATTTGATACGAAACACTATATACTTGTGACATCCTTTTGCAAAAAACAAAAGCCGATCGACATTGACCATTTTCGTTAATTTTACACACCAGCCTTCATTGAAACCTTTCATTTCATACCAAACACCATACACTTCTGACAACTTTTTGCAAAAAACAACTACCGATCGACATAGCACATTTTTGTCAATTCTACACGCTAGCCCTCTCCGAGACCTTTCATTTGATACCAAACACGACATACTTCTGACAACTATTTGCATAAAACAAAAGCCGATCGACATGGAACATTTTTGTCAATTTTGCACGCCAGCCCTCAACGAGACCTTTCATTTGAGATCAAACTCCACGTACCTTTGAGAAATTTTTGCAAAAAACAAAAGCCGTTCAACATTGACCTTTTTTGTTAATTCCACACAACAGCCCTTATCGAGCCTTTTCATTTGATAATAAACACCATATACTTCTTACAACTTTTTGCAAAATAAAAAAACCGATCGACATAGCACATTTTTGTCAATTTTGCACGCTAGCCCTAAACAAGACATTTCATTTGAGACCAAATTCGACATACCTTTGAGAACTTTTTGTAGAAAACAAAAGCCGATCGAAATGGAACATTTTTGTTAATTCTGCACGCTAGCCCTCAACGAGACCTTTCATTTGAGACCAAACACGATATACTTCTAATATTTTTTTGCAAGAAATAAAACCGGTCGACATGAAACATTTTTGTCATTTATGTACCCCTGCCCTCTCCGAGACCTTTCATTTGATACCAAACACAACATACTTCTGACAACTTTTTGCATAAAACAAAAGTCGATCGACATGGAACATTTTCGTTAATTCTGCACACCAGTCTTTATTGAAATCTTTCATTTGATACTAAACACCTCTGACAACTTTTGCAAAAAACAAATACCGATCGACGTAGCACATTTTTGTCAATTCTGCACGCTAGCCCTCTCCGAGAGCTTTCATTTTATACCAAACACGACATACTTCTGACAACTTTTTGCATAAAACAAAAGCCGATCGATCAACGAGACCTTTCATTTGAGACCAAACTCGACATACCTTTGAGAAATATTTGCAAGAAACAAAAGCCAATCAACATTGACCTTTTTTGTTAATTCTACACGCCAGCCCTTATCGAGCCTTTTCATTTGATTTCAAACACCACTTACTTCTCACAACTTTTTCCAAAAAACAAAAGCCGTTGTATATAGAACATTTTTGTTCATTTTGCACGCTAGCCCTCATCATGACCTAGCCTAATATAACATTCACTGTCTTCAGTAACGTTTATTTGGGAATATTTGTTCTTTGTTTAGTTACTTTATTAAACATTCGGTAATATTGACTTACGTAATTCGAAAATACCCAAACATGACATTTTTCTGACAACATTTTGCAGAAAACAAATCGTAATCTACTTATAACATTTTTGTCATTCGTGCGCACCAGTCCACATTGTGTCGTTTCATTAAAACCCAAGGACGACCTACCTCTAACAACTTTTTGCGCAAAACAAATGCAGATCGACATGACACATTTTTTTTGTCTTTTCGAAACCGGCCCTTATGGTTTTCTTTCTTTTGATATCAAACACAGCAAAATGTTCAATTTATTTTATTTAGGAATATTAGATTTTTATTTAGTTACCTACTTCATAATTTGGCAACACTGTTTGTATTAAAAAATATTAGTTAATAAAATTTATAAATTAATATTGTCAATCTTAATACAACTGCCACCGTCTTCAGTGAAGTCAGTTTAGGAATATTTGGTTTTAATTTAGTTACTTCATTACACATTTGGCAACATTGACTTTTGACACTGGAAACGTCAAAATTTCTATTAATTAAATAGGTTGTGTTTTAACCTTAAATTAATTGTAACACCTTTGCTCAAGACTATTATACATGATACTGTATTTACGTCTTTAATATCAGTGTTCTATAAGAAGTTACAATCGATAGATTGTCAAAAGTGACGTATGACAACGTGACCCTTCTTAATTTAGACCTGGCTACTAGGATCCATTGTCTCAAGTTGTTAGTTTTGCATAGTTTTTATTTTTTTACACAAGTACCACTCACAGTAAAAATATGAAACCTCCAAAAGGCACAACTACATATTATTCCCTGCAACTTAAAAAAAATTTACAACAATCCCTTTCATGGTTAAGGTAGTTAGGCTTGTGACGCTGAGCATTCCCTAGGCCTCCGGCGTCAGTGAAATATTAACATTTGAAAGTTAATTTTATATCTGCAAGGCAGGTCTTGTCGAATGCTTTCATTTAATATCAAGTACGGTGTACTTCCGGCAAGTAATTGTAAAAAAACAAATGCAGAACAACTTAAAAAATTTTTGTCACTTCTGCACATCAGCCCTCATGAAGACATTTAATTTGATACTAAACACGACATATATCTAACATCTTTTTCCAAAAAACAAAAACGGGTCAACATCAACCATTTCTGTCAATTTTACATGTCAGCTTTTATCAAGATATTTCATTTTATACCAAACACGATATACTTCTGACAACTTTCTGCAAAAAACAAAAGACGATCGACATGAAACATTTTTGTTAATTCTCGACATCAGCACTCAATGAGACCTTTCATTAGATGCCAAACACGACATACTTCTATTAACTTTTTGCATAAAACAAAAGTCAATCGACATGGAATATTTTTGAAATTTCTACAGGCTAGCCCACACCGAGAACTTTCATTTAATACCAAACACTAGAAACTGAAAACTTTTTGTAAAAAGAAAAGCAGATCGTAATGGATCATTTTTGTCAATTCTGCATGCTAGCCCTCAACGAGACCTTTCTTTTGAGACTATACTCGACATATTTCTGAGATCTTTTCGCAAAAAACAAAAGCCGATCAAGATTGAGCAATTTTGTTAATTTTTCACGCAAACCCTCATCGAGACCTTTATTTTGATACTAACCACCACATACTTTTGACAACTATTGGCGAAAAACAAAAGACAATTGACATGGCACATTTTTGTCAATTCTGCACGCTATCCCTCTACAAGACGTTTCATTTGAAACCAAACTCGACATACTTTTAAGAACTTTTTGCAGAAAACAAAAGCCGATCGAAATGGAACATTTCTGTCAATTCTGCACGCTAGTCCTCAACGAGACCTTTCATTTGAGACCAAATTAGACATACTTTTGGGAATTTTTTGCATAAAACAAAAGCAGATCGACATAGATCAATTTTGTCAATTCTCTACGCGAGCCCTCGCCAAGACCTTTCATTCGATATCAAACACGACATATTTCTGACAACTTTTGCAAAAAACAAAAGCCGATCGACATGGAACATTTTTGTCAATTTTGCATTTCAACCCTCAACGAGGCCTTTCATTAGTTACCAAACGCGACATACTTCTATTAACTTTTTGCATATAACAAAAGCCGATCAACATAGACCGTTTTTGGCAGTTCTGCAGGCGAGCCCTCAACAAGACATTTTATTTGAGACCAAACATGATATACTTTATACTTCTTTTTGCAAAAAACAAAAGCCGACCGACATAGATCATTTTTGTCAAATCTCTACGCGAGCCCTCGCCGAGACCTTTCATTAGATACCAAACACGACATACGTCTATTAACTTTTTGCATAAAACAAAAGCCGATCAACATGGAAAATTTTCTTTTTTGTACACCAGCCCTCACCGAGACTTTTCATTCGATACAAAACACATATTTCTGATAACATTTTGCAAAAAACCAAATCTTATCGACGTAGAATATTTTTGTAATTCGTGCACACCAATCGACATTGTGTCGTTTTATTAAAATCCAAGGACGACCTACTTGTAACAACTTTTTGCGCAAAACAAATGCAGATCGACGTGACATATTTTTTTTTTGTCATTTCAAAACCGGCACCTATGATTTTTTTCTTTTGATATCAAACACAGCAAAGTGTTCAATTTATTTTATTTACGAATATTTTATTTTTATTTAGTTACCTACTCCATAATTTGGCAACACTGTTGTGTTAAAAAGTAGTAGTTAATTCTTAAATTTATTAATTAATATTATTAATCCTAATACAACTGCCACCGTCTTCAGTGAAGTTAGTTTAGGAATATTCGGTTTTAATTTAGTTACTTCATCACACATTTGGCAACATTTACTTTTGACATTGGAAACGTCAAAATTTATATTAATTAAATACGTTATGTTTTAAACTTAAATTAATTGTAACACCTTTGCTCAAGACTATAATACATGATACTGTATTTACTTCTTTAATATCAATGTTCTATAAATAGTTATAATCGTTTAAAGTTCATAGACAGATTGTCAAAAGTGACAGATGACCTCGTGACTCTTTTTAAATTTAGACATGGCTACTAGGATCCATTGTTTCAAGTTATTAATTTTGCACAGTTTTTATTTTTTTACACAAGAACCACTTACAGTAAAAATATGAGACCCCCAAAAGGCACAACTACACATTAATCCCTGCAACCTAAAAAAAAAAATTACAACAATCCCTTTCATGGTTCAGGCAGTTAGGCTTGTGACAAAATTTGGCGATCGTCATGATGAAAATAAATAAACATCACGACACATGCCTTTTTAGTATATAGGACTAGCGAATGCTCGGCTACGCTGAGCATTCCCTAGAGCTCCGCTGTCAGTGCAAAAAACAAATGCCGATCGACATGAAACAATTATTTCATATTTGCACGTCAGGCCTCACCGAGACCTTTCATTAGATTGCAAATACGATATACTTCTAATAATTTTTTGCAAAAAACAAAAGCCGGTCGACATGAAACATTTTTGTCATTCATGTACCCCAACTCTCACCGAGACCTTCATTTGAGACCAAACTCGACGTACCTTTGAGAAAAGTTTTGCAAAAAACAAAAGCCGATCGATATAGCACATTTTTGTCAATTCTGCACGCTAGCGCTCAACGAGACGTTTCATTTGAGACCAAACACCACACACTTGTGACAACATTTTGCAAAAAAACAAAAACCAATCGACATACCTTTGAGAACTTTTTGCAAAAAACAAAAGTTGATCGGAATAGAACATTTTTGTCAATTCTGTTCGCTAGCCCTCAACGAGACCTTTTATTAGACCAAACTCGACGTACCTTTGAGAAAAGTTTTGCAAAAAACAAAAGCCGATCAACATTGATCATATTTGTTAATTTTACACGCCAGCCCTTATCGAGCCCTTTCATTTGATACTAAACACCACATACTTCTCACAACATTTTCCAAACACGACATTTTTCTGAAAACATTTTGCAAAAAACAAATTCTAATCTACGTACAACATTTTTGTCATTCATGCACACCCGTCCACATTGTGTCGTTTCGTTAAAACCCAAGGACGACCTACTTCTAAGAACTTTTTACGAAAAACAAATGCAAATCGACATGACACATTTTTTTTGTCATTTCAAAACCGGCCCTTATGGTTTTCTTTCTTTTGATATCAAACAAAGCAAACTGTTTTAATTTAATTACAAACATTTGATTTTTATTTAGTTACTTAATAATTTGGCAACACTGTTTGTATTAAAATATTGCAGTTAATTTTTAAATTTATAAATTACCATCGGCAATCCTAATATATGTATAATAGCCACTGTCTTCAGTGAAATTCATTTAGGAATATTTGTTTTTTGTTTAGTAATTTCATCACACATTTGGCAACATTGACTTGTTTAATTCGAAACGTCAAAATTTAAAATAATTAAATGTGTTGTGTAATAAACTTAAAATATTGGTAAAACCTTTGCTCAGGACTATTATTCATGACACTGTTTTCAAATCTTTGATATCAATGTTCTATTAAAAGATACAATCATTTAAAGTTCATAGACAGATTGTCAAAAGTGACGGATAACTGCGTGATTCTTCTTAAAGTTAGACATGGCCTCTGGGATCCATTGTTTCAAGGTACCAATTATACACAGTTTTTGATTTTTTACACGAAAACCACTAACAGTAAAAATATGAGACCCCAAAAAGGCCCTAATCCACTTTAAACCACATCTAATAAAATAATATTAAAATTATTACATGAATGGTTTGACCTGTACAAAGGAGCAAAATTTACTTGATGCGCATGATTATTTAAAATATATATATATATAGATATATATAGAGTGAATCTATTAAAATAGTATATGACTAGCGAATTCTCGGCTACGCCGAGCATTCCCTAGAGCTCCGCTGTCAGTGCAGAAAACAAATGCCGATCGACATGAAACAATTATTTCATATTTCCACGTCAGGCCTCACCGAGACCTTTCATTAGATTGCAAACACGATATACTTCTAATAATATTTTGCAAAAAACAAAAGCCGGTCGACATGAAACATTTTTGTCATTTATGTACCCCAACTCTTACCGAGACCTTTCATTTAATACCATACACGACATACTTCTGATAACTTTCTGCATAAAACAAAAGTCGATCGACATGAAACATTTTTATCATATCTACACGCTAGCCCACACCGAGACTTTTTATTTGATACCAAACACTATATACTTGTGACAATATTTTGCAAAAAACAAAAGCCGATCGACATTGACCATTTTCGTTAATTCTGCACACCAGCCTTCATTGAAACCTTTCATTTGATACCAAACACCACACACTTCTGACAACTTTTTGCAAAAAACAAATACCGATCGACATAGCACATTTTTGCCAATTCTGCACGCTAGCCCTCTCTGAGACCTTTTATTTGATACCAAACACGACATACTTCTGACAACTTTTTGCATAAAACAAATACCGATCGACATAGCACATTTTTGTCAATTCTGCACGCTAGCCCTCTCCGAGACCTTTCATTTGATACCAAACACGACATACTTCTGACAACTTTTTGCATAAAACAAAAGCTGTTCGACATGAAACATTTTTGTCATTTATGCACACCAGCCTTAACCGAGACCTTTCATTTGATACCAAACACGACATACTTCTGACAACTTCTTGCATAAAACAAAAGTCGATTAACATGGAACATTTTTGTCATTTCTGTATGCTAGCCCACAACAAGACCTTTTATTTGATACCAAACATGACATATTTCTAACAATTATTTGAAAAACAAAAACCGGTCGATGTAAAATATATTTGTCATTTATGCAAGCCAGAAAACATTTATATAGAAAACATACATTTTTAAAGTAATTTTAGAATTTTACAAAATTAATAATTAATATCAAATATAATATTAATTAGAATGACATAATAACAATAATAAACTCTCAGATAGAATTTTTTTTAATTTCCGTAACTGTCTAATTTTTGCCGAAAAAGGTACATATTATATTTAATATATTTCATACAATAGACGTGCGGTTCCATCGGTTATGATTTTATCTGATGTAGAGTTGAAATATGAACAACTTTGTACTTTTGTAGTTTTGCTCTAAATATATCAGGAGAGAGAGAGTATTCGCAATTTTTTGAATACTTGATTTTGTTAAGTGATCATAACTCAAATGAAATTAAAATAAAATTAAAAAAATAATAAAATATGAAAATAAAAATTATAAACTGTTTTATTTCATTCATTATACTTTTATTCACATATTTAATTCAAGGCACTCTAATTCCAGGTAAAACAATGACTCATATTATTATTGTCATATTTTAATCAAATTAATATAAAACTTCAGATGCATTTTTCTCAAAAAAATCGTTATGTTAGGGTATGATAATATTATATCATTGAATTCAGAATAATATTCTCTATTGAATAAGCAAATGAAAATATAGGTTCACTTTTAAAATAAAAAAGTTGGGACACGTATTTTGAGAAACACTGGTTTAAAAAAAAAATAGTTTGTCTCATGTTAATAGTGTTGTAAAATAGAAATTTTTTGCTAATTTAACTGACCTTGTAGCTCTTATAGTTCTCGAGATAGCAATAGTGGACAAAATAAAATGAACACCTTTATACACATAATTTTTATAGGTTTAACAATACCGTTTAAACCAGTATTTGTAAAATATGTTTCTGTATACATCTGAGAAAATCAATAATTTTAATAGTTTAAAAAAATCACATAAATGGCACTAATTAAGAATTTTATTGCATCTGCTAAGGAAGGAATCGATATAATTATTAAATTAATTTAATATTTTTATATTTAATTTCATATGTATATGAATTAAAATATTATTATTATATTAACTGGTAGTGATAGTGTTGTTATATTTATTTCCAAATCACAAGTATGATGTGAAAAGAAAAAAACCTGAATCTCCAGAGTAAATACAAAGGGCTCTTATAATATTTATTATTGAAAATTATGTTATGAAATAAATATAATAATATATATAAATATGCGTTGAAAACATAAATGTACAATTACATCTTATTTAGAACAAACTGTATGAAATATTTAAAAAAAAGTCGTGAATCTTTGGAATAAATGTAGATAGAAACTTCTTATGTCTCTCTACGAATAATGAAATGTCAAACCGTAATATAAAGCATGTGCTTTAAAAAGTGGACTTGTGTGTAATATTTGTCGGACTTCTTGACTTTAACGTTACTATTTTCATGTTAAGTATTGTTGGTTAGATAATATTATAACATAACAAGTCCATTTTCATGTATAAAATATTAGTTGAAACTTGAAATACTGATCTCGCTTCACTTTCAGTGTTCAAGCCATAACGCATAGCTTGATTACAATAAAAATTGTAGCCATTGATTCTTATCAACAACATTTTCATTATAATAATCATTGTCATATTTTCTCTGTACCAATCTAATTCTATTGGTACATATGTACATCTAGAATGAAAGAGTTGATTGCAGAATATATAGAATTATTGCGAATTTGTCTATCGTATGAAATTTTAAATACGGTTTTATTTTTTGATTTCTAGTTTCTACTCATTCTCTTTATGATAATACAGCAAAATGAATATCTAGTCTTATTGATTTTAAATACATAACACATTCTCATACTTATATTTTCAGCAATGTCAAAATGACAAGATAATTTGACAATTTTATTTTGGATGCGTTCAAACATGTGTTATAGAGTCGGATTACTGAATGTGACCGTTAAGTGTAAATTTTTAAATTCAAGGAAACTTGTTAATAAATTTAATTAGAACACAATATTTTTTTTTAATAAAAATATTATAAATATACCTTAACAATTAACAATGGGATTTTAGGGTTTTGAAAATTTACAAAAAGAACAGCTATCTTTTCATGCAATCCATTCACCTGGGAGCACATGTCATCAAAAGCATTTCTCAATTAATATTTGGTTTCAGAAAGTGTTTATTGTTTGAAATATCAATGATAAATGAATAATTAGATAGATACTTTGTTTTTGTAAACGTTTTCATTTAAAAAATCATCTCATTCCGTAACAAAATACAATAGAAATTTAAAAAATCTAATCTTTGTTGTAATCAACTATTTTCATCTGAATTTTGATGAAAGAATACATAAAGAATGTATAAAATGCAGTTACTTACAGTTTAATATAATCCAGATACATAATTGAAAATAATTATTGTACAATAAATTATTAAAAATTTCTTCCAAAGGGGTATGAAGGAAAGGTTTGTCAGTATTTTTAAATAAATGTGTTTATGACTGAATACGACGCGCCTTGTTTGATTTCCATAATTAAATTTTTGTCAATAGTGTTATTATCCGTAATTTTATGTTATTCTTTTCTTTCTATGAAAATATTCTTGTTTGGATAACTACGAGTATAACTGAAATGAAAACACATATTTAAATACATTCAAGAAAATATAAAATTACATACTTACATTATAAAATGTAGTGTAATTTTACTTTTAAACTAATTTTACTATATATTTCTCCAAGCAAATACAAGACTTGCAAGATGATTTTTTGATTAGAGCTGACCTTTGGACACGTCATCTGTCATGAAAATTTAAATATTGTAAATAAGGTTTGCCGTAAATTATTATGTACAAAGCACTTTTATGATAATCAGTTACACTTCAGTAGTGTTATTTTTAGTAATTTTATGTTATTTCTCTTCTATAAATATACTCTTGTTTGGATAACCAATTAAAAATTGTAACTGAAATGAAAATACATCTTTAAAAAACAACGAAACAAATTTAAAATAATATACTTACATCACAAAGTGTATTTTACATAGTTTACTTTATATTTCTGTATATTTCTCTTTGAAAATATAAAACTTGTGCCACGAATTTTTTGATTGACTGACCCAACAGATGATAAACGTCAAACGTCATAAAATTAATTATTTTAAATACACCACACTTAATATTCAGTGTGTTTGTATATATTTCGCTCACTATTATAATGTGTAAAAATATAATTACCTTTACAATATCTCTTTTCATTTTCAAAATAAATCAATTAAAAGTTTCATATTGAATTGTCAAAAATGACGGATGGCACAGTAATTCTTTTTAAATTTAAACCTGGCATCTAGGATATTTTTTTCAGTTTTGTTCCAGTTTTCCTTTTGGGCTTAGTTTTCGATTTTTTACACGAAAACCAGTCACAGTAAAAATATGAGACCCCAAAAAGGCCCTATTCCACTTTAAACCACATCTAATAAAATAATATTAAAATTATTCCATGAATGGTTTAACTTGTACCCGTGAGCAAAATTTTTGCGATGCTCGAGATGAATCCAACTATATATAGAGATATATATAATGAATCTATCAAAATAGTATATGACTAGCGAATTCTCGGCTACGCCGAGCATTCCCTAGAGCTCCGCTGTCAGTGCAAAAAACAAATGCCGATCGACATAAAACAATTATTTAATATTTTCACGTCAGGCCTCACCGAGACCTTTCATTAGATTGCAAACACGTTATACTTCTAATAATTTTGTGTACCCCAACTCTCACCGAGACCTTTCATTTGATACCATACACGACATACTTCTGACAACTTTCTGCATAAAACAAAACTCGATCGACATGAAACATTTTTATCATATCTACACGCTAGCCCACACCGAGACTTTTTATTTGATACCAAACACTATATACTTGTGCCAACCTTTTGCAAAAAACAAATACCGATCGACAAAGGACATTTTTGCCAATTCTGCACGCTAGCCCTCTCTGAGTCCTTTTATTTGATACCAAACACGACATACTTCTGACAACTTTTTGCATAAAACAAATACCGATCGACATAGCACATTTTTGTCAATTCTGCACGCTAGCCCTCTCCGAGACCTTTCATTTGATACCAAACACGACATACTTCTGACAACTTTTTGCATAAAACAAATACCGATCGACATAGCACATTTTTGTCAATTCTGCACGCTAGCCCTCTCCGAGACCTTTCATTTGATACCAAACACGACATACTTCTGACAACTTTTTGCATAAAACAAAAGTCGATTAACATGGAACATTTTTGTCATTTCTGTATGCTAGCCCACAACAAGACCTTTTATTTGATACCAAACATGACATATTTCTAACAATTATTTGAAAAACAAAAACCGGTCGATGTAAAATATATTTGTCATTTATGCAAGCCAGAAAACATTTATATAGAAAACATACATTTTTAAAGTAATTTTAGAATTTTACAAAATTAATAATTAATATCAAATATAATATTAATTAGAATGACATAATAACAATAATAAACTCTCAGGTAGAATTTTTTTTTAATTTCCGTAAATGTCTAATTTTTGCCGAAAAAAGTACATATTATATTTAATATATTTCATACAATAGACGTGCGGTTCCATCGGGTATGATTTGATCTTATTTAGAGTGGAAATATGAACAACTTTGTACTTTTGTAGTTTTGCTCTAAATATATGTGGAATTGTTTAGTTGAGTTCGGGCTTTTTCGAAGGAAAAGCACGGTTTCTTAACATAATATACAATAATAGAACACAAATAACTATTAATACAACGTAAATAACTTTTAATAGAACATAAATAACATAAATAACTTTGACATTTATAATTGAAATATAATAACAACCGTTGCATTTATTATGGGCCACTTAGATTTCGATTCCTACACTCGGCCATCCTGCAAAGCCTTCGGTCCCCGAAGGAATAACGTAAGGTTTCATGAATTCTGCAGCTGTTGTTGTTATTCTAGGCCCTTCTTCATCATAGTTACCCACTTTTGCAACTTCATAACGGTCATTCCCTTTTATCTGGATAACCTTGTATGGTCCTAAATACTTTTTTTTGATCTTCAAACCTGAACCAAACTGGGTTCGTTGAATCACAACGAGGTCACCTTTTTGATAAATCCTGGCTTCCTTAGAATGTTTGCTGTGATATTGTTTGTTTTCGGTTTGTATCTTTATAATATTTTGTTTTGCAAGTTTTCGTAGAGCATCTCTTCCGTCGTCAAATATCTTGATCGCTTCTTGCTCCAAAACCTCCAATATTCTTACATCTTCTTGATGGTTCATCTTCACTCCGAAGAGTACTTCGAACGGACTCATTCCGATACTTCGTTGAAAGGTACTGTTTATACTAATTTGTAGTGAATTGGTATGTTGGTACCAACGATCTTGAGGTACTCCTGTAGTGACTGGAACATGATCAATATCTTCTTTCATGATTTTCGGCGGTAGGCTCTGCTTGCTCAAAGTCTTCCGATGCGTACCATCTTTCTTCGGAACAATAACTACCGGACTCGCATACTCACTGTCACTAGGTTTAATAATGTCATTCTGTAACCTTTCTTGTATTTGTTTATCTAGAATACATTTTTCTTTCGGTGCTAGTCGACGAGGATGTTGGCTGACTGGTTCGTCGTCCTTCAGTTTAATCTTCGTCTCAATGGTAGTTTTTACATGTTTGATTGGCTGGTGCTGACTTAAAAGTTGTTGAACTCTTGATCTGTATGGCTCTGGAACGTCGATTTCATTGGTCGCAGTACATTGTAGAACTTTCAATTCTTTAGGGATGTCTTCTCTTGTCTCTTCGTTTGATGATACCTCATTATATGCAGAACTTCCAACATCTTCATTCTTCGTACTGACATTAACTGCTATAGGTACTCTCTGAACATAAATTTTGCCTTGTCTAATAATTATTTCAGTTTCCTTTATCCACTCTTGTCCCAATATAAATTCGGTCGTCATTGACCTCGTAGGAATCACATAGACTAAGATATTATAAATCTGGTTACTAACTTCTATGTCCAACTGAATCATACCTATAGGTTTTATCGTTTTATTTCCAAATCCTGTAAAAAGGCGTGTAGTTTGACTCAGTTCCGGTTCACCAATCTTCTTATAAATATCTGACCGGATTAAATTGACGTCGCTGCCTGTATCTACCAATGCATAATAATTTTCTTCTCCTACTTTGATTGATAGAAGCTTGTCATCAATTGGACGTACACATAAAATATTATTCTTCTCTTTAGTACACTTAGGGGCAATATGTCCAAATTCGTTGCACTTGAAACATTTTGGCCCTTTGTCCTGATGTGTGCAATTATTCTTATCGTGCTCTTTAGACCCACAGTTGTAACACCGTCTGGCACCTGAATCTTTATTCTCCTTTTGGGTGAATTGATTATTTTTCGGAGCGTTGTTGTGGCATTTCATTCCATCCTTTTTAATTGCCGACTGCCCTTGTTTAGACTTTTCTTTCATTTTGTCGTAAGTCTCAAGACACTTTTTAAGCTGTTTAATCGTTTGCGCGCCATACAATATAGTTTTATTACTCTCGTAATCTGAGATCCCATCAATTATATATTCTATAAGTGCGTCTTCTTCGATCTTTCCTTGAGCGGCAATCTCCATCATAGAATATATATATTGTTTGCCAGTTTCATTTGACGATCGCTTACGTTGACGTAATTGATTGTGAATTGCTGCACTACTCAATTTAATAGTAAATTCATCGATCAATTCTCTTTTAAAAGATGTCCACGTTTTAATTTTCTGAGTCGACATATATTGCTTAGCTGAACCTCTCAACATACGCTTTGCGTAAATAATTTTTTGTAAATCACTCCAGCTCAGCAATTCACTTACATCTTCAAATTCTTGAATCCATTTCTTTGCCTGGACCTTGTCGTCGCCTGAGAACTCTGACAGGCTGCCTTCAATGTCGTGAATGGTGAACGTGCTGTGCCTTGGCGCTTCGTATCTGTCGCGCTTTCCTCTTTGTTGTTTCACATAATCCTCACCTTCAGACGTATTGTCTGACGTACACTTGTCATATTTTTCAATAACAGGTATTCTTGGACGATTTTGAAACTTGTCACAACATGTCTTTCTTTTATTATATCGTGTCTCGTTATCGCTTTCACTTTCTGCATCAGAATCATTTCTGGTCTTACCGTGATCATTTTTCTTCTCGACGTTGTCATTTGCTCTCATATTTTTCACAAAATACAACGCTGTAGATAAACGTTCTACAAGTTTTACTTTATTACCATTTACAGGTAATCGCAATTTCTGTAATTGTTCTTTTAATTCGGAAACTTTAAAATTCTCGATATCTTCGAGCTGGATCATTGCATTATTTTCAGTTATCTGATTGCCACTTTTCGGGGTGTCAGTTAAGCCTTCCATTATTTTTTTCTTTCGTCTTGGCGTCCTAAGAAAATACATATATAAACACGAACGAACTTAAAATCGACTTGTGACGTGTGGCCCTCTTTCCACTTGTCCAACTGAAAAACTTGTTTCGTTCCGTGTACACCTTGGTGTATATCTTAATGACCGACTTTTCTTCTTAGCTTCTTGACGACTGACGTGTCATTCCTTCTTGACGAAATCGCCCACAATCCCGGTTGAGCCCCCAAATGTGGAATTGTTTAGTTGAGTTCGGGCTTTTTCGAAGGAAAAGCACGGTTTCTTAACATAATATACAATAATAGAACACAAATAACTATTAATACAACGTAAATAACTTTTAATAGAACATAAATAACATAAATAACTTTGACATTTATAATTGAAATATAATAACAACCGTTGCATTTATTATGGGCCACTTAGATTTCGATTCCTACATATATCAGGAGAGAGAGTATTCGGAATTTTTTGAATACTTGGTTTTGTTAAGTGATCATAACTGTCAAATGAAATTAAAATAAAATTAAAAAAATAATGAAATATGAAAATAAAAATTATAAACTGTTTTATTTCATTCATTATACTTTTATTCACATATTTAATTCAAGGCACTCTAATTCCAGGTAAAACAATGACTTGTATTATTATTGTCATATTTTAATCAAATTAATATAAAACTTCAGATGCATTTTTCTCAAAAAAATCGTTATGTTAGGGTATGATAATATTATATCATTGAATTCAGAATAATATTCTCTATTAAATAAGCAAATGAAAAAATAGGTTCACATTTAAAATAAAAAAGTTGGGACACGTATTTTGAGAAACACTGGTTTAAAAAATAATTAGTTTGTCTCATGTTAATAGTGTTGTAAAATAGAAATTTTTTGCTAATTTAACTGACCTTGTAGCTCTTATAGTTCTCGAGATAGCAATAGTGGACAAAATAAAATGAACACCTTTATACACATAATTTTTATAGGTTTAACAATACCGTTTAAACCAGTATTTGTAAAATTTGTTTCTGTATACATCTGAGAAAATCAATAATTTTAATAGTTTAAAAAAATCACATAGATGGCACTAATTAAGAATTTTATTGCATCTGCTAAGGAAGGAATCGATATAATTATTAAATTAATTTAATATTTTTATATTTAATTTCATATGTATATGAATTAAAATATTATTATTATATTAACTGGTAGTGATAGTGTTGTTATATTTATTTCCAAATCACAAGTATGATGTGAAAAGAAAAAAACCTGAATCTCCAGAGTAAATACAAAGGGCTCTTATAATATTTACTATTGAAAATTATGTTATGAAATGAATATAATAATATATATATAAATATGCGTTGATAACATAAATGTACAATTACATCTTATTTAGAACAAACTGTATGAAATATTTAAAAAAAAAGTCGTGAATCTTTGGAATAAATGTAGATAGAAACTTCTTATCTCTCTCTACGAATAATGAAATGGCAAACGGTAATATAAAGCATGTGCTTTGAAAAGAGGACTTGTGTGTAATATTTGTCGTACTTCTTGAATTTAACGTTACTATTTTCATGTTAAGTATGGTTGGTTAGATATTATTACAACATAACAACTCCATTTTCGTGTATAAAATATTAGTTAAAACTTGAAATACTGATCTCGCTTCACTTTAGGTTTCCAAGCCACAACACATAGCTTGATTACAATAAAAATTGTAGCCATTGATTCTTATCAACAACAGTTTCATTATAATAATCATTGTCATATTTTCTCGGTACTAATCTAATTCTATTGGTACATACGTACATCTACAATGAAAGAGTTCATTGCAGAATATGTAGTATTATTGCGAATTTATCTATCGTATGACATTTTTATTACGGTTTTTATATTTTGACTTCTTCTTTCTACTGATTTTTTCTTTGCCCTTCCAACCCTATTTAATGTGCTTTCAATTTCGCTATAAGTATAATACTTATATTTTCAGCAATGTCAAAATGACAAGATAATTTGACAACTGTATTTTGGATGCGTTCAAACATGTGTTATACAGTCGGATTACTGAATGTGACCAGTGTAAATTTTTAAATTCAAAGAAACTGTTTAATAAATTTAATAAGAACACAAAATTTTTTTAATAAAAATATTATAAATATACCTTAACAAATAACAATGAGCCTTTAGGGTCCCGAAAATTTATAAAAAGAGCAGCTAACAATCAAAGCTGGCTGTTTTCTTTTAAATTTTCGGGAATCTAAAGGCCCATTGTTAAACGTTAAATATTTTTGATTTCTAAATAAATCATTTTGAAATATATCTTATCATTTTAAAACATACACTTCGTTTATGAAAATGAATTTTAGATGTCAGATTGTCAAATTTGAATTGAATAAAATAAGTAAAATATATGAAATAATAATGTTCATAAAGTAATTTTTATTTACTCTCCAATGAATATAAAAGTATAATAATATATATAGTAAAATGACATATTTTTATAATTAGAGAGTAATAACTAAAACTTACTGTAGGAATTGCAAACCTTGCTCGCAACTTTCATCATCACAAATTTTGACATAAATAATCCATTATTTAAAAACTTTATGGTTGTATATGACAGAATATATTATATTTACTCTTTTTATAGCATTATTTATGATAAAAATAGCTTCTTTTAATTTCATTTGATTACACTTTGAACCAGTAACCTAATATGACATCTGTAAGTGATAAAAATTAAAAATGTACCTAATAATATTTATATCGTACCTTAAACTAATATCCAACAATTTTCAAACATTTTTTTGCATTATTTCTTGGTAAAAATATGAATTTTCATGTAATCCATTCACCTGGGAGCACATGTCATCAAAAGCATTTCTCGTTAAATATTTGGTTTCAGAAAGTGTTTATTGTTTGAAATATCAATGATAATTGAATAATTGAATAGATACTTTGTTTTTGTATACGGTTTCATTTAAAAAAATCATCTCATTCCATAACAAAATACAATAGAAATTTTAAAAATCTAATTGTTGTTGTAATCAAATACTTTCATCTGAAATTTGATGAAAGAATACATAAAGAATGTATAAAATGCAGTTACTTACAGTTTAATATAATCCAGATACATAATTGAAAATAATTATTGTACAATAAATTATTAAACATTTCTTCCAAGGGGGTATGCAGGAAAGGTTTGTCAGTATTTTTAAATAAATGTGTTTATGACTGAATACGACGCGCCTTGTTTGATTTCCATAATTAAATTTTTGTCAATAGTGTTATTATCCGTAATTTTATGTTATTCTTTTCTTTCTATGAAAATATTCTTGTTTGGATAACTACGAGTATAACTGAAATGAAAACACATATTTAAATACATTCAAGAAAATATAAAATTACATACTTACATTATAAAATGTAGTGTAATTTTACTTTTAAACTAATTTTACTATATATTTCTCCAAGCAAATACAAGACTTGCAAGATGATTTTTTGATTAGAGCTGACCTTTGGACACGTCATCTGTCATGAAAATTTAAATATTGTAAATAAGGTTTGCCGTAAATTATTATGTACAATGCACTTTTATGATAATCAGTTACACTTCAGTAGTGTTATTTTTAGTAATTTTATGTTATTTCTCTTCTATAAATATACTCTTGTTTGGATAACCAATTAAAAATTGTAACTGAAATGAAAATACATCTTTAAATACAACGAAACAAATTTAAAATAATATACTTACATCACAAAGTGTATTTTACATAGTTTACTTTATATTTCTGTATATTTCTCTTTGAAAATATAAAACTTGTGCCACGAATTTTTTGATTGACTGACCCAACAGATGATAAACGTCAAACGTCATAAAATTAATTATTTTAAATACACCACACTTAATATTCAGTGTGTTTGTATATATTTCGCTCACTATTATAATGTGTAAAAATATAATTACCTTTACAATATCTCTTTTCATTTTCAAAATAAATCAATTAAAAGTTTCATATTGAATTGTCAAAAATGACGGATGGCACAGTAATTCTTTTTAAATTTAAACCTGGCATCTAGGATATTTTTTTCAGTTTTGTTCCAGTTTTCCTTTTGGGCTTAGTTTTCGATTTTTTACACGAAAACCAGTCACAGTAAAAATATGAGACCCCAAAAAGGCCCAATTCCACTTTAAACCACATCTAATAAAATAATATTAAAATTATTCCATGAATGGTTTAACTTGTACCCGTGAGCAAAATTTTTGCGATGCTCGAGATGAATCCAACTATATATAGAGATATATATAATGAATCTATCAAAATAGTATATGACTAGCGAATTCTCGGCTACGCCGAGCATTCCCTAGAGCTCCGCTGTCAGTGCAAAAAACAAATGCCGGTCGACATGAAACAATTATTTCATATTTCCACGTCAGGCCTCACCGAGACCTTTCATTAGATTGCAAACACGATATACTTCTAATATTTTTTTGCAGAAAACAAAAGCCGATCGATATTGATCATTTTTGTCAATTCTCTACGCGAGCCCTCACCAAGAACTTTCATTCGATACCAAACACGACATATTTCTGACAACTTTTTGCAAAAAACAAAAGCCGATCGACATGGAACATTTTTGTCAATTCTGCACGCTAGCCCTCAACGAGACCTTTCATTTGAGACCAAACTCGACATACTTTTGAGAATTTTTTACATAAAACAAAAGCAGATCGACATAGATCATTTTTGTCAATTCTCTACGCGAGCTCTCGCCAAGACCTTTCATTCGATACCAAACACGACATATTTCTGATAACTTTTTGCAAAAAAACAAAAGCCGATCGACATGGAACATTTTTGTCAATTCTGCACGCTAGCCCTTAACGAGACCTTTCATTTGAGACCAAACTCGACATACTTTTGAGAATTTTTTGCATAAAACAAAAGCAGATCGACATAGATCATTTCTGTCAATTCTCTACGCGAGCCCTCGCCAAGACCTTTCATTCGATACCACACACGACATATTTCTGACAACTTTTTGCAAAAAACAAAAGCCGATCGACATGGAACATTTTTGTCAATTTTGCATTTCAGCCCTCAACGAGACCTTTTATTTGAGACCAAACTCGACATACTTTTGAGAATTTTTTCATAAAACAAAAGCAGATCGACATAGATCATTTTTGTCAATTCTCTACGCGAGCTCTCGCCAAGACCTTTCATTCGATACCAAACACGACATATTTCTGACAACTTTTTGCAAAAAACAAAAGCCGATCGACATGGAACATTTTTGTCAATTCTGCACGCTAGCCCTTAACGAGACCTTTCATTTGAGACCAAACTCGACATACTTTTGAGAATTTTTTGCATAAAACAAAAGCAGATCGACATAGATCATTTCTGTCAATTCTCTACGCGAGCCCTCGCCAAGACCTTTCATTCGATACCACACACGACATATTTCTGACAACTTTTTGCAAAAAACAAAAGCCGATCGACATGGAACTTTTTTGTCAATTTTGCATTTCAGCCCTCAACGAGACCTTTCATTAGATACCAAACACGACATACTTCTATTAACTTTTTGCATAAAACAAAAGCCGATCAACATAGACCGTTTTTGTCAGTTCTGCACGCGATCCCTCAACAAGACCTTTTATTTGAGACCAAACATGATGTACTTTATACTACTTTTTGCAAAAAACAAAAGCCGATCGACATAGATCATTTTTGTCAAATCTCTACGCGAGCCCTCGCCGAGACCTTTCATTAGATACCAAACACGACATACGTCTATTAACTTTTTGCATAAAACAAAAGCCGATCAACAAGGAAAATTTTTTTGTACACCAGCCCTCACCGAGACTTTTCATTTGATACAAAACACATATTTCTAATAACATTTTGCAAAAAACAAATTCTAATCGACGTAGAATATTTTTGTCATTCGTGCACTCCAATCCACATTGTGTCGTTTCATTAAAATCCAAGAACGACCTACTTGTAATAACTTTTTGCGCAAAACAAATGCAGATCGACGTAACATATTTTTTTTTGTCATTTCAAAACCAGCCCTTATGGTTGTTTTTCTTTTGATATCAAACACAGCAAAGTGTTTAGGAATATTCGGTTTTAATTTAGTTACTTCATCACACATTTGGCAACATTGACTTTTGACATTGAAAACGTCAAAATTTATATTAATTAAATACGTTATGTTTTAAACTTAAATTAGTTGTAACACCTTTGCTCAAGACTAATATACGTGATACTGTATTTACTTCTTTAATATCAATGTTCTAAAAAAAGTTACAATCGTTTAAAGTTCATAGACAGATTGTCAAAAGTGACAGATGACCTCGTGACTCTTCTTAAATTTAGACATGGCTACTAGGATCCATTGTTTCAAGTTATTAATTTTGCACAGTTTTTATTTTTTTACTCAAGAACCACTCACAGTAAAAATATGAGACCCCCAAAAGGCACAACTACACATTATTCCCTGCAATCTAAAAAAAAATTTACAACAATCCCTTTGATGGTTCAGGCAGTTTGGCTTGTAACAAAATTTGGCGATCGTCGTGATGAAAATAAATAAACATTACGACACATAAATACGTTATGTTTTAAACTTAAATTAATTGTAACACCTTTGCTCAAGACTATTATACATGATACTGTATTCATTTCTCTAATATCAATGTTCTATTTGAAAATACAATCGTTTAAAGTTCACAGACTATTTGTCAAAAGTGACAGATTATAGCGTGATTCTTTTTAAATTTAGACATGGCTACTAGGATCCTTATAGAATTTTTTGTTTCAAAATGAAAAAAGTGTGTGGTTTTTATTAATTTACGCAAAAACTGCTCGACGTAAAAATATGAAACACCAAAAAGGCACACCTACGCATCATTCTCTACAACTTGATATTATTATACATATCAATTTCATAAATGGTTAAGGCTGTAGGTTTGTCCGAAAATTTGGCGATCGTCGTAATGAAAATAAATATAGATTAGGACACATGCCTTTTAGTATATAGGACTAGCGAATTCTCGGCTACGCCGAGCATTCCCTAGAGCTCCGCTGTCAGTGCAAACAACAAATGCCGATCGACATGAAACAATTATTTCATATTTGCACTTCAGGCCTCTCCAAGACCTTTTATTAGATTCCAAACATGATATATTTCTAATAACTTTTTGCATAAAACAAAAGCCGATCGACATGGAACATTTTTGTCAATTCTGCACGCCGGCCTTCAACGAGACCTTTCATTTGAGACCAATCTCGACATACCTTTGAGAAACTTTTGCAAAAAACAAAAGCCGATCAACACTGACCGTTTTTGTTAATTCTACACGCCAGCCCTTATCGAGCTTTTTCATTTGATACCAAACACCACACACTTCTGACAACTTTTTGCAAAAAACAAATGCCGATCGACATGAAACAATTATTTCATATTTGCACTTCAGGCCTCTCCAAGACCTTTTATTAGATTCCAAACATGATATATTTCTAATAACTTTTTGCATAAAACAAAAGCCGATCGACATGGAACATTTTTGTCAATTCTGCACGCCGGCCTTCAACGAGACCTTTCATTTGAGACCAATCTCGACATACCTTTGAGAAACTTTTGCAAAAAACAAAAGCCGATCAACACTGACCGTTTTTGTTAATTCTACACGCCAGCCCTTATCGAGCTTTTTCATTTGATACCAAACACCACACACTTCTGACAACTTTTTGCAAAAAACAAAAGCCGATTGACATGGCACATTTTTGTCAATTCAGCACGCTAGCCCTCAACCAGACGTTTTGTTTGATACCAAACTCGACATACTTCTAAGAACTTCTTGCAGAAAACAAAAGCCGATCGGAATGGAACATTTTTGACAATTTTGCACGCTAGCCCTCAACGAGACCTTTCATTTGAGACCATACTCGACATACTTCTAAAAACTTTTTGCAAAAAACAAAAGCCGATCAACATTAACCATTTTTGTTAATTCTGCACACCAGCCCTTATCGAAACCTTTCATTTGATACCAAACACCACACAATGGTAACAACTTTTTGCAAAAAAAAAACCTATCGACATAACACATTTTTGTCAATTCTGTACGCTAGCCCTCAACGAGACGTTTCATTTGAGCCCAAACTCGACATACCTTTGAGAACTTTTTGCAGAAAACAAAAGCCGATCGGAATGGGACATTTTTGTCAATTCTGTTCGGTAGCCCTCAACGAGACCTTTCATTTGAGACCAAACTCGACTTACCTTTGAGAAATTTTTGCAAAAAACAAAAGCCGATCAACATTGATCATTTTTATTAATTTTACACGCCAGCCCTTATCGAGCCCTTTCATTTGATACCAAACACCACACACTTGTGACAACCTTTTGCAAAAAACAAAAACCAATCGACAGAGCACATTTTTGTCAATTCTGCACGCTAGCCCTCAACGAGACGTTTCATTTGAGCCCAAACTCGACATACCTTTGAGAACTTTTTGCAGAAAACAAAAGCCGATCGGAATGGAACATTTTTGTCAATTCTGTTCGGTAGCCCTTATCGAGCCCTTTCATTTGATACTAAACACCACATATTACACAAATTCTTATCTACCTAGAATATTTTTATCATTCATGCACACCCCTCCACATTGTGTCGTTTCCTTAAAACCCAAGGACGACCTACTTCTAAGAACTTTTTACGAAAAACAAATGCAGATCGACATGACACATTTTTTTTGTCATTTCAAAACCGGCCCTTATGGTTTTCTTTCTTTTGATATCAAACAAAGCATTTAATTACGAACATTTAATTTTTATTTAGTTACTTAATAATTTGGCAACACTGTTTGTATTAAAATAATGTAGTTAATTTTTAAATTTATAAATTACCATGTATTCATTCATTTAGGATTAATTGTTTTTTGTTTAGTAATTTCATCACACATTTGGCAACATTGACTTATGTAATTCTAAACGTCAAAATTTAAAATAATTAAATGTGTTGTGTAATAAACTTATAATAATGGTAAAACCTTTGCTCAGGACTATTATTCATGACACTGTTTTCAAATCTTTGATATCAATGTTCTATTAAAAGATACAATCATTTAAAGTTCATAGACAGATTGTCAAAAGTGACGGATAACTGCGTGATTCTTCTTAAAAATAGACGTGGCCTCTGAGATCCATTGTTTCAAGGTACCAATTATGCACAGTTTTTGATTTTTTACACGAAAACCACTCACAGTAAAAATATGAGACCCCAAAAAGGCCCTATTCTACTTTAAACCACATCTAATAAAATAATATTAAAATTATTCAATGAATGGTTTGACCTGTACCCGTGAGCAAAATTTTTGCGATGCTCGAGATGAATCCAAATATAGATAGATAGATATATAGATAGTGAATCTATCAAAATAGTATATGACTAGCGAATTCTCGGCTTCGCCGAGCATTCCCTAGAGCTCCGCTGTCAGTGCAAAAAACAAATGCCGATCGACATGAAACAATTATTTCATATCTGCACGTCCGGCCTCACCGAGACCTTTCATTAGATTGCAAACACGAAGTACTTCTAATATTTTTTTGCAAAAAACAAAAGCCGGTCGACATGAAATATTTTTGTCAATTATGCACGCCAACCCTCACCGAGACCTTTCATTTGATACCAAACACCACACACTTCTAAAAACTTTTTGCAAAAAACAAAAGCCGATCAACATAGCACATTTTTGTCAATTCTGCACGCTAGCCCTCAACGAGACCTTTCATTTCAGACCAAACTCGACATACTTCTGAAAACTTTTTGCAAAAACACAAAAGCCGATCAACATTAACCATTTTTGTTAATTCTGCACATCAGCCCTTATCGAAACCTTTCATTTCATACCAATCACCACACGCTTCTGACAACTTTTTGGAGAAAAAAAAAGCTGATCGGAATGGAAAATTTTTGTCAATTCTGCACGCTAGCACTCAACGAGACCTTTCATTTGAGACCAAACTCGACATACTTCTAAAAACTTTTTGCAAAAAACAAAAGCCGATCAACATAGCACATTTTTGTCAATTCTGCACGCTAGCCCTCAACGAGACCTTTCATTTGAGACCAAACACCACACACTTATGACAACTTTTTGCAAAAAAACAAAAGCCGATTGACTTGATCAAAAGCAAGTGATAATAACGGGACCACCAATTTTCTTTAAAAATAACAAAACTATATGTCTAGGAAGAAAATTTTAAATTTATGTTCGTGGACTTGCGAATTTTTATTATACCGTATTTTTATTTTAGTAATTTGATTAAATTCAAAACCAAGCAGATAATGAAGAAGATAATAATAAATAATGAATGTAAGGTATATTTGAAGTGTAGACATCAAATTGATTGTACAAAAAAATAATAACAATAAACGCCTATGGAAGCAAATGTTAATATTTATTTCCAGGAAATAAAATTTAAGAACTTCACAGTTTTGCTATAACCAATCATACTATTAAGACTACTTTTAATAATATATAATGACGATGATGAAATTAATAAAAATTTGTTGTAATGTATATTATTTATTTATAACAATTTCAAAGCGGCACGCGAGACCGTTTAGGAAATAAATAAAAATATATGTTGAATTTGTCAAGTTTTGAACTTGAGGAATTTTTTTCACACCCTCTTACGGCAGGCGCTACTATGTGTTATACCTAGAAACATTTGTTGTAATGTATATTATTTATTTATAACAAATTTCAAAGCGGCACGCGAGACCGTTTAGAAAATAAATAATAATAACTTACCACTTGCTCTGGTTTGAGACCACCTCGATCCTAATTTTTTTTTTTATTATTTATATTTATTATTTATATCATACCTTGAAAAAAATTATTCAAAGATGAATTTAACTAATTTTCATACATTCTTTTTTATTATATTTTAGCGAAATTTGTATTTTCATACAATACATTAAGTTTGACAGCATAACTGTCATCACTTGACACAATAAGTATGAAGTTAGTTAAAGAATGTAAAAAAAATATATTATTTTGAAAATAATTATCTATTTTATAAATATAAATAATGTGAAATAACATGCCGAAATTTATAAACTGATACATTTTTATATTACCAAAAAACATGATTGTTTTTCTGTTCCTATGTTCATTTATATCTTTATGAACCTGAATTATATATGTATTTATCTACAACTATTTATAAATAATATATTTTTGATTATAAATATCAATACAAATGATTATGAAAGTATAATAAATACAATTTAAATAGTTATTTGGAATTTAAGTGCTACTGTCGCGCCATCTGTTGTGGTATATATGAACTACTCACACATAACTGAAAATTTATCAAATATCAGACTTTTTATATGCCTGTTAGTTGTAGATAATGTAACTAATTTTTATACTTTCTCTTGCATTATTTCTTAAGGAAAACATGAATTTTTGTGCAGTACAATCACATTCAAGTTCGACTAAGAGCAAATGCCATCAGCTGGTAATCAGACGCACTACTCGGTGAATATTTGGTTTGAAAAGGTGTTTATTGTTTCATACATCAGTTACAAATAGATAAATGGATAGATACTTTGTTTATATAAACGTTTACATCTGAGAAATCATCTCATTTCATTATAAAATACTACAGAATTTTGAAAAATGTAATCTCTATTGTAATCAAATGTTTTCTTCAGAAATGTTAAGAAATGCGTAAAGAAAGAGTAAATTGCAACTAATAAAAGTTTAATAAAGTCCAGATACTTCATTTATTTATATACTAATTATTGTACATTAAATTGTTAAACAATTCCCTCCAAAACTGTATGAAATAAAGGTTTGTCAGTTTTTCCACGTAATCAGACAAAATCTATGGTCTAACTATTTAAAATATGTATAAATTATATTTAAAAAGTATTTTTATATAAGGGAAGAATACTGTACAGTATGAATTTACCTTTGGAAGTGTTTGAATAGTAATCAAATTTAGTTTTTTAAAGGTCAGATTGTAAATCAATTTTGAAATGCAGTTTTCTTGATTTAATAATCCATTCGGTTATATTCTTTAGTTTGCATTTAATAAAGAATATGACTTATTTTTATAATTATAGTCCAATAGATTGTTTTACTTTATTAAAAATTCCATGTTAAAATATCTGAGTACGTGTAGCTTATATTCTCATCTAAAAAATAAAATATTTAACTATTAATATATAAATATTTATATTCTATATAAAAGTACCTGTATTAGAGATGATTTCTTATTAAATTTCGTACAATATTTCATTATACATTTTAGTAAATATGACATTTTTCACTTAGTTGTCTCCAACTCAAGTGTCCAATGAACCATTTTTGTTAAATTTTATAATATCGTGCAATTTTTCTGGTTTCATTTTCAAGGATACATTATAATAATGATTTTCATCCAACGAATTGCCTTATTATAGAAAACACATTTCTCGATTAATATTTGGTTTCAGAAAGTGTTTATTGTTTGAAATATCAATGATAAATGAATAATTGAATAGATTCGTTGTTTTTATAAACGTTTTTATCTAAAAAATCATTTCATTCCATAACAAAATTCAATAGAATTTTTAAAAATCAAATCTTTGTTGTAATCAACTACTTTCATCTGAAATTTGATGAAGGAATACATAAAGAATGTATAAAATGCAGTTACTTACAGTTTATTATAATCCAGATACATAATTCAAAATAATTATTGTACAATAAATTATTAAACATTTCTTCCAAGTGAATACGAAGGAAAGGTTTGTCAGTATTTTTAAATAAATGTGTTTATGACTTAATACGACGCGCCTTGATTAATTTTCCAGAATTTATTTTCTTGTCAATAGTGTTATTATCCGTAATATTATGTTATTTCTTTTCTACAAATATATTCTTGTTTGGATATCTTAACCAATTAAAAACTATAACTGAAATGAAAACACATATCTAAATACAGCCAAGAATATATAAAATTACATACTTACATTACAGAACGTAGTGTAATATTACTTTTAAACTAATTTTGCTATATATTTCTCCAAGCAATTACAAGACTTGAATTATGATTGTTTGGTTATATTGTAAATAAGGTTTGCCGTAAATTATTATGTACAATGCACTTTTATGATAATCAGTTACACTTCAGTAGTGTTATTATCAGTAATTTTATGTTATTTCTCTTCTATAAATGTACTCTGGTTTGGGTAACCAATTAAAAATTATAACTGAAATGGAAATACATATTGAAATACAACGAAACAAATTTAAAATGATATACTTACATCACAAAGTGTATTGTACATATTCTTTTAAATATAGTTTACTTTATATTTTTGTATATTTCTTTATAAAAATATAAAGCTTGTGCTACGAATTTTTTGATAGACTGACCAAACGTCAAATGTCATAAAATTAAATATTTTAAATACACCACACTTAACATTCAGTTTATTTGTATATATTTCGCTCACTATTATAATGTATAAAAATATAATTACATTTACAATACCTCTTTGCATTTTCAAAATAAATCAATTAAAAGTTTCATATTGAATTGTCAAAAATGACGGATGGCACAGTAATTCTTTTTAAATTTAAACATGGCATCTAGGATATTTTTTTCAGTTTTGTTCCAGTTTTCCTTTTTCGCTTAGTTTTCGATTTTTTACACGAAAACCACTCACAGTAAAAATATGAGACCCCAAAAATGCCCTATTCCA
Source organism: Stenolophus ochropezus (assembly GCA_035578165.1). Taxonomy (NCBI): domain Eukaryota; kingdom Metazoa; phylum Arthropoda; class Insecta; order Coleoptera; family Carabidae; genus Stenolophus; species Stenolophus ochropezus. Next base: position 10,292,942 of record JAQOWZ010000013.1, on the reverse strand, counting down.
CTTTAAACCACATCTAATAAAATAATATTAAAATTATTCAATGAATGGTTTGACCTGTACCCGTGAGCAAAATTTTTGCGATGCTCGAGATGAATCCAAATATAGATAGATATATAGATAGTGAATCTATCAAAATAGTATATGACTAGCGAATTCTCGGCTACGCCGAGCATTCCCTAGAGCTCCGCTGTCAGTGCAAAAAACAAATGCCGATCGACATAAAACAATTATTTAATATTTTCACGTCAGGCCTCACCGAGACCTTTCATTAGATTGCAAACACGTTATACTTCTAATAATTTTGTGAACCCCAACTCTCACCAAGACCTTTTATTTGATACCATACACGACATACTTCTGACAACTTTCTGCATAAAACAAAAGTCGATCGACATGAAACATTTTTATCATATCTACACGCTAGCCCACACCGAGACTTTTTATTTGATACCAAACACTATATACTTGTGCCAACCTTTTGCAAAAAACAAATACCGATCGACAAAGGACATTTTTGCCAATTCTGCACGCTAGCCCTCTCTGAGTCCTTTTATTTGATACCAAACACGACATACTTCTGACAACTTTTTGCATAAAACAAATACCGATCGACATAGCACATTTTTGTCAATTCTGCACGCTAGCCCTCTCCGAGACCTTTCATTTGATACCAAACACGACATACTTCTGACAACTTTTTGCATAAAACAAATACCGATCGACATAGCACATTTTTGTCAATTCTGCACGCTAGCCCTCTCCGAGACCTTTCATTTGATACCAAACACGACATACTTCTGACAACTTTTTGCATAAAACAAAAGTCGATTAACATGGAACATTTTTGTCATTTCTGTATGCTAGCCCACAACAAGACCTTTTATTTGATACCAAACATGACATATTTCTAACAATTATTTGAAAAACAAAAACCGGTCGATGTAAAATATATTTGTCATTTATGCAAGCCAGAAAACATTTATATAGAAAACATACATTTTTAAAGTAATTTTAGAATTTTACAAAATTAATAATTAATATCAAATATAATATTAATTAGAATGACATAATAACAATAATAAACTCTCAGGTAGAATTTTTTTTTAATTTCCGTAAATGTCTAATTTTTGCCGAAAAAAGTACATATTATATTTAATATATTTCATACAATAGACGTGCGGTTCCATCGGGTATGATTTGATCTTATTTAGAGTGGAAATATGAACAACTTTGTACTTTTGTAGTTTTGCTCTAAATATATCAGGAGAGAGAGTATTCGCAATTTTTTGAATACTTGGTTTTGTTAAGTGATCATAACTGTCAAATGAAATTAAAATAAAATTAAAAAAATAATGAAATATGAAAATAAAAATTATAAACTGTTTTATTTCATTCATTATACTTTTATTCACATATTTAATTCAAGGCACTCTAATTCCAGGTAAAACAATGACTTGTATTATTATTGTCATATTTTAATCAAATTAATATAAAACTTCAGATCCATTTTTCTCAAAAAAATCGTTATGTTAGGGTATGATAATATTATATCATTGAATTCAGAATAATATTCTCTATTAAATAAGCAAATGAAAAAATAGGTTCACATTTAAAATAAAAAAGTTGGGACACGTATTTTGAGAAACACTGGTTTAAAAAATAATTAGTTTGTCTCATGTTAATAGTGTTGTAAAATAGAATTTTTTTGCTAATTTAACTGACCTTGTAGCTCTTATAGTTCTCGAGATAGCAATAGTGGACAAAATAAAATGAACACCTTTATACACATAATTTTTATAGGTTTAACAATACCGTTTAAACCAGTATTTGTAAAATTTGTTTCTGTATACATCTGAGAAAATCAATAATTTTAATAGTTTAAAAAAATCACATAGATGGCACTAATTAAGAATTTTATTGCATCTGCTAAGGAAGGAATCGATATAATTATTAAATTAATTTAATATTTTTATATTTAATTTCATATGTATATGAATTAAAATATTATTATTATATTAACTGGTAGTGATAGTGTTGTTATATTTATTTCCAAATCACAAGTATGATGTGAAAAGAAAAAAACCTGAATCTCCAGAGTAAATACAAAGGGCTCTTATAATATTTACTATTGAAAATTATGTTATGAAATGAATATAATAATATATATAAATATGCGTTGATAACATAAATGTACAATTACATCTTATTTAGAACAAACTGTATGAAATATTTAAAAAAAAAGTCGTGAATCTTTGGAATAAATGTAGATAGAAACTTCTTATCTCTCTCTACGAATAATGAAATGGCAAACGGTAATATAAAGCATGTGCTTTGAAAAGAGGACTTGTGTGTAATATTTGTCGTACTTCTTGAATTTAACGTTACTATTTTCATGTTAAGTATGGTTGGTTAGATAATATTACAACATAACAAGTCCATTTTCGTGTATAAAATATTAGTTAAAACTTGAAATACTGATCTCGCTTCACTTTAGGTTTCCAAGCCATAACACATAGCTTGATTACAATAAAAATTGTAGCCATTGATTCTTATCAACAACAGTTTCATTATAATAATCATTGTCATATTTTCTCGGTACTAATCTAATTCTATTGGTACATACGTACATCTACAATGAAAGAGTTCATTGCAGAATATGTAGTATTATTGCGAATTTATCTATCGTATGACATTTTTATTACGGTTTTTATATTTTGACTTCTTCTTTCTACTGATTTTTTCTTTGCCCTTCCAACCGTATTTAATGTGCTTTCAATTTCGCTATAAGTATAATACTTATATTTTCAGCAATGTTAAAATGACAAGATAATTTGACAACTGTATTTTGGATGCGTTCAAACATGTGTTATACAGTCGGATTACTGAATGTGACCAGTGTAAATTTTTAAATTCAAAGAAACTGTTTAATAAATTTAATAAGAACACAAAATTTTTTTTAATAAAAATATTATAAATATACCTTAACAAATAACAATGAGCCTTTAGGGTCCCGAAAATTTATAAAAAGAGCAGCTAACAATCAAAGCTGGCTGTTTTCTTTTAAATTTTTGGGAATCTAAAGGCCCATTGTTAAACGTTAAATATTTTTGATTTCTAAATAAATCATTTTGAAATATATCTTATCATTTTAAAACATACACTTCGTTTATGAAAATGAATTTTAGATGTCAGATTGTCAAATTTGAATTGAATAAAATAAGTAAAATATATGAAATAATAATGTTCATAAAGTAATTTTTATTTACTCTCCAATGAATATAAAAGTATAATAATATATATAGTAAAATGACATATTTTTATAATTAGAGAATAATAACTAAAACTTACTGTAGGAATTGCAAACCTTGCTCGCAACTTTCATCATCACAAATTTTGACATAAATAATCCATTATTTAAAAACTTTATGGTTGTATATGACAGAATATATTATATTTACTCTTTTTATAGCATTATTTATGATAAAAATAGCTTCTTTTAATTTCATTTGATTACACTTTGAACCAGTAACCTAATATGACATCTGTAAGTGATAAAAATTAAAAATGTACCTAATAATATTTATATCGTACCTTAAACTAATATCCAACAATTTTCAAACATTTTTTTGCATTATTTCTTGGTAAAAATATGAATTTTCATGTAATCCATTCACCTGGGAGCACATGTCATCAAAAGCATTTCTCGTTAAATATTTGGTTTCAGAAAGTGTTTATTGTTTGAAATATCAATGATAATTGAATAATTGAATAGATACTTTGTTTTTGTATACGGTTTCATTTAAAAAAATCATCTCATTCCATAACAAAATACAATAGAAATTTTAAAAATCTAATTGTTGTTGTAATCAAATACTTTCATCTGAAATTTGATGAAAGAATACATAAAGAATGTATAAAATGCAGTTACTTACAGTTTAATATAATCCAGATACATAATTGAAAATAATTATTGTACAATAAATTATTAAACATTTCTTCCAAGGGGGTATGAAGGAAAGGTTTGTCAGTATTTTTAAATAAATGTGTTTATGACTGAATACGACGCGCCTTGTTTGATTTCCATAATTAAATTTTTGTCAATAGTGTTATTATCCATAATTTTATGTTATTCTTTTCTATGAATATATTCTTGTTTGGATAACTACGAGTATAACTGAAATGAAAACACATATTTAAATACATTCAAGAAAATATAAAATTACATACTTACATTATAAAATGTAGTGTAATTTTACTTTTAAACTAATTTTACTATATATTTCTCCAAGCAAATACAAGACTTGCAAGATGATTTTTTGATTAGAGCTGACGTTTTGACAAACGTCATATGTCATGAAAATTTAAATATTGTAAATAAGGTTTGCCGTAAATTATTATGTACAATGCACTTTTATGATAATCAGTTACACTTCAGTAGTGTTATTTTTAGTAATTTTATGTTATTTCTCTTCTATAAATATACTCTTGTTTGGATAACCAATTAAAAATTGTAACTGAAATGAAAATACATCTTTAAATACAACGAAACAAATTTAAAATAATATACTTACATCACAAAGTGTATTGTACATAGTTTACTTTATATTTCTGTATATTTCTCTTTGAAAATATAAAACTTGTGCCACGAATTTTTTGATTGACTGACCCAACAGATGATAAACGTCAAACGTCATAAAATTAAATATTTAAAATACACCACATTTAACATTCAGTGTATTTGTATATATTTCGCTCACTATTATAATGTGTAAAAATTTAATTACTTTTACAATATCTCTTTTCATTTTCAAAATAAATCAATTAAAAGTTTCATATTGAATTGTCAAAAATGACGGATGGCACAGTAATTCTTTTTAAATTTAAACTTGGCATCTAGGATATTTTTTTCAGTTTTGTTCCAGTTTTCCTTTTTCGCTTAGTTTTTGATTTTTTACACGAAAACCACTCACAGTAAAAATATGAGACCCCAAAAAGGCCCTATTCCACTTTAAACCACATCTAATAAAATAATATTAAAATTATTACATAAATGGTTTGACCTGTACCCGTGAGCAAAGTTTTTGCGATGCGCGAGATGAATCCAAATATAGATATATATATAGTGAATCTATCAAAATAGTATATGACTAGCGAATTCTCGGCTACGCCGAGCATTCCCTAGAGCTCCGCTGTCAGTGCAAACAACAAATGCCGATCGACATGAAACAATTATTTCATATTTGCACTTCAGGCCTCTCCAAGACCTTTTATTAGATTCCAAACATGATATATTTCTAATAACTTTTTGCATAAAACAAAAGCCGATCGACATGGAATATTTTTGTCAATTCTGCACGCCGGCCTTCAACGAGACCTTTCATTTGAGACCAATCTCGACATACCTTTGAGAAACTTTTGCAAAAAACAAAAGCCGATCAACACTGACCGTTTTTGTTAATTCTACACGCCAGCCCTTATCGAGCTTTTTCATTTGATACCAAACACCACACACTTCTGACAACTTTTTGCAAAAAACAAAAGCCGATTGACATGGCACATTTTTGTCAATTCAGCACGCTAGCCCTCAACCAGACGTTTTGTTTGATACCAAACTCGACATACTTCTAAGAACTTCTTGCAGAAAACAAAAGCCGATCGGAATGGAACATTTTTGTCAATTTTGCACGCTAGCCCTCAACGAGACCTTTCATTTGAGACCATACTCGACATACTTCTAAAAACTTTTTGCAAAAAACAAAAGCCGATCAACATTAACCATTTTTGTTAATTCTGCACACCAGCCCTTATCGAAACCTTTCATTTGATACCAAACACCACACAATGGTAACAACTTTTTGCAAAAAAAAAAACCTATCGACATAACACATTTTTGTCAATTCTGTACGCTAGCCCTCAACGAGACGTTTCATTTGAGCCCAAACTCGACATACCTTTGAGAACTTTTTGCAGAAAACAAAAGCCGATCGGAATGGGACATTTTTGTCAATTCTGTTCGGTAGCCCTCAACGAGACCTTTCATTTGAGACCAAACTCGACTTACCTTTGAGAAATTTTTGCAAAAAACAAAAGCCGATCAACATTGATCATTTTTATTAATTTTACACGCCAGCCCTTATCGAGCCCTTTCATTTGATACCAAACACCACACACTTGTGACAACCTTTTGCAAAAAACAAAAACCAATCGACAGAGCACATTTTTGTCAATTCTGCACGCTAGCCCTCAACGAGACGTTTCATTTGAGCCCAAACTCGACATACCTTTGAGAACTTTTTGCAGAAAACAAAAGCCGATCGGAATGGAACATTTTTGTCAATTCTGTTCGGTAGCCCTTATCGAGCCCTTTCATTTGATACTAAACACCACATATTACACAAATTCTTATCTACCTAGAATATTTTTATCATTCATGCACACCCCTCCACATTGTGTCGTTTCCTTAAAACCCAAGGACGACCTACTTCTAAGAACTTTTTACGAAAAACAAATGCAGATCGACATGACACATTTTTTTTGTCATTTCAAAACCGGCCCTTATGGTTTTCTTTCTTTTGATATCAAACAAAGCATTTAATTACGAACATTTAATTTTTATTTAGTTACTTAATAATTTGGCAACACTGTTTGTATTAAAATAATGTAGTTAATTTTTAAATTTATAAATTACCATTTATTCATTCATTTAGGATTATTTGTTTTTTGTTTAGTAATTTCATCACACATTTGGCAACATTGACTTATGTAATTCTAAACGTCAAAATTTAAAATAATTAAATGTGTTGTGTAATAAACTTATAATAATGGTAAAACCTTTGCTCAGGACTATTATTCATGACACTGTTTTCAAATCTTTGATATCAATGTTCTATTAAAAGATACAATCATTTAAAGTTCATAGACAGATTGTCAAAAGTGACGGATAACTGCGTGATTCTTCTTAAAAATAGACGTGGCCTCTGAGATCCATTGTTTCAAGGTACCAATTATGCACAGTTTTTGATTTTTTACACGAAAACCACTCACAGTAAAAATATGAGACCCCAAAAAGGCCCTATTCTACTTTAAACCACATCTAATAAAATAATATTAAAATTATTCAATGAATGGTTTGACCTGTACCCGTGAGCAAAATTTTTGCGATGAACGAGATGAATCCAAATATAGATAGATAGATATATAGATAGTGAATCTATCAAAATAGTATATGACTAGCGAATTCTCGGCTACGCCGAGCATTCCCTAGAGCTCCGCTGTCAGTGCAAAAAACAAATGCCGATCGACATGAAACAATTATTTCATATTTGCACGTCAGGCCTCACCGAGACCTTTCATTAGATTGCAAACACGATATACTTCTAATAATATTTTGCAAGAAACAAAAGCCGGTCGACATGAAACATTTTTGTCATTTATGTACCCCAACTCTCACCGAGACCTTTCATTTGATACCATACACGACATACTTCTGACAACTTTCTGCATTAAACAAAAGTCGATCGACATGAAACATTTTTATCATATCTAGAGGCTAGCCCACACTCAGACTTTTCATTTGATACCAAACACGTGACAACCTTTTGCAAAAAACAAAAGCCGATCGACATAGCACTTTTTTGTCAATTCTGCACTCTAGCCCTCTCCGAGACCTTTCATTTGATACCAAACACGACATGCTTCTGACAACTTTTTGCATAAAACAAAAGATGATCGACATGGAACAATTTTGTCAATTCTGCACGCTAGCCCTCAACGAGACTTTTCATTTGATACCAAACACCACACACTTCTGACAACTTTTTGCAAAAAACAAATACCGATCGACATAGCACATTTTTATCAATTCTGCAGGCTAGCCCTCTTCGAGACCTTTCATTTGATACCAAACACGACATACTTCTGACAACTTTTTGCATAAAACAAAAGCCAATCGACATGGAACATTTTTGTCTATTCTGCACGCTAGCCCTCAACGAGACTTTTCATTTGATACCAAACACCGCACACTTCTGACAACTTTTTGCAAAAAACAAATACCGATCGACATAGCACATTTTTATCAATTCTGCACGCTAGCCCTCTCCGAGACCTTTTATTTGATATCAAACACGACATATTTCTGACAAATTTTTGCAAAAAACAAAAACCATCGACATAGTACATTTTTGTCAATTCTGCAGGCTAGCCCTCTCCGAGATCTTTCATTTGATACCAAACACGACATACTTCTGACAAATTTTTGCATAAAACAAAAGCCGATCGACATGGAACATTTTTGTTAATTCTACACGCCAGCTCTTATCGAGGCTTTTCATTTGATACCAAACACCACATACTTCTCACAACATTTTCCAAAAAACAAAAGCCGTTCGATATAGAACATTTTTGTTCATTCTGCACGCTAGCCTTCATCGTGACCTAGCCTAATATGACATTCACTGTCTTCAGTAACCTTTCATTTGGGAATATTTGTTCTTTGTTTAGTTACTTTATTAAACATTTGGCAACATTGACTTTCGTAATTCGAAAATACCTAAACACGACATTTTTCTGACAACATTATGCAAAAAACAAATTCTAATCTACATAGAACATTTTTGTCATTCGTGCACACCAGTCCGCATTGTGTCGTTTCCGCTTTTTACGGCAAACAAATGCAGATCGACATGACACATTTTTTTGTCATTTTAAACCTGGCCCGTATGGTTTCCTTTCTTTTGATAACAAACACAGCAAAGTATTCAATTTATTTTATTTAGGAATATTTGATTTTTATTTAGTTACTTTATAATTTGGCAACACTGTTTGTATTAAAAAATAGTAGTTAATTTTTAAATTTATAAATTAATATTGTCAACCCTAATACAACTGCCACCGTCTTCAGTGAAGTTAGTTTAGGAATATTTGGTTTTAATTTAGTTACTTCATCACACATTTGGCAACATTGACTTTTGACATTGGAAACGTCAAAATTTATATTAATTAAATACGTTATGTTTTAAACTTAAATTAGTTGTAACACATTTGCTCAAGTCTATTATTCATGATACTGTTTTTAAATCTTTGATATCATTGTTCTATTAAAAGATATAATCATTTAAAGTTCATAGGCAGATTGTCAAAAGTGACTGATGATGGCGTAATTCTTCTTAAAGCTAGACATGGCCTCTGGGATCCATTGTTTCAAGGCAGCATTTGTGCAAAGTTTTAATTTTTTACACGAAAACTACTCATTGTAAAAATATGAGACACCCAAAAGGCACCAGATCTCATTAGCCCCCACATATTAAAAAAAAAATTATATCAATCACTTGCATGGTTCAGGCTGTAGGCGATTACAAAAGTTACTCGATGCTCGTGATGAATCTATAGATATATATATATAGTGAATCTAATCGTTTAGTATATAGGACTAGCGAATTCTCGGCTACGCCGAGCATTCCCTAGAGCTCCGCTGTCAGTGCAAAAAACAAATGCCGATCGACATAAAACAATTATTTAATATTTTCACGTCAGGCCTCACCGAGACCTTTCATTAGATTGCAAACACGTTATACTTCTAATAATTTTGTGTACCCCAACTCTCACCGAGACCTTTCATTTGATACCATACACGACATACTTCTGACAACTTTCTGCATAAAACAAAAGTCGATCGACATGAAACATTTTTATCATATCTACACGCTAGCCCACACCGAGACTTTTTATTTGATACCAAACACTATATACTTGTGCCAACCTTTTGCAAAAAACAAATACCGATCGACAAAGGACATTTTTGCCAATTCTGCACGCTAGCCCTCTCTGAGTCCTTTTATTTGATACCAAACACGACATACTTCTGACAACTTTTTGCATAAAACAAATACCGATCGACATAGCACATTTTTGTCAATTCTGCACGCTAGCCCTCTCCGAGACCTTTCATTTGATACCAAACACGACATACTTCTGACAACTTTTTGCATAAAACAAATACCGATCGACATAGCACATTTTTGTCAATTCTGCACGCTAGCCCTCTCCGAGACCTTTCATTTGATACCAAACACGACATACTTCTGACATTTTTTTGCATAAAACAAAAGTCGATTAACATGGAACATTTTTGTCATTTCTGTATGCTAGCCCACAACAAGACCTTTTATTTGATACCAAACATGACATATTTCTAACAATTATTTGAAAAACAAAAACCGGTCGATGTAAAATATATTTGTCATTTATGCAAGCCAGAAAACATTTATATAGAAAACATACATTTTTAAAGTAATTTTAGAATTTTACAAAATTAATAATTAATATCAAATATAATATTAATTAGAATGACATAATAACAATAATAAACTCTCAGGTAGAATTTTTTTTTAATTTCCGTAAATGTCTAATTTTTGCCGAAAAAAGTACATATTATATTTATTATATTTCATACAATAGACGTGCGGTTCCATCGGGTATGATTTGATCTTATTTAGAGTGGAAATATGAACAACTTTGTACTTTTGTAGTTTTGCTCTAAATATATCAGGAGAGAGAGTATTCGCAATTTTTTGAATACTTGGTTTTGTTAAGTGATCATAACTGTCAAATGAAATTAAAATAAAATTAAAAAAATAATGAAATATGAAAATAAAAATTATAAACTGTTTTATTTCATTCATTATACTTTTATTCACATATTTAATTCAAGGCACTCTAATTCCAGGTAAAACAATGACTTGTATTATTATTGTCATATTTTAATCAAATTAATATAAAACTTCAGATGCATTTTTCTCAAAAAAATCGTTATGTTAGGGTATGATAATATTATATCATTGAATTCAGAATAATATTCTCTATTAAATAAGCAAATGAAAAAATAGGTTCACATTTAAAATAAAAAAGTTGGGACACGTATTTTGAGAAACACTGGTTTAAAAAATAATTAGTTTGTCTCATGTTAATAGTGTTGTAAAATAGAATTTTTTTGCTAATTTAACTGACCTTGTAGCTCTTATAGTTCTCGAGATAGCAATAGTGGACAAAATAAAATGAACACCTTTATACACATAATTTTTATAGGTTTAACAATACCGTTTAAACCAGTATTTGTAAAATTTGTTTCTGTATACATCTGAGAAAATCAATAATTTTAATAGTTTAAAAAAATCACATAGATGGCACTAATTAAGAATTTTATTGCATCTGCTAAGGAAGGAATCGATATAATTATTAAATTAATTTAATATTTTTATATTTAATTTCATATGTATATGAATTAAAATATTATTATTATATTAACTGGTAGTGATAGTGTTGTTATATTTATTTCCAAATCACAAGTATGATGTGAAAAGAAAAAAACCTGAATCTCCAGAGTAAATACAAAGGGCTCTTATAATATTTACTATTGAAAATTATGTTATGAAATGAATATAATAATATATATAAATATGCGTTGATAACATAAATGTACAATTACATCTTATTTAGAACAAACTGTATGAAATATTTAAAAAAAAAGTCGTGAATCTTTGGAATAAATGTAGATAGAAACTTCTTATCTCTCTCTACGAATAATGAAATGGCAAACGGTAATATAAAGCATGTGCTTTGAAAAGAGGACTTGTGTGTAATATTTGTCGTACTTCTTGAATTTAACGTTACTATTTTCATGTTAAGTATGGTTGGTTAGATAATATTACAACATAACAAGTCCATTTTCGTGTATAAAATATTAGTTAAAACTTGAAATACTGATCTCGCTTCACTTTAGGTTTCCAAGCCATAACACATAGCTTGATTACAATAAAAATTGTAGCCATTGATTCTTATCAACAACAGTTTCATTATAATAATCATTGTCATATTTTCTCGGTACTAATCTAATTCTATTGGTACATACGTACATCTACAATGAAAGAGTTCATTGCAGAATATGTAGTATTATTGCGAATTTATCTATCGTATGACATTTTTATTACGGTTTTTATATTTTGACTTCTTCTTTCTACTGATTTTTTCTTTGCCCTTCCAACCGTATTTAATGTGCTTTCAATTTCGCTATAAGTATAATACTTATATTTTCAGCAATGTCAAAATGACAAGATAATTTGACAACTGTATTTTGGATGCGTTCAAACATGTGTTATACAGTCGGATTACTGAATGTGACCAGTGTAAATTTTTAAATTCAAAGAAACTGTTTAATAAATTTAATAAGAACACAAAATTTTTTTTAATAAAAATATTATAAATATACCTTAACAAATAACAATGAGCCTTTAGGGTCCCGAAAATTTATAAAAAGAGCAGCTAACAATCAAAGCTGGCTGTTTTCTTTTAAATTTTTGGGAATCTAAAGGCCCATTGTTAAACGTTAAATATTTTTGATTTCTAAATAAATCATTTTGAAATATATCTTATCATTTTAAAACATACACTTCGTTTATGAAAATGAATTTTAGATGTCAGATTGTCAAATTTGAATTGAATAAAATAAGTAAAATATATGAAATAATAATGTTCATAAAGTAATTTTTATTTACTCTCCAATGAATATAAAAGTATAATAATATATATAGTAAAATGACATATTTTTATAATTAGAGAATAATAACTAAAACTTACTGTAGGAATTGCAAACCTTGCTCGCAACTTTCATCATCACAAATTTTGACATAAATAATCCATTATTTAAAAACTTTATGGTTGTATATGACAGAATATATTATATTTACTCTTTTTATAGCATTATTTATGATAAAAATAGCTTCTTTTAATTTCATTTGATTACACTTTGAACCAGTAACCTAATATGACATCTGTAAGTGATAAAAATTAAAAATGTACCTAATAATATTTATATCGTACCTTAAACTAATATCCAACAATTTTCAAACATTTTTTTGCATTATTTCTTGGTAAAAATATGAATTTTCATGTAATCCATTCACCTGGGAGCACATGTCATCAAAAGCATTTCTCGTTAAATATTTGGTTTCAGAAAGTGTTTATTGTTTGAAATATCAATGATAATTGAATAATTGAATAGATACTTTGTTTTTGTATACGGTTTCATTTAAAAAAATCATCTCATTCCATAACAAAATACAATAGAAATTTTAAAAATCTAATTGTTGTTGTAATCAAATACTTTCATCTGAAATTTGATGAAAGAATACATAAAGAATGTATAAAATGCAGTTACTTACAGTTTAATATAATCCAGATACATAATTGAAAATAATTATTGTACAATAAATTATTAAACATTTCTTCCAAGGGGGTATGAAGGAAAGGTTTGTCAGTATTTTTAAATAAATGTGTTTATGACTGAATACGACGCGCCTTGTTTGATTTCCATAATTAAATTTTTGTCAATAGTGTTATTATCCATAATTTTATGTTATTCTTTTCTATGAATATATTCTTGTTTGGATAACTACGAGTATAACTGAAATGAAAACACATATTTAAATACATTCAAGAAAATATAAAATTACATACTTACATTATAAAATGTAGTGTAATTTTACTTTTAAACTAATTTTACTATATATTTCTCCAAGCAAATACAAGACTTGCAAGATGATTTTTTGATTAGAGCTGACGTTTTGACAAACGTCATATGTCATGAAAATTTAAATATTGTATTTTTGCGATGCTCGAGATGAATCCAAATATAGATAGATAGATATATAGATAGTGAATCTATCAAAATAGTATATGATGATAAACGCTTCGTCATAGTATTCGTGCGTAATATTTATATTGTTAATTAACGGTTATTTACAAGATAACATTACATGATTTTTAATTCATTATATAAAACTAGGATTAAGGCCTGAATGTTGAAAATGTTTCGTAGGTGTATATCGTATTTTCATGTAATGATTGATAAATGTAGTCTTGTAGCAATTTTGTGCTAAATAAACGATATTATTATTATATTATTTGTTTTGTTCATTTATATCTTTAATTCCCAACACTTACGTTTATAATATATTTTATATCGTGGATGCTTGTAATTGAGTAACTGTAAGCTTCCCTTATACAATAAATAATTAAGAATTAGTAGAGATAGATGTTGGTTTAAAATTCACACATCCAGTTCTTGAATAAGCTGAAAATTTTATATTTACATTATGTATGTTTATGTGCGTCTGTAATTTGCGCAGCAGCCAGTTTAAATGTGAGCTATCGCGACTGCGCAGTTTATTTTAAAATATCACCGAAATAATTAATTCATTTTAAATTTATTTATAATAATTTCCAAGCAATATAAGATAAAATTTATAGAATAAACAGTAATATATGTCAAATTGATAATGGGAGCGTTTAGGCGCTGCTGTTCCAACTACTTTTTCCCCTCCAACTTTTTTTGAAACGTCAAATTTCAAATTTGTATTTCTTAATATAACTTATACAAATATATATGTTTTTTTTCTCACAGAAACAAGCCATTTCTTCCATTATTTTATAAAATTTAAGTTTCATAAACTAAATAAAATTGTTCTTATTCCCCGCGCGAACTTCACTCAATATGCGCATGCACACTAAAAAGATTAAGACGTTTTTCTTATTTATTTATTTATTTATCGTATGGCATAAATATAAATGCATTACTTATTTTATTATTTTACAAATCTTTTTTATTTATTTTTGTTTAGAAATCTTACCCAAATTAGAGAGCCATGCTACAAGTTTTTTTATAACAGTGTGACAATATTATAACTTTTGTACGGTTATATATGTTATTATATACATCTAAATTATTTATAATATTTTCAAAGTGGCATGCGGGATATTTTATATAATATATAATAAAAAAAATTAAATCTCCAAACAAGGTGACATCTAGTGGTGGGTGAGAAAAAAACTAAAGTATGGGAAGTTTAAACTTCGTCAATTTAAATGATTTTTCATATGGGTGACGATATTGTTTATTGTACATAAAATGATTTGTTAATTATTTAAAATATTTCCAAAGCGGCACTCGAACCAGTTAGGGATATTAGTAGAAATAAATGTAGAATATGTTATGTCTGGAAGTTTATAATTTTTTACACCCCCTTTTGCGGGTGACGCTATTGTTTGTCATACAAGAAAACATTTGTTATTATTTATATTATTTATTTAAAGAATATCCAAAGCGGCACTCGACTCAGTTTGGCAAATAAATAGGTATACATGAATACTTCATATGTGGGACTTTATGATTTTTTTTTTCACCCTTCTACGGGGGGTGCTACTGTGTGTTATACCAGGAAACATTTGTTGTAATGTATATTATTTATTTATAATAATTTCAAAGCGGCACGTAAGACCGTTTAGGAAATAAATAATAATAAATGTGGAATTTGCGAACTTTGGAACTTGAGGATTTTTTTTCACCCCCTTCTACGGGGGGTGCTACTATGTGTTATACCAGGAAACATTTGTTGTAATGTATATTATTTATTTATAATAATTTCAAAGCGGCACGCGAGGCCGTTTAGGAAATAAATTATAATAAATGTGGAATTTGCGAACTTTGGAACTTGAGGAATTTTTTTCACCCGCTTCTACGGGGGGGTGCTACTATGTGTTATACCAGGAAACATTTGTTGTAATGTATATTATTTATTTATAATAATTTCAAAGCGGTATGCGACGCCGTTTAGGAAATAAATAATAATAAATGTGGAATTTGCGAACTTTAGAACTTGAGGAATTTTTTTCACCCCCTTCTACGGGGGGTGCTACTATGTGTTATACCAGGAAACATTTGTTGTAATGTATATTATTTATTTATAATAATTTCAAAGCGGCATGTAAGACCGTTTAGGAAATAAATAATAATAAATGTGGAATTTGCGAACTAACTAGAGGAATTTTTTTTCACACCCTTCTACGGTTGGTGCTACTATGTGTTATACCAGGAAACATTTGTTGTAATGTATATTATTTATTTATAATAATTTCAAAGCGGCACGCGAGGCCGTTTAGGAAATAAATAATAATAAATGTGGAATTTGCGAACTTTGAAACTTGAGGAATTTTTTTCACCCCCTTCAACGGAAGGTGCTACTATGTGTTATACCAGGAAACATTTGTTGTAATGTGTATTATTTATTTATAACAATTTCAAAGCGGCACGCGAACCTGTTTGGGAATTAAATAAAAATATGTATAGGCAGGTTAAAACGGGCAATTTTTATTTTTTTGTCGTACCCCTAAGGGGGGCGCTACTATGTTTTATACATGAAAACATTTGTTATTATGTATACAATTTATTTATAATAATTTGGAAGCGGCATTCGAAGTTGTACAGGAAATAAATAAATTTATTGCTAACATAACCTATAAAAAAATGTTAGGTTAATGTTAGAACCTTTAAAATAGATAAATGTATTACTTACCTGCATCTGATAATTTCTATATATATATATATATATATATATATATATATATATATATATATATATATATTATTTTAATATATCCAATTGTTTATTTTACATTTTATTGCCGTATTAAGCCAATTTCTTAATTTAATTCTATTTCATGGATCTACTTGGCCTTGGTCATGCGCAAGGCTATGTTTGTTCACAGCATACTATGCTCGGGAAGTGGCTGCTAGAAATGGCTGCTAGAATCACTCTGGTCAGGTTTGATGCTGTCAAAAAAAGCAACTAATTTTACTGCCGCGGAAACAAGTAATCTCATAAAATTGGTTGATAAATATAAACACATCCTAGAGTCCAAGAAGACAGATTCCGTCTTATGGAAAGAAAAAGATAAAATGTGGAATCAATTAGAAATTAGTTTTAATTCCAGTAGTGGCCAGTACCCACGAAATAAAAAAAAACTGAAAACAAAATATGAGTGTTTAAAAAAGGATTTATAGAAAAAAATATCTAGAAATAACATTGAACTTTTTAAAACTGGTGGAGGTCCCACAACAGTTAAAATGTTAACAAGTGACGAAGAACAACTATGGTCAATCATATCGCTGTCAATAACTGGATTGCCCGCCCGACACGATAGTGATTTTCATTACTGTAAGTTAATATGACATGAAAATAAAAATATAATTATATATAGTTTAACAACATTGGTTTACTTCAGCACACAATCCAGAAAAATCTACAGAACCAGAAACCGGAGGAAACGATATTGGCGAGGAAGAACCAGAAAAGGAAAGTGACATTAATAATATAAGTATGATGTTGTTGAAATACATCATTTGAAATATAAGATGAAATCATTTACCTAATTTGATTTATTTGCAGCAATTAAACTGCCAGAAAATGAAATCGAAGAGGTATAAGGGGTAAAACAACAAATACTGGTAGAAGCAGAAGCGAATCAAGAATCATCGACTAGAATTAAATAAAATTTTATTAAAACCACAGGAATTTGATCTGAAAATAAAAGAAAAACAATTGGAAGACATGATTTAAGAAATGAAAAAAAAATGTATTAAATTCCAAATAAAATATTGGTGCAATCGGCCATTAATTTTTTATTCTGCTTCATAATATAAATGATGTGATACATAATGTGATTTTTTATAGTTTCTAATTAAAATTACGTATATGTTTAGTCATACAGAATCATTTTTATTTTTATATGTTTTTCTTATTATTCTGTGTATAATTTTCACAATACAAATCAAAAAAATTATTGAAAGAATATAACTTATTACAAAAAAATGTTATAATGGAAGCAAATCAAAAATTAGTAGCTTCCCATTTTATAACGTTGCTACCTTTATCAGTAAGAGGATCATTTATTGTTAAACAACCCAGTAGATTAGAAGAGTGTGAATGAGAATTGGGAAATGAATTTAATTACTCACACCAGAAAAATTTCCCGGCCAACAATTCCCCGGAAAACCATAACAAATTAACAATAATCAGTCACAACAAAAACCTTTTTCCAAAACCGAACGAACAATTGTATTTACAAATTTATGCGAACATAAAATAACTCTTTATAACGAAACTCCTATCTACACAAAAAATACATACTTCCACAAAATTATGAAAGTGATATCGAAGAGCATATTCAAAAAATGTTACAAGGAAAAGTTATACCGCCGTCTCATTCCCAGTGGAATTCTCCCATTTGAATAGTTCCACAGAAGAGTATAGGCTTCCGGAAAACGAAAAACGCGATTAGTTATCGATTTTAGGAAAATAAACTCTCAAACAAAAGATGACAAATTTCTCATCCCCAATATTGACACCTTATTAGATCATATTAGTCACTCAAAATATTTCACGACTCTAGATTTACATTCTGGCTTTCATCAAATTCCCATGCATAAAAACGATATCGAAAAAACCGCGTTTTCCACACAATCTGGTCATTATGAATTTTTGCGTATGCCTTTCGGTTTAAAAAATGCCCTCGTAACATTTAAAAAAATGATAAATATTGCATTAGGAGATTTAGTAAACAAAATTTGACTAGTCTACTTAGACGATGTAATTATTTTTGGCAAAACTCTTGAAGAACATTTAAATAATATAAAAATAGTTTTCGAAAAACTAATTTATAAATCCAAATTGATAAAACAGAATTTTTGCAAACACAGACAAAATATTTAGGATATATCATTACACAAGATGGAATTAAAACAGATCCTTCTAAAATAGCAAAATTAAAAACTGGAACATCCCTAAAACAAAAAAAGAAATAAGGCAATTTCTGGATACAATAGGATGGTATCGCAAATTCATCCCAAATTTCACCAAACTCACTAAACCTCTTACTTCATGTTAAAAAAATGGTCGAAACATAGATATTTATAACGAATCTTATAGAAAATGTTTCAATGAATGCAAGGAAATTCTTGCTTCATCTCCTATATTACAATTTCCAAACTTTAATAAAGATTTTATATTATTTACCGATGCCTCTGATTATGCAATTGGATTAGTTTTATTACAAAAAGACGAGCATGGTAAAGAAATGCCAATTGCCTATTTTTCGAAAATTTTAGGAAACGCTGAACAAAATTATAGTAACCTAGAAAAAGAATTATTAGCAATAATTGAATCAGTCAAAAATTTCAGGCCCTATCTATTTGGTACTTAGTAGAAAATTCCTTATCAAAACAGATCATAAACCTTTGTGTTGATTATTTACTATGAAAAATGCTAACCAAAAAGTCATGAGGTGAAAAATAGAATTAAATGAATATCATTTTGATACAGAATTCTTAGAAGGCAAAATGAATGTATTAACAGATAATCTTCCTCGTCAACGTGACAAAGCCAAAATTCATAATAAAATCGGTGATGTAAGAGAAACAAAAATATTTGCTTACTGCATTTAGGAAGATCTGAGAATGAGTCAAGGTTCAGTAGATCAAGTCAGTAAAAAATTTGATAGTACGAATTGATGTAAACATATAAACCTAAAAAATAAATATATCATTATTCAAAAGTCTAATAATCAAACTATTATTTATTTACTTAGAAAGAAAAGATTTAATGAGAAACCTCCAATTAAAAACTTAAATAAACCACTAAAAAAATATAAAGATTATCTCATACTGAATAAAATTTTTGTATTAAACTTATCCCTGTTATGCTGTGATTTAAATAATTTGGAATGGAATCAAGTATCGGCAAAAATATTAAAAATATTTGAGAATACAAATATACAAATTAATGTTTATTCTTTACCTACAGTAAATTTATTTAATAATGATAATGAATCAATTTTTTGATCTAGAAAATTTAGTAAATGGAATTGAATATATAGAAAATAGAATCAACATAGCGGATAATCAACTAATATTTGAAACTCATAATTTTGAAACTGAAATAGAAATAACAAAATTATTTGAAAACAGAAAAGAATGAATTCATTGTAAATCTTGATAACGAAATATTACACTTTCTCAAAAAATATTCAAATAT
Organism: Stenolophus ochropezus; assembly: GCA_035578165.1. NCBI lineage: Eukaryota > Metazoa > Arthropoda > Insecta > Coleoptera > Carabidae > Stenolophus > Stenolophus ochropezus. Next base: position 10,273,020 of record JAQOWZ010000013.1, on the reverse strand, counting down.
ATTAAAAAATAAAATATCTAGCTATTTTAATGAAAAAGATCTAGATTTTAAATCTAAATGAAATTATAGAGGCTTACTGTCATCACGATAACGAACAGATACACTTTCTTATTAATATCCCATTTTTCCCGCAAACTTACGATTTATAGTAATTTACACCTGTACCCTTTATTAAACATAATAAAATGCTACAATTAAATGAAAAACAAACTGTATTTTATAAATAATAATGATAATTTTAAGATAAATAACTGCACCTTTATTAATAAGATATATTATTATAAAACTGAGTATATTGTTTTAAATAAATGTATAGTTAATATTCTAAGAACACAAACGAATAATGATTGTAAATACCATATTATAGAATGAGAAATTACACAAATAAATTATGAAAAGAATATGTCAACCGTCGGGATTTGAACCCGAGACCTACATCTTGCCGGGATGTTGCTCTACCAACTGAGCTACGGCTCACTTGGCTGTTCTATCACGTCGGTTGACATATTCTCTCACGGCATTACTCTTCAGAAGTCTTTTTAAGACTTTACTAGTCATATGTTAGATGTGGGGTTAAATAACCACTTCATTTAAACATCTAGTGACGCGTTATATTGAAATCAGACCGATATCTCGGCCATTTTTTGAAATGAGAACTGATTTAACAGTCGTAGACACACAAATAAATTATGAAAAGAATATGTCAACCGTCGGGATTTGAACCCGAGACCTACATCTTGCCGAGATGTTGCTCTACCAACTGAGCTACGGCTCACTTGGCTGTTCTATCACGTCGGTTGACATATTCTCTCACGGCATTACTGTTAAGAAGTGTTTTTAAGACTTTACTAGTCACATGTCTTAAGTCTTAAAAAGATTTCTTAACAGTAATGCCGTGAGAGAATATGTCAACCGACGTGATAGAACAGCCAAGTGAGCCGTAGCTCAGTTGGTAGAGCAACATCCCGGCAAGATGTAGTTCTTAGGTTCAAATCCCGACGGTTGACATATTCTTTTCATAATTTATTTGTGTGTCTACGACTGTTAAATCAGTTCTCATTTCAAAAAATGGCCGAGATATCGGTCTGATTTCAATATAACGCGTCACTAGATGTTTAAATGAAGTGGTTATTTAACCCCACATCTAACATATGACTAGTAAAGTCTTAAAAAGACTTCTTAACAGTAATGCCGTGAGAGAATATGTCAACCGACGTGATAGAACAGCCAAGTGAGCCGTAGCTCAGTTGGTAGAGCAACATCCCGGCAAGATGTAGGTCTCGGGTTCAAATCCCGACGGTTGACATATTCTTTTCATAATTTCTTTGTGTGTTTACGACTGTTAAATCAGTTCTCATTTCAATGAGAAATTACTTGGGAGAAAATCCAAAATACAAATGAATTAATCATAATAAGTCCTAACGAACAACAAATTCAAATCAATTGTCAAAGTAACACAATTAACAAAAAATTAATGGTATTTTTTAATTAAAACTCATTGATCAATATATAATAAATAATTTTAAGTTCGATATAATTCAAGAAAACTATAAATAAATAATAATTGCAAACTTTAACTTTGATAATACATTTGAACTAAATTCAATAAATTTAAGTAAAACAAATAAAGTAAATATAACAATTGAAGAATTACCACAAATAGAAGAGTCAAATTTACAAAATTGTAACAATCATCATTTCTATATCCCCCTCGTGGACCGACCTTGTCATGGTGGGGGAGCTTAGCACCCCTCTGTTGCCATCAGAGGGGGAACTAACGGGACCCGGATCCTTTCGTATTTGACCTTTGATATGTACTTGGATTTCGTGATCGGCTCCTGTAGCAGAGACGTGGGGAGTGCCCGGGTGCTCTGATGCCGAAAGGCTGGGTGGTGCGGATTAGTTATCCTCCCGCGGCACCAGAGTGGCAGGGCTGATGTGAGCTTGCTCTGCCGATACGTCGATGATACAGGAGTCAGGAGCCAGCCACTTCGGGCCCTGATCAGGAAGTGTGAGATGGGTAGAGGTGTCGGAACCTCTACTGCCCCGAGTGAGTTCGACCCATCCGTGTATTCCGGGGTCGGTTAAACGGGTTAAGATTGGGCCCGGGAAACTGGGGTAGGATACGTCCGAGGGTATACCCATTCCCAACCGTCCGGCCCGTTCCATCTCACACGATGGATAAAACATGTCAAAAGGGGAGGACAATTCAGAAGCAATAATCGGTAAGCCAGCCGACAAAATTAGTCCGTCTGGTGGGACGGTAAAAATCCCTGGGGAGAAAACCCCGACACCAAATCAAGTAGGTGGTGCGGGTCCATCTCAAAACCCCCAAAGTACTACGAGCCAGGAAAAGATGATTATACCCCGGTTTCTGGTCGTCAAAAATATCAATGGAAATTTTGATAAAATCAATCAATTTTTATTAAATAAACTTCTGTTTGGCATTGTTGGGGATTTGAATTCGGTTAGAAAAATCAAGGATGGCCTGTTAGTTGAAACTGTATCTGCGACTCAGGCAGCACGGTTAGTAAAAATAATCAAACTTGGTGATTTTAACATTGAAGTGACACCTCATAAGAGTATGAACTACTCTAAGGGTGTCATCTTCTCTCGAGACTTACTAAACTGTACCGTGGAAGATTTTTGTGAAGAATTGAGAGACCAGGGCGTAATTGAAGTCAGGCGAATAAGGTCTAAGGTTAATGGTGAGTGGGTAGATACCGAATACCAAATCCAAACCTTCAACCGATGCAATGTACCTGACAAGATGAAAGTCGCCTTTTATGTACTCAAGGTGAGGCTGTACATTCTTGCTCCAATGCGCTGCTTTAAATGCCTACACGAAGGCAGTCCATGCTCAGAACCCCTTGAGTGCATAAATTGCACCGGAAATCATTCCGTCAGGTCAAAGAATTGCCCAATCTATAAACAAGAAGCAGCGACTCAAGACTAAGGAGAACCTCTCGTATCCTGAGGCAAGGACAAGGGTTGTAACTCGTACGCCGATTGCCGGAGTATCCTACTCTAGGGCTGCTAGTACACCTGCGCCCACGTTAAAGATTGATTCGTCTGCTCTTGTTAAAGAATTGATCCCTCAACTCGTCTCGGCCATGAAATCTGTCTTTGTAACAAAGAATAGTATGCCGTGTAAACCCTCAACGTCATCTGAGGTAAGCCACATCGTCCCGGCTATCATAGAAGCACTACAATCTTCATTTGTTACAAAGGACAGTTTTAGAATGCCAAGAAATCCACGATACCGTGAAGCAAGTCCGACACCGTCTCAGTCGTCAGAAAAAGGAAAAAGCCCCGCCATCGAGGCAGGGATTTTCTCAGAGGAGGAATTCTCTGCATACTCAGCCTCGTTTAATCTTCTAATACTATCCAGAAGAAAAAACGGGGAAAAGGCTGGTCTTTAGGAAATCCTAGGAAACCGAAAGAAGTTGAATAGATCAATTTCTCCATTTCCATTGTATGGATAATATTATTCAGTGGAACATCAAGGGCTGTGTGTATCATTATTGTCAGCAGAAGATGTTGCTGATGGAATTCAATCCGCTATGCACATGTCTTCAATAGTCCGGAGAGATATGACACCCAACGTCAGAGTACGAGGTGGAGTGGCCATCATTATAAGGAACCATCCGCAGTTTGAGCGAGTCACTGTCGACACCAATATCCAAGTAGTGGCAATAAGAATGTCTTTCCCAAAGGCATACGACATGACTAGGCGGTATCACATCCTGCCAAAAATGTACGAATGGGGATTCCGGGGTAATCTACCTTAATTCATAAGGGCTTTCCTATCGGACCGTACATTCAGAGTTAGAGTCGGCACTACTTTATCCTCCAGTAAGATCCTGGAGAATGAAGTACCATAAGGTTCTACTCTGAGTGTTACGTTGTTCCTGATAGGTGTGAATGACCTTGTTTCCGGCCTCAGCAAGACCGTGGAAATTTGCATGTACGTTGATACAATTTTCTTTAGCTCAAAGAAAATAAGAGACATCAATCGTAAATTACAGACATCAATAAATGAGATTGTCCTGAAGGCTGCAGGTACCGGATTCAAGTTTTCTCCCGAGAAAATCTAATGTAAGCACTTTTGCAGGTTGAACCGTCCACACTACGGGCTCATGTTGTATCTAAACGGCAATTTGATTAGATGTAAGGACAAGGTTAGGTTCCTTGGTCTTTTATTCGACCACAAACTTACCTGGAAACCTTACCTAATTGAATTAAAAACCAAATGCTTACAGGCACTGAATTGTCTTAGAGTCCTTGCTGGTACGAAGTGGGGCGCTGATCCTTGAACTCTCCTTCGAGTGTATCAGGCCCTTGTTCTGTCGAAATTTTATTATGGCTGCATTGTCTACTCGTCTGCTACGCGCTAAACACTGAGGTTGCTAGATCCAGTACACTTCGCTGGCATTCGGTATAGCACTGGTGCTTTTCCCACTACACCGATAGCAAATCTCTGCTGAGAAACTGGACTCGCACCTCTGAGCATTAGGCGTACATACGTATGCAAAATGTAGGTACAATGCTGCCATAAGAATTTTCTCTTCAAAGAGGATTTTAGGTCGCAGGCTTTATCGAAACCCTTATGTGTGCGAGCTAGAGAACTTCTGAGTGAAATTGAATACACCCTTCCGCGTGTCATGCCAATGGGTTTCTTTGAAACCGCACCATGGCTTATTCCACGAGCGGACGTCATATTGGATTTACTCCAATATGAGAAGCACTGCATGTCACCGGTATTCTTTACTCAGAAGTTCCTCAGCATAAGAGACACGTTTCCACCTGAAGTGAAAATGATTTTCACTAATGGGTCCAAAACTCAAGAAGGTTCTGGTTCGGCTGTTGTAATAGAAGAGACTGCCCACGACCGGACGCTGCACGCAGATGCCTCAATGTACACGACCGAGGCTGATGCTATTTGGCAAGCGCTACTCTACTGTGTTCTCGATCGCAACGGCAAGGAATTCGCTATTGCCAGCGATTTCCTCAGCATTCTCTCCACCATCTCGGATTCCTCGTCCACGGACCTAGTCGTTCAGATAATTTTATCATTGATAAAACATCTATCACGTTGAGATACGATGAAACGAGATTGCCGACGATGCTGCGCGTAATACAGCGACAAGAGACACAGTAGAAGCGCAAGTCGTTAAGTACACTGATTGTCCATTTTATGGCAACGAAGTTGGGATACGGTGGACAACCATCTACACCAAATCAAACCTTTGAATGGACCTGTCAATCTGCCCCATTATCTGTCGAGACAAAACCTTGTTAAAGTCCATCGATTGCGATTAGGCCATACGGGTCTAATGCATTGGTAAAGATTCACAAGGGAGGAGCAGCCCTCCTGAATGCTCTGCAACCAATGAGAAAAGCTTTCGACTTACGTCAAAACATCGAAGAGATGTTAACAGATCATGGGAAGGTAAGGTAAGTCATTAGTTTCCTTAAAGCCTGTGACCTTTATGATCTAAATAAGGGCTTTGAGACATTTCAGTTGTGTTAGTTTAGTTTTGTTATTTATTTCTACACGCTAATTTATTTTTGTGAATGTCTATGTTTTAATTATTTGATTGCCGACGGGCAATAAACGGTGATATTTTAACATATTGTGCTTTCATTTTATCCTTTTTATATAATAATATATACCAGATAAGGCTAATTACCCTGGTAGTCGCAGCCTTGAATAAAAAAAAAATATTTCTATATTATTTATAGTATGTTATTCTTAATAATATATCTTGTCTTGTCTTGTCTTGTTTTGTATTATATAATTTTAGAAATAGGATTGTAACAATTTGCAACAGAAAGAAAAAACATGACAATAAAGAACAAATAGAATTAGGCTCAATTGAATTATAATTATTGTAAAATCTCAGAAGGGAAGAATTATGTATTGTTATATTTCACAATAATTATAATTATCAGCACTTTTCCACGCCGTCTAGCGATGTAATATAAACCTGTGTAAGTTAAGATAAGCTGTTTATTTCTCTTCTGAATACTGTTGTATCAACATTTGTAACTGCATTAAATAAAATAAAATATATTTTTTTCTAATATTTTAAATCAAAATAATTAATTAATTATATATATATATATATATATATATATATATATATATATATATATATATATATATATATATTCTGGGAATATTCATAAAATAGTTTGTTTTGCAAGTTATATTTTATGTATATATGTTTGGAAAATTCTTTTTAAATTCCAGCAGAAATATACAGATAATATTTTTTCGTGTTATATTGTATGAATATTCTATATATATTTGTTAAAATTCTTTTCTTGCAAAAGTTTTCGTTGTTTACATTTTAGTTTCTCTTTTCTAGTTTTTTATATATAATACTTTGTCTGAGCATACAACATATTTTAATAAAGAAAACAGAGACTTGAAAACAATTAAAATGAATGAACTTCACATCAATTACTTGTACTAAAAATTGATTATCGAATGGCAAAATTAGTTTCATTATAATTTAATGTTTAAATAAACAGGAAAAAAATCACAAAATTTAGAAATTTGTGACATAAAATGTATTTTTTATATCGGTTTTTGTTCTAGAATTAATGTGACATTAGTTATTATTATTAATTAGACATTCCAACATTAGAATTTAATTGTATTATAACAGCACATTATTTTATTAAAATACACTATTTGTATATATAATAGCTATTTATGTAATAAGTACATAATATAGGTCTTCATTGGCGAGTCCTATAGTTTATAAATAGAGGGAGTCAATAAAGCCTAATTATGTACGAATTGCATACAAGACTTTATGTACGACTGCGAAAATCGGTTTCTTTTAGGAAAAAAGAAAAATATTCATGACTTTAGTAAAATGAATCAAGTGTATTTATTTTTTAATGTATTTTTTGTTGTTTGGATACGAATTTGTATGTTTGGTGCAGAGTCAAAATTTTCTTCGATGCAAGATGCAAGCGTGCAGTATTTCTAAGAGTTCAATTAACGAAGAAATAATAAATATCGCTACTGCCGCTAAAGATCCACTATTTCGTACAAAATCCAAGCATGTGTACGAAGAAACATACAATACCTATCGGAAATTGTGCTCTACTAAGAATATTGAAACAAATTGTAAATATAGCATCTTACCGTATTTCAACAGTGACTTTTCCCGGTATAAGAGCTTATCATTATAGAGTGAATATTCCATGCTACGAACAACAATAAGTCGACATGAGGTTATTGACATTAGTAAATTTCCAAGCGTCATTCCTTTTTTGAAACGAAAAAGTGAAGGATACACATAAATGAATTTTTGATTAAAGCTGATAATAAGTGACATTATTTACAAAGAATATTGAAGATTATAAGACGCATTTTCTTGTCAAGCTTGAAGACACCAAAGCCAAAGCAGATCGGTCTTTTATAATAGTTCCAGGGAAAATCTGAAATGTTATTTTAGTGGAACTTGTCAGAAGATACATGGCATTTCGACCGAACAAGACCCCACATCAATTATGCTAAAGAAAAATGTACCGTTCAACCCGTCGGAATCCACAAAATTGGTAGTGTACCAGCTGTGGTAGCCAAATACCTGGGGTTGAAGAATTCGTCTTCATATATAGGTCATTGCTTCAGACGTAGTTCAGCCACCCTTCTAACAAATACAGGAGATAGTATGGAAAGAATAAAGAGACATGGGAGTTGGCGCTCAAGCACAGTGACAGAAGGTTATGTCGAAAACCGTGAAAGTACCAAAATTGCTATTGCGAAAAAGATATTAGGTGAGGTATCTCGTAAAGAACCTTCGGCTTGCAGCAGCATTTCTGTTGAATGTCAACAAAAAGTATATTCTGAAGTTATAAAAAGTAACGATGTTCTAGGGTTAAGTATATCTGGTAAACATAATTATGTTATAAATATCAATAATTATTATAATAAGGAGCAATATTGTGTTACACCATTATAAGTTAATTGTTAATAGTTGCAGCGTATGTGATTATAATGCATATTTAAATAAATAAATACTTATGAATAATAATATTACTTTATTTTACTAGTACTATAAATAAGCTCTTTATGGCTGAAAAACTATGTTATAAACGAAAATTTAACATGCAGTCATACATAAAATAAATTTCAATTAGAAAAAATTGAATGTGCTACTACATCAAAAATATCCATCAGATGTTTATATTTTGATTCAGATCTGAACTTCAATTTACAGGCTAAATTGAAGTCAGCAATGATTAAAATGAAGCACCTGTATCAGTTTCGTGACATCCTATCACCCGATGTAAAATTACGTTTAATTAACACGCTTGTTCTTCCAATTTTTGATTATTGTGCAAGTGTGTATGTACCTAATTTATCACAAGAAGATAAGCGCAGAATTCAAGTTTTTCAAAATTCATGTTTACGGTTTATCTACAAGGTGCGTAAATTTGATCACATATCAAGTTATAGACAATTAGCAAAAATGGATAATATTGAGACTCGTATGAGAAAAATATATTTAGTTCTATTTCATAAAATTTTAACTACTAGCACGCCTCGCTATCTGTACGATAAACTCATTCCAAAAGTTTATAATTATAGTTTACGTATTAAGAATTTATACATTGTGCCATCATTTAAAAAACAAAAATTTAAGTGCTCATTCTCGTATTTAGCCCCTACATTATACAACACTTTACCAGACAATATGAAATCTCTTTCTATAAATTCTTTTAAACACCATGTAAAGAAAATGTGATGATCTATGTGTTCAATAATTCAGTATGTATATATTCTGTGATTTTATCTGCGAATTTTTATTGCTTAAAATTATTTTCTATGCATTCAACATTAACTACTAAGGTATTCTTATTCTTCTATGTATTTTTTGATAGTTTTATGTTATATGTATTATTATCGGCGTTCCTTATTGGTTTATTTGTATATTCTTTGTATTGGTTGGGTTGAAAAGCAGCCTTTGGCTGAACCCCGCCATTGACTGATGTCAATAAAGTCTATTATTATTATTATTATTATTATTATTATTATTATTATGTGTCAGATTGACATCAGATGTCAGGCTAATCGTCATCACTTTTAGCACGCAGGCCTGTGACAGTTCAATTACTATTCATATTACCAGGACACAACGAAGTCATAAAATAGCTTATCACGTTTTAGTATTTATGATTCGGGGCATTGCGAAAAAGTAGAAGCAACCAGTTGCCTTTTATATTACGCGCAAAGCCGCGAATCCATATGTACTTAAGCGTTTGACCAGCGAAGTTATTCGGGATGTTCATGAAAAGACTGATTTTAAAATCGTTGCTTCAGTTTGTGACGGTGGCTCCTGGAACGTAGCCGCTATGCGTAGTCTAGCGTCAGAATCTGGAAAAGTATACAATATAGATGACAATGAAATCGTTCATCTTTTTGATGCTTCTCATTTACTCAAATGTATAAGCAATAATTTCATTACTAAAGATGTTGTATTCGAAGGGAAAGTAGCAAAGTAGGCTGACTTTCGGAAGCTGTACGATTTGGATGGGAGAAGCGGTGTACTAAAGGCTACAAAGCTTACTAGTGCCCACGTTAATCCCACCAACCGTCAGAAGATGAGGTTGAAGCTTGCGGCACAAGTTTTCAGTCATTCCACTGCTGCTTTCCTCCAGATTTTGACGAAATATAAATCCATGGAGGCTACGGAAACAGTCAAATTTGTTAAATTCATGAATGACCTGTTTGATACTTTAAATTCTGTTTTCTCTACTCCAAAACCATATGCGAATCAAGTTATTGACAGATCAACTCATATTGCAATTTGAGATCAGTCGCTTCATTATTTAAATAGAATCAAGTTCCTCGTTCAAGATTAAGGTTAATTTGCTTATTGCTATAGTACAGGACAAGATATTTAGTTAATCCCTTGGTAATGGATACGGTTAACCCTCACAACGGGTGATGAGTTGTAACTATGTAGGGGCGGTATTAAGAAAAACTTCATATTCTTATAACTGTAATGAGGATCAAAATGGAAAGAAAATGAACTATTTCTCATTAGGCTGGATTAGTTTTTATTTACTTTTAAATTTACCGTAACAGTACAGCTATAAATAGACTTTTAATATATGAGTTTCCTCAGTTGAAATCTAACTGTATAAGCGTTAGTGTCGTGAAATTTAAAACTAAATGTCGACAATGTGGAGACTTTGACATGAGGAGTGTGAAATAGAAGAAGACAATGATGATCTGGTGCAGAATGACAGAGGAAGTATTAATGTTCAGCGCTTGCATTTATCGAGCGACGCCAAACAAATAATAGTGAATGTATTTAAATCATTAAGAACTGAACATGTGATTAATGCTATTGCGAAAACGACGGAATTAACCAAAGTGCCATATTCAACAGTACACAGAAATGTAAAAATTGGCGTCGTATGCAGAAAACAAAGATGTGATACAGGTAAAATGAAAGTAGTAAGTGATTTTGAACAAACGTAATAAGAAGAAAAATATATACCCTGTATGAAGAAAAGATTGTACCTACAGTTTCCATTTTAAATCAGCGATTAAAAGATAATAATACAGGTATTAATTGTTCGGAAAAATCTCTTTATCGCGCATTACAGGCTATGGGTTTTCGTTATAAAAAAGTTGACCAACGGAAATATATTACAGAGTCAAGAAGAATCCTGGAATCAAGATTTAAATATTTAGAAAATTTGAAGAAAATTCTAAAAGAAAATAGAACAGTAGTTTATTTAGATAAAACATGGTAGGACACTCATGACAGTGGAAAAAGGATGGACTGAGAATTCAAATGAATGTGCTTTAAATGTTCCTGTATTTCGAGGAAAGAGAATAGTTATATTATATGCGGAGTCAGCAAATGGATAGGTACCAAATTCTCTACTAATGCCTGCGAAGAATATTAAAGACTGTGGGTTTGATTATCATGACACTATGTCCTCAAAACATTTTTGAAGAATGGTTCAAAGATCAACTTCTTCCAAACATTTCAGAAAATAGTGTTATAGTTATGGATAATGCCAGCTACCATGCATTCACGTCAAATTAATAAAATTCCAATTATGGCAAATACTAAGTCAGAAATTATGGAATTTTTTTATAAAAAATAATTTATACTTCAAATTAATTAATTGAAGTAGTACATTCAACAAACATGAAAAAACAATATGTTTGCGATTCCAAGACAAAAGAATTAGATCATACAGTTTTACGTTTACCACCGTATTATTGTGTATTTAACTCAAATGAGTTAATATGGGGTCAACTAAAAATAGTATTAGGAGACATAGCTGTGCACCAATTCGCAATGACCAAGTTTCATCACTTATTAAACAAAACGTAGACAATATATCAAAAGAACAGTGGTATAATACTGTCTGGCATGTAATTGATATTGAAAATGAATATCATAGAATTAGTAATGCATCGAACCATTTTGTATTAAATGTAACCAATTGCGGCGACAGCCAAAGTGATGAATGTAGTGATATAGAATAATTATTAACTTGATACATGATTTATTTATTTTTTTACATAAATAAAATAAAAATTTGTTTCTTTTAATACGTATAAACCTAACATTTATACCTATTAGTAAAGAAACATAAACAAAAACTATTGATCGAAGGACAAACCACTTTTAGAAATGTTAAAGAAAAGAAGGTGTATCACAAATTTGAAATTTCCAACAACCATCACCAATTTTCGAACCTGTTAAAAAAATTCAACATAAAATTAGCATTCAGTAACGGACATACATTGAAAAATATCCTAAAAACAAAACCAGACAAACAAGAAATTGAAAATTCTGGAATCTATTCAATAGAATGTTAAGAATGAAAGGAAGTTTATATTGGTCAGACCAAAAGAATGATTGCTACTAGGTTTAAAGAACATATGTATCACTTAAAAAATAAAAACATTTATAATTTTGCCATAGGCCTACAACACCACAATACAGGACATAATTTCAATATAGACAATGCTAAGTGTTTAAAAAAATGTAATACTAACAAACTAAACATGCTAGAATCCGTAGCCATGAAAAAATATTCCCACAAATTACTGAATAACGGTTTGTCTCCATTAGAAAACCCCCTATTAAGATTTATTCAACCAATCCCACAAGTCATCTCTCAAATCTCCAGTTCAGCATGGTTTTATGCAAGGACGACCAACTATAACGAACCTTGCTTCCTTTTCTCAGTTTGTTTCTGAAGTCATAGATGATCGTGGTCAAGTGGATATTATCTACACTGATCTTTCACGTGCCTTTGGTTGTATAGATCATAATCTCCTACTAAACAAAGTTAGTGCTTTTGGGACATCTCCTTCTCTCCTGAGTATCTTGCATTCTTATCTAGATAGACGAATATGTTATGTATTCTACAATGGTTGTACCTCCTTTGAATTTGTTGCCACGTCGGGGATGCCACAAGAATCAAATCTGGCCTTGCTTTAATTCCTACTATTTATAAATGATCTTCTGGAAGTTTTTACATGTCTTGTACTAGCATATGCTGATGATATTAAACTCTACATACGAATAACTTTTATTCTTGAAGCTCTACTATTCAACCCAACATAGAAATTTTACAAGAATGGTGTCTTGATAATAAACTCAATCTCAACGTTGACAAATGTTGTTACATTTCATATAAACGCCGGGTTAATCGCTATTAGTTCATGAATAATATCTCAACTGTATCGTTAGAACGAAAAACATCTTTTAATGATCTTGGTATAACATTTAATTCTCATTTTACTTTCCTAAAGCATATAAACAACGTATGCAATTCTGCTAGTAAAACATTGGGATTCTTAATGAGCATATCAAAATTGTTTACCGATATTACTGTTCTAAAAGCATTATACTTTGCATTTATAATAAGTAAGCTAGAGTATGGAGTAATAATATAGTATCCACTTTATCAAATCGGATTAATGCTTTTGAACGAATCCACGTAGATTTCTGATATTCCTCTCCTTCAAAGAAGACAACATTTATTTAGTCCGAGTGTTGATTATTTACTTCAACGTCATTCTCTAACCTCAGTAGTGTATTACACGCAAACTCCCCGCGAGGAATGCAGACCTCATTAGGCTAATTAGCGATAGCATAATTGGTGAAATTTTTTGCATAATTGGTGAAGTTTTTTCATGTGACGTATTGACAGGAAAAATTAAAATATTTGCGACGTTAGGAATTTTTTAAATTATTGGAATATTCTCAATTTGAAGAAGAACTTTCATAATTGGTGAAAGTAAAATATATCTATTTTTAGGGTTCATTACCTGCTATATAAGTAGGAAGTCTGAATATATTTTAGTATTTAGTATTGTATCAGCATCTACTGTGATATTTTGGTAAGTGCATTATTATATTTTATTATTGGCTTAATATTATTCTAAATGTAAAATTTGTTTAAAAGAATAGCAGCAACTAATTGTTGAGACATGGATTTCAATACTTTTGGTGAAATAAGTATGCTGAAGAATAAAAAACCTCTTATGAAAATAACCGACATGGAAATGAATAAGGAGTACAACCTAATTAACATCAATCGATTTGACGAATTAAAAGACGATCAAATTATAGATTTACAAAAGACCGTTGGAGAATGGAGTATTAAGTTCACGGGCACCGTCTAGTACTGTCCAGGAAAACATACGCCTCCAATAAATTTTGTTAAACATTGATTAATGTGTAATGTTTCTAAATAAATGAATGAAAAATGTATATGTTTATTTGTAAATAAAATATATATTCTATCTATAAAATGTTAGTTTATTGTATAACGTTGATACGTAAACATCTGTACGCAATTTAAACATCCTTTTTCAACAATAATTGCTGGCCCCTCAAGCAGTGGAAAATCGTACTTTGTTAAAACATTTTTAAATAATATTAGTGAAATGAGTGATACAAATTTTATGAAAATATTTTGGCATTACGTAGCATGGCAAAAATTACTCACAACAATAAATAATGTAGAATTTGTTATAGGTTGCCATTTGAAAAAAAAATTTATAGTCGTATCTTGTAAACCTGACTTAAAAGTTGAAGGGGGGGCGTCTTCCCAGACTCACCCTATATATATATATATATATATATATATATATATATATATATATATATATATATATATATATATATATATATATATATATAACAACCAAAATATAAATTTTGAAAAAATGTATTTTAAAAGTAGATGGTATGGAGTTTTTTCTTATAATGAAAACAGCGATGTTATAAAACAATCTAAAGCAAAACCATTTTCAGTTATAATTTTCGATGATGTAATTTGTGATAAACAAGATTGTATGAGACATTTTTTTTCGATGGGAAGACATAGTTGTGTTGATTCATTTTATCTTGCTCAAACATATTATATATAATGTAAATACGGATATGTCGTTTAATAAGTTTCAAAAATTTTGTATAAATTGTTGGAAACATAAATATATGTTCGCAGTTATTGATAAAGATACTGAGAAAGAAGGTCGTTATAGAAAGGGATTGGATAAATTTCTTAAGTTAACCTCTATTTAAAACAAATTATAATAAATCAGTGCAATTGTTGTTTTTACTAAATGTAAAATATTTGTAAACAAATTTTTAGTTATCTTTACTAATTATTTTTATTTTACAGAATGGAGAAAAGTAAACAAAAATTGAATGGAGAAAAAACCAAACAAAACATCTTTTATAATTTTTTTAGAAACTTAAAAATATTATTTAGTTATATTTATAATGACAATTACTCCATTTATACTGATCTCACACATCATAAATGTAATTGTTATTAATTTTTTATTAAAAAAATATTTAATTTGAAAAATACTAAAATTAATATATAAAATGAGTAATAAAGAAACTATTAAGGAAATAATTAAAGTAAAGTATTAAAAAAAAAATTAATGCCTTAAAACAAAATAAAATGATCAGTGAAGCAGTATTACAAGATGCGTTTAAACCTATAATAAAACCGCTTAAAGAATTAGTACAAAATTCAAATAAAAATGAAATAAAAAACAATAATAAAATAAAACATAAAAAATATGATGAAGAAAAAGATAAAACCCCAATGAAAACAAAAGAAGATATAATAAAAATTTTAGATTCTGATTTTGATAGTCCGGAAACTTCAAAAATTAAAAAAGAAAATTATGAAAATAAAGAAGAAGTTTATGAAGCATCCCCAGATATTTCTTCTTATTCACAAGCAAGCAATGTTTTTAATACTCCTCAAGGACAGGATGAAATGGAAAATTTAGAATTAAAAATAGGTAATTTGGGTAAAGAATATATATCAAAATTTTTAATGAAAGACAAATATTTAGATAAAGATTATGGAGTGAGATGCTTCACTTAAGTTAGGTAAAAAGAAAATAGAAATTGATAAAAATGATATATTAATAGATGGAAAAGAATATAAAGGTACAAAAGTTCTTTATGAATTAATCTTTAAAAAAATCCTTTAAATTACGATGAAGCAGATAAAAATGACTATTTTAAAATTTTAAAGCAAACAGGTGCTCATAAAAATTCAACGAATAATTTAATTAAAATTATAAATATACCTAAATATTTTGATATATTAAAACCACATTTTGTTGATGAAATAAGTAGACGAACATCATTAAGAAAAAGAAAAAATCCATTAAAATATTCTCCCTCAGTTACAGGTTTATTACCAACAACTTTAAACTTTTCAAATTATAAACATGAATGTATATATTGGGATAATCCTAATGAATTGGTCAGTAGATTGCAATTATTGTTAGCATCTAAACGAAGTGATCATACAGGTCATGATAATGAAATAATTTCAATTATTGAAGAACTAAAAGAAGCAAACATAATAATGAGTGTTGACAAATTTGGACATTATTCATTAAAAAGAAAAAAAAATGGATAATAAAATAATTATACAACTTAATGAAGATGGCAGAATTGATTTCGATGGAAAACAAATTATAAACATTAGTAAACCAGAATTTTCTACTGACATTATAACTAAAGAATATGTGGACAAAAGAATAGATGATAATGAAAACTTTATGCATAATAATATTATGCTTTAAAAAAAAATTAAAATGAATATATTTTCGGTGCAAAAATGAAAAAAATTGGTAATGTACAAACACAAACTAGTTCTATTCAAGCAACAAATAAATATTATGTAGATACTTTAATAAATTGTATTGAAAAAACGATTAATGCTAAAATAGAAACACTCAAAAATGATATAAATAAACTAGTAAATGAAAAGAAAATTCAATCAAACATTAACATTGAAACTCAAAGTTTAGAATTAATGATAAATAAAATATTAGAAGAAAAAATTGAACCATTTAAAAAAACATTAAAACAGAGCAGGAATTATTAAGTGCTACAAGTTCTTTACAAAGCCAAATTAACAAACAAGATGTCTAAGCAACAAGTTGTAAAAGAACTCCATAAACCAGATCAAAAAAATTTTCCAAGACGTAGGGTAATAACAAAAGGAATTGATGATTTGTGGCAGGCTGATCTTGTAGAGATGATACCATACGAGAATGAAAATAAAAATTATAAATATATGTTAACAGCAATAGATATATTTTCTAAATATGCGTGGGCAACCCCAGTAAAAGATAAATCTGGTATTATAATTACAAAAGCATTCAAAAATATACTCAAAGATAAAAGAATCCCAAACAATTTACAAACTGATATCATTATTCTACTTTTTGCAATTTGAAAGCAAGTATTGTTGAAAGATTTAATCGAACATTAGAAAATAAAACGTGGCAAGAATTTAGTTTACAGGGTTCGTATAAATGGATTAATATTCTACCAAATTTAATTAAAACGTATAATAATACTAAACATAGAACTATTAAAATGCGACCCATAGATGTTACTTATAAAAACGAATAATTTTTATTAAAAACTGTATATAATAATATAAAAATATGTGGACGTGGAAAATTTTAAGTTGATGATTTTGATAGAATATCAAAAATGAAAAGTATTTTTGAAATAGGTTATACTCCTAATTGGTCGACTGAAATATTTACAATTGTAAAAAAACAAACAACAAATCCTATAACTTATAAATTAAAAGATTATTTAAATTAATCTGTGGTAGGAGGATTTTATGAATATTAATTACAAAAAACAAAGTTTTCAGATATTTATTTAGTGGAAAAAGTTTTAAAAAGGAAGGGATCACAAGTATTCGTTAAATGGCTTGTTTTCGATAATTCACATAACTCATTGATAAAGAAAACAAATGTTAATATTTTTTATACAATATTTATATATTAAATGTAATAATTAATCAAAATAAATACAATATAAATATAACCAATTTTTATTTATTTTACAAAAATCTTAGTCAATAATTATAATGTCTGAGTCCGGTAATGCAATAGAGTATTGTCCCAAGGTAAAGTATCTGTTCTTCCTTCTTGTATGCTGCATTTATCACCATCAGCACTTATTGCTAATTTATTTTGTTCAATAGAAAAAAAAATATGGTTTTTAGATATAATCCTTTTTTGTTTTTTATATAATTTTATTTTATTAAAAAGCATTTTTTTATAATCTTCTATGTTTAGGTTTTTTGTAATTTGTTTTGGTACTCCTTTACCCTTAGAATAAAATTTTTCAGTTTCTAAAGCAAATGAATACATTTTTACTTGTAGGGGGCGATCTGAAAACGCGCCACGATGTGACGCTGGGAAAATAATGAACTATTTCGGAATTTATTCTATAAGATCCGACAGATGGCTGTCGGGTAGTGTAGATCTGTACACATGGTTTGAGTCTGAAATTAATGATAGACCCTTTTTAGCAGGTACACAATTCTTTGAAATAATCTCCTCAAATAAGCTAAATAAATTCGTTTCTATAGAACATGAATATCTCAACGTTGGAATTTTTCCATTCATCAAAATTATTTGTATGATGAATGATTCTATTTTACATAGAATGACCCTTTATTTTTTTAATGAAATCAGTACAAAACCTATGTTCTATATTTAGATTACTTATTTTTGTGTGTGTTTTAGCAAATACTGTTTTAGTTTCTTTAAATTTGATTTCTTCGAGGCTTTTATTATTCTTAGGCAAAACATTTATGAATCAAAATATAATATATTGTTTTTGCTTTTTCTACATTAGCTTTAAAAACAAGTCGAAAAATCATGGCGATATTTCTGCTATAATTTTATTGCTATTACTAAAGTTTACTGTTCCTCTCAAAATCAAACCTTTTAACCAAGTCACTTACTAATAAAATCAAACCATGTCGAGAGATAGAAATTTTAGTTAATACTTAAATTATATGAAAATGTTTAAACATCTACCAAAAATAATTATAAAATATTGAAAATCAGTACATTCAGTACTTGCAGTATGTAAAAAAACAGTACAAAATATGTTACAATTTGTTTATCAGTACAAGAATATAAAAATCAGTACTGTACTGACAAAATCAGTACGAATGGTCACTCTAATTTTACAAGTCCCCGAGATATTATACACCTGAAAACAAATATTTGAAATATTGACAATTTGACTGTTGACTAATTTTGTAGTTAATTTAGTTAAGAATTTATTATTATGTTTCTTTAAGAACATGTCAATCGTGTTATCTGAAAATTCACTATTAAATTATAATATTTTTATTTATTTTATTATCCGATTGATTCTAATCTATTTATCGATTGTTACATGTTCATCATCCTACAAATACATATTGCAATTAATACCTAATCATTTTTTCTCTCTTTGATTTGATTAATTTATAAATAATGGTTAATGGTCCATCTAAAATTGTTGGTCTTCTCAAAATAGAATTTTTGTATCATTTTTACCTCCCACCTATCAATATATAGATAAGGGAGGTATTGTTTTTGGTCAGATTTCTCGAGACTGGGTTTTCAACATATAAGCACGAATTAGGGTCCCTAGAATACGATTTTACTATTTTTAGCGTGATGTCTGTATGTCCGTGTGTCTGTGTGTCAGTGACGATTTTTCGTCCACGATAACTCCAATACGATACATTTAAAAAATATTATATTTGGTATTTAAGAGTTCTATTCTAATATGATGAACTGATTAGATTTTGACTACAATTGGTTAACCGGAAGTAGTACTTTATTTGAAGATTTAAATCGTTTTTCCTAAAAAAAAACCTCTAAATACCATATTTTCGCAAATTTCGTTATTATAAATTCAAAGATTTTTTAATTTTCTACCGATCTGAATAATTACGTTTATATATGACTTCTAGCTAGATAGAAAAAAAATATATATATTATAATAATTTTACATATCGTTTAGGCTGAGGAATTTCGATAAAACAAATGAGTTATTCATATGTTCACAAAATTTGACATATAATGTCAAATTTGATGTAAGTATGTGTAAAAGATAAAATAAGTAAAAAAGTAATTTTATTGTAAAATTTAAAAAGACGGAAGAAATATATTAGGAATGTATTTGCATGCGTGAATCAAAGTAAGTTCAGTTCCGGTTTTAGTAACGTCAAAAATAGCTGTCATATTGGTCATACAAAATTTATGAAGGAAATTTTAGGTATGAAATGAATTAAAAATATTCTGAACTGCAATAACAAATTAATTTTAAAACTAAAAATTAAATGTATTGAAAAACTTATATAGAATATATTATTACTACAGTGGCGGGAGGTATTGTGTTGGACACACCAGATTTTTTATTAACATTTCACAAAATTATAATGTCTTCATTTTTGTGTAAGTGATATTACCTACAAGTTACAAATTTCAAATAAAATATTAATATATAAACAATTTTTAAAAAAAAAGAACGTTATGTGCCCAATGCTGTTGGTAATATGTTTATTATTGAACACATTTACAGAATGCTTATAATTGATACGGGATTAAATATATATGTACTTAAATTTTAGAAGCTTTGGGAAATCCAAAAGTCGAAAAGGCAAGTAAGGTACTTAGGTATATTTTTAAATTTTCTTCAATGACCGATATAGTCAGTTTTCGGTGTTTCTACCACTATTTTCCTTATAAGCCGACATTCAAACAAATACAGGAATTCTTGAATGACCGATATAATCCTTTTTCGGTGCTTGCTGCTTCCATTAATTTCTTTCCAAATTTACAATAAAATAATTTTAAATAATATTTTTATAGGAATTGATGTTCTTCTTCGATATTATATAATAATTCTTATATGACTTATTCTATTTTCTAACAGGTTTCTTGTACATATACATACATATCTATCTGTGAAATGTAGCTATGATATTATAAATAAATATTTATTTATTCATAATATAAATGTAATAATATACATAACATAAATACATACGTTTTATTTTATTTTGTGTAGAACAATAAGAACCCTTTTGCTACGGTACATCTATTCCATGCACCCGTTGTTTTTTTCTCGATTTAAGATAGTTGGTTTATTTTACAATTAATTTTAAACGGTTGTTATAAATGTATCGTTCCTTATTTGAAAAATTAAAATTATTGTTATAAATTCAATACCAATTATTTAAATATCTTCAAATTTTCATTGGTTTATATTGAGTTCTAAGAAATGAGGTAAGAAAACTGTACCCCTTTCTCTTAATTAGCTTCCACTTTATATTTTCATTACCCACTACCCCTAAAGTATGAATGAAAATGTTTATCTCCATAGTTTAGTTAGATTTGATCTGGCAATTGTGTTCTGCAATCGTGTGTTATTATGCATTCGTATTGTTATTTTGGTTTTTATTCCATTTATTATAATTTTCTAATAATATGGGACGAACATCCAAACCTTGCCCAAGTCGTAGGATAAAGCGTAATGAAACTAGTAAAGCACAAAGAAAAGCAGTGATCAATGAATCGGTGTCTGCAATATCTAGGTAAGTAGAAAATTAATTACAGACGTAATTTGTTTGCTTTTATATTAAAAAAAATAGTGTGTAACATTTTTTTTTACAGCGGTGTTCTTCAAAATATGGAACCCTTTACAGAAAGTGTATCATCAGACATCTGTAATGGTAGCAATGCTTCTTTTTCATTTTTGAGTGAAGGCGAATATAATGCGTAAGTTGTTTTTAATTACTTTACATAAAATATTTTATATATAATCCTATATGTTTTAATTATAGATTAATGCAGCATAATTTGGTAATAGAGAAAGAACAAATGCCACAAGACTTCAAAATTGAAGGAAATAGAATAGTGGATTTAAATTACGTTATTACCAAGGTTCTTGATTTGCAATATGCCCATGCAAGAAAATGTTCCGTTGGTAAATTAAAGATTACCAATGAAAATAGCAGAGGTCTTGGTCTGATAAATTTTTTTGGAATGCACATTTTGTCCTTATACGGCTATTTTACATACGGAAGAACCTGAAAAAAATATTATAAATACTGGTGCTGTTTGGGGAACTTTAGCGGCCGAAAGTACTTGCGGTCAGTTCAATCAAATAATCACATCGATGAATATTCCAGAAATGAATTATGGTACATTTCAGAAGATTGAACTAGATTTAGAAGAGGTATGGCGAAGAAATTATTTTTTTTGTTTAGTTTGTAAAGTATATTTAATTTTCAGATTAGGAAAGATTCATTGTGGGCAGAGATGGAATTGGCAGGTCAAGAAGAATTGAAAAACGCAGTCGAAAGCAATAACAATGACGGGGATGGTATACCCTGTATTACCGTGTGTGTTGATGGAGGTTGGAGTAAGCGGTCTTATGGACATAATTACACAGCAGCATCAGGAGTCGTAAGTACATGCATTTATTTCAATATATATATATATATATATATATATATATATATATATATATATATATATATATATATATATATATACAGGGTGAATACTGAAAACCTTGACATAGGGAAATAACATGGGAAAACAGTTTTTTGCTGTTTCCATCTGTCCCGCTAAATAAAATCGGGTGTATATGGTATCGTTAGTTAGATTACTTAATTTTGCATCTAATAAAACCAAATATTGTGTAATATGGCCCTTTCTAACTGTAATATTTGATAAAATAAATTGTATTTTGAAGGTTATCCTTCATATTTTCGAATAAGTTACGTCAAAAACAAAATGCTCCATAGCCGAGTGGATATGAGGGCTGTTTCATAACATAAATAATCTACAAGACCTGGTTCGAGACCACCTCGGCCCTATTTTTTTTTTAAATCAAATTATACTTAAAATATCATGTTGCGAAACATGAAATACAAAATTATACACCAAAAACTAAATTCGAATTAATTGTTAAGTTTGACAGACAGCAAATAATAATTCTATAAATATTTGGATTTTTTTATTTATAAAAATATGAATATTGCTATTTTATTAAAATAGTCTGATATAATAAATATATTTTAAGCATAATTTAATTAAAAAAAAGTAGGGCTGAGGTGGTCTCTAACCAGGTCTTGTAGATTATTTATGTTATGAAACAGCCCTCGTATCCACTCGGCTATGGAGCATTTTGTTTTTGACGTTTCTTATTCGAAAATATGAAGGATAAACTTCAAAATACAATTTATTTTATCAAATATTTCAGTTAGAAAAGGTCTTATTACACAACATTTAGTTTTATTAGATGTAAAATTAAGTAATCTAACTAACGATACTATATACACCCGATTTTATTTAGCGGGACAGATGGAAACAGCAAAAAACTGTTTTCCCATGTTATTTCCCTATGTCAAGGTTTTCAGTATATATATATATATATATATATATATATATATATATATATATATATAATTTTTTTTGTAGGGGGTTATAATTGGTTGGACCACCAAAAAAATTTTATACGTTGGTGTGCGCAACAAGTTTTGTAGCATTTGTGCTAGGGCTGCTTTAACAAGTAACATTGTTCCACAACACATATGTTTCAAGAATTGGTCTGGTTCATCGCCAGCCATGGAAGCTGATATTATTGTTGAAGGTTTCAATAGCAGTGTGGAAATGCCTGGTCTACGCTACACATCCTTCGTTGCCGATGGTGACTCTAGCGTATACGCGCAAAATGTTAAAAAAAATGGAATGCACCAACCACGTTATAAAGAATTATGGAAAATCGCTATATTCTATTAAAAAAGACGTCACTATTAGTATAAGAGCACGCAAAATGTTGACTGCAAACAGAATAACGGCTTTGCAAAAAATTGCTCAAAAATCAATTTATGAGAATGCCAATGGTGACGCAGAAATCCTTAAAAATGATTTAAAAAACGGACCAAACTACATATCTGGAAATCACAAATTCTGTAAACCATACTTTTGTGATAATATGGGTTCCATGGAGGAAACCAATGAATTTTTTAAGTCTACTGGATTGGAGCAGTATATCAATGGTAAGACTTGTTTGATTTAGTTATTTGTCTTAGTTTTAATGTTTTTCTTTTCTGTTTTAGATGCGCTAGACAAAATATTAGCAAAAAGTCATAAATTGATAGGGAATGAAACAATTAACATTGCTGAATGTTTTATGTCCCTTGTTGCTAGATTTAATTGCGGCAAGCGACTCAACACAGCGGGGGTCTTATGACAGGCGGGCTTACTTAGCCGGTCTTCAGTTTTCTAAAGGACCAGAGTGGCAAATAGATCCATGGAATAAAACAGTGAAGGAGAGGCCGGGAAAATATTTCATGAAATATTTGAATAAAATTCAAAGAAGAAGGCATTTCAAGAAGCAATGCTTGACACCCATGAAGAAAAAGCTGAAGAAAAATAAAAATTATATTAATACTGATTATGGGAAACATGCAACAAATGCTCAGATTTCTTCAGTGGAGTTCGAATCTGAATGTAATCAAAAATTGAATGACTTGAAGGTAAATTATTAACATAGATATTGTATGTAAATGTAAGTACATAAGTAATATTTTTAGGTGACAAAGGAAGAAGTACTTTCCATTGAGCGGCGGACTGTTGGACAATTTGAAAACCCCGATTATTTGTTATTAAAAAAAAAAAACAGATTGACAGCTTTTTTTTCGGGCAAGTGGTAAAAAGGCAAGATCATACCTCATGCGATGCTCTAGTTAGACAAATTTTAAAAACTAATGTAAATAACATTCAATCTGCTGCAATACTGTACGGAAAACGTCATGAAAAAACTGCAATAAAAATGTTTGAAGAAATTAACAGCCAAAATCTGTCAATAGAAAGCACTGGGCTATATATTGACACGACCGATTGTTATCTTGGTGCATCGCCGGACGGTAAATATATATATATATATATATATATATATATATATATATATATATATTGAAACGATTTCGACATCGTTTCGCGGTTTTTATTTTAAACTTAAATGCTTATTACTAAAAATTATTCCCGACATCTCTTGCGGCGAGTTCCGGCTGGAGCTGAAGGTCGGTGCGAAGTGAGACGGTGAGCAGACTTGGTTCAGACTCGGTGCTGATAAGGTGTGTTTCTTGAAATTTCTAAATTTTGTTTCAAAATTTATTATCTTTTCTCATCCACGGTTTGATACATTTATTTTCGAGTTAGTGTTGTTTGTTTATATAATTTACTATTTTTTTGGTGAGTTATAATAATATTTTTTTATCGTTTCAATTTTTTTACTTTATTAATGGCGGAAGCCACATGCTTCTCAGCACCCAGTGTGAGTACCAGTTCATATTTTTGATTACTTTATTTCTTGTCTCGATTCTCTCCATGTAGTTTTTTTAAATTTTATTTCGTTTAGCCTCTCTATCTGATAGAATTTTGACTTAGCCTTATGCTAATTTAATAGTCACTGTAGAATTTATTTTTGAATATTTATTTCTTATCGTTATATTTTTTTGGAGATCGCTTTATTACCGTTTGATTTATCTATAGTCGATTGCCAGAAAAACTAATAAATTCTTACATTCAATTCTATCATTGAAACTTTTGTTTCCGGTTTAAAACGAACAATTTTCATTTCTTTCTTGTTATCCTTATTCTATCTTTTTATTATTCTTTTAGAACTAAATCTTTATTCTTTATTAGCGTTAATATTAATGTTATATTTGTGTTTATCAACGAACCATTGTTTGCAAATTTATTTTATAATTATCTGCAGTACCATTTGTTGCCTAATTTTTTTAAGTTATTTAGTCCACCTGATCCTGGTTTGGTCACGGGATATTTGGGTTCGGAGCCTGAAATTTGGCCACGGCTCTCAGCGGCTGCAGCCACTAACATCCACGCCCACACTGTACACAACAGCACTGTCCACAATCAAAACACATGGCTACTGCTTCCTGCGGGGCTGTAACGACGTTGGGGGTCACATAGCTGGTGCTTGCCACTACCCCAATACTACCCGGCCATCTTCAGCTTGCTCTCCAGTCCGAGTACCCGTAAGGCCAATTCCAGGGCCCAACAAAATTGTTATCCCCAACAAAAAAAAAAGATAAGTACATTTTTTTGTAAAGGCAATTTAATTGTTTCTTTGCTAATACGCTGCAATAAAAATAAAATTCTAACCTTCATAGTGTGTTATGTCCACTATTTTTTATTTCGACATAACTGGCGCCCATTTCACTCCTATCACTACCTCCTATCCCACACAAACTTACGGCCGAGCACTACCACTACCAAATCTGAGCTGCCGAGGTCAGTGTGTGACATATAATTTATTTTTGAATTTTTTATCGTTCCGTCACAATATATATATATATATACATAATTTGTTTTAATTCATATATCTAATTTAATGTTCTTTTATAGGAATAACAAATACAGACTGCTTGGTGGAAGTAAAGTGCCTGTATTCACTTGCTAAAAATGGATACGATATTTTTTCTGCCTGTGAGAAAAAGAAATTTAAAAACAAAATATGCATAAAGAGAAATTCCAATGGAATGTATAAATTAAAAAAAAACATAATAATTATTATCAGGTATTATATAATTTCGTTATTATGTTTAGCTACTTTGTTATTTATTAATATTATTACAGATTCAAGGGCAACTTAATATTTGTAAAAAAGAAAAATGTTATTTCATAGCATTTACAAGTCCTGATAAGCCTTTATACGTCGAAGAAATTTACCGGGACAAAAAACTATGGGAAGAATTCATGCGACCAAAATTAATTTTCTTCTATTTAAATTGTGTGTTGCCTGAAGTTGTTATGGGCAATCGCTTAAGGCACCAAAAATGTAAAGACCCGGAATATATTATAGAAACAAAGGAAAAAAAATGTTAAAAAAAAATGCAAAATAAAATATAATATTCCAATAAATGTTAAGTTGTATTACAATGAAACTTGCTATTTTTGAAAATATCCCTACTATTCTTCCTTTCCTCTTATATTATCAACATATTTTCTGTTATATAATTATAATAGTTTCACTTATCATTGAAGTTATCATTTAACAGAACCTTATTCACACTTTTACAAAACATATACCTTATATATTATATAATTCTACAAATTTATTTGTCAATTTAAAGATATTCTAACATAAATTGGTTTAATTTAATTGTACGAAGTAAGTAGACTCAAGAATATAGTAAGTAGTAATGTTTTGTATATTTCACATTTTTCAAATTATTTAGCATTATTACCGACATCTACAGTGCTGACATCTATGACACAAACACCGAACCATTTTAGCGGCCAGTGCTATTCAAGAATGCTAAATTTCGAGAAAATTTTCTTCACGATTTTTACAAAAATGGCACAATCATTTTACATGAAACTTGACTTTTTGTTTATAGTTTTTAATAAATTGTGGCCTGTAAAATTTTAGTGTTGCAATTTTCAGTTCTAAGCAAGAAATGAAAATTTTTTCCTTCGTATAATTATATTTTTTATTCCATAACTATTTCAGACCAAAGAGGCAATAATATATTGTTGTAATAATCTGTTTTGGTTTCAATTTTTTGCTTCAGAGCTGAGAAAAGCTAGAAAAAAAAATAATTGTTTTGCTTATGCAACCCGCAATTCCCGAACCCCGCCTTAAGACCAGCAAATTCAATTATTAACTTTCCTGCATTTTCATCTTTAAACGAACCAACAACTTTTCTATTCGCTTGTGGTATTTGTTATCTATTATTGATTAAATAATCCGAAGTATCAAAACGCTGAATATCTTCTTTTATTTTAATATATGGATCTTGAAGAAATTGATATATAAGCGAATCTGTGTCCTGATATAATAATTTACAATTTTCAAATTTATTTTTAACATAATTGTAGTGAAAATCATACATAAGTACTTTGCTAATATCAAGAATTGCCATTCCTACATATACGGGTTTATTAAAAATACTATTATTTTTATTTAATTCAATTGAAGCTAAATTTTCATTAAAAAGTGTAACTTTTTTAAAATTTGATTTAGCAATTAATTTGCTAGCACCACCTCTTCCATCACATTTTGTTATAAGCTTTATATCTTTTCGATTACGTATGTTCCCCATACTTTTGCCAAAAACTGCATTATTATTTAATTTAAATCTGTATTTTTCGAAATCATTTTTTGCATTTTTTCTAAATTCTGTGTTTATGTCAATATATTCTTTTAGCCACAAATATTGTTTAAATTTTAAAACTATGTATATAAATTAATTTTAAACTCAGCAATAAAACTTGTTGTAAAATACGATGGTGTAATACATATCTTTCTTTGTTGTATAAGGTTGTCATCAGTTTTTTGAATTTGGTGGTGTTCGCTGTTCTGAACATAATGGAAAATCTTTATGAGAATCGAGTAACTGTGTGGGATATTCTAAATCAACTTCTAAAAGATATCTAATAAAACTATACTTGCTTATTCTCAATAATAGTAATACTAATAATTTATTAAAGAGAGATTCGGCTTAAAAGCCGGTTTACAATCACTCTGACAACATGGTATATATATTAGATAACAATAAATTAAATTACAGTATAAGTGAGTGTATGCGAATTATAGAGATGGACAAATGTAACAATATTAAAAAAATCACACATATAATCACATAAAATAAATAAATTAGTAAATATGTGATTAAAATGTCATACTTAAATATTAAAAACAATAGAATAACATATAAATTTTTATTTACAATAAATTTAAACTTTGCAACGTTGCTATGATTAGCCTTGACAGAAATGTTTATATGAAATTTTGTTACATTAATAAGCAATAATATTAAAAATACACAAATGCAGGCAAATAAATAAATGAATTAAAATTTCATATTTAAATATTAAAAATAATAAATAACATGTACATGTATTTTGATTTAAAATAAGATAAAACTTGGCAACGTTGCTATGATTAACCTTGACATGGAAAGAAATGAGTTATTTTAAAATTTTTGTTTTTACAGTCTTGGATAAAATCCTCTATTAAGTAATATTCTTTAAAAATAAGCGTCTTTTTTATTATATTTATAGCCTTTGTTTTCGAGTATTGCCTTAACTCAGATGGCAATAAATTGTAGAACTTGGCTCCAGCATAATTACAAGTTCTTTCAAAAGCAGTTGTTTTGTGGGCAGGTAAGGTTATGTTCATTTGTTTTTGTCTAGTGTTGTGTACGGAATTGCACATATTGATGTCGTTAAGGTTGTTAAATGTATGTTTCAGAGTCTCTAATATATAGATGGATGGCATAGTTAGGATATTCAGCTGCTTAAAGTTGCATCTACAAGAGTGACGTGGAGACAAATTAAGTAAAATACGAATGGCTCGTTTTTGTATGCCGAATACATCATATAACATGGATGAGGAGCCTCAGATTATGATTCCATATGTAGCAACTGAGTTAAATAGTGCAAAGTATAGTGTACGTAAAACATTTGCGTCTACATGAGTTGATAACATGCGTAGAATATAACAGCATTTACTTAGTTTGTTGATAGTTGCTGTCGAATGGGAGGACCATTTGGTGTTCGAATCTAACAAGATACCTAGACAAGGTAGAGTATCAGTGAGGGTAACGCTAACATTCCATGTTTCAGTTTCAACGATCATGCAAGCATTAAGGTAAAATTGTATAAATTTTGACTTGTCTAAGTTGAGCTTCAAATTATTGGCATTACACCAGTTTGTAATACTATTTATAATAGTATTGATGGTATTTTCAATGAGATTTGGTTCACGGCTGGACACCAAAAAGTAAGCGTCATCTGCATAAAGTACACACGATGTATTTTCAACATGTATGGGAAGGTCGTTTATGTAGATAAGGAATAATAATGGTCCTAAGACAGATCCCTGAGGAACACCACGTTGAATAATACCCTTGTCGGAGAAGGTGGCCGATGATTTGGACGTGTCGCTAATTTTGACGGATTGATACCGCTCGGAAAGGTAGGATTTGAACCAAGATGCAGCTATGCCACGAATACCATAATGTTCTAGTTTTTGCAGCAGAATGTTGTGACACACGCAGTCAAAAGCCTTAGAAAAGTCACTAGAGACACATGATGCACACATATTTTTATCCAGATCACTAATTATTTCATTATATATAGACGAAACCGCACTCACTGTAGATTTATTTTCGGTGAACCCATGCTGATGTCGAGTTAAAACTTTGTTATTATTTAGGATCACAGTAAGTCTATTATACATAAGTCTTTCGAGGATTTTTGAGAACACTGTAAGTAAAGAAATGGGCCTTTAGTTTTCGATATTTTGTAGATCTCCTTTTTTATGAAGTGGCACAATGATGGATTGTTTGAAGGCTTCTGGAAAAACACCGTGTTCCATGGAGAGGTTGAAAATAAATATTAATGGCTCAATTATTATCAATATGTCTAATTTCAAAATCAGATAACTATCCGGCACTTCTGGATTGTATGATGGTCTATCTGGTTCTTCTGGATTATATGATGGCATATAATGATTGTTTGCAGAGGCATATCGATTGCTACATTGACAAATATCACCTCGCACACCTCGTTCGAAAAAGAGGATCATATCTATATCTGTCAATAATCCTTATTTAATTTAGTTAATTTTAGCATTGCATCCCAAGCCTAGCTTAATACGTAAAAAAATATATATTTTTTAATTAGTTAAAAAAAAATTTTCTTTGTTTTACCTGCAGTTGTAAAATAGTGGACTGGATCGAGATTATATGCATTGAGAGATACATTTCTAAAATTTTCAAATATGTCTGCTAAAAGCAAAACATCTGTTTCCAGATATAATTCAACATAATTTCAAAACGTTTCTAAATTACAAGTCCTCCAATCATTTAGTGCATGAGTATAATCTTCGTTACTAATATGTTAAGTTTTTATTTTGGAAAAAAATGCATCTTTTGGAGGTAAATTAGTTTCTTCGATACACTCAAATGATTTTAAATAATCATAGGGAAATACTCCCTTTCTTAATAACAAATCTCTTTTGGATTTGTTTACATAAAATTTATTCATAATTTTGAATTCTTTTTGATCCATATAACTTACTAGTTTTTCTAGTGAGCTATACATGAATCTAAAAAATAAAAATTCAATGCAAATATTTATTTATATTTTAATTCAAAAATTACAATAATGAGTCCAAAAATCGAAGCTTCATTCCATCCATTTTTATAGAAAATGATATGTATTTTTCATTATTGCTTGGAATAACAGTTATATTTTCTTGACAAATTCAAACTCTTTAATTAATAAATGACTATCATAGCCATTTAAATTATAAAAAAAAATTGGGATGTATTTTGGGTTTTTAAAATTTAAATTACAACCATTATGAGCTACTCCTCTATATTTACCTATTAAGTATATATAAATATAAATAACTTTATATTAAATATATAATAAAACATAAACATACCTGAAAGATGATAATGATCTTTTACTTTGTCATCTATATTTTTAATTTTTTTTTCACAAATATGACAAATTGATGCATTGTTAAAATTATCATCTTTTGTCATAATAATAGGGATAATATTTTCATAAAATATTTTTATTAAATCCATTAATTGTTTCATTCGAGCAATGAAGCATGTTGATGCTTGAGGACCTCGATAAGATGTTGCTGATATGCATTTGTGTATGATGTATGTGGATTTGGTTCACATGTGTCATTCGGCACTGTCAAACACTCGAAATCTGCATATACCACAAATGGGTGACGTTCTTTTCTCGAATAATTTTTAAAAGAAAAAAATATTTCATCTTCTGATGGTATTTCTATTTTAACTATACCCATTAAAGCACAACCCTTTTCATGTATTTGTAATAAATTATTGGAACTAAAATATTGTAAACGTCGATCACAAATATGTATTTTATTTTCATGTTTTGAAATTTGTGGTAATAATAATAATGGAAGTGATTTGATCCAACAATAGTGTGACCGATCTTCTTTCGTTATAAAAAGTAAATTAATGTGTCGTTCTAATTTCTTTTTTGTATAGTGTAGTGGTCCAACAACCACATGTTTTTTAATTTCTACACTAAATTCTATTCCATATACATTTATGGATATGATATTATTTTTCTCAAATATTACAATATCCGATAATATATATAGCGAGTATCACACGTGGGCAGTCGCATTTTTCATTGCTCTAGCTTATATTTACCATAAACTAGTATTTTAAATTTATTTCACAACAAAGTTTACGTCTTTGTGTTCTTCATGTTAAGTGCTACACAGTGATTTTGTTTTTGCATCTTTTAAACTTTTACGTGATCTAGTTTTTTGTGTGCTTGTGTTCTGCGTTGATTAACTTTCTTAAGTCAATTCTAAACCTTGACCTACCACTTCAGACAAAATTTTGCTTGTTTTATCAACTTTTGTGTCACTGACCTCTTACTTCGTGTTGTGTTTGTGTATGATTTCCCGCCAAATTATGAATCATGATTAAGTGCGCGAAGTGCAAACGAAAAACACCGGACAACTTCATAGGGTGCAAAGGTACTTGTGGGCAGTGGTTCCATCCAGTTTGTGCAGACCTCACCAACGAAGAATGCCGTCTTCTGGAGAAATCCAACTCAGTATTTTTTTGGTGCTCTTCCTGTAAAATTAACTGTGTTATTATTGACCAAAGCAAAGAGACAGACATTAAGAACAAGCTCCAATTAATTAATGAGAGATTCATGACACTAGAGAACTCAATTGTCACCACGCTACTGTCTGCTCTTAAAGATGATATCGGCTCCATTATCTCTAATGCTGTTTCTTCATTAAAGAAGGACATTCAGAAAGATATTATATCTCATCTCCAAACTGTCAATAATAAGCAATCCTCTTCCTCTGCCAAACCTGTACCACAACCATCAGTTTTACTGAAACCAAAAGATGCGTCACAATCTACCACCGTAACGAAATCCGATCTGTTTAAATCTGTGAATCCACTGGCATCCAACATCACTATCAACTCTGTCCGTCATACAAATAAAGGTGCTCTTATCATTGGGTCCGATCAGTCTGAAAAATTAAAAGACTTAATCAGCGATAATCTTAAGAGTAAATATGATGTCAAACATCTACCCACCTTACATCCTAGACTTCGCATAACTGGCATGTCTGAGTCCTTCACAAAAGAGACCTTCATTGAACATCTACTGCATCAAAATAAGTCACACTTCCTTCCTGGATACCAATGTGATGTCCTCAAATTATGTCCTACGAAAAACAATGCCCAGATAATCCAAGCGCTTATTCAAACTGACGTTACCACCTACAATAATTTACTGAAGGCCCAAAAAGTGTTTCTTGGCTTTGATATGTGCACTGTTTACGATGCCATTGAGCTGCGTAGATGTTTTAAGTGTTGCGGCTTCCATCACACTTCTAAACAATGCACCAAATCTGAGCAAGTATGTGGAAAATGTGCGGGAAATCATGACGCTAAAAACTGTCAATCAGCTCTACCCAAATGTATCAATTGCGTCAAATATAATGACATGCATAACACTAAATTGAACACTGCACATGATGTTTGGAACAAGAACTGTCACACGTATCTTGAAATTTTAAAACGCTTCAAAGCTAATATCGTCGGTTCACAATAGCAACCACTGATTTCTCCAAGCCTCTCACTTCCAGACGACCATCGTAGACTCTCCTGCTTTTACCAGAACATCCAAGGTATAAATTCAAAACTTCGTCATTTCCAGTCCGTCAGTGCTACAGTCGACTTCGACATCATTGCCCTGACTGAAACTTGGCTCTCTGACAATGTTTTGAATGCTGAACTCTGTACAGACATGTTCAATGTTTATAGATGTGACCGTGATTTTGAGTCGTGCCATCTTTCTAAAGGAGGAGGGGTTCTTATGCTCATCAAGAATGAATTATCATCTTCAAAGGTTGATCTTAGTAATTTTATTGATATTATTCCTATAAACATTGACATTATTTGTGCTAAAATCATTATTAATAATAAACCCTTGTTTTGTTTTACCGTATATATTCCACCAGCACAACCTGTAAGTTCTTATGTTGCAGTATATGACTTTTTTGAGAATTTACCATTCTTACAAAACAATAACTTTTTAATATGCGGCGACTTCAATATCTCTGAGTTCACTACCAACTCTAACTCGCCTAAGGTTGAGAAACTACTCAACTTACTTGAATTTTATTATGCTTCTCAGCTCAACTCAATAAAAAATGGCAATAATAAACTCTTGGATTTAATTATCTCTAATACTCATTGCGATATATCACATGCTCAAGATTTATTATTTGACGCTGAATTTCCTTTGCATCACCCAGCACTCAGTATTTCTGTTCAAATCAATCTCCCTACTCATAAAAGCTCATATTCTGCAACATCTCATAATTAAGTCGCTCTGAAATAATAAAAGATTTAGGAGTCCTATTTGACCGTAAGCTCACATTTATTAATCACATTCATGACATCTATAATTCCGCTCTGCGTATGTTAGGTTTCGTTATAAGAAATACTAAAGATTTTCATAACATTACAGCTATCTTTGCACTTTATTATGCTTATGTAAGATCCAAGCTTGAATACTGTAGTGATATTTGGAGCCCTACTCATGAAATACATCAAGACCTCTTGGAATCTGTACAGAAAAAATTTTTGAAGTACATTTACTTTAAAGTTAAGGGTAACTACCCTGAGCGCCACTTTCCTTATTCCCGTTTATGTTGTATGTTCAATTTCAAAACCCTATACGAACGTAAAGAAAACTATTCCATTCTTCACTTATATAAACTTATTAACAATCATATTGACGATGCTTTATGCCTTTCTATGATCAACTTCCACTCTCGTACTATCTCCATCAGACTTCTATCCACCTTCTATCTTCCTTACAGTCGCACTAACCTATTAAAGTCTTCACCTCTTTATCGAATGTGTCACTTATATAACAATAAATTTTCTCATTTAGACATTTTTCTTTTAAATTATACATCTTTTTCAAAATTTCTTAAAAATACTTAACTTTTTATATTTGTGTTCAATGTATCTATATTTTTCTATTTGTATCTTTCTCTGTACCTCTCTACCCTCGTCTGGGCTTAGCCTGTTAGGGTAGTTCACATTTAATTAAATAAATAAATAAATAAATAATGGAGTTGGAAAATGTATATTTGTTAAATTAAAAATATCTTTATGACTATTTGGATATTTGGAAGTTCGATGTGCATTGTCGTCTGCAGAATACATTGCTGCAAAGATAGGACCATAGGAAGCACCTTTCAGTCTCATTTTGTATGTTTATAATGGCTTTTCTGTATTTAATATTTTCAGGGAGATCAATATATAATGATCCACCAGAAGTTGTTGAATCATATTTATTTATATTTACCTATAAATAAAAAAAAATTATAATTAAAAAAATATTTCATTGCTTTTAATTTACTTGTAAATATAAAATTTTATTTAAGGCTTTTCCACTATCTCGCTCTTGAAACTCCATTGGATCCATTATGTTCACATTAAACCAATCAGTGAAATCATCATTCAAAGTAATTGGCATCATTTTTGAATTATGATATATTTGAAATGTTTGCAAGTTATCATTTTTTTGTAATAAATATTCACAACATAATTCAAAGTTTATTTTCACTGGCGATTTGAATTTATATATAAATTCACCCACTTTTTCAACTAATATAAATAGGCATTGATTTAAAAATAATTTTGGTTCAATAACATTTTTAATTGTTATTAATTTTACCACAATATATTCGATTTTTAAACGAAGACATAGTATCTTCCCAAACAACCATTTTTAAATTATATTACAAACTGGGTTATTTTATGAACAATACAAAAAAGTTATGATTAGAAAAATGTGTCTATGCTTATATATAAACACTATATAAGGTTAGAAATAGGATGTTAATGTGAAATTGTTATCTGCACACATGTAGTGATGGGTAAATTTCTGGGAATGAATATTTCGAAAAATTTGTTGCTTAGACATCTTGTTTGTTAATTTGGCTTTAAATAAAATTATTCCTTACAGAAAA
Source organism: Stenolophus ochropezus (assembly GCA_035578165.1). Classification (NCBI taxonomy): domain Eukaryota; kingdom Metazoa; phylum Arthropoda; class Insecta; order Coleoptera; family Carabidae; genus Stenolophus; species Stenolophus ochropezus. The sequence goes on along the minus strand of JAQOWZ010000013.1, from coordinate 10,237,528 downwards.
TTTCCAGTGACCCATCACTACACGTGTGTGCAGAGATATTGTTTTATCAACATGGAAATAACTACTGTGACGTCGATACGTTGTCAGTACCTTTCGTTCTCGACAACGTGTGACGGACTACGGCGTTACCTTCGCGTCAAACAATGAAAAATACGTCGTCACAGCCTATAACACAGTAACTCATACAAAAACATAATAATTAATCGACAGGCACGGTATAATAAAATATACAAACGCTGTCGCACTACTCGTATCCTAATCTCGGGCGCCACTCTACGTAACGGTAGAGACGTCTAACTCGCAGGCCTCCAGTGACGACGGCCACGGACATCTCAATGGAGAAAAATGTCTAAGGTATGGATTCCAACATTGGTTGTGGTCGCTCGCTTGAACACAACATCACGGAAAGACTTTCCAAAAAAGACAGTAAAAAGACGTAAATAAAAGCATAAATAAATTTCGGATAAAAATCGGTTATTCTTACAACCTGCGTTGTTCGCTCACCCACGTGCACGCGATGCGAGGGCGAGGTAAAAACGAACGCAAAACCAAATTCAGCAGAACTATCCTTGATTAGTCCTGGCGGTGACCGATGGACAAGCCGAATCCTTTTCCGCGGCTCACGAAGCAAAATGACGGATTCGAGGATTCTTTCTTCGCCGAAATTCATCCAAAATTATCTCGATAGTAGTAGCGCAATCACTAGTTCTTCTCTGCCCCTAGTAATCGGATTTCACAAACTATCGCAACTTACGCACAACTCGTGCACGGGATGAAAATGAACGATTTTTTCACAAAAACGTTTTGCTCACATAAGGGTGTGAAAAACGGCAAAACACTATTCCAATCTTCCCATAAATACTTCACTTCCACTTACCTTACGTTCTCCAGTGGATAGGAAAACAAATGAAAAATAATTCAAATAATCAATTCTGCTTCACAACTTTTATTTGTTACGTCTTTATTTGGCTAAAAACTCACTCAAAAAATCCCCCAATCGGTCAACGACCGCGCTTTTATAAATGTCCACCCCTTCCCCTCCGTACCTACCATCAGAGGTGAACATAGTCACAATTCATACAATTTATATAAAAATAAATTTAAATAAATAACATTTAAATACAATACAAACAGAAGTAAAAACAATACACTTACTATTGCCTTAAATCACTAAACGAGTTAATTTCGCCGCATGAAATTAACTGAATCGAGTAATTTGACTTCAATCCAAACACATGTACGGTGGTTATGTTTTTCAAAACTCCACTTTCACAAAAACCACTGCGATGTGTTTGGCACTACACTACGTAGAACGTTGTCTTGCATCTCATGGTGTTTGAATCAAGAAAATCGGAGTAATGGTTTACAGAATAACTTCACACCAACACAACGTAAACAAATAAAACTCCATGTTATTCTTCCATTACTAGACATGCGCGCGGGCCTTGCGCGGTTGCTTGACTCGACTGCAAAACCTACGCAATAGTTTTAAAATATTTGGAAGGTAGAGCTTCGGTAAATTTGATTAACAAATTTACGTTCAAAAATACTGTCAAAATAAAACTGCATCGTGACGCTTCGTCACACTACATAATCTCAATAAAACGAATTTTAATATCTGCTTATTGTGAGATACATTTCATTATTTTATCACTATTTATGATATGCAGTGGCGTAGCTAGGATCGGAAATTTACAGGTGCTCAGCATTTTAGATAATACTTTCCTATAATATGTACCTATTCTAAATATATGGTTGGCTTTAAAAAGCAAATAAACTTGGGTTTTACAAAAATAATCAAATATCAAAAACAAAACTAGTGATCGTACAACAATCGGAAAGTACTATTTAGAAAATAATAAAAGAAACAAATATGACAAATTATGCATCAATGAATATAGAATTGAAATCACCTATTCGATTCAGTAGCAAAATTAATAATTACATAATTCGCGCACAAAGATTTTCCTACTTCATACTAGCTACGCCACTGATGATATTGCTTTTATATAAATACGATAACTTGTTTTTATATATCATTCATAAGTTTGCATTTATTAGAAGCAGTTGTACTTTTATACATAAAAGCTGTAAGTATTATAATTTTTGTTTTTATTTATTTTTAAATTTTTAATTTTATTAATGTTAGAGCTGGATTTTTTTTTTAATTTAGAAATAAAATGGCTTCTAATACTTTATCATACTTCATCCAGTTGGGATCAGCAGATTATCAATTACCAACCATTAATTTGGCAGAGTTGGAAGAAAAACAAAAATATAAAATTAATTCAGCCAAAATTATTAACAAGAAGTATGGGGCAAGATTAATTGTTCAAACCACTGATTTCAAAACATTTTTTCCCGCAAACTTTAATCAATTAAATGAGGAACAAATAAATTAAATAAAAAAAGTATATTTTCATATTGAAAAAAAACAATTTAATACATATTTGTTTTTCTGAAATAAATTAAATATTTTTCAATATTAATATCATTTACTCCTATATGTTATGTATATCAATTTAATTAAAAAGATAGAAAAATTTATAATAAGTTTATGTAATCAATCTATTTTTGTATAATATTTTAATGTAATAAAAACTTTATTCTTACAAATATGTTATTTGTTTCTGTCATTGGGGTTGAAATGGCTGTGAAGTTTTTAAATCCATATGCCATCTTCATTCAAACTGATAAGATTGGATTGATGGAAGAATTAGATGGGGCTGTGCATACTTTTTCAAAGTCAGGGCTTGTGATTAACAATGGTTGGTTGATTGTTGCCATCGTCTTAGAAAATCCTCGCTTGGTGATTCTCAACGTTACCCTTTATATGTACCGGGGAGAGGTATACAGTTGGTATCTGGATTGGGTAATGGATTTACAAACTATTCTAAAGCAGTTTATGAATGATATCAGAATGCTGGATTTATTGTATCATGTTTGGCCATTACGTAAAACAATAAATGTGTTGGAAGAGTTAAGAAAAAATCATTGTTGCGTTGGGAATCCACTAAGACATTTTATTGACGAAGATGAATGGCAACTTGAGGGAATAAGAACATATGTTTTTTGTGGTAGTGCATCTATTCGAAATACTTTGGGATGTGTGAATTGTTTTTGTGTTCGACGTATGAGTAAGGAAGAAGTGGATGAGAATACTTCATGGAGACAAACTCCTTCACCCAAAAATAATGAAATTATAAATATTAATCAATAGTACTTAATTAGGAATGTATATGTAATATATTTTGTATTATTATAGAAATGTTTAAATAAAAAATTGTATGCAATATATGTAAATTAAAAATAGTATTATTTATTGGTTTGTATGTTATTTTAAACAATTAAATTCTAATAGAAAAAATGTTCACGTAAATAGATAAAAAAAAAATTATCAAATCAAATGCGGAAGTGTCTTCATGATATTTTTTGTTACTGTATGTTACAAGGATAATGTTTAAAAAACAAAAAATGAAAAAACAAATAACTATAAAAACCTTTTTATGTTATTAAATAGAAAAAATGTTCACATAAATAGTTAAAAAAAAATTATTAAATCAAATGTGGAAGTGTCTTCATGATAATTTTTTTTTACTATGTGTTACAAGGAAAATATTTAAAAAACAAAAAAACAAATAACTGTATTATCAACAAAAAACCTCTTACTACCATCCAACAGATGGCGCGCGCAGCTATACACTTATATAAAAAAATGAAACACATACAATTATATCTCACATGAAATATTACATAATCTCAAGAAAGTATTGTTAATGTCGATCCAGGTGGGGTAGCAATGTTTCTTATCAAGATGTTGTACAACTTCTTAAGACATTCTTCCATCAAAACTTGGAAAGTAAAATTGATTGGTTTCCTAGAATCTGGTTCAGGTACGTAGACGATATTTTCGCGGTCATTGACAACAATTTTGATATTGAAAATTTTTTAACAATAATTAATTCCCAATACAAAACTATTGAATTCACCCACGAACTTGAGACAGATAGTTCATTACCTTTCTTAGACTTAAAACTAACTCGCAAGGAAAACAGAATAGCTTTTGACATTTACAGGAAACCCACAAACACCGATAACTACATACATACTTCTTCTCACACTTCTTTCAAATACAAAATTTCAGTTTTCCAAAGCTTTATACATAGGTTGTTTAATGTACCCCTCAGCCCCGCCAATTTCAAAACTACGAACGAAACTACATATTACAGGTCGCTAAAACCAATGGATATAATCCCAGAATCATCCACAACCTAATTAAAAAACAGTAATTCAAACAAATAATGGGACAAAATACTACCTTTAAAGAGACCAAAACCACTAAAACATATTGCAAATTCACCTTCAACAACAACACAGAAAACAAATTTTCCAATTTATTTAAAAAATTTAAACTAACCCTTGCTTTCAGTAACAAAAAATCTACCAAAAACATCCTCAATAATAATTTAGAAAAATTCAGTGATTTAGATTGCTCCGGTATTTACTCCATTACTTGTAGAACATGTGAACTCGTTTATATAGGACAAACCAAACGTAAAATAGGAACTAGATATAAGGAACATATGTACCACACAAAATGTAAAAATATTTTTAATTCAGCCATAGCCCTACACACCCATAATACAGGCCATAAATTCAACATTGATGATGTAAAATGTGAGAAAATAAGTAAAGACCAGAATTTAAACACTTTTGAAGCCATTTGCATGAAAAAATATAAATATAAATTACTAAACACAGACCTCTCCCCACTATGTAACCCCTTCCTTAAATTCATTAGTTAAGATACCTAGATTCATATAAATAGTATGTAATTCAATAATTTGTGTATTGTACAACTGAAGATGACTACAGTGTAGTCGAAATGTACATCTTGTTAAAATAAACGCAGTGAAGAAAAGGAACAGTGTTTTAATTATTTTAAAATTAATAATAATAATTATAGTACATGCAATACTAACAATAATATTCTTCCCAAAATGTGAAGACTTTAAACAGTTTCTGTAATGGAACATCCTAGAAAATAACAAGTAAAATTCACCCTGCTCAGCATATATATATATATATATATATATATATATATATATATATATATATATATATATGTATCCCAAACGATTGATAACGATTTTTCTAATTACACATTTACGTATCAGACATGTTTTAAGTGATGGATCAAAATTCATATGTTCTAAGTGCAAACTAACATACCGTACATTTTTTGGCTTTCGGAAGCACATACTAAAATATGTTTTTAAAAAACAAATTACAGTTTCACAAATAACAGATTCAACTAATGAAAGCTTAGAATTTCATATTCCAAATGTTGAATCATATCTACATGTACCTAATTTTGAATCAATAGAGGACTTTTTTAACTTTTCTTGCTATACCCCAAAGTACAATACAAATGACATACGATAACGTTATTATTTTGTTTGATGTTATTTTTCATGATTGTTTAACTTACATTACTAAAAATAATTTGTCAGTGGTAGCAGAAATGCTAGAAAAATACTTAAAAAAATTAAATTATCAATTTCATCTTCTGATAGAATTTATAAGAAAAAAAAATAATCCAAAAAAAATATGTTATTCCAAAACAAATTTGTATTGGAACTTGAAGACAGAAAATATATATAGGCAACTAAAAATTTATAAAGAAAAAACATATCTTGTACATTTACATATATTCTAATAATCGAAACACTAAAATATCTTTTACAAAATAAAAGTTTTTATTCGTATATCATAAACTCAAAAAACTGGCACTATCCCATATTAATGGATATTACTGATGGAACATATTTTCAAGCGAATGAACTTTCCAGTTCATTTGGATTTAATTTTCAAATACAGCTTTACTACGACGGTTTTGAGACCACTAAACCTTTAGGATCAAAGACAGGCATTCATAAAATCGGAGCTATTTATTTCTTAATTAGAAATTTACCACCGTACTCAAATTCACATTTATCGCATATTCATTTGTTGTCTTTTTTTACTCCACTGATTTAAAATCAATTAATTTCAATGAAATTTTTTAACCTATAATAAACGATTTAAAGAATTTAGGCACTGAAGACAATACCTTTAACAATGAAATATTCAGAGGTACTATTTGTGGAATATCATTTGATAATTTGGGCGGAAATATATTTTTTGGGATGGTAGAATCATTTTCTGCCACTCATTTCTGTCTACATTGAGATGTATAATTTAAAGAATGGATGCATTATTGCTGATGGAGACAGTAGTGTCTATAGAAAAATTAGGGACTGAGCACCGAATGGTCAAAATTTACTTGTTAAAAAAATTGAGTGTACTAATCATCTTTTACGATGCTACATTAATAAGCTGAAAGAAGTCAGTGAAATATATCGAACAAATATTAACGTACGAAAGTATTGTAGCGATCCCAAGGTTACGCCGCGGGCGACGTCCGCTAACGGACAGGTTACAACAGGTCCGTCCGCTCCCCATTATTCTGTTGTCCAGAAAGTTGGCGAATATTCTAGAAATTAAGAATTTTACTTTAAATACCCCGAGCAAGAGATCGCGAGGACAGCCTAATATTGATACGTGTAGAGATCGTTGGTAATATAAATAAATAGTTGGTAATATAAATATTGTGGAAATAAATATCGCGTAGTTTTATGTGTTTAAATAAATAATCTTAGTGTTTAAGTTTTTATTAATAATCGTTAGACTTAAAATAGTGTTTATGTGTATTTATTCATAGTGTTACTTATTTTAATTAGTCTTTATAATTCATATTTCTTTTATTAAACATAGTTATATAAATATTAGTGTTTTAATCAATTTTACACTTCACCTAAATAAATAAAACGTTACAATTGGTATCAGAAGTGGGATTAATAAACTGTGAAGTGTAAATAAAAATAAATAAAATGGCGACTAAACAAGTAAAATTAAGCGAATTAAAAGTGGCCGATCACAAGAGGGAGCTGGAAGAACGAGAGTTCGAGACATCGGGAACCAAGCATGTTCTACAACATCGTCTACGGCAAGCTCTTACAGAAGCTGGTGAAAATCCTAATGACTTTTTATTCGAAATTGATGATTTTGGTAGAACATTAGAACAAAAATTGGAGGAAAGTTCTAGAAAATTCGAAGAAAATTCTAGAGCATTAAAAGAACAAATAATAGCAAATTGTAGCATTTTGACGGCGAGACATCCTGGCCGAATTATATAAAACAATTTGAAGCCGCTGCCAAAGCAAATGGCTGGACTTCCAAAGAAAAAGCTACAGCGCTGACAGTTTCGCTGCGTGGAGAAGCCATCGATATCCCATAAACGCTAAAAGAAGATGAACAAGAAGATTACGAACAAATTGTTAATCGACTGGATATCCGATATGGCAATGCGCATCTGGAGCAAGTGTACCAGACGCAACTGAGGAACCGATATCAGAATTCTAAAGAAAACCTTCAAGAATTCGAAGCTAATATAGCTCGTTTAGTTCGTCTCGCACATCATACGAGCTGTATGATGTGACAGTGTTTTGGAATGTCTGGCCACTCAGTCATTTATCTATGGGGTTCGTGACAATGAAACTCAACAAGCTCTGCGTTTGGCTCAACTAAAAACTCTGGTTGATGCACTTTCATATGCTTTAGACTATGAACCTGCGAAAACAAGCTTCACTTAACTAGTCGCGAGTGCGAAATATCGATGCTGAGAGGCCCGAAGACACCGAAGATCTAGAAGACAAGATAAGACGAATTACGTCTGACATTAATGCTGCTCGAAGAAAGAAACCCCGCTGTTGGAAACAACAGATGAAAGCAGAACCAAGAAAGGAAGAAAAGGAGTCAGTAAACTAAGTCGGGTTGATGCGAAGGGGCAAACGTCGACCCATAATCCAGTAGCCCCAGAAATCATTAGTTATGTCACATCCCTTCATCATTAAGCTAACAGCGTCTACGTAGACGGCTCCCTAGACAGAAGGCCACTTAAAATGTTGCTAGATACGGGTGCGACAAAAACAATACTCAAACCCGACTTAGCACGAAAACTATGTAGAAAACATCTACTTCCAACAAAGTGGCAAATACGCACAGCCACAGGAGAACAAGCTTCCGCATCTGGAGAAATAGATTTGAGCGTCGCTGTTGGAAAAAACATGCATTAAATATCGTGTGCTGGTAGCTAACATAGAAGATGAATTCATTCTCGGCATGGACATTATGAAAAAGCATGGATTTAAACTTGACCTGAAGAATAAAATAATGATGGTCAATGATAAAGAACTGGAATTAAATCCACGAGATGATAATGCCATGCGAGTGAATAAATAGTTGGTAATATAAATATCGCGTAGTTTTAAATGTTTAAATAAATAATCTTAGTGTTTAAGTTTTTATTAATAATTGTTAGTCTTAAAATAGTGTTTATGTTTATTTATTCATAGTGTAACTTATTTTAATTATTCTTTATAATTCATATTTCTTTTACTGAACATAGTTATAGAAATATTAGTGTGTTAATCAATTTTACACTTCACGTAAACAAATAAAACGTTGCAGTATGTAGCCGAAAATTTGTTACGATTTCGAACAGATGTAACTAAGGCAGTCGAATACAAGAAAAATACTCCAATATCAATAACTGAGCAAATTCGAGACCTGAGGAAGGATATTTTAAATAGCTTATCTCACATATTTGGAGATCATAAAAATTGCAAAGATTATTTCTGCACTGAATCAACTGAACTTCAAATTTTTAGTGCTCTGGATAAGAAAGCATTATTTGAAAAAACAATGACTGCAGTAGGCAGACTAGCAAATAATGCAAAAAGTATAATACAAGTTCAAAATAACAATCGTTTAATAGTGTTGTTCCTAAATTTGTTGGAGGCAAAAAAGATAATTTTTCTCTAAGAAATGGATACAATGCGCGATGTGATGCAGCTGTCCTTTCTCGAAATTCTGCTAGTTCCCATGAAAATATACTATCATATTTGGGCAACAAAAACACTGGTGTATAAAAAAAAAATGCAAGCCAAATTCAGCAATTAAAACAAACAGAAATTCTAGAAATGCCAATAAAAGAAGAAAAACGACCCACGGTGGAGATGAAGACTTAGAATATGGGCCAGAAGCAGCAAATCCAACTCAAAATATGCCATATGAACAATTAGAAAAAGAAAAAGAAGCATACCTCCAATCACTAATGGAAACCGACAAAAACGATATTTTCACAAAAACTCTGGATTAGCGGCACTCTGATATTTGACACCAAGCAGTTTCAGGGGCAATGCATATACAATGTATGGCATTTAAAATGAAAAAAGTTGCTATTAAAACATTTGAAGATAAATTTAATGTAAAAGTTCAACCAAGTGGATTGATAATAGATGAAATATTACCATTTTTAGCTGCTACTCCAGATGGCTTGATTAACCTCGACAAAATAGTTAAAAGTAAATGTTCCGCAAAACTAAAAGCCCAAACAATAAGAAGTGCAGTTGAGCAAAATGAAATAAACTTTCGAAAAATACACAACGGAGAAATAGTACTCAAAGAAAACCACAATTACATGTTCCAACTTCAGGGTCAGCTTCATATAACGAAAAGAAAAATACGTTATTTTGTTGTATGGTCTCCCCACGACATATTTGTTCATCGTGATAATTTATTTTGGTAAAAAGAAATGGAAGAGCAATTGAAATTTTTTCACTACGATAAAATTTTGCCAGAACTAATAGATTCGAGGTTTATACGAGACTTGCCTCTCCGCGAAACATATTAGCAGAGATCGGAACATCCCATAAAAAAAAGAATGCACCAGGGCAATAATTCCTCTGTCTTTTTACAGATAAAGTGGTGTTAAAAATTATTACAATGAATTGCAAACTAATGAATTAAAATTAAATACTTGCATATTAATGATACTCTTCCTGTAATGTAACTATCTTAGATATTAGGTAATTTTATGGTGAGTATTATATTATTTTAATAAATAATAAAATTATTATTGTTATGATTTTTATATGCATGTATATAATGAAAATTATAGAAAATGTAAATAAAAACAATACATTTTGTCATTAAATGTACTACCTTGACCATAAGTCTACTTATATTGATTTTCATTCCATTAACCATATTTCAAATTTTCAACATTCACGTTTTTTATAGGTAATTTTAATAATCTTGGTTTGTATTTATTTCTCTTTCGACTTACATTTTGTTTTTATGATTAGGTATACATCTAGGGTTGCTACCCGTACTTTATAATAAAGTATTGTACGTTATTTCAGATAATTATATTTAGCCAGTACGGTTGTATGGTCGTGGCGTGTCTTGTCTGATCGTGTAGATAAGCAACATAGCCCGCCCTGTCCAATTGGATGGGTTGCCGCACAACGGCTCGGTGTGTGCTGGCCTTGCAGAGACTGTAGGCTGACAACCTGCATCACTAAAATGCAAGTAAAAAACATGGATTGTCTGAACGCTACCAAATCGAGCACATGGCAAAATCAAGCAGTGTACAATAAAAAAGCTAAATTCTCAGAGAAAAACAACAATTATAGTTGAAAATAGTGCTATATATATAAATTGACATATAATTTAGCCTCGCAACACAAAAAATAAAGATAGGTAAAAGTCTTTAAGAAAATATTTTAGGAAATAACAATCCTAACCTAAAAACATGTCAGAAGAAGAAATTTTATCAAAGCGAATAGAAGATATATTCTTAAAACTAAATCTGTTAGACAATATCATTACAAAGGTGGACAAACTATCAGATGACCTAAACACATTTAAAGAGTCAATAAAAACTCAAGATCTTGAAATTAAGGATTTAAAAAACGCTATTATCGATCAACAAAAAACAATAAACACTATTCAAAAATCAATCAAGAGTCATAATTTAATCATTATTGGTGCAATGGAAACTGAGAACAATAATACAGAGTTAGAATCCAATGTAAGAAAACTCTTCATAGATAAACTGAATGAAACAATCAAAGAAACCGATATCGACAATATCTTCAGAGTGGGTCGTAAAGATAAAAGCAACACCATACCTCGCCCTATCTTAATCACATTCACATCATCAAAACGAAGAAATACAATTTATAATAAACGGAAGCTTCTTAAAGGTACCCAAATATATATAAACGAATATCTGTCAAAAGAAGAACGCAAAACACAAAAAGAGCTACGTGCCCAACTAAAGGAAGCCAAAGAGCAAGGACTACACGTAAAAATAAAAAATGGCAAATTAATCCGCAATCAGCCATCAATCTCATCTGAAGACTCACCAGAAAATCAACACCAAAGAAGCAAACAATCAAAGTACCTCACATCGGCCAGCAAGTCGCCAGCTCCTCCAAGGGCTATCGGACAGGTTTTTACACCAGCTCCACCAAATCTCAAACAAAAGTAGCAGCACCCAGAGATGAAATATCTAACTTGCCGCCGGAAACTACACAGCAACAAAGAAAGATAAGTTCAAACAAATATTGTAATCTCAAATGCAGTAATCCCTCAAATTCAGAACTGTCTATTACATTCTGGAATGTAAATGGTTTCAAAAATCTAAACGATTTAGACAACGAAGACCAATCTTTACTAACACAAAGTAATATTATTTGTCTTTCTGAAACTTGGTGCATTCGTAAAATAACATCTCTTCCACCATTCCTGAATGATTTCGCGCCAAACATATTTTGTCAGCCCGCATCAAAAGAAAAGAGTAAGGGAAGAGGAAGTGGAGGTCTGGTCATTCTGTGTAAAATAAACTCTAAAATACAAATAGAACTAATTGAAACTACAAACCTATGGATATTCGTGAAAATCAAATTCAATAATTCTCATTACATTCTAGGTTCTTTATATCTAAAACCTGCTTTGAATAACACAGAATGTATTAACCTCCTTTACTCATCCCTTACCAACATATTAGAAACATTTAATAACAACAAAGTAATAATTGTAGGGGACTTCAATGCACACATAGGGCAACTTAATCAAATTGAAGGAGACATTTTTGCCAATGAAAATATCTCAGAACAAAGGAATTCGTTTCACAAGGAGACTAACGATCGCGGCATCAAACTAATAAACGCTATGGAGGACCTTGGTCTATATGTCATCAATGGTCGGGCAAAGGGAGACTTCTCTGGTCAGTTGACTTACTTAAGTAAGACAGGTAACAGCACAATCGATTTAGCCTGGCTTAATCTCGATTGCATGGAAGAGGTAAAATACTTTAAGGTATTCTCGCATTTGTCAAACTCAAACCACTGCATTTGTAAAATATCTTTGTCTAATGTAAAATCGAATAGCGAGAACAAAAATACTACTGCTGAGAGCAGACAGAATAAAAAATTCGTAATAAAATTTAAATTTGATGTTATCAATGCACACAAGTTTCAATACTATCTAAAAAATTGCCCTCATATATACGCAAATAGTAATAACATTGATACCTTAAATTCTAATTTAATAACAGCTATAAAAGAAGTTGCAAGCCAAACAAACATGCTAAAGACAATAAAAATTAAACAAAGTAATATAAAAAATAAACCTTGGTTTGACCAAAATTGTCATAATGCCAAAATTCTATGCAAACAAAATCTAAGACTATTTCGGAAAACACGTAACGATATAACATTAAAACTATTTTTAAATGCTAAAAATGAATATGTTAAAATAAAAAATCAAAACAAAATCGAATATAGTAAACAAATAACTACCTCTTTAGGAAAAGTAAAAAATAATATAGAATTTTGGAAAACTGTCAAGTACCTTAAACCCAAAACCAAATTAAAAAACGAAGTAAGTTTAAAGGATTGGGAAAATTTTTTCACAAAAATATATCCTCCAATCGATAAACAAAGATTAACCTACTATGATTGTAGCCAGCAGTACTTAGATGGTGCAATCACCCTGGATGAACTCCAAGCAAGTATTTCCACAAGCAAGTCTGGTGTGGCACCGGGGCAGGATGACTTAAATAACGAGTTTTTTAAATATCTTAACCCTGAATGGGAACACTACATCCTTAATATGTTTAACCAGATAATAAACACAGAATTACTCCCAAAATCTTGGTCGGAAATAATATTGTTCTTGATATATAAAAAAGGAAATCCTAAAGACCCGCAAAATTATAGAGGTATTTCTAAAATAAACTGCATTTGCAAAATATTCACTAACATCATTCAAAAGAGAATCGTAACCTGGTGTGAAGAAAATAATGTAATCAAGGAATGGCAATTCGGATTTAGAAAAGATAGAAGCACTTCAGATAACATTTTTTCTTTGAACTCAATAGCGCACCTTACACTACGATTAAAAAAGCAAAAAGCATACGCGATATTCATAGACCTCAAAAGAGCATTCGACTCCGTGCCACACTGTTTGCTTTGGAAAAAATTGTACGAAATGGGAATATCGGGCAAGTTAATTCGTATAATAAAACACTTCTATGAATCAGCACACTTAAAAATAGAATTACAAAACATCTTATCTAATCTGATACGGATAACACAAGGAGTATTACAAGGGGACACATTAAGTCCACTTTTATTTATACTATTCATAAATGACCTGGAAGACTTTCTTAGAGCCAAAGGCTTTGAGGGATTAAACATAGATGGTCTGCATGATCTACTGCTGTTGGCATTCGCGGACGATTTGGTAATCTTCGGTAAATCACCCGCAGACGTTCAAAAAAAATTAGATGCGTTATTAGAATACTGTAAATTAAATTGTATGGAAGTAAATATCAATAAAAGTAAAATAGTTATAATTCATAAAGGTCGCACACCACGGAAATATTATCAATTTAAATATAACAATTTGGAAATAGAAGTCACTAACAAATTTGAATACTTGGGTGTAATGTTTTCCTCCTCGGGAAAATTTGGGGAAGCAGCAAAAAACGCTTATAAAAAAGGTATAATAGCAACCCAGAAAGTAACTAGTATTCTATGTAATGGAAAATCAAATAAGTGGGCAGAAAAAGAACATCTTCTCAATGCTATAACCAGAGCCACACTGTTGTATGGGGCAGAAACATGGGCATTACAAGAGGAAAACGTCCTAGAAAAATGTCAAATCAAATTTTTAAAACACATACTGATGTGTCCACGTAATACTCCAAATGTTATGATCAGATTAGAAACGGGTACCACCCACATATCACTACAAATTTGGAAAAAAGCGTTAAATTGGTGGTTCAAAATACTTAAAATGCCTGATTCTAGAATTACGAAACAATTGTACAACCGTCTAAGAAACTTAGACAAATCAACAATTAATAAACCAGAATACAATTGGTGCACACTTTTAAAAAACTTTCTTAACAAAGTAGGTTATGGCAATATTTGGGAAAACCAAGAAATAAATAAAGGTTTAATAACTGAAATAGTAAAAGAATATCAAAAAATATTACACAATAAAGATCTAGAAAGCTGTACGGAATTAAGGTATAGTACAATGTACAAATCTTTGAAAAGCAATAATTCAACAGAAACATATTTAACATTAGACTTAAATATAAAAAAAATAAGAGTCCTAGCCCAAATCAGACTATCATACAAAAGAACTATTAAAATTTGTTTTAACAATATTACATACATAATAAATACCGAAGAATTATGCACCATGTGTAATAGTCAGAAACCAGAGAATATCTTCCATTTCTTTATTGGTTGCCCGATCTTTGCTCCTCACCGAAGCAAATTCCTTTCAAAATATATACCTAACATAAAGGAAAATAATATTTACTTGCTTTTTGACAAACTAGATATCGAAAAAGTTAATAATATATTTTATTACACCATAAACTCTTTAATGACACGAAGCCACCAATTAAACGAATAAAATCAAACTGCATTTAAGAAATTATAAATAAATGGTAAAATAGAAAACAGGGTCCACTATGTATACAAAATTTGTAAACATGTTATGTGCAAAGACAGTGTAATTATATAGAAAGTTGTAATTGTTCACTATATTATTATTACTCAGACAATCCGATGTACTTATATTGTATGAATTTTTCAAGACAATAAATCTTTATATATAAGTAAAAAACATGTCACGAAACAAGTACTTCAGGTACTTGAGGCCTAATCGGCTTCATCAGAAATCTGGATCTACTTCCGGAAAACTAAGTAAGGGCTGTGTCACAATAGATCTTGTAGGTCGCGTTGCCAAAAAGCGACAAAACGCTTAAAAAACCCTCATATACATACAATACAATACAATACTCTATACTTTATGAAAACAATAAAGTACGCGAAAATACTTTATTTCGCATGATTTGATTTTTCTTGGGTGCCACCCATGGTGCGTGAGAGAGAGAGAGAAATCTCCATTTGTGGCGATCACAAACAGGCAACCTAACCACAATTATCAACATTGTTAAAACAACTTGCTAGTTTTGCGGTTAAAGTCAGAGGTTGGTAGCAGTGTTTGTCACTATTTTTCTCAACAGAGATAATATATATATATATATATATATATATATATATATATATATATATATATATATATATATTTCTTATGATTAATCTTTTCAGTAAATTCATTTTTAACATTTTTCCATGTATTTATAACTAAATATTATCAATTTCACTTAATTTCATAAGATATATTCAAAATTTTCACACACGTGCGCTGCACATAACCTCACTTATAAAAAGCATATGTTGCTGTGTCAATATGACACAATTTTTAATTAATTCTTGTGGTTTTTAGGATGAATGGAAGTCAAAGAGATGTTTCTCTAGAGGTCCTAAGGGATTCAAGTCCCAAGGACGTCGTGACTATGGAAGAGGAGCTCCTATGTAGCCCAACTCCATCCACTTCCAAACTCGAGGAGTCTATAGAAAAGCGCCGATTGAATGAGCAGAAAAGTAAACTGAGCGGTGCCGCCAGAAAACGCTTTAAGTGGCTCATAAAAAGTGGGCTTAGTGCTGACGAAGCACGTGTCAAAGCCCTTCAACCCATGAAGGATAAAGGTCCAAAACGGACCCGGTCCGAAGAATCAACGCCCGAAATGTCTGCTAAAAGGCAAAAAACAGATGCTAAAGGCCAATCCAGCAGTGGTGCTCCGCCACCACCTGATAAGGCTACGCCGTCTGTGAGCATTAAACAGGCAATCCTGGGCACACGTGTCGGCATCCTGCACTATAATTATCTGGAGGATATTTTAGAAACAGGACAGCTGACGAAAATTCAGGATGCAATCCTGGATTTAATTATTAAAGAGGCTAAAGGCTCTGTGAAGCCTAAGTTTCTTGGGACAACCTTTAAGTCCGGATGGCTGAGCGTCAACTGCGCCGACAAAGCCACCTCCGAGTGGCTATTAGGCAAAGTCGTTAGCTTAAAGCCTTGGGAAGGAGCCCATCTAAAAGCTGTGGAGGAAAAGGATTTGCCAAAGTCCAGCATTTTAAAAGCTTATTTCCCCAACAGTAAACACAACCCAACAGATCAGATATTGAATTTGATACATGGCCAAAACGAGGGCCTGGACACGCAGCAGTGGAGGGTTTTAAAGAGGACAGATGAGGGCTCGGCAGTGCTTCTTACACTGTCCATAGACTCGACGTCCTTAAACACACTTAAAAAAGCTGATTTCAAAATCAGCTATAAATTTGGCCAGACAACGATCAGGCTAAAGGGTAAAAAACCCAACAAAAAGCCTACCGACGTCACTGCCAAAAAAGACACTATCAACACTGTTACAGGTAAGGTTAACATAAAAAAGGAGGCAGGAAGTAATGACACCAATATTAACACTGGAAATTCCAGATTAAAAGTAGGTAAAGGTAAAGAGTTTGCTTTAAAGCCTCTACCCAATCCCACACCTACACATTCCAAGACACCACCGGCCGTCGGAATCACGCACAAAGGGAAACAAGTTCCTAGCTGCGACGTGGCTCTGAACAAAACGTGATGTCCAGCAGTAATATAAAGATGCTGCAAGGAAATCTTCAACACTGCAAAACTGCCTCTGATGCGTTGAACAAAACATTCACCACCACTAACACCGATATAGTGCTAGTTCAAGAGCTTTATGTGTATGGAGGCGTAGTAAGGAAACTTACTACACCAGTAAGTAAGTTAACCTACTGTAACGAACAAGATGTCACTCCAAGAGCAGCATTGCTCATTAAGACATCGATTAAATTTGTTACATTAAATAAATTTATATCTAGGGATTTGGTAGCTCTGGAAGCTACACTGCTTATATCAGGAGGTATGCAAGAGGTAATCATTGCACTGGCATATATCCCGGGAGAAACGATGGAAGCCCCACCTCCGCTGGTAAGGGACCTGATCTCCTACCAAAACTACAATCGTCCCCTTCACAAAGAGAAGGAAGCTAAATCTTCAAGCTCCCTACTTGAAGGGTACTAGAATTGAGTTTTCTACAAAGGTTATATATCTAGGAATCATTCTAGACCAAAAACTCACGTGGAACTCACATATCAACAAGATTACAAAGAAATCAGCAGTGGCGTTAAACACATGCCGTCGGCTTCTGGGTAAAAACTGGGGACTACAGCCAAAAATGACCCATTATGCATATAAGTAGTATAGCTAGGATCGTTCTGCGGCATTTGAGGTTATGTTTCGCATCTCGGTCTCTTTCTAACACACAGATAGACGTATATGTCTGTCTCACTCTAATACGCTTCCGATTTGTGTTCACTCTCGATGACCGTGTTCATCCGAAGAGACCATGGATCTACGTTAGGGGTAGTTCTTCAGCATTTCTTGCACAACCCCTTGACCGTTAGGGGTGGGTTTTTTACCATGGATCTACTTTAGGGGTAGTGCTTCACCTACTTCTTACACAACCCTCTCGAATTCGCACCCCGTTTCATTTCACCCTGTTTTCGACCTCGATGACCGTGTTCATCCTCACCTACCATTCTTCTTCGCCTGCACTTCTTGCACAACCCTTTCGAATTCATCCACCCTGTATGCTCCGCCCCTATGGCATGCACTCTCCACATTAGAATGGAGTGCGTATGGCGGTGCACTCTCCACTTCAGTTGTAGGTGTCCATGGGGTGCACTCTCCACTTCAGTCAGGAGTTCCCGTGGGGGGGGGGGGGGGTGGTGCACTCTCCACTTCAGTTAGGAGTGCCCATGGGGTGCACTCTCCACTTCAGTTAGGAGTGGCTGTGAGAGTGCACTCTCCACTTCAGTTAGGAGTGTCTATGGGGTTGCACTCTCCACTTTAGTTATGAGTGCCTTTTGTGGGGTGCACTCTTTACTTCAGTTATGAGTGTCTTTTGTGGGGTGCACTCTTTACTTCAGTTAGGCGTGTCTTTTGTGGGGTGCACTCTCCACTTCGCTCCACTTTAGTTGACAGTGCCCACTCGCCACGTTAGTTAAGAATCTGGATCCAGGATCCGGGATCTATTTCATCGCGAAATATGAATTTTTATGATTTTTGATCTGGGTCTGGGTCTGGAATCTGGAATATGAATTTTTATGATTTTTGATCTGGGATCTGGATCTGGGTCTGGAATCTGGATCTGGGTCTGGGATCTGAATCTGAGTCTGGAATCTGGATCTGGGATCTGTTTGTATATATTATACTATGATTTATGGTAAATACTGGGGGTGAGTTTGAATAAATGAAAAAAATACATTTTATATGTTTATTTATTTGCGTAAAAACAGTATTATAAATATCTTAAAAACAACAATTGCTCCTCGCCTCACTCTCATGCCCGATGTGTTGCCTGGAAGCTGGGCGCCCATCACCCCGCGTCTGTTGGGTTGCCGCGCTACTCTCGTGCCTGTTGGGTTGCCTGCCCTGGCGCTTGAACCTGGACAACGCCTGACGCCCGACGCCCGACGCCCGACACCTCACGTCTCACGTAAATTTTTTTAGAATTTTATAGGATAGGAGTGTGGATATATGTGGGGTAAATAATTAATACAATTTATCTTTGTACATATATTTATTGAAAATTATAACCCCAAGGGTATGTGTCTGTATACATGTAGTTTATAATTCGTTTATCATTATAAGGACTTAAAGCTAACTTATTTTGTTTTATTGTATGTACAACATGTTGCTTAGATCTAATAGAATACTGATCTCTATTTATAGTTTCATTATTAAATAAACAATTATAGTAGTCATTAAAAGTTATAGTACTGAGTGCCGCACCTGTTATACCCTTTGCTTTTTTATTGATTTTTTCATTATTGGCATCTTGTAAGACTTTGTATGTGTTCAATTTTGATCTCAAACCAATAAACTCTGTCATGATTTTACCGTTGTTTTCATCCTTCATGAGGCCAATAACTTTTTTGTTAACAAGAGGTATTTTGAAAATGTTATCAGGCGGATAATCGGAAGTATCAAATTTATAAACATCTCGTTTCATGATTTCATAGATATCAATATTTTTAAATAGGTAAATAAGACTATCTGTGTCTGTGTATAATAATTTAGTATTGTTACAAATATTTTTCTTAACATAATTGTAATGAAAGTCGTAAATGTAAGTTTTTGAAACGTCTAAAATAGAGAAACCAACATATATGGGTTTATTGAATTTCATAGATATTTTACTCATTTCTATTAGTATGAAATCATCATCAAGTATTGTACAGCTATGAAAATTTGGTTGTTGTATATAAGATTTTGCGCCGTATCTTCCCTCCCATTTTGAAACTAATTTTATATCTTTATATTTCCGAACGTTCTCCATTGTTTTGCCAAACACGGCGTTATTCATTAATTTATAGAAATTCTTTTTGAATTCATTATTGGATTGTTTTCGCATGTTTGTATTTAGATCTATATATGTTTTTAACCATGGGCTTTGTTTAAATTTTAGAACTTTATGAATTTTGGATAATTTTAAACCCAATTTTAAATATTGTTTTAAATTTTGATAATGAATCACATAGTTTTTTTTTATTATACAAATTTGTTATTAATTTAGGTAGTTTCGATTGAGGGGGTGTAAAGTGTTCGGGGGCTAGCGGTATATCTCTATGATCGTTGTGTAATTCTTTAGGGTACTCTAAATCTACTTCGAAAATATATCCAACAGGTGAATCATTAGTTAAATTCATTAAATCAATTTTGTATATGTTTAAATTATCGACCCATTCAAAATCTGCATACGGTAAATAATTATTCATTGCCGCACCATACAAGTTACATACATCGAAATAAATAAGAAAAGAGTCTGTTTGATTTGGAATATACATGTCGCCCATATATTTATTATTTGCTTTCGCATATCGATTACTACATTGTGACACTCCACCCCTGATTCCTTTTTCAATAAATAAAATTTTGTCAATGTCTGTCAAAAGTTCTAATTCAATTTTACTGCATTTTAACATGCTATCAAAAGCTAATCCGGGCGCTGTATAGTAATGTAATGCATCTAAATGATATGTTTCTAAACAACTTTCACGAAAATTTTCAAATATGTCACTTAGTAACAAAACATCAGTTTTTAAATATAAATCAGCATATTGTCCTAAATTTTGAATTTCAAATAAATTCCACACATTTATAGCATGCTGATAGTCTTCATTTGAAATGTTACCATTATCGCCTTTGAGTGAACTGTAAAATTTTTCTATACTGGGTAATTGTTCTTCGTCTAGTTTTTCCTAACTATCTAGATATTCATATGGGAATATTCCTTTTTTCGTAACTAATTTGAATTTCTCTTCTGACTCAGTGTGAGCTCTTGTTATCAACTTTTCACTATCTGTTATGAAGCCAATTTTTCCAAACAGCTCGCCATAAAGCGAAAAGAGTCTATAAATCTGAAATTAATTTTTGTGTTTTTTACGTATTTTGTGAAGGATATATAACGCTCTTTGTTTATTGGTAATAGAGATACATTGCCCGTAATTTTTGTAGTTAATTCTTTTATAATAAAGTGTGCATCATACGAGAATAAATTATGAAATACAACGGGCACAACATGTGAGTTTGTATAATTTAAATTGCAATGTTGATGAGCGGCCCCTCTGTATTCTCCGGTTAAATGTGAATGATCACGTACTTTTATGTTGTACAGTGTGAATTCTTCATCACAAATATGACATTTTTTACTATTTATAAAATTTATTTCTTCATTGTAAGTTAATTTCATCGGTTTAATATGTTTAAGTATATTATCAATTTGATTGGCTATATTGTTAAGTTCTTCAACAAACCAGTCAATACAATGTCTTCCACGGTAAATATTAAATTTTGAGTATGAGTCATTGTATGAGGATTTCAGGTAATATGCAATACTAAACGGTACATGTGTTTGTGTATATACAGTATTTTTGCCATGTGCTTCTTCAACTTTTTCCAAAATTGATTCTATATCTGCATATATAACAAATGGTACTTTTTCTTTATGATGAAAGTTTTTAAATTTCAATATTTTATTTTCTTCCGTGGGCAATGTTATTTTACACTCATTAACATTTCTACAGTTTTCTTTGTGTTTTTCTAAACCACACTCGCTTCTAAAATGATTTAAACATCTATCACAAAAGAATGATCGATGTGTGTTTGAAATTTGACTTCTCAATAATCGTGAAAGATTTTTTATCCACATAAAATGATAATTTTTAGGCGATTTAAGTCTTCTAAGATTCTCAGTGATGTCAATATCCATGCGGTCATTATCTTCGATCAGATCTTCTTCTGCTTCTTCTTCCTCCTCATCTTTCTCGTCTCCGGCATACATCATCAGTAAATGTATTGTTTTATCATATTCATATTTGGTTAGACGTACTGATACGACATCATGCTTTTTCTTACCCACTTTTTCAAGTGTGTAGACATTTATGTTAAGTCCATTCATTTCTTCGAATTTCGCAATGCTTTTTAATTTTATTGGAAATTCTATTACATCATACTGTAGAATTGTTGAAAAATGTGGGTATGCAGATGTACGGTTAGAACTATTACGTACTGGATAGAGAGCCGATGTAACAGCCCAAAGAAAGCAATACTCATCATCATTCTTGATATTTATAATTGCTTTTTTTAATTTTATGTCTGCAGGTAACAATACATCGCCAGAAGCAGTGATGGGTGAATAATTGTTTATGTTTACTTTCAGGTGTAGAACTTCATATAAAGCCCAGCCTGAGTCTCGTTCTTGAAACTCTTCTAAATCGTTCATTATTTTATCTAGTACATTTTCATTATACCATTCTTTTATGTTTGTTGAATTGTCAATTACTTCATTTCTTGTATTAAATGTTTTAATTTCACTTATACCAGAACTTGGTAAAATGAAATGTCCACTAAATACGACATTCACTTTTAATACAGATGACTGTAATGCTTTTTTAATTTTATTTTTAAATATTCTAATTGCATGTTGTAGAAATATTTTGGGATCTTTAATTCTCGCTTTATTTATTATTACGCCGGTTTTAATACGTTTTTGAAAAACAGATTTTATATCTTGCCATAGTAAGTTATATTTTGGTTTTCCATTCTTACAAAATCCAGATCCAGTTTTAGTTTTTAAGTTTTTTATTTTTTCTTTATATGTTTTTAGAATTGTTAAATTAGCTTCAAGTTTTAATAAATTTTCTTCTTTATTATTTTTATAGCCCTTCTTTTTTATATATTTATTTAGTAATGAAATTATTTTATTTAAATGTTTACGCCATCTATTAATTTCATCATCAGTTTTAATTAACTTTATTGACTTTCGAATATGAGTTATTGTTTGATCACTAAGTGAACTTAGATTACTATTCATTGTTTAGCGGTAAACAAAATTGTTATTCTTCAGAACAATGTTTTCAAACAACTGATGAAAACTGCAAGGTGTTTGTATTTTATATGTATAAAATAATATCAGATAAGTTTCAATAATCTAACGTTATTTGTTATCTTCTTCTAATCTTGAATTTGATGATTTTTGTTTATTCTTTGAACAGGTTTCATCTGCTAATAAGCAGAGAGAACATCATTATATTATTTTATTATTATTTATATTATTACTTACATGAATTCTTCTTGTATTTCGATTTTGGATAACTTTTAAATGTGTGTATATATAATGTATATATATTTTTCAGAACAATTGTTCTTTGTTTGCGAGAATTCACTGTGAATATCACTCTATATAAGTTTTAAAAACAGGAATTCATGGTTTTGATAATTTTATATCAACTTGTATGCTGTCCATTATTTTTACTCTTGATTAACATGTGTTCACAACTTTTAAACAGGGGAATTTGAGGTTTTGATAATTTTATATCAACTTGTATGTGGTTCATTATTTTTATTCTTGATAAACATTATCAAAGTAAATATTTCATTTGTATACATCTGTAGTTACAAATGAAAACTAGTATACATATACATTTCAAATAATGACTAAAATTAAAATTGTAAATGAATTACACAAGCCAGCTCGTCGAAATTATCCACGTAGACGTGTAATAGTAAAGGGAATTGATGATTTATGGCAAGCAGATCTCGTAGAAATGATTCCCTATGCTAAGGAAAATAAAAATCATAAATATTTATTAACAGTTATTGATGTATTTTCCAAATATGCTTGGGCTGAACCGATAAAATCAAAATCGGCTGATTATATTGTTCAGGCAATGAGTAAAATTTTTAAACAAGGTCGTATTCCAAAAAATTTACAAACTGATAATGGGAAAGAATTTTATAATACAAAGTTTAATAGTTTAATGAAAAAATTTAATATAAATCATTATTCAACGTATAGTAATTTAAAAGCATCTGTCTGTGAAAGGTTTAATCGAACACTCAAAACAAATATGTGGCATCATTTTAATTATCAGGGATCTCATAACTGGTTAAAAATAATAACAAATTTAATTAATAACTATAACAATAAAGTACATAGAACAATACATATGAAACCTGCCGATGTTACTAAGAAAGTAGAGAAATATTTATTAAAAAATGTTTATAATAATATTAAAATTTGTTATAAAGGTAAATACAAAGTAGGCGATTTTGTAAGAATTAGTAAACATAAACATATATTTCAAAAGGGGTATAAACCTAATTGGACAACAGAAATTTTTGTAATCGATAAAGTTCAGTGTACAAACCCGATTACCTACAAATTAAAAGATCAACAAAATAATCCAATTGAAGGTGGCTTTTACGAATTTGAGTTACAAAAAACTAAATACCCAAATGATTACCTTGTAGAAAAAGTATTACGCAAAAAAGGTTCTTAAGTGTATGTGAAATGGCTTGGTTTTAGTAATAATCATAATTCTTGGATTAATAAAACTGTCATTTTGAAAGTATAGATAAAAGGTAATTTATCAAAAAATCATTCTGTTACTATTTTAATTTTTTTTTGTGTATATATATATATATATATATATATATATATATATATATATATATATGTGGGAAATAGTTAGACACAATGAAACTCACAACTTAATTTTAAGACAGTAATTAAATCGTTTTATTCAATATTTTTTAATAAACAACTTCAATCAACATTTTTATTACTAAACGTCATTAGCTCTATGCCTACTTAACTTGACTCCTCTATGTTTTTTGTTTCAAATTCTGATTCCCACATTCGGCCATCCTGAGTATCATTCGCCTCGAATGATGAAAGTCCTAAGGGCCATGGTTGCATGTACTCAGCTGTCGAAGTTGTTATAAATGGTCCTTCAGCACCATCCTGGCGTCGAACATTATAAGCGTTGTTAGGTTTCACTTTCGTTACGGCGTAAGGCCCAAGAAACTTCGGCTTTAATTTTAGCCCTGGTCCAAATTGAGTTCGTTTTATGGCGATAATGTCTCCAATCTTATATTTTCTTGATTCTTTACGGTTGCGATTAAAATTCTGACGGTTCTCTTCCTGAACCTTTTGAATTTGCAGTTTTGCATCTTCACGCATATCGTCTCGGTTTTCTTTAAAATTGGCTATTAGCTCATCATTGATCATCTCAATTATGTGTAAATTCGTCATATTTCTCATCTTAATTCCGATCATGAGTTCAAAAGGTGTCCTGCCAATACTTCTCTGATATGTAGAGTTCATTGCTTGTTGGACAGCGGGTATAAACTTATACCATTTTGTAGGATCATCTATTGCTAGTTTCGCGACAATAGAGCCAATTATAGAATTCATGCGCTCTATTTGTCCGTTTGCTCTTGGTAAACCGGTGGTGACGAGAATGTGCTTGATTCTTTGAGATGTACAATACTCTTCAAATTCCATTGAAGTGAAAGCTGTGCCTCTATCTGAAATAATTTGCACTGGGTTACCAAAATTAGTACTTTGAATTTCCAACTTTGCAACAACTTCACATGTTTTTGTCCTCTTGACGGGATATAACCAGATAAATTTGGTAAAGCTGTCCACAACAGCTAATACGTGATTGTATCCCTTGTGAGTTGACTGTAGAGGTCCTATGTGATCGATGTGAAATGTGTGCAAAGGTTTACTCTCCTTAACAATGGGATTAAGGAGACCTTCTTGTTTCCCAGATTTTCTGTTAACGAGCAAACATTTCACACAGTTGGCAATTACGTATTTGACTTTCTCGGTCAAATTGGGTATATAATATTCTTGTTTTACTTCTGTTTCGGTCCTCTTTAAGGCGTAGTGCCCCTTTTCATGAACCGTTTTGATAACTTCGTTTTGCATACCTCGAGGAACAACAAGAAGCTCCTGTCCTTCATTAAACTTGAAAACTAGTCCATCTCGTAGAATGAAGTCTTCGTATGGACGATCCTGGAGGACTTCTACTATTGCGACGATACCTTCGTCTTGTCGTTGAGCACGCTTTATTCCGTAAAGCAGACTGTTGACATGTCCATACAAAACATTAAAGTATCTGCTCAAAGCGTCAACGTGCTGCATCTTCGTTCCGGATCGGTGCTCTATTTTGTAATTAAATTCCTCGAGTATCATTGCCCATCTGGCTACTTTTGGAGATAAATCTTTCTTATCCATCGTCTTCTGGAAAGCTTGGCAATCCGTGACTATCTTAAATTGAATACCCAAAAGGTACACTCTAAACTTTTTTAAGGCAGTCATTATGGCGAGTACCTCTAGCTCATAACTGTTGTATTTTTCTTCTTGGATTGATGTCTTCATACTCATATAACTAACCGGATGAAACTGATTGTCATCGGGAGATTTTTGCAGTAAAACTGCACCATATCCGTGTTTGCTGGCATCAGTATGTAGTTCTGTATCGTATTTTGGGTTGTAAATTCGTAGAACTGGTTCCGACGCGAGTATTCTCTTTAGCTTTGTGAAAGCATCACGTTGTTCGATTTCGAACTGAAATTGGGTGCCATCTCTTAGGAGATCACTCAGCGGCTTAGCAATCACCGAGTACATAGGGATGAATTTTCTGAAATATCCTGATAAACCGAGAAAACTGTGTACGTCTTTAACACACTTCGGCTCAGGAAAAGTTTCAACAGCCTTCGTCTTTTCTGCTGATGGATACACCTTACCGTCTTTAATCATGTAGCCCAAATAAGCAACCTTGTTCTTCAGAAACTGGCATTTCTCGAAGTTTATGTCCAGACCATAGTCAGCTGCTACTTTCAACACAATCTCAAGACGTCTCAAGGCTTCCTCTTCATTTATGGCTGGGATAATGATGTCATCCATATAAACGAAAACAATCCCTTCCCGATTCAAAGTCCAGAATACTGTATTTATATAACGCTGGAAGACTGCTGGCGAGTTGCAGAGTCCAAAAGGTACCCTCTTGAACTGAAATTGGCCGCTATAAGTGACAAACGCAGTGTATTTCCGACTCTGCTCCCTGACGCCGACGTGGAAGAATCCATTTCGTAGATCCAAGGTGCTAAAAACTCGTGCATTTTGCAGTCTGTCCAATAAATCTTCAATCAATGGGAGTGGGTATCTGTCTTTGATCGTAATCTTGTTTACTTTCCTGTAATCTATACAGACTCTAGCTTTGCCGTTCTTTTTACTTACGACTACGACTTGACTGGCATACTCTGATGACCTGGGCTCGATTATATCGTCCGCCAACCAAATTTCCACCTGCTCATCAACAATCTTCTTTTCAGCGGGAGACAATCGACGAGGTCTACTATAGATTGGCTGTTCTTGTTTTACAGTGATGGTCATCTCAACATTGGTGTTCTTCGTCTTATTGGGTTTGTAATCAGACATTAATTGTCGCACTTTTGACTTACTTTCTTCGCTAGCTGTTTCCTCGATGTCCAAGTCGTCTTTGTTGTATATCGTTGCAATACACATGAGTGCTGCTGCTTCTTTTTCAAACTTTGTGACCTTGATACCTTCTTTGTTCATTCGAACATCCGCTTGATTTATGAAGTCATCTCCGAGGATCATTTCCATCTTCATGGTGTCCTGGGAAACAACATAGATGTCCACATCAAATGTTTCTTCATCGATCGTCATTTTGGTGTTGAAATAGCCTTGAGGAGAAACAAAATTCTTAGCGAATCCTGTTAGTATCATGTCAGTTCGAATCAGCACTGGAGAACCAATTTTCTCGTATATATCGTTTCGCATCAGGTTCAAGTCGCAACCACTGTCAATCAGAGCGTTGATTTTATTGTCAGCGATAAATACATCTTTAATTCTTTTATTCTTGTTCACCGAAGTAACATTCATCACAACGGCGTTTAAGTCTTTTTTCTTTTTCTCTTCAGTTCAACCTGAAGCTACATGGCCAAATTTGTTACAATTGAAACACTTTCTACCTTTATCTTTGAATCTGCAATATATAAATAGTATACATCGACAGTGACAGACGTTTATTTTGCTCTCCTGTTTAAATTTAAATTTTAAGTAGTTCAAAGGCACTAAATTTAATATTTTTTTTGGTGATTGTTGTGTTAACCAAGTACTGTGTTTTTTAATTATTACTTTTGCTGATTACTCACGGTAAGTACTCTATTTTAAGGTAAAAGTGTATTAATTTCTGCAAACCTATTGCAACGTGCTTAAACCTCTTAATTAAACCAAGTGACTTAAGTCAAGTGCAGTGTTCTTACGCCTTTTTTGCCGCAACCCATCCACCTGCTTTGTTTTGAGATGTCAGACCTAACAAATCAGCAATTATTCGACTTGCTGGACAAAAAAATTGATAATTGTTTAAAAGCTATCACTGCAAATATGAATAAAAATAATGAAAAACTTGAAAAATACATAAAAGATACTAATGAAGAAATATGTCTCCTGAGACATGAAAATGAACAGTTAAAACGAAGAATTAATACTATAGAGAAAAATTCAAAAAGAAATAATGTAATTATAAAAGGGATAAAAGAAAATAGTAAAGAAAATCTAAATGCTCTAATTACTGAACTATTTCAAAATAAACTTCACGTAAACGTAAAAGATAACGATATTGAATATGCATACAGAATTGGAAAAGCTAATATAAATAGATCACGATTAATATCTTTAAAATTTTGTAATCAAAAAACAAAGCGGGAAGTCATGGTAAATGCTAAAAAATTGAAAAATACTAATATTTATATAAATGATGATTTGACAAAAGAAGAACTTGAGATGAAAGATAACTTAAATAGATATAGAAAAGAAGCTATAAGTAAAGGACACAGTGTTCAGCAATTAAAATATGGATTAAAAATAGATAATGAATACATTTCAATAAATGAACTTAAAAGCTGCAGCGATGACCCTTTTCCCAGCACAAGCGCTTCTCTCAATTCTACAACTATTCAGAATTTAATTTCTAATAATGATGTCACAATACCAGACAATATTCATGAGGCAATAAAACAAATAAAAGATTTAGGAGAGGAAGTTAGTCAACTCACTCCGGTTCGGAGCAATGCAAAATCTACCCCTAACAAGAAACAGCCTGGCGATCAATCTCGTTATCACTTTCGGAAAAATTCTGCCTCCAAAATCGAAAACAAATAATATCATAATGTACTACCACAACATTCAAGGCATGCGCAATAAATTATTGGAACTTGAAATATTTTTAGAACAACTTGATGAAACTCCGCATGTCTTATGCATTAATGAACATTGGATGAAAACTGATGAAATTGTCCTATACTCTATTCCAAACTATAAACTTATATACTCCTTTTGTAGAACTAGTTATAATCATGGTGGCACATGCATATTCGTTCACAATTCAATAGCGGCAACAAATATACCTGATTATAATGATCTAATTTTGGAAAAACATTTTGAACTCACATTGATTAATTTGAAATGTGGAAAAAATAATATATATATACTAGTACTCTACCGAACACCAGACTCTGATTTTACTATTTTTCTACAAAAACTAGAAATTCTACTGGAATATATCTGCCGTAAAGGACATAAAATCATTATCTCCACTGATTTAAATATTGATACCCTATTACACAGTACAAAAAAATTAAGTTAATAGCACTACTTAATTCCTTTGATTTATTACTAAATATAAATGAACCAACAAGAACAACCCAAACATCAGCCACAGGAATAGATAATATTGTTACATCATGTAATATAGAAAGTGTTCATCAAGTAATAGACCCGGGATATTCAGATCATGATGCAATAATTTCACACTTTTTAAACTTGCACACTGGAAAAAAGAACTATACTTATCAACAAAAGCGACACTTCACTGAAAATAATACCCTTATATTCAACAACGTTCTAAATAATGAATCATGGACTTCAATGCAGCAAAATATGGAAGTAGATGAACTTGTTAAAGAATTCTACAAAATATTTAATAATCATTATGAAAATGTCTTCCCGCTACAAAAATGTAAACTAAAAATCAATAACAACTATAATTGGATCACTAAAGGAATATTAAAATCATGTAAATCGAAAAGAAAACTTCGAACACGTTTGAAAACAGACTTCTCTAATGAGTTATTAACATACTATAAAAAATACTGCAATTTATTATCTACAGTCATTCGTGAAGCTAAGAAAATAAAAATTGCTGATATCATTTTCAAATCTGATAATAAAATAAAAACAATATGGGACATTGTAAAAAAAGAAACAAACAACAACCCTAAGAAATCCATACCTGTTGGAGGAGATA
Organism: Stenolophus ochropezus; assembly: GCA_035578165.1. Taxonomy (NCBI): domain Eukaryota; kingdom Metazoa; phylum Arthropoda; class Insecta; order Coleoptera; family Carabidae; genus Stenolophus; species Stenolophus ochropezus. The sequence goes on along the minus strand of JAQOWZ010000013.1, from coordinate 10,207,430 downwards.
TTGATGATAGGACCAACGATTTTAATAAACATTTTCTGTCAATGGGCAACAAAAGTCCCAATCATCAATATAATTTCATTAATGCACCATGTAAAAATTCTATATATTTCTATCCGACGACGAAATTTGAGGTTGAAGATGTTATTAAAAGCTTAAAAAATACCTACTCTACTGGATTTGATAACGTGCCTGCTGTGATTGTTAAAAAATGTGCACATAATATCTCAGAACCATTATGTCAAATAATAAATAAATGTCTTGAAACCGGCAAATTTCCGTCTGAATTTAAAAAAACAATTATAACGCCTGTCTTTAAAAATGGTGACCGCGATCTAATACAAAATTACAGACCTATATCCCTACTGTGTACGTTCTCTAAAATCCTCGAGAAAATAATTTATACAAGACTTAATAATTTCTTTAACCAGAACAACATAATATCTAAGTGCCAACATGGTTTTTTAAAAAATAAATCTACAGCCAGTACAGTTAATACCCTAGTGGAACAAATTCTCTGTGACCTAGACAACAATAACTGTGCTTACGTGGTATCTAGTGACTTATCCAAGGCATTTGACAATGTAAACCACAATATTCTAGTAAAGAAACTTGAACATTATGGTATTCGAGGTATCCCACTTCAGCTGCTTCAGTCCTATCTCATCGGGCGACTACAAACTGTAAAAGTGTCATCATCTGATAGTGAAGTGCATCGTTATTCAGACTGGGGTAACATCACGTCTGGAGTTCCACAAGGTTCTGTTCTGGGCCCTCTTTTGTTCTTAGTCTATATAAACGACCTCCCTGAGAATATTGACTGTACAGACACTATAATTTACGCTGATGATGCCTACTTTGTAATTAGTTGTCCTAAAGTGGAATCAACTACTTTAACCAACAAAATCAATACTGCTCTTATTAATCTAGATCTTTGGTGCAATATAAATAATTTAGAAATTAATTTAAGTAAAACTAGTATTATTCAATTTTATTTAAATGCAGTCAGTGAACTGAATATTAATTTAGAAAATAATAAAATTAATACTTGTAAGACAATAAAATGCCTTGGAATCTATGTAGATCATAATTTAAAGGGCAACAGCCAAATTGATAATTTATTACCTAAATTAAATAAAGCATGTTATTGTTTAAGAATATTATATGACAAGCTAAATAGATCAGCTCTATTAACAGTATATTACTGTTATTTCTATTCTTTAATGAACTATGGTATTATTATATGGGGCTCATCATCAAGAGCTAGTGAAATTTTTATTGTACAAAAGCGTGCCATTAGAATTATATGCAAAATTGGACCTAGAGAGTCATGTCGAGGTAAATTCAAAAAATTAAACGTTCTAACCTTTCCATCTTTATATATTTTAGAATTGTTAAAATTTGTATACAATAATTTAGATAATTTCAGTTGGGTTTGTTCTAATTATGTTACCAGACAGACTAATAATTTATTACAAATACCAAAACATAAAACTACCTCCTATGAGCATAGTGCATACTACATGGGAGTTAGAATATATAATTGTTTGCCACAGTCCATAAAGACCCTACCGAAAAATCGTGCGTTTACTATAATTAAGCAAATGCTAATTGAAAAAGAATATTATTGTGTTGAGGATTTCTTTGATGATTATGTCTGATTATTTGAATAGAATTATAATACTTATTGTATTGTACCAGGAGATGCATGAAAAAAAAAATCTTTAATATTATATTTTTGGTAAAAATGTAATTCTTTATCTGTCATTGTTAATTTATTTATTAATTACTTGCAAACTTTTGTATATTTATGTATAAGCAGAGTGGAAGAACAGCGAAGCTGAACTCTTGCTTTTTGGTCTCTATTTTTCAGATCAATAAATATATTATTATTATTATTATTATCGATTTGTGTCCAATTTTCCCACAGTTATAGCACTTCTGAATTGTATTTTTCGAAATGTCACCTCCAGTTGACGATTCTTTACGTCTAAAATTTTCTATCGTCTTATTCCCGTTGTCCATCCTATCGTTTTTGGTGTAGAACCTGGAACATGCACGTTCGTAGTGACGTAATTTCTCCTTGAAGTCTTTCAAGCTAGTAGCACCATACAGCATCACTTTCATTGCCGCCTTGTCCTCGATGCCATCGATGGTATATTGTATGAGGGATTCATTATCTATATCGCTTCTACTGGCAATTTCCTTCATCACAAGGAAGTATTCTTGAAGTGACTCTTCTCTCTTCTTATGTCGTTTCTGTAATAGCCTATGAATTTCGGCACTACTTGCCTTCTTGTTAAATTCTTCAGTCAAGGCTTTCTTCAATGAACTCCATGACCGTATACCTCTTTCGCTTTGAATAAAGATTTTAGCTTGACCAGTCAGCGATTTTTTGGCAAAAATAAATTTCTGTAAACTACTCCATCCCATAAGCGCCGCATTGTCTTCCAAATCTTCTATCCATGTCTTGACTGGGAGTTCATCACTTCCGTCAAAGGTGCGAAGAAAGCCCTCAATATCCCTAAAACTAAGAGCAAAACGTTGCTTATTTACAGATGCTTTATTTTCTTCACCTTGTATTGATTCATAATCCTCACTGAAACTTGAAAGCTCTGATTCTTCTAATTGCGTGAAGCTTAATTTTTTCATGAAATCGTTTTCTTTTTCATTAGTTACTTCTTTATTTTTCTTTGTTCCTTTTATTTTGCGTTGGACTTCTTCTTTCAGAGTCTTCTTTTTATCTTCTTTATCTTCGTCCAGTCGTAGATCATCATCTTCATAGTCTTCTTCATTTTCGATGTTGTCAGCAAGCGTCTCCAAATCCATCAAATTTTCACATATATTTTCAATCAAGTCTTCTTTCGAACCTGTATAATCTATGCATAAAATACCGCAAAAAATAACTAAATCTGTTTCTGAAAAGTTCTCCTTTATGAATGATGTTTTTCTTTTATGTTCATCAGATTGTGATTCGAATTTAAATCCGTCGAAAAGTCGAAGGCGCTTACGATGCGACCTGTCTTCAGGAATGCTCTCGAAAATGAGATTATGCAGCTTTTTAATTACTTTTACTGGAGCTGATTTGATATTTGCGTTTATTTTAATAATATTTTCTAATGTCGTCATTTTCTTTTTTGGTTTGTTTCTTTAGTACAGCGTCGTTGCGTCGTTGGTGTTCGTCGTAGGTTGAAATGCAGCTTCAATTTTTCTTCTTCCTATCAGTTCCTTCAATTATCAGTCGTGGTTATTTTTTAAAAAGAACATCAAGCGTCGTTGAAGATATATTTTGTATGTGGGTCTATTTCGTAACACCTTCATTTCGTCGTTGTCACTATCCGTAACGGCTGTCGTTGTTGTCTTAGATTTTCATTTCTGAGTCTTCTATCCCGGTTGAGCCCCCAAATTTGTGGGAAATAGTTAGACACAATGAAACTCACAACTTAATTTTAAGACAGTAATTAAATCGTTTTATTCAATATTTTTTAATAAACAACTTCAATCAACATTTTTATTACTAAACGTCATTAGCTCTATGCCTACTTAACTTGACTCCTCTATGTTTTTTGTTTCAAATTCTGATTCCCACATATATATATATATATATATATATATATATATATATATATATATATATATTAAGTAAAATGAAATATTAAATTACTTATTAACTTGTATGTTGAACATTAAACATATAAAAAAAAATGTGTTTCGCATACCACCATCGTGTGTTTCTTCCATATAGTACAGATGAAATATTAGATAACATAGAAATTAGAGTGAATGACTTTAGTCCTAATTCATGTATTATAGTTTTATTTAAAAATAAAGAAGTGTTTAGTATATGTAGATATAGACAATCGCTTAAGAATTATCATATTATTCACATTGAAAATGATAAGGAGATAATGTGTACAAGTTACGTCATACTAGAACATACTGTATTTTACGAAGATTGGGAGAAACTTATTCCTCAACATGTATTGCATAGAAGAGGAAGTGAAAATGTTGACTATTAAATAATATAAAATTAATTGTTTTAAGTTAAAGTTAGTCATTTTAAAAATGAGTGTCAACAAATTTGGACAATATTCTGAACTAACGCCTACTGCGTTATCTACAAACATACAAAACAAATTTTTGATACTTATAAATAATTTAAATAAAAAAATTATTGAGTTAGACACCAAATATTTAGCAAATTTTAAAAACTTAAATATAAATTTAAATAAAGAACGAAAAATAGAGGAACTCAAAATACAAGAACAATTTATTACAGTAAATAGTAAAATAAAAGAAGAAATTATTAGGCTAGAAAACGAATATTCAACAGATTTTAATAATTTAAATAATACTATACAAGAACAAATAACTATAATAAACGATAAAATCAATAAAATTATAAATAATTTTGAACAAAAATGAAAAGTTCTAGAAACCAAACACAACAACATATCATTGCAACAAATCAAATGAAAGAAGAAATTCAAAGTCGAATCAATGGAATTGAAGACACCATAAAAAGTAACATACAAATAATTGACAAAAATGGACACCAAATACAACAACGTATCGCTGAAACAAATCAAATAAAAGAAGAAATTCAAAGACAAAGCAATGAAATTACAAATATTATAAACAATATGAAAAATTTACAACAAAATATTAATAAAAGTATACAAACATATTTCACTGCAACAGATTTATTAAAAGGGATTGAAATTAAAATTAACGAAATTAAAAATCAAATTATTGAATGTAAAAATAATAACAATAACATACGTAATATTAATGATAATGAATTTATAAATAGTAACAACATACGTAATATTAAAGACTCTATTAATGATGCAATTAATGACGCTATTAGTATAAGTGACGATGTTAAAGAAATATTCAAGAGTAAATAAATAAAAATAAATTGTATAATATATATATATATATATATATATATATATATATATATATTTTATTATATAGTAAAAATGTTACATTATATAATTATCTGTATGAAAATATATAAATAAATTTTTTTATAAAAGAATTCTGTTACATTTTATTATACTCCATTTCATTTTGAGTTTTAAAGAAAATCTCAATGTAGTCAAGTTCATTTTTTTTTACAAATAAATATTGTGTTGGGAACAACGACTCCACTTCATCGATCTCCAATGTGTTGAAACGTTTCGGTAGAAATGTTACGAAATCCCCCAGGTCCAGGAGTATTGAACGTCCAAATTTTGTAAACACATAGCGGGATTCTTTAATGAAGTATGGTGTATTTTCTTTTAGTTCTTTTATTTTTATTATATTTTTCTTTGTATATTGTCCAAGGCTATTTAGCTTTTTGACGGCTGCAGCAGAATCCATGATTTCTAATAACAAAAAAACAATTTATAAAATAAAAATTTAATATAAATATGCAAATATTACTTACCCTTCTTTTGTTTGTAGTAACTGGAGGAGTGAGCAACGACACCGGTAGCTGTTCAGTTTTTGTTATAATGAAATGTTAGCTTTATGCACGCATTTTATATTAGTTCATGTTAATCAGTAGAGAAAAATAACTAACCATATTTTTTCTGTAAATACTTTATCAAACCTCAAATTCCTGTGTTTACAAGTTAGTTGTGAACACGTGGTAATCAGAGGAAAAACTAATGAATCACAGCACAAATTTCTGATTATTTTTTAAAAAACTGTATATTATTTAATAATTTCTTTTACGTTTTGTTATTATATGTTCGTTATATTCACATATCCTTTTACGACTGTTTGTTTCAGTACATTTGTTATTATTTAAATTTATTATTCTTGTAAAATCTTCCATATATTGTTTAATTCTTCTATCTTTACCAGAATTAGTTTAATTTCTTCACAAATTTGTTTAAACGATTTATTTATCATTTTATTATTATTAGTATTATCCCTTTAGTTATACAATACATTTCAGTTATATATTTTAAATGTTTGAGGTTTAATAAATAATTATTAATTTTTGATAATAATTCTTTATTTTTATTCATTGTTATAAGTATAATTTTGTAACAGAAACTATACAATTATATTAGCTTCACGCAACTCTTCTACAATTGATAGAATTTCATTATCATGGTCTGCGTGGCCTGCTTCTTTGGAGGCAATTAATAATTGTAGTCTTTCAACAAGTTCGTTGGGGTTATCCCAGTAAATATATTCACGATGATTGGGTGTAACACTCATATATTTTGGTAAAATGCCATATCCTGTAGTAGTGTCTGTAAGAGAATAACTCCTTCTTTTCTCGCATCCACGACCCGCTTCAATGGCGGGTTTGATAATTTCTCGATATTTTTTGCTTCGATTATTATTAAGTCTATTTAACTCATTATAACCAAATCTGTGTGCACTTGTACTTAGAACTATTTCAATGTAATTTTTTTCATCTTCTTCTGTATAATTATTATAATTTTTTTTGGAAAGCAACTCATAAAGACCACGTGTCCCTTCATACCATTTATCATTTATCTTTAAATCATTATTGTCAATTTCAACTTTTGAATTTCCAATCATCCAATCTCCATCTGAAGTTCGACGAATCCCGTATACATTATCCTTATCTTTATCACTGGAAATTAAGTAAAATTTAAAATATTCTGCAGCAATGTTGCCCAGCAAATCTTTCAATTCTTCAGGTGTTTCAACAGATTTTTCCAAAGAATTTTGTATGAATTTTACTGGAGATTCTTCACCATCTGTTTCCGCTATAATTTCACTGTCAAGTACAAATGGCGTTGTTTTTGGTGTTTGAAAAGGCGTCCTACTCACTTTACGTTTTTTAGAACTTAACGCAGGAGTAAATGTGGAATAAAATGTATCATCGTGACTTCTTTTAGGTGATTGTTTTACAGGTGTGTTATCAGGTAATTCTAATTTTATTTGTTCTTTTTTAATTAATTCTTCTAAAGGTTCAGTGATCGGTTTGAATGTTTTAGCAAGCTCATGCTCAGATTCAACTTGTCCTCGTTTTAAACTTTGATATTTACTTCTTATATCTTTACTTACACGTACAATTTTTTTAAGTGTATCTTGCTTACTTGTTTCCATTCTTTTAGTTCTTTACTTGGTAATGTTTATAATATAACTACGTACAATATGATATATATATATATATATATATATATATATATATATATAACTTATATAGTACATATTATTAAATTTTTTTTAGAAAATTATCAAATCCATCTCTATAACGACCGTTCAACAAATCACTATCTTTGTCGATAACAGCAAATCCGTACTTCTTATTCCAACAGTGAGAACAAAAATCTTTAAATTTTATGAAACTCATATCAAATTTGCATTATCTCGTATTAAATGTTTAGGAATACGAGCATATGTCTGACAAAGATAGAAACAATCAACTGAATTATGGCGTCCTTGACTAAAATATTCCCTCATGCAGTCCTGTTTATCGCATGCAATATCGTCGAATATAAAAATAGAATTTTGTTTTGAATCTTGAGGTTTGACAATTTCACTGTTATCTGTATAGGGAAAAAATTTCATTCCTTTAACACGTGATATGCAATTTTCTAGAAATTTATACTTTGGTTGATTTAGTGACTTTGAGTATAAGTAAATATTTTCAAATTTTAATCCATTGTTATTAGTTAATAAACTAAGAATGACATTTGTTTTACCACAATTAGAGGGACCACAAATTATACATCTGACAGTATTTGGCAATAAATCACCATGTTTTTTATTAATATTATTAGTGTTTATATCGAAATTATCAACGTTTAAACTTTTATTTTGGTGTTTGAAATGCATTTTATTCAAAGGTATGTTACATAATTGATATAAATAGAAGATAATTTCTTATTTATACTCATTTTATGTATAACTCTTTATGATTACAAATCACAGCAGACAAGGTTTAATCAATTCTGTTATAAATAAATTACCTTTTGAATTGCACATACCCGGATACCAATATTGTGGGCCTGGTACAAATTTACAAAAGCGATTAGCCCGAGGCGATCCAGGTATTAATACTTTAGATGCAGCCTGTAAACAACATGATATAGCATATTCTAAAAGTAATAAATTAGAAGATCGACATATAGCACATAAAATATTACAAGAAGCTGCGTTATCAAGAATTAAATCAAAAAGTGCATCTGCAGGTGAAAAGCGCGCTGCTTGGATTGTAAATAATTCTATGAAATTAAAGAGAAAATTTGGAATGGGTTGTAATAAACGAAATAGTGCAAAACGTCGAAGGCAGGTGAAAACAGGAGGATTTTTACCATTACTAGGCCCATTATTACCCTTAATTGGCAAGGCAATATTGGCGGGCGCCGCCACTGGCGCTGCATCGCACGGTGTTAAAAAATTGATGGGTGGTTCCGGATTATATTTGAAACCCTATAAACATGGTGATGGCCATTCTAAAAAAAACGAACAAGAAGGAAGAAAAAAAAACATTAACAAAATTACCTAATCGTGCGTTGACAAATCATGATTTATTAAAGTACACACAAAAAATTCCAAATTTTCGCGGTATTTACATGCGCAATAAATTACCTAATAAACCATTAAAAAATTAAAGCGCTATTATTAATTTGGATAATTTTGATGGATCTGGTACTCATTGGGTTGCTTATAGAAAAAATGGGAATTCTATTATGTATTATGATAGTTTTGGCAAGTTACCCCCACCCTTTGAATTAATAAAATATTTTGGAAATAATGTAAAAATAAAATACAATTACAATACAGATCAAAGTTATGATTCATTTAAATGCGGTCATTTATGTTTAAAATTTTTATATAAACAATAAACACTTTCGTTTCATTCATTATCCTTGAAATGTCGAGAACGATAACACTATCGGGAAAATCAAATATACTAAGTGTAGATTTTTTCACACCTATTGAACTAAACAATGATGAACATTATGTAATAGGTCTAATTAATTTTAGTACATATAATTCAGTACCAAATATAAATGAATCAAATAATAAATTTTATTATAAAAAAAATAATAATAAGAATTATGAAGTAATAGAATTGCCTACAGGTAATTATGAAATTAATGATATAAATGACTTTTTACGCTTGAAAATTGGTGACCCAAGTGCCGATGACAATTTTGAAAAAATTTTAAACTATCAGAATGAAATTAAGAAAAGACAAGAACAAAATTTATTAACAATTAAGGCTAACACTACTACTTTAAAATGTGAAATTGCATCTACTTGTGAAATAAATTTCGAACCTCATGATAGTATTAGAGAATTACTGGGTTTTTCTAAACGAAAATTAGGGCCTAATGTAATTCATACTTCTGATTTTCCTGTCAACATAATGAATGTAAATACATTAGCAATTGAGTGCAATATTGTTACTGGGGCATATAGAAATAATGATTTAGTTCACACAATTCATGAGTTCAATCTTTCTGTTCCGCCAGGCTATAAAATAATAGAAACACCAGGAAATATCATTTATTTACCTGTGAACGTTCGAACTATAAACAACATAACTTTACGTATTGTTGATCAGAACGGTCAATTGGTAGATTTTAGGGGTGAAGAAGTTACAATCAGATTGCATTTAAAAAAAGTATAAATTATGGGTATTAATTTTAATACCTGTAAAGTATATAATAAGAAGAAAAGTTCAAGTAAATTAAATTCATTGTCAACTGCATGCACGTTAACACACAAAAATATCAGCTTTCTGCAATCAATCGCTTTAAAACTAAAAAACAAAAGAAAATCAAATAATAAATAAAAATTAATGAAGTATTAAACATCAACGAGGGTGTGAGATTCAGTACTGCTATTAGGCGTGAAGAATTACATACTTATGATCCATATGCACCCACACAGTATGAGAACAATGATGAAATTCGAATACCTATACATTATCAAGATATTTACACAGTACCCCACGATAGTTACATTGTAATAGAAGGAATTTTTTTAGAAAAGGATGGAAAAACTCCCATCAAGGCTAAATTAGCTAATAACGGTTTTGCACACCTGTTTGATGAAATACGATATGAATTATTTGGCATGGAAATAGATAAAGTAAAGAATGTTGGTATTTGCAGTACAATGAAAGCGTATGTTTCAATGAATTCTAATGAAAAATCAATATATGAAACTGCGGGATGGTACAACGACAATATTATTAATGACACTGGAGAATTCATAGTTTCGATACCTCTAAAACTGCTTTTGGGTTTCGCAGAAGATTTTAAGAAAGTTATTGTGAATGCCAAGCAAGAACTTGTTTTAATACGTGCTAGAAATGACAGTAACGTCTATATTAGTCAACAAGAATTAAAAATTAAGATAAATAAAATACAGTGGCGTATCAAACATATTTATCCAAATGATGAGGAAAAATTGAATTTATTAAAAATTGTTAATAACAAAAATAACTCCTTATATATTCCATTCAGAAGTTGGGATTTACATGAGTTTCCAGTGTTACAAGTTACGTCACAACAAACATGGCAAATAAAATCATCTAGTCAATTAGAAACTCCTCGATATGTTATTATTGGTTTTCAAACAGATTATAGAAATAAATTTAATGCCGATATTAGCAAATTTAATCATTGCAAAATTAGAAATATCAAGTTAATTCTAAACTCTGAAACGTACCCCTATGAAAACATGAATATTAATTTTGAAAAGAATCAATACTTAATACTATATGAAATGTATACTAAGTTTCAAGCGTCATATTATAACGAAACTAGTTACCCCTTACGAAATTGGAAATCTTTTAAGGAAACTGCACCTTTAATTGTAATTGACTGCTCAAAACAAAGTGAGAAACTTAAATCTTCTACGGTTGATATTAAATTACAATTTGAAGCAATGGAAATATTCCCAGCTTCAACAATAGCATACTGTTTAATATTACATGACAAATTAGTTGAGTACACCCCATTGACAGGTATTGTTAAAACTATTTAAAAGATATGTTTTTGAAAAAATACTTTAGTTATTTATTAACTGTTGTAATATGAAGGTGCTCTCTTTAATATTTATTTTATTTACACAGTATGTTTACACATTTGACGAAACTGAAATCATAGTATATTTGAATATTTATGGTTACTTAAATTTCACCAATGAAACTAGTTCGAATTTGGAATCATTTGAGTACAAACATGCTTTAAACATATATCAACAAAAATTTGGTTTATCTGGAAATGGAACAATGAACAATGAAACATTAACATTTATGCAAAGTCCAAGATAAGGTGTTCCAGATAATTTACACGCTTTTAATAATAACATAAAATGGTATAATAAATTAGTAAGATGAAATTCATATCATATGTCTGCACGACAAAACTATTTACTAGAAGAAGCGTTTAAAATGTGGTCTAAAGTAGCAGATATAAATTTTACTAGAGATATTTACAATCCAAATATACGTATTTCATTTGGAAGAGGAAAACATTTAAAAGCAAATAGTTATCAATATTGCCCTGATGTTTTCGATGGACGTGGGAAAGTATTAGCACATGCAAATTTACCTAACTATCAACAATCACCTATAGAAATTCATTTTGACATAGATGAAAATTGGGATTATGAGTTACGTTATTCAGATTATTACAAATTTTCTAAAGTTGCGGTGCATGAAATTGGGCATGCTATCGGTTTAGGACACATATATGATGAAGAATCAATTATGTATCCTACATATAATTATAATGTGCTTTATAATAATAATAATAAATCACCTGTATTAAGGAATATAGACCAAAAGATAATTCAGAGTTTATATGGTACTCGTTTTACTAAAATATTAAATACAACAAAAATCATGCAGTATACTACTACTACTCCTGTTACTACACAAACAACGAAGAACGATGAGGAGGAGGAGGATGACACTAAAATACTAAATATTTGCAACATTAATGAAAAATTAAATAAATTTTAGTTATTAAAGAAAATTTATATATAATATATAATGAATGGGTATGGATAAAAAATTTGTTAGATAATACTTTTAATTACAAACCTGTTCATTTGAAAACATGGATACCGTTTATTAAAAATTTTAGTGACATTTCAGCAATTTATCAGAGGCCAAACGGTAATATTGTAATTGTTGCTGATAAAATTTATAATATTAAGTTTCCATCATTTGAAATAGAAAATTATATATCCTTACCAAATATAAATAATATTACAGGTATATTCAATTCATATCAAGGTCATACATTTATTTTTTATAGTAATACATTTTGTTCTGAATTAAATGAATGTAATTTAGCTATTAAAGAAAATTCATGTGTTTATAAGAAATTTCCAGAAATACCTGCAAATATTGATGGAGTATTTCGTTACATTGATGGGTTAATCTATTTTTTCAAAAACAAAAATTACTATTCGTTTAATGAATTTACCAATAAACTTGTAAAGGCAGGACAATTTGATTTATCTTTGTTTAATATAGAATGTGCTAAAATAAGTGTGTTTAAACAACTTAAAAATTTGTTACTTAGAATAAGTAATTTATATCATTTTTAATGATATGTACTATATTTTTTTTAAATAAATATTTTCATTAAATGTATGTGTATTAATTTATAAAGTTATACCCTGAATTCCTACATATATTTACCAAAGAAACAAATAGAAGTCAATTGATGTCTAACTGCTAAACAGTAATTATAATATTTTCTATTATGAAAGTCAAATCAGTTTTTAAAATGCTCCAACGGTGTTCGATCATTATTGTACCTGTTTTCTACCTATTTCTACAAATAACTTGTCTTCTAATTTAATATTTATATACATTTTATAACATATTGAAGTAAAAAAATCTTAAAAGAAGTTTATTCCACCACTCCATACCTATGATAACATTAATCGCAAAAGATATTGTTCGCTTTAAAAGTGCAGATTTTCTCCTCCTACTACTCATTACGGATCTAAAAATTTCTGTGTTTGTGTGTGGTTTGTGTAACTACCGTAAGTAGTAAATTTTTTATTTATTTATTTATTTAAATAATTTATTAAAAGTTTAATTTAAATATTTATATTTAATAGATGGAAAATTTAAAGGCACAAATGTATTTATTAAAAAATATTTACAAAAAAAAATAAAAATAGATTGTATGGAAAACGATATAGCAAAGAAGAATAAAGAAGAAGAAATATTGAGACAAAAAGTGTTGGAAAAATTAGATAAAATAGAAAATGAAATATTAAATTACTTATTTTTTTAAATTTTTTAAATTTTATTAATATTAGAGCTGGAATTTTAATTATTTTTTTAATTTAGAAATAAAATGGCTTCTAATACTTTATCATACTTCAACCAGTTGGGATCAGCAGATTATCAATTACCAACCATTAATTTGACAGAGTTGGAAAAAAACAAAAATATAAAATTAATTCAGCCAAAATTATTAACACGAAGTATGGGGCACGATTAATTGTTCAAACCAGTGATTTCAAAACATTTTTTCCCGCAAACTTTAATCAATTAAATGAGGAACAAATAAATGAAATAAACAATTATATTTTCATACTGAGAAAAACAACAATTTAATAAATATTTGTTTTTCTGAAACAAATTAAATATTTTTTTTCAATATTATATATCATTTACTCCCATATGTTATGTATATCAGTTTCATTAAAAAGATAAAAAACTGTATAATATGTTTATGTAATCAATCAATTTTTTTTTGTATAATATTTCAATGTAATATAAACTTTATTCATATTCTAATATGTTCTTTAATATATACTTAATACATATCTATTATTATTTACAGGGAAAACTTACAAATATCTTATTTGTTTCTGTCACTGGGATTGAAATGGCCGTGAAGTTTTTAAATGCATTTGCCATATTCATTCACGCTGATAAGATTGGATTGATGGAACAATTAGATGGGGTTGTGAATACTTTTTCAACGTCAGGGCTTGTGATTAACAATGGTTGGTTGATTGTTGCCATCGTCTTAGAAAATCCTCGCTTGGTGATTCTCAAATTTACCTTTTATATGTACCGGGGACAGGTACACAGTTGGATTCTAAATTGGGTAATGGATTTAGACACTATTATGGCACAGTTTATGAATGATAACAGAATGCTAGGTTTATTGTATTACGTTTGGCCATCGCCTAATAGAATAAATGTGTTGGAAGAAATAAGAAGATATCGCTGTTGGGTTGGGAATCCACTAAGACATTTTGAAGAAGAAGATGAATGGCAACTTGAGTGGGGAATAGGAAGATATGTTTTTTGTGGTAACGCATCTACTCGAAATACTTGTGTGAATTGTTTCTGTGTTCGACGTATGACTGAGGAATAAATGGATGAGAATGCTTCATGGAGACATACTCCCTCGCCCCAAAATATGAATGAAATTATAGATATTAATCAATAAGATTTAATTAGGAATGTATGTGTAATATATTTTGTAATTAGGAATGTATGTGTAAAATATTTAAATAGGTGTGTGTTTGTATGAGTGCGATCATCTGGTGCTTGTTGAATGGTGGGAAGTGCTATGTTGTAACTTCCGACTCACACCCCATAGACCCTTACAAATAGTCGGGGCTCTATGGGTGCCTACGGTTGCTGGCTTACGCCCAAACCCTCAAGGCTTTGCACGGGCTAGGTCAGTGATTGGGGCGACACATACCGTCCAAGCGCCACAGCGCATTAATGCGTAAAAAACATTGATGTGCTATGAGGTTCTTGGCGGCCTGATCCCGGCAGGTGTGCTGTCTCCGTTCCTTTTTCTTCCTACCCAAAGCAGACTCATTTCATCTCATTTGTTAGGATGTACTAATCTTTTTTTTCAGATGCGATTCATTAGCTGGTATGAGTTGTCAGGGTTGTATTGTTATAGGGCCAGTTAGATTGTTACCTGTTGGGCACCTCGGTCGTGGTTTTAGACTCGGGGTGGTTCTACCCATTCTGCCTATTGAATCGCTAGGCGGTTTGGGTAGGGCTCCCTGCCCAAGTGGAGAGACCTTGACGTGGTGGTAGGGCTTAACCATCCCCAAATTTTAGGGATGGGATCAACGTCTCCACGTTTTTTTAGTTATCTTTTCCAAATTTAATAAACTATCAAAAAAATATATGTACTGTAAGAAATATAACGTTTTAATTCCCAATTTTCATACAATTCATTTTATATAAATTTGTATTATAAAATAAATTGTCGCATCTAAAAAATAAGAAAAAATGTTTAAAAAAATATTTGTTCAATGAAAAATTTTTGCACCCAAAAATAAAGAAATATTAAAAAAATTGTTGACATATTCAAGAGAAAAACACTTTTATCGTTTCTGTGAAATTAAATTAAAATGGGTAGGTTAAAAGTTGCTATATTTTTATTCCACTTTCTTCACATGGATACAGGGAGATGACCCTTTAAAAGAACATCAAAAATATAATTATTCATGTGAATTTATTCATAATCAAACAAACAACATCGTCACTGCAACCACATCAGCCGCCAACACAGAAGTTACCACAAACAAGGAATATTGTTGTGAACTAAAATGTTTCCCTATACCTAAAGTACAAGTTGATGGAATGACATGCATATTATGTAAATCTTTCTGTTATTGTCGATGTAAATGTGTTACATATATAATAACCAAATTAAATTTATGTACAAATATGAATAATTGTAATTGTTGTGTTTAAGATATTTATAATACTGTTTTTACGCAAATAAATAAATAATTAAAATGTATTTTTTTTCATTTATTCAAACTCACCCCAGTATTTATCATAAATCATAGTATAATATATACAAACAGATCCCAGATCCAGATCCCAGATCCAGATCCAGATCCAGATCCCAGACCCAGATTCAGATTCCAGACCCAGATCCAGATTCCAGATCAAAAATCATAAAAATTCATATTTCGCGATGAAATAGATCCCGGATCCCGGATCCAGATTCTTAACTAAAGTGGAGCGAAGTGGAGAGTGCACCCCACAAAAGACACGCCTAACTGAAGTAAAGAATGCACCCCACAAAAGACACTCATAACTGAAGTGGAGAGTGCACCCCACAAAAGGCACTCATAACTAAAGTGGAGAGTGCAAGCACATAGATACTCCTAACTGAAGTGGAGAGTGCACTCCCACGGGCACTCCTAACTGAAGTGGAGAGTGCACCCCATGGGCACTCCTAACTGAAGTGGAGAGTGCACCCCCACAGGCACTCCTAACTAAAGTGGAGAGTGCACCCCCATGGACACCTCCAACTGAAGTGGATAGTGCACCGCCATAAGTACTCCATTCTAATGTGGAGAGTGCATGCCATAGGGGCGGAGCATACAGGGTGGATGAATTCGAAAGGGTTGTGCAAGAAGTGCAGGCGAAGAAGAATGGTAGGTGAGGATGAACACGGTCATTGAGGTCGAAAACAGGGTGAAATGAAACGGGGTGCGAATTCGAGAGGGTTGTGCAAGAAGTAGGTGAAGAACTACCCCTAAAGTAGATCCATGGTAAAAAACCCACCCCTAACGGTCAAGGGGTTGTGCAAGAAGTGCTGAAGAACTACCCCTAACGAATATCCATGGTCTCTTCGGATGAACACGGTCATCGAGAGTGAACACAAATCGGAAGCGTATTAGAGTGAGACAGACATATACGTCTATCTGTGTGTTAGAAAGAGACAGAGATGCGAAACATAACCTCAAATGCCGCAGAACGATCCTAGCTATACTACTCATATACTAGTGTTGTAAGACCCATGATCACCTACGCGTCACTTGTATGGTGGCCAAAAGTGAAACAAATCACAGCACAGGCATCACTGCGGAAACTACAACGCATGGCCTGCCTCAGTATTACAGGTGCTATGAGTACGTGTCTGACTGCAGCAATGGAAGTGATTCTGAGGCTAACACCTCTACACATTCAGGTGAAAAAAAAAGGCGATGCAACAGGCACTGACACTCTGAAGAACGAAACACTTTATGCCCGGAGATTTCGTAGGTCACTTGGAAATTCTAAGGGAAGTACAACCAGATAAACTAGCCTTATCTGTCTATGATAAGATAACAACAAAATACAATTTTGAACAGAAGTATAAGGTTGTTATTGGTAATCGCCTTGAATGGGCAACGGAAAGACCTGTTGTAAGGGATTCTCTGTCCTGGTTCACTGATGGTTCAAAATTGGACACAGGAGGAACTGGAGTAGGTGTGCTTGGTCCAGATTGCCGAATTAAGGAATCCATAGGCACCTGCTCCACAATTTTCCAGGCTGAGATTTATGTAATAAATCTCTGTGCTCACATAAACCTAGATAAAGGTCTAAAATGAGCATTAATAATTATAATATCAGACAGCCAGGCAGCTTTAAAGGCATTGAATGCCTTCACATGTAAATCAAAGCTAGTCTGGAACTGCAGGGAGACCCGCCAATTGCTATCCAAAGCAAACCACGTCACCCTTTGGTGGGTACCAGGGCACGAGGGAATCCTAGAAAAAAAAGGGCTAAACTTTTATAACACGGGCCGGAACCTTCATGTGGTCTTCCATAAAGCCACTATAAGAAGGTGGTCAAAAACTGGGAGGAATCTGCCATATCCTCATATTGGAAAAATATTCCAGGCCTCAATCAAGCTCGGAAATTCATTTCCCTAGCTTCGACAAACGCTAAAGAGTTACTAGCACTCAGCAAAAAGGATCTTAACATAATGACAGGAATTCTCACTGGCCACTGTCCTTTAAAGTACCATTTGCACAAAATTGGTATAGCTGAAAATGAAACCTGTCGACTCTGTGAAGAGGACGAAGAATCGTCGGAACACATATTGTGTGAATGCCCAGCCGTAACTGCGCAGAGACTCAATTAACTAGGTAAGAGGTATCTTACGGCAGATGAGATCAAGAACTTGACTGTGCCATAATCGGCTTCATCAAAAATCTGGATCTACTTCCGGAAAACTAAGTAAAGCTGTGTCACAATAGATCTTCTAGGTCGCGTTGACAAAAAGCGACAAAACGCTTAAACCCTGGTATACATACAATACAATACAATAGTTTTGCTGTTTGAGTGCAACAAGAATACGATTTATCGGTTTTATAGATTTAAGTTTAATGTAAATTATGAATAAGGACAACTTGAGTAAACAAAGTACTCTATGTACACCTACAAAACGTAATTTTGATAGTGAAACGGATCAAACAGATGGTTAGCATGTCAGGCCGAAAAAATGCGTAAAAAAATGATATGACGAAACAGAAAAATAAACGATTGCAGAAGTATAAAAGTCAATGGGAAATCGAACATTGGGATTGGTTAATTAATAACACATAATTCGAATATAACGGAAAATACAAATTGTGTGGAATTACTTTTTCCATTTTTCAGCTGGAAAAGGCCAAGTAAGTAGAAAAATCGGTTGAAATGCAGTATACGGGCACCCAATGTGCGCATGTGTCAAAATGACAGAAACTAAAGATTCTCAAACATTTATCTGACCCAATGTTGTTTTATTGAAATAGAATGAGAAAGTAGTTGTTTTATTATATTTTATTTAAAATAACAAATACAAATTTAAATAATTATAACAATATTAGTTTGACAAATACAATATTAAACAATAACAGTTTACTCATATATTTTATCACAAATTATTATTTTATTACATATTACCGGGGATAAGGAATGTCAATTATATGCACCATCCGGAATTCGAACCCGGAACCTTCAGCGTATAAAGTGGAGACGCTATCAACTACAGTACATCGGTTAGAAATGAAATTACAAATAATTGTATTAGTTCGACGATGGGTGATTCGATTAGTTTGGTTTAATTTAGTACCACGTTAGGTTTGGTTAGTTTTAGGTTAGGTTCAGGTAAGATTAAGATCAGGTTAGATTCAGGGTAGGTTCTGGTCAGGTTAAGGTTAGGTTCAGGTTAGGTTTAGTTTAGTTACGTTAGGTTTAGTTTAGTTAGGTTAGGTTTAGGTCAGGTTAGCTCCTCAATGTCGTTACCTTGTGGTTAAGCGGGGGGGCACAAGAAGGTCTTAAAAGACCACCAGGTGCTCCTGGTATACCTGCCAAGGTATTAAGTTACCTCCGTGCAGTATTGCCTGGCCCGTGCCACGCTGGGGGGTACCTGCCTTGGATATAAAACTCCACAGTGTGGGTACTCTGGACTACACAACGTACTGAACGGGAAAACCCAGACTAAAGACGACATGCTCACGACTGTTATGGTCGGCAGTTATGAGGCGGGTCTTGGGACCAGACCACTTCAGGAAACTGGGCGCATCCTGTAGTATTGAGCCTCGGGTTGATTGGACTCGCTGGCCTTATAAGGCACCAATATAGGCTCGGGAGTTCTGGGGAACAAACTGCCTAGGAGAAGGAAAACTGTAAAAAAAAAACATAACAAAGAACCAAGATAAGTGCAATCTTGTCTTCTGTTACAGGCGACAGGAGCAAACGACGTGGTCCCAGCAGCGAAAACTCGGGAAACCCTCTACGATCAGTATACGATACGGATTACCCAGCTAGGCGAAAGCCTGGGCTATGTCGACAAAGGCGCCGGGGTCGCTAGTTGGTTGGATGGTAGACCTCGGTTAGCCCTACTTCCTAGCCCTATCAGGGATTAGGAAGAGTCTCCATGGGAGCTGGAATCCATAAATGAATGTGCTGCGGCTATGGCTTAGCGCAAGTACACCGGGACGAGTAACTGTTGAACCAGCTATGGCGACCACGATGAGCTAGGAGGGGGAACCCACTAAAATGGAACCGCCTAGAGGAACGTCAGCCTCCTTCAAGACGTTCAAAGGCATGTATTTTGCGGACCGAAAGGAGGGCTCTAACTACGCGTGTCCATAGGTGGACCTGCCCTGCTGCGTCGGAGCATTCCGTGATAAGTGGCCAAACAACTTTACTTTTGGTTTCTTCCAGATTATACAGCGGGGATAGAAAAAAGGGGGGACAAAAGGACAAAGAAGAGAAAAAGACCTTGAAAGAAAGATAGACCAGACCGGAACGGCAACATTAAGGACGTTTATGACGCTTGCGACGAGGCCAAGGGTGAACTCTGCGCCCGGCAGCGTACCTAACACCAACACGACAAACATGGCAACGACAACGAATGACGATGTGGTATTTATGGAAAGTTCTGGGGGCTTTTCCAAAGTGGTAGGAGTCACCAAGGGAAGTGTCCAAAGATTTTCGGTAGGACCGTACGACAGGGAAGCGGCAGAGGAACGAGGACCCCTCTTCTAGAGGCGAGACTAAAAAGGAGAGAAAGGGGGACTCACTCGAGGCTCCTTTTCAGCTAAACATGAAGGAGTCTCGCTCAGCTGAAGAACTGTTTAGAGGAACTGGCGAGACAGGTGGGTAGCACGACAAATTTAAAAACGGACATCAAGCGTGTCACTGAGACCTTGAAAAGGAAAATGGGCACGTTTGAGAAACGTCGGGGCGATCTCGCGGACAGGGTGGAGCTAAGCACTACGAGTTAGGGTATCCAAACTGATTTTCCGGTTGAGACCAAGAAAGATCGGGCAACGGTCAACGACATAAAGCGCGGCATAAGGGAGACGAAGGATATTCAGTAAGGAAAAGCAGTAAAAGGCGAGAGCCCAAAGCTGCTCCTGCCAAGAAACCGACCCCATCGACTAAAGCAGCCAGTGCGAAGCCACGAAAGCGACCAGCTGGAGGCACTTCGGTGCCGCAACTGGTTAGTGCCATTAAGGTGAAAGGCGGACTGAAGCAGGGCAACCTGCTTCTGGAGGTCGCACGAGAGCCTGGGCTAGCGACTAAGCTGAGGGAATGCGTAAGCAAAGCCATCGGTTAAGACGACTGCGCTCGGGCGCATGCAGGGGACAAGCCGGTGCAACTGCAGATTCTGGACATAGAGGAGGGGCTCACTAAGGAAGATGTACTACTAGAAATGAAGGGTGCGCTCGGAGATGACGCTGGAAAACTGAAGCTCCTCGCGCTAAAGAAAGCGCGAGCTGGAACCCAGGCAGCCATCCTTTCGACGAGTCGGGAGGAGGCAGAGATGCTACTTTCATACCGGAAAGGTAGGATTCCGATAGGCCTGGTTTCATGTAAAGTACATCCTTGGGTAGATCCCCAATGTTTTAAATGTCGGGGATATGGCCACACTGCAGGAGCGTGCAAAGGCAAAGACTACACCAATTGCTGTTCCAACTGCAGCAAAGAAGGGCACATTGCGAAAGACTCCAAAGATAACCCGTGTGTCTAACATGCAGCACTAAAGGTCTTCGGAGAGGAACATCGAAATGTTCGAAGCTCTCCTAGAAGGAGACTAAAAAAAGAACGCAATGGCTACTACAGTAATACAGGCCAACGTCGGAAGATGCAGAGTGGCACATGACCTGCTGTTCCAAACAGCGAAGGTCCACAATGCCGACGCCCTCGTCATCAGCGAGCCTAACCAATACCTCTGGAATGCCATGTACGACGAAGTACTTCGCCTTGAGATGCCGCAAAGCACGAAGCTAGTAGGATACGCCGATGCGCTAAGTAGGATACACGAGTGGATGGCGGAAGCGCAGCTGGACCTTGTATTAGAGAAGACCGAGGCAATCGTATTCTCTGGAAGAAGGCAGCTCTCGGAAATCGTCTTCGAACTTCATGGAAAGGAGATTAGGCCACAGGCTACTGTCAAATACCTTGGGGAAACGCTTGACAAAAGCCTTACCTTTGGATCACATATTAGGGATCGCGCAGCACAGACAGGTGGGCATTAAGCAAATTAATGCCCAACGTTGGAGAACCCACATCCAGCAAACGTAAACTACTTGCGAATGTAGTTCAGTCGGTGATGCTGTATGCGGCACCCTTATGGCATGAAGCCCTACGATTCAACAATCTCCGCACACTAGCTCCAAGAGTACAGAGGAGATCCGCATTGCGCGTGATGAGCGCTTATTGCACCGTTTCGGAGCAGGCTTCTAGATCTTCTAGCCCAGGAAAGTGCGGATAGAGCGGCAAAGGCGAAGGAAGGAGTACAGGAGGGTAAAGAGCTCGCAAGGAATGGCTGCACCGGAAGCATAAAGAGATGGAATACCATCTCACGCAGATGCTAACAGACCATGGGTGTTTCGCAGCCTACCTTCACAGAATGAGTAAGTACGAAACCGATATTTGTATGTTTTGTCCCTCTGTTGTAGACCCGTCAGAGAACACACTTGTAGCGTGCGAGCGATGGAGGGTTGAGAGGGAGAGCCTGGAATCCGCACTAAGCAAGGCCATCACGCCGGAAAACCTCGTCTCAACCATGCTGGAGGAGCCTGGTACCTGGAACCTAGTCCGTAGGTTCTCCAGTATCGTCCTCAAGGCAAAGGAGGATGAGGAACGGAGGAGGCAGAGAAGATGATGCTGAATGCATGCAAGGCAAGGAAGGTAAGGTGTAGCTAAAAGCTCCCTCAGGATATGAGTCTACTGCGTCAAGCGGTAAGTTGAGTACCGGGTGAGCTTAGACCCCCCTCGGGGTGATAAGCCTTTTGGATGCTGCGGGGGGTAGTGCGATGGAAAGAGACCCCCCTCTAACCGGGGCGAAGCCTCCCATTCGTGGGCGAAGCGCTCCAACCAAAGTATGAAGAGAGGTCAGAATGGATGAGACGCGCTGGAGTGGGTGCTAGCAACCTGATGTTGTGCGAATAGCGGTTCCGGGTTGTTAGTGTGACCTCGAAGGGGGAGAGGTTTTAGTATCTCAGTGCAAACACTAAGATCTTTTTTGAAGATTTCCTCTTCCAGAAAAAAAAAGTTAGATCCAGGTTAGGTTAGGTTTAGGTCAGGTTAGATTCAGTTTAGGTTTAGTTCAGTTTAGGTCATGTTAGTTTAGGTTAGGTTTAGGTCAGGTTAGATTAGGTTAGGTTTCGATCAGGTTAGGTTTAGTTCAGTTTAGGTCAGGTTAGGTTAGGTTTAGGTTCTCTCCTCAATGTCGTTACCTTGCCGTGGTGGGAGAGCTTGCGTGGCGGACCCAAGCAGACGTGAACAAGCTGGTTAAGCGGGGGGCACAAGGAGGTCATAAAACACCACTAGGTGCTCCTTTAGGGCATTAGCATACTTGCCTAGGTATTAAGTTACCTCCGTGCAGTATTGCTTGGCCCGTGCTACGCTAGGGGGGTACCTGCTTTAGACATAAAACTACACAGTGTGGGTACTCTGGGCTACACAACGTACTGAACAGGAAAACCCAGACTAAAGACGACATGCTTACAACTGTTATGGTCGACAGTTATGAGACGGGTCATGGGATCAAATTACTCCAGGAAATTAGGAGAATCCTATAGTATTGAGCCCCGGGTTGACTGGACTCGTTAGCGCTATAAGGCACCAGCTTAGGAGAAGGTTAATCCGAAATTAAACCACGGGTACGCAGTGGCTCAAAAGTTCTGGGGAACAAACTGCCTAGGAGAAGGAAAACTCCGAAAGAAAACCATGACAAAGAATCCAGATAAGTGTTATTCTGTCTTCTGTTACAGGCGATAGAACCAGACGACGTGTCCCAGCAGCGAAAACTCGGGAAACCTGAGCGGCCCTCTACGACCAGTACATGATACGGAACACCCAGCTAGGCGAAAACCTGGGCGCTATGTCGACAAAGGCGCCGGGGTCGCTGGTTGGTTGGATGGTAGGCCTCTGTTAGCCCTATTTCGTAGCCTTACCAGGGATTAGTCTCCATTGAAGCAGGAATCCGTAAAAGACTGCGCTGCGGCTATGGCTTAGCGCAAATGTACCGGGACGAGTAGCTGCTGGGGCCAAGGCAGTGACCAGCCGGAAGAGACGGTTACCATGGAAGGGCCAACCATGGCGACCACGGTGAGCTCGGAGGAGCAATCCACTAAGATGGAACCTCCTAGAGGAACGTCAGTTTCCTTCAGGACGTTCAAAGGCATATATTTCGCGGACCGGAAGGAGAGCTGTAACTACGTGCGTCCATAGGTGGATGGAGGTGGCCCAGAGAATGCGTCGGACCAGTCCGTGGTAAGTGGCCAAACTTATCTAGTAACAGAATACTAGACAGACTAGTATGTACCCCACCTAAGGAAAGGAGGATGTCTCTCATGGACGAACTGGCACAAGTGCAGGGTCTGCAGCCACCCTCGGGCATTATGACAGAAGAGAAATGGGAAGGAGTATTCAAAAGCCTAAAGAAAATAATTCAGCAGGCCTTGACAGACAGAGGTCAGATAGAAATACAGGTTACTAACAAAGGATACCAACAAATAATTATAAGAAGCTTAGTAACTACAGAAAATACAGCAAACTTCTATTCAATGAAGAAGAAAAAACAGTAGCGTTCTCTTCACAGACGTGATGAAAAAGAATTCAAAAAAACCAACAACAGAAACACCAGGGTAAACAACGCCAAGATTGAAAAACACACAACCAATGCAGAAATTGTTACCAACGGCTACCCCAAAACGAAGGAAACAAACCACAGGAGCGGTTAAAATACAAAAACAGGAAAAAAATTGTTATAAGTACATGCTCCTGTCAATAAGACAGATAAGAGACACCCTGACACAAAAGGACATACCTATGTAGAACATAAAACAAACGAAAAACGGAAACATGGCTGTCCTCCTCAAAAATGGATTAGACAAATTAGACGAACTCAGACAAACTGTCGAAAAACATGTAGGAGGAACAGCCACGATTAGACCTGCACAAGACAAGACAATACTAATTGTATCGGGTATGGATCAACTGACGACAATGGACGAAGTACGAAAAGCGATACTAGACATAACTGGACAGACAGACACAGACATAGACATAAACGACCTACGTGACACCTATGGCGGAAAGAGGAGCACGACAATTAAGGTTGCTCAGAGCATGGCAAATAAATTACTAAAAATAGGTACGATGCAAATAATTTACAACACGTGTTACATCCGAGAAAGGATAAGAGTACCAACGTGCAATAGACGCTACGATATAAATCACATCGAAAGCAATGCACAGGACAAGACAGGAGAATACAATGCAACAAATGGGGGGATAAGGCGCACAATACGACGGCGTGCAAGAAACTACCGCACTGCTTCACATGTAAGGAACAACATAGAACAGGCACTATGCAATGCCCCACATTTAGAAAATTGATACGAGACACTAGGACAAAGACACAGACTAAATATATACAGACGGCTAACCTAATGCATTGAATAGGCACGCGCTTTTAAGTAGTTTTGGACGAAGCTGCATTGCAGCGCTAATGTCGATTATTAGTTTATGGACGAGTCTAATAAATGGGGACAGAGAGACAATTACATGTTAAGATCGTATAACATCGTGTATTTTCGGTAATATTACAGATGGAACGAAAAATGTATTTCTGATCATTCTGTAGACTGCAGAATAATGTACATAATACGCCAGTGTCACTTCAGTTTTATATTATTACAAAAATGTCAGGAAACGTTTGGTCGTATATTGACTGTATGAATAGTAGAAGGAAAAATCCACAATTAAAAACTTAAATTTTCCCTCTAATAGCGAAAGATACAGAATGTGGATTGCAAGCACTGCTAAAAAATTATTTTATTTTACTATTACATGACCACAATAATATGAAGACACCTTATACAGTACCTAACAAGGAAAACATTTACGAAAAAGTCTAAGTTAGAACATTATCTCATAGTTTTCGTAAATGCGCTTACATTTGTATTGCATTTTTCTAAATATGTACATATGAAATTGCATGGGTTGCACGATGCAGAAAATTTTATTGTTATTATTCAATCAATTAATTAAAATCATTTTAAGCTTCCTGTAAAGTACAATTGTCTGATACATTTTATTACAAAGAAAACATAGCATTTAAAATTAATATCTCAATTTGAAATAATATAGTTCCACAATTTTTGGTTTCATTGTATTAAAAAAATTGTGTAGTAATCCTCACGGGCCAATTCAAGAAACATTTGATATGTATGAATGTGATTTTCAGCATGAATTTAAATCTCTCTTATGTTTACATTTGGAAGACGGGTGGTAAAACTGGGCAGAATAATTTGCTCTTAACAAAATAATTAGAATTAAATTGAGTTATAAAATAAATAGTTTAATAAGAAAATATGCTAGCCTTGATCTGGTGCGGGAACACCGTCTCATATAAAATTTTCGTAATTTAAATATTAAATTATTTTATTTGTATTTTAGTGAAAATTTTCCGTTTATAACTATGACATAGGTTTAAGTTAGCATTTTTTGTTTTCGTCCACGAGCACAACTTCTCAAGTGATAACGGCCTTTTCTACCTTCCCTTTAGGCAACAATGTGTTGTTTATTACAAATTTCTGTGAATTTATTGACTACCCTTCTTATACTGTCAGAAATGAGAACAGCGTTAGAAGTTTTGCGGCTTGTTGTGCAATATAGGTCATCTGATTTTCAAATGCACATCTCTATGATTTTTTTTTTAATTTAATCAAACCGTGTTTTAATTTTTTTTTTAATATTCAGGAAGACACTTTACGTTTATTTACTTGCAAGAATTGTTTTTTTTAGTTTCGCATTATGTTATCAATCGTTTATTGTTGTCAAAAATACCAACTTCCGAAGGGATCAACTTTAAGCGGCGTGCACGGTGCACTGTGCTCTGTATTAGAAAACTATTATACAAACATTTTATTTCATTAAATGTCTGAATAAATTATATCATATTAAAAAAAGGAGTACGTACCTAATTTTTCCGTGACGTAAAATGAATACAATGTATTATTTACTGCTTAGATAAAATTCTACTTCGTACTATGTATTATTGCTACTGCTTGTATTGCATTAATTTTAATAAAAGTCAAAATATTTTATACCATTTTGAAATTTCAAAGATATGAAATGTTGGGAAGTCCGCAGTTTTTATACAGTTTATATTATTTCGTATATATGCCCGCTTGACCGACCCAGACTAAATATACATACATACATATATACATACATTTAATCCCTGCGTAAGGATTGTGTAGGCCATCGCTGACTATTGATAATCTTTACTTTGACTAATTTTTATTTAAAATATACGTAGTATGAAAAAATTGCCTTCAACGCAAGTTTGTAGAAATAATTTTTAGATCTGTCTTACTCATTTTATACAGAATGGTTTTGAAGTTAATGTCATAAATTTAATGATAAGTAGTTTGAAATGTATAGATTACGAAAGAGAAAGAATTTTTTAAAAATTCGAAAAAAGAAACTTTTTTTACTGCTGTTTTAATTAATATTTCATTAAAAATATGGTTATCAAAATTAAATTTAAAATTAGTTGTAAGGTTTGATTACCCACAAATATTACGTAAATTAATTTTAAGTAATAAAGTTACGTTTTTATTTATACACCCTTAAATTTCTGCTTCGTAATCTACATATGTGTTACTACTTACCTTTAAATTTATGACATCAACTTTAAAACCTATACTACTTTCAAGTATGTTATACGGCCTTTAGCTTTAATGTTACAAAGATTTCATTTATTAACCTATACCTACAACTTAATTCTTATATTAGTGTGAAAAAAAAAATCAGAATATCTATGACCAGTGTAACGTCTCTCATTCCCCGCCGGTCGGGTGCTCAGTAGTTACCAGGGTTCAGGAGCGAGGATGGGAGTCAGGACGGACTGGTACTAAAGGAATAAGCAAACACTTCTGTTTCTACCCAAAAAGATAAAGAAATATATATTCTATAAAAATAAATTAAATACAATTTATTGTAATATGTATAAAGAACTGAGGATGGCCGCTTAGTACTTGGCGGCTGCCGAATCTAGTTCTCTGGGCCGGGGCAACCTGTAACAAAGCAGACACGGTGATACGGCGAGGCGGCGGTTACGGTCCCGGATATGATAGTACGCGTTCGCGATAGAGCTAATGGCGCACCTTGCCGTGCTGTACTCGGGTGTTGACGAACGCGACACGGTTCCCACGCGGTGACTCGAAGCCGACGCGGTATCGCCGGTGGAGTAGATAGTGAGGGAACGTTCGGCTCAATACGCCTTAGGAACGGCTCAGTACGCCATATAGCGGGAAAGGCTCAGTACGGTTCAGGTAAGAACGCCTCAATACGGCTTAGGAACGGCTCAGTACGCCGTATAGCGGGAACGGCTCAGTACGTTTCAGGTAAGAACGCCTCAATACGGCTTAGGAACGGCTCAGTACGCCGTATAGCGGGAACGGCTCAGTACGGTTCGGGTAAGAACGCCTCAATACGGCTTAGGAACGGCTCAATAGCCGTATGTTAGGTAGTTAGGATGGAGGCGGATGGGAAGGAAAGGTGCTCGCCGGACTAGTGTCCGTGCTTATATAGCCGCAGCTACGGAGTGGGGGACAGCGCTAGTAGTGGGATCGGGGCCCGGCGCGGCCTGATGGTTCCCGAGACTAGCCGGACAGCTAGTTAGCAACGTTAGCTTCGTGCTATGAAGATGCTGACGTTACACCAGTATTGACCTTCCATGGTTCCATGGTAAAAAGGTTCTCCACCTCTGACCTGTATTATCATTTTTATTAAAATATGTAGGTTTGTTATTTTAACGGATTAATTTCAAACATATTTTCATTTGTAGGTAACTCGGCATTATTAGATTTATCTCCTAAATCATTAAAAAGAAGAATTATATGTGAAAATCACGTTTCATTGGACTCTTTTGCAAATACAAAAAAAATATGTTTCAATGCGGTACCTACACCAGTAAATTTATCTGCTATTAATGAGACAAAAGAACTTGCTCATCATAATGAGCACTCAGTTTTTCCCGAACTAAAAGTACTTACTCCAAAAAAAACATACGGTTTATCCAATTGGCTTCCTGATACTACATGCAAGGAAAAAAATATTCTTCTCCCATGTACACCTGAATCGAAAAACTTGTCACCTAAAAAATCGCCTATTTAACAAATGCTAGTAAATTCTGAACAGTACAAGAAAAAAACAACTCGGAAGAAATTATTTAAAGAACAACTAAATGAAGAGCAAGGGACCCCACGTAAAAAAACTATTCATAAAAAATTAAAACTTGTACGGGCTATGAATGCACAAAAATGGTTCGCTCTTCATAAAATTAAAAAGAGGCAAAATATACAATTTCGTAAGTATCATGTTGCAACATATATAGAGAGACGAGCTCATGAGCTTATGTTCTTATTTTAAATCTCCTGCAGCTTACAAATTTTTATTTAATCTTAGCATTGTTCTACCGGGTCCGTCAACTATTAAATCGTGGATATCAGAAACTAAATGCTTGCCTGGTTATAATTTTTCTCTATTTAATTTTCTGAAAAAAAGCTGCTAGTATGACAATCGAAGAAAAATGTTGTGTGGTAGCCTTCGATGAAATATAGATTAAAAATTATATTGAATATAATAAACAATTTGACATAGTAGAGGGATTTGAAGATTTAGGTTCCTTTGGTCGCACCTCGACGCCTGCAGGTAGTGCTTTTTTATTTATGATTCGTAAGGTCTATTCAAAATGGAAACTTCCTGTTGCGTATTTTTTATCTGCAAGTGGTGTAAAAAATTTTACTTTGAAGAGACTTATTTGTGGAACCATTACCAGATTAATAAAAACTGGATTAAATCCAAAAGTGATTATTTGTGACCAAGGATCTAATAATAGAAGTGACCTTGAAAAGGTTAATGTTACGGTAGAAAATCCGTTTTTTATAATTGAAAACTCGAAGATTTTTGTAATATATAATGTACCTCATTTATTTAAATCACTACGTAATAACTGGTTAAAATCTGACTATATGTATAATGGGAAAATTGTTTCTTTTCAAGATGTAATCGTAAACTCTCAAATGTACATATCAATCCATCAAATTCTAAAAAAAATTGCAAAATTGCATTGCAAATCTTTAGTAATACTGTCGCATTTTAGAAACAGCCCTCAAAACTGGTAAACTGAAAAGTAAAACAGCTTCAGACACGGCTATGTTTATAAGATAATTGAATGATTTATTTTATGCACTGAACAGTTGCTTCTTATATCGCAAAAACCCGAATAAATGTGCTGTATCTTAATACTGGGTGGCGCAAAAGTTGTCACCCGATGTTCTTTGGCTGCAATTTTTTTTATGAATGAAAAACTTTGGTTCTACTTTTTGATTATGTTTAGTTGATGTCTTAATTTTTTTCCTATTAAGTCGAGAAAATGATATCGGCCAATTGGCCGCCGCTAGAATGGATGATCATACGGGCCCGATTTATAGCATTTTCCATTACTCTTGCCAGTACTTCCGTCGATAGGTTCTCGCATTCTTGACGGATATTCTCTTTGAGGGCTTGAAAAGTCTGAGGCTTGTTGACATAGACTCGTGACTTAAAGAAACCCCACAAAAAGAAGTTTGGAACGGTTAAATCGGACGACGTTGCCGGCCAGTGCAAATCACCAAAACGAGAGATTAGGCGACCCGGGAATGTAGCACTCAGAATTTCCGTTGTGGCTCGTGCAGTATGCGCCGTTGCTCCATCTTGCTGGAACCACATGTTCTCTAGTTCAAATTCATGCAATTGAGGAAGAAGAAAGTCGTTGAGCATGGCTCTGTAGCGCTCGCCGTCCACAGTAGTCGTCTTCAGCCACAGCCGCGATATTCTGAGCAGAACGGCTCCTCCGGGGCCGGCCAGGCCTGGCAGCATCTCGTGTTGTACCATATTCTTCTAGGCGACCGGCTGAACGCCGCAATGTTTGCCCAGTTGGTGTCAGGCGACCGGGAAATCTGCGCGAAAATTCACGCTGCGCCAACACCAACGACGAATTATTCCGCGAAAAAATCGAAGTAATTAAACCGCATTTTTGAGGAATATAGCGATTCATGTTTTATGGACATGTATTTTGCATTTGTTTACTTCACAAATGTCAAAGCAGATTTGACATTTTCCGCTATTTGCAAAAATTATAGCATGTTTTAATAGGGTGATTACTTTTGCGCCACCTTGTACAATGAACATATTTACTTAGTTTTAAAAAATGGAACTAATATAGCTGACAATTTAGTAAAAATTAAAAGCACTCGTCAACCAGAATGTATTAACGGATTAAAATTAAGCATTAATTCTATTTTAATGTTGTGTGAAATAAAGTTGA
Source organism: Stenolophus ochropezus (assembly GCA_035578165.1). Taxonomy (NCBI): domain Eukaryota; kingdom Metazoa; phylum Arthropoda; class Insecta; order Coleoptera; family Carabidae; genus Stenolophus; species Stenolophus ochropezus. The sequence goes on along the minus strand of JAQOWZ010000013.1, from coordinate 10,176,312 downwards.
GAACTAATAATATGAAATATGTATGTACCTCAAAATTAAACCAAGATTTTATTGAAAACACTTTTTCTACTGTACGTCAAAGAGGAGGATTCAATTCAAATCCGACAGCGCGAACGTTTCGAATAAGTATTCGTGTAATTACTTATACAAATTTATTTAAACCGTCTGAACAGTCAAATAGCGTTAATGATTTGGATAAAAATTTAGAAATTAATGTTTCGCAACAAAATGCAAAAGATTTTAATAATGATAGCGATTCTGATGATTCTGACCAAGAAACTTGTATAAAATCAAATAGTCCAAGTATTAATAATCCTCATAATTAAAATTTATGTAATATTAATAACGAAAGCAATAAATTTACAAAAGAAACCCTTGAATAATGTTCTACTTTTTATTTTGCAGGCTAATTTGCTTTCAAATGTGTTTCTAAATTTAATTGTCAAAAATACTCTGATGCTTTAATTAATTCAGAAAAAAATAATAAAACACAAAAGCATGATTTATTAGTAAAAATTAAATCATATAAATATAATTTTGCCTACAGCGAAGAAAAAGGACTGAAACAACCAACAATGCAGTTATTTTAGGGAATGGAATTGTGTCTACGAATATTTTTTAAAAGATTTTATGAAATTAAACTTAAAAAATTTGTAAGAGGATTATTACTACAAGAATATATGACACAAATAAAGGAACAACAATATGGTTGGTTTAATGAATGTAAAGATCATAAATTATATTTACTAAATGTATTACTAAAAATTAATAAAGAGTATAAATATATTACAGATAATATAAAAAATGATAAAAAGAAACGTTGCAAAAAATAAAATATTTTGCTAAACAAATGAAACAACAAACGTTATTCTTGTATGTGTACATTTTTGTTGTATGAAGTTCTTTATATTTTATTATAATAATAGTAGGTATTTTAATGCAAATATATATATATATTTTTTTCATATTTTATGGATTGTAATTGTAGATATATTTCTAGATTACTTAATACATTTTCATCGAATATAATGTGGCCAAAATCGTTCGAGCTTCGTTGAAAGGTATTATATTTCGCAAAACACGAATGAAGGAGCTAGAAATGATGCCTGCCAGCAGCGAGTGAATATTTTTGGCCATTGCTGTACATCATCTCCGTTTTCTAAGATTTACTACGACTTGCATATTGTAAAGATATGGAGTGAATCATCACCAGCTTTGCATTTAACTATTTGTAGTTCTCATGGACGACGAGATTACGTTGAGAGATTAGTGAATGTTTCTGACTCAGTGGGATGTTCAAAAATATTTACTTTTCTCATCAAATTCTCTGGTCGAACCAGGGGTCGTGCAAATAGTACGATGACCGTTCAACGGTCGTTGGCAGATGATTCACCCCAGCTAGAGGTTTTCGAGACGGGGATGATGATATTGAGGAGTTAGTTGGAAGTCAGTCTCAAGCGGAGTCGGTTGTAAGAGAGCTGACATACCTTCGGTTTTAAATAAAGTTTGGTGAAGCGGGCAAGTGTGCTGACGGGAGAAGTCAACAGGCGAGTCGAGGTGACCAACGCAACCAAAGGTGTCTTTAAGGTAGGTGCTGATTTCACCACACAATCTGTAGATTTATTAGAGTTTTGCGCTCAAACAAGCCCCTGAACAAGAACCCGCGTGCGCAACATATTTTGCTATTGTAAAAGGTACATAAACAGAAATATTACATTGGTGGCAACGGTGGAATATATAAATAAAATAAATGGAAAAAAAAAAATTATTTTGTTTGGGGAAATTGATAATTAAAATTTAATTTCAATTTAATTATCAATTACAGTGTTGCTTTGGGAGCATCAATATTAAATATAATAAAATAATTGTTTAGTTTTTATGAATTTCGGTAAAATTTATTAATATTTATGAAACAAGCAAGAAACTTATTCTAATCATCTTAGTAATTATTCTAAAATTAGCCAAATCTTTATTAACAGTGCAGTTTTATGTCTGAAAGTTAATTCTAAGTTTTGTATCGTAATTCTAAATTATCATATATTAAAATCCAATCTTGAATTTAAATTATAATTATCTTGTTATTATTTCTGAAGACATCTGCCTTTTTTTTACTATAAAAAAAATCATTCAAAATGACTGGTGGTAGCACCTCGCAAACTCCTCCAACAACGCAAAGAACAGCTGTAATCATGTCTTCAATAGAATCAGTACCAACTTTTAAAGGCTCACCCAACGAGGATGTTAAAAGGTTCCTTAGAAATATAGATCAATTTGCCCAAATGTGTGGATGGTCAGAAGCACAAAAAATAACAGTATCGCGATTAAAATGCACGGGAATAGCAGGACAGTTTCTGGATGCCCAAGAAGAAAATTATTTAGAATCTATGCCGTGGACTTCATTTAAACAAGTTCTCATAAAACAGTTTGATAAACGCGTAGTCCCAGGAAAAGCAAAATTCGATTTTTCACGATGTACACAAAATCCAAGAGAAGCCGTGGTAGATTACGTGACCCACCTGAAAACCTTAGGGAAGGATATAATTACTTGGAGTGATAACACTGACGAGAAGGAATTTCAAAAGAAATATCACGAAAACGAACTGATAGAGCAATTTAAAAGTGGTCTCAGTCCTGCCATACGAAGAATTGTTCTAAGTCGAGTCGCTACCTTAGATACAAAGGAATTAACATTAGAAAAAGTGACGGAAATCGCCTTGCAAGAGGAGCATAACGAAAATATGATCGCCCATACTTCTAAAACAATAAATTATGTAACTAATGTACCAAATCAACATAACTATAATGAATATATGCCCACTAGTGGACAAATTACAAGTAACGACAGCAGGCCAAAACCAAACTATGACTGGAGAAGATACAAAAAGACCCCGGTGGATGATAGAAGAAGGGATGGAAGTTCTCGTTTATGCTATGAATGTGGTAAAGACGGCCATTATGCTCGAGATTGCAATAGTCGAAGCAAAGACATTGTATGTTTCAATTGCCAAGGATTGAATCACATTACCAAATACTGTAGACAGAAGGGAAGAAGTTGTTTTAATTGCGGCCGATTTGGACATATAGCGAAAAACTGCACCAAACCTTTAAACGAACAAAGCCAACCTCGAAGCACCCGCGACGGTTTGGCCAGACCCACCCAGTAAAGTAGTGTCAAACTCTACATCCGTTTGAAATTCAGAAATATCAGCACTCGCGTAAATATCAAAGTAGTATGTCAACTTTTCAAAAAATTCCAGCGTCAAAAGGTAATCGGATGAGTTATCAATATAGATCTTCTAACTTAAACGAAAATCTTTTAAAAACATCATGCGAAAAGCCAGGAGACACTGAGAAATCGGAACAAGAGATAAAGAAAATAATTATGACTGCTTTTAATTCTGAACAAGATACTGGATGTATAGTAGAAGTAGAAGTGGACGGAGCGCTCAAATATATGTTGGTGGACACAGGGGCAGCAATCTCAACTTTGAAAAACAAAGGAAAACATGAAGACATTATGCCGGTAGATAACTTATTGGTTACAGGACTGAGTGGAAATCAAATAGACATAAAAGGTAAATGCGATTTTGAGTTTATCATGGAAAATAAGGTTTTCAGCGCAACTTGTATAATACGCAGTGAAAATGTACCTCTAGAAGTAGACGGCATACTCGGTAGAGATTATTTGAAGAAGCATGGAGCCACTATAAATTTTGATAAAAAAGAATTAACGTTTCGGAACAACGTGAAGGTTCAATTGCTGACCGAAATAAGAAACATCGAAGGAAAACTGGAAGCTTGTAAAACTAAAGTAGAAGATAGTAGCTCGCAGACAAGTGATAAGAGACATGTAAGATTTAAAGAGGAAATTCAGATAGAAAATGAAGAAACTGGAAGAGAGGGCGAAAATGAAGGAACAAAAGGAGATGTAAGGTACGACAGTGACGAGCTCAGGAAGAGTCCTGCAGAAAATGAGGAAGGGGAAAATAGTATCAACACGGAACTTTATGTTCGCATCAACGAACACAAAAGGACAGACGGCAAAGGTAATGATGAAAGCGTAGATTTTTCAAAACCGCCTATTTTGGAAGATCTAGTGGAGAATGATAGTGTTAGACGCGCTATCGTTCGCCTAAAGCAGAAAATCGAAATACCAGCGTCATCAGAAATTTTGTGCGAAGGAATTCAGGAAAACGTCGCGAATTTTCCAGAAATCCATGAAGTGATCCTAGAGCCTGTTGAAATAAAAATCCACGGAGTCTTTGCTGCAAGAGTGTTAGTGAGAAACACGAAAATTATTCAACTGCGAATAATAAATGTGACGTCACAGGAAGTAAGAATTAATAAAAATACGATTGTAGGACATGCGATTGGAAGCTGCTCAGTGCCACAGTTACCAGTAAATGTAGTAGAAGCAAAAAAATGCAGACAAAAAAACATTGAAGAATATTTTAACTTTGATAACATCGAGATAAATGACAAAATCAAATTAAGCCGTTTGCTACAGAAGTACGACGATATTTTTCTGACAAAAGAGAAAAAATTAGAAGTAACGTCTAAAATGAAACACGAAATAAACGTAGAAGATGTACCTCCTGTCACCAAAGCTCCATATAGAGTACCATACGCACAGCGACAAATATTACGGGAGCAAATAAATAAAATGCTACAAGATAAAATTATAGAACCCTCAAATTCTCCATGGTCTGCACCAGTCGTCATGGTAGCGAAGAAGTCGGACTAAGCGAGATTATTTTCCGTTACCTAGATTAGAAGACGCTTTAGAAAAATTGGGACAAGCAAAAATTTTTAGTACCTTGGACCTTGCGAGTGGCTATTGGCAGATATAAGTAGACAAAAAATCGAGGGAATATACGGCTTTTTCTACACCCGATGGCCACTATCAATGTATTCGCATGCCTTTTGGCTTGGCAAATAGTCCGAGTTCGTGGTGTAGACTTATGGCAATTGTGATGTCAGGACTAGATCAAGATACTTGTTTTATTTATTTAGATGATATAATTACATTCAGCTCCAATGTAGACGAACACCTAGTAAAGTTAAAAATCATATTTGATAGAATGAGAGAGGCTAATCTCAAATTTAATCCGAGCAAGTGTAAATTTCTGCAGAAAGAGGTAAAATATTTAGGACACATGATTAACGAACATGGAGTTCACGCTGACCCTGATAAAGTTGCAATAATCCAGAATTACCCACAACCAAAAACTGTAAAAGACATCCGAGCGTTTTTAGGTCTGGTTGGATTTTATAGGCGGTTTACACCACAATTTTCAGCTACATCTAAACCGTTGACGGCACTTACAAAAAAACATGCAAGATTCAATTGGACGGCAGAATGTAGCGAGGCTTTCGAACAATTAAAAACATATTTATGCTCAACACCAGTTCTCCATCACCCCGACTTTAGTAAAAAAATTATTTTAACGACCGACGCCAGTGGTCACGCTATTCGCGCAATTTTGAGTCAATATAGTGGCACGGGCGAACATCCAATTGCATATGCTAGCAGACAATTAAATAAAGCCGAGCAGAATTACAGCGCAACAGAAAGAGAATGTTTAGCGGTAGTATGGGGAATAAAACACTTTCGAGTATTTCTGTACGGAGCCTCATTCAAAGTCATCACTGACCACACCGACCCGTCAGCTGGCTGAAGAACTTGCCAGACCCAACCTCCCGTTTAGCTCGATGGTCTCTTCTGTTGTCAGAATATGATTATGAGATTGTTCACCGCCCAGGAAGGAAACACGGGAATGCAGACGCATTGTCTCGAATACAGATAACAAGAATTGACACGGCTGAAATAGAATATATTCCCTATATATCTGGAGACATCATAAATAGAGAACAAAAAAATGATCCTGAGTGTCAAGAAATTGCAAAGTTTATCCAAGATAACCCCGCTAACGAGACATATTATAAAGAAGAAGAAACCATAATGAGATATGGAAAAGAGACTGCTCGTTTCAATTCTATAGTAGTACCTAAAAATATAAGGAAAGAAATAATGAAAGCATACCACGACTCACCAATCGCAGGACACCTGGGTCAAAATAAAACTTTAACAGCTATCCAGGCAAAATACTACTGGAAAGATATGGCGAAAGATATTAAAGGTCATATTGAAGAGTGTAAAACCTGCAACGAGAGAAAAGGTCCTTATCAACACAAGTTATCAGAACTACAGTATTTCCAAGAAGTTACAACCCCTTGGGAAAGAATTCACATGGATATAGTAGGACCTCTAACTCCAACCCACAACGGAAATAAATATATTCTAACATGTACTGATGCTTTTAGCAGATACCCAGAGTTAATAGCACTTCCTGATCAGAAACCGGAAACTGTGGCAAAAGCATTTGTTAAAAATGTGATCTTTAGACATGGTTGTCCAAAAATATTAGTCACGGATAACGGTACCAATTTCATTTCTCTTTTAATGAAAGAAACGTGTAAATTTCTACAAATAGAAAAAATTCATACCACTGCATACCACCCGCAATTAAATGGTATAATTGAACGATTTCATAGAACAATGAAAGACATGCTATACCACTTTGTTGATCGAGATCAGAGAAACTGGGATGATTGGTTAGAATTTGTTGCCATGGCCTACAGAAACAGCACACATAATGCAACAGGAGAAACACCATTTTATTTAATTCACGGGAGAGACATGATGCTACCATTTGAAGACATAATTCGAGATCAAGGCCCTTTGTATTTAGAAAATAATTATGCACGCGAGCTACAGGCGCGACTAAATTTAGTTTTTAAAAATGTAATAGAATCTAACTTAATACATACAAAACGTAGAAATGAGGTAGCGAATATAAAGCGCACTACTAAGCAATATGAATCAGGCGATAAAGTTTATCTGAAGAATGATAGTACCGAGGTTGGAATAAGTGAGAAACTTGCGCAAAGATGGAACGGTCCTTTTAGAATACTAGAAAAAAAAAGTCCAGTTGTTTTTAAAATTAAAGAAATTTTTGGTAATAAAGAATACACAGTTCACGCTGATCGCTTAAAACCATGTAAAATCTCTGCGGTGCTTACTGAAGATTTAGATGTTCACGAAAATGTAATTATAAATGATGTACCGCAGGTCTTGTTAGGTGATACCGATTTGGTGCAAGACTTAGATTTATCTGCAGGTTTTGAAGACGAAATCGTAGCACCTAACCAGGACGCAGTGGGGGTTCCAGTAACCGAACCGAGGTACCACACACGCAGCCATGGGCCAACCACAGAACAGCCGTGGATTTATCAACCTCGAGTATAAGGTTTTGTTAACTTTGTACTCCATACTCACCATCACCATGTCGAACTCAATTCCATCCGAGTCACCAAATGAGTTGCAGCACGGATTAGTATTTATCTACGAGGGAAACATTTTTATAACAGATGATTATTGGACTATCGTATTTGATGTAAATGTGACGGAATACAACCATGCGTTGGATAACATAATCCAGCAGGTCAATAAGCTAAAAACCGATGTACCCACAACCGTATTAACAGATGTAGAGACCATTATAAATGCAATGGAGGTCAGCAAAAATATGATCCTCAACCGCGTATATAAATTGTGGAAAGAGATTCAAGAAGTTAGTAACAGCATTGAACCCTATACAGAAATGCAGCGTCATAAACGAGGATTGATCAACGCTGGTGGAAGTCTAATAAAATTCCTTTTCGGTAATCCAGATAATCGAGATCTAGAAGAACTAGATGCCAAATTACATGGAATTGCTACTCAACAAAATATATTTTTAACCATTGCAAAAGCTGAAGCAACTATAGTAAACACAACTTTCGACCTAGCCAAAGACAATAGTCGACTTCTCAGCAATATCCATAAAGCAACTACAGAATTGACAAAAGAATTTAATCACCTAAGGACAGAAATGAATAAACAATTCAGCCAAATAACGAGACGATTAGACGCTCTTGAATATAGCAACCAAGTTCAAGCTCTATTACGAACCGTAGAAGCCCTTCTTACAATGCTTGAATATGATATAATTCAAACCAAGATAGCGGTAGAGCAATCGGCTAATCATCGTTTAAGTTTACATTTTATCAACGCTAAACAGTTATATAATATTCTGTTGGATATTCAACCACACCTTCCCGAAGGATTAGGCTACGTAACTACGTTACACCGTCAGAACATTTATAAGCTATATCAAACTGCTTATGTTAGAACTGCTACAAAATTCCCTTGGTGTCTAAAGATCGCGAGTTCCGGTTGTATAGAGCTCGACCATTGCCAACGAAGGTCAACAATGACATATTCATGTCAGTACAACCAGAAGCTCCTTACCTGGCAATATCAGAAGATGGCTTAAACTATACAAATATTCAGTTTGACGAGTTAGGAAAATGTAGGGGAAGCAATGTCAAGATCTGTCCACCCCACCGAGCCATAGGTTCGCACCCAGAAACAATTTGCCTATTTTCAATGTATAAGAATGACCAAGATGCGACAAGAATCAATTGCAAGAGAAATTTGCAGAAAAACCCTAGAGCCACGTTCTATAAAACCGTTGATGACAGTAAGTGGGTATTTAGCGTACCTCAAGAAAAGCATGCCATTATCAAATGTGGTAAAAGTACCCATACCGAAACATTGCGCGCTAGTTCCGAAATGTTCAGCGTCCATAGACAGTTACCTGTTGTTACCTCATTCTGATGAAATAACACTGGCAGGAACAAAAGATGATAAATTCCGAATTTCCCAATTAGAAATATCTCCGGTTAGAAATATTAGTAAATCAATAAAACTACTAAATAATTCTCAAAATTTATACAGAATAGATAATCTGTTGAGCGATCCAAATTTCCACGCATCAGAACCCGTAGGTATTCCCATTAGAGAAGTACAGGCTATGATCAGGGATCTTGATAATCAAGTTAACCATGAACGCCATCATTATTGGTTGAGCGGACTGACTGGACTTGTAATTTTGGCAATAATTCTAGTAAGTGTAGTTGTGATAGTGCGTGTGGTGAAAGTCCCATATGTGTGGTGTAGTGGATCAACAAATAATAGAAAGACTTCAAAGGAAGAAATCGAAATGACCGAAACTATTGAACAACCCATTACTGTTCAAGGGATAATGTAAACTGTAGAATTTCATAGTGTTAAAAAAAAATTGATATTAGGTATATATATATATATATATATATATATATATATATATATATATATATTCATCTATAAATCTTTCCTGTTAATCAACATTTTTTTAGTTAGATATAAAATAAATAATTATTCTTATATATATTTCGATTCATATGTATGTATGCATGTATTCTAGGATAGTCATTGTATGTTTTGTATAGTATAGGTAGTATTAAAAGGTGTTCAGCAAGTGAACACTTTTTAAAAGGAGGAAGCAATGTAAAGATATGGAGTGAATCATCACCAGCTTTGCATCTAACTATTTGTAGTTCTCATGGACGACGAGATTACGTTGAGAGATTAGTGAATGTTTCTGACTCAGTGGGATGTTCAAAAATATTTACTTTTCTCATCAAATTCTCTGGTCGAACCAGGGGTCGTGCAAATAGTACGATGACCGTTCAACGGTCGTTGGCAGATGATTCACCCCAGCTAGAGGTTTTCGAGACGGGGATGATGATATTGAGGAGTTAGTTGGAAGTCAGTCTCAAGCGGAGTCGGTTGTAAGAGAGCTGACATACCTTCGGTTTTAAATAAAGTTTGGTGAAGCGGGCAAGTGTGCTGACGGGAGAAGTCAACAGGCGAGTCGAGGTGACCAACGCAACCAAAGGTGTCTTTAAGGTAGGTGCTGATTTCACCACACAATCTGTAGATTTATTAGAGTTTTGCGCCCAAACAAGCCCCCGAACAAGAACCCGCGTGCGCAACATATTTTGCTATTGTAAAAGGTACATAAACAGGAATATTACAATATGCAATGCCATCTATTAACCTAAAAGAATACTTTTTAAGCGTGGCTGGACGTTGCATTGCGTTAGACGTCTGTATATATTTAGTCTGTGACAAATAGATAGACTAACAGACAAAACTCAACATGACTATGACGCTAAACATAATACAACTGAACCCTTACAGAAGCAGAGACGCACACAACGCGACGAAATGGATAATGACACACAGACATGGGGACATACTGCTAGCGACAGAACCAAAGTACAATACAATGACAAACCAAGTAGGCTGGAACTACAATGAAGACAAAACCAACTGTGACTGCGCAATTAAAATACTGAGTAGAAAACCCAAGATGAGGAACTATCCAGCAACTAAAGAAATTACCTGGGTAGAATTAGAAGACTTCAGACTGTACTCTTGCTACGCGTCACCGAACTGCGCTATGGGAGTTTTCAGACATACTAGACAAACTAGACAACATGTTAGCAAACGCAGGCACATCAATTATGACCGGGGACTTCAATGCGAAGCATACCGATTGGGGGTCACTGATAACGGACCTAAGAGGTAGGATGGCTGCTCTACGGACACAACTGTGACCAACACGAGCGATACACCGACCTTTGCAAACGCAAACGAGATATCGTACATAGACGTGACAGCATGTACGGACATAATGGCAGACCGAATACGAAACTGGAACACTGACGAAGACGAACTTACGTACAGCCCACACAGACTAATAACTTTGGAAGTGACACCATGACAAGACCCATAGGTAGACACACAAAAAATGACGCCTGACAGTACACAGGGTTGGAACATAAAAACGATATGTTAGGAGCATACTGAAAAAGGACATAGCAGAACTTAGACATGTAAATAACGCAGAAGAAATGATGGAAGAACTGAAGAAGTAATTCGACAAAAACATGAAATACAGGACGAAAATTACAAACGAAAAATGTAAACCAGCCTACTGGTCGACACAAACAATAGCTGACATTAGACGTGATTGCATTTCAGCAAGATGCACATACCGACGTAAATTCCGCAGACATGACAACGGGATAGAGACGAACGACGCAAAACAGACATACAGGGACATGAAAAAGAGGCTCTCGACAGAAATAGAAAGGGAAAAGGACAAAAAATAGACTGAACTCATAGAGACAAGAGAGGACGACATATGGGGAAAACCATATCAATTAACCATAAAACGAACAAGACAGACGACAACAATACATCCGGCGGACAATAGTGTGGAACGCATCATACGATACCTTTTCCCAAAAAAAGATAAAACAAAATAGACCAGATTAACTAATATGGTGCCGCTCAATAACATAACCCCTGCAGAAATAAAACTAGCAGACCAAGGCATGAAAGCAGAAAAGGCGGCAGGTCCAGACGGTATCCCGCCTAAGATAATAAAGTCGGTAACACGGGTTAAACCACAGTGGTTCGTTTCAACATTTGAACAAGCCCTTAGTACAGAAAAATTTCCAAGTAGTTGGAAACCTCATCCTCTTACTAAAACCTGGGAAAAAACACCTGACATCTTCCAGCGTTTTCAGACCACTATGTCTCCTAAGCAATTGTGGAAAACTTCTGGAAGCAGTTATTATTAACAGAATAATGAAATTTCTTACAGAAAAACGACTTATATCTGAACATCAATTCGACTTCTAGAGGGAAAATCCACGATAGGTGCAATGATGAAAATAAAGAAAACGACCGAAACAGAGAGAGATAAGAAGGGCAAAGCAAGTGGACTACGCATTCTGGTTACCCTAGACATAAAAAATTCTTTCAACACAGTGCCATGAAACTATATCCGCGACGCTATGCTAAGCATGGAGTTCCCACAATACTTGATAAATATGGGAGCATCATATCTGCAAGATAGACTGATTGCATACAATAATAAAAGCTAAATATGGAGAGTGTAACAAACTGTTGAGCACTCTAAACAGAAATCTTTCACTAGGGATAAATCGGAGGTATAGAACAATATCGACAGAAGTCTCCCAGGTAGTAGCGAGACTAGTCACTCTACAAATTATTGTGGAGGAACGAATACTAACACAGGGACAACCAAAAAAGACTAAAGACGAACAGAGACGAGACAGGCTTTAAAAGTGGCAAAACAGATGGAATGCGGACAACAAAACCACATGGCTGCACAAGCTGATGCTGATGATGGATGGAAAGAGGATATGGGGAAGTAAACTTCCACCTAACTCAGTTTCTTACAAGACATGGATGCTTCCAAGCATATCTCCATCGGATAGACAAGGTAGAGGCAAACACCTGCAACTACTGCGCCGACATTGACACACCAAGACATACTATACTTCAGTGCAACCGGTATAACAGCGAAAGACAAACACTAAACTCTAGACTACCGGAACCAATACAAGCGACAAACATCATGACACTAATGACCAGGACACACGAGAATTAGGAAATAATAAATAATTTAAGTATTAATTAAATTAAAAAATCTTTTATTGTCTGTGTGTGTATTTGTGGTATAATAAGTGTCAAAAATCGAAAGATTCCAAAAAATTTTTAAATTACAAAATTTTTTAAATTCCTTTATAATTTTACTACTAATTTTAATCTCCATTTAAATTTATTTAAATTTGCATGCAAGATAATGGCTTAATGTGAAGAAGGTGATAAGTATGTATTATTCTTCAACATTATTATTATGCAGTGATAAAGAAAAAGTTGCTGCCGCTGAGCTAGTCCTAATATAACACACTGTAAAACATAATTTGTCCTACAATAGCATGGATTGTACTATAAAACTGAATAAATGTATTTATGTCAATTCAAGTACAGCTACAAGATTTCATTTAGCTAAAACAAAAATGAAAGCACTTGTTACATAGATGTTGGGCCCATATTCTATATAAAATGTAATAGATGATATTAAGACAGTGTCACGAAGTGATCGTCACAAATTGGCGCCCGAGCAGGGACTTTTCCTTTTTGTTTTAGCACAGAGCCATCGACACCATGTCGCATGAAGGAGACTCCGAACAGCCGGCCAAGAACGAACACACATCCAGCTCGCCGAATACGAACCGGACGTTCATATTACCGTTACCAACAACCGGCACCGGTGCCCTCATTCTTCATGAACGGAACACTGGCACCCTGGGTGCCTCGGTAACATAGCAGACCGCTCCACCGTCATCACCAATCTCGGCGACAGACAACCACGACGCGTCAACCAGACGCCCCGCTACCAGCTACATATGCGATGTGTTACGCAAATGGAATGTTGCGTTCGACGACAAAACCGACCCCGCCGCATTCCTGGAGAGAGTAGCCGAACAACGAGATGGCTACGGGTTCAGCGACGACCAGCTGATGCTGGCACTACTTGAGCTGCTCCGAGGAAGTCCGCTGTTATGGCTCCGTAACCTGCGTCAGGATTGGCGGACTTCCTGACCGACTTTCGCCTCTTCTGTATGGGCTCCGATTACACCCTACGACTAGAAGAAGAGATTAGACAACGCAGACAACGAGCAAACGAAAAAGGGCGTGAGTACCTCAACGCTATAAATACACTGATTCGCAGGCCCGGCAGGCTACGACCCGCGGAGGTCATATATCGGGTGTACACCAACCTACTGCCTGAATACCGCCAGTACATCCGTCGTCGAGACTTCAGCAGCATCAGGGAGTTGATGCAGGAGATCGACGAGTACGAGCGGCTGCAACAAGATTTGAAGGTAACAACACCCACATCACGCCTGCACGTAGTGTCCGCCGAACCTCCAAAACCGACGCTAAGCACCAGTCAACCCAAGGCCGACGCATCGGTTCTGTGTTGGCGGTGTGGTCAGCACGGGCATTTCCGGCAGACATGCAGGAATAAACCGAAGCTGTTCTGTTGGAGATGCAACCGACAGGGAGTCCTGACACGAGAATGCGGTTGCCAACAGAAGTCGGGAAACGGGATGTGAGGTACTCTAACACGAGGCTAGACCAGCTATCACCTGACCAACGCCCCGGCGCAAATCAATCTCGGCGAAAAGAACCCATCCAGCTGCCCGTCATCAAGTGAAACACAGCAACAGACAACCGGCTCTTCCTACAAATAGAAATCAAGGATAAGACCGTCCGAGCACTAGTCGATACTGGTGCAATGTACTCATACCGTGATATTGAACTCGCAAGGAAGCTGGTGGACTGCAACAACGAGCTACAGCGAGCACAACACCAACAGGTCCAGCTAGCCACACCTTCCGCTGGCATGAGCTGCGTCTGGACCTGTCAGACACATCCAGCTCCGACGGCTCCTCTCCCGCGTCGCTGAACAGGGTGCAGACCATTCTGCGGGAGGTAATTGTTCCAGCCGCTCTGTCACCGCTGCCGCCAACACCGCCCTGGTAAATCCAGCCAGTAGTCAGCACCGTCCACTACGTGCTGCGGCCCGTTGTTACAGTTCAATTTTGTTATTAAAAATATATTTGTGTGTCTGGATATATTTATCGTTACTTTTGCATTTGTTTTATCTTCGCCCCTGAAATCAGGCAGCCCAACGGACAGGGGAGTATTTCGTAAATTTCTTACCTAGCGGCAATCTTAACGAGCGAAATTGAACGGGTCTTCGCGAATTTTTCTTCACTTGTAAAACACGCTTTGTAGTGAGAAGTCGACGTATATTTCAATTGATTTATGAAAACATACGACTTAGGGTTTTGTGAAAAACCATAAGACTTTTGTCGGATCTGAGAGACTTGTCTTTAACTCTGCGTAACCTTTAGCCGCCCACCTTCTGAGGTAAGAAATTCGTCGCAAAACAATTTTTTTTTTTTGCTTATGATAAATTCTAATCGTATTTTTCTCTCTTTTGACTTTTTAGGCTATTTATTACGACTATCGTCGCTATTTGTTAATATTACAACCGCTTCGTATTACTATTCTCGCTCACGTGGTTTTGGAAATTGTTGGAGATTCCTGGTTCACAATCCACTATCACGCTTCATACATATACATTTATATCCTTCATGTTGGATGGTACACGTGCCATGCGAGTCTCAGATATTGGAATCAGTTGCTGATCAACCACCGCTGTAGACAAGGCCAGATACCTTATTCATTTATTCCTTTTTTTTTCGTACATTAAAATTAAAATAACGCATAACGCGTAAATTGTAAATATTTATACACGCGCCATATTGCTAGAGCGTGTCATAAGGTTTAAACCTGCACTTCAGCTGTGCTGAAAATATTTAATTTTTGTGATTAAACGTAAAAATAGAAATTGCAGCAATAAGCATTGAATTAACTTAAGTATATTGATTGATTGAGATGCATTCCTATTGATTCTGTTATATGATTTTTCACAATTTTGTCGTTTTTACCTCCCGCCTATCAATATATAGATAAGGGAGGTATTGTTTTTGGTCAGATTTCTCGAGTATGAGTTTTCAACATATGAGCACGAATTAGGGTCCCTAGAATACTATTTTACTATTTTTACCGTGATGCCTGTATGTCCATGTGTGTGTGCGTGTGTGTGTGCATGTGTGTGTCTGTGTGTCTATGACGATTTTTCGTCCACGATAACTCCAATACAAGACATGTAAAAAATATAATATTTGGTATTTATGACTTAAATTCAAATATGATGAACTGATTAGATTTTGACTATAATTGGTTAACAGGAAGTAGTACTTTATTTGAAGCTTTAAACCGTTTTCCAAAAAAATACGTCTAATACATTTTTCTCGCAAATTCCGTTATTATTAAATATAAAGATTTTTTAATTTTCTACCGATCTGCATAATTACGTTTATATATAACTTCTAGTTAGATAGAAAAAAAAATATATAAATTATAATAATTTTACATATCGTTTAGGCTGAGAAATTTCTATAAAACAGATGAGTTATTCATATGTTCACAAAATTTGACATATGATCTCAAATTTGATGTAAGTAAATGTAAAAGATAACATAAGTAAATATGAAGTAGTTTTATTGTAAAATTAGAAAAGGTGGAAGAAATATATAAGGCATATATTTGCATGCGTGAATCAAGGTAAGTTCGGTTCCGGTTTTAGTAACGTCAAAAATAGCTGTCATATTAGTCATACAAATTTTATGAAGGAAATTTTAGGTATGAAATGAATTAAAAATATTCTGAACTGCAATAACAAATTAATTTTAAAACTACAAAATAAATGTATTGAATAACTTATATAGAATATATGTATTACTACAGTGGCGGGAGGTATTGTGTTGGACACATCAGATTTTTTTGTTATTTATTATAAATATTCCGTTTCGTTATCATTTCGTCACTCGAGCCATGTATTTATATCTGTAACAAGTCCAGTCACCTAGTAACGTCGAGTTGAACTGCAATTTATTTAGGTTACGTTGTTTTGAGCGACCCGATCCTGTGTACGTTGGTCGACATCGAATTCCGGACTTCGCGACACGCAGTTATTTTTTTTTCTTTTTTTAATTTTATTTAAGTGTATATTACTTGAGTGACTTCTCTTGAACCGCCCTCCGAATATTATACCCTGTAGGGTGTCGAGTTTAAAGTCTATTAGTCATTATTTCTTATTAAGTTGAGCCATTCTTCTCGGTTTAGTGCTAAAGTCCAAGTCTCTTTTCTTGTGATATTCGTTTTCTTTATAATCTTGTTTACTGCTTTATCCCAAGTTTTGTGAGTTCTTCCTCTTCTCTTTTTGCCTGTTGTTTTGCAGCTCCATATTTTTTTTACCGGCTTTTCCTTAGGCATTCTTATTAAATGTCCGTACCACTGCATTTGTTTTCTTCAATTTTATTTAATGCTGATTTTATTTGTAGGTTTTCTCTGATTGTGTCATTTCTTATTCTGTCGAGTTTTGTCACTCCCTCAATTTTCCTCAAAAATTGCATTTCCGTGGCTTGAATCTTACTTTCTTGTCTTTTGTCCAGTATCCATGATTCGCTTCCGAATAGCAGTATTGGCTGATATATGGTTTTATAGATTGTCATTTTTGTATTTTTTGTGATCAGCTTGTTGTTTTATATTGATCTGTTCAAGCCGTAGTAGCATTTCCTTGCCTGCTGGATTCTGTTGTTCATGTCGTCCTCTTGCTGTCCCTTGGCTTCTATTATGCACCCTAGATATTTAAAGCTCTAAACTTGCTCTAATTTAGTTCCGTGTATTTCTATATTTATTTCTTTATTATCGTTCGCTATTCTCATCACTTTTGTTTTACTTATGTTTATTGTCATATGTATCTTTTCCAGTTCTTCGTTCCATGCATTTAGGTTTAGTTGTAGTTCTTGTTCATTTCTACTGAAAATTGCGAGGTCGTCTGCAAATGCACATTTTGAAATAGATATTTGTTCGAGGTTGAGGTATCCTAACTTTACTGGTTTCGTATTTTTTTTTCACATTTTTAATTACTTCATCTAATAGAGTAATAAACAATAATGGACTTAATGATCCTCCCTGTCTTACTCCTTTTTTTGTCTCGAAGTCTTGTGATATCTGGTTACCTGTTCTAATGTAGTTGTTGGTTCTTTTATATATGCTTTTTATTGCTTGAATTAGTTCTTTGTTTACACCTCTTTTTTTCTAATATATTCCATAATATTTGTCTGGGAACCATGTCGAAAGCTTTTTTCTAATTTATGTAGCATATGTGCAATGTATTGTTAAGTTTTAGTGTTTTCTCTATCATCTGTTTTATGGTGAAAATATGATCTTAAATACTATGTTCCTGTTGAAAGCCACTCTTTGATTGTTCTAGTTTTCCTTCTAGCATGTTTCTTAACTTGTCTTCCAGTATAGTTTCGTATATTTTGGCTCCTGTGCATAGTAATGTGATTCCCCTGTAGTTTGAGCATATTCTATTATCGCCTTTTTTGAATAAGGTAGAATTACTCCAGTTTCCCAGTCTTTTGGGATTTTTTTTTGTTCCCAGCAGAGATTGAGGATCTTATGCAGTAGGGATGTTGCTGTCTCTCCCATGTATTTTATTTGTTCCGGTTTTATGTTGTCTTGGCCTGGTGCTTTATTGATCTTTAGATTTAACATTGCCTGTATTACTTCTTCTTGTGTGATTTCTTCTGTACGGGTTGTTGGGTTTTCTTCCGTGTGTACTTCTTCTTGAGTTGTTGTATTATCTACTTTAAGTAATTCTTCAAAGTGTTGTTTCCATCTGTTCATTATTTCTTGTTCATCTGTTAGAATGTGTCCATTTTTGTCCTTTATTTGTTTTAATGGAGAACGTTTGTCTTGTCTTAAAACTTTAGTAGCTCTGAAAAATAATTTACGGTTATCTTTGTAGTTATTTTCGATTTTTCTTCCGAATTCATCCCACGAGTTCTTCTTTGCTTCCAAAATTAATCTTTTAACTTTTGTTCTCTGTTTTTTGTAGTTTTCATACATGTCAGCGGTGCGTTGATTTAGATGTTTTTTCCATAATTGTTTCTTTCTTTTTACTTCATATTTTATTTCTTCATTCCACCAATGCGTTTGTCTCATGTTTATGGATATTTTTTTTGTTCCATATATATTTTTTGCTGCCTCATTCAGTGCGTTTTTCAGAAGCTCCCACATTTTTTCTAAGTTATCTACGTTCTCGACGTTAGTATTTGTAAGAATATTCTCAATATATTTTGGTATTTTTGTTTTATTTCTTCGTCTTACAGTTTGTATGTAGTTATTGTCTCTTTATTTATTTCTTTATATCTTTTGACATAATTTAGCCCGTTATTATCGTTTCTTTTAATTTTTGTTATAACTAGGTAGTGGTCACTTCCAATTTCAAATCCTCTGAATACTCTCGTATCTTGTACATTTTTCCTTTGATCTTTACTATATAGAATATAATCGATTATAGATTTTTCATTTCTGCTGATTACTTCTCTTGTGATTTTATGTATCTCTTTATGTTCAAATATTGTGTTCGTTATTATAAAGTCGTTTATGACACAAAAATCAATAATTTTTTTTCCGTTATTGTTTAATGTTTTTTCCCCAAATCTACCCATAACTTCGTCTAATCCTAAGTTATTTTTTTCCACTTTTGCATTAAAATCGCCCATAATGCTTACTGGTTTGCTAGCCTTGTCCAAAGTTTTTTGAAGTTGGTCCCAAAATTTTTGTTTATTTATGGCACTATCGTCTTCATTAGGTCCATACACAATAATAATTCCCATGTTAGTGTTCCTTATTCGTAAAGTAATTGCTAGTATCCTTTCCGATATAAAGTCCCAGTTTATTATATTTTTTGTTATTTCATTCCTTACTATGCATCCTACCCCTGCTCTTGCACCTTCATTTTGTCTAACCCCACTATAAATTAGTACATGTTTCTCATTTAAATTCTTTATTCCTGTTCCCTTTTTCTTTATTTCACTTATTCCCAATATTCCTAATCCTGATTTTTCAAATTCATCCCCTAGTTCCAATTCTTTCCCTGTTAAGCTCCTTACGTTCCATGTCCCCATCTTAAAAATAAATTTAGGTACTACCTTTATTTCCTAATACAATTTTTGTTCTTGTTTTTTCAGCTAATCGTTTTTTGTCTCCAATTCCATTAGGTTGTTTTCATCATTGAATAAATTTTTATCCGTCCATTTGTACGCTATGCCATTTATTATGATTTTTTGGTAACCAACTTTTACCTTATTGTTTTGTTCTTTTGCAAGTCTTCTTAGTTTTGATTGTATCATTTGTTCTCTTTTTGTCAATTGGTTGTCTATGTACACCGGGGGTTGTATACCTCTAAGCTTATGTTTATTTTTCATAATATTTTGCTTATCTTCCCATGTTTTCCACTTACACACCATTTTATTTGTGTTTTTTATTATATATCCTTCGATCATATCTGCTTTTATACCTAACTTGTTTTCTATAAATTTCTAGAGTTCCTCTTTTATATTGTCGTTTTTAAGGGTAAATCCTGTTATGACAGTATTATTTTTAATATTTTGTTTTTCAAGGTTTTCCGTTCTGTTTTGCAATTTATTAATTTCCTCTAGCATTAGTGTTTTTCTTTTCCCCATGTTAATTCCCTTGTTATCATTTCTTGTTTAGTTGTTTTTAGTTCGGTTTTGATATCCTTTATATCTTCCTTTGTGCTTTTAAGCTCTTCCCGTAATTGCCGTACTTCGTCTAGGACTAATTTAATTTGTTCCAATACTTGGTCCATTTCGTTCCTGCCTTTTTTAATTTCTGGGGACGTTGTTTTTTTGTTGTTATGTTCGTTTGCTCTATTTCCGTCGTCGTACCTGTCCCTTTTCCTCCTATGTGGATTCTTTATTAAGTTTTCCCCTGATTGCATCTATTTATTTAGCTCTTGATGTTTGCAAATTTTAATTTTATATTTTAACTTATTTATTTATTTTATGCTAGTAAACTCCCGCTCACAAGTGAATTAAAATTTAATTAGTCTATTCTCAATGACACCCACAATTTTTACACTCTTTTTTTACAAATTTCACTTGTACATTTATAATTTACAATTTGTCTGCACTAAATTATATACTGTACTAAACTACACTACTTTATAACTGCACGGCTTTTAATACACGGTAAAGTCTTTGTTTTTAAAGATTTTTTACCGATGGATCGCAAGCACGTGTTACTTGTATCGACTCTCAAACACTCTCTATTCTATGTTTATTTGATTTAAAATAATTTATTACTTTTATAATTTGTTTGAACGGCCGCCGGATATCTGAATTGTTCTTTTGCATTGAGGTTTACTTGTTGTTAGTATCGAATTAATGTTTGCTTATAAGACTTTTGTTATTCTATTCCATTAAAATTATTTCTCTATTCTTTTTTGTTTCTTTAATTCAAAATGGGATAAACGGAATTAAATTTAGTTGTGTTCTCTCTTAATCAAGTTTCCCGCCATATACGTTCACATAGTAAAAATTTATTAGCCACTTTATGGTAGTACCTATATAATTGACTACAGTATACACATTGGTTGGTAAGTGACAACTTTTTAGATTCGGGTATAGGGGGTTGATAAACTTGTATAAAGTAATTTTATTCTTACTGTGTATTCCTGCTACGTCAGCGTTCACAGAGAGAGTTTTTTTCTGTGATAAATAGCAAATGGCGAGACGAAAGAAATAAAGCGTCTCTGAATCTGATAAAAAATGTATTACTTTTTTACTTTAATTTAAATATAGACTGTAAAGATGTTGTGCAATTGTTTAGCAGTCATACTAATTTGATAAAACTTGCGAAAAGCAATAAAAATATGTTTTTAAACATAATAATAAAGAAAAATAAATTGTACTTTATTTTGACACTATATACTTTTTTTTCTTAACTTTAATAACCAATTTACTTTAATTGCAAAAATAAAGGTGGCAACCCTATATACATTATAAAAATTTATATTACTTATACCTGCACTTTACCCGACTCCTTATTGGGTTTATTCGAGGTCGCTCAGTGTAGAACACATAGTACATGATAAATTGAATTATATGCTAGTATTTCTTAGTTTTGGGGGTGGGGAGATAATAGAGTCGTAAGTCTTGGAGAAAATCTTTCCATCCGGTCCAGCTATCGCGGCTATTACGGTACCAGAGCAGGGCTTCGCCTCGTAGCAATTCAGGTAACGCGGTAAGCATCTGGGAATCAGAAAAATGGTAGCCCGCTCTTAGTTCTTCCACGTGCTCGATGAATGTCAGGACATTCTTGCCGTCGAACTGGCAGTTCCATTTCCGGACCGTATCAAGAATGCATGCAGCAGCCGGAGGTGCGCTCATAAGCCCGGTCGTGGTAGGAACATAAGCCGCGGGATTTAATTTTACATCGGTTCTATCGGTATTTTCAAGTTCGCGCACTTGATCGGTTTGATTTAGCGGTACTTTATCGGTAGGTGCTAATAAAGGTTTGTCGGTATTATCCTTGATAAAGCTACAAAGACGCTTTCTTAATTCCTCCACTGTTCCCGTGGAATCCAACTGGACAGCAGTGAGTTGCTCAATCAACTCATCTTTTGATAATCGGTAAATCCACGATGTTGGGTTTTCGTTCGGCATTTTAGAAATATATAATAATAACTGACCAAAAATTTAGAAAAGAATACAGAAGTGTTTACTTTAACGGTCCCTGCTCGGGCGCCATGTAACGTCTCTCATTCCCCGCCGGTCGGGTGCTCAGGAGTTACCAGGGTTCAGGAGCGAGGATGGGAGTCAGGACGGACTGGTACTAGAGGAATAAGCAAACACTTCTGTTTCTACCCAAAAAGATAAATAAATATATATTCTAGATTAACATAAATACAATTTATTGTATAACAAGATATAAAAAAGAACGAGACTGTGGATGGCCGTTTAGTGCTTGGCGGCTGCCAAAGCGAGCTCTCTGGGCCGGGGCAACCTGTAACAAAGCAGACACGGTGATACGGCGGGGCTGCGGATACGGTCCCGGATACGCGTTCGCGATAAAACTAATGGCGCACCTTGCCGTGCTGTACTCGGGTGTTGACAAACGCAATATGGTTCCCACGCGGTGACTCGGGGCCGACGCGGTATCGCCGGTGGAGTAGATAGTGAGGGAACGTTCGGCTCAATACGCCTTAGGAAGGTAAGAATGCCTCAGTACGGCTTAGGAACAGCTCAAATTGGTGATTTTTTTTTGACGTGACGTCGTAATGTGGAAATTGGATTTCTCTTGTTTTGAGCTAATTAACATAATGACTGTTGTGCATATTTTCAAAATAGGTTAAATTTTTTATGTGACATCGTGATATGAAAAATTTAATTTCTTTGTTATTTTGAGAAGGGAGATAATTGGGAAATATATTTTAATTTATTTTGAAATTTATTTTATTATTTTGACATATTTGTATTTTACATTATTTTGTAATTTCAAACGATTTCATTTATGTGGGAAAGTTTTATTAGTTTTGAGTTTAAAATTACGTAATTATTTGAGATAACGACAATTCTATTATTAGGTAAAATGTATAGGTATTATCATTAGTTTGATTTGGAAAAATCTTTAACAGGGAGGTAAAGGGAAATGTATTTTAAATTATTTTGTAATTTCAAACGATTTCATTTATGAGGGTAAGTTTTATTAGCTTTGAGTTTGAGTCGCAAAATAAATTTGTAAAAATGACCAGATTATTAGAGATAATGATGCAGATTATTTTTTAATTTCTTATATAAGAGATGTTCGGAAATATAAAACTTTAGTAGACAGTCTATCATAGTATTGTAACGTTTTATTTATTTAGGTGAAGTGTAAAATGGATGAAAACACGAATATTTATATAACTATGTTTAATTAAAGAAATATGAATTATAAAGAATAAATAAAAATAACTAACACTAAGAATTAACAAATATAAACACTAATTTAAGAACTAATTATTATTACTAAAGACTTAAATACTAAGATAATTTATTTAAACAATTAAAACTACGCAATATTTATTTCAACACTTTATATCACCGTCTATTTATTTATATCACCATGTGTTCACTACCCGTATCGATACAAGAATGTCTTTGCGATCTTTTGCTTGGGCTATTTAAGTAAAATATTTCCTTCTGGAACATTCGTCGATTCTTCTCGAAATCAGAACAATGGGGAGCGGACGAACGTGTTCTAACCTGTTCGCTAGCGGTCGCCGCCCGCGCCGCCGCCCGTGCCGCGACCATGGGTTCGCTACATTGCCCCCTCCTTAAGACTGTTTCGTCCCGGAACAGTTCGTTATGACGAAATCTGCATGCATCACCCTTGGTTCATCTGGAAGTCTTGAAGAAGTAACAGTCGATGGTCCGTTTGAGCTCTTTTTGCCCGGTAGAGTTGAAGCTGCAGACTAGAATTTCCACTCCGGTAAAGCGGAAGATTGTTTCTAACATGCTTCTAACAATCCTCCAATCCAAACCATCTAGTCCACAGCCTATCTTCGGTACTGCCAGCTTCATGATGTCGTTCTGCAACAGATGGTCCTTCATATCGCACAGCGAGTCCCATAAATTGCGGTAAGACGGCTTCTGATATGAGTATTGTTTCGTAACGAGATAGTAAATGTACCGCTTGCGTTCCTCGTTCTCATCCTTCAGTTGTACCGTTTTTCCGACAGTTGGACGTTGGTTGGCCAGTTCTTGTACTCGTCCAAATTTTCTTTTAAAAACTGAAGCGATGCCGCGGGACATTTTAATGTCTTTCGCTACACAGTGAGCGAGGGAATATTCTGGGAACACGGTGAACAGATGTCGTTGTTCTTCTCGTGTAACGCCATACCGTGCTTTGTGACCAGTGGAATGGCTTTCCATAAAGTCTTCAAATGTAGGTTCCTCAGGTACAACCCGGCGAACCGTCGCTCCACGATGATCGTCAAAGTTATCACCAGCAAAAGGGGCTAACCGATTGAAGTGGACTACCCTCGGCTTTCCATTAGGTGTTTTCCTAATTCTGTAGACCACATCATTTATTCTTTTGATGATCTCGTAAGGACCTTCCCAATTCCTTTGCAGCTTGGGCGATAAGCCGCGACGTCTTTGTGGATTATAAAGCCATACCAAATTTCCAGGTTGATAACCACCTTTCTCAGCCTTGACGTCATACTGGTCCTTCATCCGATCGCTGGCACCTTGAATGGTTGTACGGACTTGTTCATGGATGTCATTCATTCTTCTCCGCAAGTCCGTCACATAGTCCTCCCCGGCAAGATCTTCACTGGGTTTACTGCCAAATGTCAGGTCGCATGGTAAGCGCAACTCCCGCCCGAATAAGATGTTTGCTGGTGTCTGCCCTGTTGTCTCATGCACGGATGAACGGTAAGCCAACAAGAACAGATGAAGATGTCGGTCCCAGTCTCGTTGATGGTTAGAGACTACCTTTGACAAATACCGATTTATTGTTCTGTTCATCCGTTCAACCATGCCATCAGACTGCGGGTGTAATGCAGTAGTTCTGGTTTTCTTTATTCCTAATATCTTACAGATATTTTGGAACAGAGCAGACTCGAAATTCCTTCCTTGGTCGGAATGTATCTCTCGCGGTACTCCAAATCGGCAGATGCATTCTTTTACCAAGACTTCAGCGACCGTTACGGCTTCCTGGTTGGGTAATGGATAGGCTTCGACCCACTTAGTAAAGTAGTCCATTACTACTACTATGTATTTATTTCCATCATCAGTTTCGGGGAATGGTCCGGCCACGTCAATCGCAATGCGTTCAAAGGGACTTCCAACGTTATATTGGCGCATTGGAGCTCTTCTTTTTCTATGTGGCCCGTTACTTCCCGCGCAGATCACACATTTCTTGCACCACTCTTTAACATCCTCCTTGCAATTTACCCAGTAAAATCGTTGGCGCACTTTCTCAAGGGTTTTATTCACTCCAAAATGTCCAGATCCGTCGTGGATCTCCTCCAATACTTCCGGTACTCTATTCCTAGGAATTATCAGCTGGGTCCTACTCACAGTACCGTCAGTATTCTCTATGACACGTTTCAGGAGGCCCTCTTCAATCACAATAGAGTCCCACTGCGCCCAGTAAGATTTTACACTTTGTGAGTGTCGTGCAACATCTTCCCAAACTGGTGTACTATCGTCACGTTTCCAATCCCGTATAATTTTCAAGTCCGAGTCATTCTCTTGGTCTCTCCGTAAGTCTTCAGGTTGCCATCTCCCGTCTACTACCGTTGTCCTTTTGACGGTGGCAAGTTTCGCTTCCAAATGACAAGAGTGCTTGCAGTCTTCTTCACGGGTCTTCTCTCTCACCATGCTTACACCGTGAACTACTTTCTTTACTCCTACTTCTTTAACAGCAAGAGGAGCTGTTGCTACTTTTTCACCCGTTCTCTTTTTAAACTTCTTTTCAGTATTCGCTGCAGTATTCTGTTTTTGCAGTTTCCCGCACAGCCTTTGCGGGTGGCAATGAAGTATCTTTCTTTCAGCATGAATTTCAGATACAATTCGCTTTATCTTGTCTTCAATTTCCTCAGCATCGATATTTTGCACTTGTGATAGGTTACGTGAAGCTTGTTTTGCAGCTTCATGATCTAAGGCATATGAAAGTGCATCAACCAGAGTTTTTGGTCGAGCCAATCGTAGTGCCTGCTGAGTTTCATTGTCTCGGACCCCATAGATAAATGCTTGTGTAGCTAGGCATTCCAAAACGCTGTCAGGGGCTGTAGGATGTGCGAGACGAACCAAGCGAGCTATATCCGCTTCAAATTCTTGAAGGTTCTCTTTTGAACTCTGATATCGGTTCCTCAGTTGCGTCTGGTACACCGGGTCCAGATGCGCATTGCCATATCGCATACCAATCGCTTAACAAGTTGTTCGTAGTCTTCCTGTTCATCCTCTTTTAGCGTCTGTAGGATATCGATGGCTTCTCCACGCAGTGAAACTGTCAGCGCTGTAGCCTTCTCCTTGGAAGTCCAGCCATTTGCTTTGGCAGCGGCTTCAAATTGTTTTACATAATTCGGCCATGATGACTTGCCGTCGAATTCGGGTGTTTTAATGTGCAGTCTTGAATTATTTTCTTTTTCTGGTTTCTTTTCCTGAATCTCATCCGCCTTAACTATATTAGAATTTAAAACCGCTGCTGATGTAATTTTTGAGACATTTTTTTTGTAATTCTGCAATCCTCATTTCGTATTCATCTTTAAATTTTTTCAAATTGTCTGCCATTTTTTCTTCCAATTTATCTTCTAAATTTCTAGAACTTTTTTTCAGTTGTTCATTCAGTTTTTCTTCCAAAACTCTAGAATTTTCCATCAACTCTTCTTTCAATATTCTGGAACTTTCTATTAATTCTTCTTTCAAAGTTCGAGAATTTTCTTCAGATTTTCTAGAACTTTCCTCGAATTTTTGTTCTAATTTCTGTTCGAAACTTCTAGAACTCTCCTCCAATTTTTGTTCTAATGTTCTAGAACTTTCTTTCATTTGTTCCAAAGTTCTAGAATTTTCTTCTAAACTTCTGGAATTTTCTTTCAGAATTTTAACAAAATCATCAATTTCGAATAAAAAGCCATCAGGATTTTCACCAGCTTCTATTAGAGCTTGCCGTAGACGATGTTGTAGAACAGACTTGGTTCCCGATGTCTCCAACTCTCGTTCTTCCAGCTCCCTCTTGAGAGCGGCCACTTTTAATTCACTTAATTTTACTTGTTTAGTAGCCATTTTATTTATTTTTATTTACACTTCACAGTTTATTAACAACCCCACACCTGACACCAATTGTAACGTTTTATTTATTTAGGTGAAGTGTAAAATGGATGAAAACACGAATATTTATATAACTATGTTTAATTAAAGAAATATGAATTATAAAGAATAAATAAAAATAACTAACACTAAGAATTAACAAATATAAACACTAATTTAAGAACTAATTATTATTACTAAAGACTTAAATACTAAGATAATTTATTTAAACAATTAAAACTACGCAATATTTATTTCAACACTTTATATCACCGTCTATTTATTTATATCACCAT
The DNA here is from genome assembly GCA_035578165.1 of Stenolophus ochropezus. Lineage (NCBI taxonomy): Eukaryota > Metazoa > Arthropoda > Insecta > Coleoptera > Carabidae > Stenolophus > Stenolophus ochropezus. The sequence continues at coordinate 10,148,887 of JAQOWZ010000013.1, read as the reverse complement.
GTGTTCACTACCTGTATCGATACAAGAATGTTTTCGCGATCTTTTGCTTGGGCTATTTAAGTAAAATATTTCCTTCTGGAACATTCGTCGATTCTTCTCGAAATCAGAACAATGGGGAGCGGACGAACGTGTTCTAACCTGTTCACTAGCGGTCGCCGCCCGCGCCGCCGCCCGCGCCGCCGCCCGCGCCGCGACCATGGGTTCGCTACAGTATTGATATATTATCTTCGACCTTCGAGATGTGTTTCATCAGAGTTAACGATGACGACGACGCTAGATAAACAGGTGGTGATGGGGCCGGTCAATAATGACGAGCTATTTGTTTCATCGTAAATAATACCAAAAGTATATACCGAGATGACGCCGTCGACTACGAGAGAAGCCGTCCTAATAGAAGACGACGACATGGACGTAGGCATCCTCAACATGCGTTGGGACGAAGACAATATAGATTCGCATCCAGCGAAACAATGGGGAAGTTTAGCGTTTTTTTTTTTATTTTATTTTATCAAGATTGCCCTCAAAAGTAATATTCTACATTTTATTTCACCCAGAGATGACTAGATTTCTCAAAAAATGAAATTTTATACAAAAATGACGTCAGTGTGGCTCGCGGAGAACGTATCGTCTATCTTAACCAGCGCGCACTAGGTTCCCATGTCAACAGAGAAGAGTGTGGTGTTATGCCTCAAGATACAACCTACGTTCAAAAAGTCAGGTCTCACCATCCCTTCTGCGCAAACGCATAACTCACTTGTGACGTCAGAGTGGCTCGAAGATAAATCATTAATTATAAATAATTGGCAACATTATTTTAACTTTCCATTACATTTTAAGTTATAATTATTCATATACTTACGATTAAAAGATATTTCACATGTAATTTCAACCACGCTAAACTTCCCTATTCCCCACCCCAATATTCCTAGACGACGAGGTCATCGTCATAGATGAGGAGGAAGATGCAACCATGGTCGATATAGACGACGATGATGATGAAGAAGGTACTACCGTGACCGACGATGAAGACGTCACCACGGAGGAAGATATTATGAATGTATTAAAACAATTTGAATTTAGATGTAACAAAAATAAATGTAATCCTATAAAAATTATTAAATTAAAATAAATACATAAATAAAATACACATATTTTTATTTAACAACATTTTACCTATCAAATTTAATCCAGTCATATCTGTTGAACAATTAAAGAGAAGTTAAATATTTTATTATTTGTTTCTCTTTCGAACTCTATTACATGCTTATTTTGGAAAAAGAAATATGGTAGTAAAAGAGAAATTTTCTAATTTTAGTCTGAAGGTTAAAAGAGAATTTTTTCATGAATTAGCATGTATATAAAGGAGTTCTCGTTTTAATAGAAATTATTCTCTGACCACTGCTACATAAAGACGCATTTAGTAACACTAGTCTTCAGGTATAAACTCCGAAAGAAACTTACAGATATAAATGTTGATAAACAATATTGTTTAATTGATATTAAGGCTATTACCACAATATTTGGAAGAAAATAATTGCGGAATGTGAAGACTTTGTAATGTAGCGATCCCAAGGTCACGCCTCACGCCGCGAGCGATGGTCGCTAACGGACCTGTCACGACAGGTCCACTCGCTCCCCATTGTTCTGTTTTCTGGAGGGTTGGCGAACATTGCAGAACATAATTGTTCTACTATAAAAACCCCGAGCAGGAGATCGCACCGACAGTCTGATATTGATACATGTAGTGATCGTTGGTGATATAAATAAATAGTTGGCGATATAAATATTGTTGAAAAAAATATAGCGTAGTTTTAAATGTTTACATAAATATTCTTAGTGTTTAAGTTTATATTAATAATTGTTAGTATTCAAATAGTGTTTATGTTTGTTTATTTATAGTGTTACTTATTTTTATTATCTTTTATAATTCATATTTCGTTTATTAAACTTAAGAGCGAGATTTGGAGACAAGCTTTAATAGAAGCTGGTGCAAATCCTATTGAATTTTTATTCGAAATTGATGATTTTGTTAAAACATTAGAACAAAAATTGGAGGAGAGTTCTAGAACTTTCGAACAGAAATTACAACAAAAATTAGAGGAAAGTTCTAGAAAATCTAAAGAAAATTCTAGAACTCTGGAAGAAAAGATCATGGAAAATTCTAGAACATTGAAACAAGAATTTATAGAAAATTCTAGAAGTTTAGAACAAAAGTTAGCGGAACATTAAAAAAAAAATTAAAAGAAAATTCTAGAACTTTGGAAAATGAATTAGAGGAAAGTTCCAGAACATTAAAAGAAGAGTTCATGGAAAATTCTAGAAAATTTGAAGAAAGTTTTAGAATATTGAAAGAAGAGTTAAAATTCTAGAGAGATTAAGGAAAGGTCAAAAGAACAATTTTTAGAAAATTCTAAAACTTTAAAAAATAAATTAGTAGAAGAATTACAGGAAAATTTCTCTAAAATTACATCAGCGGTTTCAAATTCTGATATAGCTAAGAAGAATGAAATTCTAGAAAAAGAAAATAATTCTAGAATGCATATAAAAACATCAGAATTTGACAGCAAGACATCGTGGCCGAATTATGTAAAACAATTTAAAGGAGCAAAAGAAGACCCGTGAAGAAGACTGCAAGCACTCTTGTCATTTGGAAACGAAACGCGTCGTAGAGAATACTGAAGGTAGTGAAAGTAGGACCCAGTTAATAATCTCTAGGAATAGAGTACCGACAGTATTGGAAGAGATCCACGACGGGTCTGGTGGAAGATATTTTGGAGTAAATATAACCGTCAAGAGATTGCGCCAACGATTTTACTGAGTAAATTGCAAAGAAGATGTTAAAGAGTGGTACAAGAAATGTGTGGTCTACGCGCGAAATAACGTGCCACGTAGGAAAAGAAGAGCTCCAATGCGCCAGTATAACGATGGAAGTCCGTTTGAACGCATTGCGATTGACGTTGCCGAATTATTCCCAGAAACTGACGAGGGAAATAAATACATAGTGGTAGTAATGGACTATTTTACTAAGTGGGTCGAAGCCTACCTATTACCCAACCAAGAAGCCGTAACGGTCGCTGAAATCTTGGTAAAAGAATGCATCTGCTGATTTGAACACCGCGAGAGATATATTCCGACCAAGGAAGGAATTTCGAGTCTGCCCTGTTCCAAAATTTGTGTAAGATATTAGGAATCAAGAAAACCAGAACAACTGCATTACATCCGCAGTCTTATGGCATGGTTGACCGGATGAATACAACAATAAACCGGTATTTATCGAAGGTAATCTCAAACCGTCAACGAGACTGGGACCGACATCTTCTTCTGTTCTTGTTAGCTTACCGTTTAACCGTGCATGAGACAACAGGGCAGACACCAGCTAATATCCTATTTGGGCGGGAGTTTCGCTTACCTTGCGACCTAGTATTTGGTAGTAAACCCAGTGAAGATCTAGCGGGGAAGACTAGGTAACAGACTTACAAAAAAGAATAAATGACATCCATGAACAAGTCCGTGTAAGCATAAAAGGTGCCAGCGATCAGATGAAGGACCAGTACGACATCAAGTCTGAAAAAAGTGGATATCATTCTGGAAATTTGGTGTGGTTTTACAATCCACAGAGGTGTTGCGGCTTGTCGCCCAAGCTGTAAAGGAATTGGGACGGCCCTTACGAAATCGTCAAGAGAATAAATGATGTGGACTACAGGATTAGGAAAACACCTAATGGAAAGTCGAGAGTAATACACTTCAATCGGTTAGCCCCTTTCGCTGGTGACGACGATCATCGTGGAGCGGCAATACGTCGGATTGTACCTCAGGAACCCACCTTTGGAGATTTCATGGAAAACCATTCCACTGGTCACAAGGCACGGTATGGCGTGACAAGCTATTCCTTTCAACTTTGAAAATTTTAAAATAAACAAACTACTTATCATTATGTCTAAATGGCCAACAATTGCCTTCAAAACCTCTTCAGCCGTCCTTTGGGAATAAATAGCCATTCATCCAAATGTATATCACTTTATTCTCAGGCACGGGTATACATTTTGGAAATAGCGGAAATGGAATCGACAGAGACAGCTATCCAGATGGGTACTGTTTCACTGCATTTGATTTGACTTCTGATTTGCGGCAATTTCAATTGTACATTGGAATTTGACCCGCCATGGTTCTTTAAGAATAGAAGTTGGTTTTAAATCGTCCCTTACTGAAACAGTAAATTGAGTTATATATGCGGAATTTGATAATATTATAGAAATTGACAAAAATAGAAATGTTATTGTAGATTATGATAGTTTACATGTAAAATGTATTTTTATTTTATATATAATAAAACAATGGTAATGTTAATTATAATTTCTTAGTTTTACTATTTTCCTATATATTCCTACAACAATGAAGTATTCGTGTTGTTACAGAAAATGAATGCTGCATTTATACAGCAAATATTTAGAAGGTATTTCAAAAATATTTGTGATTATGGAGTATATGCAGTGAATAATCTACCTCGATATGTTAACTTTCCATGTGCCACTGTTGTTAATACGGGTCCTGATACTTTACCTGGTACGCAATAGGTAGCAATTTTCAGTGATCGACAAGGTTACAATACATACTTTGACGCTCATTTTGCAAGATTACACATCATCTGTTTGTGGTTATTATAGTTTAATGTATTTGTTATAATAAGCATAAAAATTTTGTTTGTAAAGTATATGTTTTATTATTATTTCAATAAAACTCAATAATTTTAATTAAGTTTTTTATTTAGTAGACATAATAAATAAATACAAATATATATGTATATATTATAAAATACAATTATTTTTTTAATTTACAAGCCTCCATGCGTGCTTCACTTCTCGAAGACTGCGCCTCGGACGTTGGATTTGAAGTTAGATTCTTTCATCTATTTCTTTAGGCAATACGGAATTTTTTCTTAGCCTTTTTTGACATTTTGACAGTGGGTGCCAAAATAATGTTCTTGTCTTTCAAATGCTCCATCGGCTTATAAGTGGGATAATCCACATCGTCCCAATTTTCAGTCGACTCAACCAGGTACACTTTATATGTAGACCCCATATTTTAAAATTGCTAGAATAAGCGAATACAACAACGTATGGATTCACAATGACAAGGTAGGTAGGTAGGTAATTAAAAATCGATTAGTATAGCTATGCATGTAAATATGCGAGTATATCTATTTTAAAACAAGTGTATATACAAAAGTATCAGAAATTATGCATAGTAAATATTATCAAATAACTAACTAATTCTTATGAACTAATTAATACTAAAGTTATTAACTATCTATAAACTACAAATTAATTATATCTAACTCTTTTAGTCCCATAAGGTACACTACTTCTGTCGTCCATTAATCGGCGTTTCATAAAGTTTATACTAATTGTTTTAGTTTCTACCTTTGTATTTATTTTTTATATTTTTATTCACTATCACAGAGTTTATTAAAAGCAAACCAACATTGTAGATCTTTTGTAATATGTTTTGTGACTTTAATTACATCAGCAAACATTACTAAATTAGTATTTGTGATGGAGATTGATATATAATTTACATAAATTATAAATAGTATTGGGCCAAGAACTGAACCCTGTAAGACTCCGTGGTAAATTGGCAAATAGTTAGATTTAATGCCATTTATTTCTACGTATTGGTGTCTGTCTGAAAAGTAACATTTAAAAAATAAAGTGGTGTTTTCTTTCTTCATCATTATATAATTTTAATTTATCTATTAGAAGGTCATAGCAGACGCAATCGAATGCTTTGGTCAAATCACAGAATAGAGCACTAGTATAAAAGCCATTTTCATTCCCTTCAATTATATAATTAACAAATTCTATTAAAGCTAATTCAGTTGATTTGTTTGTTCTGAAACCAAAGTGAGATGTATAAAAGAGGTTATTTGATTCAAAATACGTTTTTAGTTTTTTTGAAATTGCATTTATAAAAATTTTCCTAATAATGGGAATAATTGATATAGGCCTAAAGTTATTAAAATCGGTATTGTCTCCCTTTTTTAAAATTAGAATGATACGGGATAATTTAAGAATGTCAGGAAAGATATTTTGACTAATGGCTCGATTTAGTAGCTATGTTAAAGGAATAACGATAATGTATTTTACTGATTTTATAAGTTTGCTGTTTAAGCTATAACAGTCAACACAGTTACTAGAACTCAAATTATTTCTTATGTCTCTTCAATGAAGCTAAGTTGATTTAATTGGAAGGAGAAATTACACTCTAATTTCTCTAGATGTCCAATCCCTATTTTCTGTCATCCCACATGATCTCGTTTATGTTGTCATCACTGAACGGTGGCCTGACATTTAATAACACACTTCTCTTAAATTAAATGAATTCTTACAATGTATTAAATTTTGCCTCCAATCATCTTACTTACAGTTCAATAACAAATACTATCTTCAAATTCTTGGTTGCTCCATGGGGAGCTCTTTAAGCCCCATCTTAGCTGAATTAATTATATATCACTTAGAGTCTAATATTATTAAAAACAATGCCCAATTTAATTTTCTGTTTTATTATAGATATGTTGATATCATATGTTGTCCTCCTCATTCTCAAATTAAGAACATTTTTGAAACCTTCAACTCTCTTAACTCTCACATACAGTTCACTTTAGAAATAGAACTCAATCATGAAATAAATTTTCTTGACATTAAAATAATTAACTATAACAATCACCTAATTAGCAACTGGTACAAGAAACCCACTTGGTCTGGCAAATATTTAAATTTCAACTCTTACTATCCCCTAAAATACAAAAGAGCCGTTACAAATAATTTAATTGACAGAGCCATATTATTTTCTCACCCTCAGTTCCATGATGACAATATAAATCTTATTATACACACTTTAAAAAACAATGACTATTCTATAACCTTACTTATCTCCACCATTAACAATCGAATTAATTTTCTTTACAACAAAAATACCAATAACAGCAAATTTCCACTAAATCAAAATAACAAGAAAAATATTTCTATCTCTTATTACAAACATTTACAATTTCTTATCCAAGATTTATCTACTACACTAAATTTAAATGTAGCGTACACCTCTCCCTGCAGCACTAGTTTGTTGTTTTATAAATTGAAGGATAAAGTAGACAAAAGTTTTCGTAATAATGTTGTTCACAAATTTCAATGTAATGATTGCGATTCTTCCCACAAAGAAGAAACCAAACAATACATCCATAAACGTATTAAACAACATTATTACAATATAACCAAACTTAACAACGGTCATAGTGCCATTGTTGATCATTGCATTACACGAATTTTACAATTCTCCATCAAGAATCCAATCTTAATAAAGGTTTATTTCTGGAAAGTTGTTATATAAATTCTGTTAATAAATCTATAAATATCAAATCAGACTATCAAAATTCTCAAGAAATGTCTTCAAACATTTTGCTATTAAATTCAAAAAATAATTAACAAAAGTTTTTCCTCAATTTCATTATTATAAATTTAAAAATATTTTACATTTTCTTTTTGTTGTCCAGTTGAATTAAGTGTTATTTTTTTCTCTTTCTGTTTTACCGACCTTTTTTAGTTTTTAATCTTTACCATAGATGGCAAATCGTGTTAGATCTTCCCCACTCCCATTGTTTTAACTTTTGATTAAACTGTTGCTGCAAACTCTCCAACATGTCGACATGTTGGAAAAGAATTTAATTTTAAGCTCATCAAAATTAATCATCACTAACCAAAATTGTACTATTCTCATCAATCCAATTGTTAAGATCTGAAAAAAATTGAATTCTTTCACGTAAATTAAAAAGTGTGTTATTGTATCAATGGGAATGGTTTGAGTATGGTTTGACGGATTTAAAAGGAAATGCGACATTTACAGCGGGTACAAAATTATTAATAAATTTTTCAAAAGTATTGTTAACGGGTATATCATCATTCACGAAACTCCAGTCAATGTTATTAATGTAATCATAAAATAAATTTAATCCTAATGTGATAACAGGTCTAATATCTATAAACTAAGCTTTCTTGGTTTAAGTGAAACCAGATGGAACGGAAACGGTCAGCACTCCCTGTCCACAGGAGAACTATTTCTGTACTCTGGGAAACAAATAGGCGACCCACATGAAAGCGGAGTGGGTCTCCTACTTAGCAAAAACATCAAGTCTAGCCTCGTTTCTTGGAATCCTATCTCAGATAGAATTATTACTGCCACACTACAAAGCAAACTGAGAAAAATCACAATTGTACAATGCTATGCCCCCACAGAAGTAGCTGATCGTGAACAAAAAGACGATTTCTATGATGAACTTAACGCTACACTTAGTCAAATACGTAAAAGCAACATTGTTATCCTAATGGGAGACCTAAATGCCAAAATCGGCCAGAATAATCTCAACCGGGAGAACGTCATGGGCCTTCACGGACTAGGTACTATGAACGAAAATGAACGAAAATGGCGAACTGTTCACAGACACTTGCAACAATCATAACCTAGTCATAGGGGGCAGCCTGTTCCCTCACAAAACAGTTCACAAGGCCACATGGATCTCCCCTAATCACGCCGTTAAAAACCAAATTGATCACATTGCGATCAGCCGCAAATGGCGCTCGTCATTGCTAGACACAAGGAGTGCCAGAGGAGCTGATGTAGCCTCAGACCACTACCTTCTTGTGGGTCAACTAAGACTTAAGCTAGCCAAAAGTAAAAAGAAAGGCACAGGACTCAAACGACCTAAATTCAACACGGATAAACTTAAGACCACTAAAGGCCGTAAAGACTTTACAGAAAGATTCAAAGAAAAGCTCATCGTAGACAACAGCGATACCACACCAAACTGGATAAATATACAAACAGCGCTATTATCCACAAGTGAAGAAATTCTAGGTGTTAAAAGTACGAGAAGAAAAGAGTGGCTAACAAACGACACCTGGAACAAAATAGAAAAACGAAAGGAAATAAAGAACATAATCAATAATGCAAACCAAGAAGACAATCTAGCGAACTTAAAAGTGCAATATAAAAACGCAAACAGAGAGGTAAAACACTCTGCAAGAAGAGACAAAAGAGAATGGGTAGACGGTTTGGCCCAGTCCGCGCAATCTGCAGCAGAACTCAATAATGCTAGAGAGCTATACCCCATCTCTAAAAAACTCGCCAAAAAGAATTTCATCTCCAACACCACAGTTATAAAAGACAAAAACGGGGTAACCCTAACAAATGATGAAGATCAAATGAACCGGTGGACTAAGCACTACAGCGAACTCTTAAGTGCACCACCACAACCTTCCATTGAGCCCACTGCTTATGACACCCCATTACTAAACATCAATACAGACCCACCTTCTATCCACGAAATCAAAAGAGCAATAATGCAGTTATAAAACGGGAAAGCAGCTGGACCGGACAACATTCCCCCCGAAATCTACAAATTTTGTCCACTAGTAATGGCCAATACACTACTTCCACTAATCCATGATGCATGGAATCAAGAAAAAATCACAAACGAGTGGAAGAGCGGGTTAATTATAAAACTACCCAAAAAAGGCGACCTAACCAACTGCCGCAACTGGAGAGGTATAACTCTCCTGAATGGTATTAACAAAATCTTGGCCTCAATTATCCTTGAACGCTTGGCCGGCTCCATGGACTCTAAACTTAGGAACGAACAAGCCGGTTTTAGAAGAAACAGATCGTGTACCGATCAAATAAATACTTTAAGGATTATTGTAGAACAATCCCAAGAATTTAGATCACCTTTGCATCTAGTATTCGTAGATTTTGAACGCGCATTTGATACTCTGTCACATTCTGCAATGTGGGAGGTATTGCGTGAAGCTGGAATCCCCATTAAAATTATCAATATTATTAAAGAGCTGTACCAAAACTCTAAATGCCAAATAATTCATAAAGGCAACATTAGCGAAGAAATTAAAGTATTAAATGGAGTTAAACAAGGATGCATACTATCACCTATGCTATTCAACATAGTATTAGACCGAGTCCAGCGGAAGACAATCAACACTCCAAGAGGCATACAGTTTCTTAGAAGACTGGAGGACCTGGACTATGCCGATGACATCTGCTTACTCTCCCACACTTTCGATGACATTAATCTTAAACTACAATGCCTGGAGACAGAAGCAAGTAAAGTTGGTCTTAAAATAAACATTAACAAAACAAAACACTTAAAAATCAACAACAGGAGCAATGAAATGCTCTCCTTACACGGTGAAAACATTGAAACAGTCGAAGAATTCACGTACCTAGGAAGTATTATCGACAAAGAAGGTGGCACAGATAAAGACGTAGAAACAAGAATTCAAAAAGCAAAGAGAGCTTTTGGCCTCCTCAACAATATTTGGGTTTCAAGAGTATACTCCAACAAAACAAAGATAAGAATCTTTAACACAAATGTCAAATCTATTCTCTTATATGGCTGCGAAACATGGAAAACGACAAAAAAACTAAACAGTCAACTTCAAACCTTCGTTAACAAATGCCTACGTAGGATACTTAGAATATTCTGGCCGGACCGGATAACAAATATAGAACTCTGGGCAAGAGCAAATCAGGAGCCAATAGAGCTCCAAATCTGCAAGAGAAAATGGGGATGGTTGGGCCACACCTTAAGAAAACCCAGAGATGACATCTGTAGAGAAGCACTTGACTGGAACCCGCAAGGGTCGCGGAAAAGAGGACGGCCCAAATGCACGTGGAAACGCACCATTACCGAGGAGGCAAAACGTCTAAATAAATCATGGGGAGAAATTAAAGCCATTGCTACTAATAGAGTCAGATGGAAGAAGCTTGTAGAGGCCCTATGTTCCGAAATGGAATGATGGGACGTTATATATAAGATAACAGGTCTAACTAATTTTGTAGAAAATATTGGAACAGATGTGGTTAAATTTCAATGAAAGCAACTGACCAGAATGGTCCGATAAATATGTATGTAATACTTCTGTTGGGGCGTTGAGTAGCTGGTTCAGCTGTCTCAGCACTTTAGGTTGATCTGTTAAGATGCGGCCTGACTAAATCTGATTTCTGGAGGACGACTTGAAGGACCAGCGTTACGTTGAAGTCCAAATCCCTGATCAGGTGCTAGCGTTGACCTAAAGTATGGCTCGTAAGCGAAAGAACTGTAGCTGGTCGGCTGGTCGATTGACGTGTTGGTTATTTAGAACGATCATTTCGAGCGCAGCGGCAAAGCGAAGTAGAAACGAGAATACAAGTAGGACTGGATACAGAACCCTTAAGACTGACAGGATAAATTGGTAAAAATGGATAATAAATGTTTATTAGTATAGCGAAGCTAATGAAGTTCTTATTCCTAACAACAGCGAAAGATAAAGCAATATAAATGCTGTAAATTTGTACAAAAGGGGACAAAATAAAAGGATACTTTATTTAACATAAGTATATGTTTCACAAATAATGTGTAGCTAAATAATAAATGCAATAAAAACGTACCCAATCGTAAATAACAAGTATAAGTTATCTAAAATTCAACGAACAAAGTCCTAATATAAGTAGGCAAAAATAGCGAAAGTACAAACAGAATAAAGAACAAATAATAAAAGAACAAAGCGAATATGAACTTTAAACAAAGCTAAACAATCTTAGCGCTTGTTAAAATAATTAGAGCAATAATAAAAGCAAAACAAAACCTGTCCAATGTAGTCAAATTATTTTGAACTTCATGCGATTAAATGCAAATAAAATATGCAGCGAATGTGCAAAACTATACAATGTTGCAAATAAATAACAATTGAAAACGAAAATAAGTTATATTTAGCAAAAAACAAAATCGAAAATGTAGCGCAAGTGTCAAGTGCTCAACAATGTAAAAAATGTGTGTACTTACAGCGTGTAAAATGTACAGCGTGTGTAGATTTGTGTGTTGCACAAAAAAAAAAGTTGAATTATCAAAAACAACAATAGAAAAAATATATTGAGCCTCGTGGTCAATTTTAGCGTAGAGTGCGATCTCCTCAGCGGACAGACAACAAATACAATAGGAAGATCACAGTTTGCAGATGCGTGAAGACAAGACAGAAATTGACGTCATTGCGCTAAGCAAAGTCGCATGAAATAGAATCTGTAAAAAAGTTTTTAAGATTGCAGAAATGTTATTCGGGCAAAGGACAAAGTTTTATGATCGGTCTAGTTAGGATACCAGTTGAGGTTTTGACTTGTGCTACTCGAACGACATTATCATCTCCTGGGTGAAATTGTCGTGGTTTTAGTCCATTTAGTTCGCTGTTGGAGCGTGTTAAGATATTCCAAAAGTCATCGTTTCCAGAAGTCTTGGAACATTATCTGAACTAACAGCCATCGATGCAGGAGAATTTGCGTTGGAGACAGATCGAGATAATTGCGATCGGGTAAGCAAACAGCTGCCTCTTGCATCAGCAAATGGTGTGGTGTTAGAGCGAGTAAGTCGTTCGGATCTGATGAGAAAGGACACAGAGGTCTCGAATTCAAAACAGATTCTATCTGACACAGAAGTGTGTTAAATTCTTCAATGGTCAAAACTTGTTACATTACAACACGGAAAAGGTGAAATTTCACCGACTTGATCCCAGCTTCGCATAGTCCACCAAAATGTGGAGCTGATGGCGGATTAAAGTGCCATTGAAGACCGTCAGCGACAAGTTTATAAGCAATATTAGCGTTGTATTGCGTTGAGGTTACAAATTTCTGTAACTCGGTAAAGTAACTTTTAGTCACAACAAAGTTAGTACCAGAATCGCTATAAATGTGAGTACATCTACCACTTCTGGCTAAAAAGTGGCGTAAAGCAAATATAAATGATTCAGTGGAGAGATCAGAAGATGCTTACATATGTACTGCTTTGGTAGCAAAGCAAATGAAAAGGCACAAGTACAATTTGTGACATGTACTTCTCGTTTTTTGTACGGCGTAACATAGAAAGGACCCCCGTAATCTATGCCGACAATGTCCAAGGGTTTCACTTTTTGGACTCTATGTGCAGGTAAATTTCCCATGGAAGGATTAGATGTAATGGGATGGCAACGAAAACATTTAACGAATTTCAAACTGTAGCTGCGAATGACGCGGCGAGCACCTATGATCCAGAATTGTTTGTTTAATATGGTGTTTTGATGGTAAACGTAAAGGGTGTTTTTGCGTAAAGCTCAAATTCGAATGACGTATCAGTTCTCCGACTCGTAAAAGAGTTTTCTCGTCTAAGAATGGAGCGAGATTTTGTATAAATTTAGAACATACTTTTTTCGTTGTGAGTTTACATATCTCGTCATCAAATGCTTCGTATTGCACGATTTTCACCCAACGTATTAAAGCGTCATTGAGTTCAGAGGTTGAAAGTGGGCACTCTGTATTGGATTTTTTCAGTTTTGTGCGTTTGAAGACCCGAATACATAACGCCGTGATTAAATATAAAATATAATTAGAGTAGCGTAGTAAAGTTGTATTAGATTTGTCATTACTAACAACTAATGTAATTTTAGCTTCGCTCATTATTTCTGGGTGTGAGTTTGCGTCATGTTTTATAATCAAAGGCAATAAAGTGCGGGGATCTTTTAGCCAAAAAGGATCTTCCCATCAGAGAGAATGAGATAATAGCTCATGAATTGAGATACCACGAGAAGCGCAATCAGCAGGATTTTCCTGTGAGGTGATATGGTGCCAGTGATTAGACGATATATTTTGCTGGATTTCTGCTACACGATTGCTTACAAAAGTTTTCTATTTGTAAGGCGGAGATCGAATCCATGACAAGGTGATGATGGAGTCTGTCCACGCTAAAATATTAGAAAAATTGATTTTTAAAGTATTTAATAAATGTGCCATCAAACGAGAGAGTAATAGTGCAGCACATAGTTCAAATCTCAGTAACGAAATGCGTTTAAGCGGTGCAAGGAGACATGATTTTCCCGACTGCGATACTGTGGGGTCAATATGAATATAAACGACATAAGCAAATTTACATCATTATTTTGCTCTAAGTTAATTTATATTTTCGAATTACAGCCTCTTTTCTTTTCTTTCTTTTTTCATTCATGTTTTTTGAACTTCTTATCGTATAACTTGTTAGGTTATCGTCCGTCGCTTATTGGATATATTCTACGTCGTCTTTTCCTCCCGGCGGTGCCTATATTGGACGCATATTAACCCTAAGGATCTTGGGATACTATAAATACTATCTTGGGAGCCTATACAAACAATTGAGGAACGGAGAAGCTCGTAGAGCCGCCAAGGAGAGAAGTTTCAAAACCACAAGTAAATTTATTTTATTTTCTCTTACGAGACATTGTTAACCTTGCCATTGATATCTATAAATTGAATCGACGTTATATATCTCACTAATATTTTTGTTTGTGTTGTACGGAGAGTACTAATTATTGTATCTCGCGCCCTCGATGCGATTAGTTTTTTTTATTGTTCATATTTTGGTTTACGTACGGGTAGGCTATTTGCGGAAATTCGCTTCGACACCGTCCCGTGTTCGTTGGTCAACCTCCGGCTCTGTTCTCGGCGATGTCGTGAATGATCACAACTCGGTCTGTCCCGTTCATTATTTTTATATTATTACCATTAACCAGCCTACTTGTGCCAACGTTCTATCGAGGACGCGTAAACCATATTTTACCCTCTGTAAAATTATTTTAAATTAATTTACAATATATGATAACGTTTGTTGTAATAATTTAAATACTGTGTGTTACTTCAATTTCCCTCAACGTTCAGGATTCGCATTTAACCTGTTTCGTTTATCTCTCTTCTTTAAATGCGTGGCGTCCCAAAGATCACTTGTTATTAAAGAATCAGACCCACCCCTTTCTCCACTGTTTAAAGGCTGGCGGCCTGTACCTTCCAACCTAGGACAGTAATACCTCCCTGGTTAAACCCTAGCAGGAGAAGTTGCGCGCAAAAGTTGCGAGATACTTTCTGGAGTAACATTTTATTACAGTAAGTTTGTACTTACGTTTCCGTTGAGGGATGCTACAGTTCCAGCAATATGTAAGCATATAGAAAATGACGTCATTTTGCTTTTCGGTGCCCCACAATTTCTTATTTACGATAAGGGAAAACAATTTGGCAGTAACGAATTCCGCAACATGTGTAGACGCTTCAATATAAAAATCCAATATAGTGTGCTATATCACCCGCAAAATAACCCAACGGAGCATGTAACTCGGGTGATTAAAACGATGCTGTCCTCATACGTAAAGGATAATCATCGTAATAGGGATAATTATTTACCCCAGGTCACTTGTGTGATTCGCACTTTACGTCACGACGTTACGATTTTCACTCCATTTTTTGTAAATTTCGGCCGCGAACATATTATATCGGGGGATAAATACACTCATCAAGACATGCAGGATGATGGCAGAGTAGAGTTTGATCGCGAGAATATTACTACCTTACGTCCTCCAAGATTCGAGAAAATTTATGCGGAGATTCGGAAACGGTTGGATCAAGCGTACCGTCGCAATTGTGCGCATTATAATCTTCGTCGTCGACCTGAGATCTTCGAAGAAAGAGAGCCTGATTGGAAACGCAACTTTCAGTTGTCAAATGCTGCTGAACATTTCGCAAGCAAATTAGCGCCCAAATATGTTGTTATCAGATTTAACCTACAAGTTAGTAAATACCGAGGGTAAAGATCGCGGAACTTGGCATGTGAAGGATCTACAAGCAGGACCGGCTATCGAAAATAATAATGATCCATCTTAAAATCAGTTAGTTAGATTGTTGTTTATTTCTTTTACTTAGCACTCTTATGTCACTCTAGATTATAACTATGTACCTACTTTTTTTGTCTATTTTTTTCCTTCAACTATTGTGCAGCTTGTAGGCCTATCTTCCCTTAATGTATTGCGGGTAGCAATTCGCCTGTTTCGTTAAGAGACATCCTTGTGATCGGTTTAAGTTTTAAGATATGATGACTTAGAATCATGACCTTACCTGAAAAACCTTGAATTTACCTGGCTTTTACGATAGTTCTGTAAAACATTTATTGTTCAGATTGCATCGGCAAGTTGTATATTCGAGTTTTTTTTGTGATTTTGCACGTACACTAAAAGCGTAACAAAATTCGCACCATTTTTTGGGATTTATTTCGAGTGCCGACGACTTTGGAGTAAAAAGTTATTCTGCGGATTTATTCCGAATTCCAGCCGATCAAAAATTGAACATTTAATAAACTTGAAGCCGCATTACACATAAGGTAAATTATTTTTCTTTAATTGCATTCAGGGGTTTTGTTTTATTAAACTTAGTATTCAGTCAGTTTTACAATCTTTTGTTATCCAATCACAAGAGTCCTAATTACAAAATTCTCTTCCAGGTTTTTCCTTTTTTGTGTATTTTACATTATTGTATTTATACATATACGTCGTCATTTGACGCCATTACGTCTGGTAGTCGTCTTTCTGGATACCACGTTTATTCTCCAGTTGGATTTTATTTGGGATTCCGCTCCCGCCAAGCATTTTGTACGACTGCACGAGCGAGCGCGCCATCTTGGATGTAGCCCGTTCGGAGATTTCGTCCTGACCAAATCCATCCGCATCATCGCACTCACCGACGCTGAAGTGGAGAAGACCACCTTCTCCGACTCACAGCTAAGAGTTTTATTAATTTATCTATTGATTGTTTTTATATTGCCGTTTAATAGCTTATGTACCGTTGTTCGGCCCTATCAAGCGATAGTAGATTTCCATTTTCCATTTTCAAATTCTGCAATTAATTTTGGTAAAGATAAAGAACCCGTAGCAATTAAGAAATTTACAAACATCACTGGTTTACCTGTACTACCTTCTGGTCTTTACATTGACATTGATAACCCATTTCTAGGATCTTCGCCCGATGGCATTGTAGATGATGGAAGTATTGTTGAAGTAAAGTGCCTTTACAAATTGAAATCAAATGCAGATACATTGCTCAATGCAGTAAAATAAAATAAAGGGACATTTTAAAAAGAGGTCATGATTATTTCTATCAAATACAAGGACATTAAATATAAGTCAAAAAAAAACTGAAAAAGACGAACTTCTCTGGCAAAAAGTGATGTTGCCGAAATTAAAATATTTTTATTTGAATTGTATTTTGCCAGAAATTGCTGACAGCGGATTAAAAAGAGGCTTACATTTTTGTAATCCCGAATAAGCAAATATATTGTTATAACTAATGCTTCAATTTAATTAATGTTCTGTTAAATAAAATATTTTACTTACTATTGTAGATATTATTAATTGTTACACATTGCCTTCATTCCTTTTCAATATTTTAGATAAAATATACACAATACTTATCAAAAGTATAACAAGTCTGTGGTAAAATAACATTATTTTTTGTATATGAAATATACAAATAAGTATTTCAAATACGTTTAAGTATTTCAAATATTTTTACTTATTGTATTTCAAACAATGCAAAAATTAAGAAAACTAATTAAAATAAACATTTTCGTGAAGCTTATTATATCTTCAATGCCAATGAGGTCTTTTGCATTCTAGAAAGTATCTATATTCTTCGGATTATAAGTTTATATTACACAAATACTAAGCTCTTTCGAGGTGATGACAAACCGTTTGTATTATAGTTATAAACAAGTATTTCAAATACAAAATTTATTTCAAATATTGAAAATTAGTATTTTGTGTTAATAAAAATATTTCAATGTATTAAAATATAAAATACTTTTGAGATGTATTTGAAATAAAATGACAAAATACTTAAAAAAATTATAAAATTTATCAAAATACTTAATCTAACTACTTATTTCAAATAATTGCAAATACTATATAACTCTGCTCTCATCATAAAAGTATGACTTGGACAGCAGCATCATTTTCTACTTGGCTTTCAGAAAAAGACACTGGTAGCGCGCTGTAGGAAAAACAAAGTGTCGTTTTCCCATTAAAATCGTACCTAAATATTAAAAATTTTCGATATATTTTTATTTTATTTTGACGATAAATGTTTAATTTATGTTAGTCTAGTGTTGAAATTTGTATTATTTGTTTATAAGTTCTGTAAATTTCATATGAATTTGGTCAAGTTTATGATCATTTAAAATACGAACCAAATTGAAATTTCAAATTCCATTAGATTAGAGTTTTATCTAAGGAGTACAGAAGAGAAAATTAAAAAAAAAAATATTAGCAGCAATTTTAATAGGACAACTTTTTCACGACACCCCTTCATGTAACACGGATTAAGTTGAAATTATTTTAGTACGTGGGGCTCAATAATTCTCGGTAACATCGAACATGTTTAAACCATGCTTTCAGTCTAGCTGCAACGATTGTAAATTCAGCACGACATTATACTGAGAGCGTTTTCGTTATTTGCCTAGTGAATTATATTATTATTTCATTAAAATTATTACGGATGGAGATAGCAGTTTTTATAAAAAATTATTGATTCAAATCCTTACCCTGTAAAAACAGTTGAGAAAATCGAATGTAAAAACCATATATTAAGAAATTTTTGCAATAAATTAAAATGTCTCACAACACTCACTAGATTCCCATTAAATATTAGACAAAAGTTAAATATTAGGATTTTAAGATTACGTCGGGCAATACAAAGAGAAATAAATTTTAGAAAAAATTAAAAGAATTCAGAAATAGATAAAATTACACACCTCAAGCAAGACATTGATAACAATATCAAGCATGTGTTTGGAGAACACTTAGATTGTGCATCATATTTCTGCGAGAAAAAAGTAGAAAAAAAATATTTTAAAATTGTCATGAATTTTACGCCAGATTGCAAACATTTGTAAAATTGGTATCTCAACATTCCAGAAGTCTAATTTATTATGTAAATAGTAGTATAGTTCAGCAATTCCATTCAATAGTAGCAAAATTTGTAGGAGGAAAGAGAACTAAATATTCAAAAAGTATCCTACAATACAAAAAACAGAGCTCACTACACTTTTTCCAAAACCTTACTTGATAAAAAGTCCATCAGTTTGTAAAAAAAAAATTGAAATTAAAAGACAAATTCAAAATGAGAAATTATAAAGATTTAGGAAAAAGCAAGGAAGACAGTTATTTAAAACAAATGTATATATATATATATATATATATATATATATATATATATATATATAATGACACAGAAAGCATCCGCAAATCATTATATAATCCCCTCTATAAAACATATTACACTTCCTTCCAATACTTAAATCACAATGTTTCCTATCACATCCTAAAATCAACAAGTCTTTTTCGTACATTTCCTACTCCGTTGTCCCATTCTTTCCCCAATTAGAAATGAATTTCTCCACAGGTACCTATCCACCCAAACCCAGGACATCAGAGCACTGGCAAACCTTAGCAAGGATAAAATGTACGCCATCCAGAACTACGTCGTCAACGCCCTTAAATTACGCGCCTTTGCCATGAATCTATAAAAATTATATAACCCTCATATTATGTACATATATTCCCAAATGAACAAAAATTTAATGGATTACCACTTCTTTGTTATAGAAATGTATTTTTCTGCAGAACAAATAAATATATTATTATATATATATATATATATATATATATATATATATATATATATATATATATATATACATAGTCGCATAACACCCCCATGGGGTTGCGCCACTTCCTTCGATGCTTTCTAGATCCAATTTTATTGGAGTGGATCAATCTCCGTTACTATTTCTTAGATGTTCTTTATTCCAGTTCCAGATGCTAATTCCGGCTGCTTTTAGATCTTCTTCCATTTCTCTCAACCATATTGATCTGGGCCTGCTTCGTCTTCTTCTTCCGCCTGGGCTCCACTCGACTATTGATCTTATTGTAACCCTTTTTTCTGCACTCCATACATGGCCAAGCATTCATTCTTTGTTGATTATTTTTTTTCACTATATTTTCTCCTTCTAATTCTTGTTTTATTTCATGATTCATTCTTATTCTTTATTCATTTTCTGATATCTTGATTGCTCCTGGTATTGTCCGAATTATTTTGCGTTCCATTATTTTTAGATCTTCTTTCTCTTTTTTGTCATTGTTATTGTTTCATATGCATCTAATGTTATTGATCTTATTATTAAATTGTATATTCCGTTTTTGTTTTTTTTTTTGTTAATTGTTTGCTTTTTAATATTTTTTATTTGCGTAAAAATAAAATTTCTAGATATTTAAACGTATCTACTATTTCAAATGTATGTCCTCCGATTTTTATTCCTTTGTTTTCAGCATTCTTTCCTAGCAGCATTATTTTGGTTTTTGCTTTGTTGATTTTTAATCCTATCTTATCTCCTTCGATCATTATTTCTTGCAGCATTTCTATCATTATCTTCCTATTCTTCCTTACAATAACTATGTCGTCGGCATATGCTATTATTTGTCCTCCTCCTGTTCTAAGTGTTTCTTTATTTATTTTTTTAAGTACATATTCTAAAACTACGTTGAACAATGTTACCGACAGTGCATCTTCTTGTCTGACCCCTTTATATCTTCTGTCTCCCCTTTTTCTGTTATAATGCTTATTTTATTTTTTCTCATAGTCATCGCGGTTAGTCTTCATAATTTTGCTGGCATATTTAGCTCCTCAAGAGCTGTCATGGGCTTTTTTCTTTAAATGGTGTCAAAGGCTTGCTGGAAATCAATAAATAGCATTTCTATATTCATATTGTATTCAACTGATTTTTCAATTATATGTTTGACTGTATGTATGGCGTCTGTTGTTGATCCGCCTTTACTGAATCCACATTGATATTGTCCAATTATGTTATTTTCTTCATTCACTAATCTCCTTCGTACTAATGTGGATAGTATTTTATATACCGTGTTCAACATGGTAATACCTCTGTAGTTTTTACATTTGTGCTGGTCACCTTTTTTATGAATTGTCACTATTTGTCCAGATTCCCATTCTTTTGGCATCTTTCGTATGAGTTCGTATATATGTTTGTGTTTCAAGTTTATTTTCATCTTGTGTTTCTGTTAATAAATCTTTAAAGTGGTTAATCCAAATCTATATATACTGTGACGAAGTGTCACTAACCTGGTTTCCTTTTCGCAACCACGTGCACTCCCGATTACTCAACCAACACTGTTCCGTCATCTGTGTCATCCGATCATCATCATATCAAGCCTTCCAAACCACGGGGAAGTTGTTCATAACCGTTTTTTCATCAAGCACATGGTCTACCCTAACTCCGAGACCACGTGCCCGGCCAAGTGACAGTTCCAGATTCACCTACAAAACCATGCTCATAAAACATCACCCTGTTACCAATAATCATACTCACATTAAACATCTCTGCGTAAAATGTATATTTTCACAGTTGTACAACTTTACAGAAAGCTGTCAAAGAGATGCGGCAAATATCCGTACTTCCGACCGAAGCCGAGATTCAAATGTTCAAAGAAGTCAAATATAATTTGTGAAATATTCTAAAATAACATAAAATGTAATATATTATTTTATCAAACAACGACATTTAGAATAAAATTAAATTTTATTAAACAGAAATAACAATATCTTAGAACTCTCCATCTTTGTCGTACAATTTATTTAAACGAGTTTAATTAGTAATCGGGGTATAAATACGGCCTCCGGGGCTGAGCATGATCACTTGTTTACTAGCTTCTGATATCGACTTGTTTACTAGCTTCTGATAGCGACTTGTTTACTAGCTTCTGATAGCGACCTAAACTGAGTTTACTAGCGACAACTGCGATTTATCTCCGAGACACACAGATCTACCGACCGACCTTTTGTAGGTAAGACCGTATTACCGTCCCGACCGCTAACCCCGACGAGTAGAACTTTAAGCTGGCGTTCAGTTTGGTGATACTCGTCGTCCTGACTCCGACCGTGACCACCACGACGATACCACCTGAAGATGGCATCTAGTTTGGTAGTATTCTTCTTCTTGACACGACCGCGACCCATTCCTACAGTACAGCCTCAAGCTGGTATCTGGTTTGGCTGTACTTCTTTTCAGACCGTGATAAAATCAGACCGCGACTACGACCGTGACTTCCCAGCGTTAACGTCGTATGGAACTGAAGGATCTACAATAAAAACTTGTTTTTTTAGTAATTCTGGGTTTTAGTGTTATCACCCTGGCCTAACCGACGTAGATCTTCCGTGGCACATTATTTTTCTTCCAGAATCCGCTAATTGGCGCCCGAGAAAAACCCGACGTCCTGGAGGAAAACCACGACATCACGGTCCGACAAGTAGCAGCGGCCCAAGTGATCGTCACAAATTGGCGCCCGTGAACAGGGACTCCTCACAAATTGGCGCCCGCGAGCAAGGACACGTCACAAATTGGCGGCCCGAGCAGGGACTCATCATCTTTATTCGGATAACACTAGACTTACAGAGAAGCCGACACCATGCCGCAGGAAGGAGACTCCGAACAGCCGGCCAAGAGCGAACACACGTCCAGCTCGCCGAATACGAACCAGACGTTCATATTACCGTCACCAACATCCGGCACCAGTGCCCTCGTAATACATGACCGGAACACCGGCACCCCGGGTGCTTTAGTAACCCAACAGACCGTTTCACCGTCATCACCAATCGCGACGACAGAGAACCACGACGCGTCAACCAGACGCCCCGCTACCAGCAACATATGCGACGTCGTACGCAAATGGAATGTTGCGTTCGACGGCAAAACCGACCCGGCCGCATTCCTGGAGGGAGTAGCCGAACTACGAGACAGCTACGGGTTCAGCGACGACCAACTGATGCTGGCACTACCCGAGCTGCTCCGAGGAAGTCCGCTGTTATGGCTCCCTAACATGCGTCAGGATTGGCGTAGCTGGACGGACTTCCTGACCGACTTTCGCCTCTTCTATATGGGCTCCGACTATACCCTACGACTAGAAGAAGAGATTAGTCAACGCAGACAACGAGCCAACGAAAAAGAGCGTGAGTACCTCAACGCGATAAATACCTTAATTTGCAGACACGGCAGACTACAACCCGAGGTGGCCATATATCGGATGTACATCAACCTACTGCCTGAATACCGCCAATACATCCGTCGTCGAGACATCAGCAGCATCAGGGAGTGGATGCAAGAGATCGAAGAGTATGAGCGGCTACAACAAGACCTGAAGGCAACAACAACCACACCACGCCTGCATGTAGTGTCCGCCGAGCCTCCGAAACCGATGGCAAGCACCAGCCAACCCAAGGCCGACGCATCGGCACTATGTTGGCGGTGTAGACAGCACGGGCATCTTCGACAGGTGTGCAAGAACCAACAGAAACTGTTGTGCTGGAAATGTCACAAACAGGGAGTGATGATCAGAGACTGGCTGCCAGAAGAGGTCGGGAAACGGGATGTGAGTTGCGCCGATATGGGGCTAGAACAGCTGTCATCTTATCAACGCCCCGCAAATTCAATTTCCCAACCGGAAGAGCCTACCCAGCTGCCAGTCATTCATAGGAATGACATCACCGACAATAGGCTTTTCCTGACGGTGGAAATAAAAATCAAAACATAAGAGCACTAGTGGATACCGGTGCGATGTACTCTTACCTGGACGCCACCATTGCGGCAAAGCTGCGTTACCGGAAGAATCCCTTGCAGCAAGCAGACCACCAGCAGGTACAGTTGGCCAATGGTGCAACTGTGACAACCACAGGGTCGCTCCAAGTGGGATGTATACTAGGTGGAGTTTGGCGACGGGTCGAGTTCCAAGTACTTGAGAATCTTACGTGTCCGGCTATTCTGGGGATGGACATACTACAAATGTACGGCGTGAGTATAAATATCCAGCAACAGGCCGTCACATTTAACACATCAAGTACAGGAGCCGCCTGGACTAATACCATGACGTCCACAGGTTCAGAGGCAACCCTAGCCACTTTCCTCGAGGAGGAACTAAGCAAGTTCGCTGATGTCACCGGTATCACACCTAACATAAAACATCAAATTAGGACAAAACGCCAATAAAACAGCGATATTTACCTCGCAATCCTAAGATGCAGGAAATCATCAACAAAGAGGTAGATCAAATGCTGACGGATGGCATCATCGAAAAGTCCCAAAGCCCGTGGAGTTCCCCAGCTGTCATCGTTCGAGAAAAGGACGGGCGGCCCCGTTTCTGCATCGATTTTCGGCAGCTCAACAAGGTGTCTGAGAAAGACGCATACCCTCTCCCTTACATCACGGCGATTTTGGACAAGTTACGAGGGGCCGCGTATTTCTCCACGCTGGACCTGAAGAACGGCTACTGGCAGGTCGCACTCACGGAGCAAAGCAAGCCGCTGACCGCATTCACCGTTCCAGGGCGCGGTCTCTTCCAGTTCCGAGTCATGCCGTTCGGGCTACACGCGGCCCCCGCCACGTTCCAAAGGCTGCTGGACACCATCATCGGCCCAGAACTGGAACCGCACGCATTCGCCTACCTGGACGACGTGGCCAGCACTACTCTGGAAGAACATATTGCGCACCTACGAGAAGTGTTCACAAGATTGAGGGCAGCTAACCTAAAAATCAACCCAGATAAGTGCCAATTCGGTAAATAATCTATCAAGTACCTGGGACATGTAGTGTCGTCCAAGGGCATTGAGACCGATCCCGACAATTCTTGGGTGCTGCGTCGTGGTACCGGCGGTTCGTGGAACACTTCTCCACCGTGGTCGCCGTAAACTCTTCTGCTCCAGAAAAAGCAGACCTGGATCTGGGGAGTACCACAAGAAGCGTACCGACAAATCCAGCGTGCGCTGACCACTGCGCCCGCTCTTGCCTGTCCCAACTTCGAGGAACCGTTGATCCTCCAGACGGACGCTTCCAACGTCGGCATCGGGGCGGCATTAATACAAGGAAGCCTGGACGAGCCAAGGGCGATAACCTACATAAGCCGGTCACTCTCTGCCGCCGAGAAGAACTACGATGTATCGGAAAAGGAGTGTCTGGCCGTAGTGTGGGCCAACAAAAAGTTGCGTAGCTACTTAGAGGGATACCACTTCACTGTCGTCACGGATCACCAGGCCCTTAAATTCCTGGACCGACTAAAGGACCCAACCGGTCGTTTAGCTCGATGGGCAGTCCTCCTGCAACGACGTCGTATTCCGCAAGGGGAAATTTAATCATTCAGCCGACATGCTAAGCCGGAAACCCTTACCGGCACTGAACGTCGTTGTTGCAGGATGCCTATGGTATGACCGTATGCTCCAGGAGGTCAACACACGCCCAGGAGAGCATCCCGACTGCCGGGTGGAGGACGGCAGGCTCTACCGACGGTTCTAGGATCCCGCCGATCTATTAGACACTGAGCCGCACCGGGAGTGGAAGCTGTGCGTACCAACAGCACAGCGCAAACAGATCCTTGCCGAGAATCATGACCATCCTACAGCAGGGCACCTAGGGATTGCCAAGACGTTGGCAAAATTAGCCCTGCGGTACTATTGGCCGGGGATGTATCGCGAGGCTACCATTTACGTTCAAAGGTGCAGGAGCTGTCAGGGATTCAAGGCAGACCAGCAGGGCCCCGTCGGTCGCATAGGTCCTTCAAAAGTTGGGCAGCCGTGGGAAACAGTAGCCGTCGATATGATGGGGCCGTTGCCTCATCCTGCAAAAGGATATCAGTACGTGATCGTGTTTTAGGATCGACTCACCAAGTGGATTGAATGCCGACCATTGCGACAAGCCAGTGCATCCGCCGTGGTACTAGCGTTCCGTGAGTTAGTACTGTGTCGCTATGGGTGTCCCAAAACATTCTTGCAAGAGTACGGAATCCGCCAGCAGAAGACGCCGCCGTACACGCCGCAGGCCAACCCAGTGGAGCGTGTGAATAGGGTGCTGAAACCTATGTTGGCCCAGTTCTGCCAGGACAACCAGCGAAACTGGTATTCGCTATTACCAGAATTTGTCCTGGCCATCAACAGTAGCCGACATAGTTCCACTGGTTATTCTGCGGCATATCTCAATTTCGGTCGGGAATTACAACTCCCCAGCCAACTGACCGACAAGAAACAAGAAAAAGAGAACTCAACGGCCGTTTCCATCTTCGACGTCTCCAGGTGATCCGTGACGCGCAAGAACTGGCCAAAATCAACATCGCCCACGCCGCAACGAAGCAGGGGCACTATTGCAACTTGCGGCGAAGAGACATCGAATTCCATCCGGGCGACAAAGTCATGCGTCGTGAGCACCCACTGTCCTCTGCCGCTAAGGGCATCGCTGCGAAACTTTGCCCAAAGTATTCCTGCCCGTGGATCATACAATCCCGAGTTTCTCCACTCCTGTATCACTTATCCGATAACCATGGAACCATCCTAAAAAACATCCATGTCAAAGATATAAAAAAGTTTACAGATGGAGAAGCAAAAGACGAACCTTCCACGTCGGGTACGACAACTGGGTTCCAGCCGCCGTCGACCAGTTCAGATCCGTCCTGTGGGACTTCCGCTGGTGCTCGCCCGCCGACCGGACCCGGTCCAACTGGCCGCCGCCGCGGCCGTCCACGTCGCATCCCGCCAAGTGACACCGCCGCCGTACCGCTTGCCAGCACTTCCGAAGGTGTCTTCTCCAGTGGCCAGGGACATGCCCCGTCTGGAAATTAGTCCCAGTCAAAAGATACCGCTTTCGACACCAGCAGAGACACCTACCGACGACTGGGAAGCGCTGCTGCAAGACCTCTTCGGCTCTATGAGTCCGGAGAACTCTCCGCCTCCGTCTCCCAACAGCCTAGCAGCAGCACTTCGAGAGGCAATTTGTAACAAGTCTAAGTCAGCACATTCTAGTGGCACCAGTAAAGTATGTTAATAGGTCAATTGATTAATTCATAATTAGTATTGTGCAAAGGTTAAACTAATATTTGCTGACTTAGTACTTGAGTCCATAGTATATATAGTGTAAGGTAATGGTTGTTAATAAAAAGAAGAGAAAGAGAGAAGCCAGAAGTAGAGTGGTATAGTCAGTGGTAGACGGTGATGGTGGACAGAAGTGTCATTAGAGAAGAAACCAACTGTAAAACATTATTTATTATATTATTTATATTTTTATACAAATGTGAGTATTCTATTTAATTCAATACCCATCTCCTAATACTTGCTCCGTATCCGATCTGAGAAAGAACCCATTTAAATATATTTGGTAATACCTACTCTTTTAAGGAGAGGGTCACAAATTGGTAGCAGAGCTTTTGTAAGAGTGCTACACGTTGGTAGTAATAGAAATTATTGAAAGGACATGCTACAGTTAGAGGGCGCCAATCTCCATAGAAAGTGGGGTTACCCACCTCTATTGTCACCGCTGCCCGACACGCCGCCTCGCAGGTCTCGTCCCAGGTTAACAGCAGACAATTCGGTCCCGTACGTGCTGCGACCCGTAGCAGATGTGAAGTTTGGGTATGCTACCGTCAACCGCGGTCGCGTCCATCCGACAGATCCACGACTTCCTGCCGTGCGTCGAGCCCATGCCAGCTGCTTCACGGAGCTGCAGCAGCTGCGAGCCGACCTGGCGATGGTAATGCTGCCAGAGACGTCGCCCCGAAGAACGGCGTCCATAGCGTCGCCGCCGTCACCACCAACGCGGCCAGACCCGTCTGAGCTACAGAAGACGCCGCCACGGCGTCCTGCCGTGCCTCCGCTGGAGGCCCGAACACCTGGCCTTGCTTCCGTGGAGGTTAATCCTCCACCAGCACACCGGCATCCGCCCTCGCCCTCGCTTCTTATACTGGACGCGTCCTCCATCCAGATGACACCGGAACGCCCAGAGACGCGCAGCGCACAGGTCGTGGAACACCGGCCGGTCGTCCGTCCGCCGAAATGGTTGCCCCCAGACTACGTGTCGCCGGTGCTGGCTCGACCGCCGTTTTCACCGCCGTTCCGTACCGCGAGTGCAGCACGGGGCACACCTGGAGGGACCACACCGCCGCAGCTGCCGACCGAGTTCACCACGGCCACGCCTGCGCTCTTTTTCCGCCGGTGTAGGGTACTGGCACCTCGTCCCGGAGGAGGAGTGATGTGGGTGACAGAGTACTCCACGAGCGCTCCCAAACGGCGTCAGAAGAACAAAAAGAAGCAGAGGGCAAGACAAACTGCATAAACAAACAAAAATAAACTTACGTTTCTTTTCAATTCACTCCCGGAGTAAGGGGAGGGTGTGACGAAGTATCACTAACCTGGTTTCCTTTTCGCAACCACATGCACTCCCGATTACTCAACCAACTCTGTTACGTCATCTGTGTCATCCGATCATCATCATATCAAGCCTTCCAAACCACGGGGAAGTTGTTCATAACCGTTTTTTCACCAAGCACATGGTCTAACCTAACTCCGAGACCACGTGCCCGGCCAAGTGACAGTTCCAGATTCACCTACAAATATGCTCATAAAACATCACCCTTCTACCAATAATCATTCTCACATTAAACATCTCTGCGTAAAATGTATATTTTCACAGTTATACAACTTTACAGAAAGCTGTCAAAGACACCACCATAACGCCACTGTGCAGATGCGGCAAATATCCGTACTTCCGACCGAAGCCGAGATTCAAATGTTCAAAGAAGTCAAATATAATTTGTGAAATATTCTAAAATAAAAATGTAATATATTATTTTGTAAAACGCAGGGAAGTCAAACAACGACATTTAGAATAAAATTAAATTTTATTAAACAGAAATAAAAATATCTTAGAACTCTCCATCTTTGTCGTACAATTTGTTTAAACGAGTTTAATTAGTAATTGGGGTATAAATACGGCCTCCGGGGCTGAGCATGATCACTTGTTTACTAGCTGAAGAAGACCCATGTGGGGTCGAAACTGTAGAGGTTGAATTCAATAAAGAGTGGCTGATTTCCAGTAACCATCTTCGTTTTTAATTACAAAATATATTTAAATGGGTTCTTTGTCAGACCGGATACGGAGCAAGTATTAGGAGATGGATGTTGAATTAAATAGAATGCTCACATTTGTATAAAAATATAAATAATATAATAAATAATGTTTTACAGTTGGCTTCTTCTCTAATGACACTTCTGTCCACCACCACCGTCTACCACTGACTATACCACTCTACTTCTGGCTTCTTTCTTTCTCTTTTCTTTATTAACAACCATTACCTTACACTATATATACTATGGACTCAAGTACTAAGTCAGCAAATATTAGTTTTACCTTTGCACAATACTATTTATGAATTAATCAATTGACCTATTAACATACTTTACTGGTGCCACTAGAATGTGCTGACTTAGACTTGTTACAAATTGCCTCTCGAAGTGCTGCTGCTAGGCTGTTGGGAGACGGAGGCGGAGAGTTCTCCGGACTCATAGAGCCGAAGAGGTCTTGCAGCAGCGCTTTCCAGTCGTCGGTAGGTGTCTCTGCCGGTGTCGAAAGCGGTATCTC
The DNA here is from genome assembly GCA_035578165.1 of Stenolophus ochropezus. Taxonomy (NCBI): domain Eukaryota; kingdom Metazoa; phylum Arthropoda; class Insecta; order Coleoptera; family Carabidae; genus Stenolophus; species Stenolophus ochropezus. Next base: position 10,119,516 of record JAQOWZ010000013.1, on the reverse strand, counting down.
TCGACTGGGACTAATTTCCAGACGGGGCATGTCCCTGGCCACTGGAGAAGACACCTTCGGAAGTGCTGGCAAGCGGTACGGCGGCGGTGTCGCTTGGCGGGATGCGACGTGGACGGCCGCAGCGGCGGCCAGTTGTACCGGGTCCGGTCGACGGGCGAGCACCAGCGGAGGTCCCACATGACGGATCTGAGCTGGTCGACGGCGGCTGGAACCCAGACGTGGAAGGTTCGTCTTTTGCTTCTCCATCTGTAAACTTTTTTATATCTTTGACAAGGATGTTTTTTAGGATGGTTAAGTGATACAGGAGTGGAGAAACTCGGGATTGTACAATCCACGGGCCGGAATACTTTAGCCAAAGTTTCGCAGCGATGCGCCTAGCGGCAGAGGACAGTGGGTGCTCAGGTCGCATGACTTTGTCGCCCGAATGGAATTCGATGTCTCTTCGCCGCAAGTTATAATGGTGCCCCTGCTTCGTTGCGGCGTGGGCGATGTTGATTTCTTGTCGGTCAGTTGGCTGGGGAGTTGTAATTCCCGACCGAAATTGAGATATGCCGCAGAATAACCAGTGGAACTATGTCGGCTACTGTTGATGGCCAGGACAAATTCTTGTAATAGCGAATATCAGTTTCGCTGGTTGTCCTGGTTCTGCCAGGACCAACATAGGTTTCAGCACCCTATTCACACGCTCCACTGGGTTGGCCTGCGGCGTGTACGGCGGCGTCTTCTGCTGGCGGATTCCGTACTCTTGCAAGAACTTCTGCAGGGTGCTGTTGTCGAACTCGGTGCCGTTGTCCGTAATCAATGTTATGGGACACCCATAGCGACACAGTACCAACTCACGGAATGCTAGTACCACGGCGGATGCATTGGCTTGTCGCAATGGTCGGCATTCAATCCACTTGGTGAGTCGATCCTGAAACACGATCACGTACTGATATCCTTTTGCAGAATGAGGCAACGGCCCCATCATATCGACGGCTACTGTTTCCCACGGCTGCCCAACTTTTGGAGGACCCATGCGACCGACGGGGCCCTCCTGGTCTGCCTTGAATCGCTGACAGCTGCTACACCTTCGAACGTAAGTGGTAGCCTCGCGATACATTCCTGGCCAATAGTACCGCAGGGCTAATCTTGCCAACGTCTTGGCAATCCCTAGGTGCCCTGCTGTAGAATGGTCATGATTCTCGGCCAGGATCTGTTTGCGCTGTGCTGTGGGTACGCACAGCTTCCACTCCTGGTGCGGCTCAGTGTCTGATAGATCGGCGGGGGTCCCAGAACCGTCGGTAGAGCCTGCCGTCCTCCACCCGGCAGTCGGGATGCTCTCCTGGGCGTGTGTTGACCTCCTGGAGCATACGGTCATACTATAGGCATCCTGCAACAACGACGTTCAGTGCCGGTAAGGGTTTCCGGCTTAGCATGTCGGCTAAATGGTTAAATTTCCCCTTGCGGAATACGACGTCGTAATCATATTGTTGCAGGATATATATATATATATATATATATATATATATATATATATATATATATATATATTCTTGTTCATTTTCTGCTATTCTACCATTTATATTTTTTATACCGTGTACTTTGATTTTGTGTTTTATTTTGTGCTTGAATTTGTTTGTAAAATCTTTTTGTATTTCTTTTCAGCCTTTCTTCTTCTATGTCTTTTATTTGATTCTCTATTCATTCTCTCTTGTTTTTTCTTATAGTTTTGTTGTACTCGTTTCATATTTTTTCCCATACTTGTTTGTATTCATTTTTTTTGTTTGTAGCCATTTTATTCTTGCATTTTTTTATCTGCTATTTTCTGACATTCTTCATTATACCAGTATTATCTTTTATCTTGATTTTCTTTTCCTACCCATTTTTTAGTTGTTTCCTGTAAGCATTTCTTTATACTATTCCATTTTGTCTTTATGTCATCTTCATCATTTATTACTTCGTTTAGATTTTTATCTAGTCTTTCTATATATTTTTCTATTATCCTCTCATTATTCAGATTTTCTGTATTCTATTTTGTTTTTTACTACTATTTTTTGAGGTTCTTTTCATTTTTTGTCTTAGGGTTGCTGCCACCATAAAGTGGTCCGAATCTGTGCATGCTCCTCTGTAGGTTCTTATAACCGTTACTGATGATTATTTTCTTCTTTTTATAAGTATATGGTCTATTTGTCTCTGCGTTTGTTGATCTGGTGATATCCATGTTATTTTATATTCTCTCCAGTGTTTAAATTTTGTGCTGCTTATTATCAGATTTGTTCTTGTTGTTAGTCTGCGTAATCTTTGTCTGTAATCATTTGTGTTGTGTATTGTGTGTCTTCCTGCTACTTGCTGTATATAGTCTTCCTTCCTTATTTGAGCATTAAATTCTTCTAATACAATGATTGTATCTTCTTTTAGTAGTTTTTCAAATTATTCTTCTAACATGTCATAGAACGTTTCTTTTTTTTCCGATTTCTCATTCTCTGTTGGAGCATATATATTTAAGATTGATATTTTGAAAGGTATCGTATCTGTTCTACGGTAGGACATTCGTTCGTTTATTGGTTTAAAATCCATTATATTATTTTCCAGTTCATTTAAAATAATAAATGCCACTCCATATTGCCCTTGTTTTTTATCCCCTGAATATTTTTTTTTCTCTGACTTGTATTTGCGGGTGTGTGTGTTGGTGCCATTTAGTTGAACTTATTTTCTAATTCCTTTGTATTAGCCATTTTCATTACCGTGTTTACTTTTACTTTATTTTTGTTTAGTTACTGTTTTTGCTTTGATAAATTACCTTTTTTTTAAACAAATGAGGGAAATAAAAAATATGATGCTGATTATGGGGTAAATGCCAGAAGGCTGATATGGATCCGAAAATTTTTAAAATAGAAAAATATAGATTTTTGGAAAGTTTCCAAAAAAAACAGAAAAAGAAAGAAAACACACTTTTGCAAAGTAGTTCATCTTTATGGATAGGTGAAAGAAAAGAATTGTTATAGTATATGATGCTCTAAAAGCATTAGCCGAACATGAAAATATAAATTTTTATGAAAGTGGTTTATTCATACACGAAAAATATTTTTTTTTGGCTGCAACTCCAGACGGTATTGTCGACAAGGATATTATTGTTGAAATTAAATGTCCACACTTGGCTTATGGAATAGACCCGGATGACGCAATTAAAAAAAATAAAATAAAATTTTGGAACTATGACAAAAGAAACGGTAACTATGAGATTAATAAAAAAATATTGGTATTATCAGATTCAAGGACAGTTAGAAATTTAAAAAATAAAAGTTTGCATTTTTGCCGGTTGGAGTGGATATACATCAAAACCATTGAAATTTGAGTATGTCAATAAAGACGATTTGTTTTGGCAACAAATGGAGCCGAAATTGAAGACATTTTGTATGAAATATTTATTACCAGAAATTGTTGATCCGAGATTAAGATAGGTATAAAAATAATAATTTTTGTATAAATATTTCATGAGTATTTATTATTAAATGTTGCATTATATCTTGACTTGAATGCATATTGTGTTAAATAAAATATTTTCTTATATTGTAGGTACTAGAATATATGCAAATTTTTTATTCTTCAAATTTTCTTTATTTCAAATCTTAATCTTAATTAAACACATATTGTTAAACTATGTAGTTAATCAGTCGGCTGGATGGCTAAGCGAGCTGGCGCACATCTCTAACTCGCTGTAACGTCATTCGAACTAGAGATTCTCAGGTCAAGTCCCAGCGACCGACAACGTGTGATTTGTCGTATAACAAAAAACACACCTACTTGTGTATCACACTCGGATGCTATAGACTTGTCATCTATACATCTTAAATAGAAATAAGACTGGCATGACATAATCGACAGTACGGTAGTTATATCTGCGGCTCGGTGAGTTCGGTTGCCCTACGCTCCGCTTGGGAGATACAGGGACACATTATTATATGTAGTTAATTAAAATATATTAATTTCTAATTAAAAATAAAACAAATTATCAACTTTTATAACCAAATTACAAATAAATTATACATTATTTCAGAAAACCTACACTATCAAGGAATTGACATTAAAAATTGGTAAGTTACGAACATCTGTTCTACAACTTTTCATTATCGTCTGAATGCGAAACATATACCCATTCATGGCCTGGCGTTTCAGGTGTTTCAACGGAAAATAACGAAATTACCCTAGATACTCAACCCGTCTTCACCACTAGCAGTAAGGGTGCATTACACTCTTAAGCCATTAAAGTAAAAAAAAAGTATTTTGCTTCAAATATATTTTTTTAATATTAGTAATAAAAATTATTTTTTTATAAATATCTATCCATGATTAAAAAGCCTGTACGAAGCTAAGTTTCTTTGAATTATTACTAACGAATAAAATTTACTTTTATTAATTATCTGTTTATAAGACTGTATCTACCTACAATTATGAACATGCAAATTCTATGTTTTTTGTGCAGTAGGGTATTTAATTCCTCTTAATTTGTAATTAGATATTTACGTATCACACATGCTTTAAGTGATGGATCAAAAGTAATATGTTCCAAGTGTGAACTAACATACCGTACATTTAGTGGCTTCCGGAAGCACATATTAAAATGTGTTTTTAAAAAACAAGTTACAATTTCACAAATAACAGATTCAACTAATAAAAGCTTAGAATCTCCTATTCCAAATGTTGAATCATATCTACATTTACCTAATTTTGAATCAATGGGGTTTTTTTTCTTAAATTCTCTTGCTATATCTCAAAGTACAATTCAAATTATATACGATAACGTTAGTACTTTGTTTGATGTTATTTTTAAAGATTATTTAACGTACATTACTAAAAATAATTTGTCAGTGCTAGCAGAAATGCTAGAGAAAACATTAAAAAAATATCAATTTCATCTTCTGATAATACTTATTAAAAAAAGTTACGAAAAACATATTGTTACATATCTACACAACCCGCGATGCATTTACGTTGTCTGGTTGTATAAAAACTATTATCAGGATATGGATATAAGAAGGCGAGGAAGAGAGAAGTGACAGTGAGTGACGAGTGACAGCAAGGCAAGAAAAGCGACTGATTTAGAAAGCGAAATACTGTATGATCCGTTAGTTATCGAGTTTGTTGTTCTTGTGTTCGTGTTTGTTATTGTTCCTATTGCGTTATCTTGTTTAAGTTATCCTGTTCGAGTTAGTTTATAGTTCCTGTTTTTTATGTTTGTAAATTAAAAATCTAAAGAACCCAAGATGTTAAATATTTTGTACCAAATTTGTAACAATTGGTGTCAGAAATGGGATCTTTATAGAAGTTACAAATTAAAATAATTATAAAAATGATGTTGAGAGAATTGAGTGTAAAAAAACTCAAAGAAGAATTAGAAGAACGAGAACTGGATAAGTCTGGAAACAAATCTGTACTCTTAGATCGACTGAAGCAAGCACTTGTCGACGCAGGTAATGATCCAGATGTGTTTGATTTCCTGACAGCAGAAGAAAATTCCAGAAAACAGAAAAAAGTCCATGGGCGACATTCAAGATTAAATTTGAAGCTGTTACCTCTATTAACGGATGGACTGAAAAAAAGAAGGCTATTGCTTTGATTTCCGTTTTGCATGGAATTGCTGAAAACACGTTAAGAATAATCCCTGAGTCTAAATGAACATACGAAACACTGATTAAAGCTCTAGAACAAAGATTTGGTGATGGACATCTTTCTCTAATATACAAAACGAGAATTCAACGAAGTAACGAAACGTAACAAAAATTTGTAGCTGACATAGAAAGATTAGTACGTCTAGCATACCATAATTCTTCTCTTGCATTCCAGGAGCAGGAAGCTACTTATAGATTTATCGGAAATTAGGCGATGTATCAACGTGTGAGATCATCTAGAACCTAGTTCTGTTTTGGCTCGAGCTCTGCAACAAGAAGCTATGGAAGCTAGTCTACCACAAAGGATGGTTAATTTAAGAGAAATTAAGCTGCAAACATCTAACAGAGATTATAAATATTACCGTTGTTGGAATTCCAATAAATTGGGACACATAAGTCCCAGTTGTCCTCTACAAACTCAGAAAGAAGAGAATCAGGGAAACGACTAAGAGCCGGCATTGAGGGCTGGATGTCGTCAAAGTCTACAGAGGCGTACAAAATTCCAATAAAGATTTCACAATTACGGAAAAATAACAAAAGTTGGACAATACAAGTCATAGTAAACAAGAAGTCGTGCGATATTACCATTGATACTGGTGCAACTGCCACAATAATACGACCAGACCTTGTAGCAAAAGAACGGTGGAAGAGAATCATCACCAGTCTTGGGAGAAGTCGCTGTGCAGTTGCAATTGGGACAACAAATTATTCCTCTTCGAGCTCTGGTTGCCAATATTATCGGCGAGATGATTTTGGGGGTTGACGTGATGAGCCATATGGGTTTTATTGTGGATATGGCTAAACACGTACTACGAATAGGAAATGAAGAAATAATTTTAAATCTCCTTCAGATAACATAAAAATAAATAGCCTATTTACGACTTAAGATGTGCCAATACCACCGTTCATTCAACAAGTAATTATGTTGAAAGCGGAAGAATGGAATTTTGTAGCGCCTTTTAAACTTGTCGAGCCAAAAATAGATTTAAATATACCAGATCTGCTAATAGCTAGAACACTCGTTGAGATAAAATAAATTGTTCCAGTACAGATTGCGAACACCAGCAATAAGAATATAAAAATTAAAGAAAATACAAAACTTGGCACCATTGAACCAATTACATGGATTGCTTCGGGAAAGAATATCCCTCCTATTAATTGTTATACTGCAAAATATCCCGTAGAGTTACAAAAGTTAGATGAAGAATGAGTTAACTTAACAGAAGTAGAAAAAGAAGTTGTTGGAAAACTACTTCGGGAATATAGAGACGTGTTTGCAATCACCGAAGAAGAATTTAGAAGTACAGCTCTGGTGCATCATAGAATTAACACTGGAGATTCAGTACCAATTCGTCAACCATTTCGGAGATTACCTTTGGTGAAATTTAAAGAAGCGGAAAATATAATCAATGATATGGAAAAACAAGGAATAATAGAAGAGTCATAAAGTCTTTGGGCTTCACCTGTAGTACTGGTTAGGAAGAAAGATGGAACTACTCGTTTCTGCGTAGACTACCGTCGCCTGAACAATATAACAAAAAAGGATAGCTATCCTCTACCTCGGATTGACGATACCTTAGATGCCTTAGCAGGGTCAATAGGGTTTTCTACATTAGACTTAAAGAGCGGTTATTGGCAAGTCGCTCTTCACCCGTATGATAAAGAGAAAACCGCTTTTACGATAGGTACTGGGCTTTAGCAGTTTACAAGAATGCCTTTCGGGTTATGTAAGGCGTCAACCACGTTTGAAAGGTTAATAGAGATGGTTCTTTCGGAGTTATCCTAAAAAACTTGCTTAGTTTATTTGGATGATGTAATTATACTGGGAAAATCATTCAAAGAACACTTGGACAACGTCAAAGATGTTTTCCAAAGATTTCAGGCTGCAAATTTAAAACTAAGTCCAAAGAAATGTCACCTATTTCAACCAGAAGTAAAGTATCTTAGACATATTGTTTCAAATAGTGGCGTACCACCAAACCCAGAGAAAGTTAAAGCTGTTAAGGACTGGCCAGTGCCGAAAGATAAGCATAAATTACAAAGCTTTCTTGGTTTTTGTTCCTATTATCGAAAATTCATACACAAGTTTTCCGACATTACAAGACCGCTGACAAAATTAACAGAAAAAAAAACGACCATATTCGTGGAGTGAAAATTGTCAAAAGGTCTTTGAAGCAATAAGAAATACGCTATCTGATGCTCCAATTTTGAACTACCCGCAACCTAATGGAACGTATATAATCGACACAGACGCAAGTAACGTAGGAATTAGTGGGGTGTTATCTCAGAAAATTGAAGACAACGAATTCGTCATTGGATATTACAGTCATACACTAAGTAAACCCGAAAGAAACTATTGCGTTACTCGTCGAGAACTCTTAGCTATTGTGCGAACAATTCAGCATTACCATAAATATATCTATGGTCAAAAATTTATAATTCGTACTGGTCACGCTGCACTCACCTGGTTATTGTCGTTTAAAGAACCGGAAGGACAGTTGGCACGATGGCTACAGAGACTCCATGATTTTACAATACAACATCGACGGGGAAAATCCCATAGAAATGCAGACGGATTATCAAGACGCCCTTGCAAAGAAGACTGCAAGCATTGCGACCAACAAGAAAAACGAGAAACAGAAATTTCAATTAACGTAGTTACGATTATGCAGGGCAACCCATGGAAAAATGACTCCATCCGCACAGAACTACTACAGGATATTGATATTGGTCCTCTACTCCTGGAGAAGGAAACTGGTGAACGGCCATCTTGGGAAAGTAGTTCTTACCGTAGTCCCACTTATAAAAGTTACTGAGCTCAGTGGGACTCTTTGCTCGTCTGTGACGGAGTACTCCGATGGAAATGAGAAGCAGCAGATGGCCATTCTTACAAAATGCAACTATTGTTACCAAAAACAAGGATTCATAAAGTACTACAAGAGATGCATAGTGGAAATTCAGGGGGACATCTCGGCATAAATATAACTTTAAATAAAATTTGTGATCGATTTTACTGGCTAAAAAGTAGGATAGATGTAGAGGAGTGGTGTCGTCAATGTGACGTTTGCACAGCTTCTAAGGAACCGGCGAAACTAAATCGAGGGCATCTTCAGAAATATAATGTAGGTGCTTCATTCGAAAGAATAGCCATCGACATAGCTGGACCATTTCCCAAAACAACGAAAGGAAACAAATATATTTTAGTAGCTATGGATTACTTCACAAAATAGACGGAAGCATTTCCTATCCCGGATCAAGAAGCAACTACCGTAGCAGAAGTATTGATTTCCAACGTATTTTGTCGTTTTGGTATACCTTTTGAAATCCACTCAGATTAAGGACATAATTTTGAATCTAAATTATTCCAAGAAATGTGTAAAAAATTAGGAATAAATAAAACCAGGACAACGCCACTGCATCCCCAATCTGATGGTATGGTGGAACGATTTATTGGAACTTTAGAGCAATATTTAAGAAAAGCAATTGACAAAAGCCAATGCAACTGGGATACATTAATTCCGCTATTCCTGATGTCACATCGAACAGCAACTCATGAAATGACAAAAATGACACCATCTAAACTCTTAATGGGGCGAGAAATACGACTACCATGTGACTTGCTCTACGGTGTTCCAAACTACGTAACTCTTTCTACCTCAGAATACGTAACAATAGAACGATTAGAGATTGCACAAGGTACAGCTCGACAAAATCTGGAAATAACCTATGACCGTATGAAAACCAGGTATGACTGTAGATCCAAAGATTCATGTTTCAAGAGGGAGAAAAAGTTCGGTTGTATAATTCCAAAAGAATAAAAGGAAAAGAAAGAAATTTGTATTGGAACTAGAAGAGAGAAAATATATGACAGGCAAATAAAAAATGATAAAGAAAAAACATACCTTGTACATTTACATATATTCCAAGAATCAAAACACTAAAATATCTTTTACAAAATGAAAGTTTTTATTCGCATACCATAAACTCAAAAAAATGTCACTATCCCGTATTAATGGATATTACCGATGGAACATATTTTCAAGAGAATGAACTTTTTAATTCATGAGAATTTAATTTTCAAATACAACTTTACTACGACGATTTTGAGACAACTTACCCTTTAGGATCAAAAACATAATAAATTCGGAGCTATTTATTTCAGAATTAGAAATTTATCATCGTACTTAAATTCACATTTATCGCATATTCATTTGTTGTCTCTTTTTTACTCCATTGATTTAAAATCTATTAATTTTAACGAAATTTTGAAACCTATAATAAACGATTTAAAGATATTAGAAACTGAAGGCATTACCTTTAACAATGAAATATTCAGAGGTACTATTTGTGGAATATCATGTGGTAATTTGGGTGGAAATATATTATTTGGGATGGTAGAACCATTTTCTGTCATTCATTTCTGTCTACATTGAGATGCATAATTTAAAATATGGATGCATTATTTATTGCTATTGGAGACAGTAGTGTCTATAAAAAAATTAGAGAGTGTGCACCATGTGGTCAAAATTTAATTTTTAAAATATTGAATGTATATCGTCTATTACGTTGCTACATTATTAAGCTGAAAGAAATCAGTAAAATACCTTGAACAAATATTAACGTACGAAAGTATGTAGTAGAAAATTTGTTACGATTTCGAACAGCTGTGACTAAGGCAGTCGAATACAGAAATAATACGCCAGTATCAATAACTGAGCAAATTCGAGAACTTAGGAAGGACATTTTAAATGACCTATCTCACATATTTAGAGATCATGAAAATTGCAACGATTATTTCTGCACTAATTCAACTGAACTTCAGATTTTTATTGCTCTGTATAATTATTTGAAAAAATAATGACTGCAGTAGACAGACTAGCAAATAATGCAGAAAGTTTAATACAAGGTCAAAATAACAATTCTGCAGAATCGTTTAATAGCGTTGTTGCCAAATTTGTTGGAGGTAAAAGAGTTAGTTTTTCTCTAAGAAATGGATACAATGCGCAATGAGTAGTATGGTGGGACACTGAAGGCAGCGACGATACGGAGCCTACGTCATAGAAAGTTAATTAGATCAGAGATGTGAAAGTGTGATATAAAATTTATGTGAATAATTCTAATTGATTTTTGTAAACAAGTCATTATTTCAATATATATTTGTTTGTGACCTTATGATTTTTTAAATTGTTGAAAAATTTCAAATAGGATTACCTTTGTTATCATTAGACCTTGCGGAAATTGATTTTCGAATTGTTACAAGAAACATTTTATACAAATATATTCTGAAAATTTATTTTTAATTAGAGAAAGTAAAATACATCTATTTTTAGGTTTCATTACCTATCTATATAAGTAGGAAGTGTGAATATATTTTAGTACTTGTGAACATTGCTAATTGGTTTTCGTAAACATGTCATTATTTCAAAATATATTTGTTTGTGACCTTATTATTTTCAAATTGTGGAAAATTTCAAATATGAGTACCTTGGTTGTGAATATCATTAGACCTTGAGGAAATTGACTTTCAAAATTGTAACAATATTTTGAAAACAAGTAATTAGCTAATTGAACTATTTCTATTTATATTTGTTTGCGACGTTTAAAATTTTTTAAATTATATAAAAATAACTTTCGTAATTGGTGAAAGTAAAATATATCTATTTTTAGGGTTCATTATCTGCTATATAAGTAAGAACTGTGAATATGTTTTAGTATTCAGTATTACATTAACATCTACTGTGATATTTTGGTAAGTGTATTATTACATTTTATTATTGGATTAATATGATTCTAAATGTAAAATTTGTTTAAAAAAATAGCAGCACCCGCAACTATTTGTTGAGACATGGATTTCAATACTTTGAGTAAAATAGGTATGCTGAAGAATAAAAAACCTCTTATGAAAATAACCGACATGGAAATGAATAAGGAGTACAAACTAATTAACATCAATGCTGTCAAGACAAGATTTGGCAGGAAGATAACCGCTGAGACTGAAAATTTTATGGTTTACTTACCAGGTCGATTTGACGAATTGAAGGACGATCAAATTATGAATTTACAAAAGGCCGTTGGCGAATGGAGTATTAAGTTCACAGGGACCGATGAGTACAGTCCAGGAAAACATACGCCGCTAATAAATTTTGTTAAAAATTGATTAATGTGTAATGTATGTAAATAAATGAATGAAAAATGTATATATATATATATATATATATATATATATATATATATATATTGTTAATTTATAAATAAAATATATTTTCTATCTGTAAACTGTTAGTTTATTGTATAACTTTGATACGTAAACATGTGTACGCAATTTAAACATCCTTTTTCAACAATAATTGCTGGACCTTCTGGCTCCGGAAAATCGTACTTTGTTAACAATTTTATTTCAAATATTAACAATATGGCTGATACAATATTTAAAAAAATATCATGGCATTATGGTACTTGGCAAAATTTGTATAATACTATTCAAGGGGTAAATTTTATTGAAGGGCTACCTGATGTGGAAAATTTAGATGGGAAAGATCCGCAATTAATTGTAATAGATGATTTAATGCGTGAGGCAGACGAGCGTATAGTAGACATTTTTACGAAATGGTCACATCACAAAAATTTATCAGTGTTTTTCCTTACTCAAAATTTATTTCATCAAGGCAAGGGGCAGAGAGATATATCACTTAATGCAAATTATATAATTTATTTTAAAAATCCTCGTGACAAAGCTCAAATTATACATTTGGCGTGACAGATATGACCTAAAAACATAAAATTTGTACAAGAGTCATATTGTGACGCAACATCCGAGCCGCACGGATACTTAAATTTTGATCTTAAACAGAGCACGCCTGATTGGTTGCGTCTGCGTACATGTCGCAATGGAATGACATATGTTTATTTACCTAAGAAAAAGTATAAATATAATAATAAAGATATACCTGAGATCATATCATAAAAATGAGTGCGGCCGTCACCAATAACGCTGAATTTTTACGAGCGTTGCATAAACTAAAACCAAAATATAGACTAGCATTATTAAAAAACGCCGATTGTAATTCAGTCAAGTGTATTTGCGAGTGTGTATATAATATTTTAAATGGTAATATCCCCCTCAGTCGTAAACAACATACTGCTCTACACAGGCATAAGAAAATATTAAGAAATCTCACTAATCAAGGTAAGAACTGGAAAAAGAAAAAACGTGTTCTAGTTCAATCAGGTGGAGCATTCTTACCTTTTTTATTAGCACCTTTAATAAGAGGTGTACTAGGTGCTCTATTTAAAAACTAAAAATGGAACATACTAAAAAAATGGTATTAATATCGCCGGAGAATCTAAATCGTTTACGTAATAACACCAGCAATGAAGAAAATATATCTAGCCAGTTGGATACAGACATGAAAAATATTTTAATTTCAAAATTACCAGAATCAGAGAAATGGGCTTTATATCAAGAAATTTTACAAAGATATTTATATTTTCAACAAAAAACGAACGAACCTGTAAGTATTTCAATAGAAGAGCCAACAAACAAACAATCACATTCATTATCTGAGAAGACCGAGATTGTAGATGAATCTGAAAAAATTATAAAATTTTTACCAAAATCGCAGCAGGAAAAAGCCCGAGTATTAATACAAATATTAAAGGATAATAATAATACTATTAATTGGAATGAGAGCGGCGTAGTTACTATAAATAATAATCAAATACTAAATTCGAATATATCAGATTTAGTTGCGGATGTTATAGGACATAGAAAATATAGTAATCCGCCAGGCTGGGAATATTTTATTAAAACATTAAAAACAATCAATGTTCCCTTAGAATTAATAAATAATCTGCGAAGACGGAAATATTTCGTTTCCCTAAAAAGTATTCAAACATATAGGGGGAAAAATCAAAGGCAACTAGATTACGACAGTGAGGAAAATTCAAAAGAAACCGAAATTATAAAACAAAAGAAAATTTAGTGAAAACGATTTACCTTATAATTATGAATAAGAAATTGACAAGTATATATTTTAATCCTTCACATCCTGCTGGTTTTTCCGCAGCTAATAATTTAATAAACGCTGTGAAAGGTAAAAGTAATAAAATACGTAAGTGGCTTAGTTCACAAGACACTTATACATTATACAAACCTGTACGAAAACATTTTCTCCGAAACAAATATAGAATTTCGAATATAAACGATCTTTTCCAAGCTGATTTGAATGATATGCGTTCGTTAAGCCGTTATAATGACAACTACAAATATATTTGAACTGTTATTGATGTCTTCAGTAGATATGCCTGGGCAATATCTTTGAAAGATAAGAAACCGTCATCGGTAATTGATGCGTTTAAAGTTATATTTACCGAGCGAAAACCTCTTTATTTTCAGACAGATAAGGGGTTAGTGTTTGTTGCTAAATTAGTAAGATTATATTTACAACAAAACGATATTAAATATTATGTAACACAAAATGCCGATGTGAAAGCCTGTTTTGTTGAAAGATTTAATAGAACACTGAAAACAAAAATGTATCGATACTTTACATTTAAAAATACATTTAAATATCTCGATGTATTGCAAAAACTTGTCGACGGTTATAATAAAACAAAACATAGAATAATAAAAATAGCACCTTTCCACGTAAATGAAACAAATGTTTTAGAAGTGTGGAGGAACCAGTATGAAAAAAAAGTAAATTCAAAACAAGCAAAATTTGAAATAAATGACATAGTTCGTATATCAAAATATAAACATATATTTAATAAGGGTTATGAAGCTAACTGGAGTGATGAATTATTTAAAATGCATGCTATTCTCAGACGAAATCCTATAGTATACAAATTAAAAGATCTTAATAATGAAATAATTGAGGCCACGTTTTACGAATCTGAATTACAGAAAGTGCATGTAACAGCGGATACGTCGTATAAAATTAATAAAATCTTAGCGGAATCCGGTAAAGGAAGTAGAAAGAAGTTGCTCGTCAACTGGCAAGGATATAGTAGCAAATTTAATTCGTGGATACTAGCAAATCAAGTTAAATTATTAAACCATGTATGATAAATAATTTTTTATTACTTTACCTAGTAACAGTTCAATGCAATATTTCCCAAATAACAAAACCACACAATACACAACAGAATTACCACAAAATGTGAAGCTGAACGGGACATGGGAAGTTGCCTTATCGGAAATTATATATCCTTGTTCATTTTATAATGTTAGCGAGAGAGAAAACAGATTAAGTATCGCGGTAAATTCTTCAAATAATACCAGGAATATAATCCAGAAAAAAAATCCTTCGAAAAATTATGAAGATGTCGATCGTGTGTTACATGAAATAAATGCGCTAAGTGAAATAAATAAACACGTAGCGTTTTCATACGATAAGAAAGAAAACAGAGTGCAAGCAAAAAAAAAAAAAAATACTGATGGTGCTTCTCTAAAATTATCTCCAAGATTAGCATTACAATTGGGCTACCCGCCATTTGCGGATTTATACCAACAAAAAAATTCAATTAATCCACCGAATTTAATATTAGGTATACCGCCGCAATTATATATTTATTGTGATATAATTGAACCACAGCTGGTGGGAGACGTTGTTACTCCACTATTAAGAATAGCTCATATAAACACTGATAAATATGTTTTTGGATCTAATAAAATTATATCGTATCCAGAACCACATTTCGTTCCGGTTTTGAGAAGAGAATTTACGAATATAGAAATTGATATAAGATGTAACGACGGGTACGCAACACCATTCCAGTTTGGTGTTTTATGTGTGAAACTTCATTTTAAACGCACTGCATAATGAAAAATTGTCCGTACCAGCAATTTACAGGCAGGAAGTGGAGTAGGAGTAGTATTTAAAGGAAACCAGTTTCAAAGACGACATGGTCTGGGAAGTTTTTTCAGCGGATTATTTCGAAGTATTATGCCGTTAATTAAAAAAGGTGTTGGGACGCTCGGTAAACAAGCACTAAACACAGGAATACAATTTTTGCGAGACCTCAGTGAAAATCAACCGGTGAAAGAATCATTTAAAAAACGCATGTCAGAAGCGGGAGTAAATTTAAAGCGCAAAGAGAGAGCCAAATTGATAAAATAATAAGCGGTTCGGGTTATAAAAAGAAACGTATGACGAGTACTCACACTCATTCCAAAACTTTACATTCCCGAGTAAAGAAGAAAAATAAACGCTCAAAACAGTCAGTTATATTTAACTAAAATGGCATTTTTACATTCTCAGTCGTGCGAGTGTGTAAAAACAGAGTTAGATATCTTTGCAGTACCTCCGACCCAAACAAGTATTGAAAATGGACAATGGATTAATTACTAGCCTTTATCATCGCTTACCGAAGATTCACCGATTGAATTTGTAATTCCTGGACATGGAGAAGAATATTTAGATTTATCACAAACCATGCTGTATATAAATGCAAAAATTATTGAAAATGATAATACAGACTTAGCGACGGATGTTGACAGTGTAGCACCTGTTAATAACTGGCTTTATTCACTTTTTAGCCAAGTTGACGTTTATTTAAATCAGAAATTAATGTCTCCACCGATCAATACATACCCCTATAGAGCCTACATAGAAACACTACTGAATTATGGTAAAGATGCAAAAAAATCTCATCTTACCTCATCTCTATGGTACGCAGATGAAGCAAGAAAAATGGATGTTACGAATGCTAATAATGGAGGATACATTAAACGACAAAAATTTACAGAGTTAAGCAAAAATGTTGATTTAATTGGATATCTACACGTTGATATATTTAATCAAGAAAAATTTTTAATTAATGGTGTCGAAATAAGAGTGCGGTTAGTTAGATCACGTGATAATTTTCATCTAATTTCACCTACAACAGTTTATAAAGTCCATATAAACGAAGCCACATTATTTGTACGACGAATGAAATTAAATCCAAGCATATTACTTGCGCATAATACAGCTTTACAAATAAATGCAGCGAAATACCCGATTACCAGGGCCGAAGTGAAAGCTGTGACAATCCCATCAGGCGTGCAGGGAAAATCATTAGATAATATCTTCTTAGGGCAACTCCCTAAACGATGTGTCATCGGCTTTGTATCTAACAAAGCGTTTAATGAAGATTATACAACAAATCCATTTAACTTTGAAAATTTTAAAATGATTTATTTATCTTTATTTGTAAATGGTCACCAATTACTATCAAAACCCCTACAACCATTATTTAGCAATAAAAAAACATATATACAAATGTATAATACATTGTTCTCAGGAACAGGTATACATTTTGGAAATACTGGAAACGAAATCAATCGACAAGATTACCCCAACGGTTATTGTTTAGCTGCCTTTGACTTAACTCCTGATTTATACTGTAAACTGTGTTATCTATGCGGAGTTCGATAATATAATTGAAATTGATAAAAATAGAAATGTAATTGTTGATTATGGTTGTTAGTGTTAATAATTCTATATTTAAAATTAATTTGTATCTTATATTAAAATAAAATAAATGCTATCTTCAAAAATGTGTTATTTCATTTTAATTCATCGTCATGACAAGTTACATTGTTGATGTGCAAGGTTTTTACGGAAATACGGACGAGTTTCTTATAAAAGAACTAGCCATAATTTCTGTAAATGGTTTATATTCGTATTTTCAATATTACGTATTTAAAGCGCCAGTCGACATCAAGGAATTGAATGAGAAGTATCGCAAAAAAAGCCAACTTGTTGAAATATAATTACCACGGGTTCGATTGGCGTTACGGCTATGTGGAATATAATCAATTACCTAATATATTACAAAATATTTTTAAAACTTCAGATCAAATTTACATAAAAGGAATTGAAAAAAAGAATATAATTTAAGAATTTCTAAGTAGAGATGATTTACTAGAATTAGCGGATGTAGGATGCCCATCGTTATTGAAGTTATCAGATAATGAAGACGTCCCAGGCTGTATATTACCTGCATCACACGAAGGCATGGTTTGTGCTGTGCGAAATGTATATCTTTTGAAACAATGGTTTATTGATAACATTAAAAATGAATGCTGCGCAGTTAGAAACGATCTTCCGAAGAAATTTCCAAAATTCAGGACACTTTGGAGTTTATGCCGCAAATAGATTACCACACCGTGTGAATTATCCATGCACAATTACTGTTAACACTGATCCTGATACCAAACCTGGTCTACACTCGATTGCTATTTTTATCGATCGTAATGGCCATGGATTGTATTTTGACAGTTTTGGAAGAGCTCCTCTGGTCAGACATCACGAAGAATTTTTAAAACGCAACACGAAAACATGGACTTACAACACAGCTGCTCTACAAGATTATGCTACATCGGTTTGCGGTTATTACTGTTAAGTGTATTTATTATTTAGAATAAATAATTATAATCATCAAGATTTTGTAACATTATTTAATAAATGTAATAAATATGAAAATGACAGATTAATAAGATATATGGTTAATTATTATTTTGATAATTGTTTTTAAAATGTTTATTTACATATCATTCATTTGTGGATATTATTGTGTAATGTATTTGTTAATTCGAATAAACTTTTACAAACATAGTGATTTTATAAAATTGTTTAACAATTATAATAAGCATGACAATGATCAGTTTTTAAGGTATATGTCGCATTATTATTTCAATAAAAGTCAATAATTGTAAATACGTATTTTATTTAGTACACATAATAAATACAAATATATTTATAAAATACAAACATTTTTTTTACTCTACACCCCTGTATGAGTGATTCACTTTGCGACCACTGCGCCTCGAACGTTGGATTTGAAGATAGATTCTTTCATCTAGTTTTTCTGCCATAAGGAAATTTTTCTTAGCCTCTTTTGACATTTCGTATTTAGTGGGTACAATTAATATTCACATATTCGAGTACATGGTTTATATTCCATTAAAATAAAATGTTACATACTGTTTGTTTATTGACAACTATTAATAACATATGATACTCTTAATCATATTAATTTATATATTTAAAAGTTCTTGTATTATTTACCTTCTCGCGGTAAATTCTTCTTCCGATATATGTTTCAAAATTTGTTTTTATTTGAAGCCATACACGGCCAATTAAGCTGTGCCAATTTTTTTGTTTTACACCAATCCTCATGAAAATTATTTATTGCTATTTGATCCGCAACAAGTACATCATTAAACCTTCTAGCATTAAAATAGGCCGTATCGTGTTCTTTTGCTATCTCATCGTCTTTGTCAACAGGCGCTCCATAGTTTAATTTATTACAAGATCCTAAATAAAAATTATTAGGGAAATTCATTTTAATATATTATTATATAATTGTGTTGTTAATACTGGGACTGTATAAAGATAAATAAATTAACATAGGTAAGATTGTGATATATATTGAAATAAAATTCTCTTATATTCATCGAATTATTAACTAATTAAACTAATTCTTATTCTATTAGGCAACTACTAAACTACATATATGTACATTCAAAAATACATCAGAATTAATATATATACAACTTTTTCAAAACTATGATTATAAATTAATGAAAACTATATGCTAGTAATAAACATGTGATAATAAATTAATTTAATCTCATTGTTTTTATACCATATGGGACACTATTTACGCTATCAAATAACCTACGCTTCATAAAGTTTATTTTAAAACATTTAGTCTCTTTTTTCGTAATTACACTATGGGCCACACCACACCTTATATTGTTTGAAGCAGTCACTAGGTTTAATTCGCGGTCATTAAAAATTAAGTTTTTCATTGATTAAAAATTTATTATTTGCGAATTTTTATAGTTCAGCGTAAAACCTTTTACTTGACACACTTCACTGGTATTATTTTCACTCGGGGTATAAACTTAGGTCACCTAAGAAATTAGCTTTTAACAGACTTATTACAACACCATTATCTACAGAAAATTACTAAGAAGAATATCAAAACATCATTAATATAGGACTCAGCAACAATTTTCCAATAGAATATATACACAAAATATACCATAACATAATTAACAATAAAATTTTAAAAGACATATACCCACACAACAAACTAATAACACAATACATTTCAGTTCCTTACAACACCCAATTTAATAAATTAAAAAAACTTTTATACAAATACAACCTTTCCATCACCTCCAAATCAAATAATACAATAGCCACACACATAATAAATAATAAACCAAAAACCGATACATTTGAAAAATCAGGCATATATAAAATTTCATGTAACAATTGCAATAAAATCTACATAGGCTTAACCACACGAAATATAAAAACCAGATTTAATGAACACTTAAACAAAAGACCTTCTAGAGCAGTCGGAACCCACATAAACGAAACACATCATCAAATAACTATTAATTCAAATCTAACTCTATTACACTAAGAAAATTCCCACAAAAAATTAGAACTTCTAGAAAAATACGAAATTTTAAAACATGCAATATCAAAAGATAACATTTTACTAAACGAAAATACAACCTTCCCAGAACCACATATTTTTAAATCTTTACCGCCATTTCACACTCCATCAACATAATCATGCAATAAAACAAAAACCAACTCACCTATACATATTCACACTGTTCATTCCAGTTTCCTTCCTAGACGCCGTAACACACGTTACAAAAACGTTTTTACAAATTATAACTTCTAAAATGTTTAATAAGATTTAATAATTCCAAAATGCTTTTCAAACACTATATATATATATATATATATATATATATATATATATATATATATATATATATTTTACTAATTCTGACGGTAAGTTTGTTTTTATTATTGACGTGTTTACTTAACCATAAAAAATTAACCACATGTTTCTAACTACAAAATTTTGTAAAAATAATGTATATTTCAGCGTCGGCCTGAAGAAGGTTTCTACCCGAAATCGATAGCCACTTAAATAAAAAAAAAATAAAAAAAAATTTAACAAACATTCTGCAAATTCTTCATTTCCAAACATAATTTTCATTTTTTATAGTATTAAAAAAGTGAGGAAAAAAACCTTTTTTCAATGATGATGATAAATCCATTGCTTTTGACAAAACCGATAAGGACATGGGTAAATAATTAATGGAATCTATAAATTTGACGTGATTAATTTGTAGCATCATAATTTTTGGAACCGCTCAAAATTAATTTTGGTTTAACGTTATATTCTTCAACTAAATATTTTAAAATAAAGTGCCAATAAAAAGATTTTGAATTATGGGCTATACATACGATAGAAGAGAAAGAAGTACGGGATAATAGAACATATGTAATAAAATTTTTAAGCAGATCTTTTTTATATATGTGTTGGCGAATACCATATGAGCTACAGAATTGTTTTAAATCGTCTATGTCGCAACACAAAGAACACATGGCTGTACAACACACAAATTCACTTCATGTTCAACGTGTTCTCCAGATTTTTTTTCTTGACGGGTTTCTAAGTCGTAATATAGGAATAATGTATTACCTTTTAATTCACTTTTGTCTTGCATCATGTAACACAGATGATCTTGTTTCTGGTACGAATCACATAACCGACAATATTTTTCACCACATACATGTCTATTTTTATTTTCACATTTGTAGGGTTTTAAACACTGTAGGCATTTCTTCAATCTTCGGCATTCAGTATTCAAATGATTATTGTAACACTGCTGTCCACGGAATTTTCTATGACACAGCTCACATGCAACGTATTGTAAATCAGAAGAACATGCTGGTGAATATTTGCAATATGAGCATTTATTTTCACAACTATGGCGTTCTCTTGTGTTATATGGCACATGACATTGCTCACAAAAATACACACATGAAAATGCAGCAGTTAAACTTTTTATTACATTGTAATGATTTCTGTAGGACAAAAGATTCAATCTTGGTAGATTTTTACCTTTCGCACCTTCAAATATTACATTTCCACGCGTATTATACTCATATACACATATATTGTAATCAGTATAATATCGTTGGAAATCTGCAAGTTCGAGAATACCTGCTCCATTTTCAGATATATTTACCTGAGCTTTTGCCACTAGTTCACGAGCCTTCGCACTTTGTATTCCTCTCATATTTTTCACTATATTCTTATACTCTGGATCTTTTTTCACCCAGGCTTCTGCCACGATTAATGCTCGGGGCAAACACAAATTATCGGTATTATTTATTTCTATAGTACCGTCTTTTATCCGGCATAATTCGGCGTACGGTAACCCATGGCCCTCTATTCTTCCCGAACCAGCAGGCACTTTCACTTTTGTCATTTCAGTTATGAATTGACCGTCAGAGAAAACCTCTTTGTTACTTTGCATAATTTTTTGTATATCCCAAACAACGTCAATGTGTAATTGGTCGGCTTTTCGAAAGCTTAACCATGCTGGACCGTTTTCTAATCGTGGAGTGTGTAATATGAATCCAACATAGTCAGTAGGATCTACTGATTCCAACACATATTTCACAACATCGTTGAGCCCTTCTTAAAACCATTGCACAGAATTTTGTTCAGGTGACGGATCTAATATTTAAAAAGTAATTTTTCGCTCAGATAAATTATAAAGTTTTAAATGATTTTCTTCCTCTGATCAATGTTGTATCGAGGTCGCTCTTCATACTCTAAATTTTCTCCACATCCTCTTTGTAGAGAATCATCAATGATGTTCTCAGCAACGTTAAAAAATCTTTCATAATTTACCTGCTCTTCTTGATGGTTTTCAGAGTCAGTAATATTTTCACACATTCGTAGAATTTCTTTCAAATTGTTAATCTCTTGACTGGCCATATCTGCACGTACACAATGAAGTTTAACAAGCACAAGTACAAGAAAAAACTAACCAAATTTTTCGATTAGGTTCCTTATATATGGAATTAATGACATTTGTAACTAACGAGTAAATACCTATTGGCTTGAAAATTTAAATATGCAGGTAAATTTTGTTATTCAATTTCACAAGAATACCTAAAATTTTGGGTATATGAACAATAAAATTTATTTAAAATTTTAAATCATATATTTCTTTTCTCGTTCTATAAACCTATGTACATATTCTAAATCTTTATAAGTCTTATAATAATAAAAAGTAAATAACTCTATACATAAATTCTTAAAAATTAAATTTTCTCCGTGAATATATTTATACAAACTTACATCTAAATTATAATTATGTCTAAAACTATATACTGATATGTCTTGCATTATTTTTTTATAAATACTGTTTATATTAAAATACCTCACATTATAACTTAAAATATTTTGCTGAATTACTAATTCTAAATTAAATAAATTATCTATATATTCTTTATTTAATACCAAATATTTATTATTAATTCTATATTTCAGTTGTCCTGTCGGAGTCACTGTGAATTCTCTGTCACACGTTATATATTTTTTATTTTTTAGAACTCTCCCTGATTCAACAAATTTTTAAAAATTTAAAAATTGGCTGAAATCAGGGACATTAAAGTACATTTTTTGAGCACATCACCAACCACTCGCACTACCACCTGTATAAAATAATTGGGGTCAATCCCTATAGAGATGAACGCTCTTCTATCGTTCCCTAGTGGAAAGGCAAGGACGTCCAGTAGCCTGTCATTGTTGTCCCTGATATCTTTATTTGGAGGAAAAGTATTGTCAAAATTTACAACCGACTCTGTTCCAATGTGGACGTCTAAGGGTTTATCACCAGACAACTCGGGAAATTCGAACTCATTAATGTTAGACGATTCACTAATCTCAGAGCCACACAAAGATAGTCGCTTCGACTCCCTGCTGCAATCCTCTTCTTCTCGGAGTCTCTTTGAACTTCTCGAATCCGCTGTCCATAATGAAGATACCACCTCGTTTACCATTTCATCAACGATTGATGCTGTATTATTATCATCGACTTGAGTGCTCGTTGAACAAGATGCACCGGCTTCGTTATCGTCGAGGAGGTTTACATTCTCCTCCTCTATAGCTCGCGGTGCCCGGACTTGTATGTTGGAGTGTATTACGAACTTCTCCGCGGTCCTGGTGTTGGTGACGGTCCCCGAAGGTGGCAGATAGCCGATGTCGAATTCAAAAGCGTTTGCTAAAGACATGGTAGTAACGCACACAATACAAATAACAAGTAACTGAATAATGTAGAATTTGTATTAAATTATTTATAAGGATGTCATATCACAAAATTTAAAAGCTATTCTTCAAATTTAGAATATTCCAATAATTTAAAAAATTCCTAACATCACAAACAAATATAAACAGAAATAGTTCAGTTAACTAATTACTTGTTTTCAAAATTTCGTTACTAATAAATTCTTTAGCATGACGTCATATCTTATACTCAAAAAGTAATTCGAAAGTTACCAGCTTTTCCGTATTCTTTTGAAATACTTATTATCACCATTCCCATACTTAACAATTTGAAAGTCAATTTCCTCAAGGTCTAATGATATTCACAACAAAGGTTTGAAATTTGAAATTTTTAACAATTTGAAAATCATAAGGTCACAAACAAATATATTTTGAAATAATGACATGTTTACAAAAACCAATTAGCAATGTTCAGAAGTACTAAAATATATTCACACTTCCTACTTATATAGATAGGTAATGAAACCTATAAATAGATGTATTTTACTTTCAATAATTAAAAATAAATTTTCAAAAAACATTTGAAAAAAATGTATCTTGTAACAATTCAAAAATCAATTTCCTCAAGGTCTAATCATAACAAAGGTAATCATATTTTAAAATTTCCAACAATTTATAAAATCATAAGGTCACAAACAAATATATATATATATATATATATATATATATATATATATATATATATATATATATATTGAAATAATGACTTGTTTACAAAAATCAATTAGAATTATTCACATAAATTTTATATCACACTTTCACATCTCTGATCTAATTAATTTTCTATGACGTAGGCTCCGTATCGTCGCTGCCTTCAGTGTCCCACCATACTACTGCAATGTGATGCAGCTGTCCTTTCTCGAAATTTTGCTAATTTCCATGATAATATACATTCATATTTGGGCAACAAAAACACTGGCGTATATAAAAAGAAATATGCAAGCTAAATTCAGCAAATTAAAAGAAACAGAAATTCTAGAAATGCCAATAAAAGAAGAAAAACGACCCACGGTGGAGATGCAGACTTAGAATATGGGCCAGAAGCAGCAAATTCAACTCAAGATATGCCATATGAACAATTAGAAAAAGAAAAAGAAGCATACCTCCAATCTCTAATGGAAACCGACAAAATTAAATTTTTACAAAAACTCTGAAGCAGCGGCACTCTGATATTTGGCATCATGAAAGAAGAAAAACATCAACTGCATCAAATTTTGGAAGTATTTGCAAGAAGAAGGCTACGGCACCAATGGGAAAAAAGTATTTGGTTCGCTATATAGCAATTTTAGGGGCAATGCATATACAGTGTATGGCAGTCAAAATGAAAAAAAAGCTATTCAAACATTTGAAGATAAATGTAATGTAAAAGTTCAACCAAGTGGATTGGAAATAGATAAAATATTACCATTTTTAGCTGCTTCTCCAGATGGCTTAATTCACCTCGACAAAATAGTTGAAATTAAATGTCCAGCAAAACTAAAAGCCTAAACAATAAGAAGTGCAGTTGAGCAAAATGAAATAAACTTTCTAAAAATACACAACGGAGAAATAATACCCAAAGAAAACCACAATTACATGTTCCAATTTCTAGGTCAGCTTCATATAACGAAAAGATAAGTATGTTATTTTGTTGTACGGTCTCCCCACGACATATAAGTTTAAGAGATTCATCGTGATAATTTATTTTGGCAAGAAAAAATGGAAGAACAATTGAAATTTTTTTACTACGATGGAATTTTGCCAGAACTAATAGATTCGAGGTATATACGAGACTTGCCTCCCCGTGAAACATATTAGCAGAGATCGGAACATCCCATAGAAAAGGGAATGCACTAGAAAATAATTCCTTTGTCTTTTACAGATAAAGAGTTGTGAAAAATTATTACAATGTATTGAAAACTACCGTAGTAAAATTAAATACTTGCATATTAATGATACCCTTCCTGTAAAGTAACTTAGATATTAGCAGTGGAATTCTACAGTCACTGTTAAAGTTGCTTAAAGACGATCTCTAGCTAGAGGTGACTGTTAGTTTTTGTAAGTGATGTTATTCTACTATTACACAACAATATTAGCGCTAACAGCGAAAAATTTGACTGTAGAATACGTTTTTCTTAGAGATCACCTCTAAATTCAGTTAGAGACGATCTCTTAATTTAACAATGACAGTAGAGTACCTCTGTAGGTATTTAATTGTTAATAATATTTTATTTTAATAAATAATAAAATTATTTTTGCTATGATTTATATATATATATATATATATATATATATATATATATATATATATATATATATGCACATATTATAAAAATTATTGAAAATGTAAATGACACATGTCATTAAATGTAATACATTGACAATAAGTACACTTATATTGATTTTCATTCCATTTACCAAATTGCAAATTTTTAACATATTCACATTTTTTATAGGTAATTTTAGTAACCTTGGTTTGCATATAATTCTCTTACAACTTGTGTTATGTTTTTACGATTTAAAAATATTATTTCGTTGAATTAAATTTATTAACTTTTATTTTTTTTTAATTTGCTTGATAAAAGCAAATGCAAAAAAACAATTTCGTATCTATTTTACTGAGTTAAATAAGTAGATATAGTGTGTTCAGAACTCTAAGGTTATGGCTTTGACTTACTAATCGTTGGGTGTACAGCAACTCAGCAGAGTAGATTGGTATAGTAGAAGTTTAGTTATATGAAACTGACTTAAGCGAGTTTTACAACCTTTTATGGACGGGTAAGAAGCTTTGTGGTTAGGTGTTATAAATTACCCCAACTCAAAGGTATCACTTGAAAAATAAAAACAGATCCGTATTAAATATGTTCATACTATACTTACTTTGTATAAATTTTGTAAACTGAAAATATATAATAAGAAATAAGACACAATAAATACAGAAATAACTTTACGTTTTGATGACTTGTCCAAAACTGACCGTGTACCTCTGAAGAATTTTTTTAATAACTAATAATGGAGTTCATAGAATATGGAATTGGAAATCCACAGATCGCTCAATGAATAGAAAAATCTTAAGAATGAACAACTTGAATTAATCAAATCTCCATTAATCTCTTCGCTTTAATCCGTTTTAGATATTCTACCATTGAAAACGTGGTTAATACTTAGTTTTTGTCTTTGTTTTTCTATGTATAAATACTAAAATTTTTCTGTGAAGTATATTTGTTAGTACTTATTTATTGTTAATGGCCTTAAAAGTCGAAATATGAATAAAAATAAAATTCAATTTTTTTAAACAACCAAGTATTTCTTATATTTATTTAATAACTGTTTGTATTTAAAATTTACGGTTGCATTTATTTTAATAATTTAATCTCTTCTCAATATACAAATTGGAATTAGAAGACGGCATTTAAAATGCATTATTATTTGAATATTTTATCCCAGATTTAAAAGTATACAATTAGAAAA
This sequence comes from Stenolophus ochropezus, assembly GCA_035578165.1. Lineage (NCBI taxonomy): Eukaryota > Metazoa > Arthropoda > Insecta > Coleoptera > Carabidae > Stenolophus > Stenolophus ochropezus. The sequence continues at coordinate 10,092,244 of JAQOWZ010000013.1, read as the reverse complement.
CATTTTGAAAGAAAATTTCTGTTACGGCCCTTAACATCATACGACAGAAAAATCTACCTGCCTAAAAGTATCAATACCGCAAGTCCCATAAAACTTTATAAGGGCCAATCGGTTTATCCGAAAGTGAATTTCATGTATAGCGTGTTCAGAACTATAAGGTTATGGCTTTGACTTTCTTATCGTTGGGTGCACCGCAACTCAGCGGGGTAGTTGGGTACCGGCAGTCAGGGGTGGATTATTTTAAATTTAAATAATGTGCTTACATTATAACGACATTTTGATGAGAAAATAATTGCAGTATTATTTACTTATTTTGTAATTATCGATTAAAAGAAATTCTAAAGCCAGATACACTATTACTAATTAGGAAAGAATTTTGTATATACGTACAAACAATCTTAATCTTACCAAATTAGAAGCCTGTTGTCATTTATAAATAAGTATATAAATAAGGGTTTAAATATCTGTACAATCAGTAGTTCGATAATAATCGTGCTGTTTACATCAACTCTTTATACAACAGAAAATTTAGAATAATGTGGAGGCCGTTTGAAGACAATACTCCGAATGTTTCAACTAGTGAAGATACTGTTGGTGCTTTAAAACATAAACGGGTTCATTTACCAGTTGAAGCTAAAAAAAATAGTGCTAAATGTGTACAATTGTTTAAAAGACAGCGGCAATCTTTCACCAATTTCAAAAACGGCAGAAGTGACACAATTGCCATACAATACGGTACGAAAAATTATTTATTGTCCTACTGTAAACTGTAAAACTGTAAAAAAGAACAGGGTAGATGCAGGTAGTTTGCGAATTATAGATTCATTTTAAGAGGATGTCATACGAAGAAAATTTTTTACAATGTATGAAGAAAAAATATTACCATCTGTGCGTTCTTTGCATCAACGACTTCAGATAATTGTGAAGTAAATTATTCATTTTACTACTACTACTACTACTACTACTTTATATAAAGTACTTCATAAAATGGGTTTCCGGTATAAGAAAATAAATAAAAGGCAAACATTAATTGAATATGTGAGTGGCGACATAAATATTTAGTAAATCTAAAAACGTATCGAGCTGAAAACCGACCAATTATTTATCTGGACGAAACTTGGTATGACACCCACGATACCGTTGATAAAAGTTGGACAGATAGAAGTGATCGTTGCAAAGTAGATGTTCCGGTATCGCGTGGTAAACGTATTATAATCCTTTACGCAGGAAGTGAGCAAGGATGGGTAAAAGGTGCTCGATATTTAGCTGGCCATAATATGAAAAATATTAGTTTAGATTCTTCTTCTTCTTCTTTGTCCTGTCATTCCTCAGTGGAACATAGGGCCTTCACAAAAGTTTTCCATCCGATTCTGTCGTTCGCTTCCTGCTTGGCTACATTCCATGTTGTTCCCCTTTCTTTTAACTCTTTCTGTATTGTTCGTCTCCAAGTTATCTTGGGTCTACCTTGTTTACGTTTCCCTTGAGGGTTCCATTCTAGTGCTTCTTTCGCTATATTGTTATCATTTCTCAGGTAGTGACCAATCCATTTCCATTTCCTACTTTTGATTATTAAATCAATTTTTGTTTGGTTACTCACGTTCCATAAATCTTCATTTGATGTCTGGCCATCTAATGTTCAGAATTCTTCTCAGGCATCGATTAATAAAGGTTTGGATTTTGCTGTTTACTTCTTTAGTGACTTTCCATGTCTCACAGCTGTACAGTAGCATGGACATAACTTTGCTGTTGAATAGTCTGAGCTGAGTATGTGTATTTATCTTTCTTGAATTCCATACATTGTACATTTGTGCATAGATTCCTTTAGCTTTATTAATTCTGGAGTTTACGTCGGCCGAAGCTCCTCCATCCTCGGTTATAATACTCCCCAGGTAGCAAAAATTATTTACTACCTCTATTGCTTCCTGGTTTACGGTTAAGGGGGTGTTGACTCTGTTTCTTAGTCTCATTTCTTTAGTCTTTTTAGAGTTAATTTTCAAGCCTACTTTAGAGGATTCTATCTGCAGCTCCTCTAGTTTGTCTTTCATATCTTTTAGACTTTGCGACAAAAAACATATGTCGTCTGCAAAAGCAAGGTAGTCCAATATACTGTTTAAGGTCCAATTAATGCCTCTTTGCTTACTTCCAGTAACTATTTTTATTATATGGTCCAAGACCATAATAAACAGTAGTGGGGATAGGAGGCAGCCTTGTTTGACTCCCTTGTGTACGGGGATCTTGTTGCTAAGTTTGCCTGCATGTATGATTTGGAATGTGTAGTCTTTATATGCACTCATGGTTAAATTTATGATCTTGTTAGGTATCCCATAATTTTTCATTGTTGTCCAGATGTTTTTTTGATCTAAATTATCAAAGGCTTTCTCATACTCTATAAACGTTAAGTAGAGCGTCTCTTGGCACTCCATCATTTGTTCAATAATTATTCTGAGTGTATGTATGTTCTGTACAAGATCTTCCTTCTCTAAACCCCGCTTGTTCTCTGCTTAATTTATTTCCTATTCTTGCCTTGATTCTATCTAGTAGTAGTTTTGAAAGTACTTTGCTGCAGCTACTTAGCAAGGTGATCCCTCTCAAGTTGTTGCATTGGCTGAGGTCACCCTTTTTTGGAACTTTGACTAATAGGCCTGTTTTCCAGTCATTAGGTATTTCCTCTTTTTGCCATATAGTTTTAATAAGAGGAAGTAGTCAGTTTGCACTTGTTTCTGGGTCGACTTTCAACAGGTCTATAGGGATGTTATCGCTCCCGGATGCTTTTCTAGATTTCATATGTTTTATTGCTAACATTATTTCTTCCTTACTAGGTGGATTAACGTCGTTTTCTTCGTCCTTGTAACCTTCTAGATCTTCTGCCACTTCGTCTTCAGGTTCAATTTCGTCCATTCTTTCTTCATTGGCTTTTCAGTAGCTCTGTGTAGTGTTCTTCCCACCTATTTAATTGATCTTGCGTGGATGCTAGCAAGACCCCTTCTTTGTTCCTTATCGGCTTTTCAATGTTCAAGAGTTTTCTAGAGATGGTTTTAGTTAGTTTGTACAGTTCTCTGACGTTGCCTTTCTTGGCAGCTTCTTCTGATTTTTTGATTACGGGTCTTGGCTTGGTTGATTTTCTGTTTGGCTTCTGCCCTTTCCTTTAGATTCCATGTGTAATAAGATATCCATTATATTCATTCATTTCTTTTTTTTCGTTTGATACCCTAGTGTATCTTCACCTGATTTTAGAAAAGACGATTTAACCATGCTCCATTTCTCGTTTATTTCTTCAGTCTCTTTCAGTGCTCCTTTGAGGGCTTCAAAACGGTTTTTTAGTTCGATTTCATTTTTTTTTCTATGTATGGGGAATTCCAGTTTGTTTAAGTCGAATTTCTTATTAGTTAGGTTTGACTTAGTTGAGGGTGAGACGATATTCAGCCGTATTTCGGTCAGCAGAAGATGGTGGTCGCTGCCTACATCTGCCCCTCTTTTGTTTCTGACGTCTCGTAGCGATGATCTCCATTTCTTTGATATGGAAATATGGTCTATCTGGTTTTCTGTGTTGTGGTCTGGGGAGACCCATGTAACTTTGTGACATCTTTTATGAGGGAATAACGTTCCTCCAACTACTAAATTATAATTGCCACACAGGTCTATCAGGCGTTCGCCGTTGTCATTGGTTGTTCCGAGTCCATGTTTTCCTATGATTTGTTCGACCCCCGTATTGTCGGTGCCTATTTTTGCATTCAAATCTCCCATTAGTAGTAATATGTATCTCTTTTGTACAGCTTGGCAGACATTCTCTAGTTTGCTGTAGAAATCTACTTTTTCTTCGTCAGGAGCTTGTTCTGTTGGAGCGTAGCATTGTATTACTGTAATATTGCGGATGCGTCATATTTGAGGATTGGTTTAGTAATAATCTTATTCCAAATTTGCCACCAAACAGCGTAATTGTTATGGATAATGCCAGTTACCACTCAAGACAGAGTGTAAAAAGGATATGTAGTTCAAGTACCAAGGGTGAAATTCGGCAGTATCTCATAAATAATGAAATATATTTTGAAGAGTCATACACAAAATAGAATTATTAGAAGTTTCAAAAATTAAACCAGTTCAGAAACGGTATATTTGTGATGATTGGGCAACAAAATTTGGAAACACTGAGCTGCGATTGCCTCCATATTATTGTATTTTGAATCTAATTAAACTTATTTGGGGGCAATTAAAACGGAAAATAAGAACAAAGAATTATTTTCCGGCTTCTAGTGACAATGTTATAGAACTTATTAAAAATGAAATTAATAATATAAGTAGTGAGACCTGGCGAGAAAGTGTACGATATGTGATAGACATTGAAGACAAATATATCGACATTAATAATATGGTTAAACAATTTGTCATAAACGTTGGGGAATCTAGTGACGAAAGTGATATATTTACTAAGGACAATGTTACCGACAGTGACGAAGAAATTTTTGTTGGTTGATTGATATAATTTGTATTACAGGTACCCTATTAATAATGATACAAATGTATCACCTTGCTATTATTATTTTTATATATTATTATTATTTATTTATGATGTAAATTTTAAGTTTATGTATTTTTAGTTCATAAATACAAAGGCAATTGTAAACACGCAGCAAAAATTTAAATACAACCCTGATATTCCTTGGATTTTTACCCCCATAAATCTTTTGCGCAGGTACCCTCGGCAGAGGTCTAATTGGGGCTATTAACTTAGAATTGTGAACACGCTATACTATATCTTTGCCAGCACTATACCTGTTGGCCAGGGGTGGATTGTTTCAAATTTAAATAATGTTCTTACATTACAGCGACATTATGATGACAAAGTAATTAAAGTATTGTTTACTTATTTTGTTTGGTAATAACATTTTTTCCTAATTATCGATTAAAAGAAATTCTAAAGCCAGATATATTACTAATTAGTAAGGTATTTCGTATTCAAGTACAGTCACGTACAAATAATCTTAATTTTACCAAATTAGAAAACTATAGTCATTCATATTTCTTCCACACTTGCCATAGTTGTTTTTATATTTTTAGAAGTGAAAGGAGCCAACCGGTAACAATTTTTCTTCAGTAACTGTTACTGGCTCCAAAGTTCGTACAGTATCCTCTAACAAAACATAAGTGCCGAAACATGACTGCATGTTTATCCAAGATCAGGGGGGCTATACTAATTGACTCCGTAAGTGATGTCGTCACGACCTCCATTTTGTTGAGATAGGTTAAGGTCTGGGTTCCAAACAAACGACAGGTATAGTGCTGGACAACATAATTGAGAATTGGATTACATCACCCCCTTCTAGCATACCGTAAACATGGGATTATCCCCAAATTTATAGTACAGAAATGCAGAGACTGATTTCAAATTTTTAAATAGGTATATATAATCCAGGTAAAAATGTTTGGTTCATACGTACTAAAACAAATTTTTTTTATTTTATTTATGTAAAAACTAATCCAGCCTAATGGTGAATAGTTAATTTTCTTTCCATTTTTGATCCTCATCACAGTTTTAAGAATGTGAAATTTTTATTAATACCGCCCCTATATATTTAAGACTCATCACCCGTTGTGAGGGTTAGCCGCATCTATTACCAAGCTTAAGGGATTAACCAAATATCTTGTCCTGTACTATATATGGAACTGTCCATAAGGCAAGTGTGAAAATATCGTTTTCAATCAAAATATTAGTTTATTTTATAGACAAGTGTATATTTAAATATTGATATGATGTGAGGTAATGCTAGCGCAAACAATTTTTCAATTTTAATACATCTGATACTTAAAACGAATAATTTAATTTGGAGGTTGTATGTAACATTAACTATTTTTGAACTTAATATTTATATAATTTAATTTTTTATATCTTCTTTTCTACAGCATATCTTAAAGTGTACTTTGTTCAACTTAAGATAGTTGATCAAGCAGCAGGGCTATAGAAAAACTAATACTTTAACAGCAAGTTTAGATAAAGTAATACTTTGACAGCAAGAATAGATAAAGAATTTTTAATTTATATTTAATACATATACATTTCCATAATAACCCACACTACTAAGATTTTAAAATTGTTCTTAAATAGGTATATTTTTTTTTCTCTTTCAAATTTGCTGTATAAAATATTGCATTTATGTTCTCGACGACGACAATAAAATTAAAATATCGTCTCTCTAAATGTTTAGATCTGTATTAAAATATAAATGTACTTACATTACGCAAAAAGGATAAACTACGTTGGTTGAACCGCGTTTCTTATTGGAATCTTCCAGTGACACGGACACCAAAATGCAATGCACACTTTGTTTGCACTTTATTTACAAGTATGACCACAATATTTAAAAGAAACATGTATTACATTAAGTAATATATGATAATGATTAACTGATCTTTCTAAATGTTTTAAAAATCTACATATAAAAACTGAACACTATGTTTGGTCTGGGGGTGGAAGAAATATACTTTCATTGACTGATTTGTGACCAATTAGAGCATAGAACTTCGTAATTCTGGAGTATCCAACTCCAAGATACTCCAGATTGTGTCTGCTATCATTAGAATGAGCGCCTAGATGTCTGACAAGTGCCATAAATTTGTGCACAATAAAATTTCTAACCTGTACAAAGTAGTAGATAACTTTAAAACTTTGGTATACTTGAAATGCACGTTCAGTTCGGTTTGTTTGGAATGCAACCCATGATCTACCTCAATCAAAATGGCATGGTGACGTCACACTTGCAGAGTCAATTATAGCGACTGATTTAGTCGCTATACGTCATCGTTAATGACGTCAAGTGATGACGTATTTTTACGTCGTTTATATGATGACGTAATGTGACCTGGAATAAATATTTAGTTTATTTTATTATTTGAAGTTGGTACCTGTTAAATAAGTAAGTACTCAATAGATGGCCGCACAGTATTTTACGCGGCAGTAATTTTAAATTTCAATGTGCTTGAATTCATTTCTGTTTGTGATCTTGAGTTATTCTCACCTGTTTTGTGTCGTTGTGTTTTTGATATATTTTTTGTTATTAGTATTTAATTAGTATTATAATAGGGTTTTAAGTCAAATTTTAGCATAATCTAGTGTTTCATTAGTTGTAATTATAAGTTAAATAGTTATTTTTTATTAATATATATTTTAGTTTTAATTCATTTTATTTTATTTGCTTTAGTTATTTTTAAAATTTAGATCAGTTTATTAATTCATTTATTTTTAAAATTTTGTTAATTTTTAATATTTATTTAAATCGTAATGTCCGAGAAACGTAAAAGAGACAAGAAAGCGACTAGGTCACAAATGGAAACATTACTCCATTTCATGGATGATCATGAAGATTTTGCTCGCAATAAATTGTTGGGCGCCGCGGGCAAAAGTACATCATATAAATTATGGGAGCAATTGACACAGCTCCTAAATAATATAGATAGAGCATCGAATGATAGTTCCAAGTGGCAAAAGGTAATATAATTAGTTTTATGGTGATTTTTAATCAAATATTTACATTGTTTATTTTATTTTGCAGGTGTGGGTTGACTTACGCAAAGTAAAGAGGAAAGCCAGCGAAATAAATATTAATAGGAGGACAACTGGAGGACGTCCTCAAAGTGAAAAAAGTGTCTCTGATTTCGACCAGACAGTTCTATTTTTCCTCACAGAAGAGGCAGTGTACGGACTGCGAAGCCCAGGCAATGTTCCTCCGGAAAGCGAGGAACCGCTTCCAGGACCGAGCCAAACTAATGCATCCGCAGTGGAAAACCCAACAATTTTAATCGTTGAACAGGCAGAAACGGGGGACACGTCAGACGTCAGTCTGCTTTCATCGACTGAAGAATCCGAAGTTGACGACGAACCCATACCTGGTAAATTTTCTAAATATCATTTATTTTCCCGTTACATGTTAAACGTTCTTACATTATAAATTTTATTTTACAGCAAGAAAGCGATCGAAGAAGAACGCAACTCAAGAGATGTTTTCTTCGCTGGCGATGCAAAATGATCAGCTAAATGCATCGCTGGATAGAGTTGGAGACATCATAATTAAAATGTTAGAAGAGAAGAAAGAAACAAATTTATTGTTTAAAAGAATAGCTGACAGTTTGGAGAAATTAGCTGGAGAGAAATGAAATTTATAAAATAGTCCCGTTTTTTATTACACCTCTCTATTAATATTTTTTCTTTATAAACATGCCATTAAATTATTATAAATTACATGACAACTATATTCATAATTTCATACATGTACATTTGAGTTTGTAAAATTGTTAGAAAGAATTTATATCTGGATTCCATATTTATTCCTTGTTACTATTTACCCTTAAATCCCAAGTTTATGACTGTCTGCATCTCTGTTGTTTTACAACATCTGTTATATCTTTGTCCTCACCCAAAATTCCAAACTTTATGACTGTAATTTATCCTAATATTTTCCCAGAATTGCAGATACAACGGTTTCGTACAAAATTATAAAACTAATAATATTAGTTTATATCTACTAATTTATTTATAAAAAAGTAACACAAAAATTAATCAAAACAGAACGAAAATTTAAATTAGCTAATATTTCGTTCCTGTTTTCATGAATAAAACTGTTATATGCCTCGTAAACAATTATATACGTAACTATTAATTATTAACAAGCATTATGAGAAAATTTCTTTTTATAATAAATGTAGTGGCCCTGAAAAGGATCGATTTTTTGTACAAAAAGCGAGATGAGAGAAGGCTGAAGAACGTAGCGTTCAAAATATCGCTCAATATATTGCTGACGACTAAGATGTCCCTGCTGTCGATAAACTGCGTCAGATTGGGCTGGTGCAACAGGCTCGTCGAGATCTATTACATCATATTCTACCTGTGGATCTTCGTCGTTATAATGCAGTGCAATATTATGCAAAACACTGCATGCCATGACAATTCTCGCTGCATTCCTTGGTGAATAATGCAGCGTTCTACTATACTTCGCGCTCTTTTAAATCTGACGTTGAAATTGATTTCCCGTTGATTCCTTGTGTTCGCTAAAGGCACTAACAACCATGGAAGACATGGATAACCAGAATCGCCCATTATTCTGGTTTCAGTGTCGCCATTTTCATAATTCGCTTTCATAGTTTGAGCAACTCTGCTATTCCTTCAAATATAGACATCATGTGAGCTGCCTGGCCACCGCGATGTTACACTAATTATGTGAAGATCAGCATCGCAAATCTGCAAAAAAAATATTAATGAAAATTCCTAACATAGAATACAGTTTCTTACAATTTGGACATTAGGGCTTTGATATCTTTTTCTGTTGACGTACGCGTGTTCATTTTCAACAGCTGTTGTTATGGCTACGTGGGTTCCGTCTACAACCCCTTTGATGTGACGCATCCGGTATAACATATTAAATCTGCAATACATGTTAATTCTTATTTCATTTTACTTGAGAATACTGATAATAATTATACCTGTTTTTTTTTTATTTTCCTTTCTTCGTCTTTACGTGGCAACCGAATCCACTGTTTCATCAGAAACCGAATTATTGCGTTACTCACTTCTTTGATGGCCCGGCTTACCATGGGTTGACTTATGTTAGCCTATAAAATATTGCCAACAATCCGTTGGTAGCTACCAACGAAAAAAAATGTATTTCAGATAATATCTAAAACAATAATTATTATTAACGTATTATTGATTATCAATTATTTTATTTAGCTTAAATATTATATATTTACCCTTAAATGAGCTGGAATACGGTTGCGGTATCTTCCAACATTCAAATGTTGAGTTAACTCCTCCACTACATAAGAGCAAACTTCTTTTCCTAGCCGAAAATTCGCGCGAAATTCAGCTTCGGGCAATCCAAACGGATTATGAGCATCCCGCACTAATCTTCTTGCGATTCTAGCCTCTTCTTGTCTCTCTTCTTGTACATCATCAACAACATAAGCGAACAAAAATTGTGCACCGCGAAATGCCATATTTGTAAACAAAAACCGAACCCAACTTAAAATAGCGACTGGAAAAGATAGCGACTACGGATAACAACTGCTCATAGCCAGTCGCTAGCCGGGCCGCTTGAGATAGCAACCAAATTACGTCACTCCTGGCGTCACATATAAATGTTCAAAAAATCCAATAGATGGCGGTAGTGAAAAATAGCGACTGTTGATATTATAGCTATCTGAATTAGAATAGCCCCCAAGCTACACAAGTACAGTGGGCAGAAATAATTTAACCTTCCTGCCTAGCAATGAACCAGGAGTCTAGCGGTTTCTCATTCATTCTTTGTGAATGAAGTACTCAAAAAAATCATAATTTAAGTTACAAATAAAATAACTTAAACATACAACTAACCTGCCCCACAACTAAAACATATTCTCCGAACGATTTGGTTACCAATTGCTTAATTCATCCACATTTAAAAATTTTGAAGGCATCTAAACTTTTGTATGCCTTAAATTCAGCTTGTGTGTATGCACTCTTCTTTAGAATAAAATAATTGTATATATCGTAATATACTATTTGAGGAATATTTTTTATATCATATATGAAACACTTTTTGTCCAGTGAATATGGATCTACATAATCAATTATTGATACATTTTCCAAATATCGATTTTTCACGTCACTTACCAAAGTTTTAAAATATTCACTAAGTGAACACTGTTTATTATGAAAACAAAGTACAAAATCAAAGAAATTACTATAGGGCCAGGTGGGGTAATTATGAGCACCTATTATTTCAGGTAAAAGTAAGATATAAAAGAATCCTATAATATAATTGTAAATATTATTTCAATTTAATTCAATTTAATACAAGTCTTATTATTTAATGAATAACGTCCCAAATTTTTATTTTATTATCTCGTTGTTTTGATATTTTTTATTACAAATTGTTTCGGATTAAAATATTTGCCGCGAAAACTTGAAGTTGTAGTCAACATAAGGCGTTTTCGTAAAGTCGATCGGGTTGATCCGATGCGATCTAAAGCGTTCGTAAAGTCAATCGGGTTAACCCGACGCGTTCGTAAACTCACTCCGAGCTAGCAAACCGAGTGATCCGATCAAAAATTTTCGACCCTGGTCCATGAGCAGGGTTAGTGTAGAACGCGCGCGTTTTATTTTAAATTTTAAACTGTTATGCGTGAAGAAGTGTCAAACTCAGCAAAAGATGGCAAGTACGAGTAACTCAAGTAACAATGAAATTATGGCTGTTTGTAGTTTATGTGGTCATAATGGAACATATGAAGTAATTAACAACCATATTGAGTTATTTCACCCGACTCCAAATCTTGAGCCAGAACCTGTGAATTCTAAATCATACACGAGTAAGTGGAAAAGGTTATGTTTTTGTTTACATATTTCTTAATATATTTTTTTCATAACAGAAAGTCCAAAAATAACAGATATGAGATGGAGTATTGAGAACACTAAGTTATTGTTAAGGTTGTACGAAAATAAAAAAAAAAAAACAGTTCTAGACATCAAAAAAAAGTCACAGGATGCTGTGGCAAGAAGTTGCAGACGAGATGAAAGAAATTGGCGTGAATGTAACATGGGACCAATGTGACACTAAATTTAAAAATTTAAAGAAAAGATATAAGTCTATTATTGACAATAACAATAAATTAGGGGCAGGTTCAATGAAGTGGCCTTTATTTGATATAATGGATGATATATTTAGTAAAAATCCAGAAGTGAATCCATTATCTTTAGCAAGTTCTTCAGAAGGTTTTACGGAAAATTCCACAGAAGAAAATATTGTAAGTGGTATTTTAAATTTTTCTTTCAAGCTAATAATAATATCTATTTGTTACTGCTTTAGATAAAAGATGGTAGTTCTGAATTGAATGAACGAATGCCTGAAACAAGAAAAAGGAAATATAAAGATATTGCTGAGCAATGTTCCCTCTAATTTTTTCGCTGACTGCGCGGTGCAAAATATATAGGAGCAAAAATTTTCAAAACATATGTAAAAGTGTGCAAGTGGGATGGCGAATTTTGTGCCATTTTATTCTGAAACCATTGATTATGATAAAACATAATTTTAAATTTAATAATTAAATCAGATTTTCTAGTAGTAACGGTGAGTTTGTCAGTTTTGCAGTTTTATTACGTGCGTTTATATTAATTTGCAATGAATTGGGAAACTAATCACAGCGACGAGTTTCCTGTGGACATAAAATAAGCGACAGCGATATTATTTTATTTTGAAGTTAATCTCATTTTGATGTAACGGTTTGAATGGGGACTTCCGTCATTTTTTTTTAAATGAATCTAAATTTAAAAATAAAGATCCCGTATTTTTTTATTTTGCAAATAAATTAATAGTTTTGCTAAAAAATGATCGCAAATAGGTTTGTGACGTATTACCCCTGACATACAAAGAAGACAAGATGTTAGAAAGAGATAGATATAGTAACCAATGTAAACATAGCATTACAAATGCCGCGCTTAACGTCAAATTCAAACTTGTATGTAAACATATTACCAATGCAAACATAAACTCTCGTTTCAACCACGCTTGTTTGTGAATTTCGCTCGTGTATTATCAAAGACTTGTTTTTATTAATATATTTTCTTAATTAAGTGCTTATTAAAGGACAAAATATGTTATCAGGTAATATTTTATTGTATATGTATCTCGAAACACAAGTAAATAAGTATGAAGTATAAAACAAGCTTGAACTGGCTGCTGATTTAAGTGATTTCGAGACATGCGCTCTAACTCAGATTGGCTTGAGGGGTAACACGTCACAAGCCTATTTGCTGAATTAGTTTTTCTAAAAAATGTTTAAGTCTAATAAATAATACATATTTTTTAACTTTTTACGAACTTATTTGTAGATAGAATTAATATGCAATTAAAATTTTGTAAAAAGCTCGCAACGCGGAAGTCCCCATTGGCGCTGATATAGCACGAAGTAAGAAGATGTAGCGGAGAGTGAATATAAGAACGGGGGAGGGGAACAATGTAATGAATGAGTACAAGTGTATTTTTTGTTATTTCATATAATTACCTTAAAATATAATATAAAATAAATAACACTCTGTTATTATAATATCAACATAAACCAGAAAAAAAAATAACATTACATTTTTTCCCCGCCTGTCTTTCATATTTGTCCATTCTTTGTAAACTTCATCTATATTTATCACTTGCCAAGTACATTTTAATTCTCATCAAATCATTTAAATGATCGGCATTTAATCTGTTGCGATGTTTAGATTTAATTAGATTCATTGTGCTGAATCCTCTCTCGCAGTCAGCACTAGATGCTTGAAAAGTGCCCATGATGTCATAAAGTATTGCTATATTTCCAAATTCCGAATTTTGTAGTACATATTCACCAAATGATTTTATTGTTCCTGTCTTTGTTTTTCGAGAAAAAACAAACCACGTGTTTGCAACCACGCTTGCTACACTGTATACAAATCGCACATAGACACAACAACGAACTCCCCCTTTCTTAACATAAAGCAAACCAAGCAACGCTGGATGACGTGTCGACGTTTAAATGTCAAAGGCCGATTTCAAAAATTTTGTTGACCCTCTGAATTTTACTTTTTTTGTAGAATTTGAATTTTTGTCATTTTTAGATACAATTCTTTTATAAAATGAAATATAAAAAATGGTGCGCAGAATACAAAAATGACTGCGCAACTTTAGAAAAATTAGTGCGCGGCCGCGCACCCGCGCAGCTTACAGGGAACACTGTTACTGAGCCACAGTGGTTTTTGGAATACAGAAGAGATGTTCAAAGACGTCATGAAGAGAAGATGACGGTTCAGAAACAGCTTGTTGAAATTTTAAAATCATTACTAAACAAAGATTAATAGGTAATTAATATTGGGAAAGTTAGCTTATGTGTATGATGGTTGTGATACATTAGAGATATTTTTTAATATACTTTTATTAACAAAACGTTATTTGTTTATTTTTTTCATTTGTTATAAAACTACTGTGAAAGTTAACTTATGTGTATTTGGTTTCAAATACGTTTTTTTTTGTTATACCATGTTGCATGTCATAAGATGGATGTGATACATTAGAGATATTTATTAATTTACTTTTATTAACAAAATGTTATTTATGTTTATTTTTTTTATTTGTTATAAAACTACAAATGAACTGATACAATGTGATATTTTAACAAATATGTACGTAAATAAAATTTATGCACATTTAATTTCTATTTCTATACAATTCCTGTGCTATAAGGTCTCTTCTAGTGGAATTATTTATTTCTGCACAACCTGTGTTGTTACAAGATTCATTATCGTCATTATCATCTATTTCCACATCATCATTGCTGAATGACATACAAATATTATGTAATATACAACATGCTATGATGACTTTAGGAATAAGAGATGTTTTGTATATGTTTAAATACTTCAAGCATCTATAACGTCCTTTAAGAAGCCCAAAAGTATGTTCAATACATATTCTCATAGAGGAATGTTTATAATTATATTTTTTTTCCTCTGTGAGGTGACCGTTGTCCTTGTAGGGTGTTAAGAACGTATTGGTATTCTGATACGCTGAATCGCCTAATATAAAAGTCCCTGAAGGCAACTTTATAGAGTTGTTTTTAATTTCTTTGCCAAGGGGTGAAACTTTATAAACACCGCATCATGCACGCTACCTGGATAACCTGAATAATATAATGCATATAAATACAAATAAAATAAATAAATATTATTTTACCTGTAAAACAATCTGTAAATATATACTTGTGGTCGCAGACTCCTTGAAGTTGAATCGAGTAAAATTTATTTCTATTGAAATAAGACGGTGCATTAATCCGTGGGACACAAATCGGTATATGTGTACCATCGATCATTCCAATGACACCATCAATTCCACTTTTGTCTCTGCAGTAATTTCTTATCGCAGAAGCTTGTTCAGTGCTAGGCCATTTTATGTAATGTTTTGCTAAATTTTTTTAAACTGTGCAAACATGAAACACATATTTCCAAGTTGTGGCTTTAGAGACATCAAATCTATCTGCAACTTTTCTAAAATATATATATATATATATATATATATATATATATATATATATATATATATATATATATATATATATATAAGTTAAGTTACAGGAGTAAGTTAACAACAAAAAAAATGATTTTATTAAACGAAAGTACAAAGATTTAGCAGTGAAAATATAACAATGTTTATTGTACAGAATACAGAATGTAACTGAATAGAATTAAGTAATGTTACAAAAATATGAAAAATATTGAGTATGCAAAAATAGAGGAAATGTGGATTCGAGTAGCGTCTGGGACTCAGCATGGTCAGCAGTTCCCGTGAGAAGTTGTACTTCTAACTTATATATATATATATATATATATATATATATATATATATATATATATATATATATATATATATATATATATAATGTGACGACTCAGGTGTCAAAATCAAGTATTTATGATATTTTTTTGCTTGTTTTAACCGTCTGGAAGTGTGGTGAATACTGAACTGTTACTGTCTGTCCTGTCCTGACAGTATTCTAACACATTTCAGTCATTTTTCTCCAAGTATTTGTATTTGAATATTTGTTTTTGCTTCCCTTACCTTTGTTTAGTTCATTTTTGTTAGTACTTTGTATTAGTATTTATTATCTTAATTACTGTTTTTGACATGAGAAACACATCTTTACTGTAATTATTCTGCTCTGTTAATGTCATCAATGCACCGACTGTGCATTGTTAGCTCACGTCAAAATCAGTAACAGCTGTCAAATGTAATAATGTTTTATATATTTTTAGACTGCATTAGGATTAAGATAAATACTCTTCTGACCATTTATGATTAGAAAAGGACTTTCACACGGGTTTAAATCTCCTAAAAACGGTTTATTTCTTTTTCGCAATTCCGATTAATTTATTTTTTACTCAATAGATGGCTCGGATAGCTATCCTTACTTCTACGGGACATTTACCTATTTCATCTTCACCCTTAACTCAATAGATGGCTCGGATAGCTATTCCCTATCTCGGCAGAACGGTTCACTTTTTCAATTAATCAAAACCCTGATCAAAACTAATCAACAGTAGAACCAAATGGATTTGTGTCCAAATTTATTAAGTTCGAAAGATCTTCTAGAGTCCTCGAGTCGGTGAGTTAACCTGTTTTGTATTTGTTCCATGTTCTAGTTTCGTAATTAGTTCAATTGCGAACCTACTGGTGTTTCCACAGTAGGTTTTGCTTTTGGTCTGTTGCGAGACAACTGTTATTTCACCCGTGCTTTTTCCGTTTTACTTGTCCGTTTCTGTTCCGTTCGTAATTAGTTCAATTGCGAACCTACTGGTGTTTCCACAGTAGGTTTTGCTTTTGGTCTGTTGCGAGACAATTGTCATTTCACCCGTGTCATTCCGTTTTACTTGTCCGTTTTCGGTCCGTTCGTAACTAGTTCAATTCCGAACCTGCTAGTGTTTCCACAGTAGGTTTTGCTTTTGTGCTTGTTATTTCACCTGTGTTTTTCGCGTTATCCAGGCCTTTGTAACTTAACAGTTCACACAGTATCTTTTGTTATCTTGTATGATTTTAGTCTGTACCGAAACAGGTTTATACATTTTTGAAAATAAAACTCTGTTAAAGTTATTCTTGCATATTTTTCCTTGGACCTCCCGTCTAGCTATTCTAGGGCAAATTAACGAGGGTAGTGTGAGCAGATTGGCGCCCGAATAAACACACTACCGACGTCACGCCAGTAAGTATCTCAGTCGTTACAAATCATGACAAATTGACGGCCCGAACAGGGACTTTCTTGAGCAAGGAAATCTAAGATGACGAAGACAAAAATTATGAAAATGGACGATGGACCTGAAGCTGCTTCAAGTGACTCATCAGCGTTGCCAGTACCATCTTCGAACGCCTGTGAAATAGTCCGCAAATGGAATGCTTACTTCGACGGAAAGTCAGACCCAGTATCGTTTCTTGAACGAGTCGAAGAACCTAAGGTCAGTTATGGTCTATCAGACGCTCAATTGCTGACTGCCCTGCTAGAACTCTTTAGAGGTGTACCGTTACAATGGGTACGAAATAACCGAAGCGATTGGGAGTCATGTAAAGACTTCCTCTGTGACTTCAAAGCCTGTTACTTAGGCACAGATTATGAATTACGGATGGAAGAAGAGATTAGCAAAAGAAAACAAAAACGTAATGAGAAAGGCCGTGATTACGTTATAGATATCAGGACTTTTATTCGCCGGTACGGAAAATTGACTTCCGACGAAGAATTATTCCGAGTTTATTCCAATCTATTACCGGAATACCGACAGTATATTCGTCGACGTGACGTTCCCAGTATTAAGACTCTTCTACAAGAGATAATCGTATATTCACGGCAATCACTATTAAAGGACGGGAGTTTCAGGCTCTTGTAGACACTGGGACTTCATTCTCTTACCTCAAAGCACAACTGGCTAGAGAACTAAGTGATCAGAGAGATCGTCTGCAACCAGTACTCCAACAAGTTCAACTGGCGGATGGAACCACGGCACAAACCCAAGGTGCATTCACAGTAGGGTGTATTCTCAATGGTATTGGGAGACGCCTCACGTTCCAGAGTTTACCAGGACATACTACGGATATTATACTGCGAATGGACGCTCTTACAGCATACAGTGTCAGTCTTGACATTCTCCAACGAAGTATTAGCATCAACACACCGGCTAGTATAAATTCAGTATTGCCCTCAACCAAAGAAGAAACTTTAAAACCATTGCCCAATGTCTGTCTCATTACTAGCACCTGCTCTTGGTATAAGCGGAAGATCAAAGAGGTGATTGAACGACCGTCAGACCACGAGGATTATCAGGTACAAGAAGATAAATTATACCGACGCTTTTGGGACCCTACCGATCTTTCTGACACCGAACGTGGAAATTGTGTATTCCATTGGAGCAAAGGCAAACTGTGTTGGCCAAAACCATGATCATCCGACTGCAGGCCATTTAGGAATCGCCAAAACGATTGCACGTCTTGCTCTTCGTTACTACTGGCCAGGTATGTTTAGACACGCTGCTAAGTATGTGAGAGGCTGCCTTAGCTGTCAAACTTACAAAACGGATCAACAGAAATCCGCCGGACAGATGGGACCTCCAAAAAGTGGCCAACCTTGGGACACAGTGGCTGTAGACATCATAGGGCCGTTGCCTCATCTCACAAAGTGGTATGAATACATTATTGTATTTCAAGACTGTATGACAAAGTGGATCGAATGTCGCCCCCTCCGTCAAGCACATGCAAAGGAAGTCGTGACTGCATTTCGAGAATTAATTCTATGTCGGTTTGGTTGTCCTAAGGTACTCATTTCAGACAATGGAACAGAATTCGACAACCATACTGCCAAGAAATTTCTCGCGGGATACCACATACAACATCAGCTTACACCACCCTACACTCCTCAGGCAAACCCAGTAGAGAGAGTAAATAGGGTCTTGAAGCCAATGCTCGCACAGTTTTGCAAAGATAACTACAGGAATTGGTATGCGTTGCTACCAGAATTTACGTTGGCCATAAACAGTAGTCGTCACAGTTCGACTGGCTACTCTGCCGCGTATCTTAATTTTGGAAGAGAACTTCGGCTACCAACAGAATTTGAGAATATTCCTGAAAATGATAGCCCCATGGAAGCAGTTGTATCTGAGGAACACCTGCAGCGGTTGAAAGTCATAAAAGCAGCACAGGAGCTAGCTAAAATAAGGATTGCCCAAGCCGCTACCAAACAAAGCCGTCATTATAACCTTCGACATAGACCACAGACCTTCCGAATTGGTGATCAGGTTATGCGTCGGGAACATCCTCTCTCACACGCAACTAAAGGAATTTCCGCTAAATTATGTCCAAAATATTCCGGACCCCGGACCGTGTCAAAATTAGTTTCAGCTCAAATTGTGAATCTGTCTTCACATACAGGAAAAACACTAGGTAAGGTGCATATAAAAGATTTAAAAATGTTTCAGAAAAATGAGAACAGGGTCGAGACCCACGTGGCCCCCGGCCAAACGACCGCCCTCTCGACGGGTTCTACCTATGACACCTCCAGCAAGTCCAACTAAAGGAGCAATTTCGGCGTCACCACGTTCGCCGGTGAACGAACGTCTCTGGTGGGCACAGGAGTCGCCATCGAGCACCCCCAAACGTTCAAGGACACCTCGTACCCCAAAGTGGCTGTCAAGTCAGACTTCTGAAGAACTTTTTGGGGCATCGCCGCCCAGAGGACTTCCAGTGTCCCCGATTTCTCAGCTGCCGCCGCGACCGGTGACGCCTCAACCGAGACGTAAAGTACGTATGTTGGTCCCCGACGGCCAAGGGGTTCCTCGTTAGAAAACCATCCAGACGAGTTGCCACCCTCTTTGCGACCACTGTTTCTAGCTAAACAGAAGAACACCTAGTGTTTAGTGTCAGTTTGTTCTTTCAGTGTTCTGTGTTTCACGGGTTTTTTTCAAGTTCTCTTTGTTTTATTTTATTGTTTGTTCATTGTGTTCATTGTGTTTTGCTAGTTAGAAAAAAATAATATATTATTTTTTTCTCCGGTAGTAAGGGGAGAATGTGACGACTTAGGTGTCACAATCAAGTATTCATGATATTCTTTTGCTTGTTTTAAGCGTCTGGAAGTATGTTGAATACTGAAATGTTACTGTCTGTCCTGTCCTGACAGTATTCTAACACATTTTAGTTATTTTTCTCCAAGTATTTGTAATTTCGGATTACTGTAAATCTGTCTTGCAACCTAGAAAACCTCCATAAAGTCATTTTATGAATATTTGTTTTTGCTTCCCTTACCTTTTGTTTATGTAAGAAT
Organism: Stenolophus ochropezus; assembly: GCA_035578165.1. NCBI lineage: Eukaryota > Metazoa > Arthropoda > Insecta > Coleoptera > Carabidae > Stenolophus > Stenolophus ochropezus. The sequence continues at coordinate 10,072,411 of JAQOWZ010000013.1, read as the reverse complement.
ATTTTGCAGGTGGACTGTATATTTAATTTTAAATAACGTTTGTTGGGAGTGCAAACAAATAGAATGAAGCCACTGACCTTACAGGAAGACAGGATAATCCGGAAAGGACAGGAAAGGTTCATGTGCCAGCTGTGCTGGCGTCTGGAAGTTCTAGAAGATCCGGAAATGACTGGCGTCTGGAAGATCTAGAAGCGATGAATTGCTGACACCAAATGAAATCTTCAGGCTGCTGGCGGCTGATGCTGAATGGAGTCTTCAACTGATGCTGCAACCTTGAAGCGACGACGAAGGCTGACGCCAACTGCGTCCTCAGAAAAGTGACAAATGGTGGGCCCCTGCTGAGCCCCTGGGGCGGTTATGGTGAAGTTCAGGTGTTTTGCATTCACAACGATGAATTGCACCTATTGCAAGGTGCAATAATACTGGAGAAAGATACTACAACTGCTGATGTCTTGACCAGCGTCGGGTCAAGACTGTCTTGAATGCACAAACTGTTCAAGCTCGATTCAAGGCACTGAAAGGTGATGTTTTCCCCAGTACTCAAATGAAACACAAATTGTCGATGATGAAATTTTTAATTAATGCACGTTTTGAAAAGCTGAGATGCAAAAATTAAACAAACTTTGAATATCAAAAGAAAAGAAAAAAACACGGAAATTACAAATACACGTCTGAACACTAGTAAGGTTCGTAACCGACTCTTGTTTATATATACAAAAAATGTTTATCGTTAAGGAGAACAAATTATTTTTTAATTGTTGCATCAATCGCTTTGCTTTTTCAGATAACTCTGATTACAAAAAAATAAATTTACAAAAGAACAATATAAGAAAACTTGATATTAAATACAAATACAATACAATGACTCGTCGCAGTCAGTGACTTTGACATTTACTTGCTTGCACTCTTAGAAAACCCAAACATTCTCCCGGGCGACAACAAATTTGCCTCTTGCTAATTTGAGTTTACTTTAATTGGCAAACAATGCATTGCAATCAACAAGTGTTAAGAGAAAAATAAAAATTAAAGAAATTAAAAGAAACAAATTATCAACTTGGCAAAGAAATTGAGTGAAAGTTGACAAGTGAAACTAATCAAACAAATGACTTTTGTCAAACAAAAAATAAATGATATTTTGTGCCAACGTGACAGCTCTGTCAAGGTGACGTTTGTGTCAAAGTGACAATTAAAATGTCTACTGCGTTGGCAATGGACATAATTTGTTAATTGGGCGTTTGACTTCTCCCTTTTCTGTTTTAATCAATGCAACACGAGCGACATTGTCATTTCCGAAATATAATTTTGTAATGACGCCTAATCGCCATTCTGATGGTGGTAATCGATTTTCTTTGATTATAACAATTTGTCCGGTTTTTATTAAGTTACTTGAAGTTAGCCATTTTTGGCGTGCTTGTAAAGAAGTTAAATATTCTAGTTGCCAGCGTTCCCAGTAAGATTTTATAAGTGTATCTAATAAATATTTACGATGGGTCAATGTGATTTTTGTTTTAGGTAATTCAGCAATAGGTAATTGTTTTAAAGGAGTTTGATGTAGAAAATGGGCTGGAGTTAGCACCTCAAGGCTAGGCTCTGCCCCTAGAGAACATAAAGGACGAGAGTTTAGAACAGATTCTATTTGTGTTAACAATGTTATTAGCTCTTCATAGCTCAACAATTGTTTTCCTATCACTCGAAATAAATGTTTTTTACAGCTTTTTATAGCTGATTCCCATAATCCGCCAAAATGACTACCATATGTAGGAATGGTTTTCCATTCTAATCCTTTTATAGCTAATTCATTGGCTAGAGTTTTATGAAAATCAGTTGACTGTACAAATTTATAAATTTCATTAAATTTGTTTCGCGCCCCTATAAATGTAGTACTATTATCCGAATATAAATGTGAAACGGGACCTCTTCGTGAAACAAATCTTTTAAAAGCATTAATAAATGAATCTACCGTTAAGTCTGCAACTAACTCAATATGGACAGCCTTTATATTTAAACAAATGAAAATACATATATATGCTTTCCTGGCATGTTGACCTTTGCCTCTTGATTTTATAAATCGAATTGGGCCTGCATAATCAACGCCAGTATAAACAAAAGGTTTTGATGCAGTTACGCGATAATCCGGTAAATCTCCCATTTTAGGTTGTGCATTGGTTGGTTTTACCTTAAAACATTTATTACAGTTATGTATCTTTCTTTTAATTGCACTTCTACCAGCAATAATCCAATATTTTTGACGAATTATTGCTAGTAATAAATCGGTTCCCGCATGACAATTAGAAATATGATAATATTCTATAATTAGTTTGGTTATATGATCTGATTTTGGTAACAAAATGGGATATTTAACTTCAAATGGTAATAATGCATTAGATAATCTGCCACCAACTCTTAGAATTCCATTTTCATCTAGAAATGGATCAAGGCTCAAGATTTGTTTATTTTTTATTAAATGACCATTTTCGGTTCGTAAGGAATCTATAATTTCATAAAAATATATTAATTGTAAAGTCTTTATTATAAACATTTCTGCTATTCTTAAATCTGATGCAGATATGTGAATTTTGAAATGCAATTTTCTTGCAAACTTTAAAATGTAACATACTGTTCTTAACAACTTAGACCAAGAAGATACATTCTGAGCCAAAGTGTACAAAATAGAATGTTGATTAGTAACAGCAATAAATGTTTTTTTTATTTTTGAAGCTACTTCCGGTAATTGATCAGTTGACAAAGTATTCAACTGATGAATAGGCTAATGATCAGAAGTTAATTTTAACCAATTAGGACCCTCCCACCATAAAGAACAATTTACTAATTGAGATGGAAGAGCTCCTCTAGATATTAAATCGCTTGGATTTTCCTTTCCTGTGACATGAAAAAAGCAACTTGGATCTAAATTTTCGTGTATTTGTGCAATTCTATTACTTATAAACGTTGTCCATTTATGTGGCGACGATTTTATCCAAGATAAAGCAATCATAGAATCAGAAAATGCATATATTTTCTCAATAGGATATTTTTTCTTTATATATTCACTGACATGTCTCACAAGTTTTGCCATTAGAAGATTGGCACACAACTCAAGCCTGGCTAAAGTGATAATTTTCATGGGAGCAACTTTAGATTTCGAACATAATAATGTAACCGTGACGGTATTTAACTTTATTGTCTGAAGATAGATGGCGCAGCCATAGGCCACTGTACTGGCATCGCAGAAGGCAACCAGATTTACTTTACAATTCTCTGAAATGCCAATGTATCGAGGAATAGATAATTGTTTTAAACAGCTAAATTCAGACATAAGATTGAAAAATTTTGAGGTTACATTATTAGGTGGTTCATCGTCCCAATCAATCCCAGCCTGCCATAATTCTTTTATCAATAATTTGGCATACAATATGACAGGTGACACTAACCCAAGCACATCGAATAATTTTGCAATGGTGGATTATTTCAGCTTAGGTAATGACATTGATAGCCTTAAACTCATAATTTTCCAACTTAAAAAAGATATGGAAGAATTAAAAAAATCTAATAAGGAAGCTCAACCCTCTCTGTCAGTTTCTCTATTATCTGAAAATATTATTGAGGAAGTTAGTCAACGTCAAAAACGTACATGCAACCTAATCATATTTGGTTCTCCAGAAAATGACTCTTTGACCTCTGAACAACGTCTCCAGAGTGATACTACTACGTTAAATAATATTTTAACTGACATTAATGTGACATGTCCCATTATTAAAACTTACCGGTTGGGTCGTTATGATAAAACCAAAAGTCTGTCCCGTCCCTTAAAAGTACAGTTTTCTTGCGAACATGATGTAATTAAAGTTATTAAAAAAACTAAAGAACTCAAATCATCTATTAAATGGAAACATCTTTCTATTTCAAGAGATCGAACTAAAATGCAAATTGAATATTTTAAAACAGTTAAATCAGAACTAGACACCCGTACAGCAGCTGGTGAACATAATCTGATAATAAAATATGTCAATAATATCCCAATGATTGTTAGTTCTTTAAACTAGTTACGCCCGACAGCCCGCCAATTACATTAAATATTTATTATCAGAATACCCGTGGTTTGAATACAAAAAGTCATTTGTTTTATGTAAACTGTTGTTCTGTGTCTTATGATATCGTGGTTTTGTCTGAAACCTGGTTAAATGAATCTTTCTCTAACTCTGAAATCTTTCCAAATAATTTCAACATTATTCGAGATGATAGAAACTTTTCAAGTACTGGACGCAGCCGAGGGGGAGGTGTGTTAATAGCTCTACATGAAAATCTAAATTACTCTTTGGTTGACACATCTCATGTCAAAAGATTAATACCACTAATCGATCTAACAGCCTGTAAATGTTACTCTTCAAACTATACCTTCATTTTATGTGCGGTTTATATTCCTCCTGATCTAACTGCAAGTGATTTTGAACTGTTTACAGATTCGCTTGAATTATTATTTTTGAATGAAAAAATATTATTTATAGGTGATTTCAATCTCCCTAATTTTTATAATTCTTCTTCTACATGTACTAAATCTTACTCCTTTCGTAATTTGTGTGATATCTTAAATTTAAATCAATATAATTCAGTACTAAATAATCATCATAATATTCTTGATCTAGCCCTTTCTAACTTTACTGCTCTAAATATCACCAAGTGTGACTTCCCTTTGGTTCCCGAAGATATGTATCATCCTGCTTTATCTATCACAGGAGACATTCATTCTCCTGTTAATCCCGTTAATTTTCCTACCGCAAATAATTTTAGATACAACTTTCAGAAAGCAAATTTCAGTGAATTATATAATTATATATGCAATATTAATTGGTCTGTACTTAATGAATTCGATAATGTTGATGCAGCTGTTCATGAATTTTACTCGATATTGTACAAAGGTTTTGATCAATTTGTTCCAAAATATAAATGTAGAGTATCCCAATTTCCTCCATGGTTTACTTCAAATATAAAATATAATATTAGAACTAAAGAACACTATAGGAAAAAATGGTTAGAAACTGGTAAAATATCTTATCTGAATGAATTTAAAAGATTAAGATCCATAATCAAAGATCAAATTCCCAGTGCTTATAAAGAGTATTTAATAATGGTTGAAAGAAATCTGAAATCTAACCCAAGTGATTTTTGGAAATATGTGCACTTAAAAAAAGGTAGTTCCCGCATTCCTGGAAGTGTTATTAACAATGATATTGAATATAGTGATCCCCAAGACGTAGTCAATGCATTTGCTACCAGCTTCTCAAATTGCTTCAACTCAAGTTCAGCATTTAATTCAAATAATGACATTAATCATAGCAACAATCCATCGTTCACAATTCATAATGTCAGTGATGAAGATCTTATTAAGTTAATGAAACAATTTCCAAATAAATCGTCTTCTGGTGATGATAAAGTCCCAGCATTCCTTGTTAGGGATTGTAGATATATTTTGGCTATACCTCTTGCTATTATTATTAATTTAGCAATCAACACCTCTACATTCCCAGAGCAGTGGAAGCGTACGCGCATCATTCCTGTTCACAAGAAAGGTGACAAATCTATTGTGTCGAACTATCGTCCAATATTTATTTTAAACAATTTTGCTAAATTATTTGAGAAAGTAATCTATAATTCTATAATATACAACACCAAATCTCTAATCTCTGTCAATCAACATGGTTTTCTGCGTGGTCGATCTACAACAACAAATTTAGCTTGCTTTTCTCAATATATTTCAGAAATTCTTGATAACCAAGGTCAAGTAGATGTGATGTATAGTGACTTTTCCCGTGCTTTTGATTCGATTGATCATGAACTACTTATATCTAAAATTAGTTCGTTTGGAGCTCTGTCTTCATTATTAGAACTTCTATCTTCCTACTTGTCTCATCGTACATGCTATGTTTTTTATAACGGATTTTCATCATTCGAATTTATTGCATCATCTGGAGTTCCTCAGGGTTCCAATTTGGGCCCTCTGTTATTCATCCTTTTCATCAATGAACTGTTACTACTATTTACTTGTCCTGCTCTGGCTTACGCTGACGATATTAAGATCTACTGTAAAATTGCATCCCTTTCTGATCTATACTTACTACAAAATAATATAAATATACTTGTATCCTGGTGTACACAAAATAAACTTAAAATAAATGTTGAAAAATGCTTTATAGTCTCCTACACTCGCAAAATTAACTGTATTATACATTCTTTTACTTTAGGTGATAATATTATATCTAGGAAATATTCAATAAAAGATCTTGGTGTAACTTTCACTTACAATTTCAATTTTAATGAGCATATTCTTAATATATGCTCTTCTGCTAGTAAAACATTGGGTTTTATATTTAGGATCTGTAATAAATTTCAAGATATAGCAGCTATAAAATCACTCTATTTTGCATTTGTCATCTCTAAACTCGAATATGCCGGTATAATTTGGTTTCCTTTCTACGCAAGTCAGCGTAATCATCTTGATCGTATTCATCGAAAATTTTTAAAGTACATTTCTTTTAAACTTGATAATGTTTACCCTGGTAGAGATGCAGATCAAAATACACTCCTTGAACGTCATGCTTTACCCTCCTTAAGTTCCAGGCGGGAATCAGTTTGTGCAAAATTTTTATGGCAACTAGTTCACAACCAAGTAGATGCACCGTACCTTCTAGAACGGATTCCTTCCCATGTGCCGAGGCCTGCTTCAAGACAGCATAGGACATTTCATCTCTCCATTGCCCGCACAGATGTTCTGATTCGCTCCCCAATCCATATAATGTGCCACTTTGCTGAACAAATTTACGAAGATATTTTTGTTTAATTATTAATAACTTCTCTTCTTTTTTTTATGTATTATTATTTATGTTTATTCAATAATGAATTTTGTTGTTAATTGTATTATCTATATTTATTATATACTTGTTCCCTGTAATTGGCTTGCTGTTGGGAAATAAACACTATTATTATTATTATTATTATTATTATTATAATATAATCCTTTTCGTACAATGTGAAATGTCAACTTTTGACATGTGAAAAGTGAATGTGTCAGTGTTAGGAGACCAAGATATTCCTAAAATTTTTAAATTTTCTCCCTTTGATAAATCAATATGTGATTTATGCGAAACTGGTAAGCTATCAATAAGTGACATATTGTTACTAGTCCATTTTAACAATTCAAATTTTCCCGCGGACATTAAATCGATTGAATCTTGTATTATATTCTTAGCTATAGAAACATTTTGCACAGAAAAAACTAAGTCATCCATGTACATCTCTGTTTTTATTAAGTTAGTTACAGTTGGAAATTTTTGATTTTCATCATCAGCTAATTGATGAATAGTTCTCATAGCCAAATAAGGACTAGATTTCATTCCAAAGCAAACACGATTAAATTGAAAAACTTTAATAGGTTCAGAAGAATCAAATCTATAAAGAATTTTCTGATATTTTCTGTGATGTTCTGAAACTACAATTTGTAAGTACATTTGCTTTATGTCAGCTGTTAATGCTATTGGAAATAATCTGAAATTTAATAATAAATTAAATAAATCTGCTTGGAGATTTGGACCAGGATACAATAAATCATTTAATGAAAGACCAGACTGAGTTTTTGCACTAGCATCTAGCACTATTCTAACTTTCGTTGTAAGTTTATCTTCGCGAATCACCGCGTGATGTGGAATGAAGTAGCCTTCATTATTAGGCTCGACTTCTATCAAATACTTCTTTTGCAAGTATTCATGAATTATATTATTATAATTACGCCGTAAATCAGGCGATTGTGCAAAACGTTTTTCTAAATGAATGAGTCTACGTTCGGCAATTAATCTGGAATCTCCTAAAGACTCAGGATCTTTTTTAAATGGTAAATCTACCATATATCTACCATCATCTAAACGTCTAGTAGTGTTTACAAATATTCTTTCACATTCATCATTTTCAGGGCTTTTTATTGAATGGCATGGAACCTCTTCTAGTTCCCAAAATCTGTGCAAACATGATATTAAATCATTTTGAGCAAAGGCAGAAAATGATGAAAATGATTTAAAAGGTCTGATTTTCTTTTTAATTTCTCCCATCAATACATAACCTAAAGTCGTTTCATAGGCTACTGGTGCTTTCCCGAATCGTTTTGACAATATTAAAGAACGATATATTTGAGCTCCCAGTATTACATCTATTTTTCCTGGAACGTTCCAGGAATTATCTGCTAAACGAATATTATTTAAATGTTGAAATTCCAAATCATTTAACTTATATGAAGGTAACTTGTCAGTTATGCAGTCAATTACTAATGCTGTTAAATTATATTTATGCGGAGAAACCCTAGATTCAATTTTCACGTTTACATATCCATAAACAGAACGACATGACATTCCAATCCCTTGAATTTTTGAATTTTCAAGAGGAATAATTGACAATTTTAATTTGTCACAACAATTTTTAGTTATTAGATTGTTTTGCGAACCGTTGTCTAGTAAACATCTAATTATTGATTTTTTATTGTTTATGTCAGTTACGTGAACTTGTGCAGTAGACAATAAAACATAATTGTTGTTTGTGGATATGTGACATGTAGAAGATGAAGTTTCAATCTTTCCCAACTCCATTTTATTTGCTGGAGGTTTAGCAGGAAACGAAAAATGTAAAAGAGTATGATGCTTATTTTGACATTCTCGACATTTATATCGCGAAGTACAATCTTTTACACTATGACCAATGGATAAGCAATTATAGCATATATTTTTAGATTTTATAAAGTTATATCTGTCTTGAACTGACATTTTACAAAATTTTTTACAAAAATATAGGTTAGAATGATCCATATCCTTACATAAAATGCAAGATTTTTTTGTTTCGGTTTTTCATCTGCCGCCAAGAATGTACGTGTATTATTAGTTATTTTTGAAAAGCCTTTTGCAGATGAAGACCGTTCAAAGATCTTTGCTTGATCTCTGACAAATTCTAAGAATGTTTTACAAGAAGGAAATTCCGTTTCACGGAATATAGTATCAAACAAATTTACTATTTCTGGATCCACTTTTTTGGTTGCACAGTTTAACAATACAAAATCCAGAATATCTGGGATTTCAAGTTGTTTAAGAGCCTCTACAGAGGCAGAAAATTTATTGACAAACGTTGTCAAATTAGTTGAATTTTTTTAATTACATTTTATGTTAAAAATGTTATCAACATATTGCTTAGCCATTGTTCTATTGTCTTGGTATTGCTTTACCAAGCTATTCCAAATGATATCATAATTTTCGGGTGTAGGCAATATCCCCCCCGTGATCTCTAAGGCATTACCCGTGAGCTTGCCTATGAGGTAGCTAATCCGCTGCTCTTTTGTGAGATCTTTATTTTCATGTACGTTTGCTTTAAAAGATTGATAAAACAATGGCCACCTTTCCGATTTTCCGTCAAACGATGGCAACTCAATGGGAGGCAGTTTGATATTTACTGATTGACTAGCAGTATTATTTTTATTACTAATAATATTACTGTTACTTTCGTTAGCAACATCAACTTCAGGCATGATACTGCTTCGCATGCTATTGATCAATGTACAATTTGAATATACCGACATTAATATATCGTAATTAGGTTCAAACTCCTCATCTAATTCTAACGCGGTCTCATTAGATTGATTGCAGCGTCTTCAAATTTCTTTCGAAGAAAGACAATGTCCTTGGTTTGATTTAGAAAAAGTTCATGTAACGAGGTATCAGTAGCACATTTACTTGCTAAATCCGACAAATATGAAATTTTAGTCTCAAGGCTTTTAGTTAAAGCCTGAGCTGATTTTAGTTTCGCTTTCAACTTTCTTTCTGCTTCTCTACTCATGATTATTTAATAATAATGACAATGCAAAGAAAAAATCAAATTATATTGCCGTGGTTATCCGGCTCGAAGGACCAAAAAATGTTTATGTAAGAATATTTTGCAGGTGGACTGTATATTTAATTTTAAATAACGTTTGTTGGGAGTGCAAACAAATAGAATGAAGCCACTGACCTTACAGGAAGACAGGATAATCCGGAAAGGACAGGAAAGGTTCATGTGCCAGCTGTGCTGGCGTCTGGAAGTTCTAGAAGATCCGGAAATGACTGGCGTCTGGAAGATCTAGAAGCGATCAATTGCTGACACCAAATGAAATCTTCAGGCTGCTGGCGGCTGATGCTGAATGGAGTCTTCAACTGATGCTGCAACCTTGAAGCGACGACGAAGGCTGACGCCAACTGCGTCCTCAGAAAAGTGACAAATGGTGGGCCCCTGCTGAGCCCCTGGAGCGGTTATGGTGAAGTTCAGGTGTTTTGCATTCACAACGATGAATTGCACCTATTGCAAGGTGCAATAATACTGGAGAAAGATACTACAACTGCTGATGTCTTGACCAGCGTCGGGTCAAGACTGTCTTGAATGCACAAACTGTTCAAGCTCGATTCAAGGCACTGAAAGGTGATGTTTTCCCCAGTACTCAAATGAAACACAAATTGTCGATGATGAAATTTTTAATTAATGCACGTTTTGAAAAGCTGAGATGCAAAAATTAAACAAACTTTGAATATCAAAAGAAAAGAAAAAAACACGGAAATTACAAATACACGTCTGAACACTAGTAAGGTTCGTAACCGACTCTTGTTTATATATACAAAAAATGTTTATCGTTAAGGAGAACAAATTATTTTTTAATTGTTGCATCAATCGCTTTGCTTTTTCAGATAACTCTGATTACAAAAAAATAAATTTACAAAAGAACAATATAAGAAAACTTGATATTAAATACAAATACAATACAATGAATCGTCGCAGTCAGTGACTTTAACATTTACTTGCTTGCACTCTTAGAAAACCCAAACACCTTTCTTTAATTCATGTTTGTTAGTACTTTGTATTAGTATTTATTATCTTAATTACTGTTTTTGACATAAGAAACACATCTTTACTGTAAATATTCTGTTCTGTTAATGTCATCAATGCACCGACTGTGCAGTAACAGCTGTCAAATGTAATAATGTTTTATATATTTTTATACTGCATTAGGATTAAGATAAATACTCTTCTGACCATTTATGATTAGAAAAGGACTTTCACACGGGTTTAAATCTCCTAAAAACGGTTTATTTCTTTTTCGCAATTCCGATTAATTTATTTTTTACTCAATAGATGGCTCGGATAGCTATCCTTACTTCTACGGGACATTTACCTATTTCATCTTCACCCTTAACTCAATAGATGGCTCCAATAGCTATTCCCTAACTCGGCAGAACGGTTCACTTTTTCAATTAATCAAAACCCTGATCAAAATTAATCAAAAGTAGAACCAAATGGATTTGTGTCCAAATCTATTAAGTTCGAAAGATCTAGAGTCCTCGAGTCGGTGAGTTAACCTGTTTTGTATTTGTTCCATGTTCTTGTTTCGTAATTAGTTCAATTGCGAACCTACTGGTGTTTCCACAGTAGGTTTTGCTTTTGGTCTGTTTCAAGACAACTGTCATTTCACCCTTGTTTTTCCGCTTTACTTGTCTGTTTTCGTTTCGTTCGTAATTAGTTCAATTGCGAACCTACTGGTGTTTCCACAGTAGGTTTTGCTTTTGGTCTGTTGCGAGACAACTGTTATTTCACCTGTGTTTTTTCCGTTTTACTTGTCCGTTTCTGTTCCGTTCGTAATTAGTTCAATTGCGAACCTACTTGTGTTTCCACAGTAGGTTTTGCTTTTGGTCTGTTGCGAGACAACTGTCATTTCACCCGTGTCATTCCGTTTTACTTGTCCGTTTTCGGTCCGTTCGTAACTAGTTCAATTGCGAACCTGCTAGTGTTTCCACAGTAGGTTTTGCTTTTGTGCTTGTTATTTCACCTGTGTTTTTCACGTTATCCAGTCCTTTGTAACTTAACAGTTCACACAGTATCTTTTGTTATCTTGTATGATTTTAATCTGTACCGGAACAGGTTTATACATTTTTGAAAATAAAACTCTGTTAAAGCTATTCTTGCATATTTTTCCTTGGACCTCCCGTCTAACTATTCTAGGACAAATTAACGAGGGTAGTGTGAGCAGATTGGCGCCCGAATAAACAGACACTACCGACGTCACGCCAGTAAGTATCTCAGTCGTTACAAATCGTTACCATATATATATATATATATATATATATATATATATATATATGTACGTAATACAAAATAAAAAAAGGATTTAATTTACCTATATACTTCCTGATTCACCAATACCCACAAAACTAATAAAACTTGTTTTGTGGGGCTATATACCGGTCTGCCTATATTATTGGTTTGCAAGTGTGGAACTAGTATATTTAATAATTCTGCACACGTGCTTCTTTGCAGCCTGAAGTGTGCTTTAAAATCTCCAAAAAGAAAAACTACTTAAAAATATTATAACGAAATTAAAATATTTTCACTTACTATTTAAGGAATACAAAGACACTATGTCCATATAATTTTTTATACAAACTCTTCGTTTTTTCTGTTTATGTTTTTCTGTTTCTGTTAACAGATATTCAAACGGCATCTTATCTTCACTGGAGTCATTTAAACGATGATTTACTACCATCGACACTATTGCTTTTTTCTCATCCATTTCCTACAGAGTTTCAAAATATTGAACCTAACTTAGCCTCACACTTTAAACGTCAAGTAGGTAATGAATCCAGTGCGTTCGTAAAAGCTTAGAGTATCTGACGAATCTCATGTACCTGTGACGTCATCAAACGGATCTGTCAGATCAACTCGATCGACTTTACGAAAACACCTATACTTTAGTAGAGGTCACTCGTATGATCACGCGCGCGCACTCCATCCCACTCCGCGCTCGCGACACACGTATTACTATCGGGATCGAGTAGTCATTTTAGTGTAGAATTCGCTGGTGCACGGAAAGGACGTTCTGATTGGCAAAAAAATGAGACACGCCTTTGGAAAAATATAAACCACGGTGTAGTGTAATTATTACAAACTGCTTATACAGTCCAGTCAAAATGCCACAAAATTACGTCCCAAAACTGAAGAGTTACAGTAATTTAATCGATACCGGACATGATTTTATTACTGCTTGACAATTTTTTTAAAGACTGCAACGAAATGATTTCTTATGTCCACAGAGTTAAATACACTAAAGCAAAATATAAAACAGTTGACATAACAAATATATAAAATAAAGTAACCCACACTTTCGTTGCTGATATTGACAACTTAGTTACACTACGAAGGACACAGATATTTTAAATAATTTGACGCAAGCTATCTCCCACCAAAAAAAAAAACAAAATACTTCATACTAATGGAAAATCCGTAAAAACAAATAAAATTCTACAAAAAACCTTAACCTCATTAAAACAAAAAATTAAACACAATGATTTAATCCTAACAAAAGCTGGCGACAGTTTTAAAAAACTTAAAACTAACCCCATAAATAGTTTATTAAAACAATAAAATGTGAAATTAAAAAACATACGGATTTCCTCACATTATACAACATAAACAATTTAATCCCCATGAATCCAAGAACACCAATTTTGTATGGTTTCCCCAAAATCCATACGTCAGAATGCCCTATTAGTCCGGTTGTATCTTTTATTGACTCACCTACTCATATTTTAGCTAAAAAACTCAATGCCATAATCACTAACAATCTGGATTTTAAATCTAAATTCTCAATAAAAATACTCCCGATCTAATTAGTAAACTTAAAAATGTAAACAACGTTGATAATGGAATGCTCATATCCTTTGATGTTAATAATATATTTACTAATGTTCCCTTAAAAGAAACCGAAAACTTAACAAATTAATTATATGAAGAGAACATATACATAAACATATTTAACAATGACTTATATACAAAAAACAAAATAAAGTACAATTACAATTAAGAAATTAATTAGCACAGAGAAAGAGAAACTTTTTTTTACAGTGACTGTACTTTTAATGCGCGTTTGAATTGGAGTAGTGTTAAATTGAAGAGATCAAGATGTTGGAAATTATTATTGTAATGAGACAATTCTATTGAAAGGAGCATTTTTGAAATTGTTTGTGTTACACTTTTTTAAATAAAACAGATTACAATTTCGTGTGTATATAGCTGGCATATATATGTAAACATGACCTATAATGCATTGGTTGTCAATGTGATTATTTAAAACTTTGTGTAAAAATATCATGTCAGCGTGGGATCTCCTTTGTTCAAGGGTCAGCAAGTTGTATTCTATTAAAGATTCGTGGTAAGTTAAGTGCATTTTTGAGAATTTGTGTTTTAACAAGTATATGAATTTCTTTTGGATAGATTCTAGAAGGATAATGTTTTTGGTGTACGTAGGATTCCAATACTTGGGAGGCGTATTCGAGAATGGGACGAACCAAAGTATTATAGAGCAGTAATTGTGATTCCTTATGTACATAAGATTTTGCTACTCGAAATATGAAACCCAGAATTCTATATGCCTTTTTAACAATATACATAATATGATCGTTGAAAAGTAATTATGAATCATAAAGGATACCTAAATCTTTAGTAGAAGATTCATGTTCAAAAATATATCCGTCAATTTTGTAAGGGTAAGTTATTGTATTTGAACATCTGGTGAAACTAACAACATGACATTTTTCGATGTTTAGGAAAATATCGTTCGCAGCACAGAAGTTTTGAAATCGAATTAAGTCTTCTTGCAATAGATTACAATCAGTATGGGTTTGTATTTTTTTGAAAAATTTCAAATCATCAGCATAAAGAAAGAAATCACTATTTGAGAAGCAGTTACCAATGGAGTTAATATATAAATTAAATAAAATTGGTCCCAAATGTGATCCCTGAGAAACACTCGATGACACCATAATTTTGCGTGATTTGAATCCATTGCATGAGACAATCTGTGAACGATTTTTTATGTAAGACTCTATCCATCTTAACAGAGAGCCATGAATACCATATGATAATAATGCAGCTAACAACTTAGAATGATTTACTCGATCAAAGGCTTTACTGAAATCTGTGTACACTACGCCGACTTGTGTTCTGTTATCTAAATGACTGCTAATTTTTTCAGTGAAAGGGATTAGGTTGTTTACTACTGATTTACCAACGCAGAAGCCTGATTGCTGCTATATTATTGTGCTATTTAATTCAAATTTAATTTTGTGAACAATGAGGCTTTCAAAAATTTTACCAAACATTGGAGGGATCGAAATAGACCTGTAGTTGCTTACATCTCTTTTATTACCATATTTGTGTATAGGAATAAGAAATGAATTTTCCACATGTCAGGGAAAATTCCGTTTCTTAATGATTTATTAAAAATTAAAAACAAAGGGTAGACTAGGTAATATGCACAAGTTTTTATGAAATGTGGATGAATGAGGTTAGGGCCACAGCCTTTATTTATATCTAAGTTAGAAAGACAACTGAAAATGTCTTCCTCCTGAATTGCTACATTATGTATATTAACGGGAGTATTACTGTTGTTAAATGAAGTAATAATATCATCGTCCTGAAAAGTAGTGTACACAGATTCAAAGTAATCAGCAAAAAGATTACTAATATCATTCCCATTGAAGGCATTAACATCATTAAGTTGCATTGAGTTAGGTTGACAGTTATCGTTCCTAAGTTTTTTTGTGTGATTCCAGAATGATGATACATTTGATTTAAAATTATTTTCAATATAACTAATATAGTTACGATAATCAATATCTGACTTACTTTTAACTCTTTGCCTTAGCACACCAAAAGAGTTATAGTCATTGATGTCACCATATGCTTTCCACTTTTTATGAAATTTATTTTTTTCTTTAATGATTTTAATTAGAGATTTAGAAAACCATTTCGGATACTTATTAACTTGTTTATTGTATATAGGACAGTAAGCATCTAAGAGGCTATATAAAATATCGTTTATATTACTGTTATTAAATTTTAAATCCCAATTTACAGATGATAGTTTATAGATTAAGTTTTCGTAGTCGCATTTTTTATAATTATAGTTAGGAATATATTTGTTATTTAAAGGTTTAAAATCATTAATAAAAAGATCAATTTCTAAAGCAGGGTGATATGCATCTAACTTGCTAATCGGATGTAAACATTTTGAAATATTAAGATTTAATGAAGATAAAATAAGGTCTAAGATGCAATTTAAGTGATTTAGGGTGTTGTTATACTGTGTTAAGTTACATAGTGACAATTGTATTTATTAAGTTTGTATAAGTTTCCGATTGTCTGGATGGATATGGTGTCAAATTGTTATCATGGGATTGTATCCAGTTAATTTCAGGTAAATTGTAATCACCGACAACTATTATATTTGTAGTAGGAAACTGAAAAACTATATCACTTATTTTATTGAAATGACTGTTGTAGGTCTCGATATCAGCTGTTGGTGGTAGGTAGACACAACATAAGTAAAGTTTTTGGAAGTTAGAGCTGGATATAGTCACCCAGCATGTGAGCGCCACTCTAAATTAAATCTAGAGTAATATTTTTTGGACACGAGAACTAAAACACCACCGCCTTGTTTAACATTTGGAATGTCACAATCTCTTATATAAATGGAGTATTTGTTAGGATCACAGATCTCACTATCACTTATTGAGTTATTTAACCAAGTCTCACTTAAACAAATAATGTCATAGTTATTAGATGAAATTTCAGTGTATAATATACGTAATTTAGTTTTTAATCCTCTTACAATTTTGATAGCATATGTTAATCATTACAGGTGACGACTCAAAGAGTAAATATGGAAGAGTGTTTTTTATTTGATTTTGACCAAATCATTCTCAGAATTAATAAGTAGAACTGGTGAATTGTCCTGCTTCCTTACAAAAATTCTGCTGTTCCTAACCCAAACATACTTGAAACTATTATTACATGCACATTCCTAAGTTTTGGATAAAAGTAATTTGTTTTTGGGACTCAGATGGTCATTTACGTAGATTTTGTCTTTGAATCAAATTTTAGTTGGCTTGCATCTAGATTTTTATGTTGACGAGCGCATGCTAAGAATTTGTCACGTTTTAGTCTTGATACAAACCGTACAATAGTATGTTTAGGAACATTTGGAGAATGATGGAATGGTGAAACCCTGTGGAGAGCATCTAAATCTTGCTCAGTGATGGGACAATGAATTACAGTACCCAGGTTGCAAATAATATTGATGAGGTTTTCTGTGGGTTTCTCAGGGATGCCGATGATTTCAAGATTATTGGATCTTGATCTTTGATCATAATCATCTACTTTAGCACATAATAATTCGCACTCTGCCTTCAGGGGTTCTATTAAATTATTGTTTTGGTCCAATCTTTGATTTCAGATTCAAAATCATCGATTTTGCTGCAGCAAAAATCAATAGATATTTTAAGATCACGTAGTGAATCCATAATTTCCGAAAGGGATGAAGCATTGGAAGCCAGATCAACGTGAGGGGTGTTGTCTACCGGTGTGAGTGGCCGTGGTGATTTTTTGCATTTGGTACAAATCCAGCACAGAGACTTACTAGTTGAGAGTGTTTGTTTCTCAGCAGCCGTGAGTACTAAGCAGTTGACATGGTAGGCTAATTGACAGGAGCCAGCACATATCACTGTAGCATCTCCTCTATTTGCTTTGATGTTGCAGTGGTTGCATATCAAAACCATCTTTATGATTAGTAAAAATATTACCTTGAAGAAGATTTAAGTAACTTGTACAAGATTGCTTAATTCCGAAGATGACAAGAAATAATTATGTTCTGAAGTAAATTCAGTTCACACCCAAAAAACTGATCCAAATAATCAACTCTTGTGAGAAGTAATAATATATTAATAATTGCACCACAAAAACACACACTTCACTGTAAAAATATGTTTATAATTATAACTGTATTCACTGATAAATGTAGATAAACGAAGAGCAGCATAAAACACGACCGACTTCAATATAATAGACAATTTAATAAACTTAACAACAATCATTTCAACATAACTTTTTCCATAGAACTAGAGAACAATAATTCATTAAATTTTTTCGACATCAACATAATTAAATTTAAGAATAACATCACCTTTAAAATATTCAGAAAACCAACCCAAACAATAGATTCCATAAATAATAATTCTAACCACTGTTCCTCACACAAATTTGCTATTTTCAATTCTCACATTCACAGGATGCTTACTTACGGTTTAAAGTATAAAGAAATTAAAAAAACAGGAGTATTAAACCAAATAACGATAGCTAATAATTTCCATTTAATTTAATTTAATAGATAAATTAATGAACAATAAATTTTACAAATTTGGCAAACAAGAGGCATATAACAACACACTACATTTCGAAAATACAGAAACCATAAGATACAGTATTTAATTCATTGGTAATCTTAGCTATATAGTAAAACAAATTTTTAATAAAGTAAATATTGATATAGTGTTCAAACCGCTCACAAACCTCAAAAAATAAATCTGTATAAAGCTTGACCATCAAAAACACATCAAGACATTTGATGTTTACAATTTAACTTGTAAAACATGCCAAGCCAACTACATCGGTAAAACTGGTAGGAACTTTTTTACACGATTCAAAGAACATGCGCGGGTTTTGAATTCGAAATCAGGACATTCTTCTTTTGCTAACACATCATCGATACCGGACATGATTTTAATATATAGTGCGATGATCACTTGGACCGCTGCGTGATGTTGTCGGTCCGTGATGTCGTGGTTCTCTCACAGGATGCCGGGTTCTTCTCGGGCGCCAATCTGCGGATCCTGTGAGAAAAGTGACGTGTGCCACGGGAGCTCTAGGTCGGTCGGGCCAAGGTTTAGCACAGATAGACAAAAGTAAGTTAAATATTTTATTGTACTAAAAATTACTACACCTAGTTGTACTGAGCCGTAGAAAGTGAGAAAAATGACAAACTAACCGCGGTTCTATCCGGCCGTCGACGGAGTTCGCGGTGGGAGCCACCAACGGGGTTTCTCCGACAACTACGGAATGTAGAGCAGTGAAAAAAAACTACTAAGTCAACAAGCGGATCTGCCCTGCAGCCGTAGCAGCACGCGGTGGAAACCACCCACGGAACTTCCCCTCATGCGCGGAATGCAGCGAGCTGAAGGCTCTGAGGAACGGCGGTGTAGCCACCGGCCTGTATCCTCTGATAGCAGCGAAATTCATGAAAATACAAAAATAAACAAGCAACTTACGAAAAAGGCTCGATTCGGTACGGTACGGTGCGGATACGGACTGCTACTCTCTTCGGCTAGCTATTAGACGTTATAGTCGTCGTAGACTGAGTCGTCGTAGACTGAGTCGTTATAGGCTGAAGAAATACGGCCTCGGCGGTCGTATGTATACCCGAAATTTAATTAAACCTGCAGCTACTGATTTTAAAATGAGAAAGATTGACTTTTTGTATTGTTGTTTTCGTTCAATAAATTAAATTTTATTTTAAAAATTCGCAAAATCACTTCCCTTGGCTTTACAGAGTTTTGTATTTAATTTAATCTGATTTACATATTTTTAAAAAATGTAGCATGGGAATTCGGTTTCCCGAACCGTTGTGCTCGAGTTTGGTGGAACTGCGGCCGTGCGCACGCGCTGGCTCAGCAGACATGTGTTTTTGTGAAAACTTTGGAAACTGCGAAAATAACAAGAAAAGATAAGGAAAAGTAAGAGCGGTAAGTGTTAACAAGTTTTTATTATTGTTTCCTTCAGTGCTGTGTTTGTAGGTGAAACATTTGTGAAAATTTTGCCCCACGTGGTCTTGAGGTTATGTTCCATGCCATGTGCTTTCGCCAAAGTATTTCTCGGCGGCTCTTTGGGAATCCGGCAGACTGTTGAAGATGTCGTACAGTCTCCTGAAGTTATTTGAAGCGGTCGGCGGCTACTGGTTCGGACGGCGGGTTCGCTCTAACCTGATATGCGGTTCGGACCTCGTGGAGACGGTGTTCATGACTGTGGAGTAACAAAGAAGGCAGGTACGTGTTCTTTGTGACGAGCACTTCGTCACAATAGGTACATAAAGATTTCGAAATTTTTCCTTTTTAGAAAAATGGTAGAACACTTGACTTTCTGGAAAACCTAGAAATTCAAAAGTTATTAAAAACTAATAGTAATAGTAAAGGAAAATATGCATTTTTCTGAGAAAAGTTTTCTGTCGCCACTGTTTAAAAGATATATTTCCCTTTACTATATATACTGCATACGAAGTTAGAGTTAAACTTCAACAATATTCATCACTTTAATTAATTCATAGGTAAATTTGCCATTTGTCCTTAGTCAAACATTTGTTGTGTTCATTTATCCATGTGGGATAGTCTCGGCAATTGTTAGGCGTCCGAACCTGAGAAAAATTTGCAGAAAAAAACATATTTCCCTTTACTATATATACTGCGTAGGAAGTTAGAGATAAACTTTAACAATATTCATCACTTTAACTAAAAGCAAAGAGTATGTATATTATACTATATAAAGGAATAACGCAACGTGAAATATTGTAACGCGTAAAAATTCCCGAAACCTTTGAGTGCCATCTTTTTATCGGGAACGGAACTAAAATAGTTGGATCATCAAAAGACGTATGTCATTACTTAATCAGGCGCATGCATGTTCCACGGAATAAAATAAACATAGAAAGGGATCTCAGCGGTTGAACACAAACAAACCCAGTACAGGTCAAAAAATATAGAATATACCTATTTCTTAATGTCTGCATTTAATTTGCTATATGAATTAGTTTTTAATCGAAACTTGAAAAATGTTTACACGTATTGTACATAATTATTCTTTCTTTATTCATTACGTCAAAAATTTGAAAATGCTATTTCATCCCCATAAATTATCACATAATTTTTTAAGTTAAGCGATACGATAAGATATATTACACTCATTACTTACAAACGTGATGATAGAATAAATTATAAAGAAAATTGATGCGACAAAAGTTTGTTTTTATTGTCATATTTTTGTCTATACTTCATTAATTTTTGAATTTTTGTTATTATTGTAAAATATTACAATCAATAGATTCAACCTTATCTAATAGCAGATTTGAAAGTTCAGTATTGAGAATACTGCAAGATATTAGGGTTGCTTGTGTGTTTTTGATTTCGTACCTTTATTAATTAAATATCATCTAGCTTATGCTTTGTCGTGAGTAGAAGGACGTGTGGCCTTGACGCTCCGTGCAGTGCAGTGCTGTAAAAAAAAGTCAAAAAAGTTTAATCATCGATTGTCACATTTAAAATGTCTGGCACAAGAAATATGTCAAGCATTGTTGAGACAACTATCAACGCTTTACTCTCTAATGAGAATTTTGTTTATAAACTTCTTGACAAAGTCATGGAGAAGTTTAACAAATGTTTGGAGGAACGAAAATCATATTACGAAGGTGTCATTACTCAATTATCGGCGGAAGTGAAAACCTTAGAAGATCGACTGGATTAACAAGAACAGTACTCCCGGCGGAACTTTATCCGAGACTTTGGAGTCCCAGAACATCTGCCTGAGAAGCCTGAGGAAGTAGTTCGTGCAGAGAACTTACTGAACGTTGCCATCATACCGGTAAGAAATTTAACATTATAGACAAATCTAAACCCCGCCCCTTAATAGTGATATTCACCTCCTATAAAACTCGCGAACTAGTTCTTCGCAATACTGCAAGGAAGTCTGATTACGATCAAGGAGGACCTGACCAAAAACAGACTTGAACTTTTAAAATTAGCGTCCAATAAATATGGTTTTAAAAATGTGTGGTCCAAGGATGGTATTATATTTACGAAATTGGGTGGTTCAATATAAAAAGTGACAAATTTTGATTTTACTATCATATAATTACCCAAATTATGTGTAACATTTTCAGTGATACTCATATATATATATATATATATATATATATATATATATATATATATATATATATTTAGTTTTTAGTTTCTGATTTTATTTTTAGTTTTTTTTTTTTGCTAAGGTTAATAAACTTTAGAAACATAGGTCTGCAATTTAAAACTTTGTCTGATTTGGTTTTATTTCTTTGAATTTACCTACTGAGGTCAATAAACTTTATATTTTTATTCAGTACTTTCTTATATTTTTTTGCATAGCAAACTCCATTTTTTCTGCATCAATTTGTTATGATTATTTTTTATCAAAATGATAGAGGTTTGTGCACAAAACTTGAACTATTTCACAACAATTTATGTCCATCTTCATTTGACATTGACAAATAGGGCTAAATGACAGTGCATATACTTCAGAGTTGTTTACGCATGGATACACCGTACACAGATAAGACAGGGACGTATTCAGAAGCGGCAAAAAGCGTGACGGAGGTGTAATATGTGCTGTTATCAATAAATTTAAATCTGTTCCTGTTAATATTCCTTTACATCCTGATTCTCTTTCTGATTTAGTTTGTACTAAAGTATCATTGTCTCCATCTAAATTTGTCTTTATCATTGTTGTATATTTACCACCACCTATTTCATTAGATCAACAAAACTTTATTTTTGATGCACTTGAACTGTTTTTAACATCTTGTGATAGCAATTTCATAATTGTTGGTGATCTCAATATGTGTAAATTATCTGAATCTAATCAGAATACAGGTAGTGATAAATTTGTATCCAAATTTGATAATTTTATCACAGTATTGAATGCAACACAATACAATACATTTGTTAACCACTACAATCGCCTATTAGATGTTGTTGTGTCTGATCTCCCTTGCACTGTTTCTCATAGTATCAGTCCAGTTGTTGATGAAGATTTACATCACCCTGCAATTTCTATTTCCTTATCATTCTTCCTTTATTTGAATTCCTAATTCATCTATCAACTCTTCTTCATTAACTTATAATTTCCATGCTGCAAACTTTCTTGAATTGTATAATAAATTATCCCAGGTTGATTGGAATGGCCTACAGGAGTACGATGATGTAAATTTAGCATTTAATGAGTTTTATAACATTCTTTATAAAATTATAGTTGAGTGCATTCCTCGCAGTATAAGATTTACTAAAAAATATCCTCCTTGGTTTAATAAAGAAATTATTTCTCTACTGAAACTAAAAAATAAGTATCACAATCTATACAAACGTCATAATTCTATTGAATATTTAAACGAATTTTCTCGTCTCCGTACTCTCATTAAACAAAAAATCAAAACAGCATATGACCATTATACAATTTTTGTTGAAAACATTCTAAATAAAGATCCTAAGAAGCTTTGGGAATATGTCAGCCATAAAAAGCACTCATCGCGTATCATATGCACTTCAACAATACTAATTATGATAATACATCCGAAATTATAAATGGCTTTGCTGATTTCTTTTTAAGTGTATATGTAGTGCCTGAACCGTCAGACTGCGATGATTTTAAAAAGACATGCAAAGAAGATTCCAATGTCAATGTTTTAAAAATTGACCTTATTTTAGATGATGACATTTTGTTATCAATAAAAAATTTAAAGCCGTCCAAAAACCCCGGTCCTGATAACTTGCCGCCTTATATCATCAAGGCGGGTGCCAATATCTTTGTTAATTCGCTTAAATATCTTTTTAATCTATCTCTTAGACATAAAACCTTTCCTTCTATTTTTCAAAAGACCTATATTAACCCTATTTTAAAATCTGGTGACATATCTGACATAACTAATTACCGTCTTATAGCTATTCTCTCTAATATCTCTAAAATTTTCGAATCTATCCTCTATCGTCATATTTTTTTCTGTTGTACATAATCAAATATCTTCTCAGCAACATAGATTTGTAAAAGGGAGATCGACTACTACAAATCTACTAAACTTTACTAAGTATACATATAATTCGTTGTATGATAACACACAAGTTGACGTTGTGTAAACGGACTTTATGAAAGCCTTTGATAGTGTTAATCATGAAATTCTTTTGTGCAAACTAAGTACAAATTTTAACTTTTCTTCAGATCTTATTTCTCTTCTTCGTTCTTACTTGCATGAGCGTAAACTACAATTTAATGTAAATAATTATACTTCTAATACGTTTCTTGCTACTTCTGCTGTTCCCCAAGGCTCAAATCTTGGCCCTCTTTTGTTCATACTCTTCATCAACGATCTAGTTGAAACTGTTACAAATTCTGAAGTATTATTATTTGCTGATGATTTAAAGATTTTTAAAACAATAAATTCTGTTAATGACTGTTTTTTGCTACAGCAGAATATTGAAAGTGTTGTTGGTTGGTCACAAACCTCTAAATTATTTTTTAACTATAGCAAGTATAAGATAATGAATTTCTTTGTAAAAAAATTTGTTTATACTTAGAACTCCACACTTGATCGAGTCCCAGAGTATACTGATCTAGAAATACTATTTGATGCGAAGTTATTTTTTCAAAACCATATTGATGTTGTAGTAAAGTCAGCTTATATAATGTTAGGCTTTATAATTCGTAATTCTAAAGCGTTTCATAACTTGTCCACGCTAAAGAGATTGTATTGTCAGATCAAAGCTGGAATACTGTTGTATTATATGGAATCCCATTTACATGAAATACATTAAAAATTGGAGTCTATTCAAAGAAAAATGGTCAACTTCTGTCATTTTAAAATGTATAATCAGTTTCCCAACTTTGACTGCAATCAGAGTTCACTACTTTCTGTTGTAAATATCGTGACTTTCGAGAACCGGAGAAATATCCACTCATATATGTTTTTATTCAAACTAATTAATAATGTAATAAATGACTCTGGTATTCGTAGCCGAATATTCATAACTATACCACGTATTTCTTCCAGATATAAAAACACTTTCTACTTCTCTACAGCAAGGACAAACTATATGCACTCAAATTGCCAATTAGACAAATGTGCAATATATTTAACAACATATCAAGTAATATTGACATTTTTTCTGATTCATTCCCTTCTTTCAGACATCACCTCTTAAATTATTTTAATTTGTAATAGCAGTTCGATGGATCTAAAATTTATCATTACAATTTTTTTCCTGTTGTATTTTCCAATTTGTAGTTTATATTTTGTATAATTTTGTTTATTGTAATACTGTTTAGTTATATATTTTTTTCTATTCTTTTGTATTGCTTCCGTCAAAGCATTCACATTTTTGTATTTTTCTACTTATCATCCTGTAATTGGATTTTTTTCCTGTAGGACTGATTTGTAAACAAATAAAAATAAATAAATAAATATCGGTTAATATTTTTACATTGGACAGTTAGTTGTTAATCATTAAAAATATATTTTATCATGGCTTCACTTAAAAAATGTGAATATGTGAATTGTGTTTCATCACGATTGTTATTTCCTAAAATGCACTTTTTCAAATTTCTAACTAACAATTCTTAAAGGTGTCAACAATGGATAGTGAATTGTGAAAATGTTATCTTGTCAAACATTAGTAAAGAAAAACTGTGTTCTAAATTATTGTGTGAAAAACACTTCCTTCCAGAAGATTTTACAAACTCTAAAAAAAATAGACTTTTATGTAATTACAAATTTCACCTAGATAGTACCAGAGATTTACAACAACCTTCAACTTCTACTGAAGTGTTTTCTTCGAAAGTTTTAACACCTAAGAAAACTTACGCGCGTAAACCAGGTATTGTTTTTACTCCCGAGAAATCATCATCAGATGAGTCAATCCCAATCAGTTAAAACATTTTGTAATTTTCGAACCCAACCAACCCTCAATATCTCCTAGGAAATTGAAACTTAAGAAAAAGATAAAGATACAGTAAAAAATAATTTCCAAAAAACGTAATGAAAATTATAGGCTACGGTCTAAGATACTTGCAGTTAAATCTAATTATAGTATGTTAAGTGTATTTAATAAAAATATATTTATTCGAACATTTACAAATATGTTGCTACATCATAAAAAACGACAGCCATGGACAAAACAAGAGAAAAATATGTGTATCAAATTATATTTCCGATCACCAGCAACATATAAATGTATGAAAGACGTATTCAATTTTCCATTACTAGCAATAACAACCATAAGAAACTGGAATAAAGAGAGCTGTTTACGTATCGGATTAACGATTAATAACTTTTTTCATAAATTAAGAATAAAATCAAAAACAATGACAAATTCAGAAAGACAATGTATTTTATTATTAGATGAAATGTCAATAAAAAATGTCTAGAGTATAACGATATTTTTGATATTATTGAAGGATTTTAAAATCACGGTCATCTAGGATGATCTGGTAAAATAGGAACCCAGGCTATTGTTTTTATGATAAGGGGCTTGATTCATTATTCATTATGGAAAATACCGGGAGCATATTATATTCGTCCAAGTAGTATCAAAGCAGATAAGTTAGCAAATCTGATAAAATTTGTTCTGCAACAATTACATAAAATTGTACTTAATATCAGGGTTATAACTTCCGATCAAGGCTCAAACAATAGGAAAGCTTTTAAAAATTTAGGTATTTGTTCAGAAACTCCATTTTTTTAAATGTCAGGAAAATTTTTTTTTTGCTCTTTATAATGTACCACAGTTAATAAAAAGTATACGAAATACTTTAATGAAATATAATATTTCAATAAAAGATGCGGAAGTGTCACGTTTGGACATTAAAAATACATATTTTATTGATTATAGTGATGGTGACAATATAAGATTTTTAAAACAACCAAATTTACAATTTGTTAACATGGTACATAGCTGTTTAGAAATATTTCATCACAACTTTAATAATTTGAAAGCGAAAAAAATATTAAACAGTCTTTATTACAATTACGTATTGATAAAATAAATTCAAAATTTCCTAATTTCTTCGATATCTGTAAAGAACATTGCTTATTTATAGTGGAGCGAATTGTATATATTAAATTAGAAAGAAATTGTTCTCTTATTCTCTAAGGTATGAGTGTTTATATATGTATGTATGTCTGTCTGTAAATATTTAAAAAATTTTTTTTCATGTAAAAATATGTTTTTGATTAATAAAAATAAAATAAGGTACACCCATATATATATATATATATATATATATATATATATATATATATATATATATATATATATATATATATATATATATATAGTCGAAATCACGTAAAAATGGCATTCCAATGTGATGACGTCACTCACTACGTCTATATGAGATAGTAGTAAAAATTGAAATTTATTAACATCTGTTGGGTTCGCATACTGAACAGTTCAAAACGTCAAAATTTGATATTTTAATTTTTTTTAGTTAATAAACAGGTATAAAGTGGTTTGGTAGATAATAACGTCAAAACTAGAACTTTTTTTAGGCAGGCAAATAAATTATAGCATATATCGGTATCGGTATAAACCGATTTTATAATTAAATAAATGTTAAAACATTTACTTAGAGCTGGTAACTTAGTAACAGCCTTGGTTCCTTCATTTTCATCGTGTTTTGTAGGTACAGCGCGTAATAACAAAAGAACAGCTGTCTGAATTTTGCGAATGGTAATAGTTAAACGTTTATTGTAATGTGCTAAACGTGAAGCTTCAGCCGCAAACGTTTGAATACAGAATCACAGTGTAAGCTTCTGCTTATCCCCTAATCACTTTCACTGCTACTGTCACTATTGCCATTTATATGAATAATCAACGGTTCGATGTCACCATTGTCAATTTTTACTTCTAAATCGCAATTTTCTTGAATGATTTCTTCTGTATGTCGAATACTATTAGCCCAAATTTCTGGAGTGATTTGATTCAGGGCTTCTTGCCATATATTAAGAGCTTCAGTTTTTGTGTTACCAGTTTAACCAATATGCTTGTTGTAATACGATTTTGTAATACCCCATATTAATTCAATAGCATTAAAATGGCAATGGTATGGTGGTAACCGTAGAACTGCATGGCCTGCTTCATTAATTATTTGGTCAGTCAAGTACACTTTTTCGGGTTTATTCCTGGAGTAAAAGTGATTATAATTAATTAAAAATCAAATATTACAGATTCAATACATAGACCTGTCAATTAGTTGTACGAAATGCCTCTTTTTTTTAACCAAGCTTGAATCTCAGCTTTTGAGGAATTGGAATTTGGAACTTTTTCTAACTGTAATTAGACAATATGAACAAATAATATTTCATTACGCTTATTTTAACAAATACCAATGTGCTATGGTAATGAGCGTTGTCTATAACTATTAAACTAGGTTCTTCTAATGACGGTAACAACTGATTTTTTAACCATAACAAATAGTTTTCAGCATTCATTTCGCCGTGATAATCTCCTTCATTTTTATTAGAAGCAAATATTAAATTAGCTCCTTTTATAAACCCGTTTTTATCCCCAGCGTGTACTATTATATATCTGAAATTAAAAATGTTCTTTGTTTCTTAATTTATTCAATATTATGAACTACACTAACCTTTGACCACCATCGCCCTGAGGTCGCCGTACACTTTTTATATTGCTGTCCTGCCATGATTTTATTTCACATCCCTTTTGAAAGATCCATGTTTCGTCCATGAAAACAATATTTAATGGATTTTCACTTCTCTTGTTTCTTATATATTGTTTTAAAAAATGAAATCATAATTTTGCAATGTGTTCCTTTTCCATAAGATATCTTCTATTATTGTCGGTTTTCCAGCAAAATTCAAAATCATGTAACACCCTTAATAAACTACTTCTTGAACCGATAAATAAATCCTTAGATTTCAATTTCTTTAAAACTGTAGTAATTGTTACTTGCTCTTCTGCAATAAAAATATGTTATACAACAAAATAAGCAAATTATTATAAAAATATGTGTAGTAAATTTACTTTTACTAATCATATCATAAATAGTTCGTCGAATTGCAGATTGTGTAAATTCATCAATTCCTGTAACTTGCTTCTTACGATTCCTTTTCTTTTTTGACGATGATACGGATCCACATTTCATTTCATTCTGTATGTTTGATACTGTGAAATGTGATACACCCAAAGCAGCACAAACTCTCTAAGACAATAACAATAACGAAAAATGTATAAATATAAATAACACCTACTGTTATTAAACATATAACCTCAAAATATAATACTTACATCTTCTGAAGAAGAAAATGGAATTAGAGGACCATCTAAACGCTTTTCTTCATGAAAGAATGCAGAAGCATTCAAAATCATTTGTTTGCAACGTTTAGATAATTTTTTACCACTCATGTTGAATTACAAAAAGACGAAGTGCGAATATAAACATAGAAAATATATAAGCAGTTCAAATACAGACTTACTTCAACAAACGCTTTATTATACTAGCAACGCTTCAAACAATCACATAGCTAATAATGGATTTGCGTTACTTAATACATACACTCCAGTGACGTCATCACATTGGAAAATATATATATATATATATATATATATATATATATATACATTAATATTTATATTGCAATGATGTTAAAAATATACGAATCAGATGTTAGGAAATAAAATACTATTTAATATTTCTGAAGAACTTAATCGTATGTCCTACAGTCATTCATGTTCTATGTTGATTCATCAAAATGAATAAATTTACCTATATTAGGAGAAAATATATATTCTTTAGTCGGTTTGTACTGTCAACAATATAAATTTTACCTAGTAACTACTAAATATCTAAACCCCTCATTTGTATCACAAGTGGTAAGTTAAAAATAGGAATAATTAAATTTTGAAATAAATCGTTAAACTTAAAATCAATAAATATTCACTTATTTCAATTTTTTATCTCCATTGTCGTTTTTAATATTATTTATATAAAAATAAAGTTTTCTTCTATCAAGCATTTAAAAAATTGCAACGTTAATTTTTCTTATTTAAATATTTATTAATTACAATAAGAATTTTTAAATTAATATTTTACCATTCATACATCTTCTAAAAGAATTGTCCAGGAATCATTATGATGTAGACTTAAATGCAAAGACGATACGTCTGTTTAAGTCTGTAATGTATTAGAAGATATTTATATAATCGAAACAAGCGAGGTCTTTACCTGTTTGCCGCGGATAACCATCAACAATTTTGCAATAACTTACGTCCCTTTTATTCATTAGAAAGAGATAGACGGTTGTCAACAGTCCCCTTGCCTCTCCTCAACATTACCAAAATCAAACTGCGCTCGTTCTACTGCATAACGTTGTTTCTCTCTCTCTCTCTCTCTCTCTGTATGTATGTATATACAGGGTGAACACGAACCTAATGTCATAAATTTAAGGGTATATAGTATTTAATGAGTAGATTACGAAACAGAAAGAATTTTTTGAAAATTCGAAAAATGAAAATTCGTCTTTTCTTAGCAAAACTTTTTTTTACTGCTGTTTTAATTAATATTTCATTAAAAATATGGTTAACAGAAGTACGTTCAAAATTAGTTGTATAAGATTCTAATTAATTAAATAGAATTTTTGACGAACGTAATTGTGTAATAAATACAATATTTCAGTATTATTCTTGAAAGTATTGACGCAGGTCATTTTGGCAGTGTTCCTGTTCTTAAAAAAAATGTATTCTAATTCTGAGTTAGTGGATATGTTGTTAATTTATGGTGAAGTGAGACAAAACGCGGTATAAGCAGCAGAATTGTATGCCGAACGGTATCCTCGAAGACGCCACCCTGGTCGCAGGATGTTTATCACTGTGACACAACGTCTTCGCGACACGAGAAATTTAAAAAGGAATTCTGGACGTGATGGCGGCGGTCGCAGATTGCGCCACGAAATGGAGGATGAAGTCCTAGACCTAGTGCATGACGACCCAACAATTAGTACCAGAGAAATATCTCGTATTGTGGGAGACATATCTCAGGCGACTGTTGTAAACATTTTGCATAAAAATGATTCTCATCCTTATCATTTTCAACGAGTCCAAGGGTTTATGCCTGCTGATCACCACGCTAGAATGACATTTTGTCAATGGATTCTTGAACAAAATGCTACAAACGTGAATTTTACTTCTTCAATATTATTTAGTGATGAAGCAATTTTCACACGTGCCGGTGTTTATAATTTCCACAACTCGCATTATTGGGCCCAAAGAAATCCACATGTTGTTGTGTACATACTCCCCCAAACATTAAATGGTAATCAGTATTTGGATTTTTTTGCAAAATATCCGTTCAGTATTATTGGAAGATATTCCATTAAATGTTCGTCAAAATTCATGGTTTCAGCATGATAGTGCTCCTCCTCATTTTGCGAGAAATGTGCGTCAGCATTTAAATAATATCTACAGAAACAGGTGGATTGGCCGTGGAGGTCCTGTGCAGTGGCCACCAAGATCACCTGATCTCAATCCCTTGGACTTCTATCTATGGGGTCATTTAAAGTCCCTAGTTTATGATAACCAAAGCCCGCCAGAAAATATTGAAGAATTGAGGATACGGATCCAAAATGGTGTACAAAGTATTCGACAACAAAATCATATGCACTTGGCATGTAGTGTGTCACTAATTCAACGTAGTGCACTGTGTGTGGCTGTGAGATGTGATAATTTTGAACAATATTTATGAATTTTTGTATTTATTCTTTGTTTTGATACAAGAAAATGTAAGTTACTAGTATTATTACCATTTATAAGTTTAATATTAATCCTTTGTGTTTTTGTTTGTTCTTTTTTTTTAATAAAAATAAGCCAGTGAAATGTTAATATTTATCGTTTTTTGGGGCAATGAACTCTCAAAATAAATATTATTAAAAATAATGAAGTTTTGATTACCCTTCAACATTACGTAAATTAGTTTTAAGTATTTAATTATGTTTTTATTTATTAAATAATGTGTTGCCAGTGATCCAGTGGTACCAAAAATGTGAGCTTCATGAAAACTACCCTTAAATAGGCGAATTTTTAAAAAATTCTTTCTGTTTCGTAATCTACACATTAAATACTATATACCCTTAAATTTATGACACTAGGTTCGTGTTCACCCTGTATATATATATATATATATATATATATATATATATATATATATATATATAAATCCTCTTTGCTAATAGTAATATTTGTCCTAATGACCAGACTCACTTAAAACAGAGCCCCCTGATGGATATATTTTTAAATTAACCCTTTCCCCTCCTTTTTTTATACTTTTACCTGCTTTCACTAGTTTTTTTTTTCTGCTGTTTTTATCATTTTTTAATTGTTTTTCACCTCGGTGCGTTACGGTTTTTTCAAGTGTTGCTAGTTTTCGGATCCTTTTCTGGTTTTTCAATTTTATGGCGTTTTTTTACAAGTTTTGTATGTGTTTAACATTATCAACTACTGTTAGTGGACCCTGTAATTTTTAGTGTAAGTATCTATTTTATGTTACTTTTATTATTTTAACTTACTTTCCTTTTGTAGTCTGCCGGTCTGATGATGACTATTAAATAGTCGAAACCGGTGACATTAAAGTTATTTAAGAACAGTGTGTGTAAGGTTTCTACCTAATTCCCATCCTTTGTTATTACACCGACACACATGGGTTGTTTCCTTTCAATGATAAAAGAGATAGCTCGGTATTGTTCAAAATAGCATAAAAAATAATTTTAATAATAACTGTCCTGGTAAAGACTAGATGCAACTCTTTTTTAGCAGAAACGGGTTGTTAGTTAAAAAAAATGGAACAACTAGAAAAATCTCGTCGACAAGCCACTAGTGATCCATTTAACGTAAATCAGTTAGTTAGAACTATATCAATACAAATCACCCAGATTAAATACATTGCTATATTGATTTCAGGGTTATGGAAAAGATAACACAACAGTGTTGGGATGCGTTTCCGCAGAGGGAAGATTGCTGCCGCCTTTGATCATTTTCAAGGGTCAAAATCTCTGGAGCTCTTGGAAAAGCACTAAAGACATACCAGGGATAACATATGCTTGTTCAGAGAATGGGTGGATGATGACCAGAATTTTCAACGAGTGGTTTGAATAATTCTGTCAGACAGTGACGTAGAGGCCGTTGCTTGTGATATTTAATGGACATGTGACCCACCTGGATCCTGTTACAATTGAACTAGCGGTTCGCAAAAACGTGGCTTTATTGAAGTTGCCACCTCATACCACTGACCTATTACAACCCATGGATCGCAGTTGCTTTGGTCCCATCAAATACAAATGGAATGAGCGTCTTTTTAAATGGCAAAGACTTAAACTGGATTCAGAGTTTACATACCATAACATAACATAACATAACACAACATAACATAACATAACATAGCATGACATAACGAAAATATCAATGTATTTAAACCGGTACAGGGTTTTATAGGTTACGTAAGAATATAACATAACATAATGTAACATAACATAAGGAAATGGCCAAATTTCATTTCTTTACTGTTACGCTATGTAATCGAGACACTGCTACCAATAGTTGCATGTTTCTTTTGTTTGTATTTTGACATTGTATTGTTGTTGTGTGGTTGTTAAGGTTAAAGTTTTATAATGGATGAGAATTTACTCATAAGTTTTGTTGAGAAGTACAATTTTCTCTATGATAAATCTCATCCAGATTTTAAAAATATAAATAAGAAAAATAATGCATGGCTGGCGATTTCTAAAACCATGATCCAGCCTGGTGAGTTCATATGAAATAGTTATTATATTTATTTTTAAGCTAATTGTATGTTGTTATAGTTGAAGATTGCCAAATATGTATACTGGAAGAACCTTAGAGAAAGGTACACGAGGGAGAAGAGGGCGAGAGAAAATATGGAATCTGGATCTGCTGCTAGTGATGCATCATACTGGATGCATTATGAATCTTTAGAATTAAAAAAAAATACATTAAAGGGAAAAAGTATGTAAATATTTTTGAGATTGTTAATGTCTTCTTCAGTATTCCTGATATTGTTATATGTTTTATTTTTAGAACATCATCAAATGTGCGAATTGTCACAGTGGAGGATACTGGATCATTCAGTTGTTCTTCAGCCCCAACATCTCCATGGGAATCGGATTTTGGAGAAGCAAAATTTGTGCCATCAGGTTCTGTATTAGAAGAGATGTTTTATCTCAGGCCAGTACTCCAGAACCGCTTGCAATAACTTCTGAACCTGTACCAGCCGCTGCATCTGCTACTACGCCTTGAACCTTTACTGCTACTCCATCAAGGAGAAAGAATTTCTACCAAGCAGAAGAACCTGCCCAGAAAAGAGTACGCGCTAATTTCGAAACTGTGGTTCAGATTACTTGAAAAATATGAGAAGGATTCTGATATGGCCTTTGGTATATATGTAGGAATAACCTTAAAAGAGATGCCAAAGGACGTAAAAAATAAAAAGAAAACTTGCTATTATGCAAATATTGAGCGAGTCATATACATTATATTTTTTATAAATAATGTTTTTTTTGTATTTTTTTTATTTTTATTATACATATTTTTACATGACATCGTATAAACTTATTTAATATTCTATTACTAACACTACATATTTATTTACGAGATTTTAGATATTTGTTTTGTATAAAATATATTAATATTAACAAAAGTAATATATTATATATTAAACGGCAACATAATTTAAATGAATACATTATTAAAATCTATCTAATTTTTTAAATTTTCAGGGGGACACTACCTTCAAGAGACATAAAATATTCTTTTAAATTGTCGCGTACACTATAATTCTCCCTAGCTGCTTGATTTGGCGGGAACAATTATCACTGACGAATTCTTTAAAGGAACCATTACATTGTTTAATTTAATTGTAACAATAAACTTCGGATATTCAGATATTTTCAATTTTAACAAAACTACAACGGCTAAAATCCTCAACAAATACTATCGAGTAAAATTAAAAATAAGTAAACTCAACGCGAGCATTTAATTTAACAAACAGTATTTAAATCTTAACATCATTCCTAATTACATACAAGTAACTATAAAATCTCAAACAAAAGTCGCTACGAAAAATAAAAATAAAGTTGAAAGAGACTGGATAAAATTAGAACTAAATAACGCATATAAAACAAAACAAAATTTAAACAATAAATTATTAAAAATTAACTTAAACATATCTAATACCTTTCAATACGAAACTTGGACCGAACTTAACGAATATACCAATAATATAATACAAGAAAAAATGACCTTTAAGTATGAGACATTAAACAAAAAAACTAAATAAACTCACAGCAAAAAAATTATAGCACACCCGCCTATAATAATCATCAATTTTACAAAAGAGTTGAAAACCTAACTTCTGTAAATTCTGATAACACGGAAATTGATACTTTAAACAAAAGACTAAAATATAACAAACCCCTTAAGAGCATTGTGTATAGCTACCGTACTGTATTAAAACTTGACTTCGCTCTAGTCTAATAACATGAAAACTATTAAAGATATAAAAGTGAACTAAGTTTTAAATGAAACATAAAATATAAATCTAGTTCTCTGTAATGCTAGATTTTGCATTTTTATATTATTTAAATATTACAAGCAATTACAAACTGTAAAAACATATTTTGACGTATTATTTCTTGCTTCTAATAACCCTTTTTTAAGAAATTAGAATTACAGAGCTCGAAAGTTATCTTTATGCACACTGTTTTTCTTATTACAACAAATTTCAACAAGAACGGGCAGACTTAAACGATGTAAATTTTCGTTCATACACTACTGCCTCTACCGGAATATTATAGAAATATGACGCTATCTCACTCTTTTGTAGTTGACCAAGAGATTATTGTGATTTTCATTCATATTACAAGCATAGACCTTCCCAAAACTGTGGAGGGTACTAATCTCTAAAATTTATACTAGACATAGTGACAATAGAGTAATAGAAGACGCAAAAATATGATTAAAATATTTCTATAGGTACTGATATTTTAACTTCTTATTGTTTTCCATTTCATTTTTTATATATTAATACGTATAAAAGGCTCATATAGCATTAATAATATAATTAAGTATTTAAAAACTTACAACAATATTGTATAGTAGAAGATAAAATTTATTTGGAAAAATATGCAACCGAACTTAGAATTTTTTTTTTTTTTGAATTGTTTGCATCCTGAATTGGTTGATCCTAGATATATAAGAAATATGCCTCTGCGCGTACCACATTATATTTTAGACGCCATTAAAAGAAAAAAATCGCCATCAAAAACTTGTGCAAAATTGGGATTTTTATTTTTTTAAAAAAAAGACGAAGACTAGCCAAATTTATTCAAATAAAATTATTTTGTCAAAAAATTTCAATGTTGAAATTGAATTTTACTAAAATAATAATTTTATTAATTTTATTATCAAAAGATATAAATTTTATTTCGTTACTTTAATTTTCTGAAATTAAAATATTTTATAATGTTTTAAATTTATTTCTTGCAAGATAGGAAGATAATAGTGTATTATATATTGGAGGAGGATCAGCATTCTTTACCGATTGTAATAGTTATACAATTTTTTGCACGATCAAAATTTAATTTCCTTCAATATCAGTAAAAAAAATATACAAAGGGAGGTGTAGTAAAATTCGTTAATGGAAAACTAAAGTCCGTTCAAATTGAATTTTTCAAACACTCGTTTCATTTTGCAATATGTTAAATTCCTGTCATTAGTGGTTGTGCTTTTGTGTAAGAAATAACTACGAAAATCATTTGTAGGGTACCATTATTTATCAATAATTGTAGTATTAGTAACTTTTAATTTTAATAGCACATTAAATGAATTTACAAAATCGTTTCTGTGCATTTTTACTAATGTACTGACCATTCAGTGAACGGTATGTAAATTACTTACCGGTTTGTTAGACGTAGCAATCAGTAAAATCAACCTACTGTGCAAAAACGTAATTTTACGAAAATTAAAAATATTTATGAAACTTCTCGCAGAAGTTGTCCTCGTTACTCTTAGCTCCAACTAAGTAGAGTCTTTGTAGATATATATTTAATAAACTTGAAGAAGCTCTAAATTCAAGAACAAACTATTTATTTATTCAAAATTATATAAATAGTTATTTACATACCAAATGCGGGAACGACTGGTTTCCGGAAGAGTAGAACAGAACGATTCCGGAAACCCAGTACACGCAAGAGGTTTGTACAATATTTTTCGTACGAAAATCATAAAATCAATAATTAATTTTCTATTTGTACAAATATTTTTATTTATTGTATACACAAAATGATTCGTGGTTATGTGTTTCAGTACTAACAAGTGCTGTCAATCTGTCAACATGACAGCAGTTGTTGCCAACATTGTATATCAATTGCACTAAATTTACTTTTTCTACATTAAATTTCATTTAATAATCCCCTATTTTCTTTTAATATTATTAGGTAAAAGAATGTTTAAAACATTATACTATTTTATTATAAATATAGTTTTTTAATAAATGCTGTAGAAGTAGGAGTTTTTTCCAAAATTTCGCGGTCACCTATCTGGTGGAGACCTGGGAAATTGACGTTCCAGGCGTTGCTTAGGCAACGCGAAACAACACATTTCAATGCATGAGTACGAAATAGTTATTTACATACCAAATGCGGGAACGACTGGTTTTCGGAGTAGTGTTTGGCGGCGCGAGCTCGCGAGCGCTGCCATAGAACGATTCCGGAAACCCAGTTCACGCAAGAGGTTTGTACAATATTTTTCGTACGAATTTATACAACTAATAATTAGTTATTTTTGAACAAATAAAATTATTTATTACAAATTATACATGATTTGTGGTTATGTATTTCGCTACTAACAAGTGCTGTCAATCTGTCAACATGACAGCAGTTGTTGCCAACATTGTATATCAAATGCACTAAATTTACTTTTTCTACATTAAATTTCGTTCAATAATCCCCTATTTTCTTTTAATATTATTAGGTAAAAGAATGTTTAAAACATTATACTATTTTATTATAAATATAGTTTTTTAATAAATGCTGTAGAAGTAGGAGTGTTTTTTCCAAAATTTCCCGGTCACCTATCTGGTGGAGACCTGGGAAATTGACGTTCCAGGCGTTGCTTAGGCAACGCGAAACAAACATTTCAATGCATGAGTACGAAAAAGTTATTCCAGTTTTCTGTTACTTTGCATTGTATAATATATACCGTGTGTCCCAAAAAGGTGTTGTCATAGGCATTTAGCATTTAATAAATAAAAACTGTCCGGCTAATAACTAAGACACCATATTGCCCAGGACAATACATGATATCTTTTTAATACCACAATTCAACGAAATTTACTAAAAAGTATTAATTTTTTGACGTGATGCTTTTGTTATGCAAAATGACAGCTGTCAATTCACGGTTATGAGGTTAGGATAATTACCTACGGAATCGAAAGTTCTCAAGTCGTTTTCGATTATAGAAATATATTTTTTATATTTTCTGTTTTTTAATGTTACTATAAAATTATGAATATGTTTTGTAAAAAATATTTAATGAGAAATAATTAAAATGAATCAAAAAATAAAGAAAGAACTAAAGAAATAACTTCTTAACAGGTTAAATGAAAAAATATTATTAACAAATGTATTTATTAAATGCACAATTACGAAAAAAAAATATTAAAAGAAATTTCAACACTTTGAATTGAACCGAAGACATTCGATTCTCTAGGCCATTATTTTAACCCCATGACCACGAATTGACAAAATGTCACTTCGCCTATTAGCAATAAAAACGTCATGCAAAAAAAGTGATTGTTTTATGCAAATTTCATTGAACTATGCTATTAAAATGAAGCAATCTTTATTAAATAAGATGTAGTATTGTCCTGTACAATACGGTGACGTAGTTTTTAGTCGGACAGATTTTATTTACTAAAAACTGTTTTCCCATGTTATATGCCTATGACAACACTTCTCTGGGACACACGGTATATAAACAACTATTGTAATATCAACGAACTTGTTACATATTTTCAAATGAACATTAATAATATTTATTTTAATTCCTGCTTGTTACCTACATATATTAAAGTGTTTTGACTCTTAATAAAAATAAAATTTTTTCATTTTCCCAATTTAAATTTTAAAATTCTTAATTTGTTGTATACAGTACGTATCTACGAAAGCGTAGAATTCAGACTTTGAAACTCTGAATTCACACTTTGAAACTCTGAATTCAGACTTTGAAACTCTGAATTCTGACTTTGAAACTCTAAATTCAGACATCTAAACTCTGAATACAAAAGGTCAGACTTTTTATTTCTTAATTCAGACTTTGAAACTCTGAACTCAGACATTTAAATTCTGAATTCAGACTTTGAAACTATGACACTAGGCTTCTAAACTCGGAATTCAGACTTTTTAAATCTGAATTCAGACCTTTAAACTCTGAATTCTGACTTTGATACTCGAAATTCTGACATTTAATGTATGTTTAATAGGTATTACTAAATATTAGGTTTGCTGTAATATTTTCTAATGAAAAGCCTGAATTCAGAGTTTAAAAGTCTCAATTCAGAGTTTAAAAGTGTGAATTCAGAGTTTAAAAGTCTAAATTCAGAGTTTAAAAGTTTGAATTCAGAGTTTAAAGTCTGAATTCATTATTTAAAAGTCTGAATTCAGAGTATAAAAGTCTGAATTCAGAGTTTCAAAGTCTGAATTTAGAGTTTCAAAGTCTGAATTTAGAGTTTTGAAGTATGAATTCAGAGTTTCAAAGTCTGAATTTAGAGTTTCAAAGTCTGAACTCAGAATTCCAAAGTCTGAATTATAAAATAAAATACAACGGTGATCCTTCTACGCTTTCGTACGTATCATGTTCAGCAGAATAGGGCAGGTAGTAGCAGACAGAAGTATGGGACCATGATTAGTATTTAGCTGTGCAATTTATGACGTTAAAGTGATAGACTCCGCCCATTGATTTACCCCTCTTATTCCTCACCGATGGCAGCAGCCCTAACATAAAGTGTACACAATGCTCTTAACTTTAAAAATAACATCAAAAACTTAATAATAGATACAGAAGAGGCGATTTAAAAATTACCTATTAAAGAACAAGATAAAACCAGACATTTAGGCAGCAAAACCATTCGAAAATATAATTAAATATAATTAATAATAATGAAAAAATATTATATTATATATTATATAAAATTACACAGTTAGATCAATCAAAAATAAGTTGAAAAACAACAACGCGATTTTAACAAAAGCAGATAAAGGCAACACTATCGTAATAATAAACAATGTTGAATATGTAAACAAAACTTTAGAATTTATAAATAACAATAATTGCACCGAATTAAAACTGGATCCAACCAATAAATATCAAACAGAACTAAAAAACGCCATTAAATAGATCAAAACAAAAAAATATGTGCAACTTAACATGAATCCCCAAGCACCGACTTTAAAAACTTTTCCTAAAATTAATAAAGATAGCGTACCGATAAGACCACTAGTTAACTTTACCCAAGCGCCGACTTATAAAATATCTAATACACTCGAGATTTTACTAAAAAATATAGTTGAATTACAAAATAAACGTACCGTTAATAATAATTTAGAATTAATAAACAAAACCAAAAACTTATCATTAAACTAAACCACGCTGTTCATATCCTTCGACATATCTAATTTGTACACTAATATTTCCAATTACAGAAACAATAACTATAATTAAGTATACATTAAAAGATACAGGATTTGACCCGTTATTTACTACGCAATTAACTAATCTCTTAACGACAGTCCTAAACCAGAATTACTTTGAATTTAATAATAAATATTATAAGCAAAACAATGGTTTAGCTATGGGAAGCCCCCTATCCGATATAATGTCAGAAATATTTTTACATTTTGAAAATAATATACTTACTACACTAGAATCTAAATACAAAATTTTTAAATGGATCCGGTACGTCGACGATGTTCTTTGTGTAACAAATTATGAAAACGCTAAAGAAATCCGCAATGAAATTAACAGCTACCATATAAATATAAAATTTTAAAACTTTAGTAGAAGAAATTAGTAACATGATAAATTACCTCGACTTGAAAATTATTAAAAACGTAAACAAAATTTAATATAATATTTATCTTAAATCTACACAAACTGATAACATCATTCACACAATATCAGAACACCCTAAACAACATAAATTCGCAGCCCTTAGAAGCTTAATCTATCGCCTTGAAACCGTATCATTAAACCTAATAAACTATAAACATAAATTAAACACATTTTACCAAATCGCAGTAAACAACGGGTACACTAAAAACACCGTTAATAAAATACATAAAAATATAAATTAAAACCAAGTTACTATAGACACGGATGTTAAACAACAATTGTCTAAATTCACTTACATCGGTAAAATCACGCTCACCATAACTAAATTATTTAAAAACAGTACTATAAAAATAGCATATAAAACCGAAGATAACATTAAAAACAAAATTAAAAATAACATCGAAAATAAAAATAAATATAATAATAGCGGTATCCTATATACTAAACGATTAGATTCACTATATATCTATATATCTATATATCTATATATCTATCTATAGATTCATCACGAGCATCGAGTAACTTTTGTAATCGCCTACAGCCTGAACCATGCAAGTGATTGTTATAAATATTTTTTTAATATGTGGGGGCTAATGAGATCTGGTGCCTTTTGGGTGTCTCATATTTTTACTATTAGTAGTTTTCGTGTAAAAAATTAAAACTTTTCACAAATGCTGCCTTGAAACAATGGATCCCAGAGGCCATGTCTAACTTTAAGAAGAATCACGCCGTCATCCGTCACTTTTGACAATCTGTCTATGAACTTTAAATGATTATATCTTTTAATAGAACATTGATATCAAAGATTTAAAAACAATTTCATGAATAATAGACTTGAGCAAAGGTGTTACAACTAATTTAAGTTTAAAACATAACGTATTTAATTAATATAAATTTTGACGTTTCCAATGTCAAAAGTCAATGTTGCCAAATGTGTGATGAAGTAACTAAATTAAAACCAAATATTCCTAAACTAACTTCACTGAAGACGGTGACAGTTATATTAAGATTGACAATATTAATTTATAAATTTAAAAATTAACTACTATTTTTAATACCAACAGTGTTGCCAACTTATAAAGTAACTAAACAAAAATCAAATGTTCCTAATTAAATTGAACACTTTGCTGTGTTTGATTTTAAAAGAAATCCAATATTTTAAGTTTATAACGCAACACATTTAATTATTTTAAATTTTGACGTTTCGAATTACATAAGTCAATGTTGAAAAATGTGTGATGAAGTAACTTTGACAAGTGTAAAGTACGTATATTAAAGTACAATAATTTTGAAAATGGACAAAGATATTATTAACTGAACTATGTATCCGTGCTTTATAAAATTGAGCAAAATATGTATTATTATTGTAGAAATTGTATATGGTACAATTAAAATTTTCTGACATTTAACGTTTGTTATAATTGGTTATAACGGTTATAACATAAATTTATACTAGAAATTTTGCAACTTGATACGAATACTCAGAACATATGTTGGTTTGTACTTATTATTTATTATTTAAATAAATATAAAATGATATATGTGTGTATAAGAAATGTAGAGAAAGATATAAAAAGGAAAGAAATATACAAAAGAT
Organism: Stenolophus ochropezus; assembly: GCA_035578165.1. Lineage (NCBI taxonomy): Eukaryota > Metazoa > Arthropoda > Insecta > Coleoptera > Carabidae > Stenolophus > Stenolophus ochropezus. The sequence continues at coordinate 10,029,898 of JAQOWZ010000013.1, read as the reverse complement.
TGGAAATAAGCAGTATTAAAGAATATGAAAGACGAAAGAGTACAATTTATTATTCCTGCAAAAGCAGAAACATTATTTTTCAGAAAATAATTCAATTAATTGACATTCTGTTCTTTATATACGAGGGTTATAGGAATAATTCAAATAACGCGCATTTTTTGAGCAGGTATTCTTATTTTGATTCATATGCGTTTTAACCCTCTATTTTATTAAGTGAACGACAAGTTCGAAGAAATTAAATCATTTGTCAAAACATGTTATGTGTCAGATCTTCATAATTTACATAAAAGTCTTGCAGCACATTGTTGTTTATTGTATTTGCAAAATGACAAGTACACCTATAATTGTAAGCCGGAATATACTTTGCATACGTATTAGAAATAGTAAGTTACAAATAAATTTCTATTATATTGAATAACAAGTTATTTATTATAGGTGTTTTTTAGTACTGTCCTGAGTACTGTACTTCATTTTAAATTAGACAGGCGATAAAAAATTAAATAATGATAATAAAAAAGTACATAATATCATTAAAAGATTTTGACTTAAAATCAACAATTAAGTGGGATAACTGACTATCGGAAATTTTAAATTCTGAGCTAAAATCGTTCACAATACTAGACAAACAATACGTGGTATTAATTTCCTGCAATATGTTAACAAAACCTGTAAGTAGCAGAAGATATGTTTTAACTCTGAATGAATGTATGTACATAACAGATTGTGTTGTCCTAAAACATCTTTATTATGAAAAAAATAATACAAGCTGGAGGGGATGTATTTTTTTTATTTTTATTAAAAAATAATTACAATCAAACGAACTAAGTAGAATTTAAAATAAATTTAATAAAATACGTTTTATGATAAATATGTTTTTAATGCAGGATTGGTTTATCGACTGGTTGTTAATATGAAGAAAGTCTTTATTGGAGTTGCAATCATCTAATAAAATCCACTAATACACATATTAGTAGATTTTATTAAATTACAGTAACTGCAATAAAGACCTTCCTCTAATGTTTTTTTTAATTTGTAATTTTCATTTTACAGCTATGAATGTGAAAAATAATAATAATTTAGGTACACTGAACAATAGTTGCAGTTTATTTTAACAAAAATACAATATGAATGAGTGTACACAAATTTTGAATGTATTTCATGTAAGTATACATTTTAGTGCAATTAATCTCTACCAATACGTTGTATTTTATTAACAGTTATTATGTTATTACGTTATTAGTATGAATCAGTGAAGAAGTTCATGTTGCAACCATTTGAAAACGGTTGCATTTGGAATATAAGCACTAATGCCAGAGTATCAGTTTTCGCTCAAAAGTTCGCCCTTATCTTATGATCAATTAGAATGGAAGTTAAAGATTCGAACAACAAACCTTGCATCTGTGACGCTAAAAGTAAGTATTATAATTATTTCGTTATTGTATAACACGTTCATTTCGTTTTAAAGGAAAATTCTCATTTAAATAAAAAGTATATTTGTGTTATAACATTATGAATAAATTATTATTTAAAATTTATTATTTTTGAATTTTTAATAATTTAATTTTTGTATTTATCGGTATGTACGCTGTCGGTATTAATAATTTCACATTTACCGACATTTCGGAAATACTAATTTAAGATCAGGGACACCATAGAAAACAAAATTTGTTTATCAAGAATATTGCTTCTTCACCTGTGTGTAGAGTAATTTCATTTATTGTGCTTTGTTACAATATATTTATATTGCGAATTAATATTCATTATCTTTGATCAGAGCTGCAGTAGTCACAATAAAATAAATCCCGTTTACTGTGCCGCTAGATTCAAATCTAAGGTGAGAAATATTTTTTATCTTTTACAACCCTCGAAAAATCAACTTGCAAGTTCGCAATTAGAAGTAGAAAAATGTCATTTGCAACCAAGTTAATAGAAATTTTAATTTGTGATTTCATTATTTTTTTTATATTATTTTATTTCTTATTAAATTTTATATTTTTCTTGTTTACCCGGCGCCAGTAGTTTTTAACCGGTTTTCCGTAAACCTACAAAAGATGTGTCTCCATTATTTTTATTTAGCTGAAGTATGCTCCAAAATATGCTAAATTATTTATTGCACTAATTAAAAAAATATTTAGGCGGGTATTTCATCGTCTGGTGGGCCGCGTGTTATAGCTAATTGCGAGTTAGTCCAACCTACAATTTTTTAGAGTTGATCTTCTATTTAAGTATAAGTAATTTACTTTAAATTTATAATCATTACACTATCTCTAATAGGCCGTGAAAGCGTGACGTCAAAATGGAGCGGGAATTACATATATATTTTTCGGTTTGAAATTTTGGTAATGGTGAACAAATCACATAACCGTTCAATTTAAATAACTTTCATCTTTTGTGTACTTATGTTTCGTTATGTATATGTCCGTATAAAATCTATTTTACCTTAATATGCAAGAATGCATGTTTTTTTATTAACATATAGGGTAGGAAAGGTTACAAAATTATTTAGAAAATAAATTTATTAAGTGGTTGATTCTTGGGCCTCAGTAACAGTACTTTTATCTCGCAAATTTTTTATTCTGAGAATTTTAAAATGTTGCAGACGTTTCTGTTACATCCAAACAAAAAAAAATAAAATTACGAAAAGTTGACTATTTTATTGTTATATATAATTAGAAATCTATGAATGTATTTTTTGTGAAAAATCTTTAAAATATACAGGGTGTTCCATTTAAGCGTGCCACCATTGCTATCTCAAAAACTATAAGAACTACCAGGTTGGTTAACTTAGCAAGGAACCACCATTTTACAAGTCTATTAACATAAGCCAAACAAATATTTTTTTAAACCAGTAGTTCTCAAGATATGGAGTGGTTTTTTTGCCCATTATGTTGTTCTTGTAAAATGGTGGTTCTCGTAGCTCTTATAGTACTCGAGATAGCAATGGTGGCACACTTAACTGGAACACCCTATATTTACCGAAAACAACGTTTTTATTTAAATTTTATTTATTTACAAATAAAACACATAATGTAAACTATCCGCAAATTTCTTGTAGTCCAACCATGATACCATGTCTTAAATACGTCCACTATTAAATTATAAACATATTTTTATATGAATATGCATTTAATTAATAATTAACGCGAAATATATCATTATCTTACAAACTACACATAAGAGCACAACAGATGACAGTTGTTTAAATTGCGCGGTTATAGTTTGTTCACTACATGGACAATCTCAAATATATTATTATATTTCACGTTGTGTAATTGCCGCTCGATTATGACGAGAGCAATTTCACGGCCTAGACATTGTACATAGTTTGCAGTATTTAGTAATTTAGCAATCTAATATACAAATACACATTTATTTCGTATTAATTTTTTATAATGCTATGCATATATTTTAAATATTAATTTTACTGTAGGTTTACAACTTGACTGCAGCAGAGTAAGAGAAAGAGTGCAAGATTCCATTATCCTAACAGAAAAGAACCTGATCGACTTAAAATCGAAGGCCTGACGTAATTATTGGTAATTATAAATATTGAAAAGAACAACGCACTCAAAAATTGTAAGTTTTGTATAATTTTTAAGTACATAACAAAATGCCAAGTAAAGATAGAATTAAACGTCTTAAGCGCAAGCAAAACAACGAGAAAAATGCGGCAAAAAATAATAAAAATGATAATACGGGAAATATAGAAGAAAACTTTATTAATAGTCAGGTTCAATCAGGTTGTAGGAGTATATCTGTTATTTCAGTAGCGGAGAATAATATCAATAATGTACATACAAGTAATCAAACGGGTAATGTAAGAATTAGGACAGTAAACTATCAGATTCAGTTAATAGACCAGGATATTAACACGTTGCTAAATCCTGCAGGGTACTTAGAAGACGTACACATAGACTTTTTCTTTTCTTTAGTCCGTTCTATGACTGAGTTTAACCCTCAGCCTACAGTGTATGTAAATGCTCCGGACCGTATCATTCCAGTTCAACAAGGAACCAAACACTTACAAATTTTATTCGTACCAGGTGCAAATACCGGTAGTATTGGTCATTGGCTTACCGCGTACTATGACGGTTCAGAGATAATTATTTACGACAGCATGAATTCTCAATGTTTAAATTCAAATGCCAGTTTATATTTAGAAAGACTGTTTCCTTATAGACCAACAGTTAGATTTGTCCGGGTTCAGCAGCAGACCAACACTTTTGATTGTGGGTTGTTTGCAATTGCGTTTTGTACGAGTATCATATTTAACCGCAATCCGGAACAGGAAAATTATGATATCAATAAGCTTAGGTCACATACTTTAAATATGTTTCGAACACATAATTTAATATTATTTCCGGTAACACGACAGCAGAAATTAAGAGAAAATCATTTAAAGCGTAAAGAGAATGAAACAGCTGAAGAACGGTCCAAACGTCTAAAATTAAATACAGAAAATAAATTAAAAATTTTAGCTAATGAAACACTTGATCAACAAACAAATAGGTTAAATAAATTAAAATTTAATTTCAAAGAATACATTAAAAATGAAACACCTGAACAAAAAACAAATCGCTTAAATAGATTAAAAGATAACTTTCAAAATATGATTCAAATAGAAACACATGAACAAAAAGAAAAACGTTTAAATAGGTTAAAAAATAATTTAAAAACTTCAATAGAAACAGAAACACCCGAACAGAGAGAAAATCGTTTAAATATTTTAAAAAATAATTTTAAAATTTCAATAGAAACAGAAACACCCGAACAAAGAGAAAATCGTTTAAATAGGTTAAAAAATAATTTTAAAAATACAATTGAAACAGAAACACCGGAACAGAGAGAAAATCGTTTAAATATTTTAAAAAATAATTTTAAAATTTCAATAGAAACAGAAACACCCGAACAGAGAGAAAATCGTTTAAATAGGTTAAAAAATAATTTTAAAAATACAATTGAAACAGAAACACCGGAACAGAGAGAAAATCGTTTAAATATTTTAAAAAATAATTTTAAAATTTCAATAGAAACAGAAACACCCGAACAAAGAGAAAATCGTTTAAATAAGTTAAAAACTAATTTTAAAAAATCTATAGAAATAGAAACACCTGAACATAAAGAACGGCGTTTAAATATGTTAAAAGATAATTTTAAAAAAGTAGTTGAAACAGAAACACCGGAACAGAAAGAAGAGCGTTTGTTAAAAAATAATATAATAAATAAAAATAAAATAAAGGCACGCAAAAATAAAGTTAATGATAAAGTTAGATTAGCTAGCAAAGGTATAGGAATGCAAATTGAACCGCATTCGTTGGGTCCAATGTCTGCACTGTGCACTTACTGTACATCCAAAAACTTCGCGTATGAGAAGCCCTCAGACGGCAAATTCACACACTGCTGCCGTAAAGGCAAGTTAAACGCAGATCAATTAGGCGAGTTTCCGGAATACATAAAAAGTCTAATGATCAATAATAACGCGGACAGTAGAAATTTTAAAGATAATATTAGACAGTACAATAGTGCGTTAGCTTTTGCTTCCTTTGGGGCTAAAATTTCAATGCCTCCGGGCAGAGGACCATATTGTTTCCGAATACATGGTCAAATTTATCATGATTCAGCCAGTTCCTTATATCCAACTAATAATAATGTTGAAAAATATGCGCAGTTATACATTATAAATCCTGCGGAAGCGTTAGAGAAAAGAATGAATGTAGAATACAATAAACAGTGTAAACCAAATATAATGGGGCAGTTAGATGATATTATTAGAGAAATTAATCCGTATTCTCAAGCGTACATGATGTTAAAAGAAGTAGAGCAAAGAGAAATAGCTAGGGCAAATATTAATAATCAGTCAGTGCCAGAAATTAATTTGTGGATAGTTAGTGACAGACGAAAAGATAAGCGTAGGTATAATGTACCAACATGTAATGAAGTGGCTGTAGTTTTTACATCAAATGACGGAGAGCCACCAATAGATAGAGACATTTGTGTTCACCCAAGAGCAGGCGGTTCTGTTAGAATTAATCAATTCAGTGAAAACTGCGACCCCATGACATATCCCATACTTTTTCCTCGCGGTGAATGTGGCTGGAACATGAACCTAAAGCATGCCGACGGTATTAAAAAACAAAGCATGCTACAATTTTACATGAATAGATTAGCAATTAGAGATACATTTAATCCGTGTTTAGAAGCCGGAAAGCTAACTCAGCAGTACATTGTAGATGCATATGTGAAAGTCGAGGCTGAAAGATTGACTTATATTAGATTAAATCAGCCTACCCTCAGAGTAGAACTGTATAATGGGTTAATGGACCATGTAAATAATTTAGCAGATAATGAGGGCGGTAAGGCGGGCACAATGGTTATTTTACCATCCACATTCCAAGGTGGCAGTCGTTTTATGTTAAAAATGTATCAGAACGCTATGTCAATTGTTAGAGAATTCGGCCGACCTGATTTGTTCATAACAGTAACGTGTAATCCAAAATGGCCTGAAATAATTGAACAGTTACGCGAAGGTCAAAGTTCTGCAGATCGGCCAGATATAGTAGCGCGAGTTTTCAACGGAAAAATTAAAAGTATGATGAATGAAATTCTTCACGATGATATTTTTGGAAAAGTCGTAGCCTTTATTTTTGTAATAGAATTCCAAAAACGTGGGTTACCACATATGCATTTGTTGTTGACATTAGATAGCGATAGTAAAATCCGTAACAAAGATGAAATAGACGAAATTGTAAGCGCCGAAATTCCAGATGAAGACGATGAACCAGAGTTGTATCAATTAGTTCGAACGCACATGATCCACGGTCCCTGCGGTATATTAAATAAATATTCACCTTGCATGAATGAAAATAAATGCACAAAAAAATACCCTAAAGAATTTCGAAACGAAACACACGAAAATATTAACGGTTATCCTCTTTACAAAAGGCCAGATAATAATGCAAAGATATATATTCTCTGGAAAAACGGTTTAGTAAAATATACAATAGATAACAGATGGATAGTACCTTACAATCCATATTTGCTAAAAAAGTATAAAGCTCATATTAATATCGAAATATGCTCTTCGGTTAAAAGTGTTAAATATATTTGCGATTATCTGTGTAAGGGTCATGACTGCGCAAGTATTAAATTAGGTCAACCAGATAAAGATAAAGTAATTCAATGGGATGAAATCAACGGTTATTTAGATGCGAGGTATGTTTCTGCTCCAGAATGTTGTTGGAGGCTACTGGAATATCCCTTACACGATAAATCACATACAATATTTGAGTTAGCTGTTCATTTGAAATACCAACAGGCGGTATTTTTCGTTAATGGTCAAGAGAAAAAAGCAGTAGAACGGGCAGCGAAAAAAAATACAACTTTAACTGCGTGGTTTATTCTAAATAGCACAGATGTAAATGCTCGGCAGTATGTTTATATGCAAATTCCAAAATATTATGTATTTGTTAATAACGCTTGGAAGGCTAGGCAACGCGAGTCAAAACCACCAATAGGCCGAATGATTTCCGTCAGTCCCAGAGATATAGAAAGGTTCCATCTACGTTTAATATTAGTACACGCGAAAGGGGCTACAAGTTTCGAAGACTTGCGTACCGTAGATGGTAAGTTGTATAACACATACCAAGAAGCTGCCCGCGCATTAGGTCTTTTAGCAAATGATAAAGAATGCGAAAATTGTTTAGGTGAGGCAGTGATAAATAAATTTCCGAGACAATTAAGAGAATTATTTGCATATTTAATTTGTTTCCACACGTCCACCAATGCCGTAGCTTTGTGGGAAAAATTTAAAGAGTATTTGATAGAGGATTATTTATTGCACAATTCCGAAAAAGTAGCGCAAAATAAATGTTTAAGAAAAATTCAAGAAATATTAGAAATACATAGATTCACATTAAGCGATTTCGGTTTACCGCTGCCAGATGACGTAGACGAAAATGAAAACGATTTGATTGATACTGCAGCAGAGAAATTAGAGGGAGAACAAAATGTAGCGTTGTTTAATAATGATCAAAGAGAAATTTTAGATTTAATTTTGAATGCCGTATCAGATAGTAATAGCAAAAATAGATATTTCTTTGTAGACGGTCCTGGTGGTACAGGAAAGACATTTTTATATAATACCCTCATCAGTATTTTAAGAGGTCAAAATATTAAGGTAATAGCCGTGGCGTGGACAGGAATAGCGGCTACTTTATTAAAAGGTGGACAAACTGTACATTCGGTTTTCAAGTTACCAGTACCTGTAAATGACGGCTGCGTATGTAAAGTTAAAGCGAATAGTAATGCAGGCAAACTAATAAAAGATGCAAGTGTAATCATCTGTGACGAAGTAACAATGATACCGAAACACGCGTTAAATGCAATAGATTTACTTTTAAAAGATTTAATGAACAATACGGTACCATTTGGCGGGAAAGTTATAGTATTAGGTGGTGATTTCAGACAATGTTTACCGGTAGTAAATTATACAAATCATCGTACCACAATAATAGAAACTTGTGTAATAACAAGTCACTTATGGCAACTCTTTCAAAAATTTTCTTTAAAACAAAACATGCGTGTAAATAGGGACGAAAAAGAATTTTCTGAGTATTTACTAAAAATCGGCATTGGTTTAACTGAAGTTGTCAAAATTCCTGCACACTGTGTATCACAAACGTCATTAGCTAATGATATATTTGGAGATAATGATATAGAGCCAAATAATATACACAAATTTACAGACCGCGCCATTTTAGCACCAACAAATGACGATACAATGGTAATAAACGAACAAGTATTAAATAAAATCGTAGGACAATCAAAAATATATTACAGTGCTGATTTTTGTGAAGGCGATGATAAAAATAAAATTAGTTATCCAACCGAATTATTAAATGCGTTAACACCAAGCGGAATGCCCCCTCACAAATTAACGTTAAAAGTGGGGGCAATAGTAATGTTACTAAGAAACATGAATCCGAAACGTGGGCTATGTAACGGTACAAGATTTATTATAAAAGATATGAAAACTAATTACCTTGATGTAGAAGTATTAACCGGGCAAAGTGCAGGTACCCGACTCTATCTACCAAGATTTGATTTAATTACCGATACAAATTTACCATTCAGTTTAAAACGTCGCCAATTTCCAATTCGATTAGCATTTTCAATGACAATTAATAAATCACAAGGTCAAACGTTTAATTTTGTTGGAATTAATTTAGAAAATCCAGTTTTCACTCATGGCCAATTATATGTTGCAATGTCGAGAGTACGGTCATCTAAAAACTTAAAAATAAAATTACCAGAATCAAATATTAACGAAAATTCTAAAGAAGGAATAACGACGAATGTGGTATTTAAAGAAATTTTAAACTAAACAAGATATTAAAATCATAATGAAATAATTTCAATTAAATTTTAATCAATAAAAAAATTATATAACATTATTATATGAAGTACATATTTGTAATCATTATTTCAAAATTTAAAAACATTATATAGAGGATTTCATAAACAAATTTTCAAAAAATTTAAGTTAAAGTGCAAGTATTAAACCAATCTTTTCACATGATGAACATTATGCAGTATCTTAGCCAGGTTATTAAAAACCTTAAAGATAAAATTATCAGATTCAAATATTAAAAATAAAGATTTGAAATGTGAACAAATGGAGTATTTAGAAAAAAAATTAAATTGAACAAGTAGATATCATGATAAAAAATTGTTATATTTACAATGTCATAGTCATTTCGTAACTTATTGCAAAATTATGAACAAAATATCAATAATACATAAATTTCATTATAATTAATTTTAAAACTATATAAGAAAAAATATTTAATGTTTGAAGACAAAGACATTGAAATAAAATTTACTAAAACTAAATAAATCTAGCAAATACATATAAAAATATATAAAAAATTGCAATCCATTTAATAATTAATGAATGAACGTAAAATTTAAAAACATTTAATATACAAAAGTATATAATAAATGATAACAGACAACCAGGCCATTCTACCATTGTATCTCAAAATTCATGCAACAGAATACTAATTTGTACTTATGTTTTTGGCATTATACTACAAAACCGCCAAGTATGGTAAAAATTTCAAGAACCATTTGGGGTTTTAATGTGTTATGTTCCATGTCATTGTGACTGTTGCATGAATTTGAGAAATAAGGTTTTGATATTCATAAAACTATAAAAGTACAAATATTAACTACAATTTATTTAAACATACATTTTTTGGTAAAAATACCTTTTTATTTTTAATTACTTTGGTAGATGGCAAAACAATGGCTTGGACATAATGCATTAAACCCAATACCAGTGGTATTTAAATTTTTGCTGTACTTTGATTTAGTATTATAGCCCGTGATTAAATAAATAAATATAAGAGAAATTAAATACATTAAAAAATAAACTTTATCAAAATTATTCGCCACATAATGGCTGGTTGAAATTAGGCATATGAAGCTCATTAAAACCTTAAATTTTTAAATTTAAAATTTTTAGAATATCGGAAAAACATGTAATATTATAAAAAGGATTATTGATGGTATATATGAAATATAAAATAAAAATATAAGAAAGCAATAATAATAAATTTAAAATATAAAATAAAAGCATGTTGAAGCAATAATTATGATTTAAAAATGTGATTTAGAAATACTTAATAATATAAAAAGGAATAAGAAAGAATTTAAAATATAATCAATAAAAAATGTAAAATTTGATTTGTTAAATAATATATGCAATATATTTAATAAATGTAATTGATATAAGTATTAAATATTATTCCAACATGAAAAGTGGTTCGTAAAATATTGTAAAAGGTAATAAAAAAGAACTTAAGTCTGATAATACCATTGCTCCTTTTACAAATTTTACGGACCTTGCCAAAATGAAAATACAGTAAAAAGAATTATAAAAGGCAATTATAAATAAAACTATTCTTTACATAAAAGTTAATAAAATAATATTAACAATGAAAAACATAAATTAAATAAATAGTATAAAGCAATGGTTAAGTATTAGAAAAATTTTCTATAGCGTCTACATCCTGGTATATTGTATGTTTTACCAATATTTTCAATAATATACATTAAAAATTTTATTTAATGATAAAAGGGTCCCTACATTTAATAGTTAAATGAAAACCTATTTTATATGTAAGTATAAAAAAATAATTTTAATTTTTTACATTAAAATACAATTATAATAAAATTATATTTAAATGCATATTTTACCTTTTACTACTACTAAAAGATTGGTTAAGCAACTTTTTTATTTTAATATAATACAACAGTCATTAGTTAACATTAACATTTTTCATTGTCAATAAAAAATGTAATAGCGCTTAAACAATACTGCTGTCAATAATTTTTAATTAATACCATCAAAAAATAAAGACGTTATACGAAAACTATCTAATACCAGGCTTAAGTTAAAACATGTTGCGTCTCTCTATAATATGTATTAGAAATGTGACGTTAAACAAAAGTATATAATAAATCGCAACATGTGGGCAGGCCAGTCTACCATTGTACCTCAAAATTCATGCAACAGAATATAAATACACATTTTTTTGGCAATATACTACATACTACTACAAAACCGCAAAGTATGGTAAAAATTCCAATTACTGCTGGTGGGTTTTGAAGTATTATGTAAGCAAGTCATTGTCACTGTTGTATGATTTTGAGTAACAATATTTTCATTTTTAAAAAACTACAAAAGTACAAATATTAACTGCAATTTATTTGGTAAGAGTACATTCAATTTATATTTTTTGTTTTAAATTACATTTTTATGTACATAATGTGTACCATATTATCTATAATTCCTTGGTAGACTTGGCAAGACAATGACTTGTTACATAATACTTTAAAACCCTATACCAGTGGTATTTGGGATTTTTGCTGTACTTTGATTCAATATTATAATAGCCCGTGGTTAAAAAAATTAAAACAATAAATAAGAAAAAATAAGCTTCATAATAATTACTCGTCACAAACCGGCTGGTGGGTATGAAGCTAATGAAGCATATTACAACATTATAATAAAAAAAAACCACAAAGCGATCAATAAAAGAAAAATAAGAGAGTAATAAATCGCAAAAGTATGAATGTTTGTGTGAATGTTTGTATGAAATCGAGTTGCCAGGTTATCAAAATTTGTTTTTTATTTTATATGAAAGATTCTACAATTTTAACAATAATAACTGCAGTTAGTAAACAAATCGTATTCTTTTAATATTTTGTTGAGTTGAGTAAAATATTTCTATAAATTATCTAAAATGTAAATGAAATTTTTATTAATATTATTATACATTCATATTTTTAAATTATTTAACTTATTTGTATTAAAAATTATCTGGCAACTTAAATAATTTCTAATAAAAATTAAAATATAATGTCAGAAAACTTTTTCAAAATTATATATTTCTTAAAAAAAATGTAGAATGATTTGATAAACTTTTGTAACTAATTAAAAGTTAAATTCATACTATATAATAAAGATACACAAATACCAAAAATCTTCATGATTCACAACAATGTGAAATGGTATGTTTTTCTTATGTTCTAAAAAATATCATTTGTGAATTTTATATTTATAGATATTGGAAACTGAAGTATACATTGCATTGTTCCTGTGAAGTACATCGAAGATTTTAAATACGAGTTATATCCTTATTTGGACTATTGCAATTAATATAGAAGTTCTTTCATCTGAGGCGAAACTTTTTTTATAAAAAAGTGTTCAATGTTTACATATTTTTTATTAATTAGTAATATTTCCTTCTAAATACAGAACAATGGATCAAATCCTGAGATGGAAATTTCCTTCATTCAATATTACAAGAAAAGGATTAAATTTCAATGGAAGCATATGGACTATTAGTCCAAATCAAATATATACTACGTTGATGTTAAACAATATTTGGAAAATGAATCCATTTTAAAACGAAGGCATCATTTGAATAAAAATTATCTTCCTTTATTATATAAGTTTTCATTGTTTATAGGGTAGCAGTTTCACAAAAAATATATTTTTGGAAAACTTGTCAAGAATAACCTCCTATGGAAAGCGATATTGAATATTTTGGAACTTAAAATGGAAACCAATCTATTCGCTGACGATTCTGCTACCATCGGAAAAACTATATTATTATTGACGAAGTTGTACAAGAATGGTAAATACATTCATATTTAAAGAAAAAAATATATTAATTAATTACTATTTTTTATTTAACAGAACGCATATCTGTTTGATGACTGGAGGAAAATTTCGTCGTATTTTCAGAAAGTAAACATTTAAATTACTACATGAAATGAAAGAAACATTCTTCAAATTTTGCGTGACAAATTCTACGAGAAAACTTTGCAATGTCCAAATAAAGTAAGTCAAAATTCATATTAACATTCTCTGTGGCCTTGATATACAGTATGTCATCGGATCGAGTTAGAAAGAAGGAAAACATTTTTATTTTTTATTTTACGAGAAACATGTATTCTTAATAAAAGATTTTACATGTTTCAATACTGACAATTCAGTTTTAACCTTTTCAAATTTTCTTTTAGTCTCAGACAAAAGTCGAACATAGTTCGACTTAGAATTTTTCTAATTGTAAGCCCCAAAAAACAAGTTTGCGTTATCATAGAAATTATTGTTAACATGACTTTAACTTTAGTTTCATAAATTTAACAACAAAAATAATATAAACAGTAACTATTCTACTCAATCGATTCACGGTTTGTTGAGCGCACAATTGTAGTCTTCGATGCAATTATTTAACTTCTTTGAATATCTTCCGCAGAGTTAAAGACGTCACAGCGTCTCTAATTCTCTCCTTTAAATTCTCTACATTCGGTCGAAGATAATTTGCATAAACTATTTGTTTCCAACGGCCCCAAAGATAAACATGAGACCGATTGCCATAGCATTGAATTAGGTAAAATCGTTGTTTTTTGACAATATTTTTAACGATTACAACAGATTTTCCTAATTGACAGTCAATGAAATTAAATAAATAATTCCAGTTATTTTCAAATAAGTCGACCTATTTTCGTTTTTCTCTGAAACTAAAAGAAAATTTGAAAAGGTTAAATCTGAATTGGTCGTTTTGCCCACTGCTTCTTTGGAAAACGCTCTTTCTTTATGGCAATTCCAATATATTTAAATAATGTAAGTGTTATTTCGTTTGATTCATTCTTTCACATTATTCTTTTTGTTTAGTTATCGTCTTTTGCTAACGTGTTTGGCGGTTTTCCGTTAGCATTTACAGGGAATCCTGAAGACTAATTCGTTCCGCCCAGAAGATTTTTACTACATAGTTTATTGTCATTATTATTTATTGTAATATTTTAATAATATATAACTTTCCTATTTTGTGTATCTAAGTTATAATTATACATCTGTTGATGAAAACTGATTTTAAATGCTTCAAATTTCTTTCTTTTAATACAATTTTCTTAAAAAATATATTTCGTATTTATTCGTATTATCGATAAACAAAAAATTCATCTTGGGTCAGTACTGCATAATTTAATTTTCCCGCCCGAGAAAAATGGTGGCATATCGGCGAAACTCAAGTAAGTAAAAATAATGAAATAATCATCTTCATGAGGTAAATTTTAACTTTATTATCTAACAAATATAAAAGTAAAACCTAATTTTAAAATGACATTATTTACACATGCAATTCATACGTTTCATTATAAAAATTTCTTTTGTAAGCATAGCAGTTCTGAAACGTTTTTATAATAACATAATCAAATCTAACTGATCAAAATTATAGTACAAAGAAATGTTTAATAGCGATGTGTCGTTTTAAAAAGTTTTAATTGTTATTTGTAAATTTATTTTTATAAATGTTGTGTGAAGTAAATTTTGAAGCAAATCGGTTCTCAAACAGTGGAGTTTCATATAACTATAAAATTACACATTTATTCAAGGACATTTTATTACTACTAGATTTATATTTCATTTTTAATCAAACACGAAATAAAATTAAATATCGTTAATGAAAAGACTGCAGTATTACAATGAAAAAAAATTAGCTTCCACGGAATAAAATCAGTAGTCATGTTTTAATTATGATACCTATGTTACCGACATTCCGAAAGTTGACAGTTTCATTTTATACAATTTTGTTCATATTTTTTCTTTGGAATAAAAATGTAAGTAGAGAACTGAGAAAAACTCCAGTATAATATATTGTAATTAAGAATTGCTTACTTTTAACTGTAAATAGTGCTATTGTTTCCAAATAATATTTGAATTTTTAAACCTTAAACTGAATAAAAAATCGGTTCTCAAACAGTGGAATTTCAAATAACTAACTATAAAAATACACATTTATTCAAGGAAATTTTATTACTACTATATTTATATTTCATTTTAAATCAAACACGAAATAAAATTAAATAGTAGTTCATTTTTAAATTTATAAATTAATATTGTCAATCCTAATACAACTGCCAGCGTCTTCAGTGAAGTTAGTCTAGGAATATTTGGTTTTAATTTAGTTACTTCGTCATACATTTGGCAATATTGACTGTTGACATTGGATACGTCAAAATTTATATTAATTAAATACGTTATGTTTTAAACTTAAATTAGTTGTAGCACCTTTGCTCAAGTCTATTATTCATGAAATTGTATTTAAATCTTTGATATCAATACTCTATAAGAAGATATAATCGTTCCTAGTCTGATTGTCAAAGTGACGGATGACAGCGTGATTTTTCTTAAATTTAGACATGGCTATTAGGAGTTATCTACACAGGAGCGATTTTTGCGGAATCCAGAATTCATTTTGCTGTATTATCATAAAGAGAATTTATTTTATTAAGAAATGTAAAGAAGTTAGCAATGTATTGTGTATCACAACTTGTACAAATGAAACTACTGCAAGAAACAAAGTATTTGTTTACATATGTGTTATTTCTATAACTTTACCTTCAATTGTATCTGTCTAGTGAAGTCACATTTAAATAAGAATTCTAAAATACAGTCCAAAACTGATCAGTCTATCATTTGGAACAAGACTTTATAAACGTAGGTTGAAAAATATCACAAAGTTTCAATAAAACCATTCTACAAAAACACGACTGGAAATTTTCTTGATATTCTTTTTACATTTTCAGAACATAAGCAAAGAAATTTTGTCTGAAACGAGTGCATAAAGTATTATACCTATAGGGAAATTAAATGCAGATTAAAAAATCCCCATAAAACTACATATTCTGCAATGAACTCTTTCATTGTAGATGTACATATGTACCAATAGAATTAGATTGGTACAGAGAAAATATGACAGTGATTATTATAATGAAAATGTTATTAAGAATCAATGGCTACAATTTTTATTGTAATCAAGCTATGCGTTATGGCTTGGAAACCAAAACTGAAGCGAAATCAGTATTTCAAGCTTCAACTAATATATTATACAAGAAATTGGACTTGTAGTGTTGTAATATTATCTAACCAACCATACTTAGCATGTAGTGATGATGGTTTTATCAAAACAGAAAACGGATTTGAACTTTTGGAAATAAAATGTCCTTATTCCTGTCAAAACTAATTCATTGTAGATTTACAAAATAAAAAATCAGCTGTAAATGATTTAGAATTCCATTAAAATAGTAACGTTAAACTCAAGAAGTCCGACAAATATTACACACAAGTCCACTTTTCAAAGCACATACTTTATATTACTACTATATTACTAAAGATGAGAAGTTTCTATCTACAATAATTCCAAGGATTAGCGACTTTATTTTAAAATATTTCATACAGATTGTTCTAAATAAGTTTTAATTATAATGTAATCAATTTTTATGCATTTTGATCAAATATTTCATAACATTATTTTCAATATTAAATATTATAAAAGCCCTTAAGATTTACTCTGGGGATTCAAGTTTTTTTCTTTTCACATCATACAGGTGATTTGGAAATAAATAAAACACTGGCACCACCAGTTAGTTTGGTATGTCACGTATTCAAAATATTATTATGTTCTTGTTTTCGCTTAGAATAATAAATTTCATTTATGCCTAAAAATATTATTTTAAAATATATACATAATTAAATATAAAAATATTTAATTGTTAAGTAATTATATCGATTCCTTCTTTAGCAGATGCAATAAATTTCATAATTAGTGCCATCTATGTGATTTTTTTAAACTGTTAAAAATGTTCTTTTTTCTGATATACATAGAAACAAATTTTACAAAGACTGGTGTAAACGGTATTGTTAAACCTATAAAAATTATGTGTACAGGAGTACAGGGTGAATACTGAAAACCTTGACATAGGGAAATAACATGGGAAAACAGTTTTTTGCTGTTTCCATCTGTCCCGCTAAATAAAATCGGGTGTATATGGTATCGTTAGTTAGATTAGTTAATTTTGCATCTAATAAAACCAAATGTTGTGTAATATGGCCTTTTCTAACTGAAATATTTGATAAAATAAATTGTATTTTGAAGGTTATCCTTCATATTTTCGAATAAGAAAGGTCTAAAACAAAATGCTTCATAGCCGAGTGGATAAGAGGGCGGATTCATAATATAAATAATCTACAAGACCTGGTTCGAGACCACCTCGACCCTGTTTTTTTTTTATTTAATGGTATCAGGCTGGCTAGACCAGTACTATGGGATAAGACAGAAGGAATATACAAAAACAAAAGCGTGAGCAGAAATATGCACTCATTTGAGGCAACATTTTAATGAATTGAAGGACAATTATTTTTCGACGGCAAAGTCGTCTGTATAAAATCCACAAAGCATTAATGCGTTCACGCGGCATTGTCGTAAGACAAAATGTAAATGAATTTTCTTGACCGGAGTAAATAGGCAATCGCAGTGCTACTTGGAATAAATACCCGGCTGCCGGCCGTCGGATCCAAAGTGTATGAAAAGGCTCTAAATGAGAAATATATTTTACGTCCACCGGCTTTTGTATTTTTCAAAAAATTGTTAGAAATATGTCATGTTTCGTATCGAATGAAAGGTCTCGTTGTGGGCTAGCGTGCAGAAATGACAAAAATGTTCCCTGTCGATCGACTTTTGTTTTATGCACAAAGTTGTCAGAAGTATGCCGTGTTTGGTATCAAATGAAAGCACTCAAGTAGGGCAGCCATATTGAAATAACAAAAATTTGCCAGGTCGATCGGCTTTTGTTTTTTTGCAAAATTTGTCAGAAGTATGTCGTGTTTGGTATCATATGAAAGGTCTCGTCGAGAGCTGGTGTACAGGAATGAAATTAGCCGTCAACTGTAAATATTTCATTGATGCCGGAGGCCTAGGGAAGCTCAGCGTAGCTGAGCCTTCGCTAGTCCTATATACTAAAAGGCATGTGTCCGTGATGTTCATTTATTTTCATCATGACGATCGCCAAACTTTGTCACAAGCCAAACTGCCTGAACCATGAAAGGTATTGTTGTAAATTTTTTTTTAGATTGCAGGGAATAATGTGTAGTTGTGCCTTTTGTGGGTCTCATATTTTTACTGTGAGTGGTTCTTGTGTAAAAAAATAAAAACTGTGCAAAATTAATAACTTGAAACAATGGATCCTAGTAGCCATGTCTAAATTTAAAAAGAGTCACGAGATCATCTGTCACTTTTGACAATCTGTGTATGAACTTTAAACGATTATAACTTTTTATAGAACATTAATATTAAAGAAGTAAATACAGTATCATGTATTATAGTCTCGAGCAAAGGTGTTACAATTAATTTAAGTTTAAAACATAACGTATTTCCTATATACTAAAAAGGCATGTGTCGTGATGTTTATTTATTTTCATCATGACGATCGCCAAATTTTGTCACAAGCCTAACTGCCTGAACCATGAAAGGGATTGTTGTAAATTTTTTTTGAGATTGCAGGGAATAATGTGTAGTTGTGCCTTTTGGGGGTCTCATATTTTTACTGTGAGTGGTTCTTGTGTAAAAAAATAAAAACTGTGCAAAATTAATAACTTGAAACAATGGATCCTAGTAGCCATGTCTAAATTTAAGAAGAGTCACGAGGTCATCTGTCGCTTTTGACAATCTGTCTATGAACTTTAAACGATTATAACTTTTTATAGAACATTGATATTAAAGAAGTAAATACAGTATCATGTATAATAGTCTTGAGCAAAGGTGTTACAACTAATTTAAGTTTAAAACATAACGTATTTAAATAATAATAATTTTGACGTTTCCATTGTCAAAAGTCAATGTTGCCAAATGTGTGATGAAGTAACTAAATGAAAACCAAATATTCCTAACCTAACTTTACTGACAACGGTGGCAGTTGTATTAGGGTTGACAATATTAATTTATAAATTTAAAAATTAACTACTATTTTTTAATACAAACAGTGTTGCCAAATTAAGAAGTAACTAAATAAAAATCAAATATACCTAATTAAATGGAACACTTTGCTGTGTTTGATATCAAAACAAAGAAAACCATAATGGCCGGTTTTTAAATGACAAAAAAATGTGTCATGTCGATCTGCGTTTGTTTTTCGGAAAAAATTGTTAGAAGTAGGTTGTCTTTGGGTTTTAAGGAAACGAATGACAAAAATGTTCTACGTAAATTAGAATTTGTTTTTTGCAAAATGTTGTCAGAAAAATGTTGTTTGGAAAAAGTTGTGAGAAGTATGTGGTGTTTAGTATCAAATGAAAGGACTCGATAAGGGCTGGCGTGTAGAAAGAACAATAAAGGTCAAAGTTGATCGGCTTTTGTTTTTTGCAAAAATTACCTAAAGGTATGTCGAGTTTGGTCTCAAATGAAAGGTCTCGTTGAGGGCTAGCCTGCAGAATTGACAAAAATGTTCCATGTCGATCGGCTTTTGTTTTATGCAAAAAGTTGTCAGAAGTATGTCGTGTTTGGTATCAAATGAAAGGTTTCGTTGAGGGCTAGCAAGCAGAATTGACAAAAATGTTCCATTCCGATCGGCTTTTGTTTTCTGCAAAAAGTTCTCAAAGGTATGTCGAGTTTGGTCTCAAATGAAAGGTCTCGTTGAGGGCTAACGTGCAGAGTTGACAAAAATGTGCCATGTCAATCGCCTTTTGTTATTTGCAAAAAGTTGTCAGAAGTGTGTGGTGTTTGATGTCAAATGAAAGGTTTCGTTGAGGGCTAGCGTGCAGAATTGACAAAAATGTTCCATGCCAATCGGCTTTTGTTTTTCACAAATAGTTGTCAGAAGTACGTGGTGGTTAGTATCAAAATAAAGGTCTCGATGAGGGTTAGCGTGAAAAATTAACAAAATTGCTAAATCTTGATCGGCTTTTGTTTTTTGCGAAAAGTTCTCAGAAATATGACGAGTATAGTCTCAAAAGAAAGGTCTCGTTGAGGGCTAGCATGCAGAATTGACAAAAATGATCCATTACGGTCTGCTTTTCTTCTTACACAAAGTTTTCAAAAGTTTATAATGTTTGGTATCAAATTAAAGTTCTCGGTGTGGGCTAGCCTGTAGAAATTTCAAAAATATTCCATGTCGATTGACTTTTGTTTTATGCAAAAAGATATCAGAAGTATGTTGTGTTTGGTATCAAATGAAAGGGCTCGATAAGGGCTCGAGTAGAGAATTGACAAAAATGGTCTATGTCGATCGGCTTTTGTTTTATGCAACAAGTTGTCAGAAATATGTCGTGTTTGGTATCGAATAAAAGATCTCATTGAGGGCTAGCGTGCAGAATTGGCAGAAATGTTCCATTCCGATCGGCTTTTGTTTTCTGCAAACAGTTCTCAAAAGTATGTCGAGTTTGGTCTCAAATGAAACGTCTTGTTGAGAACTAGCGTGCAGAATAGACAAAAATGTGCTATGTCGATTGGTTTTTGTTTTTTGCAAAAAGTTGTCAGAAGTGTATGGTGTTTGGTATCAAATGAAAGGTCTCGGTGAGGGCTGACGTGGAAATATTAAATAATTGTTTCATGTCGATCGGCATTTGTTTTTTGCACTGACAGCGGAGCTCTAGGGAATGCTCGGCGTAGCCGAGAATTCGCTAGTCCATATACTAAACGATTAGATTCACTATCTATATATATATATCTATCTATAGATTCATCACGAGCATCGAGTAACTTCTGTAATCGCCTACAGCCTGAACCATGCAAGTGATTGTTATAAATTTTTTTTTAATATGTGGGGGCTAATGAGATCTGGTGCCTTTTGGGTGTCTTATATTTTTACTATTAGTAGTTTTCGTGTAAAAAATTAAAACTTTGCACAAATGCTGCCTTGAAACAATGGATCCCAGAGGCCATGTCTAACTTTAAGAAGAATCACGCCGTCATCCGTCACTTTTGACAATCTGCCTATGAATTTTAAATGATTATATCTTTTAATAGAACATTGATATCAAAGATTTAAAAACAATTTCATGAATAATAGACTTGAGCAAATGTGTTACAACTAATTTAAGTTTAAAACATAACGTATTTAATTAATATAAATTTTGACGTTTCCAATGTCAAAAGTCAATGTTGCCAAATGTGTGATGAAGTAACTAAATTAAAACCAAATATTCCTAAACTAACTTCACTGAAGACGGTGGCAGTTGTATTAGGGCTGCCAATATTAATTTATAAATTTAAAAATTAACTACTATTTTTTAATACAAACAGTGTTGCCAAATTATAAAGTAACTAAATAAAAGTCAAATATTCCTAAATAAAATAAATTGAATACTTTGCTGTGTTTGTTTTCAAAAGAGAGAAAACCATAAGGGCCAGTTTTAAAATGAAAAAAAAAATGAGTCATGTCGATCTACATTTGTTTTTCGTAAAAAGTTGTTAGAAGTAGGTCGTCCTTGGGTTTTAAGGAAACGACACAATACGGACTGGTGTGCGCGAATGACATAAATTTGTTATATTAGGCTAGGTCACGATGAGGGCTAGCGTGCAGAATGAACAAAAATGTTCTATATCGAACGGCTTTTGTTTTTTGGAAAATGTGAGAAGTATGTGGTGTTTAGTATCAAATGAAAAAGCTCGATAAGGGCTGGCGTGTAGAATTAAAAAAAAAGGTCAATGTTAATCGGCTTTTGTTTTTGCAAAAATTTCTCAAAGATATGTCGAGTTTGGTCTCAAATGAAAGGTCTCGTTGAGGGCTAGCGTGCAGAATTGACAAAAATGTTCCATGTCGATCGGCTTTTGTTTTGTGCAAAAAGTTGTCAGAAGTATGTCGTGTTTGGTATCAAATGAAAGGTGTCGGAGAGGGCTAGCCTGCAGAATTGACAAAAATGTTCCATGTCGATCGGCTTTTGTTTTTTGCAAAAAGTTGTCAGAAGTATGTCGTGTTTGATATCAAATGAAAGGTCTCGGAGAGGGCTAGCGTGCAGAATTGACAAAAATGTTCCATGTCGATCGGCTTTTGTTTTATGCAAAAAGTTGTCAGATGTATGTCGTGTTTGGTATCAAATGAAAGGTCTCGTTGAGGGCTAGCCTGCAGAATAGACAAGAATGTACTATGTCGATCGGTTTTTGTTTTTTGCAAATTATAAATGCCAAATTATGAAGTAACTAAATAAAAATAAAATATTCCTAAATAAATTAAACACTTCGCTGTATTTGATATCAAAAGAAAGAAAACAATAAGGGCCGGTTTTGAAATGACAAAAAATATGTGTCATGTCGATCTGCATTTGTTTTTCGCAAAAAATTGTTAGAAGTAGGTCGTCTTTGGGTTTTAATGAAATGACACAATGTAGACTGGTGTGCACGAATTACAAACATGTTCTACGTCAATTAGAATTGGTGTTTTGCAATATGTTGTCAGAAATATGTCGTGTTTGGTATCGAATTAAAAGTTTCGGAAAGGCCTGGTGTGCAGAAATGAAAATTTTCTATGTTGATCGGCTTTTGTTTTATGCAAAAAGTTAATAGAAGTATGTCGTGTTTGGTATCTAATGAAAGGTCTCGATGAGGACTGGGGAGCAGAATTGACAAAAATGATCTATGTCAATCGGCTTTTGTTTATTGCAAAAAGTTGTCAGAAATATGTCGTGCTTAGTATCGAAAGAAAGGTCTCGGCGAGGGCTCGCGTAGAGAATTGACAAAAATGATCTATAACGATCGGCTTTTGTTTTTTCCACAAAGTTGTCAGAAATATGTCGTGCTTAGTATCGAAAGAAAGGTCTCGGCGAGGGCTCGCGTAGAGAATTGACAAAAATGATCTATAACGATCGGCTTTTGTTTTTTCCACAAAGTTGTCAGAAATATGTCGTGCTTAGTATCGAAAGAAATGTCTCGGCGAGGGCTCGCGTAGAGAATTGACAAAAATGATCTATGTCGATCGGCTTTTGTTTTATGCAAAAAGTCGTATAAAGTATATCATGTTTGGTCTCAAATGAAAGGTCTTGTTGAGGGCTCGCGTGCAGAACTGACGAAAATGGTCTATGTTAATCGGCTTTTGTTTTCTGCAAAAAGTTGTAACAAGTATATCGTGCTTGGAATCAAATAAGAAGACTCGATGAGGACTGGCGAGCAGATATGATAAGTTATCAGAAGTATATCGTGTTTGGTATAAAATGAAAGGTCTCGATGAGAGTTGACATGCAAAATTGACAGAAATGGTTCATGTTACCCCGCTTTTGTTTTTTGGAAAAAGTTGTCAGAAGTATGTCATGTTTGGTATCAAATTAAATATCGGTTGAAGGCTAATTTGCAGAAGTGACAAAAAATTGCCAAGTCGATCTGCATTTGTTTTTGTACAATTAGCCGGAAATACACCGTGTCTGGTATTAAATCAAAGCATTCGTCAAGAACCGCCTTGTAGAAATGAAATTAGCTATTAAATGTTAACATTTCACTGACGCCGGAGGCCTAGGGAACGCTCAGCGTAGCTGAGCATTCGCTAGTCCTATATACTAAACGATTAGATTCACTATATATCTATAGATTCATCACGAGCATCGAGTAACTTTTGTAATCGCCTGCAGCCTGAACCATGCAAGTGATTGTTATAATTTTTTCTTTAATATGTGGGGGCTAATGAGATCTGGTGCCTTTTGGGTGTCTCATATTTTTACTATTAGTAGTTTTCGTGTAAAAAATTAAAACTTTGCACAAATGCTGCCTTGAAACAATGGATCCCAGAGGCCATGTCTAACTTTAAGAAGAATCACGTCGTCATCCGTCACTTTTGACAATCTGCTTATGAACTTTAAATGATTATATCTTTTAATAGAACATTGATATCAAAGATTTAAAAACAGTATCATGAATAATAGACTTGAGCAAATGTGTTACAACTAATTTAAGTTTAAAACATAACGTATTTAATTAATATAAATTTTGACGTTTCCAATGTCAAAAGTTAATGTTGCCAAATGTGTGATGAAGTAACTACTAACTACTTTGCTGTGTTTGTTATCAAAAGAAAGGAAACCATAAGGGCCAGGTTTAAAATGACAAAAAAATGTGTCATGTCGATCTGCATTTGTTTGCCGTAAAAAGTTGTTAGAAGTAGGTCGTCCTTGGGTTTTAAGGAAACGACACAATGCGGACTGGTGTGCACGAATGACAAAAATGTTCTATGTAGATTAGAATTTGTTTTTTGCACAATGTTGTCAGAAAAATGTCGTGTTTGGGTATTTTCGTATTATGAAAGTCAATGTTGCCAAATGTTTAATAAAGTAACTAAACAAAGAACAAATATTCCCAAATGAAAGGTTACTGAAGACAGTGAATGTCATATTAGGCTAGGTCACGATGAAGGCTAGCGTGCAGAATGAACAAAAATGTTCTATATCGAACGGCTTTTGTTTTTTGGAAAATGTTGTGAGAAGTATGTGGTGTTTGGTATCAGATGAAAAGACTCGATAAGAGCTGGCGTGTAGAACTAATAAAAAAAGGTCAATGTTGACCGGCTTTTGTTTTTTGCAAAAATTTCTCAAAGGTATGCCGAGTTTAATCTCAAATGAAAGGTCTCGTTGAGGGCTAGCGTGCAGAATTGACAAAAATGTTCCATGTCGATCGGCTTTTGTTTTATGCAAAAAGTTGTCAGAAGTATGTCGTGATTGGTTTCAAATAAAAGGTCTAGGAGAGGGCTAGCGTGCAGAATTGACAAAAATGTGCTATGTCCATCGGTATTTGTTTTTTGCAAAAAGTTGTCAGAAGTGTGTTGTGTTTGGTATCAAATTAAAGGTTTCAATGAAGGCTGGTGTACAGAATTAACGAAAATGGTAAATGTCGATCGGCTTTTGTTTTTTTGCAAAAAGTTGTCGCAAATATATAGTGCTTGGTATCAAATCAAAAGTCTAGGTGTGGGCTAGCGTGTAGATATGATAAAAATGTTTCATGTTGATCGACTTTTGTTTTATGCAGAAAGTTGTCAGAAGTATGTCGTGTTTGGAATCAAATGAAAGGTCTCGGTGAGAGTTGGGGTACATAAATGACAAAAATGTTTCATGTCGACCGGCTTTTGTTTTTTGCAAAAATTTCTCAAAAGTATGTCGAGTTTGGTCTCTAATGAAAGGTCTCGTTAAGGGCTAGCGTGCAGAATTGACAAAAATGTTCCATTCCGCTCGGCTTTTGTTTTCTGCAAAAAGTTCTCAAAGGTATGTCGAGTTTGGTCTCAAATGAAACGTCTTGTTGAGGGCTAGAGTGCAGAATTGACAAAAATGTGGTATGACGATCGGTTTTTGTTTTTTGCAAAAAGTTGTGAGAAGTATATGGTGTTTGGTATCAAATGAAAAGGCTCGATAAGGGCTGGCGTGTAGAATTAACAAAAAAGTTCAATGTTGATCGGCTTTTGTTTTATGCTAAAAGTTGTCAGAAGTATGTCGTGTTTGGTATCAAATGAAAGGTCTCGTTGAGGGCTAGCGTGCAGAATTAACAAAAATATTCCATGTCGATCGGATTTTGTTTTATGCAAAAAGTTGTCAGAAGTATGTCGTGTTTAGTATCAAATAAAAGGTCTCGGAGAGGGCTAGCTTGCAGAATTGACAAAAATGTGCTATGTCAATCGGTTTTTGTTTTTTGCAAAAAGTTGTCAGAAGTGTATGGTGTATGGTATCAAATGAAAGGTTTCAATGAGGGCTGGTCTGCAGAATTAACAAAAAATGTCAATGTCGATCGGCTTTTGTTTTTTGCAAAAGGTTGTCACAAGTATATAGTGTTTGGTATCAAATGAAAAGTCTTGGTGTGGGCCAGCGTGCAAATATGATAAAAATGTTTCACGTCGATCGACTTTTGTTTTATGTAGAAAGTTGTCAGAAGTATATCGTGTTTGGTATCAAATGAAAGGTCTCGGTGAGGGCTGGGGTACATAAATGACAAAAATGATTCATGCCGACCGGCTTTTGTTTTTTGCAAAAAATTATTGGAAGTATATCGTGTTTGCAATCTTATGAAAGGTCTCGGTGAGGCCTGACGTGCAAATATGAAATAATTGTTTCATGTCGATCGGCATTTGTTTTTTGCACTGACAGCGGAGCTCTAGGGAATGCTCGGCGTAGCCGAGAATTCACTAGTCCCTATACTAAACGATTAGATTCACTATCTATATATCTATCTATATATCTATCTATAGATTCATCACGAGCATCGAGTAACTTTTGTAATCGCCTACAGCCTGAACCATGCAAGTGATTGTTGTAATTTTTTTTTTAATATGTGGGGGCTAATGAGATCTGGTGCCTTTTGGGTGTCTCATATTTTTACTATTAGTAATTTTCGTGTAAAAAATTAAAACTTTGCACAAATGCTGCCTTGAAACAATGGATCCCAGAGGCCATGTCTAACTTTAAGAAGAATCACGCCGTCATCCGTCACTTTTGACAATCTGCCTATGAACTTTAAATGATTATATCTTTTAATAGAACATTGATATCAAAGATTTAAAAACAGTATCATAAATAATAGACTTGAGCAAATGTGTTACAACTAATTTAAGTTTAAAACATAACGTATTTAATTAATATAAATTTTGACGTTTCCAATGTCAAAAGTCAATGTTGCCAAATGTGTGATGAAGTAACTAAATTAAAACCAAATATTCCTAAACTAACTTCACTGAAGACGGTGGCAGTTGTATTAGGGTTGACAATATTAATTTATAAATTTAAAAATTAACTACTATTTTTTAATGCAAACAGTGTTGCCAAATTATAAAGTAACTAAATAAAATC
Source organism: Stenolophus ochropezus (assembly GCA_035578165.1). Classification (NCBI taxonomy): domain Eukaryota; kingdom Metazoa; phylum Arthropoda; class Insecta; order Coleoptera; family Carabidae; genus Stenolophus; species Stenolophus ochropezus. Next base: position 10,002,744 of record JAQOWZ010000013.1, on the reverse strand, counting down.
AAATATTCCTAAATAAAATAAATTGAATACTTTGCTGTGTTTGTTATCAAAAGAAAGGAAACCATAAGGGCCAGTTTTAAAATGACAAAAAAAATGTGTCATGTCGATCAGCATTTGTTTTCCGTAAAAAGTTGTTAGAAGTAGGTCGTCCTTGGGTTTTAAGGACACGACACAATACGGACTGGTGTGCACGAATAACAAAAATGTTCCATGTAGATTAGAATTTGTTTTAACTAAACAAAGAACATATATTCCCAAATGAAAGGTTACTGAAGACAGTGAATGTTATATTATGCTAGGTCACGATGAGGGCTAGCGTGCAGAATGAACAAAAATGTTCTATATCGAACGGCTTTTGTTTTTTGGAAAATGTTGTGGTATGTGGTGTTTGGTATCAAATGAAAAGGCTCGATAAGGGCTGGCGTGTAGAATTAAGAAAAAAGGTCAATGTTGATCGGCTTTTGTTTTTGCAAAAATTTCTCAAAGATATGTCGAGTTTGGTCTCAAATGAAAGGTCTCGTTGAGGGCTAGCGTGCAGAATTGACAAAAATGTTCCATGTCGATCGGCTTTTGTTTATACAAAAAGTTGTCAGAAGTATGTCGTGTTTGGTATCAAATGAAAGGTCTCGGAGAGGGCTAGCCTGCTGAATTGACAAAAATGTACTATGTCGATCGGTTTTTGTTTTTTGCAAAAAGTTGTCAGAAGTATATCGTGTTTGATATCAAATGAAAGGTCTCGGAGAGGGCTAGCGTGCAGAATTGATAAAAATGTGCTTTGTCGATCGGTATTTGTTTTTTGCAAAAAGTTTTTAGAAGTTTGTGGTGTTTGGTATCAAATGAAAAGTCTCGTGGAGGGCTAGCGTGCAGAATTGACAAAAATGTTCCATGTCGATCGGCTTTTGTTTTATGCAAAAAGTTGTCAGAAGTATGTCGTGTTTGGTATCAAATGAAAGGTCTCGGAGAGGGCTAGCGTGCAGAATTGACAAAAAATGTGCTATGTCGATCGGCTTTTGTTTTTTGCAAAAGGTTGTCACAAGTATATAGTGTTTGATATCAAATGAAAAGTCTGGGTGTGGGCTAGCGCTTAGATATGATAAAAATGTTTCATGTCGACCGAATTTTGTTTAATGCAGAAAGTTGTCAGAAGTATGTCGTGTATGGTATCAAATGAAAGGTCTCGGTGAGAGTTGAGGTACATAAATGACAAAAATGTTTCATGTCGACCGGCTTTTGTTTTTTGCAAAATATTATTAGAAGTATATCGTGTTTGCAATCTAATGAAAGGTCTCGGTGAGGCCTGACGTGCAAATATGAAATAATTGTTTCATGTCGATCGGCATTTGTTTTTTTCACTGACAGCGGAGCTCTAGGGAATGCTCGGCGTAGCCGAGAATTCGCTAGTCCTATATACTAAAAGGCATGTGTCCTAATCTATATTTATTTTCATCATGACGATCGCCAAATTTTCGGACAAACCTACAGCCTTAACCATTTATGAAATTGTTATGTATAATAATATCATATTGTAGAGAATGATGCGTAGGTGTGCCTTTTTGGTGTTTCATATTTTTACGTCAAGCAGTTTTTGCATAAATTAATAAAAACCACAGACTTTTTTAATTTTGAAACAAAAATTTTTAGAAGGATCCTAGTAGCCATGTCTAAATTAAAAAAGAAACAACCTGTCATCTGTCACTTATGACAATCAGTCTATGAACTTTAAAGGATTGTATATTCAAATAGAACATTGATATTAAAGAAGTGAATACAGTATCATGATTAATAATCTTGAGCAAACAACTAATTTAAGTTTAAAAAGGTGATGTTTATTTATTTTCATCATGACGATCGCCAAACTTAGTCACAAGCCTAACTACATTAACTATGAAAAGTATTGTTGTAATTTTTTTTAGGTTGCAGGGAATAATGTGTAGTTGTGCCTTTTGGGGGTCTCATATTTTTACTGTGAGTGGTTCTTGTGTAAAAAAATAAAAACTGTGCAAAAATAATAACTTGAAACAATGGATCCCAGTAGCCATGTCTAAATTTAAGAAGAGTCACGCTGTCATCCGTCACTTTTGACAATCTGTCTATGAACTTTAAACGATTATAACTTTTTTTAGAACATTGATATTAAAGAAGTAAATACAGTATCAAGTATATTAGTCTTGAGCAAAGGTGTTACAACTAATTGAAGTTTAAAACATAACGTATTTAATTAATATAAATTTTGACGTTTCCAATGTCAAAAGTCAATGTTGCCAAATGTGTGATAAAGTAACTAAATTAAAACCGAATATTCCTAAACACTTTGCTGTGTTTGATATCAAAAGAAAAAAAAAACCATAAGGGCCGGTTTTGAAATGACAAAGAAAAATATGTCACGTCGATCTGCATTTGTTTTGCGCAAAAAGTTGTTACAAGTAGGTCGTCCTTGGATTTTAATGAAACGACACAATGTGGATTGGAGTGCACGAATGACAAAAATATTCTACGTCGATTAGAATTTGTTTTTTGCAAAATGTTATCAGAAATATGTGTTTTGTATCGAATGAAAAGTCTCGGTGAGGACTGGTGTACAAAAAAGAAAATTTTCCATGTTGATCGGCTTTTGTTTTATGCAAAAAGTTAATAGACGTATGTCGTGTTTGGTATCTAATGAAAGGTCTCGGCGAGGGCTCGCGTAGAGATTTGACAAAAGTGATCTATGTCGATCGGCTTTTGTTTTTTGCAAAAAGTAGTATAAAGTATATCATGTTTGGTCTCAAATAAAAGGTCTTGTTGAGGGCTCGCGTGCAGAACTGACAAAAACGATCTATGTTGATCGGCTTTTGTTTTATGCAAAAAGTTAATAGAAGTATGTCGTGTTTGGTATCTAATGAAAGGTCTCGTTGAGGGCTGAAATGCAAAATTGACAAAAATGTTATATGTCGATCGGCTTTTGTTTTTTGCAAAAAGTTGTCAGAATTGTGAGGTGTTTGGTATCAAATAAAAGGTTTCGAAAAGGGCTGGTGTGCAGAATTAATAAAAATAGTTCATGTTGATCGGCATTTGTTTTTGCAAAAAGTTTTTAGAAGTATATCGTGTTTGGTATCTAATTAAAGGTCTCGTTAAGGGCTAGCATGCAGAATTGACAGAAATGTTCCATTTCGATCGGCTTTTGTTTTCTGCAAAAAGTTCTTAAAAGTATGTCGAGTTTGGTCTCAAATGAAACGTCTTGTTGAGAGATAGCGTGCAGAATTGACAAAAATGTTCCATGTCGATCGGCTTTTGTTTTTTGCAAAAAGTTGTCAGAAATATGTCGTGTTTGGTATCGAATGAAAGGTCTTGGCGAGGGCTCGTTTAGAAAATTGACAAAAATGATCTATGTCGATCTGCTATTGTTTTATGCAAAAAATTCTCAAAAGTATGTCGAGTTTGGTCTCAAATGAAAGGTCTCGTTGAGGGCTAGCGTGCAGAATTGACAGAAATGTTCCATTTCGATCGGCTTTTGTTTTCTGCAAAAAGTTGTCATAATTGTGTCTTGTTTGGTCTTAAATAAAAGGTTTCGTTGAGAGCTAGCGTGCAGAATTGACAAAAATTTGCTATGTCGACCGGTTTTTGTTTTTTGCAAAAAGTTGTCAGAATTGTGTAGTGTTTGGTATCAAATAAAAAATTTTGAAAAGGGCTGGTGTGCAGAATTAACAAAAATGATCAATGTTGATCGACTTTTGTTTTTTGTAACACTTTCTTAAAGGTACGTTGAATTTGGTCTCAAATGAAAGGTCTCGTTGAGGGCTAGCAAGCAGAATTGACAAAAATGTTCCATTTCGATCGGCTTTTGTTTTCTGCAAAAAGTTCTCAAAGAAATGTCGAGTTTGGTCTCAAATGAAACGAATTGTTGAGGGCTAGCGTGCAGAATTGACATAAATTTGCTATGTCGATCGGTTTTTGTTTTTTGCAAAAAGTTGTCAGAATTGTGAGGTGTTTGGTATCAAATAAAAGGTTTCGAAAAGGGCTGGTGTGCAGAATTAATAAAAATAGTTCATGTTGATCGGCATTTGTTTTTGCAAAAAGTTTTTAGAAGTATATCGTGTTTGGTATCTAATTAAAGGTCTCGTTAAGGGCTGAAATGCAAAATTGACAAAAATGTTCCATTCCGATCGGCTTTTGTTTTATGCAAAAAGTTGTCATAATTGTGTGGTGTTTGGTCTTAAATGAAAGGTTTCGTTGAGAGCTAGCGTGCAGAATTGACAAAAATTTTCCATGCCAATCGCCTTTTGTTTTCCGCAAATAGTTGTCAGAAGTATGTGGTGTTTGGTATCAAAATAAATGTCTCGATGAGGCTTTTGCTTGAAAAATTAACAAAATTGCTCCATGTTGAGAGGCTTTTGTTTTTTGCGAAAAGTTCTCAGAAATATGTCGACTTTTATCTCAAATGAAAGTTCTCGTTGAGGGCTAGCATGCAGAATTGATAAAAATGTTCCATGTCGATCTGCTTTTCTTTTTACAAAAACTTGTAAGAAGTTTAAAGTGCTTGGTATCCAATCCAATGAAAGTTCTCGCTGAGGGCTAGCCTGTAGAAATTGTAAAAATATTTCATGTCGATTGAGTTTTGTTTTATACAAAAAAAATATCAGAAGTATGTTGTGTTCGGTATCAAATGAAAGGACTCGATAAGGGCTGGCGGGCATAATTGAGAAAAATGTTTCATATCAACCGGCTTTTGTTTTTTGCAAAAAGCAAAAAAAAAATATAAGAAATATATCGTGTTTGGAATCTAATGAAAGGTTTCGGTGAGGGCTGACATGCATATATTTTAAAACTGTTTCATGTCGATTAGTATTTGTTTTTTGCACTGACAGCGGAGCTCTAGGGAATGCTCGGCGTAGCCGAGAATTCGCTTCACTATACTAAACGATTACATTCACTATATCTATCTATCTATAGATTCATCACGAGCATCGAGTAACTTTTGTAAAGGCCTACAGCCTGAACCATGCAAGTGATTGTTATAATGGTTTTTTTTAATATGTGGGGGCTAATGAGATCTGGTGCCTTTTGGGTGTCTCATATTTTTACTGTTAGTAGTTTTCTTGTAAAAAATTAAAACTGTGCACAAATGTTGCCTTGAAACAATGGATCCCAGAAGCCATGTCTATATTTAAGAAGAATCACGCCGTCATCCGTCACTTTTGACAATCTGTCTATGAATTTTAAATCATTATATCTTTTAATAGAACATTGATATCAAAGATTTAAAAATAATTTCATAAATAATATACTTGAGCAAAGATGCTACAACTAATTTAAGTTTAAAACATAATGTATTTAATTAATATAAATTTTGACGTTTCCAATGTCAAAAGTCAATGTTGCCAAATGTGTAATGAAGTAACTAAATTTAAACCAAATATTCCTAAACTAACTGCACTGAAGACGGTAGCAGTTGTATTAGGGTTGACAATATTAATTTATAAATTGAAAAATTAACTACTATTTTTTAATACAAACAGTGTTGCCAAATTATAAAGTAACTAAATAAATATCAAATATTCTTAAATAAAATAAATTGAATACTTTGCTGTGTTTGTTATTAAAAGAAAGGAAACCATAAGGGCCAGTTTTAAAATGACAAAAAAAATGTGTCATGTCGATCTGCATTTGTTTTTCGTAAAAAGTTGTTAGAAGTAGGTCATCCTTGGGTTTTAAGGAAGCGACACAATACGGACTGGTGTGCACGAATGACAAAAATGTTCTACGTAGATTACAATTTGTTTTTTGCAAAATTGCCAAATGTTTAATAAAGTAACTAAAGAAAGAACAAATATTCCCAAATGAACGTTACTGAAGACAGTAAATGTTATAATAGGCTAGGTCACGATGAGGGCTAGCGTGCCAAATGTCTAAAAAAAATTTTCTACATCGAACGGCTTTTGTTTCTTAAAAAAAGTTGTGAGAAGTATGTGGTGTTTGGTATCAAATGAAAGGTCTCGAAGAGGGCTAGCGTGCAGAATTGACAAAAATTTTCCATGGCGATCGGCTTTTGTTTTATGCAAAAAGTTGTCAGAAGTATGTCGTGTTTGGTATCAAATGAAAGGTCTCGGAGAGGGCTACCGGGCAGAATTGACAAAAATGTGCAATGTCGATCGGGTTTTGTTTTTTGGAAAAAGTTGTGAGAAGTATGTGGTGTTTGGTATCAAATGAAAAGACTCGATAAGGGCTGGCGTGTAGAATTAACAAAAAAGATCATTGTTGATCGGCTTTTGTTTTTAGCAAAAAATTCTCAAAGATATGTCGAGTTTGGTCTCAAATGAAAGGTCTCGTTGAGAGCTAGCGTACAGAATTGACAAAAATGTTCCATGTCGATCGGCTTTTGTTTTATGCAAAAAGTTGTCAGAAGTATGTCGTGTTTGGTATCAAATGAAAGGTGTAGGAGAGGGCTAGCGGGCAGAATTGACAAAAATGTGCTATGTCGATCGGTTTTTGTTTTTTGCAAAAAATTGTCAGAAGTGTGTGGTGTTTGGTATCAAATAAAAGGTTTCAATGAAGGCTGGTGTGCAGAGTAAACGAAAATGGTCAATGTCGATCGGCTTTTGTTTTTTGTAAAAGGTTGTCACAAGTATATAGTGTTTGGTATCAAATGAAAAGTCTCGGTGTGGGCTAGCGTGTAGATATGATAAAAATGTTTCATGTCGATCAACTTTTGTTTTATGCAGAAAGTTGTCAGAAGTATGTCGTGTATGATATCAAATGAAAGGTCTCAGTGAGAGTTAGGGTACAAAAATTACAAAAATGTTTCACGTCAACCGGCTTTTGTTTTTTGCAAAAAATTATTAAAAGTATATCGCGTTTGCAATCTAATGAAAGGTCTCGGTGAGGCCTGACGTGGAAATATGAAATAATTGTTTCATGTCGATCGGCATTTGTTTTTTGCACTGACAGCGGAGCTCTAGGGAATGCTCGGCGTAGCCGAGAATTCGCTAGTCTATAAACTAAAATGAGAAAATGGGGAAGTTTAGCGTGGTTGAAATTACATGTGAAATATCTTTTAGTCGTAAGTATATGAATAATTATAACTTAAAATGTAATTGAAAGTTAAAATTATGTTGCCAATTATTTATAATTAATGATTTATCTTCGAGGCACTCTGACGTCACAAGTGAGACATGCGCTTGCGCAGAAGGGATGGTGAGACCTGACTTTTTGAACGTAGGTTGTATCTTGCGGCATTACACTACACGCTTCTCTGTTGCCATGGGAACCCAGCGCGGGCTGGTTAAGATGGACGATACGTTCTCCGCGAGCCACTTTGACGTCATTTTTGTATAAAATTTCATTTTTTGAGAAATCTAGGCATCTTTGGGTGAAATAAAATGTAGAATATCACTTTTGAGGGCAATCTTGATAAAATAAAAAAAAAATACGCCAAACTTCCCCATTGTAACTTAAATTACATCGGTCAAACGGGACGTAAATTTAAAGACAGATATAAAGAGCATATAAACTCATTTAAAAATTTCAAAGCTGATTCAAATTTACGCGACTCATCTAATAAATAATACACATTCAGCAGGTAAAATCGAGGATATTATTTCAATAGTTAAACAACAAAATAAAAGTAACTTGAACTGGTGTCGTACGCTTGAATTAACGCTCCGTCAAATTATCATATTAAAAGTGTTTTATTTGTGATTTTATTTATAAATTATGCTTAATTGTGATCTGTTTGTGGTTCTTTATGTGCAGTGTGCTTTTGTTCCAGAAAAATTGGATTAATTTCAATAAATTAACGTAAGCTTGAAATTTAAAATTTTTATAAACTTCATATCTTATTTTTGGGCCTAACATGTTACGGACGCTTTCGGCGCATTAGTTTTGTTACATGTGAATTATTTTAAGGGACCTAGTGAAATTTGCAACTTTCTAACTGCCCTAGTTTACTAATTAGTTGCCACGTTGTTTTCAAGAATTTCTGTAATTTCTTATTAAATACGAAAATCTTTTGGGTGCAAATTAATTTTATGATCTTTTAAATCAATTATCTCGAGTTCTAAACTATTTATCGGAACAAGGGTTCTTGATTCTTTATCTCCTTGTTATATTTTATCTAGATTAGTCAGTGGCGGAACTTGATGGAAAATGTTAGGTGGGCCACGCGGTGGGCACCGGAAAATCTTGGTGGGCCGTGCCATTGTTATATACCGAGTGTCTACTTTAATTTCTGAACACAGGAAATTCAATGTTACTTTTTTCATTTTTCAATATGTCTTTATTACCTATTAACATTGATTTAATATATATTTATATATAAAATCAATGCTATTAATTTAGAACAAACTGTGAGATATGTATTTGTTTAGAAATAAAAACTGCATCCAATGAGGCAAAAAGAATTGGCCAAATGCACTTATATATTTAAAAAATAATAAATAATTTTTACAATATTCAAGCAATTTTCAGTAGGTGTCATGGAAACTGAACGGCAGGTTTAAATTTTTTTGAAGTTGGCGCGAAAGAATAGATAATGTTACTTTTACTCATTTTAACTGGCACTAATCATCAAAATTCACATAAACTGCACGTTCTGAAAGACACGAAAACTACATTTGCACTGATCTGTTGTAGATGTAGTGGCAGATATGAATACGGTCAGTTGACATCAATTATAAATCAAATCGGCATGCTTTGTAAAAGTGCGCGGCAATGACTATCACAAGTTTCTTCGTAAAAGAGCGGCCTCATCAATCAGCTTAGCCCTTAGCGCAATTCTTTGGTTATACTAGCACTACCACCGTGCAGACACAATAATACCAATTAAATATTTCAAGACAAAGATTACGCCGTCTTTTTCTTTTGACAAATTTTTAGAAAAATTACTGTAATAATGGTATTATATATTTTATTGATGCCTGCATTGTTTACGGGTGGGCACGAGGGTGGGCCAACACTTTTAAAGGTGGGCACCGGCCCACCCTGGCCCACCTATATTTCCGCCACTGAGATTAGTGCTTTTTGCCATAATTTTTTAACGAAAGTGAAAAATTATCTAGAGCAATTTCCATTCTTATTTGCTCTAATTGGTCTTGTGTCTTTTAATTATGTATTTTATTAGCTCCTTTTTATAACTGGAAGTACAACAAAGCCGCCGTTAATCTGTTTTTTTTTTACAATTAACGGAATTTTAAGTCATTTTGTGCAAAAGTAGAGCAGTTCATTATCTCTGGTATTTTTCAGTTTTTAAATTTTTTTAAAGTTGTTGCTTATTTAGTGGCTCTCTTGCCACACGTTTTCGTATATTTTTTTTCGTTTTTAAATTTTGTTTTTGATTTATAGGCTCGGTTAGGCTTTTTCTTCTCGATCATCAGTTCTTGGCATTTCCTTTCTTTCAGCTTGTCTCCCCTGTTCAATTTTCACCGTCATTGTAGATTTTAGATTTGTTTTAATTATATACACTAATTTTATTTATTTATTCATATTTATTTACATTTGTTTGGTTCCAATAACATGTCATAATGTCTGATTGCGCAAAATGTAGGTATAAGAAAAAGGATTTGAGTTTAGTCCATTGTGAGGGGTCCTGCAACAAGAAGTTTCATACAGCATGCATTAATATTAGCGAAGAAGTTTTTAATGTCTTTGAAAAAAGCATTTTTTTTTACTTATGTGATACGTGCAAGAGATCCTGTGCCGTTACTGATAAATCACAAGCAATTGATATTTCAAGCAAAATCGACAAAATCACAGCTACCTCATCTAAATTATTAGAAGAACAAAATAATTCACTCAGATTTGACACGCTTGTCAATAAAATCGATTCTATGCTTCTTTCTTTTAAAAACGAAATTTTAACTGAAATTGAACAAAAAATATCAGATTCCATCAAAAGTTTCTCAGTTCAACCCGCTTCTCCTTGTGGCCCATCTTCATATGCGTCAGTTGCCAAACCCAAACCCATTGAGCCTCCCATTATTATTAAATCAAAAATTTGTCCTCAAAAATCCGGCATTACCAAGGGCGACTTATTGAAATTCTTTGAATCCAGCTGAAAACGAAATTAACCTTACCAATATTAAACAATCCAATAATGGTAGTGTTATTATTAATTGTGGTAATAATACTAGTTCCACTCAACTTAAACAAGCACTTAATGATAAACTCAGTGATAAATACCATATTAAACAACTTCCGCTTCTTAACCCAAGGATTAAAATTGTTGGCTTGAGCGATAAACTTGAACCCTCCACTATTGTAAATTATTTGAAAATACAAAACAAAGTCAGCGTAACTCAAAATAGTACTTACGAGTTTATCTCAATCAAACCATTGCGAAAAAATCAGAATCTTTACCAATGTGTCATCCAAGTTGACCACAAAACCTATTATGATGTCATAAAATGTGGAAAACTTTTTATTGGTTATGATCTTTGCACAGTTTATGATGAAATTGATTTAAGACGCTGCTTTAATTGTTGTGGATTTAACCATTTAGCCACCAACTGTATAAAAAAATCTCCGATTTGTCCAAAATGTGCTGATTTTCATAACTTAAGTGTCTGTTCTGCCACACTTCTTAAATGTATCAATTGTTGCAATTACAATAAAGTTAACAACACTAACATAAATACAGATCATGCTGCTTGGGATGGTGAGTGTCATGTATTTAAACAAGCCTTAGAAAAATTGAAAAAATCAGTACTAGGAAGCATATGGCAATCACAGAATCAGAATTATGTTGATTCCGAATCAAATTCTGTTTCTTTTTCTTCTTTTTCAGATACATGTAGTGCTAAAATAACATCAACTAATAGCATTAACTGTTTTTCCCAAAATGTCACAGGTCTTACCTCGAAGTGCAGTGATCTATACGAATTTTCATCATGCTCTGCTCAATATCAGCTTATTGCTCTTACTGAAACTTGGTGTCATAACGGTATCCTTCCTGTTCCGTCGAAGATTATAACACCCTGTTTGACTCGCTAGCAAGTTTATATTTTCTATACAACTCTCCTTTAGTTATGTTTGGTGATTTCAATATTTCTCTATACCTGAATTGTTATAATAACAATTGCTCATGTACGCTTTTTAATTCTATCAACCAATTTATGAATATTTTAGATTTGGAACAATATAACTTTATTGAAAATGACCATGGTAAACTTTTGGATTTAATATTAACTAATATTCCCTGCACTGTTTCTAAATCATTTGACTCCTTTTGTCGTGAATATGCGCATCATCCTGCTTTGGTAGTTGATCTCTCTATTACAAATAATAATACAAATTTAAAAGCAATCTCCAACAATGACTTCAATTTTCGGAAGGCTGACTTTCCTGCTTTATATGCGGATCTTTCAAATATTAATTGGAATTTTTTAGACAACTATGTTGAAATAAACAGTATTATAGATGCCTTTTACTCAGCAATAAATAAGATCTTACATAAACACGTTCCTCTAAAACGCAAATGCTCAAAATCTTACCCTCAGTGGTTTACAGGTCCCCTCATACACAAGATCAAATCGAAATTTAAAGCTTGGATAAAACACAAGAAATATAAATCTTCTGAAAACAAGGATGCATACATCAAACTAAGACATGAGCTTAAACGTGACATCAAGGAGGCTTACAAAAATTACTGTTTAAAAGTCGAAAACGAAATCCACCAAGAGTCAAAAAAATTTTGGTCAGTTGTAAATATGAAGCGTAATTCCTCTCATATTCCTTCAGTCATGAACTATAATAATTCCACGATAGATGATCCCCAAGAAATAGTCAACTGCTTTGCTAATCACTTCGCAATACCCCATAAAGATAACGCAAACAACTTAAGTGATTCCAACATTACAGATATGTTTACCACCCTGCGCATACACTATATTACTGATGATGAGGTTATATCAGCCATAAATAAATTAAAATCCAATATGACCACTGGACCAGATCAAATCCCTGCATTTTTTATAAAAGACTGCCATCCCGTTTCAGTCGATCCCCTTACTTTGATCTTCAACAAAATAATCAATCTTTCGTCCTTTCCCGAAAAATGGAAATTATCTAAAATAAAACCAGTTCATAAAAATGGGAACAAAAACTATATCACCAATTATAGACCCATAGCGATTCTTTGTAACTTCAGCAAAATTTTTGAGTCAATCTTATATAACAGAATCTATAATTTTGTCTTCAACTCAATATCTATCCACCAACATGGTTTTATAAGAGAGAGATCAACAGCCACTAACCTCATCTGCAAGACACAACAGATAAGTGAAGCATTGGACAACCAAGGGCAAGTGGATGTAGTCTACCTGGATTTCTCCAAAGCCTTTGATACTATCGATCATACTCTTCTGTTGCGCAAACTTGCAATCTACGGCCTCTCTACCCCCCTTTTACAACTTATTTCGTCTTACCTTACAAATAGATCACTATTTGTCAACATAAATGGACATAACTCGGAACCTTTTTTGCAACAAGCAGGTGTACCACAAGGCTCGATTTTAGGACCATTGTTTTTTAATATATTTATTAACGACATCACAACCAACCTTGACGTTAATTTCCTACTTTATGCTGATGACTTAAAACTCTTGTATAACATCTCGTCCACTGATGACTGTGAATCGCTTCAAAATAATTTAAACACCATCTTCACGTGGTGCAGTAACAATAATTTAAACTTAAATATATACAAATGTCAATGTTTATCCTATACAAAAAAACATAACCCAATTTTGTTTCAATATTCTATTAACAATATCATTCTACCTCGGCCGAACACAGTTACTGACTTGGCAATTACCTTCGACCACAAGCTATCTTTTGCTAAACATATAGAAGACAAAATAACTGTAGCCTTCAAGTGCCTTGGATTCATTATTCGTAACTCTCATATGTTTTCAAATTCAAATATCCTATGTTTACTTTTTGTGTCCCTAGTTCGACCTCACCTTGAATATTGCTCTATTGTCTGGAATCCTCATTACAAGACCCAAATTGAAGCTTTGGAATCCGTACAAAGAAAGTTTCTAAAATTTGCAACCTACCTCTCAGAAGGTTCTTACCCACTGAAGGGCATACCCCAATCGCAACTGTTGGTATCTTTTAACCTCACCTCACTAGAACATAGGCGTCAACTTTCCTCCGTAATTTTTTTAAATAAATTAATCAACAATCATATAGACTGTATTTCCATTTTAAACAAAATAAATTTTCAAATTAATAGAGCATCCTCGAGGCATAAAAACACTTTCCTCACTAAAACAGCGCGAACCAACATTTTATCAAAATCTCCCATTTACAACATGATTAATTCTCACAGCAGTGTTGAGAATGAAATCGACATTTTTTTCCATTCGATTGCCGTTATAAAGAATCTTTTCAATAATTTCTAACATGTGTTTTTCCTTTCCCTCTTATTGGGTATTTACCTGTTGGGAATTGTATCAATAATAATAATAATAATAATAATAATAATAATAATAACAATAATAACAGGCTAAACATTGCAGAAAATTTAGAAATTTTTAAAGAAAAATTAAATAAAGCAACAATAAACATCCAAGTAAACAGCGAATCAGATATAATCTTCCGTCCAATAAAATTACTCCAAGACATACCTGACAATATAAAACCCAAATCCTAAATCCTCTCCAGTTACCTGATGATAATCGAAAGATCGAAACGCGTCGTTACTCAACATTTACCGAGTTTTGCATTCCGTACAGTATCAATGTAGTTTATTGCATTGAATCTTATTATATAACGATCTTTATATTATATACTGCTTCGAGAGCAACTCTCAATGACGAGTTCTTTAAAGGAACAATTACATTGTTCAATTTATTTGTGACAATGTACCTCGGATATTCAGATATTTTCAATTGTGTATGATATGATATGATAAGTCCATGCAATAGTCTGCATTGAGCATTCCTCAGACAAATAGCTAAAAATTAAAAATAACGTTAATTTAGTATGACAAAATACATTTTCAGTATACTTACTGTAATGTAACAGCAGTAGTATAAGATACGACAACTCCCCCCCGCGGAATGCAGACGATCTAATTAAGATAATGACTGGTATGTGTATTTTCAAAATTGGTAAAAAATTTTGATGTGACGTCGTAATGTGGAAATTAAATTTATTTGTTTCTATCTAATTAAGATAATGACTGTTATGTATATTTTCAAAACTGGTGAAATTTTTTGATGTGACGTCGTGATATGAAAATTAAATTTCTTTGTTATTTTGAGAAGGGAAATAATTGGGAAATATATTTTAAATTATTTTGAAATTTATTTTATTAATTTGACATATTTGGGAAATGTATTTTACATTATTTTGTAATTTCAAACGATTTCATTTATGTGGGAAAGTTTCATTAGTTTTGAGTTTAAGATTACGGCATTATTTGGGATAACGACAATTCTATTATGAGGTAAATGTATAGCTATTATCATTAGTTTGATTGGGGAAAATTTTTAACAGGGAGATAAAGGAAAATGTATTTTACATAATTTTGTAATTTTAAACGATTTCATTTATGAGGGAAAGTTGTATTAGTTTTGAGTTTGAGTCGCAAAATAAATTTGTAAAGATTACCAGATTATTTGAGATAATGGTTATATAGACCTAGAAAGTTGAATACAATATTTGAAAATATGAATATTTTTATGCGTCATCAACAGTTTCATATATAAGTGAAGTCGGAAATTTAAAACTTTAGTATACAGACTATTATAGTGCTGTTATATTATCAAGAATTATCAAGATGTCCTCCACCAACTTGTGCTTCGACGACGACGACTTTGTTTTACCTTATTCGGAAACCACCACACCGATGACGACCTCCCCGAAGAAGCCCGTCATGAAGGCTACCAAGATGTCATCATCATATATGGACGACCTCATCGTAGTGCCCCGGGAAGAAGATATCCCGGAGGTAGAGCCATCGTCAAATGTGGAAAACGTCATTCCTGTAGCAGATGATGAGGTAGACGTAGCCATAGCAGCCGTAGAAGCGGAAATCCAAAATGACCACTAAATCGAGATCGAGGAAGGTGAGATCGTGGTAGACAAAGAAGTTAATCTCGAGGAAGGTGAGATCGTGGCAGACAAAGAAGTTAATCTCGAGGACGAGATTAACTTTGTAGCGCCACAGGAGGCACCAACATCGTCAACCGACTCAGTTGACGATATTTTAAATGAGGCTGTAACGGCCTTGTTTAAACGGACTCCAAAAAGAAGCCGGTCAGTTAGTGAAAGCGGGGAAGAGTCATCTTCAAAAAAGAATTGTAGTGAGCCACACGCACAACCCTTTTTTGAAGATGAAATTAATTCAGAAGCCGATTCATTATTATCAAATAATGCTACATTAAATATTATAACGGGGGCAGCAGAAGTGGCGAATTTTGCTTTCCCACCTAATAAACAATTAAGGGATAATAATGATCGGCTTTTGAATGTATGGACGATGCCTCTAGATGAGAACAGGATGATATTTTTCGCGGTTGGAGTCGATCCCAATCCTTCAATGAGAGTGGTAACTCGATTAGTTAGTGACGTGGTGAGAAAAAACTATATCGACATTGACAATTTTGAAGAATTTTAAAATTTTATTAAAAAAGTTAATTTAAAGAAAGTGTGTAGCAGACAGGAAATGGACCGTATTACGAGAGTAGGTGGTGTAGTTGTAAGTTTATTGCCAAAAGAACAATTAAAATTAAGGAATATTAATAAATTTTTAGTCTTAAGTAAAACTATGATAGATAGTTTAATTAGAGTAGAAAATTTAATAAATACGTACATTTTTAATTATAGGTGTAAATATAATAATTTTAAGAATGAATATAAAAAATTAATTCAAGATGTAGTTGTATATAGTATTAGGTTTAATTTGGATTTAGATATTAGTTTATATAATTGTATATATAATAATAATTATTTAGAATTTAGGAATATATTTAATGAAATGTATATATATTATAAGCATAAAACTTTAAGAGACGTGAAGTGTGCAGAGGTATTTATTATTTGGGAAAATAAATATATAATTTAGTTATAAATAAAAAATATTTAAATACATAATTTTTATATTTATACCTACATCTATCCTTATTTGAAAAGTTTATTTTATATTTCTTACATACCAGGTAATTATTGAAACCCTAAGCTAAATTTTGAACATGAAATTAATATATGTGTATTACAACAATCGTTTTCAGTTTGCTGTGATATTTCGGACCTAAAACAATTTTGTAGTACATGTGGCATCCGTGAGCACATTTTTACAAATAATCCACTTCAAAATTTTTGAACCTATGTTCTAACACCTCGTACTTCATTTTCTTCCGTAGTTTGCATTGCACATAACGCAAAATCTTTCGACTGTCAATTTATTTTAAAGTATTTAGTAGAAGAACAAAATATGTAACCAAATTTAATTTTAAATGGGTCAAAAATCATGATGTTACAAATTAATCATATAAAATTTATCGATTCGTTAAATTATCTTCCGATGTCATTAGCCGCGCTACCAAAAACAATGGAGTTGTCCCCAACGATTAAAAAGGGTTATTTCCCTCATTTTTTTAACAAAGAAGAAAATCAAAATTATGTCGGGCCACTACCTTCTGCTAAGTATTACGGACTAAATGATATGTGTATTTCTGCACGATAAAAATTTTTGGAGTGGTACACTAGTCAAAAAGAAAATAATGCCGTTTTTGATATGAAAAAGAAATTAGTTGAATATTGTGTATCAGATGTTGATATTTTACGTCGTGTCTGTAAAAAATTTAGAAAAACGTTTATCCAGGATTGTAAAATGTGTCCATTTTCTAATTCGGTAACTATTGCATCTGCCTGCAATACTGTTTTCCGTCCTTTATTCTTAAAACCAGAAACAATTGGAATTATTTCTCGTAGAGGATATAGATTAAAGGATAATCAGTCCAAAATAGCATTAATGTGGCTGATTCAACAAGAAATTTCGCGCGGAATTCAGATTCAATATGCAGGCAATGGTTCCGAAGCAGTTATTGAAAATAAATTTAAAGTCGATGGTTATTATGATGCACATAAATTAATATTTGAATTTTTAGGATGTTTTTGGTATGGGTGTGTGTTGTGTTATCGGACAAATAGAGACAAAAAATTATATAATAGTACTAAAGAAACTTTAGAGCATAGATATCAGAGAATATTGGAAAAATTGAACAAAATTCAAAATTAAGGATATACAGTTATAAAAATTTGGGAATGTGAGTTTAGAAAAACATTAAAGAATGACAAAAATTTAGAAAGGCAGCTTAATAATCACCCGACGTTAAATTATTTACCATTAGAACCACGGGATGCATTTTTCGGGGGTCGTACAGGTAACACGACGTTATATGCAAAAACAGAAATCAACGAAAAAATTAAATACGTTGACGTGTGTTCGCTATACCCGTACGTTTGTAAATATGGAAAATATCCCATAGGTCATCCAAAACTTTTTGTGGGTTTAGAATGTGACGTATTATGCCCTAATAATAATATTGACAATGTCGAAGGATTAATAAAATGTACTATTTTACCACCCAGTGATATGTTCCATCCAGTGTTACCTCGTAAAGCCCATGGAAAACTTATGTTCGTTTTATGTCGGAAATGTTGCGACGAATTAGAACAGAATAATTGCACGCACGAAGACCATGACAGACAATTCATCGGAACTTGGGTTGCTGACGAAGTACGGCGCGTTGTATATTTAGGATACAGAATTATAAAAATTCACGAAATATGGCAATACCAAGTTACCGTATATGACAACGAGACCCAAACGGGAGGGTTATTTGCTAGCTACATAAATACGTTCCTGAAAATGAAACAGGAAGCTTCAGGATATCCCAACGACTGCAATGACGATGTTAGCAAAACGGAATACCGGAAGAGTTATTTTGAGCAAGAAGGAATTCAACTAGATCTCAACAACATAGAAAAAAATGCGGGAAAGAGATCCATTGCTAAACTCATGTTGAATTCTTTTTGGGGTAAGAAAATATATTTTATATAATAATTATTATTTTACTAATACTCATATGTATGTTCCGGTAAATTTGCGCAGGCAGAGAATATGCCGCGAACAACGACCGTTTCCTGTGCTGAGGAGCTATACGAGCTATTGGCGAATCCTGCAGTAGAGGTCCAGCGAATACTTCCGGCCGGTGACCAGATGTTGTACGTGACTTCACGCCAGCAGGAAGAAGCCGTGGACCAGCTTCGCACAGTGAACGTCGTAATCGCGGCTTATACTACGGCCCAGGCAAGACTTCGTTTGCATGAATTTTTAGAACCTCTAGGTCGTAGAGTATTATACTACGACACAGATTCTATTATATATCGCCATTTAGAAGGCCAGTATGAACCACCGATTGGTAATTTTCTGGGTGATCTCACCGATGAACTGGCCTGCTATGGTGATGGTAGTTATATAACAGAATTTGTTTGAGGAGGGCCTAAAAATTATGCTTACAAAGTATTTTCACCAACGACCAGTGAAACAAGTGAGGTTTGTAAAGTGAAAGGATTTACTTTAAATTCAAAACTGATTAACTTTACCGCCATGAAAAGTTTAATATTAGAGACAAATAAACCAAACCCTGCGACAGTGAGTAAAAATATAAGGTGTACCAGTGATCATAGTGTTAACACAAAGGTAGAAACTAAAACATTTAGTATAAACTTTATGAAACGCCGATTAATGGACGATATAAGTAGTGTACCTTATGGGACTAAAAGAGCTAGATATAATTAATTTGTAGTTTATAGATAGTTAATAAGATTACTATTAATTAGTTCATAAGAATTAGTTTAAGCTATGTGATAATATTTACTGTACATAATTTCTGATATTTTTGTATATACAGTTGTTTTAAAATAGATATAGTCGCATATTTACATGTATAGCAATACTAATTGATTTTTAATTATCTACCTACCTACCTTGTATAATAAAAGAGGTCAAAATATTTAAATGTCATTGTGAATCCATACATTGTTGTATTCAGTTATTCTAGTAATTTTAAAATATGACGTCTACAAATAAAATGTACGTGGTTGAGTCGACTGAAAATTGGGACGATGTGGACTATCCTACTTATAACCCGATGGAGCATTTGAAAGACAAGAAGATTATTTTGGCACCCACTGTCAAAATGTCAAAAAAGGCTAAGAAAATATTTCGTATTGCCGAAAGAAATAGATGGAAGAATCTAACTTCAAATCCAACGTCCGAGGCGCCAGACATCGCAAAGTGAACCACTCATGGATGGGGTGTAAATTATAAAAAAAATAATTGTATTTTATAAATATATATATATATATATATATATATATATATATATATATATATGTATTTATTTATTTATTATGTATACTAAATAAAATACTTATTTAAAATTATTGAGTTTTATTAAAATAATAATTAAACATATACTTTATAAATTGATAATTTTCATGCTTATTATAATTGCTGAACAATTTTATAAAATCACTATGTTTATAAAAATTCATTCGAAATAACAAATACATTAAACAATAATAACCACAAACAGATGATGTGTAATCTTGCAAAGTGAGCGTGTTGTAAGTCCATTCCTTTGTGTTTCTTTTAAGAAAATCCCTATGCTGTTGTACATACGGCGGACGTCCATAACTGTCAAAGTATGTACCGTAACCCTGTCGAGCAATGAAAATTGCTACCCAGTGTGTACCAGGTAAAGTATCAGGATCGGTATTAACAACAAGGGCACATGGAAAGTTAACATATCGAGGTAGATTATTCGCTGCATATACTCCATAATCGCAAATATTTTTGAAATACTTTCTAAATATTTTCTGAATAAATGCAGCATTCATTTTCTTTAACAGCACGAATACTGTTGTCTAACTAAATTTGAATTCAGTGTTGTAGAAATATATATAGGAAAATAGTAAAACTAAAGCAAATATAATTAACATTTTATTTTTTATATATATATATATATATATATATATATATATATAAAACTAAATACAAATATATTTCACATATTAACTACCATAATCTACAATAACATTTCTATTTTTATCAATTTCTATAATATTATCAAATTCAGCATATATAACACAATTTACAGTTTCAGTAAGGGATGATTCAAAACCAACTTCTATTCTTAAAGAACCATGCCGTGTCAAATTCCAGTGTACCATTGAATTTGCCGCTAAATCAGGTGTCAAATCAAATGATGTTAAACAATATCCATTTGGAAAGCTGTCTCGGTCGATACCGTTACCGCTGTTACCGAAATGTATGCCTGTTCCTGAGAATAATGTGTTATACATTTGAATATATGATTTTTTATCCCCAAATGATGGTTGAAGAGGTTTCGAAGGCAGTTGCTGTCCATTTACACATAATGATAAATAGTTGAGTTTAAAATCTCCGTTAAATGCTTTATTAGATACAAATCCTATTATACACCTCTTACGAAGTTGACCTAAGAAAATATTATCCAGAGATTTCCCTTGGACCCCTATGGGTATCGTTATGGCTTTCACTTCCGCTCTGGTGATGGCGTACTTAGCAGTCGATACTTCTAGAGCTTTATTATGGGCTAATAAAATACTTGGATTCAATTTTATACGTCGAACAAGTAATGTGGCCTCGTTAATTTGAACTTTATTCCCAATAAATTAAAACTATCCCTTGAACGAACTAATCGTATTCTCATTTCTACACCATTAAGTAAAAAATTTTCTTGATTAAATATATCAACATGAAGATGTCCGATCATATCAACATTATTATTCTTTTCAGTAAATTTTTGACGTTTATTATATCCTGTATTACTGCTTGCGTCTGTATTATTCATCTTTCCAGCATCGTCAGAATACCACAAACTAGAAGTGAGGTGAGACTCTTTGGCATCTTTGGCATCTTTGGCATCCATATTTTAATAAAGACTCGATATATGCTCTATAAGCGTAAGTGTTATTCGGCGGAGATACAAGTTTTTGATTTAAATATATGTCAACTTGACTAAACATTGAATGAAGCCAGTTATTGACTGGTCCTATGTTTTCTGCTTCACTTAAACTAGAATTATCAGTTTTAATAATTTTAGCATTTATGTAAATCATTGTTTGAGATAAATCAAGATAATCCTCTCCATGACCGGGTATAACAAATTCTATTGGGCCATCTTCAATAATGGAAGACAATGGTTTACAGTTTACCTATTGTCCGCTTTCAATACTTGTCTGTGTAGGTGGTATAGCAAATAAATCTAATTCAGTTTTAATACATTCGCAAGATTGAGCGTGTAGGAATTCCATTTTAATCAAATATATCTATTTGTCTATGACGTTTTTTGTTTTTTACGGCAGGACGTAAAGTTTTCGAATGAGTTAAGTTCTTAACAATTCTCTTCTTTAGCCTGAGCCTTTCATTAATTTTTCAATTTTATCATCAGCTTTACGTTTCAAATTGACCCCCGCTTCAGCAATAAGTTTTTTGAATGATTCTTTGGGTGAGTGATTCTCACTAAGATCACCTAGGAAATTAATTCCTGTATTTAATGCTTCTTTACCAAGGGCACCGACACATTTTCTTATTAACGGTAGAACTCTTCTAAATAACCCACTAAAGAAACTTCTTATACCATGACCACGTTGAAATTGGTTCCCTTTGTATACAGTTCCAATACCACTGCCTGCTTGTACATTATAATATTGTTGATATGGACAAGTTGTCATGATGCTCGTCGGAAATGTAGTTTAACGCACAACGTACCAAACGGAAATGGTGCTAAATAACCATCATTTGTCCTTATATCTATTTCTATGTTTGTAAATTCTCTTCTTAAAACAGGAACGAAGTGAGGCTGTGCGTATGATATCATTTCATTAGATCCGAAAACATATTTATCAGTTTTTACATGAACAATTCTTAACAACTGAGTAACAACATCTCCTACTACTTGAGGTTCAATGATGTCACAATAAATGAATAATTGTGGAGGAATTCCTAACATTAAATTTGGTAAATTTATCGATATTTTCTGTTTAGATATATCAGTGAATGGTGAATATCTAAGTTGTAATGCTAATCTTGGAGATTATTTTAAGGAGGTTATATCTGTATTTTTTAATTTTGCTATTACTCGTTTTTCTGTCTTGTCATAAGAAAATGCCACATATTCATTAATTGTTATATTTTTATTCATTTCATGTAATACGCTATCAACGCTATCATATTTTTTCGAAGGTATTTTTGCTTGTTCATAATTTTCTATTGACTGATTTTCATGTTTCTTTACTATATTAATTTTAACTTTGTTTTCTCTTTCGTTAATGTTATAAATCGAACAAGGAAAAATTATTTCTGATAATGCTACTTCCCACGATCCTTCTAGTTTTATATTCTGAGGTAGTTGTGTAGTAAAATGTGTAGTTTTATTATTTGGAATAGAGTTATTCCTAGGCAATGTTATAAAAAATTCTTTCTCAATCATGATTTAATAAACGAAGTGAACTTGCTGATATCCAAGAATTAAATTTGTCACTGTAACCTTTCCACTTGACTAGAAGCTTCTTCCTGTGACGAGTTCCTTTAGAAGCCAGTATTTTATCAATCTTATACATTGTGTCAGGTTCGATAAAAACTTTCTGCAGTTCATTTTTGTAAAAAGTGCCCTCTATAACTTCATTATTTAAATCTTTTAGTTTATAAACGACAGGAACTCTATTACTAATAGCATATATTTTAAATAATTCTTCACTCCAGTTTGATTCATACCCTTTTTCAAATATATTTTTATATTTAGATATTCGCACAATATCTCCAATATAATTTTTTTTCTGATTATCGTTTATTTTTTGTTTATTTTTATTCTAATTTCTCCATATTTCTAATATATTAGTATCATTCACCTCACACGGAGCCGAATTTATTAATCGATGTTTTGTTTTATTATAAGAAGTAATTAGATCTTGTAATATATCTATATATCTATATGTATTTTTATATGTGAAATAGCGATACATTTTTATTTTCAAAGTTCTGTTAAACCGCTCAACAAAACAGGCCTTAGTATCAGGATTATGAGTCACGTAAAATTTAACATCATTTTCATTCAAATACGATTTTACTGATTTCGCAATAAATTCTGATCCCTTGTCTGTTTGTAGATAAATTGGTTTTCTTTCATTAAATATAATTTTAAGTGCTTGAATAACCGATGAAGGTTTTTTATCCATCAATGGAATGGCCCAGGCATATCGACTGAATACGTCAATAACTGTTAAAATGTACTTATGATTATCGTTAAAACGGCGTAACTTTCTCATGTCGTTAAGATCCGCTTGAAACAGGTCAGATATATTTGTAACTCGGTAAGAATTTCTTTGAAAATGCTTTCGAGCGGGCTTATGTAAAGTATAAGCATCCTGAGAACTAATCCATTTTCGTATTTCATCGGGTTTGTATTGTTCTTCCGTATAGTTTATTAAATTATTTGCTCCAGAAAACCAGCATTTTGTGATGGATCATAGTAAATATTAGTTAGTCGTTTATTCATTATGAAAACGAAAAGCGTTTCCACTTTTATTTTGTAGATCTCGTGATGTCGTCGTCGTTGTCAAACAGTAAACCAGTATTTTCTCTCTTAGATTTTGACTTGCGTTTATCAGAAATTTTAATTTCTGGTTCTAAGACAAACAATTTTTTTCTCTCAGGATTTTTAATTAACTCGGTAGGAATATTTATAATTTTCAATGCTTTCACAAAATCTTCCCAACCATTTGGTTTGTTATATTTTTTATATCTTATAATATCTCCTACTAAATCTGATATATTTGAATTGGGAATTTGTTTATTATTTACATAAACTAACCCTTTTTCATCCCACGAAATAATATTTTGTACTTGTAATCTTTGCATTAGTAAACGGGCATTTTCTCGATGTGATTTTGGTATTACATTTATTATATGTTCAATATCGTCTTGTTTCTCTGCTCGCAAATTAGTATCTGCGGGTAATTCCTGTTCAATCGGTAGTTTTATAGGTTCCCTATTTTGTTTTTGAAAATATAAATATCTCTGCAAAATTTCATGATATTTCCGCCACTTTTCATATTCTGATATATTTTGTTTTAAAACATCTTTCATATCATTATCTAACTGATTAGTTATGTTTTCATCTTCTTTAACACTATTTTGTATACGATTTAAATTTTCTGGAGATATCAAGATCAACTTCTTAGCATGTTCCATATTTATTAATTCTTAAATAAACTGCTCAGTACTCCTGTTAAAAGTGGCGTTAATAGAAATGGTAAGAAAGCTCCACCGGACTGTACTAATACACGTTTCTTCTTTTTCCAATTTTCACCACGTTTAACAAGTTTTCTTAAAACTTTTTTATGTCGCCCCAGATCAAGTTGTTGTTTTCGACTGAGAGGAATTTTACCATGTTAAATATTATAAACACATTCACAAATACATTTAATTGAATTACAATCAGTATGTTTTAATAATGCTAA
Source organism: Stenolophus ochropezus (assembly GCA_035578165.1). Lineage (NCBI taxonomy): Eukaryota > Metazoa > Arthropoda > Insecta > Coleoptera > Carabidae > Stenolophus > Stenolophus ochropezus. The sequence continues at coordinate 9,978,189 of JAQOWZ010000013.1, read as the reverse complement.
CCTATATTTGGATTAAGCATATGTAGAGCGCGTAGAAATTCGGCGTTGTTTATTACAGTTCTACTCATTTTTATGAAATAATGTCAGGCATGTTTTTACATATATATTTATATGTTTTTTTAGGTAAATAAATATATGTAAGTCCATCACGTGACGTACGAAAACGTAACCAATCGGAAGTATTTTGCTTAAGATCGAAAATTAAATATCCATGTGGTTCAGATGTTGCATCATTATAAGATTCTTGTATGAATTTTACATTTTCCGGAAAAATTTGTCGTGATAAGTGTAGAATTTGTGCCCTATCTCGAGGGTTTTTAAAATAAATTATGTAATTTGCATTAAGTGAAATATCTCGCTGACCTTTCCTTGGTGAAATAAATTTTGAGTAAGAAAAAATACAGATAAATTTTTATGAGACCATTTAGTAAATATATCAACAACGCGACCATCTGTTTCTCTCATTAAATCAACAATTATCATTAATTGAAGATAACTTCCATCAATACTTTCTATATCGGGCAAGCCTTCAATAAATTCTACGCCTTTTATTGTGTTGTATAAACTTTGCCAAGTTCCATAGTGCCAATATATATTTTTAAAGGCCGTATCACTCATATTGTTAATATTGTTCAAGAAATTATTAACGAAATAAGATTTTCCACTACCTGACGGTCCTGCAATTATTGCAGAAAATGGGTGTTTAAATTTTGTACACATGTTAACAGCATGAAGTAATGGATAACACTAAACATCAAAAATAGTTGAGTTATATTTATGGTAATAATAGGTAAAATATGTAATAAATTAGAAAATATAATATACAGTTCCGTTTTATTTACGATATATACAACTTAAATTTCTTTATTGGATGATCACGTTTTTAAAAAGTATTTTATTTACGAGTACAATATAATGTTGATACAGAGTAACAGCAATTCAGTATACAAACGTAAGACTAACTAATTATTCTAATTCTACAAGCTTATATAGTTCTTAAACTAAGGAATGTCACGTATCACTATAGTGTCTAGCTCATCACTATTAACCACTATAACTCCTCCCTCCTCAGATTCGAGCCTCTCGGGGTAGTTGGAGCTCGACCTCTTCTGGATGATTGGAAATTATGTTCCTCGAAGTCGGTTTTCTCGTTCTTCGTTTCTTCATGTGTCGTAGCAGGGCATAACCGCAGGCGATTATGATAATGCCGTACAAAATGATTGACCATATGCTCGGGATATGCATAGTGAATTGCTCATTTGTTATAGGTACAACAGGGTTGAAGGAAATATCATTCAGTTTAATGGGGTTTAGATTGATGGAAAAATTAGCGATTTTATGTACTGGGATTTTTGAGTTTAGTTTTGGGAGTAGTAAGGGTTGACCATGGGTTTTGCTTTGGAAAACCAGAATTTGCTCTCTGAAGTGGATCTCGCAGTTTTCTTGGTTATTGATTAAGTAGATTCCTTGTAATGACTGAATTTTCATTTCCTCCTTGCATTTAATGGTTATTTTTTCCTCCTTGGGAAGCACGGCCAGATATTTGTTGATTTCTGGGATTACTTCGACGTGGTTTTCAATGAGGTTTATTTTCGTGTAGTGGCAATGTTTTGCCGTTTGCTGGTTAAAGATTTCTTCTTCGCAAGTTGTAGGGAAGTGCCCATGGTATTTATTTGGACATTGGAATATTTTCGAGTGGACACACATATCATATAGAGGTACAATCTCCTTGTCAGACTTTAGTAAATATTTAGTGTTTGGAATAATGGTAATAAACCCTGACTCGTATTTTGTTGGAATGGGGTACATGTAATAAAGTTCGAAACTTTTTTCAAAATTTATTGGGGTTGATATAAAGTAAATTATTTGTGTTGTTTCAATTTTGCAATTTATTTTTAATAAGGACTCAATATTTAATAAATTTTCTTGTCTTGGTTTGAATGGTAGTTCTAAATGGCAGAGACTAGATATTTTTTGTAATTCGGCCAGAAGTTCCGCGGGGTGTATTATGCTAGGATGTATTGTTCTTAGTTTACAGAAAGTTACAGAATTTTCAATGTCTTGTAGGACGTTCAGTATAGAGTTGTATAATATAATTAACTGGTCGTAAATATTTTTTGCATCCAAATTTCTTGGAAGTGCATATTGTTAATAATTTCGAATAGTTGCAGAATCTTTGATTTTAATATATCTTCATTATGTTGAATGTCTGAAATTGTATTATTAAAATTTTGAATAATTTGGTGATTTACTGAATATGCCTGTCTAAGTTGACTTTACAAATTATGCTCGTTTTCTTGCATATGTGCTAATATTTCATTGTATCTCTTTCCGTCTTCTGCGTCCAAATTTCCGGTGATTGATTTGAATATTATTCCTAATCCATCGATTAACGTTTAGTTTTGTGATATTCAAATGAATTCCGATGTTATTAATTTTAGAGTCTATATTTGTCCGGATAAATTCTAATATTTTGTCATAGTTACTGAGTTCGTTAAGATATTCAGGGTTACTTGCTATGGTTGTTTTTAAAGTGGTGTATTGTGTATTTAAACTGTTGTATTGATTGAAGATGGGTGTGAGGTTGTAATAATGTATTGTAGCGAGCTCAGGGTCGCGGCGCGGGCGGCGGCGCGGGCGGCGGCCGCTAGCGAACAGGTCAGAACACGTCCGTTCGCTCCCCATTGTTCTGATTTACAAGGAATCAGAGAATATTCTAGAATAAACTGTTTTAATATAAATACCCCAAGCAAGGGATCGCGAGGACAATCTTGTATCGATACGTGTAGTGAACAGATGGTGATATAAATAAATAGATAGTGATATAAATAAAGAGTGATATAAATATTGTTGAAATAAATATTGCGTAGTTCTGATTGTTTAAATAAATTATCTTAGTGTTTAAGTCTTTATTGATATATGTTAGTCTTAAATTAGTGTTTATATTTGTTAATTCTTAGTGTCAGTTATTTTTCATTATTCTTTATAATTCATATTTCTTTAATTAAACTTAGTTATATAAATATTAGTGTTTTAATCAATTTTACACTTCACCTAAATAAATAAAACGTTACAGTATAAATGTGTGAGTGGTCTTTTCCAGTTTTGCAGGTCCAAGATTGATGGAGAGTATCCCGAAATTTTCCGTTACATTCTTAATGATTGTTCCTTGCCCCAACGTGAGCAACCTGGAACCGATTAGATTTTTTAAGTATTTTGTCTAGGGCGCTTAAGGTTAGAAATGTGTATATTTTCGGTCGTATTGCCATGGGTGGTTTTAATTTTTCCTGTTTTCAAATTTTTGTTAAGTTTTGTGATAATTTCGGGTTTATATTTATTCTTGTTTTTTTGTAGTTTTTGTTTGTTTTTAACATATACTTTCTTAGGGATATCGGGTAATTCTTCTCTAGTTTGATTACATTTGTCTATAACCTTTTCTTTGTTTTGTTGTATTCTATCATTAATATTTTCGTACAATAATTTTGTTTTATTTTTATGGGTTTCTATGTAATTGTTTATGAGTTGTTTTTCGATATCAATGTTAAATGGTGAATTCAAATCCAAGTGTCCTGTAATAATTTCACTTGGCTTTAATTTGGTGACCGAATGAATTGTGTTGTTGTAGGCTAATAGGGCGTAATTTACTTTTGATTCTATGGGTTCTGTGTTAAATTCTTTCTGATTGTTAAATAATCTAATGTGTTTAATAAGTGTTGAATGGAAACGTTCTATTATGCCGTTAGATTCTGGGTGTTGGGAGCTTATGAAGTGTATATCAATTTTGTGCAAGGCTAGCAGTTCTTTTACAAGTGAATTTTTAAATTCGAGCTCGTTGTCCGAAATAATCTGTTTAGGGATTCCGCGGTGAGTAAAATATTTTATAAGGTTATTATCGACTTCTATGCCTTGTCCCGAATTTAATTTGTATGCTTGCGCATATTTGGAAAATGAATCTATGATGGTTAAAAATTTAGCTTGTTCCAGCGTGATGCTGTCTACATGCAGGATCTGGAAAGGTTTTGTAGCTGTAGGTGTTACGTTTAGTTTTAAGTTAAGGGGTTTTCTATCGTATTTAGTAACTTGACATATGTCGCAATTGTTTATAAAGAGTTGGATCGTTTTCCTTTGGTTAGGCCAATAGTATTGTTTTTTAATGCGCATTTCAGTTTCGTCAATCCCTCTATGGTTTGTTTTGCCAGAATGATACACTGATATAATATTTGTGAATTCATCATTTTCACTAACGTCGGTTAAGAAACTTATGCATTTTATTAATTTTATCTGTGAATTTGTAAAGTATTTTTGTAGTATACGACTAAATTTCTCGTAGAGGTCATTTTTGAAAAATATGTAATATTTTACATTTGGAACAACGTATTGTTTAATAAAAGATATCATTTCGGTTTCGTAATTACCTTTTGAAAATTCGACGGAAAGTCGCATCTTTTTAGTTTCGTATAATTTTGAAATATCGACAGGTTTAGGGTTGTATTCACATTCGCTTATGATAATTTGGTTTTTTCCGTAATTCACTTGGTTTTCGATTATTGGAATTCCAACAATAGGGTCTTGACTGGTAGAGTGTATTGTGATAGCGCTATCGCTTGCTGAGTCGTCTATTATTATCGCATCCTCGTCTTTCTGTCCATCACCTACCTCAACTATTAAAGATTGAGTGTCATTGTCTTTATCTTTTTTTTTAATTGTTTGTAAAAGTCTTCCATAAACTTATTAAAATGTTCAATATTTTCCGATTCATTTATGTTAAGTTCAATTTGAGGTATTGGTGAATTATTAAAGACTGTCACTAGTATGCCGGAGTCGTTAAAAATGTAATTTAGCATTGATTTGATTTCGTGCCAATTTTGATTATCGTGACCGCAACCCAATTTTGGTATGCCCAATCTTTTTATTTTGTGGAGTAAACAGAATTTCTTTAAATTTAGGAGGGTGTAGAAAATGTCTTGCTTGGTGGGTTTATTATAATGTAGTTCTTTTGTTATTAAGTACAACAGATATCTTTTTGCGAACTTGAGGTAGACGATATTATGGAGTTTTGGATTTTGGGCTTTTAATTTGTCGACATTATTGAATTTTAATCTGAATTGTTTAGCGATACCTAGTGACATTGTTAAATCTTTGCTCACGCAATGAGCGAGACTATAATCAGGAGGTGCGTCAAACAGATCACCTGTTACTTCTATGATATTGCTGTGGTTAGAATTTTGATGTTGTTTTTGATCCAAATAATCCTGATAGATAATTAATGGTAATTCGTCTATTAAGGGTGGTGAGTAAGAATTTTGAATTTCGTTATTATTTCCAGATGGTATACGACTTAAAGCATCGGCGTTCGTATTGACTTTTCCTTTCTTATAAATGATTTCATAGTCAAATTCTTCCAATTTGAGGCGCCACCTTATTAATTTTTGGCTGCATTGTTTTAACGAAATTATATACTGTAAGGGTTGATGGTCTGTATAAATTTTGAATTTGCGTCCAAAAAGGTACGGTCTGAAATATTGGGTAGCCCAAATAATAGCCAGTAATTCTTTTTCGATTGTTGCGTAATTTGACTCGGCATCGTTTAGTGTCCTCCTAGCGTAAGCTACTAGTAGGTCATTGCCTAGGCTGCCTTGAGACAACACAGCTCCTATTGCCACGTCACTAGCGTCACATGTCAGGTTGAATTCTTTCTCGAAGTCGGGGTATTGTAGCAAAGGTTCGTTAGTCAACAGATTTTTGCACGTTTCGAAGCACTGTCGGTATTCGGGATTGTTGGGGTCTATGACTGCATCTTTCTTCAAACACTTAGTCAATGGTTTTGTAATTTTTCGAAGTCTTTGATAAATTTCCTATAATAGCCTAACAGACCAAGAAATCCTTAAATTTGTTTAGTTGTTTTTGGAATAGGATAATTTAGAATTGCCGAAATTTTGTCAGGATTAGATTTCACGCCGTCTGGAGTTACTATGTGTCCAAGAAACGCTACTTCCTTTTTTAGAAATTCGCATTTGTCTAATTGTATTTTAAAGTTAGAATTTCGTTCAAAAACCAATTTTAAATTTTGAATGTGTTCCTGTAGACTAGTGCTGAATACTATAAAGTCATCGAAGTAAACGAGGCATTTATCGTTTATTAATCCTCTCAGTACATCCATAACACGGTGGAATGTTGCTGGTGCATTTTTTAGACCAAATGGTATACGCGTAAATTCATAGTGTCCGTCCTCAGTATTGAATGCAGTTTTTTGTATGTCTTGTGGTTCCATTTCTATCTGATGAAAGCCAGATGCAAGGTCTAGGGTAGTGAAATAGTGGCAGCGTCCTAGTTTGTCGAGTAAGTCAGTAATGTTGGGTAGTGGATATTTATCGTCAATAGTCTTTTTGTTCACTTTCCTATAGTCAACTACGATGCGCCATTTACGTTTGCCCGATGCATCCAATTTTTTTGGTACAACCCAAATTGGCGATGACCATGGTGAACATGATGGTCGAATAATATTCTGGTCCAGCATCTTTTTTATTTGAGAACGTACTTCCGCGCGATGAATTTCAGGGTACCTATACGATTTCGTATAAGTAGGTAATTCGTCTTTTGTTTTAATCGAATGCTTAACTTGATTGGTAAAGGTTAATTTTTTGTCATCTGAGTGAAAGATGTTGGGGAAGTCATTGATTAATTTATAAATAGCTGTTTTTTCTTCCTGATTCATGTGTTCTTTTCTAATTTTGGAAGTGTCAATTTTAATTTTTACGGACTGAATGGAATTTAGATTAGGGAAAGAGTATGTTACATAATTGGATATACTTTCTACATTGACTGGTTTTACTTGTTTAAATGTTATATAAGAATCCGGACTGAATGGAATTTAGATTAGGGAAAGAGTATGTTACATAATTGGATATACTTTCTACATTGACTGGTTTTACTTGTTTAAATGTTATATAAGAATCCGATTTGTTAATAACGGTACAAAATGCGTAATGGTTTTTTGCAGTGGCAACGCTTTCAGGGAAGATTAAATTGTTTGTACATCGTTGTGGTAGTAAGACAGTCCCATTTCGTTGGTTAACTTCGACTTTAATAACCCTTTCTGTTTTTGGTTCTATTGTAACAGTAATGTCTTTATGATTAATATTATTTATATTAACTTGAGAGCTTTGGTGTTGAATTTTAATTTTGCAAGTAGGTGTTATAATCAAATTTTTGTTCAAATCTATGGTTACTTTTAGTGATTTCAAATTATCGAGCCCCAAAAGTAGACCAAATTCCTCATGAAAATCGAAAATATGATATTTTAAACTAGATTTTTTTTTTAAATTAAATATTTTTGGAATGGGTACAAACGTGCTGTAATTTTCTACTGATGTACCGTGTGCAGTTGAAATTTGGAAGGGGTCTTTTATGATAGAATTTTTGTAGAATTTTTTTGCTATATGAGGTCTTATAAAAGATTTTGTGCTGCCGGTATCTATTAACACTTTTAAATTATTTTCAGGGAACAAGACATAGGGTAGTTTGCTTTTATTAGTTAAGTTCATTAATTCGATTGTGAGTAATGGGTTTCCGAGGCAATTGTCTCTAAAAAAGGGTCGTCAGCGTTTTCTAATGTCTGCATATCATGTTCAGTGTTATCGCTTGTAACTTTATCGGGTGATTCCTCATAGTATTCGAATGAGTTATCATCAACAGCTTTGTCGTTTATGTTTAGCAATTCTTCTGCCATGTAGTGTGGCGTTGTCACACGATTTTGTGTAAACTGATTTTGACCAGGTCTTGGACGGTATTGTGTTGTAGTATTTCGGGTTGATATGCTCATTGGTGTAGGTTTTGGATAATTTTGATTATGAGAAGCACCTTGCCTTGCTGGTTGTGTTTGCGGTATATATTGTCTGTGTGTTTGTTGTACAGGTTGTTGAGAATGAGGTGGTCTGTAGAAATTACTGTGTGTGAAATTCGTTTACTGTACAGGTTTTGGAATATTGTGTCTGGTCGGTTTTTGAATAGTTTTGTTTGTGTTTGGATTAGCAAGTTTAGATTTTGAATAATATTCAAATTGGAAGTCATTTGCTAGCATGCTTAGTGCTGTATTTAAATCAGTTGGATTTTTAGCTCTCATTAATTGTCCGATAGGTTCTTTTAGTTCTTTTAATAGAACCCGAAGAGCATAATTTCGAAAATAATCTACCATGACAGCGGCTGCTTCAGTTGTGGCGTTTGTTGAAATATACGAAATTTGTAAATTTAAAAGGTGTTGTAATCTTCCGTAAAAATCAAAAACGATTTCATTAGAATTTTGCTTGAGTTCTGTAATTTCCATGTTTAAAGTGAACCAGTCCCGTTTATCGAAATAGGCATTTTTTAACGCTATTTTTAGTTCTTCCCATTTAGTAATGGTGCAACTTGCGATATTAATTGCTGCTTCGCCTTTTATTTTACTTACTATACTATTCATTAAATATTCGTTTTGGAAGTCATTTGGATTTGTGGTATTGTAAAATGTGCTAATTAATTTCTCGCTAACGCTAATAAATCTAGGTAATAGTTCACGTTTCCCGTGGAACTCTGGCAGCATATCTAAATATTCTTTTTTTAATACTGCCATGTTGAGTCGTGGGGTCTTATTTGATTTGATTTTAGAATTATTAATTTCAATGTCTTGATCTGAGTCTACGTCTGAACTGTCTGACAAGGTATTTGGAATATCTCTATAAGACATGTGGTACTCACGAAAATACAAGTAGTGCGGCCTTCATGTGCTCTGAAGTCGTCTACTGGTTCTCGAACTGGCCCTGGGGATGCTGATGTGCTTTCAGCTTGGCTCCTCGAGATGCTCCTGGCTCAGATGTGCTCTCAGGAACCGCGGATGCAAGTACGCGTTAACCGATTGTTCGAATTGCCAAATTAATCATAAGTGAAACAATTTATGTCCGCTAAATTGTTTTGGCAATCCTACCGACTGCGCCACTTAAATTTCTTTATTGGTTGAACGCGTTTTTAAAAAGTATTTTATTTACGAGTACAATATAATGTTGATACAGAGTAACAGCAATTCAGTATACAAACGTAAGACTAACTAATTATTCTAATTCTACAAGCTTATATAGTTCTTAAACTAAGGAATGTGACGTATCACTATAGTGTCTAGCTCATCACTATTAACTACTATAACTTACATATATAGTAAATTACAATTTTTCAAATTCTACTAATCTAGCTTGTTTGCCAACACCATAATCTTTTATACCAGTAAATTTTATACACCATCCTGTAATATTGGTTTTTCCAACTGACATAATTGTTCATTAGTCACTTCGTCAAACCGTGATGGAAGATATGTTACAAAGTCTTCACATTCCGCAATTATTTTTCTTCCAAATCCTGTGGTAAAAGCTTTAATATCAATTAAACGATATTGTATATTAACTTCTAGATCTGTAAGTTTCTTTCGGGGTTTAATGTCTCCCAGCTGTCCTTTCTTATTTAGCGTTGCAAAGTCCATTTCTGCTTAACAATAAATAAAATATTAGCAACTATTAATAAATGAAAATATCTTTCGATATTCTTACCTGAAGATTAGTGATACTTAATGCGTCTCTGTGTACCAGTGGTCAAAGAATAATTTCTGTTAAACGAGAACTTCTTTATATACATGCTAATTCATGAAAAATTTATCTTTTAACCTTCAAACTAAAATTAGAACATTCCTCTCTTACGTCTCTGTTCGACAGATATGGATAGATTAAATTTGATAGGTAAAATGGTGTTAAATGAAAATACGTGTATTTTATATATATATATATATATATATATATATATATATATATATATATATATATATGTATTTAATTTAATTTAATAATTTTTATACGATTATATCTACATTTTAATACATTCATATCTTCATTGTCTTCATCGGTCGTCTCTTCTTTATCATCGTCGTCGTCTATATCGGTCATGACTGTATCTTCTTCCGCATCTATGACGATGACCTCGTCGTCTATGAACATAGGGGTCGCTGGAGGCAAACCTACATCGTCTTCGCCCCAACTCATGTTGAGGATGGCTACGTCCATGTCATCGTCTTCTATAAGAACGGCGTCTCCCGAAGTCCATGGCGTCATCTCTGTATAAACTTCTGGTATTGTCCATGAAGAAACAAACACCACGTCGTCGTTGTATGGCGCCATCTCCTCCTGGTTATCTAACGTCGGCGCCGAGGCTGTCGATGGCGTCATCTCTGTATAAACTTTTGGTATTGGCCACGAAGAAACAAATACCACGTCGTGATTGAACGGCGCCATTTGCGTCGAGGTTAATGTAGGGGAAGTTATGTCATCGTTAACTCTGATGTAACACATCTCGGAGGTCGACGATAATATATCAGTACTATGTTAGACTGTATACTAAATTTCTAAATTTCCGAACATCTCTTTTTATTTTGCGACTCAAACTCAAAACTAATACAACTTTCCCTCATAAATGAAATCATTTAAAATTACAAAATAATGTAAAATACATTTTCCTTTATCTCCCTGTTAAAGATTTTCCCCAATAAAACTAATGATAATAGCTATACATTTACCTCATAATAGAATTGCCGTTATCCCAAATAATGCCGTAATCTTAAACTCAAAACTAATGAAACTTTCCCTCATAAATGAAATCGTTTGAAATTTCAAAATAATGTAAAATACATTTCCCAAATATGTCAAATTAATAAAATAAATTTCAAAATAATTTAAAATATATTTCCCAATTATTTCCCTTCTCAAAATAACAAAGAAATTCAATTTTCATATCACTACGTCACATCAAAAAATTTCACCAATTTTGAAAATATACATAACAGTCATTAACTTAATTAGATCGAAACAAATAAATTCAATTTCCACATTACGACGTCACATCAAAAAATTTCACCAATTTTGAAAATACACATACCAGTCATTAGATTAGTCAATTAGATCGTCTGCATTCCGCGGAGGGAGTTGTCGTATCTTATACTACTAACAGCTAACCATTCTTCGGGTCCTATACCAGCAGGAAGTTTCCTTTTTTGAATATGTGGTCTTATAATACTTAATAATTTTTCAAACACTGTCACATTCATTCCCGTATATTTAAAAAATTGTGATGGATCGTTTTATTTCATTTTTATAAAATAATTGGTGTAAAATTCATTATCTTTTCTTTGCCGATTTATGAAGCGTGTTTTATGTAGCCGTTTTTTTCTTTCTTGTGAACTTTACAGCCAATACTGAACATATTAATAATGTCACAAGGGGAATAATATCGCCTGTGTCCATGATTTTATTTCGTTTTACACTATGAAATGTGAAAATACAAGTGAATGTAACAACAAGAACATCAGAGTGAAATAAGTTACACTACGGCGTTTTGGACCTACCATCCAAAACTATGAATGCTCTACGTTATGTTATGTTATGAATCCAGGTTTAATCAAAGGTCTCTCACCAAATCAGATATTAGTGATCTCTTACGTGAACTGTTGCATGATGGCCTTTCTAAGGAGGTAATCCAAAATGCATTGAAAGTCACGTGGCTTTATCCTGTAAAAAAGGACGCTTATCCAAAAGACCGCTGTCTTCTGGCTCGGTTCCGAATCCATTGAATGTATTTGAGAAATCACCAGTTGATACGGCTGACTATGTTTCACGTTGGAACCTGCCACATCGGGCGCATGCGTTAATCAGGATACTGAACGAGAAACTACGGCCACCTCCACCAAAATACACCAGAACGTTCAATCAGAACTACGGCTTACGATGATGACTCCGCCTTGTTCTCACAAAAGTTCGAGAGGTTGTTATTAAGTAAATTAAACATGCAAAAGTAGTTACGGGAAAAAGGCGAAAGATAGATGGAAAGAGAAAACTTTTGACCAACGAAGAATACTTGAAAAGCATTGAAAATTTTAAAAATAAAAAAAAACAGAAGGAATCAAAATCTAAAACAAAAAAGCAGAAACTGAATATACAAAGAAGATCTGATACTGATACAGATACAGATAGTGAAGAACTGGAAATTCCTTATGCCGACGAAAGTGACAGAAAATCTAAATTTATCAGCATTGATTGAGGACAAACTACATGAAGAATTCGATGAACCGCACAAAGAGAATGATTTGTTCAAAAGAATGAAGCAGAAAGTCAGCAAACTAAAAATGTATTAGTTCAAGGTAAAATTAACAAACCTTGGCCACTGAATCACAACAAGATACTTTAATTAATCAGATGGATGAACTGGAATATGGAATTAGTGACTTCGTCACTGTGGTTCATATATAGATAAAGAATATTACTAACCATTATATAGCTACAATCGGAGGATCTGATGATGGTGAGAACTGATCAGTGACTTACTTCAAGCGAGACAAAAATAATTTCTTCGTTTATCCTGATATTCTGTGACGAAGCAATGTCACAAATTAAAATAAAAACTACACATGTCACCGTGGTGTAGTGGATACGTGCTCGGTCTGGCAATACGAAGATTGCGCGTTCAAGTCCACTGGGCGGCAATCAGGTTTTTTTATTTTTTTCATCGTATCTCAGCAGTCAAGAGTAACGGTGCTTATCTCACGCGCACACTCCCACCACAAGTCACGCGCAATCTCTCCCACCGTGACGAGCGGAGATAAAAGCAAGGGCACAGCACTCAAACGGCAGTAAGCTGGAAACAGTCAGACCGAGGTTCTCCCGGACTAACTGTGACCAGTGCCTTGCGACCAGTGCCTTCCGACCAGCGTAGTGTCTTCCGACCAGCGAGCCGAAATTCGTGGTGAGTTTACCGTTTTGTCTCTGTCTCTGCCGTGGCTTTCCCGGCGAGTACTGAGTATCCGTACCGTTACCGTTTTCCCCGGTCTCTGTCTCTGCCGTGGTTTTCCCGGCGAGTACTGAGTATCCGTACCGTTACCATTTTCCCCGGTCCTTGTCTCTGCCGTGGTTTTCCCGGCGAGTGCTGAATATCCGTACCGTTACCGTTTTCTCCGGTCTGTCTCTGCCGTGGTTTTCCCGGCGAGTACAGAGTATCCGTACCGTTACCATTACCAACAGGTCCGTCCCGTTCAGTGTAAACTTCAGAACCGTTAAAAACTCGAACCGGTAAAATTACCGGTGATAACGTCCATGCCCAGGATTGTATCATAGACGTTAGCCGTGGTATCCCTGGCAAGCGTAGACTTCAGAACCGTTAAAAACTCGAATCGGTAAAATTACCGGTTCGACACTTTTTCATCCTCAGCTCGTGAGGACTTTATTGCGACTATTCCCGCTTGTTTTCCGTTAACCGCTACCGCGTTTTAGGTGTACCGGTTAATTTATACGCACCGTTTTCGTGGACACACAACAACCACTAGCTAGCCGTCCCCTACAACGCTTCGTCACCAACACATCGACTAGCCACTAAAAACACCTAAACCTGTATCGCTGCAGCCAGGAATAAACCACAGTGAATTTACCCTGCGTGTTTTATTTTACAAAACGACCCTACCCTTCTTCACTGAGTTATCTAGGCACCCTAGGGCCTCCAACGTGGATCAGCAGTACCGAAAGGCGCCCGAGCAACCCCGATACCGCCGATACATCCACGAGGTCGAGGCGTAGGCAGACGTCACAAATTCTGGCGCCCGAACAGGGACATTTAAAACAAAATGAGCGATACAGAGGGAAATCCCAGCGGCAGCGGGCGAAGTACCGGGCCAGCCGTATCGTGGGTTTACGAACTGACGAAAGCTGCCCTCCAGCAACGGCTACAGGAACTTGGCCAAGAAACAGAGGGTAACTTAACGGAGCTGAGGTCAAGGATGGTAGCCTTGGTGCGAAGACTGGGTCAGGTGGCAGCAGAAGCGAAGGTCGAAACAGAAGACGCGGCCACACAAGCTGCTCTCATAACGCCACCTATCATCGTCCCACCACCAGAAACCGCGACGCCGGCCAGCCCTCCCTCGACCGGACTACCACCAGCCTCGCAGATATGCGAAACGGTCCGTAAATGGAATGCAATTTTGACGGTAAAGCCGACCCAGTAGCTTTCCTCGAAAGAATTCAGGAGTTGAAGGAGAGCTACAACGTCGAAGACCGACGACTACTCACTGCCTTGCCCGAATTGTTTCGCGGGACCGCCCTGCTATGGCTGCGAAACAACCGCAGCGAATGGCAGACTTGGGCAGACTTCCAGGCGGACTTTGAAGACACATACATGGGGTCAGATCGAAAGCTCCGCCTCGGGGAAGACATCCTGACCCGGAGACAGAAAGTCGGAGAAAAAGGTAGCGATTATGTCACCGACATCCGCTCTCTAATTCGACGACACGGGTACCTGACGAAAGAAGAAGAAGTGTTCCGCGTTCACAATAATTTACTGCCGGAATACAAGCAGTTCATCCGATTAGAGAGCTGCTAAGGGAGATCGAGGAATATGAGCGCCTCCAGAAGGAAATGAGGCCGACACGCGTAAGCCGTCTCAACACGGTCGCCACCGATATATCCCCACCAACGTTAGCAGCCGCTACCGCAAACCTGGGTGTTCGCTGCTGGAGGTGTGGCGAACACGGACACTTCAGGCAAGCATGTCGCAATCCACCCAAATTATTCTGCTGGAAGTGCGACCGCCAAGGAGTGATGACCCGGGACTGCTGCGCGAAGTCGGGAAACGCCAAATAAATTGCCCCGCAGGGAGGCCGGAGCAATTTACACCACTACAGCCTCCTCATAACTACCCCCACCAGACGATTCCCGCTCTACCGGTCGCGGAGAGCGATCCCGGGGAAGATAACAGCCCGTTCGTGGAGATATGGGCAAAGGGGCACCGCATCCGAGCATTGGTCGACACGGGGGCCATGCACTCCTACCTGAACCAGGCCACCGCCGACAGACTGACCGACCGACATTCCACCGTCGTGGCGGCCCAACACAACCATGTTCGACTGGCAGACGGTACGACGTCCATAGTGGGAGGTGCGCTGCGGGTAGGTTGTGCCATTGGGGGAGTCTGGCGACCAGTGGTACTGCACTGCCTGCCCAACTTAACCCACCCAATTATCCTGGGCATGGACGTTATCACAACCTTCCACATGGTGATTGACCCGGCCACCAGACGGGTAACGGTAGGGAGACCCATCCAAGAAGGCACTATATGTGCGATCCAGACGGGCGAAGATGACAGGTCGCAACTGGACCTTTTTCTGAACCGGGAACTCCAAAAATTTGAGAGCATAACCGGCGTGACTCCGCTCGCCCAGCATACGATTAAATTAACCGACAAGACCCCCCTGAAACAACGCTATGCTCCACGAAACCCGAGGATGCAACAGATTATCGACGACGAAGTAGAACAGATGCTCCGGGACGGGATTATTGAAAAATCCGAAAGTCCCTGGAGCTCCCCGGCGGTGATCGTAAGGAAGAAGGACGGACGGCCGCGATTTTGTATCGATTTTCGGCAACTGAATAAAGTCAGCGAAAAAGATGCTTACCCGCTGCCTTTCATTTCAGCTATTCTCGATAAATTGCGGCCGGCCAAATATTTTTCAACAATTGACCTGAAGAACGGCTACTGGCAGGTTGCATTGACCCCGGAAAGTAAGCCACTTACCGCATTCACTGTACCCGGAAAAGGGCTGTACCAGTTCCGGGTTATGCCCTTCGGTCTGCACGCCGCGCCTGCCACGTTTCAGCGCCTCCTCGATAGGGTCATCGGACCAGAAATGGAACCGTTTGCCTTCGCCTACTTAGACGACATAGTCGTCGTCAGCGAAACGATGGAGGAGCACATTAAGCACTTGGAAGTGGTCTTTCGTCGCCTGCGAGAAGCGAATCTCCGTATCAATCCCGAGAAGTGCCAATTCGGAGCAAAAGAAATTAAATATCTCGGACACGTTGCGACCGAACATGGCCTGAGAACTGATCCAGACAAAGTGCTCGCCATCACGCAGATGCCTACACCAACAACCGTCAGAGAGGTGCGCCGCTTGCTGGGAGCAGCATCATGGTACCGGCGTTTTGTTCCCAACTTCGCTCAGAAGACGGCGCCGCTGACCGAACTGCTACGGAAAAGACGGGTGTGGCAATGGGGGCCAGCCCAGGAAAACGCGTATCAAGAACTCAAGGTAATCCTCACTTCAACACCCGTGTTAAGCTGCCCGAACTTCGAGGAACCGTTTATTCTCCAGACGGACGCATCGGATCAGGGGATCGGCGCAGCCCTTGTACAAGGAAGCCTCGAAGAACCACGGGCAATTGCCTACATTAGCAGGTCGCTCTCGGCGGGGGAAAAGAACTACTCCGTCATCGAGAAGGAGTGCCTGGCCATAGTATGGGCGGTCAAGAAGTTAAGGGGGTATCTGGAAGGATATCACTTCACCATCGTCACTGACCACCAGGCGTTGAAGTGGTTAGACAGTTTGAGAGAGCCATCTGGGAGGTTGGCCCGGTGGGCGGTGACGTTACAACAGTACGACTTCGACACCGTCTACCGGAAGGGTACTCTAAACCACATGGCTGATATGTTGAGTCGCACTCCGTTACCCGCCATCGCCGCCGTCACCGAATCGTGTGCATGGTACAAGCGCATGACCCGGGCGGTGCAAGACCACCCAACGCAGTATCCAGAGTACCGACTAATTCGGGGGAAATTATATCGTCACTTCTGGGATCCCGCCGACCTGACCGAAGCAGATCCTGACCGGCAATGGAAGCTCTGTGTCCCAAAGGAACAGAGACATCAGATACTACAAAACAACCATGACCGACCGGAAGCCGGACATATGGGGATAGCCAAAACCATCGCGCGGCTCGCCCTACACTTCTACTGGCCTGGGATGTTCCGGGATGCGACTCAATACGTCCGTCGCTGCATTGGCTGCCAAAGATATAAGGCAGACCAGCGAGGGGCGGCTGGAAAGATGGGTCCACCGAAAATCGGACAGCCTTGGGAAACCGTTTCCATGGACATCATGGGTCCACTGCCCCGAACCGCCAAGGGTTACGAGTACCTGATCTGCTTCCAAGACCGGATGACTAAATGGGTGGAAAGTCGACCTATCCGGAAGGCGAATGCGCCAACCATAGCGCAAGCAATCCGAGAGCTGATAATATGCCGGTATGGATGCCCGCGGGTACTGATATCGGACAATGGGACTGAATTCGACAACCGCACTATAAAGAAGATGCTCGCCGAATACCAGATCCATCACCTTCTAACACCCCCGTACACACCGCAAGCCAACCCCGTAGAGCGGGTTAACCGAATTTTAAAACCCATGCTGGCACAGTTCTGCGGAGAGCAACACCGGACGTGGGACCGCTATATCCCGGAGTTCATGATGGCTATTAATAGTAGCCGTCACAGCTCGACGGGGTACTCTCCGGCATACCTCAACTTCGGACGGGAGTTAGCACTACCAACAAACGACGAAACGGAAGTCCCCGCCGATAATCGAGATGGAGGCCAAATATCCGAAGAACACCTGGCACGAATACAAGCCCTAAAAGACGCTCAGGAGCTAGCCCGGATTAACATCGCACGGGCAGCGACCCAACAGGCCCACCACTATAACCTGCGCAAACGTCAGCACACCTATTACCCGGGCGATAAAGTGATGCGTTGAGAACACCCACTTTCATCGGCTCTCAAAGGAGTGGCGGCTAAGCTAGCACCGAAATACTCGGGACCGTGGACGGTACACAAACGCGTATCCCCTAACGTCTACAACCTACGCGGCGACCTCGGAAAGATGCTTACCCGAATTCATATCAAAGACCTCAAACCGGCTTTTACAGATGGAGATGCGTACGAACCGGTTCCAGCCTTGGAGGTCGGTCAGCCAGCGACAAGGGGACAGCAGCCAGCGCCGTCAACCGTTGAAGGTCGCTGTTCAACGATTACGACCCGGCCAACCAAAAATCCGGACGGTGAGGTCACCGTTGAAACACGCCCGCCGACCAGATGCGCGCCAGCTGTGTGTCCTGCGCGGCCGCCCATTACAATCGCCGAAACCGCGGCCAAAGACGCCATCAGCAGCCAGGGCAGCATCAACGGCATCCTCAGCCGCCACCGGGCCATCAACGCCCATCCTAGTGGGACTCCCCAAGACGCCGAGAACACCCCGACGTGGAACTCCGGTGCAGCGGAAAGACGGTCCGGGGAGCTCGGACAACTATTTCTGCCTCGACCTGTCCCCGCTACCGCAAATGTCTGGGGTGCCCAAGACACCCAGCACACCCAGAACCCTGAAAAATATTTACGAAACTCTGTTCGGGTCAACACCGTCTCCAGCAGCAAGGCAGATCTCCCCGTCCCGCTTCGGGACCCCGTTGCCAGGGCGGAGCCCCATCCCAGCCGCACTTACTCCTCTACCGCCCACACCCCAGGGAGCCGTCAAAGGTCAAGACGCCACAGAGGACGCCATCTCGGACCTCTGGATCACCCTGTACAAGGCGTCACCATCACCACCAGCAGGGAAGATCGACCCGCTCCGCTTCGGGACCCCGTTACCAGTTCGGCAACCGCCGATTCCGCCGTTACCGTCCCCGCCGAACCGGTCACGAGGACCATTCACAGAGGAAGTCTCCCCAATCCCGTCAGCCTCGCCGTTGTGCCACCGAGGTACGGGTGCACGCACTCCGCTACCGCTTCCAGCAGGGATAGTTTTTGCGTCCCCCAAACAACTGCCGGGCCTAAGCGCAGTAGCGCAGTTCTTTGCAGCGTCAGCGGGCACTCCGCCGAAGCCGCTGCATGCAATCATCCAGGAAGGCGACGACTACCTCCGGTTGGACGCTTCGCCGTTGGGGCCTTTGTCGTCCCCCGTGTTGACGGTATCCCGACCACCTCCTACAACACCCAGGAGGGAACCCCCGTCATCGCGCCCTGGAACCCTTCCCGAAGGGATCCGCCGTATCGGGACGGAATTGGACTCCGACGACAAGCTGCCGGTCACGCTACCGTCGTCCATCACGGCAACCCACGACCAACCGCTGCCCCGCCGCATCCGAGTCCTAGTGCCTCGACCAGGAGGGGGGGTGATGTATAGAACTTTTATAAACCCCCAAGGTAAAAGGTCCCCCAGGAGACGACGGCGAGGGAAAAAGAACTGATTTCGTGTTAGATTAAGTTTTGTGATGTATTGGGTTCGTGTATGTTATGTATATTTTCTTGTATGTTGTATGTGTATTTTTCATCAGGGTATATAGGGAAGAACTGGTATTTTTTTTTTCCTCTGTTTTTTTTTGGTAAAGTAAGAGGGGGGTGTGACGAAGCAATGTCACAAATTAAAATAAAAACTACACATGTCACCGTGGTGTAGTGGATACGTGCTCGGTCTGGCAATACGAAGATTGCGCGTTCAAGTCCACTGGGCGGCAATCAGGTTTTTTTATTTTTTTCATCGTATCTCAGCAGAGTCAAGAGTAACGGTGCTTATCTCACGCGCACACTCCCACCACAAGTCACGCGCAATCTCTCCCACCGTGACGAGCGGAGATAAAAGCAAGGGCACAGCACTCAAACGGCAGTAAGCTGGAAACAGTCAGACCGAGGTTCTCCCGGACTAACTGTGACCAGTGCCTTGCAACCAGTGCCTTCCGACCAGCGTAGTGTCTTCCGACCAGCGAGCCGAAATTCGTGGTGAGTTTACCGTTTTGTCTCTGTCTCTGCCGTGGCTTTCCCGGCGAGTACTGAGTATCCGTACCGTTACCGTTTTCCCCGGTCTCTGTCTCTGCCGTGGTTTTCCCGGCGAGTACTGAGTATCCGTACCGTTACCATTTTCCCCGGTCCTTGTCTCTGCCGTGGTTTTCCCGGCGAGTGCTGAATATCCGTACCGTTACCGTTTTCTCCGGTCTGTCTCTGCCGTGGTTTTCCCGGCGAGTACAGAGTATCCGTACCGTTACCATTACCAACAGGTCCGTCCCGTTCAGTGTAAACTTCAGAACCGTTAAAAACTCGAACCGGTAAAATTACCGGTTCGATTTCATCCTCAGCCCGTGAGGACTTTATTGCGACTATTCCCGCTTGTTTTCCGTTAACCGCTACCTCGTTTTCGGTATACCGGTTCATTTATACGCACCGATTTGTATCATAGACGTTAGCCGTGGTATCCCTGGCAAGCGTAGACTTCAGAACCGTTAAAAACTCGAATCGGTAAAATTACCGGTTCGACACTTTTTCATCCTCAGCTCGTGAGGACTTTATTGCGACTATTCCCGCTTGTTTTCCGTTAACCGCTACCTCGTTTTCGGTATACCGGTTCATTTATACGCACTGATTTGTATCATAGACGTTTGCCGTGGTATCCCTGGCAAGCGTAGACTTCAGAACCGTTAAAAACTCGAATCGGTAAAATTACCGGTTCGACACTTTTTCATCCTCAGCTCGTGAGGACTTTATTGCGACTATTCCTGCTTGTTTTCCGTTAACCGCTACCGCGTTTTAGGTGTACCGGTTAATTTATACGCACCGTTTTCGTGGACACAAGAACCACTAGCTAGCCGTCCCCTACAACGCTTCGTCACCAACACATCGACTAGCCACTAAAAACACCTAAACCTGTATCGCTGCAGCCAGGAATAAACCACAGTGAATTTACCCTGCGTGTTTTATTTTACAAAACGACCCTACCCTTCTTCACTGAGTTATCTAGGCACCCTAGGGCCTCCAACGTGGATCAGCTGTACCGAAAGGCGCCCGAGCAACCCCGATACCGCCGATACATCCACGAGGTCGAGGCGTAGGCAGACGTCACAATTCATATCATTTATTATATTCACAAAGAGGAAATTGTCATGAAATTGCCATCTCCGAAGCAGAAAACTATTTTTGCTTTATCGTATATTTTGCAGTCAATTCTGCTTTTACTTGTTATAAATGTGATCTCTATACCTAAGTGGTACAACTTGTTATTTGGTTTATCTAATTCATATTATATTACCTAACAATTACATTCCAAAGACTTATATTGCTAACCATAAATTGTAAGTGTGTTGATTTTTGGAAATATATATTTCAAAATAAAAGATTTTTTAAGTTTATTAAATTATTTCGTATTTTTTTCTGCTCTGTCTTATATTTCGTTATCCAGTTTAAAAATGCAAAACCATAGAAGTTATTCGTCGTCATATATTTAAATTATGATGTTTCATTTTTACCCCATAGTAACGGGAAAAAATGAGACACATATTTTGTGTTCAAAAAGTACTTTTTCAGGTATTTATTAGCGAATTGATAGTAATGCAAGATAGATTGTTTGGTACTGCACGATACTATTGATTATAAATTATTTTAAAATTATGTTTATAACTTAAAAACTCAAAAGTTTATATTTTTGTCTCATAATTATTTGCAAGTCCTCTGATTAAGAGTATTCTTTGTGTGTTCCTCAATTTTTTCAATTTTTTTGTGAGTTTCTTTTTCAAATTAATAATAATTTTTATACCAATCTGTTCATAAAAAATTGTGCCATCATTTGTACTAATTATTTCGTGTTGGTTTAATTAAAGTGAAGAATTATAACACTTTTTAATAATATTTTTGGAGTAAAATCCAACTTACTTAAGTCACAAGTGCGTGCAGGATTTAAGTTGTTTTGTGGTGGCTGATTCCAAGATGTCGTCAAAATGTCTCATATGCAAAAATAATTATGATAAGGCATCTGCTATCTCTTGCGATAAATGCGGTCTTTCAGCCCACTCAAATTGTGCTGATTTCTCTCTCAAGCTGATGTTAGAGTGTTACGATCCAAAAAAAATTGTAAATGGTTCTGCAACAATTGTTTAAAAGTTCCAACTGCTCAACAAGATCTCCCTCTTAATGAAGATATTGATGGACTAAAAAAATTGATATTAACCCTTCAAGCAACGGTTTTATCACTGCAAAAAGATTTAAATGAATTTAGAAATAAATATGACGCTGATTGAAAAACCAACTTTGATAAACATGTTGAAATCTAGGAAATTATAAAGGAGATGGGTGATCGTAAAAATCGAGAACGAAACATTATCTTACGAGGCCTTCCTGAAAAGTCTTCAGCTGATGAAGAGCGTAACGTGGTCGATAACATGCTGGCTAATTTAGTTGCTGATACTGAATCATGTAATTATAACTTACATCGATTAGGTAAAAAACCTGAAAACAACAAACCTCGCATTTTAAAATTATCGTTTAATGACACAAAATACGTCAAAGAAATATTCAAAAATATTCGTAAGTTGAAAGAACTTCCCTTATTTAAAAATGTAATCATCACCAATGACAAAACAATCAAGCAGCGTGAACATCTTGCCCTGTTAAAAGAAGAAATTAATAGACTTAATAGTGATGGCAATAAAAATTTTACCATTAAGTATATGAAAGGTGTCCCCCAGATTGTTAAGGCAAAAAACTAAACACAAGCACATTGAGAAGTCCTGATCAAAAATTGCTTTCGGTATACTATCAGAATGTGCGTGGTCTTAATACCAAGCTTACTCAATTTTATAATAATGTACTTCTAAATAATTTTGATTTGTTTGTTCTCACGGAAACATGGTTGAAAGACAATATTCACAGTTCTGAGTTGTTTGACAGCCGATATGTGGTGTTTCGTTGTGATAGAGATCTTTATCGGACAGGTAAAATCTGTGGTGCTGGTGTGCTCATTGCGGCCAAGGAGGAACTCAACCCAACGTATGTCCCCTTTTCGTGCAATGTTGATAGTGTGGAATCCACTTGTGTGAAACTGTCTGCCGACAATATCAATTTTTACATCATTGCAGTGTACTTTGCCCCTCCTACCCATGTTTCAATATATGAACTATTTTTTGATGCATTATTAGCCCTTCCTTTCATATTGTAGCGAACCCAGGGTCGCGGCGCGGGCGGCGGCCGATAGCGAACAGGTCAGAACACGTCCGTCCGCTCCCCATTGTTCTGATTTCGAGAATAATCGACGAATGTTCCAGAAGGAACTGTTTTATATAAATACCCCGACCAAAAGATCGCGAGAACAGTCTTGTATCGATACGTGTAGTGAACAGATGGTGATATAAATAAATAGATAGTGATATAAATAAAGAGTAACATAAATATTGTTGAAATAAATATTGCGTAGTTCTAATTGTTTAAATAAATTATCTTAGTGTTTAAGTCTTTATTGATATATGTTAGCCTTAAATTAGTGTTTATATTTGTTAATTCTTAGTGTTAGTTATTTTTCGTTATTCTTTATAATTCATATTTCTTTAATTAAACTTAGTTATATAAATATTAGTGTTTTAATCAATTTTACACTTCACCTAAATAAATAAAACGTTACAATTGGTTTCAGGTGTGAGGGTTAATAAACTATGAAGTGTAAATTAAAATAAATAAAATGGCGTCTAAACAAGTAAAATTAGATGAATTAAAAGTGACCGATCTCAAGAGGGAGCTGGAAGACCGAGAGTTGAAGACATCGGGAACCAAGTCTGTTCTACAACTTCGTTTACGGCAAGCTTTGGTAGAAGCTGGTGAAAATCCTGATGACTTTTCATTCGAAATTACGGGTAGCTTGCCCGATTTTGGTAAAATTATGGAGGAAAAGTTAGCGGAAAGTTCTAAAAAATCTGATGAAAACTTACAAAAACTGCTAGAAAATTCTAGAGCTTTAGAACAAAAATTAGAGGAAAGTTCTAGAAAATCTGAAGAAAATTCTCGAACATTAAAAGAAGAGTTGCTAGAAAATTCTAGAACTTTAGAACAAAAGTTGGCGGAAAATTCTTAAACATTAAAAGAAGAATTAAAAGAAAACTAAACGAACAATTGAAAGAAAGTTCGGGAATATTAGAAGAGAGAATAGAAACTTATGAGAAGAAACTTGAAGAGTTACAGCAAGAATATAACTTCGTTATTGAGCATCGAGCAGGTACAAGCCATCGTAATGCTGACGCATTATCAAGAAGACCTTGCCAGGACGAATGCAAGCATTGTAGTCGTCTAGAAGAAAAACTCTCTACCATTGCCAGAACAACAGTAGTGAATGATAGTTGGAAAACGGAAGACCTTCGCAAGGACCAAGAGAATGACTCGGACTTGAAAATCATACGGGATTGGAAACGTGGCGATAGCAGACCAGTTTGGGAAGATGTTGCACGACACTCACAAAGTGTAAAATCTTACTGGGCGCAGTGGGACTCTATTGTGGTTGAAGAGGGCCTTCTGAAACGTGTCATAGAGAATACTGAAGGTACTGTGAGTAGGACCCAGCTGATAATTCCTAGGAATAGAGTACCGGAAGTATTGGAAGAGATCCATGACGGATCTGGACATTTTGGAGTGAATAAAACCCTTGAGAGAGTGCGCCAACGATTTTACTGGGTAAATTGCAAAGAAGATGTTAAAGAGTGGTGCAAGAAATGTGTGGTCTGCGCGGGAAGTAACGGGCCACATAGGAAAAGAAGAGCTCCAATGCGCCAATATAACGTTGGAAGTCCCTTTGAACGCATTGCGATTGACGTGGCCGGACCATTCCCCGAAACTGATGATGGAAATAAATACATAGTAGTAGTAATGGACTACTTTACTAAGTGGGTTGAAGCCTATCCATTACCCAACCATGAAGCCGTAACGGTCTCTGAAGTCTTGGTAAAAGAATGCATCTGCCGATTTGGAGTACCGCGAGAGATACATTCCGACCAAGGAAGGAATTTCGAGTCTGCTCTGTTCCAATATATCTGTAAGATATTAGGAATAAAGAAAACCAGAACTACTGCATTACACCCGCAGTCTGATGGCATGGTTGAACGGATGAATAGAACAATAAATCGCTATTTGTCAAAGGTAGTCTCTAACCATCAACGAGACTGGGACCGACATCTTCATCTGTTCTTGTTGGCTTACCGTTCATCCATGCATGAGACAACAGGGCAGACACCATCAAACATCTTATTCGGGCGGGAGTTGCGCTTACCATGTGACCTGATATTTGGCAGTAAACCCGGTGAAGATCTAGCCGGGGAGGACTATGTAACGGACTTACGGAGAAGAATGAATGACATCCATGAACAAGTCCGTACAAATATTCAAGGTGCCAGCGATCGGATGAAAGACCAGTACGATGTCAAGGCTGAAAAAGGTGGTTATCAACCTGGGAATTTGGTGTGGCTGTACAATCCACAAAGACGTCGTCGCTTATCACCGAAGCTGCAAAAGAATTGGGAAGGTCCCTACGAGATCGTAAAAAGAATAAATGATGTGGTCTACAGAATTAGGAAAACACCTAATGGAAAGCCGAGAGTAGTCCACTTCAATCGGTTAGCCCCTTTCGCTGGTGATAATTTTGACGATCATCGTGGAGCGACTGTACGCCGGGTTGTAGCTGAGGAACCTACATTTGAAGACTTCACGGAAAGTCACTCTACTTGTCATAAGGCTCGGTATGGCGTGACACGAGAAGAACAACGAGATCTGTTCAACGTGTCTGCAGAGTATTTCCTCGCACATTGTGTAGCGAAAGATATTAAAATGTCCCGCGGCATCGCTTCAGTTTTTAAAAGAAAATTTGGACGAGTACAAGAACTGGCCAACCAACGTCCAACTGTCGGAAAAACACTACAACTGAAGGATGATAACGTAGAAAACAAGCGGTACCTTTACTACCTGGTTACCAAACAATACTCATACCAGAAGCCGTCATACCGCAGTTTATGGGACTCGTTGTGTGATATGAAGGACCATCTGTTGCAGAACGACATCATGAAGCTGGCAGTACCAAAAATAAGCTGTAGACTAGATGGTTTGGATTGGAGGATTGTTAGAAGCATGTTAGAAACAATCTTCCGCTTTACCGGAGTGGAAATTCTAGTCTGCAGCTTCAACTCTACCGGCCAAGAAGAGCTCAAACGGACTGTCGACTGTTACTTCTTCAAGACTTCCAGATGCATCAAGGGTGATGCATGCAAATTTCGTCATAACGAACTGTTCCGGGACGAAACAGTCTTAGGAGGGGGCAATGTAGCGAACCCAGGGTCGCGGCGCGGGCGGCGGCCGATAGCGAACAGGTCAGAACACGTCCGTCCGCTCCCCATTGTTCTGATTTCGAGAATAATCGACGAATGTTCCAGAAGGAACTGTTTTATATAAATACCCCGGCCAAAAGATCGCGAGAACAGTCTGTATCGATACGTGTAGTGAACAGATGGTGATATAAATAAATAGATCATCATCATCATCAATGGCACAACATTCCTATGTGGAACAAGGCCTCAAGTACCTGAAGTACTTGTTTCGTGACATGTTTTACTTGCATTTTAGAGATGCAGGTTGTCAGCCTACAGTCTCTGCAAGGCCAGCACACACCGAGCCGTTGTGCGGCAACCCATCCAATTGGACAGGGCGGGCTATGTTGCTTATCTACACGATCAGACAAGACACGCCACGACCACACAACCGTACTGGCTGACTAAATAGATAGTGATATAAATAAAGAGTGATATAAATATTGTTGAAATAAATATTGCGTAGTTCTAATTGTTTAAATAAATTATCTTAGTGTTTAAGTCTTTATTGATATATGTTAGTCTTAAATTAGTGTTTATATTTGTTAATTCTTAGTGTTAGTTATTTTTCGTTATTCTTTATAATTCATATTTCTTTAATTAAACTTAGTTATATAAATATTAGTGTTTTAATCAATTTTACACTTCACCTAAATAAATAAAACGTTACAATATTTTCGTCCAATATTGTTATTGGTGATTTGAACCTAATTTAAATCAATTTTCTAATTATACCTATTGTAATGATTCAAAATTAGTTAAATTTGTTAATTATTTAAATCTTTTGCAAATGGATCAATTTAATAATGTAAATAATATAAATGGCAGACTTTTAGATATTGTTGCTTCAAATTATAAATGTACTGTTTCCAAAAATCACGATCCTTTTGTAAATGAAGATGGTAATCATCCATCATTAATTGTAGAATTTGTCCGTCCTGTTAACACTGCAGCTAAGTCGTGTAGAACTAATGATTCGTATTACCAGTTTAAAAAGGGTAACTATGAATTATTGTATCGCTTATTGAGTGAAGTTGATTGGTCGTGGATTTCTGAATGTAATGACGTGAATTTAGCTGTTTGTAAATTTTATGAAATTATATTTAATGGTTTTGATCAGTGCATACCTAAAATTCAACGGTCTAAACGTAAATACCCTATATGGTTCAATAATAACCTTATTAAATTGATTAAAATGAAGGACAAATTTAGAAAATTGTTTCACAAAACTGGTAGTTTATCTTCTTTATCTAAATTCAAGGATACTAGGTCAAAATGTAAAACTCTCGCTGACAATTTATATAAGCAATATACAATTGATTTGCAGGCTAATGTTGAATTAAACAATGATGTACACAGTCTTTATAATTTTTTAAATAGTAAAAAAGGGGGAAAGGGTATTCCTTCTCAAATGTTTAACTGTGATGTTATGTATGAAGGTGGAGATCATATTTGTAATGGGTTTGCTAATTATTTTATGAGTACATTTTCCAATGTCGCTTACACATTTGATTATAATAATCCATCTTCATCTGATAACAATTACATCTCGTTAGATGCAACAACTATCTGAATAGTTACTGACGCAATTAAAGCTCAAAGTAACAGTAAATCTCTCGGTCCTGACAACATTCCTGTTTACATAATAAAAGGTTGTACCCAATTTTTTTCTGAAGCTCTGTGTTTAATTTATAATTTATGTATTAAATTGCAATCATTTCCAGATAAATTTAAAGAAGCTAGAATTCGACCTATTCATAAATCCGGTACCAAAAACCAATTCAAGAATTACCGGCCAATTTCTTGCTTAAGTCCCTTAGCTAAAATTTTTGAATATATAATGTTTCAGTCAATTAAAAGTCAGACTCATTTTATTATATCTGAATATCAACATGGTTTCGTGTCTGGCCGCTCTACAGTCACCAATTTGCTTTGTTTTACCCAATTTGTTTCTAATGCTTTTTCGAATAATAAACAAGTTGATTTTATATATACTGACTTTGCAAAAGCATTCGACAGTGTCTCTCATAAAATTTTAATTAGTAAATTGGATGCTATTGGATTTTCTAATAATACACTATCTTTAATTAATTCATATTTACTAAATAGAAAGCAGTATGTTTTCACAGACGGTTTTCAGTCTACTACTTTTATTGCAACTTCAGGTGTACCGAAGGGCAGTATTTTAGGCCCGTTACTTTTCATCTTCTTTATTAACGATTTAGTTCGTAACTTATCTTTTTGTAACTGTTTACTTTACGCAGATGATTTTAAGATGTTTGCCACGATCGAAGGCATTGATGACTGTACCAATCTACAAAATGATCTTAATAAAATTTTTGAATGGTCTATAAACAATAAATTATATTTCAATTTAAATAAATGTGAAATAATAAGTTACACCAGAAAAACTATAATTATTGAATATAATTACACAATGAATGACACGTCTTTAATTCGCAAACAACATAAGAATGATCTCGGTGTATTATTTGATACGAAATTAAGTTTTCATTCACATATTAACACTATTATTAATGCTGCTTGTCGTACTTTAGGCTTTGTCTTACGAATGACTTATACATTCAAAAATATAAAATGCTTAAAAATATTATTTGACACACTGGTAAGAAGCAAATTGGAGTATGCAAGTATAATTTGGTCTCCTTCTTATAAATGCTATATTCTCTCTTTAGAAAATGTACAAAAGAAATTTTTTAAACATTGTCACTTTAGATTAAATTCGGAATGGCCTGATTCTGATTATGACCTCCTATTATTGAGTTTCAAAGCAGAATACCTTGAAATTAGACGAAGTAAACATCAAATTCTATTTTTGTACAAAATTATTAATAATAAATTCTCAGTACCTGATATTCTAGCTCAACTTAATTATTACATACGACCGTTTAATTCTCGTTCAACAGTAACGTTCGCTTGTGGTGTTATCAAAACTAACTATATTAAAAATTCTCCGATTTATTCAATGTGTTGCACTTATAATAAATACTGTAAGGAACTTGATTTTACTGTTTCTATGGGTACTTTTAAGAAACTGTTAAATAATATTAGCTAATTAAGCCATTTTTCTTTTTCTGTTGTATTAGCTATTTTGTTATGTTAATAATTGAGGTTTTTCTCATTATTCATTTACTTGTCATGTTTTGTGATATACTCTGTTTTTTTTTCTTTTTTGTATTTATTCTGTAATTGGGGTGTTAGCCCTGTTGAATAAATGAATAAAATAAATAAATAAATAAATAAAATAACTGCATTTTATTTTCCTTTAACTTCTTTAGTTAAGAAGCATCTATCACGTATCTTTTTTAATTTTTCGAGATTTTTATATTCTATTTTAGATTGAATATTATGCGATACTTATTCGTAGAGCATACGTATTTACTCACGGATTTTAAATTTCTAACCCGTTCATGACAAACAAAATTTTTGCTTGTCGTATGTTTTGTATCGTAAATAACTATTTAAGATTTATCGACTAATTGAAAGTTGAAATTTACTAAAAAAGTATTTACGTGTACATATTTTAAATAAAAAATGGTGTTCGTTCACATTATCGAAAGATGAATTTTAAGCCAGTTAAAAAATTTCGTTTCTATGGATTAAAAAAAAATAGAAAAATCACAAAATATGCAAGAGTATGCGCCATACCTCAAAATATGCAAAATATCGTTAAAATATACATTTTTAAATTAAAAATATTACCGTATAAGTACCTAAATTGTACAGAAATATACAAATTTTTAAAATATATGAAAAACATGCAAGAGTATGCGCCATATCTCAAAATATGCAAAATATCGTTAAAATATACAGTGTTAAGTTAAAAATATAACCTTATAAGTACCTGAATTGTACAGAAATATACAAATTTTGAAAATATATGTAGATACCTAGCAAAAAAAATTATCAACTCTAATTATTAATGCATGTCGATTTTGGCATGTATCTCTTTTCTTAAATACATAAAATTTAAATTAAATTAAAGCAAGTATTGAATATATTTCTGTTTGTGTTTTAGAAATCCCAGTGCTGCTGTGCTGTACCCATACCCTACGGCGTACAGCCCCATGCATAGCGCCAGAATGCGAAGAAATCTGTCTATACCGCCTACATTATTGGAACTCGGCCGTCTCCTAGAGGATCTCGAATTCCAAACGTTATTTTACATAGATGTGGGAAATGGGCCAGAGCGGTCCTTTCGAAGAATTGTCGAAGCTGGTGATGACGGGATAGCATTATTTTTTGCGGCAGAAAGTTTTTTAAACGTAGCCATTGCTGGCGTTGAAGAAATACACCTTGATGGTACGTTTAAGTATGTACCAACTGCACTACCGTCACACCAGTTGTTGACAATTCATATTATTAAATATGAAAAGGTATTATAAAACGTTTTACCTTGTAGTATATTATTCACCAAAATATATTAACATTTTAGAGCATAGCTTTGGCCTATATATTGATCACCACCAGGAGACAGATTCTCTACGAGGCGGTTTTTCAATGTTTGCAAGAGCTGGCCCCGACACTACAACCTCTGCGCATAAGAACAGATTATGAGAGAGCCCTCGGGGGTGCTCTCATGAATACGTTCCCTGAAGCAGAGGTTGTAGGGTGTTTTTTCCATTACGCTAGTGTAAGTACAATATTATTCATAAATACACAAAAAAACATTTAAATAAATACTATTTTCAGGCGGTCTGGAAGATGTGTTCCAGACTGGGCTACGTAATGGAATATGATCATGTGGAGGGAATGAAGAAGCCGATTAAAATGGCAATGGCATTGCCACTTTTACCTCCCGATCATATAGAGGCTGGCCTTGAAGACATAATCACCTTTTGTAGAAATAGGCAAATTAATTTAAATAATTTATTTGTCTATATACGACGGTAAGAAAATATAATTTAGCATCGGAAACATAATTACTAATTATAATTTTTGATTCTGGATAAATACTGTAAGGCCTCAACATTTAAGTGTTTTTGGTTTCCCCAGGAGAACCAATAACAATGTTGAGGCATACAATAAAATATTATTGGTAAAAATAGGTGTACACCCGAATATTTACATATTTATTGGCAAGAATTAAGTTTCGTAACTCATAATAATTTTCATATAAAAATAATTTCATTGTTTTTTAACTTTAAATTTTTCCAAGAATAGTGTGAATAAAATAGAAATATAATTTACAGAAAAACTAATACAATTACAAAAAAGAGCCTCCCTGGATTTAGAAATCCTAGAGAATAGACTCCGAGTGACCCAACCTGTGCCAGAACGTTACTTGGCACAGAATATAAGAGTACGTGATGTCCAGCAGTTGTTCGTCGAAGGCGTGTACACCACCGTCCATTTTTTGGAAGTGATGTCGCACGCAGTTGACAACATTGCGGTAGATATGCACCAGGTACAGAGAATTAAAGTATACATATATCAATTTACAAAATCATTAAAATTGAAAATACTTGCATTAATAAATTTGACTACAAATTTGGAGATTTATTTCAATTTGATTTTTTTATGACAATGTATATAACATATAGGTACATTATTTGAATTTCATAAATTACATATCTATTTTTCTTTTCAGGGTCACATGTTGAACCACAGAGATAAAGATGTAAGGAAATTAAACGAACAGACTCACCAGTTCTCCGGGCTGATTCTCCGGTACCGCGAGTTGATTCTCCAGTACCGCAAGTCGATTCTCCGGTACCTCGAGTTGATTCTCCGGTACCGCGAGTCGATTCTCCGGTACCGCGAGTTGATTCTCCGGTACCGCGAGCCGAATGAGTATGAGTGAGAGTGACAGTGTCCATATGAAGGTGGAACAGAAAATCTGTATGGTGGAATATATGGAAGACCACCTTGATTTTGCAAGGGGCAAATTTGTGGGGTATGAAGGACGTCAAACTTTAGCAGGAATGTGTGACGTACTGACGGAGCAATTAAATTCTCTTGGCCCCAAAAAAACAGCAGCCGAATGGAAACAAATAAGTATATTGCATATTAAAATGTAATATTAAGTTAGTATTTTTGTCCCGAAAATTACAATATCATTTTTTCACAATTACTTATACTGTGACGAAGTGCTTGTCACATATACACTACCCTGTTCAGTACCGGCCTCAGTAGAACCGAACCCCGTAGAGCCGAACCCGATCTGGTTCAAACGAATCCCGTCAATGGCATCTGAGTAGCCGTACCGATCTCATGGGTCTGCAAAGATCCATGTAGCACACTTTTCTCGGCGAGCACATGGCGAGCCGGGAGCATAATTTTACATAAGATTATGATGTAAAAGTGAACGTTAAAATCGCGATTTTATTATAAAAGTGAGTTCGTAATACGAGCCATTGAAATTTAAACTACCGCCTAAATACTGTGCTGCCATCTATTGAATACTTACTCAACTTAACAGGTACCAACATCAAATAATGAAAGTAACTAAATGTTAGTGCAAAGTTACATGACGTCATCTTATAAATGACGTCAAAATACGTCATTACTTGACGTCATTAACGATGACGTGATAGCGACTCTTACAGTCGCTACAATCAGAATAGTCCCCCTGAACTCTATACATTGTATTTTGTTTAATTTTCACAGATATTTACACTTGCACACCAACCACCTGTCAACCGGGCACCGACTGCGCATGTCCGCGCGCTACCAACTATTTCTAGGAAACACTGCACAAGTCCGAAATCGCTGATATAATTTATAAAAATCAGTAAATTAAAACAGTGTGTATATTAAACTCTGTGATGCAATAAGACAATTTTTATAAAGTAAATTACATTTATTAGACAAAAACAGCAATAGTAAAAATCATTCTCTCCTCGTCCGGCAATAAGTATCGAAGAGTTTAACTAAATTGTAGGTATAAATAGGATCGCTGGAACCGTAAAAATTGACCTTTTTCTTTTGAATTAGTCTTCTGACTCCTTCTGATAACCAGAATCCGCCGCCACATAGTTTTTACCGTGTTTCGACTCGAAACCTAGAGTAAGTTTCTTTTTACGCCAAACTTCTGTTCTCTACGTTCATTTGTTTGTTTTTTTGTTAATTTATTTAGTAGTAATTTTTTCACTTCGCGCTCCCCGACCGCGTGCTGTTTGGAGGTGATTCTGTACCTCAGCGCACGACGAGACCGCTGTCCACACAGTAGAGTAGCTTACTTTGTTATTTTCTTTAGCTTTTTTTTGTTTTCTCCGATCGCGTGTCGCTTTTGAGGTGTTACCGTACCTCGGCGTCACGAGGTCCGATTATTGGAATAGTTGCTCGCGTTACGCTCGTCACTGAGAGTTGCTTCTGAGGTGTACCGTACTGCAGCAACTGATTAGTGACGTTACGTTTCCCCTTGGTGGTCGCCTAGTTCATTTATCTTTATTATTTTAGTAAAGCTTCCCTACGGTCGCTAACCGTGTAAGTTTTATTGCAAAAAAATTTGTTAAAAGGATCTCTTTGTTTCTGATTGTGTAAACCCCTGACCCATACCGATCCAGAGCATCCACAGGTAACATATCCCTCATAGGTCCCGCAGATTGGCACCTGAGTAAACCCGACGTCCTGGAGGAAGGCGACGACTTCACGGACCGACATACGGCCGCAGCCCACGTGAACGTCACAATACATAATTATTATTTTGCAGGGAGAAGATCTGTATTAAGGAGTCAAGAAGCGCTTAAATATTTTAAAGATAGCGAAGAATAATTTAATAAAAAAATTGATAATATTGTTCAAATATTAGGAGAAAATAATGAATTATTAGAAACCACAAATGTATTATTAAGACAATTAATTAATGAAATAAAAAAATAGACATTTAAAAATGCTGTTTAATTTTTCCTCATAGGGTAAAGTAGGGTGAGATGGCCAAGCGGGAGAAATGACCAACCGCCATATTTTCACGAAGATGTGGTTAGATGGCACTGTATGTCCAGTCAATTCACATACGTTGTCAGACGACTGTAAGCATTGTGTTTCTTGATGCGTTAAAGTGATATTTGTGCAGTTAAACAACAAAAACGTTTTTGTGCTTTTGAAAACTTTTAGTATCAGTATACATTACTCAATTTTGTGAATGTGTGGGTTGAAGGAGATTACTGATTTCCTTGAATTAGGTAAGTGCAGTGTTTATTCAACTAGTCTAACTTCTAAATACTCGTCAAAATTCCAACGAGGTTTTGTTTCACAAGCTAACTCTCAGGGATAGATGGCCAGTCATTATTTATGTGTATTATTCCATTGAGTGACTGTGTTTTAAATTTATTATAGAAAAATGCCAACAGAATATAAAAGAAAAAACTCAAACCGTGGAAATTATACTGAAGAAAATATGAGACGTGCAATAGAAGCTGTGAGAAATGGTTCATCTGTAAACGGTGCTTCAAAAATTTCGGCATTCCTAGGAAAACCCTTGAAAGGATTAAAAGTAATATTTCCACATTGCGTAAAATGGGACCAGACTGCATGTTAACGGAAGCTAATGAAAGAAAATTAGTTCTACATATTAAAAAGGCTCAAAAATTTGGATTCCCTATGACTATGCCAGATGTTCGGAAGCTTGCGTATAATTTCGCTGAAAGTCTGCATATCAAGCACAAATTTAATAAAGAAAAGGAAATAGCAGGTGCCGATTGGCTTAGGTCCTTCTTAAGAATACACCCCGACTTGTCTATCCGGAAATCTGAAGGTGTGTCTATAGGGCGAGGGCAGGGGATGAATCGTCTAGATGTGGGGAATTACTTTTCATTTTTGCAAGCTACGGTAGAAGAAAATGAACTCTTCAACAAACCGGGCTCTATTTTTAATGTCGATGAAACGGGACTGCAACTAAACAATTGACCGAGGCATGTTGTAGCACGAAAAGGATCAAAAGATTTTGTTACGGTAACTTCTGGGGAGAAAGGCGAAACAATATCTTGCATGGCTTGCTGTAATACAGAGGGTTCTTTTCTGCCTCCAGTTTGTATCTTCAAAGGCAAGAATTTGAAGACGGTGTGGACTGATTCCATGCCGCCTGGTTCTGATATTATTATGTCACAAAAATCAGCCTACGTGACCGCAGAAATATTTTTACGCTGGTTTACAGGCTACTTCCTTCCACGCAAGGGCGAGGGAAAGACTTTGTTTATTCTTGACGGGCATGCATTTCATTGCTCTTCTGTTGAGCTTTTAGAAACAGCTGAAGCGAATAGTGTCGTTTTGTTGTGCCTGTCTCCGCATACTACGCATTATTTGCAGCCACCCGATAGAGCGTTTTTCAAATCACTAAAATCTTACTATTACCAAGCCTGTAGAGAATGGATAAATGGACACCCAGGAAGAAAGATAGGACGTCTGCAGTTTGGTGAACTCTTAACACAAACTGGAGAAAGTCAGCCACCGTTGGAAATGCTGTGTCGGGCTTTAGAGCCACGGGGATATTTCCCTGCAATCCAGACTGTATTCCCGATCATGCTTACACAGTGTCCGATCAAATCCAAATAGAAGAGCAAAAAAGAACGCATCCCCAAGAAATGAACGATCACAATGCAAACTCCCAACCAACAGACTCTGAAACATCTCAGGGAGAAGACCATCAATCAGCTGTAAATGCGTCAGCTGCAGTACCATCATGTAGCAAGGAAATTATCGAAGTTAGATGCGAAACGCTAGTGCCGGG
Source organism: Stenolophus ochropezus (assembly GCA_035578165.1). NCBI lineage: Eukaryota > Metazoa > Arthropoda > Insecta > Coleoptera > Carabidae > Stenolophus > Stenolophus ochropezus. The sequence goes on along the minus strand of JAQOWZ010000013.1, from coordinate 9,942,468 downwards.
TATATCTGTTCCAGATTTGACTCCAGGAAAACTTTTAGAACAAATCCACCCCACACCCAAGCTTGTTAATTCCGTAAAGAAACGGGCGAAATTCGTGGCTGCTGTGCTAACTTCCTCAGAAAACATTTCACTTCTTAAAAATAAAGCTGAGAAAAAAACAAAAAAGGAAGGAATAAAAATTTTAAGAAAAAGAAATTCTCAAAAGAGTAGACGCTTACCTTCGCCAAATTCAGAGGAAGATGATAAGAATATAAATAAAGGTGAAAATAAAACAAATAAACAAGGAAAGAAAATATTAGGAAGAAAAAATGCTCAAAAAAGCAGACACTCTCCTACGCCAAGTTCAGACGAAGAGGATGAGGATACAGTGGTTCAGTATGAGATGAAAGTGATATCGATGAAGATGACGACGAAGCCGAGTGCGTACGATGTGGAGAAAGTTATAATAGCACCCGAAAAATGGAAGACTGGTTGGAGTGTACCATATGCAAGAGTTGGTATCATAAAAACTGCTCTTATTTTATGAACACTTGCCAGAACTGCGGTAAAATCGCATCCAAAAAGAAGAAGTAGACACCGAAGTCAGCTTATTTTCCATTAGAAGTTTTTTATTTTTATATTTCCTTATGTTAATGTCATATATTCTTGTGGCCATCTCTCCCGTATTGCATTGGTCAACTAAGTTGGATGGGGATTTTATAAACGTTTAAAAATAAATGCCTTTCAGTATTCCACTCTTAATTTTTGTATACATGTTGACATTGGTGGCGAGTAACTTTGGAAGTAGAAAATATTATCTTTAAGCTTTTCAAAAAGTCACAAGTATGCATGATTTAAAACATTGGACATCTCACCCCACTTTACCCTATACTAGTATTACTTTTAAAAAAAATTACAGTTAGTAGTTAAAAAACCTGATTTAAAAATTAATAAATTTGTTTCAATTTTAGAAAAACAAAGCTTTTTGCTTTTTAGTTTCATATATTTAATATATGGTTTGTAGCGTTAAGTTTGTAATTTGATGAAAAAATAAAAGTTGCGTTATATTTATTGCTGTTTATAAGTACTATTTGCTGTTGGTTCCGATCACTCGTAAATATCTTACGATTTATCGAAAACTTTACGGTGAGGCATCAACTGGTCGTAGTACTACGGTTAAATATTTTAAATAATCAACTTCTGAAAATTAACAATATGAACATTTTGAATATTACTTTCCTTATTAAAGAAGTACATAAATATTTATTGTAATATTTGTGTCATTTTTACGAATAAAATAGTATAATTAGGCATAAAAATTTTTAAATTTTTATTTTATTACGCACACAGTTAAGAGATATTGTAAATACATTCTAACAATTATATACTTACATTGGATCAGACATGGGCTGTCAAATTTATTCGTTAAGATTGAACCATTCTATTGTACATGATATTTTACAATTATTTTACATATTAAAGTATGGCTACATATAAAAAATATTATGTATATCAATAAATAATCCCCATTGTTCTGATTTCCAGAGGGTTGGCGAATATTTCAGAAATTAAGTGTTTTATTTAAGAACAGTCTTATATTGATACGTGTAGTGAACAGATGGTAATATAAATAAATAGAGAGTGATATAAATATTGTGGAATTAAATATTGCGTAGTTTTAATTGTTTAAATAGATTATCTTAGTGTTTAAGTCTTTAGTAATAATAATTAGTCCTAAATTAGTGTTTATATTTATTTATGCATAGTGTTACTTATTTTTATTCTTTATAATTCATATTTCTTTTATTAAACATAGTTATATAAATATTAGTGTTATAATCAATTTTACACTTCACCTAAATAAATAAAATATTACAATTGGTGTGAAGTATAAGGGTTAATAAATTGTGAAGTGTAAAATAAAAATAAATAATATAGCGACTAAACTAGTAAAATTAAGTGAATTAAGAGTGGGTGATCGCAAGAGGGAGCTGGAAGAACGAGAGTTGAAGACATCGGGAACCAAGTCTGTTTTACAAAATCGTCTACGGCAAGCCTTGGTAGAAGATGGTGAAAATCCTGATGACGTTTTATTCGAAATTACGGGTAGCTTGCCCGATTTTGGTAAAATTATGGAGGAAAAATTCGCGGAGAATTCTAGAACTTTCGAACAGAACGTAGAAGAAAAGTTGGTGAAAATTCTAGAAAATCTGAAGAGAACATAAAAGAACAAATGATAGAAAATTCTAGAACTTTAGAGGACAAATTAATAGAAAATTCTAGAACTTTAGAACAAAAATTAACAGAAAATTCTAGAACTTTAGAAGCGAAATTAACAGAAAATTCTAGAATATGGGAAAGAGAAACTAATGGAAAATTCTAGAAGTTTGGAAAAAAAAACTGAACGAACAACTGATAGAAAGTTAGAAGAAAAATTGAAAGAAAAAATGACAGACAATTTGAAAAATTTAAAAGATGAATATGATATGAGGATTGCAGAATTACAAAAAAATGTCTCCAAAATTACGTCACCAGCTGTTTCAAATCCTGATATAGCTAAGACGGATGAGATTCAAGAAAAGAAACTAGAAAAAGAAAATAGTTCGATAATGTATATAAAAACACTTGAATTTGACGGCAAGACATCGTGGCCGAATTATGGAAAACAATTTGAAGCCGCTACTAAAGCAAATGGCTGGACTTCCAAGAAGAAGCTACAGGGCTGACAGTTTCGCTGCGTGGAGAAGCCATCGATATCCTACAGACGCTAAAAGAGGATGAACAGGAAGACTACGAACAACTTGTTAAGCGATTGGTATGCGATATGGCAATGCGCATCTGGACCCGGTGTACCAGACGCAACTGAGGAACCGATATCAGAGTTTTAAAGAAAACCTTCAAGAATTTGAAGCCGACATAGCTCGTCTGGTTCGTCTCGCACACCCTACAGCTCCTGACAGTGTTTTGGAATGCCTAGCTACTCAAGCCTTTGTTTACGAAGTTCGAGACTGTGAAACTCGGCAATTACTACTATTAGTTCGACCAAAAACTGTAGTTGATGCACTGTCATACGCCTTAGAGTATGAAGCTGCTAAACAAGCTTCACGTAATCAATCACAAGTGCAAAATATCGATGCTGTCGATGCTGAGGGAATTGAAGACAAGGTAAAACGAGTCATACCTGAAATTCATACTGAAAGAAAGAAATATCATTGCTGGAAATGTAGAGAGCTAGGCCACCCGCAAAGGTTGTGCAAGAAACTGGAAGAACAGATTACTGCAGCGAATACTGAAAAGCAATTTAAAAAGAAAACGGGTGAAAAAGTAGCAACAGCTCCTCTTGCTGTTAAGGAAGTAGAAGTGAAGAAATTAGTTCACGGTGTAAGCCTGACGAGAAAGAAGACCCGTGAAGAAGACTGCAAGCACTCTTGTCATTTGGAAGCGAAACTTGCTACCTTCAAAAGGACAACAGTAGTGGACGGAAAATGGCAACCTGAACACTTACGGAGGGACCAAGAGAATGATCTGGACTTAAAGATCATAATGGATTGGAAGCATGGCGATGGTAGGCCAGTTTGGGAAGACGTTGCACGACACTCACAAAGTGTAAAATCGTACTGGGCGCAATGGGACTCTATTGTGGTTGAAGAAGGCCTTCTGAAACGTGTCGTAGAAGATACGGACGGTACTGAGAGTAGAACCCAGCTGATAATTCCTAGGAATAGAGTAGCGGAAGTATTAGAAGAGATCCATGACGGAGCTGGTGGAGGACATTTTGGAGTAAATAAAACCTTCGAGAGGTTACGCCTACAATTTTACTGGGTAAATTGCAAGGAATATGTTAAAGAGTGGTGCAAGAAATGTGTAGTCTGCTGCGCGGGAAGTAACGGGCCACATAGGAAAAGAAGAGCTCCAATGCGCCAATATAACGTTGGAAGTTCCTTTGATCGCATTGCGATTGACGTGGCCGGACCATAGTGGTAGTAATGGACTACTTCACTAAGTGGATTGAGTCCTACCCATTACCCAACCAGGAAGCCGTAACGGTCGCTGAACTTTTGGTAAAAGAATGCATCTGCCGATCTGGAGTACCGCGAGAGATACATTCCGAGTAAGGAAGGAATTTCGAGTCTGCTCTGTTCCAAAATATCTGTAAGATATTAGGAATAAAGAAAACCAGAACTACTGTATTACACCCGCAGTCTGATGGCATGGTTGAACGGATAAATAGAACAATAAATCGGTATTTGTCGAAGGTAGTCTCCAACCATCAACGAGACTGGGACCGACATCTGTTCTTGTTGGCTTACCGTTCATCCATGCATGAGACATTAGGACAGACACCAGCTAACATCTTATTCGGGCGGGAGTTGCGCTTACCATGCGACCTGGTATTTGGCATTAAACTCGGTGAAGATCTAACCGGAAAGGACTATGTAACGGACCTACGAAGAAGACTGAACGACATCCATGAACAGGTCCGTACAAACATTCAAGATGCCAGCGATCGGATGAAAGACCAGTACGATGTCAAGGCTGAAAAAGGTGGTCATCAACCTGGAAATTTGGTGTGGCTTTATAATCCACAGAGGCGTCGTGGCTTATCATCGAAACTGCAAAAGAGTTGGGAAGGTCCCTATGAGATCGTAAAGAAAATAAAAGATGTGGTCTACAGAATTAGGAAAACACCTAATGGAAAGCCGAGAGTAGTCCACTTCAATCGATTAGCCCTTTTCTCTGGTGATAACTATGACGATCATCGTGGAACGACTGTTCGCCGAGTTGTAGCTGAGGAACCCACATTTGAAGACTTCATGGAAAGCCATTTCACTGGTCATAAGGCACGATATGGCGTGACACGAGAAGAACAACGAGATCTGTTCACCGTGTCCCCAGAATATTCCCTCGCTCATTGTATACCGGCCAAGAAGAGCTCAAACGGACTGTCGACTGTTACGTCTTCAAGACTTCCAGATGCACCAAGGGTGATGAGTGCAGATTTTGTTATAACGATCCCAAGGTAGCGGCGCGGGCGGTGGCCGCTAACGGACAGATCACAACAGGTCCGTCCGCTCCCCCATTGTTCTGTTTTTCAGAGGGTCGGCAAATATTCCAGAAATTAAGTGTTTTACTTTAAATACCCCGAGCAAAAGATCGCGAGGACAGTCTTACATTGATAAGTGTAGTGAACAGATGGTGATTTAAATAAATAGAGAGTGATATAAATATTATGGAAATAAATATTGCGTAGTTTTAATTGTTGAAATAAATTATCTTAGTGTTTAAGTCTTTAGTAATAATAATTAATTTTAAATTAGTGTTACTAATTTTTAGTCTTCGTAATTCATATTTCTTTTATTAAACATAGTTATATAAATATAGTGTTATAATCAATTTTACGCTTCACCTAAATAAATAAAACTTTACAATTTAATATTTTGTTAGGTTTTAACAATGTTAACTTTGTGGTTCCTTCCACAATCCAATTGGACTCCAAACACTCAGTCAAAATTCTTGGAGTATTATTAGTATATGCAATATGTAAGAGCATGTTAAAGTTTCTTTAACATATGAATAGCTAGAATATTATTAGCTTGTACAATATCACTTTTTATTAATAAAATTGTAGTAAGAACTAAACTCATAATCATATTTATAAAGAATTAAACATCATTTGACAATTTAAAATTAACAGTACAAACAATAAAAAAAATATTAATGAACACAGGCACTGATCGTAATATAATGACATAGACGTATATTTGTTTCAAGAAAAATATATATACATGAAATTTTATCGACTTTGTTGGCCAACTTGTCGGTAACGGGCATCTTCTACTTCGTCCTGTCGGACTAGCAGCACATCCTGCTGTTCTAAATCTATATTGTCCCATACTGGCTCCTGATCGTCCACTTTGTTACCAAAGAAATTCATAATGCCCATGCGTGTATTATACACTCTATAATGTACCGTACATTGACACCATTAATAAATAATAATAGTGTTTACTAAAATTTTCATTTCATTTAATATCACCAATTTATCGCCTAAATACAATATTGTGCAATACAGTACAAGTCAGTATTATTCTGCCTGTTTTTTCTGGACTATAATGTAGCATCCTATATTTTAACAAACACCTAAAGCGCTCCTTCAATATTCCAATGCAGCGTTCAACAACACTTCTTGCAGTTTTCAACCGCCTGTTATATCTTGCTTCTGCTGGAGTTTGTGGGGTTTTAATAGGAGTTAATTTCCACAGCAAACATGGATACCCTGAGTCTCCTACAGAATTTTTTGTAGATATATTGTAAACAATAATACATTATTATACAATATCCATTATTCTGTGGATATTATCTCCATTATCATAATTCGCGTTCATCGTCATCCCTAGCCTACTATTTCTCCAAATATGGGCATCATGATCCATTCCTGGATGTCTCACACGTATGCTAATAATTTTTGGCTCCTCATAACACACCTGAAGTACATATTTTGAATATATATTTTATAAAATACACCTTTAAAATAATTTATTCTCTAACAATTTGTACATTGATACTGTGGTACCCCTTCCGATTTATGTACGCATGTTCATTTTGTGCGAGTGTCACGATAGCCATATGCGTACCATCTACGACGCCCGAAATATTGGGCATTCGAAACTTCCTCGTAAACCTAAAGTACACGAAAAGTTTGAAAAAAATGTTAATTAATTTATTTTTAAATTACTTATGACTTGTTGCTCGTCTTTCTTCATTATTTCGAGGTAGCCGAATCCATTTCTTCAAACAGTGTCTGATAACCAGCCTACATACTTCGCTTATTGCTCTACTAACCACAGGCTGGCTCACACAAGCCCATGAGCAAGATCTGGAAGCTTTCCATGGCAAAAAATGTAGAGCAGATAGTACCTGTCAAACACTTGATTTAAATACTGTTCTATGGAAAATTAGGTATAGCAAAATAACGTACTCTTAAATTAAATCTTGCACTGCAACTTTCGACAGCCGAAAATTAACCACAAACTCAGTGTCCGCAATAGGGAATGGATTTGTTGCATCTCTAATTGCACGCCGCGATATGCGTGCTTCTTCGTTCTTTCTTCCTCCATTAATTCTAAAGCAAAAGTTCTCGCAAACATAAAATTAGCCATAACTGTAAAATAATGTATAATTTTAATTGAAGTTATATTTTAAAATATTTATTATTAACATTTTATTCAAAATACGAATTAATACAAAAAATAAGTCTTTCAAATATTTACAGGCACAAACAAACTAAAACAAAACTGATAAAACTCCGCACCCACAAACAAAATGTCGACAAAACCCGCGTAAGAAATAAAGTAACAAGTGCACAGCTTGGCGTGAACGCCATGATAGTAAGCACATGGTCGTAAGCATATACGTATTATAGCTCATCCAAAATAGAAAAGTACCTGTCAATCATTCTCGCGCATATAATGCAACAAACAAGTTGAAAGAGACGGCAACATAAATATAGTTTTTTTCTAATAGTGTTCAATGTGCCGCACAGTACATACTATACGCATCGTAGACCTATGCCTGGCCTACCAGTGGCCCTGTGCAGTACTGGGTTATAGTAGCTATACCTACCCCATATAAACGAAGTTCAAAACTGCACTGATCCAATAAAGTAGGGGCGTAAACCATAAATTGGAAAGCAACCTACCAGTGGCGTTATTTTAATACAAACGGAATTTTTGTAAATAGTTATATTTTAAAACAACAACATTTATGAACATCATCAACGTCTTCTCGGATACCGTCTGACTGTGCATTGATGTACAAATTAACAGTATATATACTATTTTTCTAATTAAGTAGAGGAGAATGGTTTATATCGGTTTGATCATTATCAATATTTTTCTTTGAAATAACAGCTTCTTTAATCTCTAGATTAAAATGTACACGTGAATGGATTACATCGGTTTGGTCATTGTGTATATTTTTCTTTGAAATAACAGCTTCTTTAATCTCCAGATTTTCAAGCCAAATTATTGTAAATCCTTTTTCTGCTACATACAAGATTACCAATCACCCTTTCCATAAATGATTATTACCTGCTAATATAATCGTCGGCAAATTCTGTGCTGTTTTCTGTTTATTGCAGTTATATGTTCTTTAAATCTTAATTTCGAATTTCCTAAATATTATGTAATAATTTCCTAATATAGTGTCCCCATATGAACTAGGAACTAAGTACGCCACTGGTAAAAAACGCAATGGAAGGTACCTTCTCCCATTGGTTGCTCAAAATATGAACGAAAATACGACTTTCGCGCAGGTTCATTTCTTTTTTGGACGAGCTATAGTAGTATACCGCTGATGCTCCGCGATCCGCACGTTCAACAAAGCGTAATAGAGACATATCTTGCATCGCACACAGCCGGGACAGTGCACTTGGTATGCATGCTCGAATTCTACAATGAGGCACTCCAACGCTACGTGACACATTGATCCAATATGGCGGTCATGGGCAAACCATATACCTATTAGTAATATACCGCTGATCCTCAGCGATCCATACGTTCAACAAAGCGTAATAGAGATATATATTGCATCGCACACAGCTGTTACAGTGCACTTGGTGCGCATGCTCATCACGCAAGAAAATAGTGTTTCAAAGTCATATTTAATATTTAAAATAAAATAAATAAATATAGAAATTTGAAGAAAGTAATGAATTGTTGTACATAACACTGTAATAATCACTTAATATTGTTTATTGATAATAAAATTACAATATCGCGAAATTTAAAATATTTTAAGCTATGTTTTGTGTACTATGCACGATATGATAAAGCGAAATTTATTTTCCCAGTTAATAATATGTAACCCTTCAATTGACAATCGAAATTTTAATAGCAATATAATTTGTGTCATTAATAAAATATGTTTGAATTTGTTCATTTAAAATAAATTTACTGGGAAACTAAATATAACTGACCCGGCATAAGAATTTATTATCTTGAACTTGTTATTTTAACTTGTCATTTTAAAATAAAAGAAATTTATTTATTAATGATAGATTAAAATAACAAGTTCAATAAAATAAATTCTTATGCCGGGTCAGTTATATTTAGTTTCCTAGTAAATTTAATTTTAAATGAACAAATTGAAACATATTTTCTTAAGGACACAAATTATATTGCTATCAAAATTTCGATTGTCAATTGAAGGGTTACATATTATTAACTGGGAAAATAAATTTCGCTTTAACATATCGTGCATAGTACACAAAACATTAGCTTAAAATATTTTAAATTTCGCGATATTGTAATTTTATTATCAATAAACAATATTAAATGTTTATTACAGTATTATGTATAATAACTCATTACTTTCTTCAAATTTCTATATTTATTTATTTTATTTTATATATTAAATGTGACTTTGAAACACTATTGCGTGATGAGCATGTGCACCAAGTGCACTGTAACAGCTGTGTGCGATGCAAGATATATCTCTATTACGCTTTCTTGAACGTATTTCCAGTACATTGGAGAGATACGGGATCAGCGGTATATTACTAATAGGTATATGGGGCACAGGCTACTAATACTTAATAGATACGCGACTTACGTGTTGTTCTTCGAAACCGTGTTGCCAACGCCATCTCGTGATAGGAACAAAAACTGGCAAGGAATTTATTTGTATTTATTCAAGTTTAAATTGAAGGAGGGATTCTGTGCAAATCTATAAGGTTACAGATTTTTATAGATCTGTAAAACTTATAGATTTGCACAGAATCCTACAATTTCACACAATATAGAGGGTAAAATAAAACATTTATTTCACACATAAAATAAAACATTTATTTCAGATAAAATAAAACATTTATTTTGCATTCTTATTTGAATTATTATAATATTTCGCCATACATAATTTTTGGTATTTATCCAAATTTGCTTCTGAGGAAATTTTCTTTCTACCTTTCATTATGTCATTTTTTTGTTTTACATAATAATTTAATATGAAAGATACCGTTTTTGAAATAATTGCATCTTTTACAATAATTTTATGTTGATCACAAGTTAAAAATCCGAAATAAACTATATTGTTAATGTAGTGACTAATATAATTTTTTATATTCTTCCTTTCCAAACTGGCACGTAAAATGCTGAAAGTTATCTCCTTTAAATTGATGAATAAAGCTGTTGTTGCGAATGTCGGGTATGTTAACCGACGAATATGGTCGTACTCTCTGGCCTCTATTAGCCCATGTTGCACTCCAATTGTTGGGATACATAGATTGCTGCTGCACTCATTGCACCCTTTTATTATTTTTTTGATAGATTTTAAAATAAACCCAGTGCAATAATTCGCATTTTTGAAAATTGTAGGGTCTTCTGCAGTCCATAATTGAACGTTCCTTATGTACTTCTCTCGTACATTTTTGTAAGGGATGAAGTTGGTGCTGGCTGACTGCTGGATTTATCCAACAATTCGTTGAGAGTGCTTAATATTCCGTCTGTAATATCCTCCTCGCAATTCGCACCTAAAGAATGTTTCGCGGAGAAATTATTAATTGTTAAAGTTTTGAATGTTTGAATGAAATTTGTGTACGTTGGATTAATGTTTCGGATACCCTGGCTTCTCGCCAATCCAAAATAATTCTCCAAGGGATCCTGGTTCAAATTCCTCGTGAATAAAAATTTAATATTTTGTTTAGAAAGTTTTTCCCATAACAGCTTTACTCCTTCTATTGTTTTTAAGAAGTTCCTTATGGATGATGGTACTTCGCTTTCTTTTGTTTTGGTACAAGTAAAAGTCATACTTCTTAGTACTTGAATGGCTTCGTTCCAAAAACTTATATGTTTCGAAGAAGAAGTTAAAGCTGCTGATAAAGGTTTCCTCTCAATTCCCCGCAAGGAACTGCCATTCAAACTATCAAACAACATGTCCAAAAATAGGAAGACAAGAGCAGTTTCTTTGGCTTCCTTGTCGAGTTGACCGGATTATGAAAATTAGAAGAACATTGTTAAACATATGGAAACATACATATACATTAAAAACAAATATACCTTCTATAGCGATATGTCTCATTATCGCTGCTACTCGCTGACTGCAGACTTGTGTGCAGAGCTTCACTTTCATCTTCTGCTTTGAATTCGGCAGTATATGACCCTCTGTTAATTTCGGCAAGAGTCTCAACTCTTCTATATCTTTACTTTTGTCGATTTGATATAGCTGTTCGACATGCTCCCACTTCGCCGTTAAATTCCGTCCTCCTATTTTAACTTTCAAATGTTTTTTCATTAAATTATTTCTTATTCCTTTCAGGAGATGAGGAACATCAAACAATGGAATGATAACTTTCCCATTAATTTTAAAAATTTCACCCCGCCACTCTTCATTCTTGCGAATAAATTCCACCCGCGTTTCTTTCTTTAAATGATTAATAGCTGCTCTATTACTGCTTGTTTGGTCGCAAACGGTGGCTACGATATTTAATCCTATGGATTGCAGCTCGGTTATTGCTGTTTTTATTAAAGCAGCAAGCATGGTGCACTTCGTAAAGCCTTTACAAAAAGTAAAACAGATAGGCTGCTTCCACTGCTTACAAATACCTCGCGCCATAAAAACCAGAGCGTGATCCGCTATGTCTGCTTCTCTTCTTGTACCATCGCCTACAAAGCCGTCAACAACATCTCTTTTCTTATTGTATTCCTAATGAGCTGCTAGGCTCACTTCGTCGAACATTAACACACACATTCGATGCTCTGGTTTCATTTTTTTCCAATGCTGCTAATAACTGTTTATTTATACCAGCATTTAATTGTAGTCGCCCAAGGAATTCATTCAAAGTCTTTTGCGAAGGCAATGTAAATAGTTTATGCAGAAGATTATAATTTTTAGGGCTATTTTTGTAAAGCGTTAGATTTAATATCTTCTCTTCTTTGGTGAAACGGCGGGCACGAGATTTATTTTTTGTTTCCCGGCTCTGCATTTCAAAGAATGTCTTGGCGGCTGGTGTTAGCACTGACAACTTGCTTAACTTATTCGAATTAACAAAATCTTCAGCAGCAGCTAACCGTTCTTGAAATGTTTGTTTTTTTGTCTTCATTCGGCTTGCTGTGCGCTTCCAGTATCGCGCGCTACGGTAGAGGGACTTCGCCTTTGGAGTTAAATCTTTCTCGTGTTTCGCAGAGACTGATTTTAATAACCCCACGTTCAATTTTGGATCTAAAATTATAAAACAGAATTAATTAAATTTGTTTTGGCAGATATATAAGATAAAAAATGGACTTAAAAAAATTATAAGAATGGAAATCATGACAAATGAATACTTTTATATTTTAATTAAGACAAAATTAATACAAATATGTAATAATTAAACTACTAAATGTTATATATAATAATAATAATAGTAATAATAATAATTAGATAATAGTAATGATAATAATAATAATATTAAGATAATAGTAATGATAATAATAATAATAATGAGATAATATAATAATACTACGAGGACATATTAAAATATCTATTTTAACCTTTATTTTTAATTAATATTAGCAAGCGGATAAATATTAACGCAACAATTAAAAAATTGAGTCATTCATCTGCAAAGAAAATAATTACTACCTGGCATTGTTCTGGACGGAGATACACTGCTGACTGGTTCATCCGTCATAGAAGCCGCTGATGTGGATGGTAGTGGATCTGTAGATGAAAAAAGAATGTTGAATTTTAAAATAAACTTCAATCAAACAAACAAAGATATAATTTAGTATTTATATATTGTGGGTGCGTTCTTACATTTACTTTATACAGCATTACATGCTTCGACGTGAGTAGTTGTGTTTTTTTGCTGCTCCGTATTTTTTTTTTCTCAAGTGCTGTTTTTTTATTTTCTTTATAAAATAAAAATAAAAACTTACCGTCAAGATGCCAAAACCAGGAAGCTCTCCTCAAGTTCAAGATCTCGTGAGTAGTGTTTTGAAAGATCCTTCGTTTCTTACCACGTTGGTCGACATGGTTTTTGCACGTGTTGATAAAAAACTCAAGGAGCAAAAAGCTCATTATGAGTCAATAATAAACAAAATGACTCAAGAAAATCAAGTGCTTCACAACGAAATCGACCGACTCGAACAATACTCTAGACGTAATTGTATTAGAGTATTTGGAGTTCCCGAAGATCCGGCTGAAAACATCGATGAAAAGGTCAGTGATATCATAAAATCATTGTCAATCGACCTACCCCCCAACTGCATCGACCGATGTCATCGTGTGGGCAAAAAGCCTGGTGTTCATGTGAACAGTGTTGTGACGCGAAGTGTTTCATCAACAAATCCTCCAACTGATGCGAGGCCTCGCCCCATTATTATAAAATTCGCCACTTACTATTCCCGTAATCTAGTGCTAAAATCACGGTATAAACTAAAAGGTACTAAAATAAATATCAAAGAGGATTTAACCAAAAAACGTTTAAATACCTTAAAACTTATTTCGAACAAAATTGGATTTAGAAATGTGTGAACTGTTGACGGTAATATTTATTATAAAATCAATGGCGTTATAAAGAAAGCCGATTTATCTATAAACATTGATTCACTTTAATTTTTTTTTGTATTTGGAGCAGCACAACCTTATGTCTAACTTTACAAATTTCTTTGTTTTTGAGGTTAGCGTATTTTGTACATATTTGTTTGAAACTTGTCCTGTTTAGAATAGTTCAGCAGTGCTGAGGTCATTGAATATTGTTATTTATTTTTGCTGTAAGATGGAAGTGTACTACCAAAATGTACGAGGTTTGAATACTAAACTTGAAGATGTCTACAATAATACTAGCTTTATGAATTTTGATATTATTGCACTTACGGAGACTTGGCTTTCTGATTCAGTGTATGATAATGAGTTGTTTGACTGTAATAAATATGCGGTTTATAGACAAGATCGAGACAACACCAGAGTAGGCAAAACAAAAGGTGGCGGTGTATTGTGTGCTGTCAACACTAAATATAAATCGTCAATTATTAAATTAAATTTAAATAATCATTCACTTGCTGATATTGTTTGCGTGAAAGTTAACTTGAATCCAAATAAGAGTATGATTGTTATAGTTATTTATTCTCCACCTCCCATTTATTTTGAGCAACATGAAATGATTTATGAATGTCTTGAGTCCTGCCCTTCATTATTATGTTCAGAATTCATCATCATGGGTGACATGAACCTTAGTAAACTAAATGATTTTTATAATAATGGATATAGAAATAATTGCATCACTAGATTTGATAATTTTATTACTTTCCTTAACGCTTCACAATTTAATAGGGTCTTAAATAATGATGGTCGACTTTAAGATGTTGTTTTATCAAACACGGATTGTTTTGTCTCACGTCATTCCTGCCCCATAGTACCTGAGGACAGTTACCATCCTTCACTGTCTATATGTTCTAATATTATGTCATCAGCTGAAAATTCTGCGTCAATTAATTGTGATCCCTGCTATAATTTCCGTCTGGCTAATTTTGATTTAATGTACACCTTATTTAAAGACACGGACTGGGATATACTTCAGTCATACAACGACGTAAATAAAGCATTTACGAAATTTTATAACATCATTGAGGCTGTATTAACTACTTGTGTTCCTAAAACCAGAATGAAAAAGTCACGTTACCCTCCTTGGTTCACAAAGCAAATAATAAAAGATATTAAATTAAAAGATAAATTTCGTAAACTTTTTAAAGAAAACAATGACGAAAATTATTACACCATGTTTAAAAACTTAAGATCTAAAATAAAAACTGACATTAAAATTGCATACAAAAATTATGTTGCAAATACTGAATCAAATATTGCCAATGACCCCAAGAAATTCTGGGCTTACATAAATAAAAAGAAAAATACTTCCCGCATTCCTGGTGACATGTATTACAATGACACTTTATATCACGATACACCATCTATTGTTGAAGGTTTTGCCGATTATTTTAAAACTGTATTTTCTAGCTATAATGACAATGATATTGATTACAATAAAATTTTTAGTGAATCTGTCACTATGAATCAAACTCATATATCTTGCATTACTCATGATGACATAATAACGGCCATTAATAGTCTGAAAGTTTCTTGTTCTCTTGATAATTTACCATCATACATTATTAAAGGTTGCCGTGATTTATTTGTAAAACCATTACATATATTATTTAATTTAATAATTTCTACTCTCACATTTCCTGAATGCTTAAAAATTTCATTAATTTGCCCGATCTTCAAATCTGGTGATGTTCATAATATTTCTGACTACAGACCTATATGTTTACTATCCAATATTTCAAAGTGTTTTGAGAAAATTATATATAAGTATATTTATTCCAATGTTAGAGATTCTATAACTTCAATTCAGCATGGCTTCATTCAAGGTAGATCAACTAGTACTAATCTCACTCACTTTACTGATATTGTTTTAAATTCTATGAATAAAAATACTCAAATCGATGTCATCTATACCGATTTGGCCAAGGCTTTTGATACAGTAAATCATAACATCTTGCTTTTCAAGTTACATCATCAATTTAATTTCTCTTCTGATTTAATTATGCTTATTCAATCATACCTTCACAATCGTAAACAATATGTGCTTTACAACAATACTAAATCGGCATACTACATTCCTACTTCTGGTGTCCCTCAAGGATCAAATCTAGGCCCATTACTTTTTATTCTTTTTATTAATGACATTGCTGATTGTTTGAAACACTCTTATTCATTATTATATGCTGATGACCTAAAAATATTTAAAGTAATAAATTCCTACTCCGATCATAAACACCTTCAGTCTGATATTAATAACTTACTTGTTTGGTCTTCTACCTCAAAATTACAGTTCAATATAAGTAAATGTAAGTCCATGACATATTCTGTAAAGCGTGATAAATTTAATTATATTTATTGTATGAATGGTGTAAATCTGGAGAGAGTGTCTGAAATAAAAGATTTGGGTGTTATCTTTGATCCTAAGTTACTTTTTATTTTTATTAATTAATTATATAATTATATTAATTATATAGTGAACTGCTCTTATAAAAACTTAGGGTTTATAATCAGAAACTCCCATTCCTTCAAAAATATGTCAACTCTCAAATCTTTATTTTATATCTTCATTAGATCTAAACTGGAATACTGTCTTGTTGTGTGGAATCCACTTTACACCACTCATGTATCAGAAATAGAACAAATTCAAAGAAAATTTGTCAGATACTGTGCTAGAAAATTCTGTCATCCATTCGATCAATTCACATACAGTTATTCACGAACATTATTACAATTTAACATGTTATCACTTGAAAATAGACGTAAGCTAATATCTTGCTTATATTTGCATAAATTAGTACATAACAAAATTGATGACGTATTAAGTTTGAGTAAAATAAGAATTTGTGTGCCTCGTTTGCCCTTTAGACAAACTAAATACTATTCGACATTCTCTAACTTTCCTGTCAAAACAAATTATGAATTAAGAGCCCCTATTTCAAGAATTTGTTCTATTTTTAATAGTTTAGAACTAGAATTAAATGCCGATATTCTTTGTTATTCGTACATCCATCTAAAATCTGTTTTATATACACTTCTAATGTCCTTGTAAATTGTAATGTTGTTCTATCATACAGTCTTGTTTCCACAATCTTGTTTCTGATTCTTTGTATATTATTATGTTCAAATTTCATATGTGTTAATCATGTAGCATATCCAACTACCAGTAATTGGGATACTTTGTATCCTGTTGTGTAGTTGTAAATTAAATAAATTAAATTAAAATTAAATTACTTTCATTTATGTAGTAATATAGAGGTTTAGAAATATCTGCTACGTCAAAATTTATAAACAGTTTCGATTTTAATACTTTCCCCTAAATAAGTTTTGTTTGCAACAATATATAAATATTGGCTACAGTTTACCCATCTTCAGTTGTATAAACAATAAACTGGGACACACAATAATCAACCTCAGGTAGGTACTTCTAAGGTCCAATGAACTAAAGGGTTGAGCAGAGATTAGTCTGTACTCGGGGAGTCTGATCCAGGACTCCACGTATGCTTGGCTTGTCCGAGGTATGTTTTCCTGGGCTCCTTGACTCCACTTCTCTACCTCCCTAATCCTCCCCACTATGACCGTCAATATGGCGCTCGAGGCTGATGTCTGGCGTATAGAGACGACCTAGTGCACCCTATGAACCCGCTGTCGTGGCGCTCGAGGCAGATGTCTGGCAGCCACGAAAGCTACTCCTCCCCACTATGACCGTCAATATGGCGCTCGAGGCTGATGTCTGGCGTATAGAGACGACCTAGTGCACCCTATGAACCCGCTGTCGTGGCGCTCGAGGCAGATGTCTGGCAGCCACGAAAGCTATTCCTCCCCACTATGACCGTCAATATGGCGCTCGAGGCTGATGTCTGGCGTATAGAGACGACCTAGTGCACCCTATGAACCCACTGTCGTGGCGCTCGAGGCAGATGTCTGGCAGCCACGAAAGCTATTCCTTCCCACTATGACCGTCAATATGGCGCTCGAGGCTGATGTCTGGCGTATAGAGATGACCTGGTGCACCGCTGACACCGCTATCGAAAGTTGCTTATCAGACACTGTCTGGCACATGGGACGACCTGGTGCACCCGTTGACACCGCTATCGAAAGTTACTTAAAAGACTCTGTCTCCTAATCCCACTCAAATCGTATCTACCTAACGACATAACAACATCCATATCCCGCCTAACTAACTAACAAATTACAACACACACAATTACAATTGTAACTGACAAACAATATAAGTTTGGTCTCAGTCACGCAATTTTACCATACATGATTATAATAAATTATTGGGACAACTCTTTATGAATTGAATGCATCTTTTTATATATTTGTTATATTGTCAAACTGTCTCTCTATATGGGGTTTTGGCTGTGGTTTCCCCCAGGTTATTAAAGTGAATACTGGAGAGCGTAATATTCCACAGCACTTTCCGAATTTCGTAATTATAAATAAATGCACAAGACAGATCTTTTGTCTGTCTTTTGGAGTGAATATTATTCTTTTATTTGATCAAATACCTGTCCAAAATCCTCCACTTTTAACAGCTACTCTGTATTACGACGATGAAGGGTTGCTTATTTAAATAAACACAACGTAGGGTAAGTTAAACCTTCCACGAGACGATCTTTGGCTAAAATATAACGTATGTACGGAAGAAGTGGGTACGTACTGTTACAAAATGGTGCCGTGACCAGGATACAGAGTCTTAAAAGCTGTTAATTGAGGAAAAGGACAGAGTCTTTGTTATTAGGGTGATATGTATCAATTAATATATTGAGCGGGTTATGTGAAGGGACTGACCGCGGTTCAGCGTGTCAGATTGTGTGTTCGCGATATAAGGGATTGACCAAGACATTTCGCGCTGTAATATAATAAATAATTAAAAGTAAATTGCAAATAACGGAATAAGTAAAAATAACTAAATAATAAAAGAAAAAAAAGATACATTAATCTTGAGGATTTAATAATTATTTGATGCTGTTTGGAAACTGTTTTTTTAACTTGTCACCCGTTAAAAAAAAAAAAAATAAATAAATAAATAAAAAAAAAAAATTGAAATTGACATGCATTGGGGAATAAATATTATGAAAAAAAAACCGGAGAGCGTTAAACATTAAATTTCGTTTAGGTTAGAAACCAAGAAATAATAATAATAACGATGATAAAAAATAGTTATTTTGGTAATAATACGAACGGCTTCATTTCAGATAAGTGAACGTTGTCACAATTTCAAGATGCTAAGACAGTCGCAAGCCAACATGTTGGTAAACTGGCTACAAGAGTGGAAAGACGAGCAACAATTACAACAGCGAGAACACCAGGCGGCTATACAACGCATCTTTACGGAAATGCAGGAGACGATGACACACCTGCGAGATAGCATGCAAGTCCCCACGCAACCAGTAACGGAGATACCAGAGCGGGCACCAGAACCAACTGGAGAACAGCAGCTCCCCGAAACGGGGGGAGTTATCAATAACAGTAACTCTATTCCCGAAGTAGAACTCTCGATAGGATCACAGAGTGTACAAAATCGATATGTACTACCATGGTTCGTAAATAATAATAGCGAGGTATTCTCTCCACTTCCGGAAAACCCAACGTTTTCGGGAAAGGAAAACGTGGTACGATTTCTCGAGAAGTTTGAGCAGTATTGCCAACGGTTCAGCGTGGCAGAAGAATTAAAACTGGAGATAGCACGATCCTGTTTGAAAGGCGATGCGTTGTCATGGGCCGAAGTATTCCACGGCTCAAGGGGCGATTATGTTGATTTTCGAGTAGATTTCCTACACAATTACTGGTCCGAAGCTGCTCAAAACAAGGTGCATTACCAAATACATACAGATAAGTGGGATTCCCGTAAGTCCAATATGGTGACTCACTTAGCCCACTTTGTTGGGTTACATCGTACTCTCGACAATATTATCCCAGAAAGTATCTTCGTATCAGACATGATACGACACTTCCCGGTACAGTTAGTCCCTGTGGAATACCACAGCGAAAACCACCATACGGGAATTGGCTAAATTCTTGCATCGACAGGAAGGGATCCTACAAGAACGGCGTATTCAAATACGACAAACCGCCGCATTATCAGTCCATGATCCAGCGCCCAGGAAGTAACTACCACCTAAGCGAGTGCACCCTTATTCTAATACACCAATGGATCCACGAACGGAAAAAATGATACCGTCTAACTTGGAACCTAGACCGGAAATAAAGGGAAATCCTAAGACTCCGAACAACAACCAAAGAATTAACCCAACGTCGGAAAACGAGAATGGGAGGAAATGAGTGCCCGTCAATTCCTCTTATATGTAAATTCGGGCGCCCAGATCTCTTATAACAGTTTCCGAATGATGTATCGGATGGGATGGAGGCCAGGCTGCGATTTAGGGAAATCTCTACAAGGTATTACCAAACCAATAAACGTCAAAGCAAAGAACTCTTTTAAGTTTACTAAAAAGGATAACTCTGGTATTCGCCGAACGAATCGTGGTATCATTTCTATGTACCCGGACTTTTTAGAACCGGAAACATCAAAGGAATCTATAAACACGTGTACCCCCGAAATTCTGGTAATTACGGAAGTCGGACCGGTCGCCGCACTGGTGGATACTGGAAGTGAAGTCACCTTTGTAGCCGAGGAGTAATTTGAAGGCTCAGGTTATTGAATTACCAACATTACCGGTCACTTCAATTCAGTTGAAGGGCGCCATGGGTCAACGTAGCCAGAAAATTACGCGCCAAATCCTATTGACAGCACAGGTAAACGGAAAAACACTACAACTTAATTGTCTTGTTGTCAAGAACCTTATTAGATCACTCATTATCGGTGCTGACTGGTTACAAAAACATCAGGTACGAATCAATTTTGAGAAGCGCTTCTTGTACCACAGGGGGGAGGACGACACTTTCAGTATCCCTTTTCAGGGCCGAGAAATTAACATAAACCACTTGGTAACCACGGTATGCCCTGATGCAGTAAAAGCCACCCACACACCTCCGCAATCCGTCCGGAAACCGACATTGTATGAGAAATTGTATGAGAAGGTACGATACACAGAGTTAACAAAAACGGAGAGAGATGCATTTTTGGAAGTATTAAGACATTTTCATAATTTATTTTCAGACCAACCAGGTTTAACCAACAAATATACCCATAAGATAGTGCTCAAGGATGAACTTCCGTTCGTTAAAAAGTCATACCCTGTGCCATTTGTTCTACGCGAAGCTGTTGAGACTAAACTACAACAAATGCTGGATATGGGTGTGATTAAAAGAGAAGCGTCTGAGTATTCAAGCCCCATGACTGTAGTTCGAAAAAAAGATGGTTCAATACGGATATGTTTGGACGCTAGAGCATTGAACGAAAAAATGATTGCCGACTATGAAGCACCACCTATCGCCGAGGAATTGTTACAACAATTTAATAATGTTAAATATTTAACATTAATTGATTTTACGCGCTTCATAGTGGCAAATTCCTCTACAAGAAACGAGTAAAAAAATATACCGCGTTTCTTTACAACGGACGCAGTTACGCGTATCAAGTATTACCATTCGGATTAAAAACCGCCGTCGCTAGTTTTTCACGGGCTATGGATGTAATATTAGGGTCCGAAGTAAGAGAATTTACTACTAACTATGTAGACGACTTGCTAATTGCATCTAGAGACTTCCAAACACACTTAAGACATTTAAAACAGGTTTTTGAAAAACTACGAGAGGCAAAATTAACCAGAAACTTTGAAAAAAACCCATTTTTTTCAAAAAGAAGTACGCTTTCTTGGTCATGTTCTGTCGTCGAAGGGTATTCGTCCTGAACCAGAGAAAATAGAGGCCATTCAAAATTTCCCAACCCCGATTAATACCAAGCATCTGCGGGCTTTTCTAGGATTATGTAACTTCTACCGCCGCTTTCACCAGCGCTATAGAGAGTGAACGCGCCCACTGCTGCATCTGTTACACAAGGGTGCTAAGTGGAGATGGGGAGCGGGGGAGGAAGCGGCGTTCAACCGAATTAAGCAATTATTCTTAGAGGAAGTACTCTTAGTACATCCTAGGTATGATCAAGCATTCATCTTACTAACAGATAGTTCAGGATACGGAATTGGTGGAGTATTGGCACAGGATTTTGACGATAACGGACAGAAGGTAATATGTTTCGCGAGCCATTCGCTAAATCACGCCGAATTAAATTATACGACCACGGAAAAAGAATTACTGGCGATTATCTATTGTTTGCAAAAATTTCGATCCCATGTACAAGGGGTACGTTTAATAATTCGGACTGATCATCAAGCGTTGAAATTTCTCAAGCAGTGTCGGCTTCTAAATGAACGGCTTACGAGGTGGGTATTATTTTTGCAACAATTTAACTATGAAATAGAACACATTCCCGGCCGTGAAAATATTGTGGCGGATGTATTGTCGCGATTCCCATCAGACAGGAAAGTAATCATTGAAAAAATTTCGCACGAGCCAATTATAGCTCATTTTAAAATTGAAGGATTGAGAGAGATTAAATGCAATTTGAATGATATTAATAGATATCAAGATGAGGATCCTCTACTCAGACCATTAAAAAAACATTTAAATAATAAACGAAGCTTAATAACATTGACAAAAAGAAATAGGAGATTATTGGAAAATTTCCGACTTCATCAGGGTATACTCGTGCACGTAAATCATTTCGGTGCTGGTAAAGTGTATGAGGTGTTAAGTAATTATTTCTATTTTTTTAATATGGACCGCAATATCCGGCAAATAGTGGGGCAGTGCGAATTGTGCATAAAAACAAAATGGCCAAATAGACGTTATGAGGGACCAATGGAACCAGTCATCGCAAAAAAATGTTGGTGACGTAGTCGCAGTGGATTTATTCGGGCCACTCCCAGTCAGTCGAGGAGGTGTGGTATATCTATTTGTGGTACTAGATGTATTTTCCAAATTTACCAAGCTGTATCCATTAAAAAGGCTACAGCGTTGGCTTGTGCTCGTAGAGTCACGGAAGATTTTTGTAAAATAATTACCCCAAAGAATATTTTAAGTGACCACGGTACTCAGTTCACCGCATCAGTGTGGCGTAAATGTTTGAAACAGAAAAATATTAAATACATTCATTCATCGATCCGTCATCCAGCCTCAAACCCATCAGAAAGAATTATGCGGGAGTTGGGAAGAATGTTTCGGACATACTGCCATCAACAATACACAAATTGGGCTAATACGGTTCAAGACATTGAAGATTGTTTCAATGCCTTGCCTCACGCCAGTACGGGGTGTACTCCTTATGAAATCATTTATAAAAAACCACCACCCCGTCTATTGGATCCAATAATACAAAAGTTCCTCCCAACTACGCAGAAAACTATCATTTCAACAAAGAATATTCTGGAAAAATTATATAAGTCGGGAAACAGAAGAAAGTCTACTCAAAATTCTAAATTCACGGTTCAATATAAAGTTGGCGACGTCGTTTTATTGAAAACAAACTCTATTTCAAACTTATTAGAAAAGAAAATATCAAAATTCGAATTATTGTATGAGGGTCCATATATTATTAGTGAGATTGTTTTTCCGAATGCATACAAACTGGTTTATAAAAATTCTAACAAACTACGAGGTGTTTTTAACGCAGCAAATTTAAGACCATTGTTTGAGCACCACTGATGCGGAACAGGCAGAGGCGTTGGTAACTGGGGGTAGAGTCACTTCAGATAAAAAGTAGGTCACAAGTGCCAAATAGTTAGTGTGTCACGAACAAGTAAAATGAACACAAGACCACCAACTCCAGGGAACTCCATTGACTGGGAGAAAATACAGAAAGAAAGGATAAAAATATTGGCCAACGTAACCGTGCGGCACGCGACCAGGCTAGTGAAGTTCAGTCCCAAGAAGAATGGACCAATCATAAGACCGGTCAGTATGGTCCCTAAGAAAGTGAATAACCGCTCACCAGCACCGATAGAACCACCACCACGTCCAACATCACCGCTCGACACTAACCCTATCGTGGAATTGACGCCTGCCCACTCCCCGTCACCACCGACACCCGCGACTGCTCCTCCATCGAAAAAACGCCGTCGCGGTTCGATTTCCCGTCAAAAATATGTGCAAAATAGAGGTCTGCGGCGCCAGAAGAAAAAATACCGAGATCTATTCTAAACAAGGAACAAAATAAAAAGGTAGATAATAAGAATGAAAAATTATAATGACTTAGACAGCGTAATTAAATTGATATACATATATATAGTATTATAATGTCATTTAATGTAATCAAAAGTTTAATTAGAGTAAAAAACAAAAAAAAGGTTTATTTTGTCAATTATGCAAATCTAAAACATCCTACCCTTTTTCTTTTTTTACCATAAGGAAAGAATCAGTAAGTGGACATGTTATTCAACAGAATACAGGTTTATTACATTCACCAGGAATCGAGTTACTGTAGTATGGAGAGACAAAATATCAGAAAGGGTAAATTTTATCAATAATAGACCGGTTGGTTACTAATATTATATAATATGAATTAACAAAAAAAATAATGCCTGACATATTTAATCTAGTCACCTGCTTATTAATTAATATAATTAAATATCTGCGTGAGTTTGAAACTGGACGGTATGTCAATCCTTATTAACTGTTAATACAAATTCGTTTAACAATGTAGATTTGTTTTACTACTTAGTATAATCTATGATCATAGAATAATTATACGAACAGCTGTTTTCTTTTCTCTAAACAGACGAGGGTAACGGACGCGTTGTGCTTGACTACATTTAGCAGATACTTGTGAGATAAGGGTAAGAGATACAGGCCAGGTCAGAAAACACTTGTAGTATGCGGAAACAGTGGCGTAGATCACACAAAATTCTATACAGTACACCGACTTACAGGGAGTATTATATCAATGATGTTGTTGCACACTATGTCGTATGTAGGTAACACGTACAGTTGTCATGTAAGTACAAATAATTTTAACAACATAAAGTTTATAAACTATTATTTATTTAAACAATGCTTAAGGTCTCTAAAATGATATATGATTCAAAATATTCCGTAGTAAACTACGTCCTAGAAAAAAAAGAGATATTAGATTTTAATTTACAAACATCACAAAAAAAAATTACCACGTCGGGGAAGGGCACTGACCCCAAATACACCCGCAGGTAGTCGGAAAAGAAATTAGCGCGGCATTTGGAAGAATTATTTTTTTGTGACCTACCAAATAAACAAGAATAGTGCCTAAAGATGACTGTAATACACCGGGAATTTAAATATTAGAGAAAACACTAATCTTTTTCCCATGCGTTCTATTTATTTTTAGGCACGATGAAGTAGGAATAAATAATTGTAATAGTGAATGCCTAGAAACGAGTATAAACTAACAAAATAATAATGCATGAGATATTTAATGTATTTCGCTCACCTGATTGTTGGCTAATACAATTAAATATCTGGGGGAGTGTGAAACAGTACTGCTAGCATGTATAATTTTGTTGTTAATAATATTGGAAATAATCTTTATTCCTATAAAATATTTAATGAATAATTATTTTATGAACATCTGTTTTCATTTTTAAACTAGTCAAGGGATGGGTTTGTTTACATTTAGCAGGCCAGGTCAAAAACACTTGACATATACGGAACTAGTGTTTGCATTCCACTATCTGTATTTGAAGCATAGGCGTAGATTTCACGAATTGCTATACGGTATTCATACTTTCGTAGATTATTATATAAAATTATATAGTTGTTTAAATATGTTCAGAGGCGCAAATCAAGTATTTTAAATAACAGAAATATCTATTTCCGTATCATATTGTTAAAAACTAGGTCCTTTCAGTTATCATTTAATTACAAATAACTTTAATAACATAAAGTTGATAAATTATTATGTGTTGGGATCATTCTTAAAGTCTTTAAAATGATGTGTTATTAGAACACATCAGTTCAAATATTCCGTAATCAAATACGCCCTATATAAATAAGATATTAGATTGTAACTAATATAAATTTACCTATGTCACGCTAGTACAGGGGAAACAATATAATATTTGCAGATGGTGCTGTTAATTTAAATAAATATGTAACATAACAGAGAATATAATGTTTGGTTATATTTTGAAATGCACAAAAGTACTAAAGGGAGTATTCGCACTCCTATGGACTCCAGGTCCTGACGCTAAAGCCAGATGGCCAAACCACTTGAAAGGGATAGACTGCAAGACGCTGAGCCTGTACCTGCAGGGTTGATATGTAGATTCTAGAAGATTCCACGATCACGCGTCTGGATCGTGGTGGAGAGGGAAGACGCTACCCCCGCAACGCCCTCATTCTGAAGGAGAGAAGAGGGTTATTTTTGTATATAACCCAAGTCCAAAGCTGTACTCGGGGAGTCTGATCCAGGACTCCACGTATGCTTGGCTTGTCCGAGGTATGTTTTCCTGGGCTCCTTGACTCCACTTCTCTACCTCCCTAATCCTCCCCACTATGACCGTCAATATGGCGCTCGAGGCTGATGTCTGGCGTATAGAGACGACCTAGTGCACCCTATGAACCCGCTGTCGTGGCGCTCGAGGCAGATGTCTGGCAGCCACGAAAGCTATTCCTCCCCACTATGACCGTTAATATGGCGCTCGAGGCTGATGTCTGGCGTATAGAGACGACCTAGTGCACCCTATGAACCCACTGTCGTGGCGCTCGAGGCAGATGTCTGGCAGCCACGAAAGCTATTCCTCCCCACTATGACCGTCAATATGGCGCTCGAGGCTGATGTCTGGCGTATAGAGACGACCTAGTGCACCCTATGAAACCACTGTCGTGGCGCTCGAGGCAGATGTCTGGTAGCCACGAAAGCTATTCCTCCCCACTATGACCGTCAATATGGCGCTCGAGGCTGATGTCTGGCGTATAGAGACGACCTGGTGCACCGCTGACACCGCTATCGAAAGTTGCTTATCAGGCAATGTCTGGCACATCGATAGATTCCCCTCACCACTAGCGTCGTCTCAAAGTTGCTCAAAAAGGCACTGTCTGGCACATGGGACGACCTGGTGCACCCGTTGACACCGCTATCGAAAGTTACTTAAAAGACTCTGTCTCCTAATCCCACTCAAATCGTATCTACCTAACGACATAACAACATCCATATCCCGCCTAACTTCACCGGCAAGCACACATCCTATAATTTTCAATTAATACAAAATCTTCTGTACAGGATCACAAGTTATAGTCCTGAGACGTTGAACGAACGCAGAAAGACAGTGAGTTACGAACGGCTTCATTTCAGGTAAAGGAATTATTAAATTATGGTTGTCACAATGATATCATATTTTTATTAAATATAACCGATCTAATATTGGTTGTCTAACAGCTCAGCTGGGTGTCTGCCTCAAATACAACTATCAACAATTATTTCTGATAGCTTTGACTGTGTGCTCGCCGTGGCCGGTTCACGATTACTGTGTGCTCTTAGGGTCGGTAGAACCGTGAGCTCATGGGCCGTTCTTTGCGATCCAGACCATCTATAACAATATAAATACTGGCCCTTTGACAAAACAGAGCGCCCTATAAACAAAAGATATCAGAGCAAGGGCATGCCGACTCTGAAACCAACAATACAACTCAAACAAATTACAACACACACAATTACAATTGTAACTGACAAACAATATAAGTTTGGTCTCAGTCACACAATTTTACCATACATGATTATAATAAATGATTGGGACAACTCTTTATGAATTGAATGAATCTTTTTATATATTTGTTATATTGTCAAACTGTTTCTCTATCTGGGGTTTTGGCTGTGGTTTCCCCCAGGTTATTAAGGTGAATACCGGAGAGCGTAATATTCCACAGCACTTTCCGAATTTCGTAATTATAAATAAATGCACAAGACAGATCTTTTGTCTGTCTTTTGGAGTGAATATTATTCTTTTATTTGATCAAATACCTGTCCAAAATCCTCCACTTTTAACAGCTACTCTGTATTACGACGATGAAGGGTTGCTTATTTAAATAAACACAACGTAGGGTAAGTTAAACCTTCCACGAGACGATCTTTGGCTAAAATATAACTGTATGTACGGAAGAGGTGGGTACGTACTGTTACAATACAAATTAAAGTACTCACTAATAAAAAAGATAGAAACAAACTAAAGTATTCACCATATTCACTAATAAAATTGATAGAAACATATATACAAAATAAAGTACTCACCAGTGGCCTGGCATCCAACAATGCAACACTTTATTATTTTAGTAGGCATTGTCAAACGTAGAAATAAAAACACGAGGAAATATTCTGGAAACGATAACGATGTAAACAACTTCGAAAGCGAAAACAGAATGACCGAGTAACCGACCGAGAATGACGCGCTATGGAACACCTTCCATTTTGCCATCTGTTGGCAGGAACGAAAACTATCAAACACGGTCACGCTTCATTCGCTTGAGTTTCTAGAGCCTGATATGGGGCAAACACGAAATTGTCATATGACTGTCATGTGTAAATTGACTTATTTTATATGAGTTTTTTTATTTCTTCGTGGGTTTTAAATTAATATTTCAACTTTATATTGATCAGTAAGTATTAGAATATGCATTTAATAATTTTTTAATGGAAAATAAGTAAGTAATGTTGTAATTTGGGTTTTTATAGCATTATGCCTTGCACATGTTTAGTTGTGAACTGTGGAAGTAGATCCAACAGAGATTTGGTATCTTTTTATTCTGTTCCTGCAATATTAAATCATGGATTTCAAACTCATTTGAATGTTTTAAGTAAAGAAAAGGGTGAAAAGTGGCTGGTAGCAATAAAAAGAGCTGATTTGACACACTCTAAATTAAAATACCAAAAAGTTTGCAGCAAGCATTTCATATCAGGTAATAATAATTTTAACGATTTTCTATAATTATTTTTAATGTTTATTATTTTATATAGGTAAACCGGTAGCATTAGAAGATAAAAAAAATCCAGATTGGATTCCAACTTTGAACATGGGTCATGAATCCTTACTTATCAATAAGTCTGTAAGTGCTGTTGCCAGATTTGAACGCTCTAAAAAAAGGAAGATTTTAGATCAGTCAGTAGTAACACCAATGGTTTGTAATGTGCCTTTTTCTTTTACACAAATATCACAGACATAATTGGTTGGGTAGGTGAAAGCTTATGATTCAATATACTTTATGGTGATGTGTAAAAATACTTGAATGAAATTGTATCGTGTATGAATAGATGTATTTAAAGATATGTCACTGAGAAATCTTGAGTGTTGTTGAATTTTTGAGAAACGATTGGTCAATTTTTAATTAGAAAACATGTACTCATAATTTTGAATACTATTATTTTGCAACAAGAAGAAGCACAGTATGTAGAAGCTGAAGAACCTGAAACTAGAGTTCATGTTCAGACAGAACTAACAGCTGAATTGTTAGACAAGAAACAGTAGGATACAGTTTTTTAAACCAACAAATTTCTAATTTAACCGTCAAATTAAACAAATTATCCCTTAGTGAAGATTCTTTCCGTAATAACAATGATAAAACATTATTTTATACTGGCTTACCTTACCCCATATTTAACATACTTTTAAAGAACATTTCATCAAATTTACAGTGCTACTCAAACAATATCCTGGATAGTTTCCAACAATTACTTATGATGAAACTTAGACTGAATCTATCATTTAAAGATTTGTCTTATAGATTTGGTATTAGTCCAACAACAGCTTCTTCGTGCTTTAAAAAAACCACCCGGGAAAATAGAAATAAAAATATTCCTTCATGCTTCAAAGAAAGTTTCTATGACAAAACTACAGTAATTATTGACTGTTTTGAAATTTTTATTCAAAGACCGGAAAATTTATTAACAAGACAACAGTATTGGTCAAATTATAAACACCACTATACAATAAAATTATTAATTGGTATTACTCCGCAAGGTACAGTGTCTTACATCAGCAATGCTTGGGAAGGGCGAATTTCTGACAAGCAAATTGTTAAATATTAACATTTTTTAAACTTCATTAACCCGCACGATTTTATTTTGGCAGATAGGGGATTTTTAATAAAAGATTTAGTAAGGATCTTGCAAGCAAAAGTGACAATACTAGCTTTAACTAAAGGCAAAAACCAGTTACACCCACTTCAAGTGGAAGAAACAAGGCACATCGCACATGTTAGAATACACGTGGAGAGAATAATTGTTGCAATTAAAAATAAATTTCAAATTTTTAAAGAAGTAATCCCCATAACCATGATTAGCAATGTTTTAAAAAATAGATCTATTTTAGATAAAATAATTACCGTTTGCTGTGCTTTAATTAATTTAAGTCCTCCGATTGTTCCACTTTAATTATAATTTTTTCTTTATCTGCATTCATTTTTTGTTGGCCTATATTTTATTTGTATAGTAGGTATTAGATATATTTTTTTTTTTCAATTTTATATTTGTTCTTCCTTTCTTGTGTTATATCAGCCTAATAATTCTGGTATTATTATATCTGAATGAAATTTTAAAGATTATTCTAAGTTTTCTTTTAAAAAATCATTATCTTTATAAATCCTTTTTATAAATAACTCACTTGGTGACCACACAACAAAATCGCAAAACTGCGTGTCAGATACAAACATCTGAAGTTGCGCCTGATAATAATAGGCATGCTTTTTATTTAAAACAATTATATTGTTTTCTAAAATCAAACATGTATTTTTTAATGCGAAGTCAGCGTTGTTCCATCTTTGTTAAAAAAATATGAACATTTCACCTCTGTACACCCTTTTCCACAGCGGGTGCATGAGATGAGTCGCTTGTGCTACATGATTTTTTGAAGTTTGTTTAATATAATCATTGACTGCAAAAGATTCATGCGTAATTCCCCAAGTCGTGTATTTTGTTGTGAATGTCATCTTTGCGGGATAACAAATACTTTTAATGAGGGAAAGAGATGGATGGTCTTTGTTGTAGTTGCAGCACATTTTAAATTTTTACGCTGTCACTCGCCCAGATCTTTGATTGTACCTGTAAGAATTACATCAGTCATTAGGGATGCGTTATATTCAGTTTTAAATATTGATGTTCGGTTTTAGAAACATATCGATAACCAACATGTATATAATTACTAAAATATCGACCATTAAATCAATAATTTTTAAAATATTAAAATCAGGCGAAATTATTATCGATATTAATTTTTTATAAAAATGTACTACATCTAGATTTTTCTAAATTAATTTAAATGATTAAAAAACTTATCATTCTTTAGAAGAGCTTTGATCCCGTGTGCTTTTTCAATTTTAACTATATCCTCTGCAGACATCTTGATTTGTAAAGAATAGCTGAGTTCCAATAGTTCTCTGTATATTTTTGTTTCGAACTTCATTTCATACAGATCGAAGACATTTTGCAACATTGCAGGCTCTTCTGCTGTCATATGACTTGCAAAAGGCTCTACAATTCTGTTTAAAGCAGAACTATATCCGGATTCTTCCAGCTCTGATAAAAAAGAAACAATTTCGCTTTCATCTAACGATGAACAACTAACCGCAACCGATTTGTTCGTTCTTGACCCCAATTCATATCTGCTACAGGCACTATTGGTATTTTGTCAAGAGCAGGAACTGGCCAAGTTGATTTCATATCTGTGCATGATGTTGCTTCCTTTGTTTTGTTAGCGAATTCTGTAGCAAAGAGTACGGCAGAAACATGACTGCAAGACTCGCTGTTCCCCGCCATACAAGTACAATGAGCTGTACAAACATTACCGTCTGTTTGAGTTATCACCCAAACATTTAAAGGTTTCTCGTTCGCCCTTTGAGAATGTTTCACCTGTAGCAATTACATATTTGAACATTTTGTATTTGACATTTAATAGGTTTCTTTACCTTTCCAACAAGAACCAGCCCATTTTAACAAACCCTGCTTCGAAATATTTATAGGCGTTCAACGATTTGTAAGCTTTCATTTGTTGTACAGTATAACTGTTGTGAGTTAGTACTACATAAGTAACAATATCCATGCTGGAAATTGGAGGCACGGCATTAATTCCATACTTGATATTCTGGTCACCGATCGAGAATGGATCTATATAATTAATTAATTTTATTTTATCCATATATCAACGTCCAACATCTGGATGTTCCTTCTCCGACGTCAGCAAATATTGGCTTTTGGTATTCATATTGTGTTCTACAAAATAATTACATATATGTATTGTATTTATATAAATATCATGCTGATAATAATATATTAAATAATCATGAATACTTACACAATATCAAGTACCAAGTTACTAAATTATACTGGTTGCAACCACTACTATCCTCCAAGAAATTGGGATGAAAAATAGCCTTGTATATTCCTTAAAATAATAAAATTAATATATTGCGTTGATTAACATAAAGCTAATAATACTCACAAACCAATAAATTTATAAAACAGCTTGTAATTTATAAAAATATTGAAAATAACAACGGGAATCAACGGAACGTGCTTCCACTTCAACGTTAAACCACGCTATGGCACGCTTGTGTTTACCCATCACCGCCATATTGGACCTTCAAATGGTCACATGTTCTGGATTGCCTAATTCTATTGGCTATAGTAGACACAGAGATACTGTAGCTAAGGACGTGGATGGTACTAATCGACGGGCAATACAGAGCCACATGGGGTCTTCTTACCTAACGTACTGGCCCGTATTTAACAGAAATTTCTATCAGTTTTTCTGCAAATTATCATTATGTGAAATTAAATTTGAACTTTAATGTAATTTTCTTTTATTTACTAAATATTTTTAACTTAGGTATAAGTACGCATTATATTCATTTCTTAACTATGATTGGTTGTGGCAAATGACTAAACGGTTATTAGAAAAATGATCTCAAGTATAAATATAATATGTTTTTACAATTATTATATTAGTATTCTCGAATCTTTCAATGTGACAGTACATATCCGAATAAACAAAATGTGGAGACCATGGTCTGATTGTGGAGAATATAGTAGTAATAGTGATGAAGAAGGTGAACCTACTCCTAGAATGCATTTAGTGGAACAAAGTCAACAACTTGTTTTAAATGTATACAAGAAGTTAAAAGAAGAAGGAGAAAAGAATTTAATAAAAAGAACAAGTGATCTAACATACAAGTGCCTTACAGTACAGTTAAAAAAATAGCGACAGGTGGTGTTTGAAAACGAAAACAAAGAAATGATAGTGGTACATTAAGAAGTTTATCTGATTTTGAATTAGATTTGATTCGAAGAACAATATATGGTATGTATGAAAAAATATTTTACCATTATACCTGCCCTTCACCAACTCAATGAAAATGAAAGTGGCATCGACTGTTTTTCCACTACATTGCGAAAAGCTTTAGGAAGTATGGAATTAAATTTGTGAAAAATTTTAAATTTTTGTAAATAAGGGTGATATAAAACTGAATACTTTTCTGTTTTTGTACCTGTATTTTGTTTGTTTAGCCTTTTGCAGAGTAGTTGCTTATAATTTATAAATAAATTTATAGTTTTTTTGCTGATAACAAATCGCTGAGCCTTGACTGCACCATAAGCAGTATACGAGAAGATGGGATACCAGTGGATTGCAGTAGGGCCACATTTCATAGATATTTAAAGTCACTTGAATTCAAGTTTCAAAAATTGGACAATAGAAAATGTATTATGGATTCTCCTCGTATTGCTAAATGGCGTTACGATTTTTTAAGGAAAATAAATGAATGTAGAGAAGCAAAAAGAACAATAGTTTATTTGGATGAAACCTGGTACGACACCCATTATGTGAAAAAAGGTTGGGTCAACGATTCCTGAAAATGTATTATCAACACACCTGTTTCTCGTGGGAAACGAATAATAATTTTGCACGCCGGATATGGGGTTTATAAAAAATTCTCTTTTACTTTCGGCAAAAAACATTATATCAGCTAGTGCTGATTATCATTCAGACATGAATGCAGAATTGTTTGAAAATCAATTGTTACCTAATATTCCACAAACATCAACCATAGTTATAGATAACGCGGCATACCATTCTCGGCAATCAATAAAAATTCCGTGTACTTCAACAAAGAAACAAGAAATTATTAATTTTTGAAAAGAAAATAATATTTTAGTTCCCGAAAAATGACCAAAAATGAATTATTAAATATTGTTAATAGACATAATTTTCAAAAACAGCACTTTATAGACTTATTAGCAAATAAATATGGACATGATGTATTAAGATTGCCACCGTACCATTGCATATTTAACCCAATTGAATTGATCTGGTCAAATTTGAAACGGAACATCAGCAAAAACAATTCTACGCCTGGTGTAAGTAAATCCGTAATAAAATTAATTCGAACGGAAGTAAATCAAATTACACCGGAGTTGTGGAAGAACTATGTAAACTATGTCAAAAAAACTGAAGAATGTTTTAGATTTAATAATGATCAAATATTTGTAATAAATGTAACTAACGATGATCCAAGTACAGAATCAGATAATTAATTATATTATCTATTAAAATTATGTACATAGGTATATAATATATTATATTACTGATGTAAATAACTTGTAACTATGTATTCTTTGTGGAAATTATATATAATTTTTTAAATGTGTTCATTATATACCTTATATTATAACTTATTTTTAATGTTGAAATCTAGTTTATTAATATCTTTCGTTTCATAACCACAATATATCCATAATATTTAAACTATTACAATAAAAATATGTGTGAATCTGTGAATGTTGTGCAATATTTTTGTTAGGAATAAGTCCAACTCTGTGCAAAACAGTGCCAGTGTGCCCAGTCCTATTTATTACGGCTATAAATTTAGGTTTCTTTGTGAGCTTAAGTGAGGGGCGGTTAATCGTATTATGCCTATGCTGCGATTTCTCTTGAGACAAACTATACTTCTACGGTTTTGGCTCACAGCATAACGCACAGCATGAGGTAGCTACAATATCTATGCGTGTACTATACCAGCGCTAACGGACGTATGTGTGATATTTGAAAATTTCCTACAAAACACGTTTGGAATGGAATTGCAGAAAAAAACTGAAAACTTCATAAATTATATATGCCAATAGGGTTCTTTATGCTTTTCTGATTTTTTTATATGTTAATCAATATTTAAAAATATGACATACGTATTTTTTTATTTTGCAAAAAAATACTGCATATAGCCATAAAAAATTCACAAAGTTCCAAAAATATACTCTCGCGAAAAACAGTAGTATAAAGTGACACGCTCACTGCTTAGAAAGAGAAGTCTGGAATGAGTGAAACAGGCGTAGTGATAATACCTGGCGTATTTCGAATGATGTATGAAAAGACAAACGTTCTTCACAACTACTTGTTTGCGACTGTTGTGCGCATGCGTTAGTCGTACGGCTTTCGTCAGCAAAATAGCGTTCGTTTTGAACACAGTGAATTTTTAATTGATAACTAAAATGTCAATAATTTAAATTTTTTCTATTTTATTATATTCTATTCGCAACTAAAATTAAGATGCAACATGTTTTTTTAAAAAAGCAGGATACTGAAACAGGCCTATTGAGTGAACCAAGCGGATTAAAAAGGATTCATTCTTTAAGAAAGACTGGTTTAATAGGTTTTATTGTAAATTTAATTAACATATTCGATTTGTTTGTAGAGTATAAAGAAACTATTGAAAACTTAATAATATTTAAATTAAGCCAAGATTTCATAGAAACTTTTTTTGGGCAATTAAGAGCCGGGGTGGGTTTAATAACAACCCTAATGCCTGGCAATTTGAAAACGCGATTACTAATAAAAAGCGAAATATATCTTTTAAAAATATCGAATAGCCTCACGGACGAGGTTGACATATTACACGTGTCGTCGAAAAAAGAAAATTTTTCTAATCCTATTACAGGCAACCACGACATAATTATTGATGCATTTGATCATGATTACATAAACACCTGTTGAGGTATTAATAAATACGTGGAAAATGTTATTGGATACATCGCCGGTTTTATTTTAAAGAAAATGAAAAAAACCAATCTATGGACATTTTGTTGGAATGCACTAATTACAAATGAAAATCAATGCTTACTAATAAATTTAAAATATTGTCACGTCCAGAGAAATGCATCTTAGAATTGTGCCTTATGTGCTCTTCTAACACATATACTCCTAATGACATAGGCCGCAGCTTATCTTTTGGTTGCTAACCGGAAGCTAAGTTGATAAATCAAAATTATAATTATATACGTTTATAAATTTATAAGGCAGTAAGCCTACGGCCTGGTGCATGCTCTGACGTCTGACATCACTCAACCCGACCCCACGTGTTCCTACCCTTGTTAAGAAGAGTGGGAACCAACGAAGTATTATTTTTGTCCTTCGTTCGTTCACTCTTCTAACAAGTTTAGGAAATCCGTCTCCTGCTGATATCACTAATCCACGTCAATCAAGTGGTAAGAAACAGTGTTGAGAAATGTTATTTCGGAGTAAAAGTATCGGATGACGACTACGTGTGGTCACCAGACATCCCCATATT
Organism: Stenolophus ochropezus; assembly: GCA_035578165.1. Classification (NCBI taxonomy): domain Eukaryota; kingdom Metazoa; phylum Arthropoda; class Insecta; order Coleoptera; family Carabidae; genus Stenolophus; species Stenolophus ochropezus. The sequence continues at coordinate 9,906,372 of JAQOWZ010000013.1, read as the reverse complement.
TGGGAATGTTTGTCAAAATTAACCTTTGAACGCGGGAGGTTGTCATAACGGATTCAGGCTAGGGGTTCTGGAAATCTGGAATAGACGTCATGTAAAAACCACATGTTAAAATAGTATTTAAGCCTGGTAGTGTGACAAATCGAGGCAGTTATCTCTGTGCCTTGAACGAGATAAATCTCTTCGTTTTGTCCGCCTGACCAGTGCGAATCTACAACGCTAGTCGACAACATGGATCTGTTGAGACGTGAACTGTAAGTCTTTACTTCTTTATTAAAACTTGTTATTAACTCATACAACTTGTATTATTTTACACCCATGCACTGAGTATGAGTCCTCATACTTTTACTCAGTATTATCGTTTGTTTTGATACAACCCGAAATCAGGTGGATGACGTCAGGCATCCGGTATGATATTAGTAAATTCAGATTAGAACCGTGACATTTGGTGGAGGCGCCGGGTATAATCAAAATAGATGGTAATTACATGGGAGTATGCCTAATTACTAACAATGCTTGATAATTAAATATGCGAAAATACGACTTGCGGCCACGAATAAATCAGACACCAATATTAACAGTAGAACGTAGACAAAGAATGGTAGTACACTCGCCGGTACCGAGTACGAGCAATACAAACCTCGCGGCTCAAGTAACTTTTGAAATCCCACCCAGAACTAGTCCGATAACTAACGAAATGAATAACGACGCTAATCAATCCGTGGAGAATGTACTCCTGCAGAACGGGGCAGGAGACGTATCAGGGGGCGGATACCCCAACGCTGACTTACAAAAGCATGAATCATTAGAAAATTCACCGGAAGAACGGAGAGATTTTTACGTAGAGACAATTCCTAACGGGCCGATTACACCTCGGTTCATGGAACCACCGAAATTTGATCCACAACAAGGCATTGGGGCGGTAGAATTTTTACGACAATACGAACGGGCAGCGAAGGCAAATCGATGGAGCACCGCGTTGCAGTTAGCATATTTCAATATGTATCTAGCCGGACGTGCGGAAGTGTGGTACCGCGCATACAGTCATCGAAACCACGGAGTCAGCTGGGAAACCCTGACCGCTGCATTCAAGGCCGAATTCTTCCCGGTAGGCTATGAGAGGAAGCTGTGGGATCAGTGGTGCACATGTGTGCAACAGAAGGGGGAAGACCCCAGATCGTATTACTATTTCATGCTGGACATCCATGACAAATTACCTACCCCGCTACAGAATGAACAAATTAGAGCCACTATTGAAAATGGCCTTCTGCCATCTTTGCAAGAAAAAGTCGCGGTATGCCGTCCTAAGACCTTAAAAGAATTAAAAGACGCGATTGATTTAATGTACGACACGGAGGATCGCATTGCCCGCGTAAAGGAACGGACATAGGGAGGCGCCAGTGCCAATAACGATTATAAGTACGAGCTACAACGTATGGAGGAACGACTCGTACATATGATCAAAAAACAGAATCAACCCCCGCCCAGACACTTTGTTAACAACCGATCGGACACAGGGTACCCCAAACAATTCCCGCGGAATAATCCTAATCCAGGGTATAATAATTCCAAGCCGAGGGATAATTATAAACCACCCCGCGAACAAGGACGGTTCGAGCCGCGCAATACGCGAACACACGACGGCCGACCCGTATGCTTTAATAACGACTAGGACACTATGCCAGGATGTGCCCTGTCAATGAACGCTCCGGAGATGAACGCAGCAAAGGACAACCGGAACGAATCCGGGAAACGCTACTCCACGACGCTAAACGAGGTCCGCAGCGTCGTGTATCAGATTGACAACGAGCCTCACATTAACAATATACCTAAACACAACCCGAATTTTAGAATACTCACAATCACAGGTAGGTTGAACGATCAACCCGTGAGCATAATTGTTGATACAGGAGCCGCATATAACGTCGTGGGAACTAGCCACGCCCATGTATACGTACCTTCCTCGGTAACCGCGTTGCGCGCCGCGGATGGAAAATCCATTGCCGTGGTAGGAAATGCAATGGTAACTGTAACAATTGGCCCGTGGACTACAGAATTAGCCACTCTAGTAGTGCCTTATCTGCCATGTGACATCATTCTTGGTATGCAATTTTTAATTAACCATGGGGCCGTCATCGACTTGAATAAAAACGAGATTTCACTGAGAATAGCGCCAGATGAAATTGTGCGAATAAAATTCAACTTCTCCGACGGGACCGCTGGTTCGGAACCGCTGGGAAAGTTGACAGCTGTCTCTAATCTGCATGACGACTGGCCGGCGCTAGACTGTGTGCCGCCGGTGCGAGATAAAAACAAACTCACACTAGCAGCCGACACCACAATAAGTGCGGGCGAACTTGCACAATGTTTTTTAATTGAAGAAGGACTCACTAACCCATTTTATAACATTCAGCTCAGGACGGATTTAATATCTAAATTTGGAGTGGAAATCACAGATTTGAGGCCTGACGAGCTCAATACTGGTACATGGGTAGCATACTTGAGGAATGTAACGCGTGTAAATAAGAAACTTTTTAAACATACTGCTTTAGCTTATAATTATTTTAATTCAGCAACGCCTAACATTATGATCTTAGATAATAATAATAGTGATATTGAACCGCATGAGCATGATATAAATAAGGAACTAACACAGGGACAGCGAGAAAGAGTTTTGGAATTAATTGAAAAATTCAGCGACGTATTTGCATGGAATTCGAAACAGATTGGTCTCACGCATCTAGTTCAACATGAAATCAAGACCGGCAACGCAAGCCTGATCCATCAAAAACCATACCGTGTATCTCACAAAGAACGCGAAATTATTCAGGAACAAGTTAAAGAAATGTTGACGGACAACATAATACGGCCCTCGTGGGCGTGGTCGTCACCAGTAGTGCTGGTGAAAAAGAAAGATGATACGTGGCGTTTCTGCGTCGATTATCGTAAATTAAATGCGGTAACTAAATCTGATGTGTACCCCTCACCGGTGATAGAGGACATACTTAGTTACCTGGGCAACGCTAAATATTTTTCGAGTCTCGACTTGTTTAGTGGTTACTGGCTAATCCCTGTAAAAGAAGAAGACAGAGCCAAAACTGCTTTCATAACCCCTGACGGCCACTATGAGTTCAATGTACTCAGTTTCGGTCTGTGTTCCGCCCCTGCAACCTTTCAAAATTTAGCCGACACTGTTTTTAGAGATTTAAAATGGAAAGGAGTATTGATTTATTTAGATGATGTAGTTGTATTCTGTAATACATTTGAGGAACATTTAATAAGACTTCGACACGTATTCGAGCGATTACGGGAATTTAATCTAACCCTTAAACCTAGTAAATGTACTTATTTACAGACCGCTATTGATTTTCTTGGATTTAGAGTGACAGTAGACGGAGTTGCACCCGACGATAAAAAACTTAAAGCTATTAGAGAATTCCCCTTGCCTAAAAAAGTAAAAGACATACAAATTTTTTTAGGTTTGTGTAATTATTACAGAAAATTTATTAAAGATTTTGCCAAAATAGCACGTCCTTTATATGACTTGACCAAAAAAGATGTACTATTCCAATTATCCGCGAAAGAATTAGACGCTATTAATACGCTCAAAAATAAATTAACATCAGCACCGCTTCTGACACATTTCGACCCGACCGCGGAGATTGAGATTAGGCTAGACGCGTGCAACGCAGGCCTAGGCGGTGTCCTGTTACAAAACAAAGATGACGCCTGGCACCCAGTGGCGTACATATCTCGGCGACTAACACCAGCGGAGATAAATTATTCCATCACGGAAAAGGAATGCTTAGGTTTTGTATATGCTTTAACACAATTCCGCCATTACATTTGGGGACGACGCTTCCGTGTAGCTACCGACCATCATGCACTGTGCTGGTTACGGACCGTGAGAGATCCAGTCGGCAGGCTCGCTCGATGGAGTGTCAAATTACAAGATTTTCAATATGAAATCTTTCACAAGAGCGGCAAAACACACACGGATGCCGACTGCCTGTCACGCTATCCTACGAGCACTGCGACAAAAGCCGACGAGGAGGACGCTACGGACATCATCACGTACTTAGCTATGCCCGTCGATATACAAGCACAACAGCACGATGACCCTAGTCTCATGGAATTAATTAAAGCCATTAACGACCCTAATTTCGGAAACGCATTACTCCAGCGGCGCGCTAAAAATTTTGAACTCGATGACAACGGAATATTATACAAAAAGAATCCCTCAGCAAATGGAATCATGCGTCTTTTGGTAATCCCACAAAAATTACGCGGTGATATATTATTTAGTAATCACGATAAACCACTCTCGGGACATTTGGGATTCACGAAGACATTTCACCGCATCAGCGACCGCTATTATTGGGAAAATATGAGGCGCGACGTGGAAAAATACGTGCGTGGATGCAACGATTGCCAAGCCCGGAAAGGTGTCGGTAATCTGAAGCCAGCCGGCCACTTGCACCCTTTACCTGTCGGCCAGCCCTTTGATAGGGTGGGTATTGACCTGCTCGGCCCATTTCGCCGAAGCCGACAGGGTAAAACCTTCATAATAGTGGCTACGGACTACGCTACTCGCTGGGCTGAGACTCGCGCTCTACCCAGCGGGAAAACGGAGCCCGTCGCGAAATTCATATTAGAACAAATAATATGCCGTCACGGATCACCACGGACATTACTGAGCGACAGAGGCAAGGTATTTCAATCACAAGTCGTGGCTGAATTACTACGGATTATGGGAATTGAGAATAAATTCACAACGGCCTACCGCCCGCAGACAAACTGTCTGACCGAGCGGCTAAACAAAACATTGGCAGACATGCTGAGTATTTACACCAACACCGCCCAGACCGACTGGGACGAGTATCTGCCTCATGTGACGTTTGCGTACAATACCGCCCGGCAGGATACTACTAAGATGTCACCGTTTTTGTTGTTATAGGGCCGTGAACCCGTATTACCAACAGAAGCTCAATTAACAACGCCCATAGATACGGACATCGTAATCAAAACACAGGAACAGGTGCAACAGATCCGGCTACAGGCCAAACAAAACATAGAAAATAAACAGATTAAAGACAAAGCTCGATACGACGACCGCCATCGAGAAGTGGAATATCAGGTGGGACAGAAAGTAAAAGTTTACAGTCCCGAGCGTTTTGTAGGTAAAAGCGATAAATTACTACTTAAATGGTATGGCCCCTACGAAATAGTAGAAAAATTATCAGATGAAAATTATGTAATTGTAAAAGGGAAAGGGAGGAAACAGAAGCGAGAAACCGTACATGTGGCCCGGCTCAAGCCCTATCACGAACCGTGGCAACCAGATGTTGCAAGGCCAGTGACCCGTAGTCGGACGCGTAGTGTTAATTCGGATGATGGAGGTAGTGCCCATGAATCCGATGAGTAGAGTAGTTAGTAAAAATACATTAGATATTTGTAAATAGCTACGCATGTTGAGCTAGCATGAGACTGTATATTAGGCCCAAAAATAGTAATTAATTTACAAAATTATGCTAAGAAACAAAATTTTTTGGATAGTTCTCTTGAGACCCTGAAGGGGGAAATCCTCCGGCGCTGCACCACCTTGCGCCGGGACGCGCGGCTGGCTATGCGGGGGCGCGCCTGCAACGAGGCAGCTAATCGGATAATCATAATCGTCCGATTCCTAATTGTGCCCCTCATAGCCTATGTCGAGGATTGGATCTTATGCCTCGACATGTTGACGGGGGATGAAACTCAGCAGTGGGCTCGCATACGAGCCCACGAATCGATTATCTCCCGCCTCGACCTAGCCCGCGACCTGATCGACGCCGTTGAGGTCCCCACTTGTGCCACCCCCCAAGCAAGGGGACTCCTTTGGGAGTTCCAGCCCCAGGTGCGGCAGATGTGTGGGGAGACGGGGAGCTTCGACCTCGAGACCGCTCTCCGGCGTGGGCGCGCGGACGGGTGGTCACCCGTGTTCGCGCCTACGCCTGATGACGGTTACGAGGCCGTCTTCAGAAACACCCAGACGGCACTCTACGTGCCGCCGCTGAATACCTGGGTACCTCCCCGCGCCTCAACCCCGGCAAGGTACAATGATAACACTGTATCGTTGAATGAGTCCGAACATGAATCGGAAGGGGCCGAGAACATGTTCGGACTAGATTAGATATTGTACCTAAATATAATCGGCAAATAAAGGGTCAAAATCAGATTGATATTTTTTTAAATAAATTAACCCCATATAACAAAAATAAAATATAATGTATTTGAACACATATCCCAATCATTCTCGCCTAACCAAATATTAATTGCGTGTGTGTGTGTGGTTTGTGGTTTTTAACCCTGATATATTACTAGGAAACCTCAGGGCGCCCTCAGAAGGTAAGTGCCGCAGTTTTTGTTTTTTGTTACAGAATTTTATTAAGTGTTCTGTGCTTCGCCTATAGTACAGCGAAAGTGCCGGTACGCATCTCAGCAGGGGCGTACTGGAATGAACTTCCCGATACCATTACATATGAAGCAACGATTCCACTCACCTATGAGTCCGAATGGGTTAAGAAACTGGATATTTTTCACGATGGATTAGGTGGATGCGATAATAAAGTGCAAGAATGCGCAATGCATGATAACATCCGAGACATGACTCGGATATATGATGAAGTTTTTCGCCAAATCGAAGCGTCGTTGGATCCCGAATATTTCATCGAGTTAGAGAAATTAAATCCAAAACAATTGGGACAATATCTCGATGGATCACTGGGCCGATCACGGTTCGATGGACCCCCATTCGCAGAACCAGACGCCGGCAGAGCCATCTGACGTTTCCGACGTGCTATTAATTTCATCGGAGACCCCTTTAACTGGTGTTGCGGCGTCATGACGGAGACCAAGATAAAGTCATTCGTAATGAATGAAAAGGCTCTGGAACAGCGGATAGAGTTACTCCAACAGGGGATGCATGAGGAGTACAAACATCTGACCCTAGTGTCGGAAAAATTCAAACGATACGATACACAAGTGCAAACCGCTTTTAAAGTCCTACAAGAACGCGTCCGAATCTTGGAACGCGTAGAAGAAACAGAAATCAAAGCCAATGAAAATCTTCAGAGAACAATTACTCATTTAATGCGTAATGAAGTCAGCGCATTAAAACGCACGATTAACATGTTAATAATTATTCGACAAAATGAAATTCTGAGCGCATGTAAAGCCAGGAATATTCCCACCGCAGTATTGACACCAGGAGTGCTGGCAGCCGATTTGGACAGATTATCATCAAAATTAAGGAGTTACGGCTTACAATTGGCCATCCCGCGGGATCAACTATCACAATATTACAAATTACCTATTGTCGACTGTGGGATCGGACCATCAGCTATTGTAATACATGTGAAGGTGCCCGTCACGCAGCTCGGCAAGTCATGGAAACTAGTGGAGTTACTAACAACCCCGTTTGGATGGAATAATGACACATGTGTGATAATGCACGATACAATGTATCTAGCGGTCAGTGGAAAAAACATGCGACCAATATCCGGGGCTGGATTACATCAGTGTCAGCCTTATCATGATCGTCTATGTTATCTACCACGATTCTCGTCAGATGCAGTGTACGGACCGCAATGTGCATTTAAAATGTATGAAGGAGCCACGGTGGAAGACATTACAAAGCACTGCTCCTTCCGCTGTTATCTCCCAACAAATGGTAATTTCCGAAGTTCGGCCTGACACATACGTGATTACCCATCCGCAGCCCAACATGAAAATCCAATGTCCCCGCGATACACAGGAAGTCAACCCGCTACATATAGGCCAACCCGGAGCACTGCAAGTTCAATTACCGTGTAACTGTGCTCTGTACATCAACCAGACCCGCACGATACCAGTCCGCGTACCGTGTGGTGAAAACAGCCGTCATCTACAAATTATACACGTACTTCCAGATACGTGGTCAACTCTAAAGTCGCTAAGGATTAATCCGTTAGCACCAGAAATTCATCCAGAATATAATAATCTGTCTGAGTCTCAACAAAAACTGGACTTTACATGTGCCGCACTTGAGCTTATCAGCCATTAGCAGCACGTATAAAAATTTACCGTACTCCGACGCATTCCCTCCGCTCGCATGGACAAACGACGAGTTCTCGCACCATAAGGATGTATTAATTTACATCTGGAACATAATATTGACAATCCTGGTGTTGAAATTGTTACATCAACAGAGAGCCGTCCTATTGGTCTTCATGCCCTTGGTAAGTGCCGAAGGCGCCACTGGAACCGAGATAATCGCATTATACCTGCTGTACATCGTCACCATAACATTAGTTGTGATCGGGTTAACAATTCTAATTGGTTGGTACGGGATAAAGAAGTGGAAGATAGGGCGTTGCCCCTTATGCCGAAGCAAGAGGCAAGAAGAGACTGATCTTCAAATTACTGAGTGGTCCAGAGGTACGTTGAAGCTGCCTGGTGAACAGAAGGTACCCATTCGAATTGAAGAAGAAAATATAGTCGCAGGAGGGCCGTCAGAAACAGGGGACGGCAGGTGCGAAGCATAAGATTCCGAGACATCTGCAGACTACCCCGTGTCTTCAGTAGAGAGCGACGCTCGGAATCGACCTCCTCATCAGGTGAGTGCTCTAGATACAGCTGGCCAAGGGCGTCAGCCTGATTGATCACCAGATTCACGCCTTGTACGGCTAAAGGGTTGTATCTATTAGGAAAGGCACGTGTAGTTTTGAAAATTTGCCGCCGATAAGTAAACGAGTGAGACCCCGCTGGGCAGGGTTGTTTTTGTAAATGGGTACCAGAACGCCTTAATTTTGTGGACTGGGCGGGGCTAAGCTGCGACGGCTTAGTCTTTTAGGGATCACAGGGCGTGAGCACCGCTCGGTGGTTCAGGTAGAAGAAAATTTATTAAAATCGGGGCTGACAAGGACAATTTAACAGTAATAATAATTTAATAGTAATTTTGTTTATGAAAGGTTTCTTAGTAAGTAAGGAAAAAAAGGAAAAAACAACATGTATTATTTTAAAGGACCGCAAGTGTACTTACTTGCGTTGTGTATAATAATAATTGTAAATAATAACCAGGCAGGACAAGTCGAGGTAAATACAGGAGCGTATTTCCAAATTTTACCAGAAACAATTACATATGAGACATCGTTACCATTGATCTACCGAATCATCTTCACCAAATCCCGGAACACCACATGGCAACAGCAATGTTGTTAAAGGAACGGGACGGGCAGGAACTGTAATAATCTCATAACAGGAATTGCAGCCCCTAACACTCAAGAAGCCTTCTTGGCTAATGATGGGAACACAGCCGGATGGGATTTTCAAATAGCATCACGGAATCACGTTCAGCGTATGTTTTCAACACCCGCTGAAATAGACAAGTTCATTAAAAAAGTAGAAAAATTCCCTTTTAAATTCGAGACACGGATTCTGGACCTCTCGGACTCAAGTAATATTTCGCGATGCGACGCTCACCACCTCCAAACTCACATAAACACGTTAAGGATAAAATTTTTCACCTTAATCAGTGCCTGCCACGCCATGGACAACTACAAATTTCAGATTGTGAACATCATGGTGAAAATTAATTTGCAAGTAAGAGTACATCATAAAACAAGATTATTGTCTGAAAAAACTGATTATGTACAACATAAATTTCATAGATTAATTATAAATAAAAATCAATAATAATTGTACAACTTTTTACTTTTTCCTTCTTTTTTCCTTTCCTTCATAGTGTTTCCAATTTAACTGGAGTTTTCTCAGTTCTCACTTTCTGTAAGAATCGTAATTTATATATATATATATATATATATATATATATATATATATATATATATATATATATCATTTTTAATTTGTTCTACTCTGTGCAATTTATATTTTTGTTGTCATGTTTAAATAAGGCATATATTAAAATATGTGTGCTCTTACATTGCTTTGAAATTTTACCATCATCAAATTGCATATGAATAAGAATTTGTGAAAAAATTGAAATTTCTATAAATAAAGGTGATGTTTTTGTACTTGTATTTTGTTTGTTTAGCCCTTTGTAGACTGGTTGCTTATTTTTTCGGTTTTGGCTTACAGCATGACGCACAACACGAGGTAGCAACAATACCTATGCGTGTACTATAATAATATTCTTGATACGGACAAGTTTTCATGATGTTCGTGGGAAATGAAATTTAACACACAACGTGCCAAATTGAAATGGTGCTTAAAGCTATCATTGGTGCTTATATCTATTTCTATGATTAAAAATTATTTTCTTAATACAGGAACGAAATGAGCTGTGTATATGATATCGTTTCATTAGATCCAAAAATATATTTATCAGTTTTTACAATATATATATATATATATATATATATATATATATATATATATATATATATATATATATATAATGGCTTAACACCCCCATGGGGTTGCGCATTCTAGATCCAATTTTATTGGAGTGGATCAATCTCCGTTCCTGTTTCTTAGATGTTCTTTATAATATTCCTCCACAACTCCCTATCTCTTGTTTTGTTCTTCCAGTTGCTAATTCCAGCTGCTTTTAGATCTTCTTCCACTTCTCTCAGCCATGTTGATCTGGGCCTGCCTCGTCTTCTTCTTTCGCCTGGGCTCCACTCGACTATTGATCTTATTTTATCCTTTTCTTCTGCTCTGTATACATGGCCAAGCCATCTCATTCTTTGTTGTTTAATTTTTTTCACTATATTTTCTCCTTCTAATTCTTGTTCTATTTCATGGTTTATTCTTATTGTGTATTAATTTTCTGATATCTTGATTGGTCCTAGAATTGTTCGTATTATTTTGCGTTCCATTATTTTTAGATCTTCTTCTTTTTTTTTTATCATTGTGATTGTTTCAGATGCGTATAATGTTATTGGTCTTATTATTGATTTGTATATTCTGATTTTGGTATTTTTTATTAATAGTTTTCTTTTTAATATTTTTTTATTTACGTAAAAAGCTCTACTTGTTGCTATAATCTTTTCCATAATTTCTGTTTCTCTTTCTCCTTTACTTGATAGCATAATTTCTAGATATTTAAACGTAACTACTTGTTCAAATGTGTGTTCTCCGATTTTTATTCCTTTGTTTTCAGCATTTTTTCCGATCCGATCGCGAAAAAAATTTTAAATTCAAATTGTTATTAGTTCCTGCTATCAGAACAAATTTTATTTAATATTGACCTATGTATAGTTTTTTGGAAAACTTACATAAGAATTTTATGAAAATATCCATTGTACCGTTTTTTGTAACACAAAAATTATTTTATATATTCAATGTACACAACCATATGGTTAAACTGACCTACACGTAAGTTTTTGCAATGTATAATTTCTGATAAATATTTGTAAAATTCTCTGTATCCTGTTAGACCCTGAGAAAGACCCAAGAGGGGTCGAAACCGGTAGGAGACGTAGTAAATCCCAACAAAGTGACTGAACTCCAGAAGGTTTATTTTCGTTCATACATCCACCAGTCAAGAAGTTCCATTCCTTTTCATTCAACCGGAAAGCACACCCATCAGCCCCGAAAAACATGGATACACTAACCGACATTGTACAGACCTACGGCGACATAGCTAAGTACCACATGAAAACTATTTTAAACCTTAATTACAAACTAATATCTGCCATAAATCAAAGAATATTTCTATTACGTTGCAAACAAAATAATATTTTCCCTAAACATATAATTAACAATTTTAAATGCTTAAATAATATACTGCTAAAAGAAAATCCGTACAAAAATCATACAACTAAATTAATTAACAATTTCAAAATACAAACTTTAAACCTAGAAATTAAAATTTCGTGTAGGAAAATAATAAAATAAAATAAAAACTAACTACTAAAGTAAACTAAAATAAATTATGTTCAAAATTCAATTGTTTTTAATGACAGTTACTCGTAAAATACATATAGGTTATGTATAAATACATATATTATTCGTTGATTTTAAAATTTTGTACGATTTCAGAAAAAATATAATACATATCTCGTCAGGGAGGTACCTTTTCATGACTCATTCATGGTTATTTGCCTCGACCTGCGCCTCGGCAAACAATCTCCATATTCGTCATGAAAAGATTAACCTCCCTGCCATGATACTTAAATAACTATTATATACCGTATTCAACATAGTAATACCTCTGTAGTTTTTACATACTTGCTGGTCACCTTTTTTATGAATTGTCACTATTTGTCCAGATTCCCATTCTTTTGGCATCTTTTCCTCTCTCCATATTTTCTTTATGAGTTCGTATATTTATTGTTGCAAGACTACCCCTCCATATTTTATTAATTCAATATTTATTCCATCTTTACCTGGTGTTTTTCCATAGTGACATTTTTTTATTATTTCTTGTACTTCTTTTAGCGTTGGCTCTTCTACTATTTTATGTTGTTCATTGTTTTGGGTTTCAAATTCATTTTAATCTTGTGTATCTGTTAATAAATCTTTAAAGTGGTTAATCCAAATTTGTTTATATTTTTGTTCGTTTTCTGCTATTCTACCATTTATATTTTTTATGCCATGTATTTTGATTTTGTGGTTTTATTTTGTGCTTGAATTTGTTTGTAAAATCTATTTGTATTTCTTTTCTGCCTTTCTTCTTCTATTTCTTTAATTTGGTTTTCTGTCCATTCTCTCTTGTTTTTTTTTATAGATTTGTTGCATTCGTTTCTTGTTTTTTCATATACTTGTTTGTCTTCATTTTTTTTTTGTTTGTAGCCATTTTATTCTTGCATTTTTCTTTTTATCTGCCATTTTGTGACATTCGTCATTATACCAGTATTTTCTTTTATCTTGTCTTTCTTTTCCTACCCATTTTTGAGTTGCTTCCTGTATGCATTTCTTTACACCATTCCATTTTGTTTCTATGTCATCTTCATCATTTATTATTTCGTTTAGATTTTTATCTAGTTCTTCTATATATTTCTCTCTTATACTTTCATTATTCAGATTTTCTGTTTTTTACTTCTATTTTTGAGGTTCTTTTCACTTTTTGTCTTAGGGTTGCTGCTATCATAAAGTGGTCCGAATCTGCGCATGCTCATCTTTAGGTTCTTATATCCGTTACTGATGGTTGTTTTCTTCTTGTTATAAGTATATGGTCTATTTGTGTCTGCGTTTGTTGATCTGGTGATATCCATGTTATTTTATGTTCTCTCCGGTGTTTAAATTTTGTGCTGCTTATTATCAGATTTGTTCTTGTTGCTAGTCTGCATAGTCTTTGTCTGTTATCATTTGTATTGTAATGTATTGTGTTTCTTCCTGCTACTTGCTGTATATAGTTTTCCTTCTTTCTTTTCTTTTATTAATTTTGTTGCTTCATTGTTATCTATTTTTATTCCATCAACATATAAATGATTGTATTTCAAAACGGCATGTTTACCCTCTTTTATGTCTTTCATCAGCGGTATCAATACTTTTCTTTCTTCTGCAATGTCTTTTGGATAATCTTCTGATATTATTATTCTTGTTCCTTTTAAAAACTTTCAGTTTGCCAAAATTTCTATTAATTCCCTTCTTGTTGTTAATTTTATTAGTACCGGTCTTGTTTTATTTGCCTTTTTTCCTAGTCTATATATATTGTTAATATCTCTGTTATTTATATCTATTTTTATTGTGTGCTTTATTAGATCTAAGCAAGCATTTTCTAGTTGAAATTTATCTCTTTCTTCTTCTATTAGGCCAAAAAGTAAAAGATTTTTTTTTCTGTTTATTTTTTCCTGTTCTTTCCAATTTTTTTCTATTTTCACTATTTTATTGGTATGGCTTTCTAAATTATCTGCTATGATATTGAATTTAGTATTTATTTCTTTTTTTATGTTTGCTAATTCCTTTTTTAAATCGGCTATTGCATCTAGGATTATTTGAGCATCCATTTTATTAAATGAAGGTATGCAATTCTCTTTACTTGCTAGTTTTGCTTGGTGGTGTTCTATGCGTTGTCAATTCAGTTTGCGTTATCACCTTACTTGATTCGGGCGGTAACCTGATATCTGCTGCTGGCTCAAAACATTACTTTGCAAAATGCAATTCTTGATTATGCTTTGCTGGCAGTGTAGATCTCTTGAAAGAGTTATGTGTATAACCTACAAACGGCTCATAATTTTTATTTGCTTTTTAATCTTTTATCTGACGATTCTTATCTTTTCCTTTATATCTTCCTTTGGGGTCTCTTCTTAGTAACTTGCTTTATTTTTAATAGCCCTCTATATCCTTGTTTTTCATATATTTCTTAAATTCTTTACGGAGCACAAACTCATACGTGTTGACACCACGACACACACACTACTATTCACATTAACAATTCTTAATAACTGAGCAACAACATTACCGAATACTTGAGGTTCGATAATGTCACAGTAAATAAATAATTGTGGAGGAATACCTTGCAATAGATTTGGTAAACTGATTGAATTTTTCTGTTTTAATATATCAGTTAAAGGTGGATAACCAAGTTGTAGCGCTAATCTCGGATACAATTTTAAAGAAGTTGCATCGGTATTTTTTATTTTTGTAGTTACACGTTTTTCGACAGGGTCATAATAAAATGGCTACATATTTATTAATTTCAGCATTTTTATTCATTTCATGTAGTACACTGTCAAAATTTTCATAGTATTTTGAAGGAAATTTTGCTTGTTCAATATTTTCTATTACACTGCTTTCGTGTTTTGTTTCTATCTTAATTTTAACTTTAGTTTCTCTTTCATTAACATTGTAGATCGAACACGGATATTTATATTTCGATGTTGCTGTATAGTAAAACGGGTGGTTCTATTATTTGGAAAATATTGCATGAAGTTATTAGTAAGTAGTGTTATAAAGAATATTAATATTTTAAGAGAAAATATATATTTTTAAATATCAACTTTTATTATAGGGAATATCGTTACCAAAATATACACATTACCGAAATTACAATTTAAATATTTTTCAATCATCGTTAACAAAATATTTGAAATACTTCTTAATGTCAAACTAATCATTATTCAAGTTACAGATTATGCCTACCGAGAAATAATTATTTAAAACTTTTTAAATATTATGCATTTTCTCTCTATTCCAATAAAAATTTCACAAATGTATTTCAAATACATGTATCGCTAAATCCTATCAAAGTTCCCGATGATTTATCAAAACTTTCATCAAACACTGGCGCCTGTTAACGAGTTTTTAATTACCCTTTGGCCTCATGGAAAATATCCCCACACACTACTGATAATCACAGCTAAGTGGTACATTGAACTATGTCTGCTTAGTGATCGAATTTCTGATGAACCTACGACCAAACTCAAGAATGGATAAAATAACTTAATGAACTCAGATCTAGGCCCTATACCAAATTCAAAATTATATAGTTTAATAAAACCTACGATCATTGGTTCTTAGTTTCAAGTTTCGTCCAATGACAACTTAACTTTAAGTTAAGTATTCATTCAACCTTGACGCCCATCCCTATAAAAATCCCAGGTTCTCCTTTTGACTTCAGAGGTGTTTTGACCACTGGCTTGGTTGACAAGTTGTGTAATCTCAACATCTCTCTGTTGTTTACTACTGATTGTGAGAACTTAGTTCTCGAAATACGTATTTAGTTTTAATTTGTTTTATAAAAAACTTAATTTTTAAGGTTAGGGGTAATTTTTATTTTAATTTTAATTTAAATAGTTTAGATCAAGACATTCAACATTTGGTAGCAGTAATATTAATGTCTGTTAGTATTCTTGAAGTGTTTAATAAAGTAGCTTAGGTAAAAAAACCATATCTCTAACAGATTTAGAAAAAGGTAAAAAGTATCATGTTTGTAATATTAAACGTGTATCTACTACCTACGATAAAAAAAATTGTTCTCGAACTAGAGAACATACTGGCCCGTATTACGAGCTTACTTTTATAATAAAATCGCGATTTTAACGCTCAGTTTTACATCAAAATCTTATGTGAAATTGAAAGTTAAAATCACGATATTATTATAAAAGTGAGCTAGTTCGCTTTTATAATAAAATCGCAATTTTAACGTTCGTTTTTACAAAAGATTTTGATGTAAAAGTGAGCGTTAAAATCGCGATTAAATTATAAAAGTGAGCTCTTAATACGGGCCATTGTTTTTGGGAGCACTGTTCAATAAAGAACCAGATAAGCAGATAGAAAGCGGTAACGAGCAAGCCGCTGCAGGAAGACTCTATGTGGTGTCCAAGGGAAAGATTGTTAAAATTGTGGATCTCGAATTTGGTTCACTGTAAAGAAGATGTTGCATACAAAAAGGACAAGTTGTCGACTGGGGGACTTTAAAACATTGACGCTTAAAGTAAATTTTAATAAGAATATTATAATTAACATAAACATTTGAAAACATCAAAAATTTAAATAAAAAATTCAAATATTTTAATAAAAATGATGAGAGAAGAGTATAAATAAGTATACAGTTTACAAGACTATATCTACTTACTTTCTATTATTGATTAAAGTGCGGTTCAGAGAAGAAATTGAAACACAATTGAAGTGGGCCTACGCCTATCGTGCAGCTCGAAGAAGTGACTGGGAGCATTGTGCAAGAAATCGGCAGAGGTTTGGATTAAAGTTAGAAAAATATTACTCACCGCAAACAATATGGGAAATAAGTTAAACAATAAAAACAGGTAATATTTTAAAATAAAATTAATTTTACATTTATGTAATTACAATTTGCATAAGTGTCTTCCTAGATTTGGAGCTCAATTTTTCTGGCACACGTGTCTGTGTGAATTAAGACGCACGTGTAAATTACACCTGTGTGATGCTTGAAGACAGTGGTTGAACGCCTGAGTATGTTAATAACCTAGTCCGTCTGCAGAACCATGACAATGACTTGTAGGTCAGTGTATTACTCAAGCACACGTGCAAGTTGCATCTGTGCGTAATGCTGGATGAGGGTGCTTGAACACCTGAGTGTGTCAAACATGCAATTTGCACCTGTGTGTTTGTGTGTGATGCTGAAACAGGGTACTTGAATACCTAAGTGGATCGATAAACTAATCAGTCTGCGGAAACTAGACATAAAGTTGTAGTAGTAGTGTCTTCCTAGATTTGGAGCTCAATTTTTCTGGCACACGTGTCTGTGTGAATTAAGACGCACGTGTAAATTACACCTGTGTGATGCTTGAAGACAGTGGTTGAACGCCTGAGTATGTTAATAACCTAGTCCGTCTGCAGAACCATGACAATGACTTGTAGGTCAGTGTATTACTCAAGCACACGTGCAAGTTGCATCTGTGCGTAATGCTGGATGAGGGTGCTTGAACACCTGAGTGTGTCAAACATGCAATTTGCACCTGTGTGTTTGTGTGTGATGCTGAAAGAGGGTACTTGAATACCTAAGTGGATCGATAAACTAATCAGTCTGCGGAAACTAGACATAAAGTTGTAGTAGTAGTGTGGCGAACCGCACACAGCAAGAGTTTATACTTGCTGGCGCTCAGGGTAGGATTGCAAAATATTTATATTCGGAAATCTCTTGAAATATAATGAATTCGCAAAATTAAATTAAGTCTTTGACTATTGTTAGAAATATAAGATTAGAAGAAGCGCACCTGACCGGTATTAATATTAAGGAAAGTAAGAAACCATAAGCATACCAAATGTGTATATAAGTGAGTTTTCAAAAATTTAAAATCAGTAGTTATACTAACTTTCGTACTGAGACCAACAATATATTGTACGTATTTAATATGTGGCGACCATTTGAAGAAGACAATTCTAATGTTTTATCAGTTGAAAATTGTGTTAAAATTAAACGGACATTTTTGCCACAAGAAGCAAAAGACAAAAATGAGAAAGATAGTGAAGGTGAAAATTCGGTTCTAATGAAAATAACAAAAATGAAGAAAGTGCAGTAAAATACTGTTCATGATATATTAAGTGGAGTGAGTCCTAGAAAGCCCTTGAAAATTTGAAATAAATTGTTCTTTGTCTACTCTGCATTCAGACCTCCATAAAATCGGTTTTCGGTTCAAAAAAATTGAGAAACGGCAAAAAATAATGGAGAGTCGAAGAATACGCGAATGACGCTTTAAGTATTTAAGTGAAATTAAAAAATATCGTGCTCAAAATCGTCCGATTATTAATTTAGTCGAAACTTGGTTCAATATCCTCGATACAGTACCAAGAAGTTGGACAGACGGTACAAATGATTGTGCAATCGATGTTGGATTTGGTAATCATTTATTATGGTTAGATCGTTAAATTAGAAAACTATCGAAAATACTTTCTTTAGGGACGTGGCTCTTAACATTTTTCGCCATGGGCCTCAAAACCTATACCTTTAATGATAATATCAGTGCTGTAAATTTTTACTAAAGTAAAAAATGAAATAACTACTTTAAAAAATAATAACTTCTTCAAATGGCGACAAAAGATTTTTTTCTCATTTGTGAACTTTCAGATTTTTTAGTAATCTAATTTTTTTTAAAGCAGCTTGAAGACAACGTGTCACATTTGACGAAGAATTTTTTACCACTCCTGTGAATGATTCCTGTTCTTGCTGTACCTATATTCATATAATTTTTCTAAATAAAATGCCAAGGAAATTTGAATCTGGTGCTAGTAAAAGAAAACGACAAAAAGAAAAAGAAAAACAGTTGGAAAGTCAACGAGGAGCTCTATTAAATCTTTTAAAACCTCTTCAAAAATGTAACGACGAAAATATTTCTGCTAAACCTACTGACTCAGTAAACGAAGCTTCAACATCAAACCAACCAAATCTGGATGATATGGATAAAGATATTGAAGATGAAGATGATATAGAAGACGAAGATAAAGAAACTAAAGTTGATAAAAAAGTACCTACTGAGGAACTATCTTCTTCATATCCTACCGATATAGCATTATGGCCCATTGATATAAATGAAAGATTTATAGAATATATTTTAATAAATAAGCCACAAAATATTGGTAAACTCGATAATTTAAAAAAAGAATACACTGAACGTGGTAAAACTTATGTGAGGAATATAAAGGAATCTGATTTTTATTGTAACAAAAAAATGGATCGAAAGAAAAAAGGGAATGGTTAATTTTTTCAGAAACAAGCCACTCACTGTACTGTTTTGTTTGTAAATTATTTTCTAAATCATTTAATAATTTAAAAAGTGGGTGTAATGACTGGAAAAATATTGCACGAAACTTAAGCGAACATGAATGTACTCGTGATCATATATGTGCAATGTATACTTATCAGAAAAGAATGTCTGCACAAGGCCGTATTGATTCTGAATTAATGAAACAAATACAATCCGAAGAAAATTATTGGAGGGAAGTTTTGAAAAGAATTATAGCGACCGTAAAATTATTGAGTAAATTAGGACTGTCATTTAGAGAACAATCTAATAATATCTATTCGGAGAGTAGTGGAAATTATTTATCTTGTTTACACTATTTAAGTGAATTTGACGATTTTTTAAAGAATCACTTGAAAATGTACGCTAATTGTGGTTCCGGTAGGACTAATTATCTCAGTTATGAAATTTGTGATGAGTTTATTGTGATATTGACCAACAAAACAAAAGATATATTAATATCAGAAATTAAAAGCGCTATATATTTTTCTATAATAATTGATTCGACACCTGACATTAGTCACACTGACCAATTGTCTCTTATAATTAGATATGTAACTAAGAATAATGAAATTAAAGAAATATTTATAGGGTTCTTTTGTATAGAGCAGCACAGCTCAGAATATTTAGAGAAAGTAGTTTTAGAGAAATTGGGTAATTTATCTTTGGACATTAAAAATGGTCGAGGACAAAGCTATGATAATGCTGCGAACATGAAAGGAGCATATTCAGGGTTACAGGCAAGACTTAAAAATCATAGTCCTTCAGCACATTACATCCCATGTTCTAGTCATTCGCTAAATTTAATTGGCAACTATGCAGCCGAATGTTGTCCTGAAGCTGTAAAATATTTTTGTTTTGTACAAAATGTATATAATTATTTTTCCGCCTCCACGAAAAGATGAGGAATATTAATTAAACATTTAAACAAAAATGGGTTAACAGTTAAAAAACTTAGTGAAACTAGGTGGACTGCAAGAGCAGATGCTGTTTCTGCGTTTAGGTGTGGATATTTATTAATTAAAGAGGCTTTACTTGAATTGTCTATCTCAAGTAGTGAAAAACTAATTTCCAAAGCAGAAAGTTCATCACTAGCTAAAGAATTTGATAATATAGAAACAGCATTATTAACAGTACTGTGGGATAAAATATTGCAACGTTTAAATGCAACAAGCAAATCTCTCCAAGACCCTAATTTAGATTTATTAATGGCTAACAAATTATTTCAATCTGTACTCGGTTTTGTATCAGATCTAAGAAATAATTTTGTTGTTTTACGCGAGGAAGCAAATATGTTAACAGAAGAAAGACTATTTAAAGACGAAAAGAAAAGAGTGAAAAAACGAAAAAAAAATGTGCGATGAAAAATACACCGAAGAAAATATGATGTGTGGCGAGGAAAATTTTATTATAAACACATTAAATGTAATTTGCGATCGACTTATCAGCGAAATTAACGATCGTACAAAAACTTATAACAATATATTAAATATTTTTAGACGAATATGCAAGGAGTATTAATCAAATTATTCAAATATATAAAGAAGATATAGATGAAGAAAAAATTAGTGATGAAATAAAACAATTTTTATTATTAATTAAAGACGAAAATTATTCAGTTATTGATATGTATAAACTTATAAATAATGGATTAAGATCTACATTTCCTAATGTGGAAACCATTTTAAAGATATTTCTTACGATGCCCATTTCAAATGCGAGTGCTGAGCGTTCATTTTCAGTATTAAAAATAATAAAAAATTATTTAAGAAATAATATGAATTAAGAAAACACCAGCAACTTGTCGTTTTTATTTATTGAATCGGATACGATGGATTCCATTAATTATGATGCCATTATCGATAACTTTGCTACGTCGAAAGCCCGAAAGAAACAATTATAGATATTTATTCTATATGTGTACCTACATAATTCTATAATTAATTTTAATTTATGGTGCTAATATTATTTAATCTTGTTTATTGTTAATGAAAAATTAGTTTATGTTAAAGTATATTTAGCATCCAAATATATATCAATTTTATTTATGTGATTTTTCAGTTATGACTCAAACTTATTTAATTTTGTTTATGTTGAAAATGACTGTATTATAGTGTTTTTTAATTTTATGTATGTACATAATGTATTTATATGTCTGTGTTTGTAAATAAAAAGTTATACTCTAATTTTTATATACATTTTTTTATGCATACCTTTATAACAACATTCTCAGATTGTACTATGAATATATATATACATATATATACATATAGGGACCTCATGTAGATGTTGCGCCTCGGGCCTCCGGTAACGTAAATGCGACACTGCAGGGCAGAAAAGATAATATGCATTACCTGCCAGAATGCACAAAATTATTTAATAGTATATTGCGTCATAAGGTAAGATATAGGTATATAGAACGTAGTGAGCGAGGGCAGCAAAAGCCGTGGGATGTAATATGCCGTTAGATTCTTGTAGGGCTCAAGATATTTTTCCGTATCCTTGAGAAGATTGTATGAAATAAACAAGTTAATTTTATAATGTAAAATACAAATCTGTAACTTTTCTAGGCACTACTGATACCATGGCAACATGTAACAAAATACCTAAAAAATAATTTAGAATTTTGACAGTTCTATACACAAGTTCTATAATTATCATGAAATATAATTATAGAAAGTAATAGTGTTATATCAAATACACCATCAGAATTATTAGAAATAGCAAATTCAACTTGCAATAATTTATTACCAACTAAATCCAAAACAAAATACGAAAAACATTATAATACATTTCTCAAATGGAAGAAAGAAAAAAAATGTGAAAAAAATATTAGAAAACGTTATTTTGCGGTACATATCTAAAACATCAAAAAAGAAAAATGCTGCTTTATTTTGGAGTGAGTTTTCCATGTTAAAGTGTGTCTGCAAAATTAAAGATAATGTGGAAATTGGAACATACAAAAAGGTTGTCGCTTTTTTGAAACAAAACTCTAAGGGATATGTTCCAAAAAAATCACAGACACTAACAGAAGAAGAAAGTTTAAAATTCTTGTCACAGACATCAATTAAGGAATTTTTAATGATGAAGGTACATACCTGAATATAATACTGATAATTATTAAATTTAAGGAAATTAAATTACAGGTATATTTGTTAATGGATTATAGTTAATTGTTCGATCATGTATAATTAAACAATAGGCGGCTGTATTATCCGGTATGTTTTCATTTGTTTCAAATTCCAACCTGATATCAACATTACTCGATTTCAACGTCTCACTCTCATGTGAACAATCTATTACTGCTAGAGGTGCAGTAGTTAAAAACTCATTGGGTGTGAATATAGGTTCAAATGGTCGCTCATAGTAAGACAATGGGGACTTTCGCGTTGCGAGCTTTTCACAAAATTTTAATTGCATATTAATTCTATCTTCAAATAAGTTCGTAAAAAGTTAAAAAATATATAAAATATTTATTAGACTTAAACATTTTTTAGAAAAACAAATTCAGCAAATAGCCTCGTGACGTATTAACCCTGAAGCCAATCTGACTTAGAGCGCATGTCTCGAAATCACTGAAATCAGCAGCCAGTTCCAGCTTGTTTCATACTTCATACTTATTTATTTGTGTTTTGAGATTTTCTCCATGTGACAAAGTGAGGTTAAACTAGACTTGTCATTTTGTTTTCATATTTTTATTATCGTAAATATTGTTTATATTGTTTTTATTATATATACTTAATAATACAGTATTAAAACGATGTAATCAGAATTTGTGAAAGCAGATAGTCGTAATTTACCCCACGTGGATACGTTTATGATTCACACATTTTATAAAAACAATCCCAACTTCGTGAGTGTAAAGACTCAAAGGTAAATATAATATTCAATCATACTGTGACATAATTACATTTCCACGTATTCAATGACAGGGCGGGAAGAGACACGTACGGAGATGAAGCTATTGGTTTTGTTCAGTTGTGTAGAAGAAACCAAATTGCACATTAAAACCGAAAGTGACACCTGAACATCGCGTTCGAGACAAAGGATATGATGTAACTTTCATAGCTGATGAAAATAAAGAAACAATTATTTCTTGTGAGTGTTCTGGATGTAGTGCAAGTTTAGGTTGGTATTTATATATTTTGTTTAAAATAAAATTTTTAAATATTTCATATTTAGGTGGTTGCAAACATAGCGTTGCATTACTATTTGGGCTATATAGAAGAAGTCAGGAATCTTCAGCGACTTCCGTGAAATGCTACTGGCGTGCCTCAAGATTATCAAAAATTGCCAAAACTTTTAAAGCAATGTCTCTGAAGGAAATGTTTGAAAGTCCATCATTGCCAGCGAGGAATGCATTGTTTTTTGATAGGGTAATCATCATTTTAAAGATGACGATGCTGTTCAACGAACTAGCATTCATAATTTAATCATTGATTACTGCAAAGCAGAGGAATTTGTGGAAGGCATTCCCAATGCTGACAGTTTCATTCAATTTGCAAAAAAAAATTTAACACAAATTGATTGTGAGGCGTTAAAAATGTAACTACAAATCAGTCAAAGACATCGAAATGGTACGAAGCTAGATATTGTAGAATTACGGCTTCTAGAATATATGAAGTTTCAAAGTGCAAAACTTCTGATGGGTCTTTAATAGAAAAGTTGTTTCGAGCAGCAAAGGTGCCACAAACAGAGGAAATGGTACGAAGGCTTAATCTAGAAGAAAGTGTGAAAGTCTTTTTGGCGCGTCACGCGATGCAATTTCAGATGAATACTGTAATGAAATCAAATGTCCATCGAAAGAGAAAACTGTGACAAATTATATAAAAGATGGAGAAATTTGTCAAAAATTTTATGCTCAACTACAACTTCAAATGTTTCTCTTAAAAAAATGTAAAGGACTTTTTTGTGTTGCTTTGCCAAATTTTGAAGAAACTAAAGAAGTAATCATTAAAGAGGTAAAATTAGATGAAGATTTTTGTAGAATTTTAATGGATGCCGCGGAGAATTTTTGGAAAACCTGTGTTTTCCCAAAACTAGTATATAAGTAAATGTAATTTCAGTAGAGTTCGCTGTAATAATTTTATGCTTCATTTTTTTAACTAATAATATAAAATTAGTAACACTTGGTTTGTTTAACATTTAATTAAATATAATTAAATAACTACCCAATTGATTTCAACTGCAACATTATTTTCAAGGATTCTGTAAGGAAGTTACTAGCTCTTAGCAACGTTACTAACATCACTAGCCAATAAAAATAGTATACACTAAATAAAATATGAAAATAACAGCTTTTACAAATATTTCTATTGGTTAAATTTTTTAGTAACGTTACTAAGAGCTAGCAACTTCTTTACAGAATTGGGTGAATGAAAATTCAAAAATTTTTGGAATGAAATATATTATTTTTAGTATGAACCCCATATTCTTATATTATTTTTAATTGTTATATATGTTATAACCTTCAAAATGATGTTACAATAAAAATCGATTGGGTACTTTATTGATTATATTTATATTTAATAAAAAGTTAAAAAAAGCAATTTTATATTAAATGTAAGTAGTTTGTCTTTGTAGTATGTTTAGCGTTTAGTGTGTTACACGTGTACATATTAATCAAAAAATGATTTTCATACATTCCTAAACATGTAGAAAATAATTGAATGTTAAATTTATTTTATTATTAAACCTTGTATGTTTATTAATCCACATGCAATTATTACTATACAATCTAAATACTGCACTGTTTGGATTTTAATACAGGCATGTGGACTCAACATTTCAAATTCTCTTAATCTACGAATAACGCGCTCCACATGAACTCGTAGGGAAGCTATTCTCTTACTTTCAAGAACTTCTTTCCTACTACTTTTAACATTAGCAGCAACTGATGGTGGACGTACCAGGGTACAGTTTTTGCTATTAAGCTGGGTACCAATATTTTTAAACCCACGATCAGCCATTACCATACATCCTTCTGGGAGAACGTCTAAATATCCACTGAGCTCAACTAATTCTTTATCTGAAGTTCGTCCTCCAAATCCTTGTGACACATAGTTCACGAAACCATATGGCGTACAAGATAATAAATATTTTGCGGTGTTGCATTTTTTATATTGGCTCCATGTAACAGCTTGATGTAAAGCGTTGGATGGTACTTCAATTTCTATTTCGAAACAATAAATTATGGACTGTGTATTTCCGAATCTGTACCGAAATGCTAATGATATCATCACCAAAATATTAAATTTTGAAAAAATGAAGCTAATTTAGGCAAAGCAGATGTAAAATATTTTCCAATAGTAGTGGTACCTAAAGAGAAATCTATAGCTAATGTAACAAGATGGAAAATACGGCCCTGTTTCCATCTTGTTTTGTAGACTGCATTTCTTCTGTGAACTGTGATTCTTTCATCGGCATATAGATGTTGACATTTTTGGTAATAAAAATTAGAAATTATGGGGCCATATGCCGAAAAGATCATATTTCACAGACAATTTTGAATTTAGATAAGAAGTTGAGAGGGTAGATTTGCCTCTCAACTATGTTTTACAGTCAGTCGTAGTTAGGGTTGGTTGAAGAGCAGACGTATTACATAATGTAGTCTGTTAAGTTAATTGTTTAATTTTAAATTAGTTTACTTAAGTTTAGTTTTATAAATAATGTAAATAAAAATAGTTTAAGTAAAATGAAAGTGTACGTGTGCTCCCGTGCCCCATCAGTGTGTTGTGTTCCTGTTATCATCGTCATCATCGTAAGTAATAAGTCATCATCATTGCTTCTTCAAGATGATCCCCCCCGTGTTACATTGGCGCAGTCGGTAGGATCTGAGGGTAAATTAATTTAAAAATTAATTATACACCCAATGACGATCCGAAAAGGACTTACGTTCAAAATGAGTCAACCAGTTTAAGTGAATTTGTGACATCGAGGGAGGATGTTCCCGTTTCCGACCACGACGCCGGCGATGATGGCGACGCATCAGTTTCCACCATGGTTGTATCCGGTCTGTATGCCTCAAAATTATAAATTTAGTTACGGACATCAGGTGGTTTACCAACCACAGACGCAAGTAGTGTTGCCTCCATATAGTCATTGCCAAATGACACTTAGTGGGAATGGAGTGCAACGGGTTTCCTACGGTCACGGCCCCGTCCAAGCACGTGAGTACGAAACCCAGGCGTTGCCAGTGGCAAAGATCAGCGCGGCTGAATTTGAGGCGCTGCTGGCAGCAGAGGTGCGTCCTGAGGTGGTTGGTATACCACGTCCAAAGGAAGATGTGGCAACAGTAGCCACAAAGCATATAGATGGAGGCATACAGATGACGGAAGTATCGAAAAATCAACTGTCGGAAGAGATGACCGGGAAGGTAACTCCGACAGAAGACCAGGTGGTGGAGCTGATAGTAGAAGTTCCGATCAACAGGGAAACGATGACGATAGAAGATCACCAGGATTTCCATAAACACGAGGAGTACACGGATCAAGGAAACGACAAGTCAGAGAACACGGATATGAGCCAGGAAAACGAGGTATATTTTCACGAAGACCAGGGCAGCATCTTCGTGGAGGACGAAGAAGCCAAATTAGTGCAACTTTCAAATCTTAGTGAGTCCGACCCTGTGTTTAGTGTAGTGAAAAAACAATATAGTGCACCCAAACAATTTTTTGTTCCCGGACAGAGACCGCTGTGGAGCGAAGAACCCCCGCCCCTGTGTATAATGACCTACCCCAGTGTTTTAAGTTGACAATGATATGCCCCGACTATGTGATAGTGTTTAAGATAGGAAATTAGATTAGATATGCATGTTAGTTAAGATTTTTGTATTGTTTATTTGAAAATTTTTAGAATTAAGAAGAAAAAGTAATTCGATAATTTAATTAGCAAGTAAATTTTGGAAATTTTGAATTTCAATTGTGTATTGAATTAGGTATTGCTATTTGAAAGATTTTAGTATTTTGTCTGATTATTTTGAATTTGGCAATTTTGTGCAATTGTTTATTTAACAATTTATGTTCTATGTTCTACGGTTTTTATGTGCTTTGATGTTATGTTAGTAGATTAGTTTTATTATAGTTTTGAGTTTATGTGCATGTTACTTTTAGTTGAAATATTAAAAAAAAACCTTTCCTTTAGTCTGTAAAATTCAATTTAAAATTTTGAATTTGTGGTTATTGCTGTTTGTCTGTATCTAGATATGTATTATTGAGATCCATTTTGTGAATTTGATAGTTATTATTGTGTTTTTATTTTATGTATTGGTCGAAGTTTACTTGATGTCTTCAAGTATTGTAATTTGTGAAATGTTTTATGTTTTATATTATGTTTCATTTGTGAAATATTTTGTTTTGTATTATGTTTAATTAGCTATGTACTTGTGATTGTTTTATGTTTTTGTATGTTCTATGTTTTATCTTTGTTTTAGGTCTTAGGTTTACCTTAGGTGCCAATTCAGGTATGTTTAGGAAATGCAGTCTCCTCTTGGGAATAAATATATCGTGGTCAAGCGATATATTTATGTCTTAAGGGGAGGATAATGTAACAAGATGGAAAATACGGCCCTGTTTCCATCTTGTTTTGTAGACTGCATTTCTTCTGTGAACTGTGATTCTTTCATCGGCATATAGATGTTGACATTTTTGGTAATAAAAATTAGAAATTATGGGGCCATATGCCGAAAAGATCATATTTCACAGACAATTTTGAATTTAGATAAGAAGTTGAGAGGGTAGATTTGCCTCTCAACTATGTTTTACAGTCAGTCGTAGTTAGGGTTGGTTGAAGAGCAGACGTATTACATAATGTAGTCTGTTAAGTTAATTGTTTAATTTTAAATTAGTTTACTTAAGTTTAGTTTTATAAATAATGTAAATAAAAATAGTTTAAGTAAAATGAAAGTGTACGTGTGCTCCCGTGCCCCATCAGTGTGTTGTGTTCCTGTTATCATCGTCATCATCGTAAGTAATAAGTCATCATCATTGCTTCTTCAAGATGATCCCCCCCGTGTTACACTAACCTTGAATAAGAATCGTTTGTGCGAATTTTTTTTAATGTGATTAAAACGTTTTCATAATTTAAATTTAAGTTTTGTTGCAATAATTTTATTAAAAAATATTCTTCTTTTAGTAGACCTAAATATAATCGGGAGTTATTTTCTATTTTATTAATAGTACATTTTTGAATTTCTTTTGAATCAATTTTGTTTGCAACTAATGTGTCTGATGAAGCAGAATGTAATAATGATGGAGAGTAAGAGGAAGATGACAGCACCGAAGCTGAACTTCTATACAGGTCAACATTTCGTACAGAAAAATGTTCAGGAATACACATTGAACCTTTTGATTTTGTCTCTACTCTAGCCATACATGCCACACTTTTAAAATGTTCCTTGTCATCTAGTTTGTGGACGTCTACTTCAACATATTCATGAACTATGAACGAACCAGAAGGAGAACTAAATGATGACTCAGATTTAGATTTCACTGGAGTGACTTCAATCTGTACTTGAGCTGACGATGTTGATGGTTGAGCTTCATCGAAATTTAACTTCCTCCGACCACGAGTATACATTTCAATATTTTCGTCTTTTCGCTTCTTTGCAGAGTTGGTTAAATGACATACAGCTTCTTTTATTTGTGGTACAACACCTTTATTTATGTGTAGCTTTTGTCCTAAAGTTTTATAAAACATCCAGTTAGATGCATCGTTTGGTAACTATAAATTATAATATAATAAATGTATTTAGGTATATAATAGTTATTTATGATATAAGTGTTAAAAATGACATTTTATGAGTGAGTGGGGAAGTTTGAAACGAGGCGAAGCCGAGTGTAACAAACCCCACGAACGAAATAAAATCACTTTTAACACAAATATCATACACTATTTTTCCTACGACCCCAGTTATGTACCTATTAGAGAATAAAAACTAAGTATTATAGAATGACATTTATGACAGGTCATGATGTATTTGTTATTAACAACTGAACATAAGAAGTGTTAAAAGTAAATTTGTTTTTTACTTTTAACACGTTGTCAATGACAACGTTTTAAAAGTATTTACTGTGTTACAAACTGTTATTTTTAACTTGCTAAGCAACCGTTAAAAATACTATTTTTAACAGTGGTCATAGGAAAAAAGTATTTAAATGTTTACATACATCAAAATGATCTTCACATGTGTGTAAGCTTTTACTTGTAGGCACTGAATCTTCTTGGTGGACTGCCTTGTACCAATTTATTCTTTCTTCTCTATTTATCGAAACGGAAATAAATATTTTGTCGGGATTTTTTCGAGAATCATTTTTGCAAGTTTTAATAAAACAGTATTTCAATACAAAAGTAGTGACTAAAATTGCTGCTACAATATAAGCAACAATTATTATCAGATCAGTCATATCTAAAATACATACACATTTATTATTTCCCTGTTTTGTTAATACGTATACAATAAAATATTACCTGATAACATATTTTGTCCTTTAATAAGAACTTAATTAAGAAATTATATTAATAAAAACAAGTCTTTGATAATATACGAGCGAAATTCACAAACAAGCGTGGTTGAAACGAGAGGTTATGTTTGCACTGGCAACTGGAATTTGACGCTACGCGCGGCATTTGTAATGCTATGTTCACATTAGTTACTATATCTATCCCTTTCTAACATCTTGTCTTCTTTGTCTATCAGGAATAATACGTCACAATCCTATTTGCGAACATTTTTTAGCAAAACTATTAATTTATTTGCAAAATAAAAAAAATACGGGTCTTTTATTTTTTAATTTAGATTCATTTAAAAAAATAAAAAAAAATGACGGAAGTCCCCATTGGAACTGAGTATACATGTCATACAGCATTGCCCAATGATTATTTTTAAAGTTTAAATTCAAATTATCGTAAGGATACATATCGAAATTTAAATATAACTTAATATTAGTAAAGTTACAATGATCAAATTTACTCATATCTTTATTTAATTTATTTTTTCGATCAGTTTGGAATCCCACGATGATATAACGCGTTGTTTCTAATTGAGTTGTCGTTTTAATTGGACAGGTATGTCTCTGCGTTTTTTGTAGTAGTGGATATTCATGAAGCTCCCAACTGCGAAATGCTATCTCCAAATTAACACTTGTCTTCATATACTTCATAAGCATTAAACGCTCGGCATCAGCTTCATATATATGTGGAATCTTCCAATGAACTTTACTTAATTCAACCTTCATATTTTTGTACTTGCTGTATTATTCTTAATCTCATTCATGTCTGTGCTGCTTCGAATGAGGACTGATTCTTGTTGTAAATTTTAAATATTTTTTTTTTGAAATCTTCACAGAATCCCAGGAGCATGTTTAATGGAATAAATATGTTAAAATTGCCCTCGTTATCAATTATATATTTCGTATTATCAGTCAAAGGTGACCAACCAGCAATTTGTAATCGTTTTCTTTCATTTGTATTATAAGAGACATAACCTTTCATATAAGAAGTTAGGCATGGATTTCGAACTCTATCTATAACTATACCACCAATTTCATACCGAATTTCGCTGAATAAGAAAGCAAATCAGCCAGTACGGTTGTGTGGTCGTGGCGTGTCTTGTCTGATCGTGTAGATAAGCAACATAGCCCGCCCTGTCCATTTGGATGGGTTGCCGCACAACGGCTCGCTGTGTGCTGGCCTTGCAGAGACTGTAGGCTGACAACCTGCATCTCTAAAATGCAAGTAAAACATGTCACGAAACAAGTACTTCAGGTACTTGAGGCCTTGTTCCACAGAGGAATGTTGTGCCATTGATGATGAAGAAAGCGAATGCATTGTTAACTAATTTAGCTGTATTGGACGGTTTGTTGTCATGTGTGAGAAGTTTACCCTCCATATAAAGTAAACTATTCCACGGAAAAGTTTAAAGATCTTGTTGCTGTATAGGTATGCGAATTTCATCGTTATTATTAAAGTCATAGATGCATATGGTTGATGTGTGTGTTATTCCGCATGACTGATTGAATCGTCAAATAAAGCCTTTTCTGATACTTTCAGTATATTAACATTCATTTTAATGACAGCAAAGAATATTGTTTTTTGATTTTTTAATTTGTATTCCTATCCAAATAATAACAGCCCTGAAACGTTTTTTACGTTTACTTTTATCCAGATCGAATTTTGAGACCAATTGATTTCAGAAATTGATAATTGAGAGGTGTAAACTCTATAACAATCTTCTTACTAATGACGTTATTACTGACACGCGGCTAATTTATATGTTTGCAGGTTGCATGATTAAATTTAATCCCCATTTTGTTTTTTAAGATGTAGTCTTACCATGATGACTTCACATTTAAAATTAATCAAATTTCCATCTTGATCTACTATTTTAAGGGTTAAATGGTTTATAATATGCGTGTTGATTAGTAGATAGATTATTTTATTTGGGGCTTCTATAATTTTAAATCCTGGCGGGACGCTCGGCGAAATTTCATGAAGTATATGTACATGTTTACTGTTAGAATACGAATTTGTAGTTATGCTACACTCAATGCATATTGCATTTACTTGAATAATAGACACTGGATTATTAGATTCATGTGCTATATTAGATTCTAATTTACGTGGTCGAAAGCCCAAAATATTACCAATAGAATCGCTTGGTTCAAAATTTACAACATTGTTACTTTTAATTTCACACTTAAGAGTATTATTATTGGCTATTATGTCTAACTGAGTATCTGCATCTAACTTGCTGATTAAGAATTTATTTACATCATCAATTTCATAAGAATCTTCTGGAATTGTAATAACATTATTGCCAATATAAAATTTATTATTTTGATTATCAATGTTTGGTATAGCATTATATAATTCAAAATACCAAGAACATAGTCATCGTCAAGTACAATCGGTGGATGGAAAGTTTGAGTTATAGTAGAATTATCGCCAAATAAGGTAAATGTGTATGACATGATGGCTCAATGAAGACTAAAAAGTTTTCAATTATATTCGTATAAAACGCCAAACACAAATGACCACATCTTACACTGTTATTACGTTGGTATCTATCATAATTGTAGTGTATTGAACATCCGTTTCCGAAATAATTAATCAGTTCTTTTGGTGGTGCTAGGTTTCCAAAACTGTCAATGTATGTAACTAAATTATTAAGTTTTTTGTATGCAACCCAGTGTGATCCTGACCCGTTACTGTTATCCAAATTAACGATTGCATACTCGTTACGATTCACTTTCTTAGGTAGATTATTTCTCATGAAAATTCCTCTAAAATATGGAAGTTTTAATTGTTTAGCATATTTCTAAAGATCGATATTAGTTAAAGGCCGCAATGGTAATTTTATTGGTAGTTTTTTTATTGATTTAAATACAGACCGAGCTCCTTTCGGTATGGCTCTAGTTAGACCCTTTCCCATAGCAATAGCTTCCATCATTTTGTTATGTCGCTCGGATTCTTTTAATTGTTTAGCGGCAGCACGGGCGTCATTCACGGCCATGGCAATACCTGCTGCCCCGTCTCCTAACGCATCGAGAGCACTCAAACAGGCAAAGATCGGAATCAGTGGTAGAAATCCACCTGTTTTCGGAACAGATATAACACGAGGACTGTTAATTTTTCTTTTTATTCTTTTAATGGAACGTAATGCAATTTTGGCCGATTTATTTATGCCTGAACCAGTATTGCTCGATTTTATAGCTTTTTGCTATTTATAGCATGCAGACTATTAAACAAAATAATAATCTTGTTGTGAAAAATTATGATTTTAAAAATCATAACAAAAACCGAAGGCACAGTACATTGTTGCCAGATATATTAAGGTGCATTATAGCTAGTCCTTCCGGATGTGGTAAAACAAACGTAATGATCGCTTTAATAGAGCATGTGAATGGGTTGCGTTTTGAAAACACATATATTTATTCTAAATCTTTATTTCAACCAAAATATTTGTACTTAAAATAATTACTAGAACCTATTAAAGAAGTAGGTTACTATGCATATAGCAACAATACATCTATAGAAAAACCTACAGCTGCGAAATATAATTCGGTGGTAATCTTTGATGATGTAGCGTGCTATAGTCGAGATGTTATGCAAGAATATTTCAGTATGGGACGTCATAAATCTTTGGATTGTTTCTACATATGTCAAACTTATACCAAAATTCCTAAACATCTTATACGTCATAATGATAATTTTTTAATATTATTTAAACAAGATGATTTAAATTTGAAGCATGTATACAATGATCATGTAAATACCGATATGACGTATGAAATGTTTAAGAACTACTGTTCATTTTGCTGGTTGGGTAAATACGGGTTCCTGGTTATCGACAAAGATAGTTATTTTAATGCAGGTCGCTACCGGCAGGGGTTTGATCAGTTTATTTAAATACAGATACAACTAATTAAACAGATCATTTAGCATTTAGTATTAGTATGGTGTACATCAGCTGTTTAACTGGTATTATAATAACAGTTCTCACCTTTATCTCATTATGAGCAGATTATCTGTTGTCGGATCAGTTTTTTATCTGTGTCTTCAAATAACAGCTGTGATAATCGCCTGCATATGACCTTGAACTTGCAATCTGTTTTTATAGTTAGCTGTTGCGAAGCTACCTATTTCCATGTTAAACCTACCAGAACATCCTGCTTTAATAATTTTGCTATTTCATAGCCCGTATTGAATCATGAGCAAAAGACTAACAATGGATATATTTAATACTCGTAATATAATTAAACAAAAGCTTAAAAACCTTAAGCTTGGTGCATTACATAAAGATGCTGAATAAAAATACCAATATAGGCCAATTATTAAATCTTTGCAAGATATTGCATTTAATTATCAATGACAAATATAAAGGAAGAAATTAAAAGTGAACTGAAACAAGAGGAAGATGTATTTCAATCAACCATGGTAGAAGATCAACCATCAATAACTAGAGAGGATATTTTGAATTTAACCCAGGAACCCACATTCAAGGAGTATTTGGAGCAGTATGATCCATTACCGCGACAATACATTGAAGAAATGGTAAAAGACGATAAAGATTCATTTGATTTTAAGTATGGCGTGCGTCATGATGTGTCAACTGATAAATTTTATATAGGTAATTCTGAGCTAAAAATTGATAAGAAGGATTTAATTGTACAAAATATAAAATATATCGGAACACCAGGTTTGTATGAGCTCCTATTTAAAAAACAACCATCACGTTACACTCAGACTGATCAAAAAAATTATATCGATATTGTAAAAGAAAACTAAGGTCGCTCATCGCAATTATAGCGAGAATGAACAATTCTCGGGGTCAAGATCTCATAAGTATACTACCGTAATTGCCCCAATGTTAGACCTACGAAGAAGAGCTCTGCAGTCTAGATGCCTTCATACTTGATATGTCAAATTCTTAATTCACTTGAATATAATTGATATTAAAAACATGTACAGTTTTATTATCAATAAACAATATTAAATGATTATTACAGTATTATGTATAATAATTCATTACTTTCTTCAAATTTCTATATTTATTTATTTTATTTTAAATATTTAATGTAACTTTGAAACATTATTTTCTTGCGTGATGAGCATGCGCACCAAGTGCCCTGTAACGGCTGTGTGCGATGCAAGATATATCTCTATTACGCTTTGTTGAACGTGAGGATAGCGGAGGATCAGCGGTATATTACTAATAGGTATATGGTTATTCAGGTCCCTTACCCAGTGTTCCCTGTAAGAGACACGTCATCCAGCGTTGCTTGGTTTGCTTTATGTTAAGAAAGGGGAGTTCGTTGTTGTATCTATGTGCGATTTGTATATAGCAAAGCGAGCGTGGTTGCAAACACGTGGTTTGTAACCATCACATATAATCTCTGTATACCTACTTCTCTTGTGTTATACTTTGTTTCAAAGTGCAAATATCGAAGATTTAAAGTAAACTGTTGAATTCCTATATTATTGTTATATATAATATCTTACTATTATATATATATATATATATATATATATATATATATATATATATTGTAGCGAACCCAGGGTCGCGGCGCGGGCGGCGACCGCTAGTGTAACAGGTACAGGGGGTCTAAGACGAAATCTAGTACCTGACATAAAAGGGTTTTAATTTATGTAGTTTTACTTGCCTCAAAAGTAATCCACGAATTATATTAATGAACAACTTTTATACGAAACAAGGGTAACGATAGTCGCTGCCACCACTATCACTTTATTTATTTATTTAAAAGTCTGCCGTGATAGAAGCAGACAAAGGAATGATAATAATGATAACAGACGCGGTTTACTACAATTATGGTCAAATTGGTGCAGGGTTGTAATTTTAGAATAATGGAATTTTACCTACGCGTTGTGCTACCACGTCACAAAGACAGGGGTTGGAATAGGATGGGCTGAATCAAACACGATATTCCAACAATAACAAAATTATATAAATTTTAATAATCAACCGCGATCAAAAACATTTATATAATTCAAATAAACTACAACGCGTAACTTGATTCTATATAAACTCTAAATTCTTACTTTTCTAATTTACAAACAATTTGGAAAACCTTTTTACATCGATCTACAAATCAATAATAATTCACACAGAATATAATAAAAACTACTTACAAATTTACACCACGATGAGAGAGCCTTTACACACAGTAAAACAACTAATTGGTTATTTCACTAAGAAATACCAAGGTATGTCTGACATTCAGTCAAGACATCCAAAACAGTCGAATGTTACAACAAGAGAGAGAGATTTCGAACTTCTAAACACTATTTAATAGTAAAAATCCAGACGTTCTCAACCTATGTTTATCCGGCTCTGCTCATCCCCTAAGTACAAACTATGCTGAAAATAACCCAACTATTGATGTCCACCGAGGGCGTCACGTACGGAAACGGACAGTTATGTCTTTTGAAAACAAGCTTGAAGTCGCAAAAAATGTGCGTCCTTCACCATAAATCTGTCCATTTCGTAACAATTGGAGTACTACTCTAATAAAAATTTACAAAAATACACAGCCGCCAAGCGACCGTGTTACAACTTTCCCTTTCCCCTTAAAATAAATTACATTTCTGAAGGAAATATAATTTATTAACTTCCGCGCTGGACGATGAATCCACTTCTATGAGTTGGAATGTCCAATGTCCAATGGGGATCTTGTTGGAACTCCACCTCAACTCCTAGCCCGTCGTAACTCGACCTGGAGGTGACACCAGCCTTCCCGCGTCCACGCATCCGCCATCCAGCAGCATAGGAGTGTTCACAAAGAACAACTGTAACAAAATGTCTCCGGCAGATATGTGTCCCAACAAGTAACGCTACTCAAGAGTACACTCAGACTCAGTACTTTCATTCTAGCCAAATTCACAAAATATTTATAATAATTTTGATTTTATCGAAACACTAAGTAATCGATTTCAACCATTCTTACAACTTGCATTTAATTTTCAAAATCACAAAGAACTCAACTTTATTACTCTAATTTTCCTCAATTTAATTTCTTAATTTTACTCATTCGTACTATGTACATATTTAAAGAGCTACCTGGAATTTTATTCCTCGACGCTTTTCGTTGCACGAAGTTCGCGCCTAAACCTTGCTGTTTCTCCACCACTCGACTAGCTCTGCTCTCTTGAAGTCCGCTAGGATACCTGCTGGTTGCGATTTCGGCCGCCATTGTTCCACTTCCTCCTTGGATGATGTCGGCTTGCCCTTTCTGACGTCTTCAGGTTCTTCAGCTCGCTCCTCTCGATATTCCTTGCGTCTTCTGTTGCTACCTATCCCAGAACCAAAACCCTTGTAATATTTATTACCAGTGCACATACCTACCGTTTTGTCACGGTTCACAAAGATGTCGTGTGCGTGCTGGTCTTCTTCCTCTGATTTCACCACAGAAATCGCATCCAAGTGTTCGGGTTTCTCCACATCAACAAAACGTACATTCTTCTGACTACGTTTTGCGGTGTCGGCTCGTCCAGCATCTGCGTTTCTCAGCTCAGCCCCTGAACTAAGCTTTTGCCGGTCATCTTTTCCTTGATGAAGCCTTCTTCTCCATACGGTCGTTCGCGCCTTATTTTTCCCGCGCATACTATCATCACTGACCGTATGTTCTGGGATATTTCTCTCGCACTGCTGTCTAGCATCTCTCTCGTGTGTACTGTTTTCTCTAATTTTACTTTTCACACTAAGTGAACAACTACTCGCGATATGCCCATATTCACGACAATTATAACAAATTTTGTACTTTACTTTATTTTTCACTTGTTTACAAAATTTTGAAATATGCCCAAATCTCTGACAATGGAAGCACAATTTACTATGATACTTATTTTTATATGTTATATGTCCTATTGTCTCATCTTCACTTTCTACACCCGAATCTTCGCTATCACTAATTGCGTATTTACACGTAGATCTATTTTGCCCGGCTTCACGTAGAAGTTCCGTAACTTTATTTATTAATTCGTTTACTCTACTGTATTCATTATTTGTACTTAAAATACGCAGGTCGCATTTTTCTGGAGAATTTTCGGAATTTTTATTACATATTGATTTACTGTCTAAACTTGAGCTACTCTCCATTAATTTTTCTACAGTCTCTACTCTTTTTGCTATTTCTATCGCTTCTACTAATGTTTTCGGACCTTTTAATATAACATCGCGTTGAAACCGCGGTAACAGACCTAATAAAAACTGATTATATAACCGTTTCTCTACATATTTGCAATTAAATTCCTGTTCTGTTTTGTCTTCGGTATTATTTACTAATTTATAAGCTAGTGATCTTAATGTTACTTCGAATTCAATTACACTTTGTGATTCTAATTGATAACAATTTATAAATTCTTTCTCTACTGTAAGAAAATGCGGTTTCTGTGCATATCTATTTAACAATTCTTTTTTGAAAACTGACCAATCATTTGTATTTTTAATTATACTATTATTCCTGACGAATTCTAAAGCATCTTTACCCAAACATAATTTTGCAATAGCTACTTGTCTGTTCTCCGGTTGTTTACTAATTTTGAAAAATAACTCGACTTTATCAATAAATTCTTCTACGCTAATATCTGAATTGCCGCTAAATTCTGGAATTTTATTTACCGCTCCAGCTAAACTACTAACCGTTTCTAATTTTAATGCCATATTTAAATATTTAAATTACTTTATTTTCAATGAACGCGTTATAATTACAAAAACTATTTTATTATCTCTTTTACAAATTTTCTTTTCAAGTACCTGTTTCAGGGTTAACGACACTACGAGGGTGACCGTACACAAAAAAATACCGTTAGAGACTTTTCCCGCTTTTTCTGACACAAAAACTACCTGCACTCGTAACAACAACATAAAGTAAATTATTACTTATTCAAATTTGACCACAATTAAAGACTTTACTGGTTTGAGAGGGTTTAGTTTTAGAAAATATTTAGATCCCAGCGCTTTGCCACCAAAATAAATGTAACAGGTACGGCCGCCTACGACGAAATCTAGTACCTGACATAAAAGGGTTTTAATTTATGAGTTTTACTTGCCTCAAAAGTAATCC
Organism: Stenolophus ochropezus; assembly: GCA_035578165.1. Classification (NCBI taxonomy): domain Eukaryota; kingdom Metazoa; phylum Arthropoda; class Insecta; order Coleoptera; family Carabidae; genus Stenolophus; species Stenolophus ochropezus. The sequence goes on along the minus strand of JAQOWZ010000013.1, from coordinate 9,867,647 downwards.
ACGAATTATATTAATGAACAACTTTTATACGAAACAAGGGTAACGATAGTCGCTGCCACCACTATCACTTTATTTATTTATTTAAAAGTCTGCCGTGATAGAAGCAGACTAGGGAATGTTTAATAATGATAACAGACGCGGTTTATTATAATTATGGTCAAATTGGTGCAGGGTAGTAATTTTAGAACAATAGAGTTTTACTTACGCGTTGTGCTACCACGTCACAAAGACAAGGGTTGGAATAGGATGGGCTGAATCAAACACGATATTCCAACAATAACAAAATTATATAAATTTTAATAATCAACCGCGATCAAAAACATTTATATAATTCAAATAAACTACAACGCGTAACTTGATTCTATATAAACTCTAAATTCTTACTTTTCTAATTTACAAACAATTTTGAAAACCTTTTTACATCGATCTACAAATCAATAATAATCCACACAGAATATAATAAAAACTACTTACAAATTTACACCACGATGAGAGAGCCTTTACACACAGTAAAACAACTAATTGGTTATTTCACTAAGAAATACCAAGGTATGTCTGACAATTCAGTCAAGACATCCACAACAATCGACGAGTACAACAAGAGAGAGAGAGCTCGAACTTCTAAACACTATTTAATAGTAAAAATCCAGACGTTCTCAACCTATGTTTATCCGGCTCTGCTCATCCCCTAAGTACAAACTATGCTGAAAATAACCCAACTATTGATGTCCACCGAGGGCGTCACGTACGGAAACGGACAGTTATGTCTTTTGAAAACAAGCTTGAAGTCGCAAAAAATGTGCGTCCTTCACCATAAATCTGTCCATTTCGTAACAATTGGAGTACTACTCTAATAAAAATTTACAAAAATACACAGCCGCCAAGCGACCGTGTTACACTAGCGTGCAGGTCAGAACACGTCCGTTCGCTTCCCATTGTTCTGATTTCAAGGAATCAAAGAATCTTCTAGAATGATGTATTTTAATATAAATACCCCGACCAAAAGATCGCGAACACAGTCTTGTGTTGATACGTGTAGAGAACAGATCGTGATATAAATAAGTAAAGAGTGATATAAATATTGTAAAAATAAATATTGCGTAGTTGTAATTGTTTAAATAAATTATCTTAGTGTTTAAGTCTTTAGTAATAATAATTAGTCTTAAATTAGTGTTTATATTTGTTAATTCTTAGTGTTAGTTATTTTTCATTATTCTTTATAATTCATATTTCTTTTTATTAAACATAGTTATATAAATATTAGTGTTTTAATCAATTTTACACTTCACCTAAATAAATAAAACGTTACAATTGGTGTCAGGTGTGAGGGTTGCTAAACTGTGAAGTGTAAATAAAAATAAATAAAATGGCTACTAAACAAGTAAAATTAAGTGAATTAAAAGTGGCCGATCTCAAGAGGGAGCTGGAAGAACGAGACTTGGAGACATCGGGAACCAAGTCTGTTCTACAACACCATCTCCGGCAAACTCTAATAGAAGCTGGTGAAAATCCTGATGACTTTTTGTTCGAAATTGATGATTTTGTTAAAATTCTAAAAGAAAATTCTAGAACTTTAGAACAAATGAAAGAAAGTTCTAAAACATTAGAACAAAAATTAGAGGAAAGTTCTAGAAAATCTGAAGAAAATTCTCGAACATTGAAAGAAGAGTTGCTAGAAAATTCTAGAACTTTAGAACAAAAGTTGGCAGAAAATTCTCAAACGTTAAAAGAAGAATTAAAAGAAAATTCTAGAATTTTAAAAGAAGAACTAACAGAAAATTCTAGAATATGGGAAGAGAAATTAATGGAAAATTCTAGAAGTTTGGAAGAAAAACTGAACGAACAATTGAAAGAAAGTTCTAGAATATTAGAAGAGAGAATAGAAACTTACGAGAAAAAAAGTTGAAGAGTTACAGCAAAATCTCTCTAAAATTACGCCAGCGGTTTCAAATTCTGATGTGGCAGATATTATTCAAGTAAACAAAACAGTAAAAGCGGAACATAATTCAAAACTGCACATTAAAACACCCGAATTCGATGGCAAGTCATCATGGCCGAATTATGTAAAACAATTTGAAGCCGCTGCCAAAGCAAATGGTTGGACTTCCAAAGAAAAAGCTACTGCGCTGACAGTTTCGCTGCGTGGAGAAGCTATCGATATCCTCCAGACGCTAAAAGAGGATGAACAGGAAGATTATGATCAACTTGTCAAGCGGTTGGATATGCGATATGGCAATGCGCATCTGGAGCAGGTATACCAAACGCAATTAAGAAACCGGTATCAAAATTCTAAAGAGAATTTGCAAGAATTTGAAGCCGACATAGCTCGCCTGGTTCGTCTTGCACATCCTACAGCTCCTGACAGCGTCTTGGAATGCCTAGCTACACAAGCATTTATCTATGGGGTCCGAGACAATGAAACTCAGCAGGTACTACGATTGGCTCGACCAAAAACTCTGGTTGATGCACTTTCATATGCCTTAGATCATGAAGCTGCAAAACAAGCTTCACGCAACCAATCGCGAGTGCGAATTATCGATGCTGAGAGGAATGAAGACACTGAGGATCTAGATGACAGGATAAGACGAATTTCATCTGAAATTCATGGTGCGGGAAGAAAGAAACTCCGCTGTTGGAATTGCGGTGAATTAGGTCACCCGCAAAGGCTCTGCAGAAAACAACAGAGGAAAGCAGAAGCAAGAAAGGAAGAAAAAGAGTCGGGAAACTAAGTCGGGTTGATGCGAAGGGGCAATCGTCGACCCGTAATCCAGTAGCCCCAGAATCCATTAGTTATGTCGCATCCCTACATCATCAAGCTAATAGCATCTATGTAGACGGCTCTATCGACAGCAGGCCGCTTAAAATGTTGCTGGATACGGGTGCGACGAAAACAATAATCAGACCCGACTTAGCAAGAAAACTGTGCAGAAAACATCTACTTCCAACAAAGTGGCAAATACGCACAGCCACAGGAGAACAAGCTACCGCATCTGGAGAAATAGATTTGAGCATAATTATTGGAAAAACGTGCATTAAACATCGCGCACTGGTAGCAGACGTAGAAGATGAATTCATTCTGGGTATGGACTTAATGAAAAAGCATGGATTTAAACTTGACCTGAAGAATGGAGTGATGATGGTCAATGATGAAGAATTGGTATTAAATCCACGAGACGACAATGCTATGCGAGTATTAATAACGGAAGATGTAACCCTCCCAGAACGAAGTGAATCAATCGTGGAAGCACAGCTAGAGGGTAGCTTCTGTGAGGGAAACATTGTCATGCTCCAGCCGAAAAACGATGATGCCAAAACCGGGACCGGAGTTGTAATTGGAAAAGCCTTGCTCAAAACCGAGAAGGTTATTCCAGTTCGAGTAATGAACATAAATTTTTATCCCGTTATACTGAAGAAAGGGACCATAGTAGGAGAATGCTCAACGGTATCATCGATTATTCGAACTGTGACGGCCAAAGACAACACATTCTGTGCAGTTCCGGATATTCTGTTGAAAGAGCTGTCAACATCGTTCCAGGACTTAACCGCCGACCAGAAAACCAAGGCTATGGGTTTAATTGGCAAATTTCAAGATGTGTTTCAATTGGACAAGAAGGACAAAGGAAGAACCAATGTAGTCCATCATAAAATAGACACCGGAGACGCAAGACCCATCCGCCAAACAGCAAGAAGATTACCACTGGCAAAGCGGGAAGAAGCAGAAGAAATTATTGAGGACATGAGGACGGAAGGTGTGATTGAACCTTCAAGCAGTCCATGGGCTTCACCAGTGGTGCTAGTGAAGAAGAAGGATGGCTCTACAAGATTTTGCGTCGATTATCGTCAACTTAACAACGTGACGAAAAAGGATAGCTACCCGCTACCCCGAATAGACGATACACTGGACACATTGGCAGGATTAAAGATTTTCTCTACTCTTGATCTAAAGAGCGGATACTGGCAAGTAGATTTAGATCCAAAAGACAAAGAAAAGACAGCCTTTACCATCGGTACCGGTCTGTGGCAATTTACTGTTATGCCATTTGGGCTCTGCAATGCCCCTGCAACGTTTGAACGGCTTATGGAAACCGTGTTGGCTGGACTGTCGTGGAAAACATGTTTGGTCTATCTCGACGATATTATTGTGGTAGGAAAAACGTTCGAAGACCACATGAAGAACTTGGAAGAGGTTTTCCAAAGATTGAGACAGGCTAACCTGAAACTCAGTCCAAAGAAGTGTCACTTATTTCAAAAAGAAGTGCATTATCTTGGACACGTAGTTTCTGGTAAGGGCATTGCAGTTGACCCGGAGAAAATAAGGGCTGTGAGTGACTGGCCAGTACCGAGAGATAAACATGAGTTGAGAAGTTTCCTTGGTCTCTGTACATACTACCGACGTTATGTACCTGGATTTGCCAACATAGCGAAGCCATTGACAAGGCTTACTGAAGAAGGCAGAAAATTTATCTGGGAGATGGACTGTCAAGCTGCGTTTAAACAACTTAAATATTCCTTGACAAGCGCACCTGTCCTAAGTTATCCTTTACCAGAAGGAGAATTCGTTCTAGATACAGATGCCAGCAACGTTGGAATTGGTGGCGTTCTTTCCCAGATACAAGACGGACAAGAGAAGGTTATTGCCTATTTTAGTAAGACCTTGTCAAAACCAGAGAGGAATTATTGCGTCACCAGAAAAGAACTTTTGGCTGTCGTGAAATCCGTGGAGCACTTCTACAAATATTTGTACGGTAGAAGATTTCTTATAAGAACTGACCACGCTGCTCTCAAATGGCTGCTACAATTTAAGAATCCTGAAGGTCAGGCAGCTAGATGGATTGAAAGATTGCAAGAATATAACTTCGTTATTGAGCATCGAGCAGGTACAAGCCATCGTAATGCTGACGCATTATCAAGAAGACCTTGCCAGGACGAATGCAAGCATTGCAGTCGTCTAGAAGAAAAACTCTCTACCATCGCCAGAACAACAGTAGTGAATGATAGTTGGCAAACGGAAGACCTTCGCAAGGACCAAGAGAATGACTCGGACTTGAAAATCATACGAGATTGGAAACGTGGCGATAGCAGACCAGTTTGGGAACATGTTGCACGACACTCACAAAGTGTAAAATCGTATTGGGCGCAATGGGATTCTATTGTGGTTGAAGAGGGCCTCCTGAAACGTGTCGTAGAAAATACTGAAGGTACTGTGAGTAGGACCCAGCTGATAATTCCTAGGAATAGAGTACCGGAAGTATTGGAGGAGATCCACGACGGATCTGGACATTTTGGAGTGAATAAAACCCTTGAGAGAGTGCGCGAACGATTTTACTGGGTAAATTGCAAAGAAGATGTTAAAGAGTGGTGCAAGAAATGTGTGGTTTGCGCGGGAAGTAACGGGCCACATAGGAAAAGAAGAGCCCCAATGCGCCAATATAATGTTGGAAGTCCCTTCGAACGCATTGCGATTGACGTGGCCGGACCATTCCCAGAAACTGATGAGGAAAATAAATACATAGTGGTAGTAATGGACTACTTCACTAAGTGGGTTGAGGCCTACCCATTACCCAACCAGGAAGCCGTAACGGTCGCTGAAGTTTTGGTTAAAGAATGCATCTGCCGATTTGGAGTACCGCGAGAGATACATTCCGACCAAGGAAAGAATTTCGAGTCCGCCCTGTTCCAAAATATCTGTAAGATATTAGGAATAAAGAAAACCAGAACTACTGCATTACACCCGCAGTCTGATGGCATGGTTGAACGGATGAATAGAACAATAAATCGGTATTTGTCAAAGGTAGTCTCTAACCATCAACGAGACTGGGACCGACATCTTCATCTGTTCTTGTTGGCTTACCGTTCATCAGTGCATGAGATAACAGGGCAGACACCATCTAACATCTTATTCGGGCGGGAGTTGCGCTTACCATGCGACCTGGTATTTGGCAGTAAACCCGGTGAAGATCTAGCCGGGGAGGACTATGTAACGGACTTACGGAGAAGAATGAATGACATCCATGAACAAGTCCGCACAAACATTCAAGGTGCCAGCGATCGGATGAAGGACCAGTATGACGTCAAGGCTGAAAAAGGTGGTTTTCAACCTGGGAATTTGGTGTGGCTTTACAATCCACAAAGACGACGTGGCTTATCACCGAAGCTGCAAAAGAATTGGGAAGGTCCCTACGAGATCGTAAAAAGAATAAATGATGTGGTCTACAGAATTAGGAAAACACCTAATGGAAAGCCGAGAGTAGTCCACTTCAATCGGTTAGCCCCTTTTGCTGGTGATAATTTTGACGATCATCGTGGAGCGACAGTTCACCGGATTATAGCTGAGGAACCCACATTTGATGACTTTATGGAAAGTCATTCCACTGGTCACAAAGCACGGTATGGCGTGACACGAGAAGAACAACGAGATCTGTTCACCGTGTCCCCAGAATATTCCCTCGCTCACTGTGTAGCGAAAGACATTAAAATGTCCCGCGGCATCGCTTCAGTTTTTAAAAGAAAATTTGGACGAGTACAAGAACTGGCCAACCAACGTCCAACTGTCGGGAAAACGCTACAACTGAAAGATGATAACGTAGAACACAAGCGGTACATTTACTATCTCGTTACGAAACAATACTCACATCAAAAGCCGTCATACCGCAATTTATGGGACTCGCTGTGCGACATGAAGGACCATCTGTTGGAAAACGACATCATGAAACTGGCAGTACCGAAGATAGGCTGTGGACTAGATGGTTTGGATTGGAGGATTGTTAGAAGCATGTTAGAAACAGTCTTCCGCTTTACCGGAGTGGAAATTCTAGTTTGCAGCTTCAACTCTACCGGCCAAGAGGAGCTCAAACGGACCGTCGACTGTTACTTCTTCAAGACTTCCAGATGCACCAAGGGTGATGCATGCAGATTTCGTCATAACGAACTGTTCCGGGACGAAACAGTCTTAAGGAGGGGGCAATGTAGCGAACCCAGGGTCGCGGCGCGGGCGGCGACCGCTAGCGTGCAGGTCAGAACACGTCCGTTCGCTTCCCATTGTTCTGATTTCAAGGAATCAAAGAATCTTCTAGAATGATGTATTTTAATATAAATACCCCGACCAAAAGATCGCGAACACAGTCTTGTGTTGATACGTGTAGAGAACAGATCGTGATATAAATAAGTAAAGAGTGATATAAATATTGTAAAAATAAATATTGCGTAGTTGTAATTGTTTAAATAAATTATCTTAGTGTTTAAGTCTTTAGTAATAATAATTAGTCTTAAATTAGTGTTTATATTTGTTAATTCTTAGTGTTAGTTATTTTTCATTATTCTTTATAATTCATATTTCTTTTTATTAAACATAGTTATATAAATATTAGTGTTTTAATCAATTTTACACTTCACCTAAATAAATAAAACGTTACAATATATATATAGAATTATTCATTTTAGATTATTTGAAATAAAAGATGTCTAAACGAACATTGAACGATGATGAAAATATTGAAAATAAAAAATTCTGTGACAATTTTAAACTGAAATGGCTTTCAAAGTCGGTAGAATGTGAAACCCCATCTACAAATAAAAAAGAAAATGTTAAATTGGAAATATTTTTAAATACAATGAAGAAAATGGAGTTTCATGTTCGTTTTGTGCTGAAGCAAAAATTTCCAATGAATTTAGTGCAGGACGAAAATGGGATGAGTGGAAATTAGATGATTTAAAACGTCACCTGAAGCCAAAGATGCATTGGACGCCGTAAATAAATTACGTAATTTGAAGAAAGGGGGACTTTTAAATATATTGCGAGAAACAACAGAAGAGCGTAATTTGACAAAGGAACGAAGTGAACGATTAAAATCGGATGTCGATTATGTTAAAGTTTTACGAAAGATGTTATTCTAGCTATAAAAATTTATGCATCAATGAATTCTGTGCAAGACATTCACGAACATATGGAAGAATTTGTAAATATACCAAAAAGTTGGAGTAGTAAAAATTATGCTTTCGAATTTGTTGAATGCATTAATTCTGCTCTTATGAAAAAAAAAATTAAATGAACTACGAGAAGCAGCTTTTCATACACTTATAATAGATGAGAGAATAGACATTTCAGTTCAAAAGTTATTAATTTTATACTTTAAATTTCGAATAAAAAATTAAATGACCTACAAAACAATAAATAAAATCATATATATATATATATATATATATATATATATATATATATATATATATATATATATTGCTTGTCAAGGTAGATAGTCATTTTTTCTTCTCTCTGCGTTTATTTCCTTTTTTGATGGTTTATTTTTGAGTATTGTTTTTCAAACTGGTATTAGTATATTGGATTCTAATTGCTCTATTTGTGTAGATAAGTGTTGGTCAGCATAAAAATATTAGGGGTGAGTTATCTTTATTTTTTGTTATATTTTTTTATTTGTTATAAAGCCGTGGTTAATATTGTTGTTCATACGTGTTCGTCACACGACGAGTTCACTCACCTTTATCATCTGTGAGTTTCTACTGGATGTTTGTTTCTTTTTACTATCATTTGTTGGGATTTGCTTCAATGGCTTCTTCGTGTTATTGTTGCAACAAACAAGTCGACATTCACAGATTGGTAACTTGTACTATTTGTTCAAATGCCTTCAATATTGATTGTGTAAACATTACTGCTTCAGAAGCAAGAAGAATAAATTCAGCAAATACTGGTATCAAGTGGAATTGCAACAAATGCGAAAGTTTTTGCGATGATATTAACAGTCTTAAAAAATTAATAATTGATTTGCAAAAGAACTTAACCTCACTCACGAGCAAATTCGAAGGATCGTTTACTGTTACAAATTCCCCCGTTATTACAGAGACTATCATTTACGAAATAGGTGAGCGTGAAAAGCGTTCTCTAAACCTAATGATATACAACTGCGTTGAAGATATTGACTCTAATCAACAATCTATTAAGGACTTAATTCTTGTAAAAGAACTACTAACGAATTGTAAATTGGAAGTCAACAATGAAAATTTGAAACCTATTCGTTTAGGACGTTTTGACGCTACGAAAGGTAGCCCTCGGCCAATTAAATTGCAGCTTTCTTCATCTGATAGCGTAATTAAATTTTTCAGTAAACTTAAATTATTAAAATCCAATGATAAATGGAAAAATATTTCGGTTTCCCGTGATAGAACCCGTATGCAAATTGATTATTATAAATCAGTAAAAAAAGAGTTTGATGAACGCATTGCAAATGGGGAAACAAACTTAAGAATTAAACATTTTAATAACACTCCCAAAATAGTCTCGGAAAACTAATTCATCCCAACAGTAGTCCATATCATCTTAATTGTTATTATCAAAATTGCCGGGGTTTAAATACTAAAACTAATGAATTTTATGTTAATTGTTGTTCAGCGTCTTTTGAAATCATTGTATTATCTGAAACTTGGATTAATAATTCCGTGTCTAACCTCGAACTCTTTCCTTCACGTTATAACATCATTCGCTGTGATCGTAGCTTTGAAACTGTTAATAGATCTAGAGGTGGTGGTGTTCTATTTGCGCTTTCTAATTGCATACAATATGAAGTTCTGCATGTTACGTTTCTAAAAGATATCAGCTGCTTAATTGATTTCATAGCTTGTAAATGTTATTTAAATAATTGTCAGTTTATACTTTGTGCTATTTATATTCCACCTAACGTAAATGCGGAGAATTTTGAACTATTTTTTGAATCGTTAGAAGAATATTTAATTAATCAAAAATTTTTATTCATAGGTGATTTCAACGTTCCGAATTTTTTTGAAAATATTACTAATTGTCATAAAACAACTTGCCTTACAAGCTTTTGTAACATACTAGGTTTAACTAATCATAATATTATAAACAACGCCTTTGGTAAGAAATTAGACTTAATATTATCTAACTTTGATTTTGTTATAAATGTTGAGAAAGCTACTTTTCCATTTGTCTTGGAAGACAAATACCATCCAGCATTGGGTATTGATATCACATTATCTGTTTCTAAATTACCGAAATTTTCTTGTAACAATAATGCAAGATACAATTTTCGCAAAGCTGTCCAAAATTGTACAATGATCTACTCACATATGACTGGTCTTTTCTTAATTCCTGCGAAAATGTTAATGACGCTGTTGCTCAGTTTTATGATGTAATCTATAATATATTTAATAATTCTGTTCCGCTATCTTAAAAGGTTCCTGGAAAATTTCCTGTCTGGTTCACACCTGAATTAAAATATGTCATAAAAACTAAGGAGTACTACAGGAAAAATGGCTTAAATATAAAAATGAGTATCATTTAGCTGAATTTAAAAGATTATGAATTTTAAGTAAGCAACAAAATAAAATTGCATATGGCTCATATTTGTCCAATATAGAATAAAATATTAAAATGAATCCCTCTGAATTTTGGAAATATGTCCACTCCAAACAAGATGCTAAACGTATACCTGCTATGCTCAAGGACGGAAATAATGTATATAATAAACCACAGGATATTGTAGATGCGTTTGCGAACTTCTTTTTGAGCTTTTTTCAAACAAATTCTTCCACTGACCCTGTTCAAGAATTTTCAAAGTTCTTACCATTTAGCATAAACAACGTCTGTGAAGATTATATAACTTCCATAATGGCTCTATTACTAAATGAAACATCAGCAGGAGAAGATCAAATACCTTGTTTTTTAGTTAAGGATTGCCGTTTTGCTTTAGCTCAACCTCTTTCTATCATTATTAATCTTGCTATAAATACTCAATTATTTCCTGACCTATGGAAGAGAACTGTTATAACGCCAGTATTTAAAAAAGGTAACAAAACCTTAATTCAACATTATAGGCCAGTTTTCATTCTTAATGCGTTCGCTAAATTTCTTGAAAAAACAATATATAATACCATATATACTAACACTAGGTCACTAATCTCTACAAAACAGCATGGTTTCATGAGTTGCAAATCAACATCAACTAATCTTATTTGCTTTACTCAATTTGTTTCCGAAGTTCTTGATGCTCGTGGACAAGTTGACACTATTTATACGGATTTGTCTAGAGCATTTGACTCTATAGATCATGAGATTTTACTAAAAAAAGTTAGTAAATATGGCGCGACGCCTAAATTAATAAACCTTTTGAAATTGTACCTTGCTAATCGGATCTGTTATGTCACTTACAATGGTTATTCATCATTTCACTTTGTTCCCACTTCAGGAGTACCGCAAGGTTCTAATTTAGGTCCCTTGTTGTTTTTATTATTTATCGATGAACTATTACACTTGTTCGCATGCCCTGCTCTCGCATACGCAGATGATGTTAAAATATTTTGTAGTATTAATAATCTCGATGATGCAGCTCTATTATTATGGTGACCTGGTGTAAGCGCAATAAGTTAATTCTAAATGCCGAGAAATGTTGTTTTGTAAATTTTACTCGTAGACACAATTCTGTACCAAGTCAATACCAAGTAGGTAACAATCTTCTTTGTAAAAAAGAAATTATTAAAGATTTAGGTGTCACTTTCTCTTCTAATTTAAAATTTACAATTCACATAAACAACATTTGCACTGCCGCTAATAAAACCTTAGGATTCATAATCAGGATTACTAGAGAGTTTACTGACATCTCTTTATTGAAAAACCTTTATTTTTCTTTCATTGTTAGTAAATTTGATTATGCTTTACTAGTCTGGTATCCAACTTACAAGTTTCAGGTAATTGCTCTTGATCGCACTTATCGCCGTTGTCTGAAGCATTTATCATTTAAAATCGACAAAATATACCCCGAACGTGGTACTGATCAAAATAGTTTATTGGTTCGCCATGATATGCCGTCGCTAGTCACCAGACGAGAAGAACAATCAGCAAAATTTTTACTTATGCTTTTAAATAAGAAAATTGATTGTCCTGATTTGGTAAATCGCATTACATTACATGTTCCTAGGCACGCTTCCAGATATCACCGGACATTCTATCTACCTACCCCCAATACAGATATCCTAGGCAGTTCTCCTGTCCATGTGATGTGCCGAAATGCGGAGAAAATCTTTATGACATTTTCAGATTAACTATCAATTAATTGTATTTTACTTTATGTATTATGTACTTATCTATTATTTCATATTTATATTAATATTTATTTATATTTATACACTTTGGTTCCCTGTAATTGGACTTTGTTGGGAATAAAATGATTATTATTATTATCGCGTGCGGGTTCTCTACAGACCCTCTCGTCCAAGCCATCACGGACGTACTCAGTGACCTTGGTAATCAGTGGATTCGAGTTATACTCTTTTGGACACCCGGACACGTAGGGATCACCGGTAATGAGGCTGCCGATACTGCTGCTTCGTCAGCAGCCAGCAGCGCTTACACCGGCAATGGTCGCGTTCGTCCTGACGACATAAAACCCTGTATCAGCAGATCCGTCGAGTCAACTTGGCAAAGTGAGTGGGACAATACCGCTGCCAAACTGAGGGACGTAAAACCCTCAGTAAAGAAGTGGGAATCCTTATCCGATATAGGTCGCCGTGACCAAGTCATCGTGTCACGGTTGCGGATTGGTCACACAAACTTGACACACAGGCACATTTTTGAAGGACTTCAGGAACCTAACTGTGAAACGTGCAACGTACCAATGACGGTACAACACGTACTAGTAGACTGCACGAGGTACACACCCATTAGACAGCACCTAGGTATGGCAGAAAATCTGGCGAGCATATTGGCCAACAAAATCGAGGCCATTAAGACCGTGGTACAGTTCCTTAAATCCACGCAGCTTTATGCAAGGATTTAAGGCTTTTATTATATAATTCCACTTTTTTTACATTTTTTTTTCTTTCTTTTTTTTCTCTACCCCGCAGTGAACATCCTACTGCGTTGAGTGTTTACTCAATACAGTAAACATATGTTGTATCGAGTAAGTAGGTGTCTTCTATAGACACCCACTCTGCCTAAACCCTCTTGCCAGGCAGAGAATAATAATAATAAAATAAAATAAAAAACAATGAACTTACCGATTTCGGTTCGTTTTTTTAAACTCTTTCTAACTGTCTTCTAATAACAATAGTTAATATCAACCGATATCCACCCTCCTTGTCTTTAAGACGGCATATGACCTCAGTAGTTGGTCCGTCTTCAACTAAACAAAAAAAAAATTATTATTAACACATACAGACAGTGCTTCTATTTTGGAAAAAAATAATTACTTTTAGAAGAAGTTTAATTTAGACATTATAAAAATGGTTATGTTTACATCGGACGGAGCAAGTGTTATGTTAGGACGAAAAAATGGAGTGGCAGCACTTCTCAAAAAGGAAATACTTCATCTTACTGAACAACATTGTGTTGCACACCGAGAAGATTTGGGTTTGGATGATGCATGGAAACATGTATCTCTTATGCAAGATATTGAGACCTTCCTTAGGACAGTTTACACTATGTATTTTTTACAAATTTTAAATAATCTCCAGTATACAGTCGCACTGTTTGTTCTTAATGATGTTCTGGGTGAATTAGCAACTTTATCATGTAGCTTACGAACTAGATGTAAGGAGTTGGGAACGCTTAAGAGTGAGAGAGATAGATATAAACATAGCGCGAGCATTGTGCGCAAATTCACGAGATGCTGACCAATGTCTTTTCCACAGGCGTAGCGAGTTTTGCTTAAGTACAGGGGTTTTATTTATTTTCATCTATTCTGTGTCGAAACGTTGGGCGACTTGTGAGTGCGGAATAAAAATGAATTGTTCGTTTTGCTATAGGAGTGGAAAAGAAGGAAGCAGTTTGGCATAACCCTACATTAGTAAGTACTTTTATATTTGTTGACTACATAAGTAATTATTATTTATGCATGGTAATACATTTTCACAACAAATTTTGAATTTCTTGTTTATTTTCAGCTTTCCAAAGAACGAATATTGTAGGAAATTATGGCTGAAAGCATGTGCTTCACACAATTGTAACTTGGGAGTTATTCAACAAAACAACAGGTTATGTTCGGACTATTTCACTCCATGTGATTATGAGGAAGTAAATAAGAAGAAAAAGTTAAAGAAAGGAGCAATCCCGACGCGTTTTTTCAGAAGACCGTATGTGCATTGTGCAGCGTGCCGCGATATCCATGATAAAACATCAGAAGTCGAGTTATTTGAGTAAGTGTGGAATTAATTTATTTATGAACTCTATAGTGCATTATTAATTCTCTCAACAAATGAGTGGTTTATCCTTTTAATGTGATAATATCTTTTGTTGTTTATCATTGGGTATTTTTCTACTCAGGTCCTCCTAAATTTATTTTTTATAAAATTACATACGTAATTTTAAAAAAATTTAATATTTATTTTCTTAACTTCATTTATTTTCTTTTTCAGATTTCCTGTAGAGAAAAGCCTCAAATCACTTTCCGCTGCATTTTTATCGGACCATTTTGATATGCCTCTTTTATTAATTAGACAATGTGAAGAAAACATATTATAGCTTGTCCAAAATAGAAAAGGACTTGTCAATCATTCTTGCACATATAATGCAACAAACAAGTTGAAGGAGACGGCAACATAAATATACTTTTTTTCTAATGGTGTTCAATGTGCCGCACAGTACATACTAAACGCATCTTAGATCCATGTCTAACCTACCAATAACCCTGTGCAGTACTGGGTTATAGTAACTATTCCTACCCCATATAAACGAAGTTCAAATCTGCACTGATCCAATAAACTAGGGGCGTAAACCATAAATGGGAAAGCAATCTACCAGTGGCGTAGGATTATTTCAATAACAAATGGAATTTTTGTAAATATTTATATTTTAAAATGCGTAATGTTTATGAATAACAAAAGAAAATATCACATTTATGAATATCATAAAAAAAATTACGTTTTCTGTTTATTGTAGTTATATGTTCTTTAAATCTTAATTTCGAATTTCCTTAATATTATATAATAATTTCCTAATATAGTTTCCCCATATGAACTAGGAACTAAGTACGCCACTGGTAAAAAACGCAATGGAGGGGTACCTTCTTCCATTGGTTGCTCAAAATATGAACGAAAATGCGTCTTTCGAGCAGGTTCATTTCTATATTGGACGAGCTATAGATTCACATAGGAGTCAACTAATTCATTTAATTTTAGGTTATTATATAAATGTAAGACTACACCACATATGCAAAGAAAATACAAAAAAAACGGGTGTTAGACACAAATTAAATAAATTAATATTATTTAGAAATGAATAAAAATGAAAAAAAAATATCTTTGGTTTTATTTCTTTTCCATATTTATTCCTTCGGTATAGCGTAAGGTAAAAAAGCATACCTACGCCTATGATGTATATTGTCGTTTGCGCAGTTACCTCGCGCTTTGTAAAATTTTCTTTCTTTCTCCTACTTGCGACATTGTATAAATCTATCTCTCTTACTCTTAAGCGTTCCCTGCAAATGTATTATGTAGCATAGGGTTTCTTACATCTAGTTCGTAAGCTACATGATCTAAGGGGATAAATAAGATATTTTCAACGGACGAAGAAAATCTTCTCTGTAATTAACTCCAAACAATGGCTAAATTGCACCATGGGCTGTTCGACAACTTGTATTTGATTCCGCCGAATCTAATCAGAAAAAAATGCCTGTATCATGGCGCAAGAATAAAGTGACAGGAAAATATTGGATGACTGATTTCCTGAAGAGGAATCCACCTATTAATTAGATCAGCCGAAGCAACGTCCCTTGGTAGAGCCATGGGTTTCAACCAGCCAGTGGTTCAACATTTCTTCCGAAATTTGAAGGAGGTTTTTAATAAATTCAAATTTGGTCCTAGTGAAATATATAACATGGACGAGACGGCGCTTACGACAGTACAGGCTGCAAATAAAATAATTTCTACAAAAGGACAAAAACAAGTCGGGCAAATAACTTCAAATGAAAAAGGGACACTGGTAACTATATGTGGTGCAAATTGGAAATACAATTCCTCCTATGCTAATATTTTGAAGAAAATATTTCAAACAACACATGATCAAGGGTGTACTTCCTGGAAGTGTCGGAGCAGCTTCTCCATCGGGTTGGATCACGTCCGAAATATTTCTTGAGTGACTTAAACATTTTATACACTGTAGCAAACCAACACCTGCCGTACCTGTTCTTCTAAACCTTGATAATCATAAAACTCATATCTCACTTAGTGTTATAAAGTATGCGCGTGAAAATAATGTAGTTTTATTAACCCTTCCGCCACACACTAGCCACAAGCTTCAACCACTCGACAAAAGTGTACATGGACCGCTGAAAAAGTATTATAATAATTTCTGCCAATCCTGGTTAGTGAACAATCCTGGTAAATGCATAACTATTTACGAAATCGCAGAATTATTTGGTCAAGCCTTTTCAATAAGCAACTGTGTTTCGGGCTTTAAGGCGACTGGCATTGTTCCTTTCAATGATTTAATCTTCAACGAAGACGATTTTATTGCTTCCTCTGTTACCGATCAGCCGTTACCCGAAAATGAGACTTATTTATATAATAGAGCAACTAATTTGGACAGACAAATTGATCCATTACAAGACGGACCAAGTCATAGTCGTAGTGAAATAGAACAAGAAACTATGCCACCAAAAAAATTTATTAGCCCAGAAATTATAAAGCCGTTTCCAAAAGCTATTCTCACTGATAAAAACAAGGAAGAAAAAAGAAGATAACGGAAATTTTAACTAGCACACCAACATAAAACCGAATTGAAGAAGAGCATGTAATAAAGACAAGAAAAGTTGATTTACAGAAAAATAAGCACATAATAAGAAAACTTCATGAACTCTAAGAACCAATGGATTCTTCTGATAATCAAAGTAGTAATGAAATTTTAGATTTAGTAGACTCTGATGAAATTGACAGTTTTGAAGATAACACTGTAAATGAAGACATAAAAGATTTAAATGATGTTCGATTAAATAGTTTTGTACTTGTCAAATTTGTGCCAAAAAAAGATGGCAAATATTATGTTGCGGAAGTTGAGTAATCTTAACATCTCTGCTTAGCTACTGATGATGAGAACTTAGTTCTCGAAATACGTATATAGTTTTTTAAATTATTTTTAAGGTTAAGGGTAATAAATTTTATTATTTTAACTGTTATTTAGTTACTTTTCATAGAAATAACTAATTACTATAACTACGTTACATTTTTCTGATCTTGTAACAAGTTATTTATTTTATATTACCCGACTATGCATAATAGTAATATTACAAAGTTTCTCAAAGAAAAATATCACGTATATTATTTCAGCTATCAAATGATTTTGACAGAATTTACAAGGAATAAAGTAATAATTTATTTAACAATTGGCCGAAGATTGTTGATAATATTATTTCATTAGCTAACAGAAAACATGTTTCAAAACATTTATCCAGGGAACTAGGTGAGTAAAAGAGAATCTTTTAATTCTCATACTATATTAATAAATATTTTTTTATTTTCCAGAAAAAAAATTATTAGGCTTTCTAATTCTGCCATACTTATTTCCCTTAACAACTATAAAAAAACAAAAAGAACTCTTGGAGACCGTCCAAACAAGAAGTTGCGGAAAGTTTTATCCTTGATGTTAATGTAAGCAGTAAGCTATTATTTTAATTATGTTGCGCTTTATTATATATATTTCAATTATTGCAGTCCGTACCAGAAGCAGAAGTTTATATTGACAGAAGAAGACAAAAATTAAATGCAATTAACTCTACATTACAACCGTACGTATTAATAGTTGGAAATTTAACACAAGATCCCACATATTTCGTATGTATTAATAATATTAAGTACATTCTTAATAATGTCATAACAGCAGTGGATTGTGTTTTTAAAATTATACACGCAACTAATACATGTTACTCAGAAGAATCAGAGATGGTATGGATGTTTATACAGAAAGGTTTTTATAAAATTAATACTTCTTGGGATAAACAATTACCCAATGTCGATACAGTAATATGTGATGAACTGTATAGTTGTTACACATAATGAGGAAAATTTTTTTAAACCCACTTCATGCAAGAGAAAATTTGATAACTTTAATTCGGTACCATATGTGTACAAAAAAGCACGCATTGAATAATTTTGTACGCCTTTTTAAATATTTTTACCATCTTTACACCGAAAATATAATGGTATCAAAATCTAAAAAGGCTTACAAATTTATTTGTTTACAGTATAAGAAATTTATTGAACAAATTTGTAAAATTATTGAAGACATTTAGAATATTAATGTTATATTAAAGAAGTTGGAATTTGATAAAAGATGAATTATTGTAAATATAATTAAGAATAGTGTGTAGCTATTGTACGTAGAACATATATATTTTGTAACTAAAATTTCTGTAAATATAATGACATATTTTTATAAAATTACTATTATTAAAAAAAATAATAGTTTTAAATCCACTCTGAGTAAAAGACAATTTTTGACGGGAATAATTCAGTTCCGTATGGGTATGTTAAAAAATTGCGTAGTGAATAATATTATAAACAATGCTTGTACACATTTAAATGCACACAATTTTTATGTTCGCCGATATAGGTCGAAATGATATGTATAGTCATGTAAGCTGTGTAGTACAACAGTTTTATACAGTTAAATTATTGAAAATATGTGTAAGAATAGTGTTTTTAATTTTCAATTTACATAGATTATGTTTTATAGTATAACTTTTGTAAATATAATAATACGATTTGTAAATATCAAATTATTGTAAATATATATATATATATATATATATATATATATATATATATATACATATATATATATATATATATATATATATATATATATATATATACCGGGTGTCCCAGCTCGACCGACACATGGGAGTTTTACATGGGAAATCAGTTAATTATGAATAGTATCTCCCCAGTGCAAGATGTTAACTGGAAATTTTGTATGCTTATTGGGGAATATTATTTCTATGGATTAAGTTATTTGAAATATGTAATTTCGTCTGCAGGGCGAGATTTATTAAATTTAAACTCTAATATTTTCGTTCAAAATCAGACAGCCATGGAAATAAAAGAAAATTATAACCTTTTAGGTCTTTACACTTTTCCCAAAGTTTCGGCCATTTCTTTAACCCCTCTAAAAAATACGATTTCTGAAACTTTTCAAAATACATTTCTACCTCAGCGATAATCTCCTCGTTTGAGATAGTTTTTTTTCCTCCGAGCCAAGTTTTCATGTTGGCGAACAGAAAAAAGTCGCAGGGAGCTATATCGAGTGAATATGGTGAGTGCGGTACCAATTCGTAACGCAGTTGATGTAATTTGACCGCGATAATTCCGGATGAATGTGCTGGTGAGTTATCATGTTGAAAAAGCACTTTCTTCTTAATCAAATGGAGCCGTGTCTCTTTCAATTTCATATCGAATCGGTCTAATAATTCACTATAGTACTGCCTTGTGATCGTTCTTCCTTTCTGCAAAAAGTTCATGAGGATTATTCCTTTCGTATCCCAAAAAATCGTAGCCCTGACCTGTCCAGCCGAAGAGACTGTCTTAGTCTTTTTCGGAGCAGATTCACCCGGAAAAATCCATTGTTTTGACTGCCGCTTAGTCTCTGATATATAGTAATGTATCCAGGTTTCATCAACGGTGACGACGAATAAAAAATAATCTTATAATTTAGGGCTAATTTAGTGCTATTTAGGGCCGTTAAAATAAAATTTTAGGCTGCATTCGTAAATAAAATTTTTAAAAAAATATATGGGTAAAGCTATATTCACGCCAGCTTTACCCACAGAGGCCCAAAATTTAAAATCTACATAGAAATGTAGTTTATATTTAGTGCTATTAAGGGCCACCATTTTCCAATTTTAGGCCCTTATAATTTATGCGTAAAAAATGTTTTTATGGGTAAATCTATATTCATGCCGGCTTTACCCATGGCGGCCCAAATTTAAAACCCATATAGAAATATAGCTTATATTTAGTGCTATTAAGGGCCATTACTTTCCAATTTCAGGCCCTTGTAATTTATACGTAAAAATGTTTTTATAATTAAAGGCATCTTCACACCAGCTTCACCTATATCGGTCCAAAATTTAAGAGTTACAAAAAAATGTAGCTCATATTTAGTTATATTAGGGATAACCACTTTTAAATTTTAGGGCTTTATAATTTGTACGTGCTACAAATTTATACTGATAAAGATAACTTGATGACAGTTTTATAAATGACGGCCGTAAATTGAAAACTAATAAATAACTTAAGTTTATATTTAAGTGCTGTTGAAGGTCATCTTTTTAGAATTTTATAATTTATAATTTCTATCAAGATTTATCCGTAATGGTCATTGGTCAATAAATAAAACTTTTATATCATTGTATATTTTATTTATTTATATTATATTTGCCTATGCCTTGCAGTGAATAGACGTGTTTTGCTGTCGTTCCGATATATTGTTTTTAGTGCCGCATAAATAAATAAATATAGTGTGTAAAACTATGGGCACCCGAAATATGTCAATCATTGTTGAGCAAACAATCAGCTCTTTGTTGACTAATGACATCTTTGTCAATAAATTATTTGACAAAATTCTCGAAAAATTCAACGAGAAGTTGGAGCAACAAAAAACCTTCTGTGAAGGCATCATTGCCGACTTATCAGCGAATGTCAAACTTATGGAGGACCGATTAGATCAGCAGGAGCAGTACTCCCGAAGAAACTGCTTACGTGTTTTTGGTGTACCTGAGGTGGACAATGAGAAAACTGAAGAATTAGTGTGTGCAGTGTTGCAAGATAAATTAAGTGTTAGTGTTACCCCTGCCATGATTGACAGATGTCATCGTACTGGTAAAAAACGTTTTAATTCTTCAATTTCTACTTCGAACACTAAATCTAC
This sequence comes from Stenolophus ochropezus, assembly GCA_035578165.1. Taxonomy (NCBI): domain Eukaryota; kingdom Metazoa; phylum Arthropoda; class Insecta; order Coleoptera; family Carabidae; genus Stenolophus; species Stenolophus ochropezus. The sequence continues at coordinate 9,846,766 of JAQOWZ010000013.1, read as the reverse complement.
TCCCCGCCCTATCATTATCAAATTTACCTGTTACAAACATAGATCTATAGTTATTGGTAATCGTAAAAAACTACGCGGTAGGATATTAGCATTAAAGAGGACTTGACCAAAACCAGACTAGAACAATTAAAGTTAGCATCGAAGAAATTTGGTTTTAAGAACGTTTGGTCGAAAGATGGAATTATTTTTTATAAACTTGGTGGTGTTATTAAAAGGGTGAATCATCTTGATTTATTGGATTTTCATGAAGTTACTTTATAATTATTTTTTATGGAACGTCAGTTGCATATGTTTGTATTACTATATATACGAGCATTCAAATATACATATATATATATTTGTATTTGAAATTTTCTCTTTCTTTTGTGCGTGTTTTTTTTTATATACTTGGGTAAATCTTAAATAAAAATCAAAAATCAAATCTCTACTGTTAAAAGTTAAACTTTTTAAAACTTCTGCTTATTATTTTAATTTTAATTAAACTCTCAGTTTCTGCTACTATTTGTCACTTAATAACGTGGGTCAATAACCGGTCTCAGTAAGCAGTTGTCACCTGTCACACCTCAGATCTATACACTGCTAAAAAAACCTATTACTTTATTTTTATATTTTTATTATACACTTTCATGTCAACAATTATCTTATATTACCAAAATGTCAGAGGACTGAATACCAAGTTAGATACTTTCTATAACAATCTTGCCACTTGTGAGTTAGATATAGTTTTCTTAACTGAGACATGGCTCAATAATACTGTACACACTTCCGAATTGTTTCCATCACAATATGATGTTTACAGAAAAGACAGGGACACACGTAGGAGTGGCAAAAAACGTGGTGGTGGTGTTTTGTGCGCTGTTAATAATAAATATAAATCTTCCCCAGTTAATATTCCATTGCACTCTTCTTCTATTTCCGATCTTGTATGTACTAAAGTGTTTCTATCATCTACTATCTTCATATATATTATTGTTTTTTATTTACCTCCACCTGTCTCTCTAGAGCAACAAAGTTATCTTTTCGATTCTCTTGAAACTTTTTTATGTACTTTAAATACTAATTTTATATTTGTTGGTGACTTAAATATAAATAAACTTATACATTGTGATCAACAGTTAACTATAAATATTTATACGTCAAAATTTTTAAACTTTTCCTCGTATTTAAATGCATCACAATATAATCATGTAGCGAATTCTTTTGGAAGATTATTAGATGTGGTTGTGTCAAATTTACCTTGCTCTGTTGCTAAAAATTTTGACCCAATTGTTGATGAAGATAAACATCATCCCGCACTTTCAATATCATTAAATACTAATAGCAAAATTTCAAACTCTTCTTGTAACATTACTTCATTATCATACAATTTTTCTGCAGCTAATTACGATTTACTATATAGTTTGCTCTCTCGGGTAGATTGGAATATTCTTAAACATTATGATGACGTTAACAGTGCTTTTCAAAAATTTTATGACATAATCTATAATATCTTAGATAAATGTGTTCCATTTAATACAAGACGTTCGCCAAAATATCCGCCGTGGTTTAATTCTACTATTATTAATCTAATTAAACAAAAAAATAAATATCATAAACTGTATAAACACCAAAATGACCATTATTTATCTGAATTCCATCGTTTACGTTCCCTTATTAAAAAACATATCAAATTTGAACAGAAAAATTATTTGGAAAGTATTGAAAATACATTATCTTCAGATCCCAGTAAGTTTTGGACATATGTAAATAACAAGAAACGTACTTCGCGAATTCCTGGCTCCATGCACCTCAACAACCATTCTTATAATTCCACTCCCGAGATTGTACAAGGCTTTGCCGATTTCTTTTCAAGTGTTTATGTTCCTCCAAATAATGTAAATGAAATTTCTTCCCCTGATCCTCATTGTTGTATGTATAATTCAATTAATATACCGAATATTTCGGAAGATGATATTTTAACTGCAATTAAACTTTTAAAAAACACTCGTAATCCTGGCCCAGATAATCTCCCATCCTTTATTATAAAAGCATGCAGTCACTTTTTCCTTCAACCTCTTCACTATTTATTTAATTTGTCCATAAAAACTAATGTCTTTCCCTCCACTCTCAAATCATCATTTATCTGCCCTATATTTAAATCTGGCGACATTACTGATATTTCCAATTACCGCCCTATCGCAATTTTATCAAATATTTCAAAAAATTTTGAGTCTATTATTTACAAACACATCTACACTAATATTCATAATTTAATATCTGTTCGGCAACATGGTTTCGTTAAAGGTAAATCTACAACCACTAATCTAATCAATTTCACCGAGTATGCATTAAACTCACTTCATGATAATTCTCAAGTCGATGTTATTTACACTGACTTTAGAAAAGCTTTCGATACTGTTGATCACTCTGTTCTCCTCCATAAACTAAATAATAATTTCAATTTTTCTGCTAATTTAATTTCTTTTCTTAGTTCCTATTTACATTGTCGTAAAATGTCAGTTCAACTTAACAACTACTATTCTAATACATTTATTGCCACTTCTGGTGTTCCCCAAGGTTCGAACCTTGGTCCTCTTTTATTCATTTTATTCATAAATGATATTGTAGATGTTGTTCAAAATTCTGAAGTGCTGCTTTACGCTGATGATTTGAAAATTTTCAAAACCATTAATTCTTTAGAAGATTGTATACTATTGCAAAATGATATAGATAGTTTTGCAGCAGAATTAGTTTATGGTGAACCACTTCGTCTTCCTGGGGAATTTTTCATTCCAAATGCTTTGTCTACAACAGATTGCACAAGTTTCTCATCAAGGTTACAGTCACATATTAATCGCATGAGACCGGTTCCTGCATCGCGACATAATAAACAAAAAGTTTTTGTATTTAAAGACCTTTCTGATTGTTCTCATGCATTTCTCCGAACGGATTCATCGAGGGGACCTTTGCAACCTCCATATATCGGTCCCTATAGGATAATTGACCGAGGAATAAAAACGTTCAAGCTAGAGGTACATGGAAAAATTTTACACGTTTCCATAGACCGTCTCAAGCCAGCATACTTTGTCACCGAACCCAAGTCATTAACAAATGCAGAGCCTACACACATCCAGACGCGGTCGAGACGAAAAGTACACTTTCCCGATTTATGAAAGCAACAATTTTCAAGGAGGGAGGCTAGTGTAGCGACCCATACAACTCGCCACAGCTGCCGCGACTTCATGGAGACGGGAACAAAAGTGAGAAAAAAGAGAAATTGAGTCGGCAATGATATATATGTCAATCTGTCAAGTGTAAATGTTTAATTGTGAATAAAAGTTATTCTACAGTTTATTAGCTTGGTCTCAAAACTCAAAATTATTTTTCAATTTCAGTAAATGTAAGATTATGAGCTATCTAGTGAAAAAATTTGTTTATACTTATCCTTATGTAATAGATAACTCATATCTTGAGCGGGTTATACAGTATAAGGATCTTGGTGTTATTTTTGACAAAAAACTTCATTTTCATTCGCACATTGATTACATCACAAATTCTTCTATTAAAATTCTGGGATTCGTTATTCGCTCATGTAAATCATTTAATAATTTGTTGGCTTTGAAAAGACTATATTTTTCGTTAGTAAGATCGAAACTGGAATATTGTTTACAAGTATGGAACCCTATATATAACAAATATATCCTTCGAATTGAATCAGTTCAAAAACGGTTTATTAAATTTTGTTACTACAAAAAGTATAATCATTATCCCAGTTTTGATATTACTTTCGAATCATTATTATCCGAACAAAATATAGTTTCATTAGAGAGCCGTAGAAAAATACAGTCATGCTTATTTTTGTACAAAGTTTTGAACAATAGCATTAATGACAGTTTTATACTTGGCCATCTCCCGATAAATGTTCCCCGTATAACATCAAGAAATAAACTAACTTTTTATTGTAATATCGCTAGAAGAAATTATGAAATGAAATCTCCTATCCGGCAAATGTGTTCAATCTACAACAATATTCCTAGTAGCATTGATGTATTTGATTCTTCATTGTATGTATTTAGGTTTAATTTAGTTAAATATTTTGTTTCTTCTTAAATCTTAGGTGTTGCTTATATTCGTTCATGTGTATAAATCTTGTATTTTGTTATTATCGTGTATTAGCATTTAGCAGTAGAGCTATTATTATTATTATTGTAATTTTTAATGTTTACGTAATTAATTTACTTTTTATATGTTTATTCTTCTTCCGTATTTGTTTATATTTTGCAAGGCTTGATATTTGTTATCATTAGATAACATCCTGTAATTGGAACTTCGTGTTCTGTAGGATTTGTTTAATAAATAAATAAATAAATAAATAGATAAACTTCTTTATACGCCCTCGAATGCGAGCGTAATTTGGCTTTTATCGCCCGAGAGCGTACAAAATTGCTAAACAATAGTTACTCAAACAAATTAAATGAAATTAAAATAGTGGTTAATGAAAAAATGTCAAACTTCAATAAATTTTCATTTTTATTAAGAAAGCCAGTATCCAGCATTTACATAGCTTTTCAAATTCCTCTTCCTATAAATATTTTCAAATTCCATTCATATTTCATTAAAATAATCAATACATGACGTTCCATCTACATTTGACAGTGGTAGTGACACTTCGATTATATTAAATTTGTTTAAGCATAAACAATATAACAATGCCTACTACCTATAAAGAAATCACAGTATGGATTACAGGGTGATTCAGCACAAGTATGCCAAAATAAAACCATATATTGGGGGACTCATTTTAAGTAAAACAAGTTATATGACGGTAGGTCCGGAAACTTTTCGTTACAGAGTTACAGCCCTTTGAATGTGCTCCTCATTTAACAAGTTAAAAAATAACGACAAAAAATCTTCATAACTCCCCCATATGGGACGCCTCTGGTCGAGATACAGAAACAAAATAAAGTATAAATATGCATCTAAGTACATAGTACTCTCATACCAACTTTCAAAATTTTAGTGCAATTAGTACCTGAGTTATTCATAAAAAAGTGTCTGATGAGGTGCACTTTCAAAGGGTTGTAGTTCTGTAACGAAAAGTTTCCGGGCATACCTTCAAATAACATTTTTTACTTAAAATGACTCCCCCAATGTACGGTTTTATTTTGGCACACTCCTGCTGAATCATCCTGTATATACCTATAGATTTTTTTAAGTACCAAAATGAAATAAAACGTACATATGTACCACGGGCATAATCAAGATTAAAGTCCTCAGGAAATTTAAAGCTCTCCGCTCCGCGTCCAGCTTTAAACATTGCCTCGTGCTATAACCTTTTGATTATGCCCTTAATACATCCTATATACTAAACGATTAGATTCACTATA